>CM060402.1:6592500-7842500 GCA_030545235.1 Helianthus tuberosus
ATGCAAAATCATTGCTACGATTAAACAAAACAAGTGTACCAACAATTTAAAGATCTGAATTAACATAATTACCATTAGAACACTCGTTTACAGCACTTGTACTTGCATTTGGATTTGGATTTGCAGGTTGCGGATTTAAAACATCCACAATCGAAACTCTCTGATATGCAGATAATTGAGCATGATCACCAATCGGTCGAGTTTCTTCAAAATCAACATATGTATTTCGTCCGGTGCTGCTCTGTGGATCCATTGAAAAAAAACAATTGAATCAAACCCTAACGCAGAAGAACGAAAACTGCAATTTGAGAATTATGAAAAATTTGAAACTAATTCGAATGATAATTACCGGGATATTAGTGTAACGAACTTCTCGCTGATTGAATGAAAAGACGAATTTACCCTCAGATGATTGAATTAATTGTCTGATTTAATCTTATCAACATAAAATGAATCAGGACACGTGTACGGCCACTACAGTCGCGTATGTAATGTACGATTAGGGAGTTTGTATCCTACACTTTACCTATATATATATATATATATATATATATATATATATATATATATATATATATTGAGGCCGGTTATCATAGAATATGCCTAATCGTACATTACGTACGCTATATCCACAACCGTCAGATCATCTCAATTAAACCCGGTGCTGAACTATTATTTTTTTTCAAATTAAAAAAAAAAAAAAATATATATATATATATATATGAAACCGCCAAGGTTAAAATCGTCCATTACGAAATCAAAAACCCCTGATAATCAGCAAACAAAATCTCAAAATCATACCGTAAGATTCTTATTCAAAATCGTATTCGAAAATCCAACAAGTAATCAAAATCGATCGATTCGTATTCACCAACTCCTTCTGCGAATTCAATTTCTGCTGAATTTGGAAGTTCAGAACTGAAACAAATCGATAGGCCGTCTATCGAAGAAGATGATGCAGGATGAAAATCAAATAAAAAATGCGAAATACATATCAAACGTGCGAAAAACATTGCAGACAAAAAGAAAGATTGTGTTTTTTTGTAAAGTTTGCGAAATCATATAACATAACATGCGATTTAAAAAAAGGAATAATGTTTAAGATGTCTTATCATGTGCGAATTCATGATTTAGACACATGCGATTTCAAAAAAAGTTAATAATCTTCGAAATTTCTTATAGTTTGCGAATTCATGATTTTACACATGCGATTTCAAAAAAAGTTAATTATCTTTGAGATTTCTTAAAGTTTGCGAATTCGTTTTCGAATCATATGCGATTTTGAATAAAATGCTGCTAATACTTTCAAATAACTTTGTCCTAAAAATGCAAAAAAATATTACGAATTAATAACTAAAATAAATAAAAATTAACTATTTTATATAAAAAAAATAAATTTATTACCGATGTGACTGTAATTTGACATGTAATGATCAATTTTACCATAAATACTACTGAACTTACCACCCTACCTACATAATAAATGTACTATTTTAATATAAAATACCCAAGTAGAGATAAATTGCATTCCAACCACAGGTGTAGCTGATGCTTGAACCTCCGGAGTGTAAACCCTTTCATCTACATAAATCAAATCAAAAAACAAAAAGACATGCGAATTATCGGACTTGTTACATGCGTTATATTAATAACTGCATAATTTCATCGTAAGAACAACAACACGTGTGAATTGTATTGTATGAACAATAACATGCGAAAATGATGATTTTGATTAATATATTTTACACATGCGATTTATTATACCATAACATGCGAAAATCCGTAAACAGAATAAACATCAAATGCGAATTGAAAGACTCATAACATGCGAACTTGTACATGTTGCTTTCATGTCAAAAATATACTCAACATTGAAACTTCAAAAACAGCTACAACAATGCAAAATCATTGCTACGATTAAACAAAACAAGTCTACGAACAATTTAAAGATCTGAATTAACATAATTACCATTAGAACACTCGTTTACAACACTTGTACTTGCATTTGGATTTGGATTTGCAGGTTGCGGATTTAAAACATCCTCAATCGAAACTCTCTGATATGCAGATAATTGAGCATGATCACCGATCGGTCGAGTTTCTTCAAAATCAACATCTGTATTTCATCTGGTGCTGCTCTGTGGATCCATCGAAAAAAACAATTGAATCAAACCCTAACCCAGAAGAACGAAAACTACAATTTGAGAATTACGAAAAATTTGAAACTGATTCGAATGATAATTTCCGGGATATTAATATAACGAACTTCTCGCTGATTGAATGAAGAGACGAATTTGCCCTCAGATGATTGAATTAATTGTCTGATTTAACCTTATCAAAGAAAAACGAATCAGGACACGTGTACGGCCACTACAGTCGCGTATGTAATCTACGATTAGGGAATTTGTATCCTACACTTTACCTATATATATATGTTGGGGAAGGTTCATTTAAGAATAAATTTAACGCGAGAAGAAAAAGAAGAAAAGGCACAATGGTAAAACATTAAATAGTTTATAACTCATCCCATTAATTATGTTATCTCTCATTAATAAAGCAAAAAATATTTTATCCTACACATTTCAAAATTTGTCCTACATATATTCTACATTTACCGAAATTTACCCTACACATATCTAAATTTATCATATACATACTAAAATTTATCCTACACATGTAGAAAATTGTCCTTTACCATAGATTATTTTATCTTAAAAGAGTATATTTAAAAGTGAGTTACAAGTTTCATTAGTTAGTTAATTAATTACAATTAGAAATTTACCTATATGCCCTTATTAATTACATTAAATACACATATTAAATGAAGTAAAATTGAGCATTTCTATTAGTTTAAAACTTATTCTTTTTATTCTTATAAAATTTTTCTTCTCATTTGAACCTTCCAATATATATATATATATATGAAGAAAAAGAACAATACTATGAAACATGTGAAGGTATGAAGAGATACTACATGTATGTACATATAGTTATAAGAAGTTAATCGACTTTTTTTTCTATATTGAACACACCCATATATATATATATATATATATGATTAGGTTCAAACGTGAACAAAATCCCAAGAGTGAACTGCGTGAACTGATCTGGGCCCTTGATTTTTATGATCTTGAGATCAAAGTGAGTGGCATGATAGTAAATATGTGGTTAATTTTTTTTCATTTAATTAAATGAAAAAGGGTATATCTGTAATTTGCATTTTAAATTGATTGCATAATTCTCGTTCTCTCTCACAAATCAATATTCAAACTTTCTTCAAGATCCAATTTTCTCTCTCACCTTCACCAGAATCGAAGAAAAAATAGGGGTTGTTCGCCGGATCGTTTTATCACCGGAAAACTCTGTTCCTCGTCTCCTAGTTTTTCTGATCAACAGGTGAAGTTCGCTGGATCGTTTCTTAGATCCAAATTGAACAAACAGAGAGAGAGAGGAAAAGTGTGTGGAGAGAGAATCGGAGAGTGAGAGGGAAGAAAACGGAGAAGGAGTAGCGATGTCGGCAGCGGCGGCGGGTCTCGACGGCGAACGGCAGGCGACGGCAAGTTGCGAAAGTGGAAGTGGTTATGTTTGTTCGGTTCGTATGCATATTCTGTTTTGGTTCGATTCGGGCAACCCCCGTCATCTCAGATTTAGCTCTGGTGTGATTCGGGTCCGGCGTGATTTTCGGAGGCAACCTACACCCATTCACCTCATGAGTCCCCGGTTAGTATATGTCCATCGATTTGTCTTGCAATCTTGTAATTTTTGGTTAGTTGTTTTGTACACGGTGCGGATTGTATTATCTAGTCCTATGCTTTCATTTTGGTTGTCTTGTATTTAGTCTGATAGTTGCTGTTTGTTTTTAGAATACATTGGATTGACTCAGGTAGTTGCAAATGGTTTGGTGTATATGAGAATTGAAGGAATGTGTTTTGTGAATGTGGTAACTGTACATGTATGACATATGTTTAAATTTTATGAATATGATGATAGGAATATGTATGAAGTGGAGGTATACCTACACATTGAACATATGTTTGTTGATGGTTTTTTTTTACTCGTACTCATGATAATTATATTATTATCAAACTCCTATAAACTGATTAAGGGTTGAGTTATAATGGTGATGTTCAACTTGGTGATTATTGGTCTAGTGTCTAGTTGTTAACTGAGTTGGGTGTTAAGAAAATTTGGTTATGAATTAATAACTAAAAATTAAAAATCTTGTTATTATACCATAGAAAGGATAAATAAGGTCTGTTATACATATAATCTGAGATTTGTTTTAGTGTTTATCTTGCATTCCTTGTAATAATTGATTTTGTGAGATAAAAGTGTGTGTATAAATGCTTGGTGACAAACTGTTTGTTTAGACCTGTACACTAGTTTGATTGACTTATTTGACTTAGGGTTTTTATGTAAATATGTCATGATGGTATGAATGCTAAATTAGGAAGTTGAATTTGTTTGATGATGAATCCTGGTAATTTCTGAGTTGATGATATGGAACGGGCAAATCTATGGCTTGATTCGAGTGATTCGCACAGTAGAGGTTCACTTTATAATAATATTTTGAATTATTTGAGTCGTAGAGATGAAAATTTTGAATTATTTGAGTGATTCGTACTCATAGAGGCTTGTACACATGTGTATTTTGATTTTGCTCTGTTTTTAATGCGATGTACACATGTGTATTCTGATTTTGCTATGGTTTTAACGCGATGTACACATGTGTATTCTGATTTTGCTCTGTTTTTAATGCGATGTACACATGTGTATTCTGATTTTAACGCGATGTACACATGTGTATAGCGTCTGTTTTTGTGATATCTCAGAATTTTGTGTGTATTGAATGTGAAAGGTTGTTGATGTACACTTGTGAATTACACAAAGTATTCGTTGCTGAGTTTTTTTGTGCTATTATAGGAGATGTCGTTAACGAGAAAAGTGGTGATGGAAGTTCGATAAGGATGATTCACGTATGAGTTCGATATGGATGATTCACATATGTTTGTTTGCTTGGTCGATAAGGATGATTCAGCATACAACATGGCGAATAGTTGTAAAAGATTATGTTTTTTTTTGTTTTTTCGATTATGTTGGGTTTATTGTTTCTACAAAACTGGAACTTGTAATTATATGTTTTTTTGTTTGGTTTGGAAAACTTTTATGGAATTTGTGATTTGTTAAATATAAAATAGTTTTACATGTATTGTTTCTATGTATGTATTATGTAGCTAATTACACATATGTACGATGCTGAGTACACAAGTGTACTGTTCTATGTATATCCAAGTACACATGTGTATACCGTTGAAATATGAAGGTTACGTGGATCTTTAAAAATCAAAATTTGAATTCTGGTGATGAAATCTGAAATAAAAATTAAAATTGAAATCTGGTGATTTGTTGTTTGTTTTGATAATTATCTTATTAATAAATAAAACATAATGTGGATAATAAATTTAAAATAGGAAAGATGTAACTTAATTCAATTATTAAAATAATGATTTAAATCTATTTTTTTATATAATTACAATCCTACCCTTAACAACTAAAAAGGAAATCAAGGGTCCAGATCTGTTCACGCAGTTCACTTTTGGGAGGTTGTTCATGCTGGAACCCTACCCTATATATATATATATATATATATATATATATATGTATATGTATAAAGGAGTGCAATATAAAACTATAAACAACAAACAATGGGAGAATAACAACCATATATTCATGTGCTTATCTAAGATTCTAACACAACTACAAAATAAATCATATACGCATAGTATAGTTGAAGTGATGTATGCATATATGCATAAACATATCGACAAAAATACACTTCCGTTACAAAATTACTTATTTTTTTGGTTCCTCTTGTTCCCACACCCCCTATATCTTATTTTCACATCCCCTAGTGTATACGGGCCGTATACAATACGGCCCGTATAGAATGTTTTTGAATAGGAAAATGCGCAGGGAATGTTTTTTTTATTTTACTATATACGGCCCGTATAATGTTATACGAGCCGTATACATGTTTATACGATTTATAAAACGTATACGGCTCAATGGATTTATTTTGGGAGGTTTTTGATGTTACCAAATGTATACGGGTCGTATATCTGTATACGGACCGTATGTAAGGATGTTTTTTCAAGTATCACGTTTTTTCCAGTAAAAACACCATCATTCTAGGGTTTCTAAACTCTTCATCACCTTTAACAACGTTGATCGGAACATGTAGGATCGTTGTGCGGCCTTAACGAGTCGATCAGAAGAATTTTCGCTCAATACGAAAGGCGGAAACAAACGTATTGAGATGATTCAGCTTGCAATTCACTTTAAACTGTCTTTTGATTGATATAACAATGTTTTACAGCGAGTAGACACTTCGGAAGCAGTTCGACTCTGAAAACCAGAAAGTTACAAATGAAATGGCACAACAGGTATTTATAGGCAATTGGTTTCGCACGAAACCAACTCACACGAAATAGTGATTTCGTGCGGAATAACACAAACGAAATGGCTTCCAATTCATTTCGTGTGAAATGCTATAAACACTCTATTCTCGTTCTTCGTGCCCTGATCTATCTAATACAATACAAGACTCGATATAAGACGAAGTCGACATACATATGCACCAACAGACTCCCCCTTGGATGTTGACGAAGTCTTCAGTGTCGAGTCTTTAATCTTCAGTCTTTATCAGTCTTCTTGTTTTCTCCGAAGTATCTAACAGTGTAAAACATCCTCAATCCTCTCTTTTTTCTCTATCAGCTAATCTCCCCCTTAGATGTTGAACTATCATCTTCACAATCTTTGAATCTAAATCTCGAGCTTTCTAATTCTCTTGATTAGATCTCTTGATTCCTTAAGTTCATCAGCATCCATAGTACCAAGATTGTAACCTGGTTCACATTCTGCTAAGGATCAGGAACCTTGCTAACCTGCACATATCTCTACATCACAATAAATTTCACAAATTTAAAATTTGACAAATTTATATACCACTTGCAGGTATTAATCAATCAATAAATGATTTTACAATGTTAATCTCTGATGAACCACTTGTAAAAATACTATTTTTCTTTTCAAACAAATTTTCATCTCAAACATCTCAAACAAACTCTCCCAAACCTTTTGTTCATCATGTTTAGCACTTGGAATTTTGAAAATTAGTTTTTCAACATCAGTTGTCGAAAATCTTTTTGTATTTTTCAAAAATTTTATGCTAAAACACACTGAAAATCTGTTTAGACTTTTGAACTTGAAAGAAAATACAGTAAAAAAAATATTTACAAACAATATTTTTGTAAGTTTGTGTAAGAGGATCATATCAGTTTATGAGACAAATCACTATCACCGTTAAGCTTTTAATCATTTTAAGTTCTAAACAATTCACTTAGATTGTCAGTATACTGATCCACTTAAATTTTCACACAAAGTTCAACTGTTTCGAGATACGAATTTAGTGCTTTAGAAACTTAAACTTATACGCGTGTCCCACCTCAGAATATACTCCCGTATCCAGATCCCAATATTCTGTCTTACAGGTGAGTATACCTAGATGATATCTGTAAAGGGTTAAAATGTGAGGGCCATGAGAGCTCAGGCTATTGCTTCCGCAAAATCAGAGAGATGATGGCTTCGACTTTAGGTGTGTTCCCTTTAGAGAATCTTTTCTTCAACAGCACATGATTAGCATTTTGCAATGTTTCATCATTTTTTATGCTGAGGGGGTGCTATATTTCAAGCAATCGAAAAGTATTATACGGGGACTAGGCCATTGCTTCTGCAAAATCAGAAGTCCCGGGATAATACCCCAGATATCACTAAGCATAAAGAACTAGTATCTCAGAAAGAGGGGTCTTTTAAACAAGATTTCGGGGGTTACCCATATATCCGAGAGATGTTCCCCACGAGATAAGTAAGTATGATATTTAGGTTTATATCTCGACACAATCTACTAAACGTGCAAAAACCTACTGGCACATCATCAGTGAGACCGTTTATCACTTTTGACTTTCCAATTCTTTAGCATGCTGTGATAGTCCACTGATGTACTATCATTTCCTCTTTTTCACAATAAAACTCATTTTTGATTTTATCATGTTTTTGGGTTTTTCTAATTTTCTAATTTTTTTGGATTTTCAAAAATTTCTTACTCCCCCTAAAATTCAAAACCATTTAAAAGAAATTTGAAAACAAACTGTACACATAAAATGACAACTGTAGTGAATTGCTTCAAATCGCCATCCACTTAGCATAAACAATTAGAACTCCCCCTGACAACAAACTATTTTCCCATTATGATTTCAAAACACTTAAGTTTGTTTTAATCAAATGGTTTTTCCGGAAAATTATTTTTGTTGAAATCACTTGTAGGTTAGGGGATCAATTCATCACCTTGTTATTTCATCTTCAACCTATTGAAAAAAAAAAATATAACAGTTTTTAAGTACAATCAACAAATACCACTTGTAGGAAATCAAGTACAACTTAATGTCCCTAATTCACCACTTGTAGGTTTTCACAAACACACAAAATTCAAGAAAGATGCCGATTCCTGATCCACGATTACCAACTTGGGAGCTCCGGCAAGTCAGGTTTTTTCAGTTAAAGAGATTCTCCCAAGCCTGACATTCCTTGGGAGATTCTGAGTGATCAACACTCGGTTTCTTTTCTTTCATCTTCTTCTCATAAAATTCCTTTACCCCTTTGACCTTCCCATCAATCATTTTTCCAAAAATATGTTGCACTTTGGGGTTAAAGGCCTTTTCAACATCAAATTCTTTCTTTTCAGAAAAGAATTGATTTGAAATCTCAACTTTACCAACTTTTTGTTTAAAATTTTCAGCCCTCAATGGTGGAAAATTTGCATCATCCATTGGCGGAACTGAAATTTTACCCTTTTTCTCAACCTGTGGCTCCTCTGACTTTATGGAATCAGATTCATCGCCAGAACTATTATCAGATTTCTTAACAACCCACTTTTGGTTATCAAGATTTGCTTTTCTTTTGTAAAAACCTTTTGAACATTCACCAACCTCAAATTTCGAGTTTTTGAAAACTGTAAAAGGTTTGATTGGTGGTTCATTCTCAACCATCTTTTCTTTCAGTTTAAGAGAAACTCCCTGTTTTGTTTGGATTGCCTTTGGACAATTCTTGGTAATATGACCAACTATTTTTGCATTGAAAACAGGTTCTCGTTTCCTTTTTCTGAGCAACATCTTTCTTCATTTCTTCTTGCTTTTAGCAAGAAATTCTTTGTTTGTCTGTTTTCTGAACAATTGCTCTTTTTCTTCTTCAGATGATGTTCCTTAAACAAAAACAGTTTTTGGTTTATAAGTTCTCTCATTTTTATGATTTTCGGTGGAATAAAACCGAGACCTTTCCTTTTGAAATTACCATTATGGTTTGATTTCTTTTGAAAACCAAAACCAGAACTATAACCCTTTTTCTTGTTTAACCTCTGTTGATCTCTTGAGGTGTACTTTTTAGGTTTTACAAAAAGATTTACATCTTTTATTTCAGAAATATTAATTTCTGTTAGTTTGAAAACCTTTTGGATCATTTCAGTTTTAACACCTCTTATTGGAAATTCTTTATCAGAATATAATTTGTCAGAATCATTCAAAGTATAAGCCACTTTGAATGTCTCGTCATTCAAATTATTTTTCGATAGCAGAAATTCTTTATTATAAACCCGTTTGTCCTTTTTGACGGTTTGACTCGACGTTTCAGACTTTGATTCTGAGTTTGACTCCGATTTTGACTCCTCGACCTCATCTTTATCCAACACCTGATCGACCACTTTCTTTATTAACTCAGACTCATGATCAGTATCAGATGAAGTGAAAGTGACATCAATATTGTCTGGCAAGTTATCTGATGATTCAGATTCCCACTATGAGTTGGTTGCCTTTTCGACTCTTTCTGAATTTGGATTACGTAGAGAATATCCATTTTCAAGCGGGGGTGGACATTTGTTGTAACTGACACTTTGTTTCTTACCATAATTTTTCACTTCATTTTTCTCTTTTGTTTCAGAAATCTTCACTTCAGATGTTTCTCCTTCAAATGCTTTCATGCCTTCAACGGTTGGATAAATCCTGTCAATAACATAAGAAGTACATGAGTAACTTTTTAACAACCTGTTTACCCTTTCTGTTTCAATCCTCTGAGTTTCCAGTTTTTGTTCCAGAACAGCACACTTCTCAATGTAATTGTTGACGATTTTCTACTTTGTCATGAAAGCTCCTTGAAGTGTTTTCATAGCTGTTGCTTGCTCACTGCTTGATTGATTGTATTGATTCATAGCTTTGTTCAGAACATCATAGGATTCTTTCAATCTGTTCAAGTTATGAATCAAAGTACTGTTTTGCTTTTTCACTGTTTCACAGGTTTCACATTTCACAGGAATCTTTCGTGCATCAGCTTCTGCTTCAACTATGAACGCTGGAACTTCTTTTGCCTTTTTCTTTATCACACGGACTTCTTCATCATCACTGCTAACTTGTTTTTTAACTTTCTTCTTTTTCTTTTGAACTTTTCCATCATCACTATCACTCTCTTCTTGTAGGATCGATTTGACCGATCAAATGAGTCAATTTGAATGTGTTTACACTATTTAGATGGCGGAAACATCTAAATAGCTTAGAATCAGACAGAAAAGAGTAGAAAACAGAATAGATTCACTTTTAACACTTGTTCTCTGTTATATAATGACTTGGAAAACTGGCAGCACTTCGTTACAACTTCTCGGAATGCGTACCAAACGAGAACTACACTAGCCTATTTATAGGCATTAAGATTTCGCTTCAACATGTCTCAAGCGAAATCTCATCACTTGATTTCGCTTGAGGCTTACATCACATACCCTGAAGCGAAACCTTATCACTTGATTTCGCTTGAGACTTTCATAACATACCTTCAAGCGAAATCTTTAAACATAACCTTAACTTTTACATTTAGACCCCTATACTTCACATACTTGACATAAATAGACCCTAGACTTAACTAACAAGACTAAGACGCAGGCTTTAGACATACTGCACCAACAAACTCCCCCTTGGATACAGCCGCAGTCTTTGTCTTGTCTTTGGGTCTTCAAACAACTCTAAACTTCTCTTTCTCTTTCGCAGGCTCCCCCTTTCATCAAGCTTCTTTGTTTTTTAGGATCAACGCCTGGTTTATCAGCAACAAACTTCCTTTTTCTTCAAACTTGTCCTCAGACTCCCCCTAAGACTCTGCTATCAGGATCTTAATCTGGAACTATCACCTGCAAATCTCAAACATTTATAAGAATAGACATTTTAAATGTTCAGAATTGATGATCTGGTTCTATCACAATCCTATAAAGATCTGATTATATTAAGAATCCAACAACTAAACCTAATACTTTCAAAAATTTGATTTTTAATACTTTTCTGATTAAACACCGTTACACCCAGTCAACCAAGTCCAAAATAATGACCCTGGTCAACTGACTAGTCTTACCAAGTCCAACTCAATGACCTTGGCCAACCAAACTATGAAGATACAGGATTTCTTGGAAAAAAAATAAGTTCAAATTAATGAACTTTTGAATCATTTTAATCTTTCAAACCCATTTTAATCAACAAACACTTGTACCAAACATTGTACTGCATCACAAGCTTACCCAATCCTCATCAATCTCAGACATGATCTGCACAAGACTTTGAACTTTCAATTCCCAATGTCAATTGTCGAAAATATAAAGAAAACTAAAATATTTTTGGATTTTAAACTGAATAAGCTGAAACTATGTACACACAATCTTTTTGTGAGCGTGTTAAGGGATCATATCAGCTGCCGACGAAATACAAGTACCGTTAAGCTGTTATTTCATTTTAAGCATTAAACAATTCACGTAGATTGCCGATATACTGATCCTCTTAAATTCTCACAAAACTTTCAATCTGCTCGGGATACAGAATTAGTGTTTTAGGACTTAAACATCTACATGTGTCCCACCTCAGTATATACTCCCGTATCCAGACCCCAGTATTCAGTCTTACAGGTGAATATACCTAGATGATATCTGTAAGGGGTTAATTGCGAGGGCCGTGAGAGCTCAGGTCGATCTTTCGATACGCAGAGAGATGACGGCTTCGACTTTTGGTGGGTCCCCTTTGGGGATCTTCTTTACAACAGCACATGATTAACAATTTTGCAATGTGTTATCATTTTTTATGCTGAGGGGAGGCTTATATTTCAAAGCAGCGTAAAGTATTCTCCGGGGACTAGGCCATTGCTTCCGCAAAATCAGAAGTCCCGGGATAATACCCCAGATATCACTAAGCATAAAGACCTAGTATCTCAGAATATGGGACCCTTCAAACAGGATTTCAGGGGTTACCTATATATCCTGGAGGTGTTCCCCACGTATATGCAAGTAAATTTTATATTTATATCCCAAACTAATCTACTGATTTTGTGAAAACCTATCGGCACATCTTTAGTGAGACTGCTTAATTACATTTTATACATTCCAATTCTTTAGCGTACTGCACCTGTCTAGCTGATGTACTATCATTTCCCTTTATACACAAACTCATTTTTACTTTTTCAAATGTTTTTGGTTTTTATAGATTTTATCATGTTTTTGTATTTTTCTGCAAACTTTCTCCCCCTAAAAAGAAAAACATATTTTTGTGTTTTTGTTTTTATCGAAAAGCAGAAAATAAACTATACAAACAAAATTGACAACTTGACAAAGGTTCACGTCAGATCGCCGTCCAATTCGGCATCACATTCAACAACCCTCCCAGATTGCAGATTTTTCATTCCATTCAATTTTAAAAGATAATAAAACCTCTTTTTGTCAAATGGTTTGGTATAGAAATCCGCTTTCTGTTCATCAGTGTGCACATATTCAATCCGAATTAATTTTTTCTCGTTACAATCACGAATAAAATGGTGACGGATTTCAATGTGTTTTGTTTTTGAATGGTGAACCGGATTTTTAGTAATGTTAATGGCTGCTTCATTGTCCACGAAAATTGGAGTATCTAAGAATTGCAAACCAAAGTCACGCATTTGCTGTTGGATCCAAAGGATCTGCGAACAACAGCTGGAAGCTGAAACGTATTCAGCTTCACAAGTAGAAAGCGCTACAGTGGTTTGTTTCTTACACTGCCAGGTAACAAGTCGAGTTCCTAAGAACTGACACCCAGCAGTGGTGGACTTTGCGTTCTGTTTGCAGCTTCCGAAATCTGAATCAGCGAAACCGGATAAAGTAAAGTCACCTAATCTAGGATACCACAAACCGATGTTTGGGCAGCCTTTCAAATACCGTAGTATACGTTTTACGATTGTCAGGTGTGACTGCTTCGGATTCGACTGATATCTGGCACATAAGCATGTCGGATACATGATGTCCGGACGGGAAGCTGTTAGATACATCAGGGAACCAATGATTGATCGGTACAATGTTTCATCCATCTTCACTCCATTCTCATCTGGACAAATCCCATGATTTTGTGCAAGGGGAGTGGATGCTGGACTGCAATCTGCCATATCAAACTTGTCTAGCACATCCTTCACATACTTTGACTGATGAATGAAAATTCCGTCGGGCATTTGTTCTACCTGCAACCCGAGGAAAAACTTCATTTCGCCCATTGAGCTCATTTCAAACTTTTTCTTCATCACTATCTCAAACTCTTTGCACATATCGTCGTTGGTGGATCCAAAAATAATATCGTCCACGTAAATCTGCACAATCAACAAATGGTTGTCTTTTTCTTTAATAAACAAAGTGCTATCTACTGTACCTCTTGTGAACCCGTTGTCCAACAAGTATGTCGAGAGCGTTTCATACCAGGCTCTCGGGGCCTGGTGAAGTCTGTATAACGCCTTCTCCAGTAGAAACACCTTGTTTTTGTGCTGTGGGTCTGTAAAACCTGGCGGTTGCCCCACATACACTTCCTCTTTGATAGTTCCATAGAGAAAAGCAGATTTCACGTCAAGTTGATATACTTTAAAGTTCTTCCATGATGCGAAGGCCAGAAAAATCCGAATCGCCTCTAGCCTAGCAACTGGTGCGTAGACTTCATCGTAATCAATTCCTTCTTGTTGACTGAATCCTTGAACGACCAGTCTTGCTTTGTTTCTCACCACGACTCCTCTATCATCTCTTTTACATTTAAAAACCCACTTTGTTTTAATCAACTTTTGATTCTCAGGCAAATCTACAAGTCTCCAGACGCCCAGCTTCTCGAATTGTTGCAACTCCTCCTGCATTGCATTAACCCAGCTTTCCTCGGTCAATGCTTCCCTGTACGTCTTGGGCTCAATCTGCGAAATAAAACATTTCAATGAGACTTCTTTTTGCATATCAGCAATAGATGAATAAAAACAAGTAAGAGCTTGATCTATTTGGTGTCGAGTTTTAACACCACTTTGCAAGTCGCCAATGATCTGTTCTGAGGGGTGGTAAGACAAGGTCCGTGGCATCACAGAATCAGGCACAACAACTTCCGATTCCAGATTTGAAATGTCAAGATCCACGATTTGATCAACAGCCTCTTCTGTTGTCTCATTTGGTTCCTCGTCAAAGGTAGGAGCGGGTTCCTCCTCTGAGTCGTCAGAAACATCAAATGATGGAGCTGGTTCCTCTGTTCCCTCTGGTGGAATATGAACGATTCCACTTGGTCCGGCTTCATCATCATTGGTACCCACGGTGGGCGTAGGAACATCTAGCGGTCTAGATTCTGGCTCTGACAAATGACTTTGTTGATACAAGTACATGAGAGCAAGTTCCTCCTCACTTGGCTCGGACGGCAGATGAAACGATTCCCAGAGTTTATCGTAGTCAAATAGGAATCTTTGTCCGGGAAGTTGTGGTGACGGAGTATGCTTCTGACAATCCACATGAAGCACCTGAATCACTTTGCTCAGACATGGTACGAACACCCTTTTTAGTGGGCTGGCGTAACCTACAAAGAAACCTTCATTTGATTTTGCCCCAAACTTTCCGTCTTCATCAATAAACGTACACGGTGATCCGAAAGGTTCCAAGAACTCAAGATTCGGCTTGTAACGATGCAGCAACTCAAAACATGTCTTTCCATACTTCTTGACAGTAAGAACTCTGTTCAGTGTATAGCACGCTGCAGATACGGCTTCACTCCAAAAGAAAATAGGTAACTTGGAATCTGCTAACATTGTACGCGCTGTCTCGATTAGGGTTCTATTCTTTCTTTCAGCTACGCCGTTTTGCTGTGGAGTATACGGCGCACTGAATTCATGAAGAATTCCCTTTTCATTGCAGAACTCGTACATTCTGTTGTTTTTAAATTCAGTTCCATTGTCGCTTCTAATTCTCCGGATAGGCAGTTTGTATACAGTTTCCATCTTTTTGAAAAGTATCATCAAAGACTCAAATGTTTGATCTTTCCGTTCTAAGCACACAACCCAAGAAAATCTTGAAAAATCATCTGTAACCACCAAGCAATACAAATCCCGGCTGATGCTCTTAACATTGACAGGCCCGAAGAGATCCATGTGCAATCTCTCAAGAGGTAACCTGATCGAATTCATGACCTTCAAAGGATGTGATTTCCGAACCTGCTTACCTTTCTTGCATGCAATACAATCATCATTTAAATGAAAATTTTTAAAGTTCACCCCCTCAACTAAATCATTATGAACCAAAAAATTCATTTTGCGAACATGAATGTGGCCCATCTTACGATGCCACATGATTGAATCTTTTTCTGTTGCTTTGTTTTTAGACACAAAACACTGTTTCTGATGAGACGTTGGCGTTGCTGTGCTCATATCAAGATAATAAAGATCATACTCCCGTGGAGCACGCAACAACACCATCTCATCAGGGATTTTAAACCCTGGTTTCAAAACCACACATTCAGTTTTTGTAAAATGTACGCTGAAATCTTTATCACAAATCTGTGAAATACTGAGTAGATTGTTTGTCAACTCCACTATGTAGTTTACTTTGTCAAAGGATATCACACCATTTGTCAAAATTCCTTGACCAACAATTTTTCCACCTTGACTCCCAGCGAACCCTACATGACCTCCATTGATTGATTTTACATCATAGAGTAAAGCAAGCGTCCCAGTCATGTGCCTTGACGCACCACTATCCATTATCCATTTTGATAGAATTGACTTGGGCAGCCCCTGCAAACATCATAACAAATTTATTCAAACAATGAACTCCATGACTTTTTGACTTCTGAAACACTTCCAAACACTACATCACACTTTTCATCAATCTTAGGAAAGTCAAATGTGACGTTTGGAACAACAGATTCCACTTTTGATTTTAACATATTTTCTTTGATAGGAGGAAACTCTGCAAGAAACTTATCAAGCTCAGATTCAAATTCTTGTTTATCATTAGCACCCACTTTTGATGCATAAAATTCCTTTGTTCCTTTGACTTTTCTGTCAACCATTTTTCCAAAAATATTTTGAATAGTAGGATTAAAAGCTTTTGAATCAAACTTTAACTCGTTCTCCATTTTCTTTACCTCAACTGATTGTGATTTGATTTCAACAACTTTTGTTTCATTTTTCAAAATGTTTTCCATTTTTTTCTCCTCAACCGATGGTTTTGATTTTACAACCCAGAATTGATTTTCAAAAGTTTTCGTTTTTGGATAAATCTTTGAAGTCATTTGGGACTTTGAAGATTCACCAATCTCAAATGTCGATTTCGGCTTATCTTCCAACTTCAAAGTTTCTCCTCTTTTCAAAATGCGAATTGGAGAAACCATCGGCTTTTTGCCCTTTGTGTTAACTGGTGACTTAGGTTGAAATTTTTTAACAAATGGTTTAATGTCAGATTTTTCAAAAACTTTCTTGCATTGTTTTGCCATGTGTCCGATTTCATTGCAGCGATAGCAAACTCTTTTATCATATTCGACAAAAGTTGATTTGAACGACTCTTCTTTCAGTTTCTTTGCTGCATTGAAATCGTCAACTGCTTTTTGACTAAAAATGTATTCCTTTTCTTCATCAACACTTGGACCAGCAACAAAAACATCATTCATTTTATCTTTAGGCTTGACAACCTTCTTATCCAACTTTTTCTCAAAACCAATTCCTTTGTTTTTAAAATTGTTACCATTTTTCTTGTTACCATTACCTTCCCATTCCTTTTTCCCAAAGTTGTTGACACGTGTTGTAAAAAATGACTTTTTAGATTTTGAAAAGAATTCTTTGTTATTAACCTCATCAATGTTCATTTCAACCAACCTAAAAACTTTCTCAACATTCTCAATTTTCACATTCTGAAGAGGATACTCGAAATCGGAATAAAGTTTGTCTGTTCCAATCATAGTATATACTACCATAATCGAATCATCATTCGCACTCTTGTCCGATTTCGGTATAAACCGTTCCAAGAAATTACTCTCATCTTCAGAATCTGTAACACCTTTCTCAGATTGTGACTTCTCAGAGTTATCAATCTCTTCATCTAACACCTGATCGACAACTGTTTTGATAATCTGTGATTCGTTGTCGGTGTCGGATGCAGAGAATGTAACATCGATGCTTTCAGGCAAATCATCCTCAATTGATCTCAATTTGAGATTCAAAGCAGCTTCCACCCCATCTGGATATTTCTGTGTGTAATGATTCCACATTGGGGGTGGAACACTCTTAAAAACTGGTGTTTCATCAGGTTGTTTTGGGACAATCTGTTCAATCACATATGAAGATGCTATATAACTCATCAACTTCTTATCAATTCTTTCATTTTCAATTTTTGTTAACTCCAATTCCCTTTTTAATGAAGCAATAGTGTCCAAATGAAAATTGACTTCCACTTGTTTATCAAAAAGTGTTGCTTTTGCTAATTTTGTGGCTTTATCATTTTCGACACTTTCCTCTTTAATCATTTTAACTGTTCTAGCTAGAGTATCATATGCTTCTTTGACTTGTCCTAGATCAAATTTTAACATGTCAGCATGTTCTTTCAATTCCTGAAACTTAGTGTCTTTTTCAAGACACTCCATGCACGGTTGTAAACACTTTTGGCATGGTGTTTCAGATATTGAATCTACTATCTCATCACATTCTGCTTCATAAACAGTTTCTACTTCTAGTTTACCGACATTTTTCGACTCTGACTCAGACAGATTTACTGATTCTTTTCCCTGAACTCCAGATTCTTCTCGTTTGACAGACTCATTACTGACAGACTTAGACTCCTCAGATTCTGAGTCTACCTCTCTCAGTTTCGCCATGAGAGCCTTGTCAGCAATTTCTTTCAATGTGTCTTCGGTCATTTCCTTTGTCACATCGATCATTTCTTCAACAAATTCTTTCTTCTCATCATATCTTGGACACAATCCGGTCCTTGGTTCTTCAAAGAAATCTGCAAAAGATTCAAAAATTTTAGGAGGCATGATAGATCTCAAAGAACTAGTTAATACCTCCTGCTCAGATTGAGATTGATGAACTTCAGCAGCTATTTCTTGAAAATTATCTGCTTTTTCAACAGAAACCTCTTCAACAACTACAGAAACATCTTCAGTAACTGTTTCTGGTTCAGACACTATCTCAGAAATTTCCACAACTTCAGCCATCATTGCCTGTCCATCACTACCGGGAATATATTTATCCCAGTTAAACCCTGCAGCTACCTTCTCATCGTCTTGATTCACAATCATTGCTTTTTCCGGTTTATTCTCAATTTGTGGTTTTTGAACAGTATGCTGTTGATTTGGTCGATGATAGATTGCTTGCTTGTAATAGTCGTTGATGAACGGGTTTTGATGATTGTTTACTTCACGATTCGGACATTCTCTCTTAAAATGACCACGTTCTTTACACTTGAAGCACGTAACTTTCGATTTGTCGAACCCTAACTTCTGATTAGGACCTGAGAGACTGTTTCTGCCTGTGATCTCCATAAACCGTTGTGCTCTTCTAACCAAACTTGCCATGCCCCATTTTATATCAATCAGTTCAAGTTCCTCCGGGTCAATCTGGTCGTAATCCTCTTTGGTCATATCAGGATTACCAATCCTACCCGCCACTAAGCCTTCATAAGCCTCTAAAACAGAAGCAAGTACTGCAATGTGTTGTCTCGCGGCAGTTTCAGTAATTTCATTTCCATTCTTAATATTCACCGCGATGTTGCACTGCACCCCAGAAACATAAGCCTGATTACTTGAATTTGTAGAGCTTTGAGGTGAAAACTGTTCTTGAGCTTTAAAGTTTGGATCACAATTCGCAAATGGTGAAAAATTTCCAGATTGAGGAGTGTTTGAAGAAACACTTGAGGTGTTATCAGCAATGAACCCTGTCTGTATTTTTGGACTTTGATTTGTTGAAGCTGTATCGTTGTTTTTGTAATACAACGATACATCTTGTTGAATATTAGCTGATTTCATCTTTTTGATCTTCAGCAACTCTAACTCATGAGCTTCAATCTTTTCTATGAATAGGCTAAGATTGTAATTTGCAAAGTCTGAATTGTTCTTTAGCATCAACAGGTATGTACCCCACTCATCATAAGGTAACGCATCAGCTAGTTTGTCAATCCATTCTTCATCTGTCTTTTCAATCTTTAATCTATTCATCTCAAGCACCAAATGACAATATCTCTCAATTAGTTGCCTTGTAGTTTCACCCTTCATACTGGTAAAAATATCAAACTCTTTCTTGAACAATGCCTTCTTATTCTTGATCATGGAAGCACTACCTTCAAACTTTGCTTTCAATGCAAACCACATAGATTGAGCATTATCTTCATATTGCAACAATACTAGAATGTCTTCTTTGATAGCCTGCTGGAGAATACTAATCATCTTTTTCTCAGCTTTGAAATCATTCTGTTTTGATTCTGTCAGGCTCTGAATATTCTTCTTGTTGTTTAAACCATCAACTGGTGGAACATACTGTTTCTCTATTTTCATCCAACATTCAAAATGATTAGCCTGAACCCAGTTCTTAAATCTGCCTGACCATCCTGCATATTCATCTATGTTCATCAGTTTGGGAGGCTTTTGCATTGTTCCCAATTCGTTCTCCATGTTGACGTTTTGTATAACACTACCCGAGGTTTGTCCTGCTACCATACCACTGCCCGAGATGAAGTTATAAAACTCTTGGTTTTCCATTTTTTAGAAATTTACCGAGTAATTTTAAAATTTTTCACACACACACTTTTCACAAAATCAGACTATCGAACAAGTTCACAAACACTATGGACTATCAGTAATCTCAAGCGAAATCACTTAA
Source organism: Helianthus tuberosus (assembly GCA_030545235.1). Lineage (NCBI taxonomy): Eukaryota > Viridiplantae > Streptophyta > Magnoliopsida > Asterales > Asteraceae > Helianthus > Helianthus tuberosus. The sequence continues at coordinate 6,612,748 of CM060402.1, forward strand.
ACTTCAAGCGAAATCACAGAAGATTTCAAGCGAAACTCACAATTCAAACACAAAATGATTTCGCTTCAATCAGCAAAATCTCAAGCGAAATCTATGGTTTCGCTTCAAACCAAAATTTTCAGTTAACCACAGACTCCTCAAGCGAAATATACGATTTCGCTTCAAGCAATCAGAAAATTTCAAGCGAAATCCACGTTTTCGCTTCAAAATACCAACAACCAATCTGCTCGCTCAAGCGAAATCTGGTTTTCAAGTCATTTTTGTCAATTTTAGTCCGAGTTTTAATATGAATTTCTCAAGGCTTTGTTAAAACACACTTTTACACACACTGTGAAAGTCTTAGTCCATTTTGTCCGTGTTTTCGTCCAGAAATCAAATTTTGTGAGTAAAAACCAACTGATTCAAGTGAACACACTCATAACTGGCTCTGATACCAATTGTAGGATCGATTTGACCGATCAAATGAGTCAATTTGAATGTGTTTACAGTATTTAGATGGCGGAAACATCTAAACAGCTTAGAATCAGACAGAAAAGAGTAGAAAACAGAATAGATTCACTTTTAACACTTGTTCTCTGTTATATAATGACTTGGAAAACTGGCAGCACTTCGTTACAACTTCTCGGAATGCGTACCAAACGAGAACTACACTAGCCTATTTATAGGCATTAAGATTTCGCTTCAACATGTCTCAAGCGAAATCTCATCACTTGATTTCGCTTGAGGCTTACATCACATACCCTGAAGCGAAACCTTATCACTTGATTTCGCTTGAGACTTTCATAACATACCTTCAAGCGAAATCTTTAAACATAACCTTAACTTTTACATTTAGACCCCTATACTTCACATACTTGACATAAACAGACCCTAGACTTAACTAACAAGACTAAGACGCAGGCTTTAGACATAGTGCACCAACACTTCTAGCATTCTTAAGTGTTCTTTCATTCTGTTTTCATAATAATCATTATCATTATCACTGTCTTCGGCAACTCTAGCAACAAATGCTTTAGCCAAGAATTCTTTATCTGGACAGTAATTGTCCCAGCTAAAACCTTCTGGTAATCTTTCATCATCTTGATCAATCAATTTGCTCATCAAATATGCTTTCTTTGACTCTTCAATCTCCTTCTTAGCATGAGCAGTTTGTGGTGGTTGTTGATGTGGTAGTTGAGCAACTTGATGATAAATCACTTTCCGATAGTAATCATTGTTGTTAAACGGATTTTGAGCTCCACTTGCTTCGCGATTTGTGCATTCACGCTTGAAATGCCCCTTTTCCCTGCAACGAAAACAAGTAACTTTAGATTTATCAAAACCTAAAGTAGAAACATTTGCATCACGGAAATCATCTCTTCCTGAGATCTGTTTAAATTTCTCAGCTCTTCTCAACACACTTTCCATACACCACTTTATGTCCATTAATTCCATTTCTTCAGCATCAATCTGATCGTAATCCTCTTTTGTCAACATTGGATTTCCGATCCTTCCTGCTACTAAACTCCCATATGATTCTAACACAGTCACCAACAAAGACATGTGGCTTTTTGCAATTTCTTCTGAGTAATTCTGATCATTTTCAAGATTTAGTGTAATGTTGCATTGTAGAACTTTGCCATTCTTTGTCGTTGAAAAATTTGGATCAAATGATGGATATGAAGAAAATCCCGTTTTACTGTTTGATCCTTTAGAAGACCCTCCAGAAGAACTTTTAGCAATGAATGCAATTTCGATCTTTGGTGACATGTTGGTCTTATCATTGATACCTCCTTTGTAATAAAGTCCAATATCTTGTTCACCATCAAAATCCTTCATTCTTGAGATCTTCCTTTGTTCCATCTCTTGAGCTTCAAGTTTTTCAATGAACTTTCCCAGTGTTAGATTCCCAAAATCTTTCTTATTTCTCAACATCATAAGATATGTGCCCCAAGTTTCATGTGTCAATGCATCAGCCAGCTTTTCAATCAACTCTTCATTATCTTTTGTGATGCTCACCCTCTTCATGTTAACTAACAGATTGCAATATCTTTCGATGATCTGCTTAGTGCTTTCAGTTCTCAAACCACGAAATAAATCAAACTCTTTTTTCAAAAGTGATTTTTTTATTCTTGATCATCTCTTTACTTCCAGCAAACTTTGATTTTAATGCTTTCCAGATTGAATATGCAGTTCCATTGTGTTGCAATAAAACCAAGATATCTTCTTTCACAGATTGATGCAATAGACTTGTCATCATTTTTTCATCTTTGTATTTCTTTTTCTCTTCAACACTTAGATCTTTAATTGCAATAACCTCTTCATCATCATTCACCGGTCTAACATATTTTGTTTCAACACATTCCCAAGCATCCAAGTAATTTGCTTGAACCCAATTTTCGAAATGCTCTTCCCATCCTTTATACTCCTCAATATTCATAAGCTTTGGCGGTTTTTGCATAGTGCCCGTTTCATTTTCCAACATTGTGTGTTGTGCAATAGTAATCGGAGTAGCAAACGCGTTGTAAAACTCTTCTTCCATGATTTGGTTTTAAAATTCCACAAACTTAATCTTTCAAACGAAATAGCACAATTAAGACGAAATGAACTTTGGTGCGGAATGAACTTCTTCACACGAAATGACTTTGTTCAAACGAAATAACCAATCTGATGCGAAATAACTAAACTTTCAAGCAAAATAGTTGATTTCGTGCGAAATAGTCAAACGAAATGCCAACTTGGTGCGAAATGGAAGTAACCCAAGCTATTTCGTGCGAAACGAGTGTGCTATTTCGTGCAAAATGAGTGTGGTATTTCGTGCGAAATGGATGAAACAGATTCTATTCCGTGCGAAATGCTGCTGATGTCATCAATTCGGCCATATTTTTGTCAAATTGAACAGGTTTTAGTCCGATTTTAGATCTAATTCTTTCAAGGCTTTGTTAAAACACAGTTTCACATATAATGTGTGAAAATTAAGTCATTTTATCCGTGAAAACTTGTTTAATTTTGAAAAGAAAGTGTAGAAATCAAAAATTGCAGCTGAAATGGTAAGAACTCTTCCTCCTGAGCTCTGATACCACTTGTAGGATCGTTGTGCGACCTTAACGAGTGGATAAGAAGAGTTTTCGCTCAATACGAAAGGCGGAAACAAACGTATTGAGATGATTCAGCTTGCAATTCACTTTAAACTGTCTTTTGATTGATATAACAACGTTTTACAGCGAGTAGACACTTCGGCAGCAGTTCGACTCTGAAAACCGGAAAGTTACAAATGAAATGGCACAACAGGTATTTATAGGCAATTGGTTTCGCACGAAACCAACTCACACGAAATAGTGATTTCATGCGGAATAACACAAACGAAATGGCCAGCTTATTTCGTACGAAATGACCAAGTCATTTCGTGCGAAATGCTATAAACACTTTATTCTCGTTCTTCGTGCCCTGATCTATCTAATACAATACAAGACTCGATACAAGACGAAGTCGACAGACATATGCACCAACAGAACACGCCGCTTAAATCGGCGCACAAGTAGAGTAACGTTACCGATCAGTCCGTTGATCGAGTAACTAGCAGAAGAACCCGACACAAACAAGTTCTCCACAGTTTTTTATTCAGATCTCTATTTGGTCATCTTTCCAAACTACAACACACGATAACTTTAAACTTTATAGTGTGTGATTTGACCAGGAAATGATTGGAAGTGATTGCTACTTTTCATAAGTTGTCATAGTTGTCAAATTCGATTTCAACAAATCTTTTCCTTTTCCTTCAATTTCTAGAACATTCTCCGTAACATGAAGACGTGCCGGGTTCTTCTACTAGTGGTATTTTAATGAAGTATTGAAGATTGAATGTGCAAAACGCAATTTTTTTTACTACGAAAATGGTGGCTATGCGAAATACAAACCGCAACCGTTTTTTACTACGGAAACGGTGGCTATGCGAAATACAAACCGCAATCTTTTGTGACTTTGGGAAACACAAGTTTTCTTTTGAGCTTGATGGATGTCTGTTATCTCAGTTGAGGCAGGCATTGTTTAAATCTGAATATAAATCGTTGTTACGTGTAACTTCATTAAACCAAGAACAAAGCCTATTTTCGAAACACATGTGTTCGTATCAGCGTTGTTTATCACCCTGTGTGAGCATTGGAAACCCGACAAACAGTCTTGACAACTGTGACAGCTTATCTGTCTGTGTGTCACATCCATCCTGTTATAGCAATCGATATGATTAATTTTGCAGATTTTTTTCTAATTAGCGTCGTTAACTACCAAAAGAATGCATACACAAATAGTTCTAGTGGACGAAGCAAAGAGAACGTTGTGTATCTGAATCAGTTTCTCAAACAAACACTACTAAAGATGAGTTGGTGATAAATACCGGAGTTGTTATCTCGGTTCTTCTGTACTTTCGTGATAATAAAACAAGCAGACATTGATTTTGCCTAGATTGAAGGAAAGAATCTGGCCATAAGTGTTGTGGATTCTCAGCGTTATTCGAATGTAAGTGGATCGAGTGATACGCTTATCTATTCTGGTTAAGGTGGGCATGGTTTGTTCGGGAGTAAATCACCACCCAAAGATCAACAACTTGTGAGTGGGAATATGGCTATGAAGAATAGTATGGATAAGAAATCACCGGTTCGGGTGATTAGGAAAGTTGCCTCGTTGAAATCGAAGAAAAGAGTAACTAGCAGAAGACGTGTCGGGTTCTTCTTGTTGGATCGTCGTATGACCCAAATGAGTCGTTCAGAAGAGTTTTGAGTCAGAATCAAAGGCGGAATCAATGATTCTAACTTGATACAACTTGATTTTCCCTAATTATCTTCTTTTTATTGATTTCACAGCTTTTATAGATCGTTTGACAAACTGCGAGCACCTCAGCTCTGAAATCGGAACGTTACGAATGAAACAGCACAACAGGTATTTATAGGGGTGGTGATTTCGTACGAAATAGCAAAGGCCTATTTCGTGCGAAATACCTGTGTGTTATTTCGTACGAAATAGCCCTTGCTATTTCGTGCGAAATACCCCTTTGACATCCAAAACCTAATTTCTAACATGCTGAGCACTGGTTTATCCAATCTAGATACAAGACTCTATAAAGACGAAGTTAACAGACATCTATGCACCAACAGACTCCCCCTTGGATGTTGACGAAGTCTTTAGCATCAAATCTTCAGTCTTTAGTCTTTATCTATCTTCTCTCTCTGTCCAAAATGTCTGACACTGTAAGCATCCTTCAATCTCTATCTTCAAACTCCCCTTTGAATGTTGATCCAGAATGTAGACTCCCCCTTTCAATATGCTGGAGCTCGAATTCTGGTTCAATCTTTACACTTTCTTTGCCATGGGGATCTTGTTTCCTACTTCTCAAGAATATAACATTACAATCTATTGACTTTTAACATCTTTTCTCGTTTTTATCAGTTTTAATAATCCACTTAAGTATCTAGGTCCAAGTTAATGACCCTAGGCACTTAATTTGTTTACCAAGTCCAACTTAATGACCTTGGTTGACTTGAGACAAAACAAAACTGACTTTTGTTCAACATAGTTCAAAACATTTTTATGAAAACTACAAGTTTCATCTTAATGAACTTGTTTTGACTTTTCACTATCACAATTTTTAACATATTAAGCTCACAACCCTTCTGTCCAGCTCAGAAACTTCCTACATCTGCTTCAAACTGCGAATCTGAAGATCAGCTTTCCACTTTGGTTTGTCAAAAAATAAAGCAGAAATGTAAAATCTTTTTGGATTTTGAATAAAGTTTCTATACTAGAATGCTAAACAGAAATAAAATGCAGTAAACGTAAACTATATACAAACATATTTTTGGTGAGTGTGTTAGAGAATCATATCAGCTGTCGACAAGTCACAAGTACCGTTAAGCTTTGATTTCATAATCAGAATTAAACAATTCGCTTAGATTGTCGATATACTGATCCACTTAAGTTCTCACACAAATTTCAATCTGTTCAGGATACGAATTAGGTGAATTAAGAACTTAAATTCATTCATGTGTCCCACCTCTTGAATATACTCCCGTATCCAGATCCTAATATTCAGTCTTACAGGTGAGTATGCCACAGATGATATCTGTAAGGGGTTAAATGCGAGGGCCATGAGAGCTCAGGCTATTGCTTCCGCAAAATCAGAGAGATGATGGCTTCGACTTTAGGTGTGTCCCCTTTAGAGGATCCTTTTTTCAACAGCACATGATTAGCATTTTGCAATGTTTCATCATTTTTTATGCTGAGGGCGGTGCTATTATTTCAAGCAAGCAGTAAAGTATTATACGGGGACTAGGCCATTGCTTCCGCATTATCAGAAGTCCCGGGATAATACCCCAGATATCACTGAGTATAAAGACCTAGTATTTCAGAAAGAGGGGTCCTTCAAACAAGATTTCAGGGGTTACCTATATATCCAAGTAGTGTTCCCCATGAAATAAGCAAGTAATGATTTAGGTTTATATCCCGAACAAACCTACTAAATGTGTAAAAACCTACCGGCATATCATCAGCGAGACTGTTTAACACTTTTAAACTTTACATATCTTTAGCATACCGTAACTATCAAGCTGATGTACTATCATTTTCTTTTTTTACACAAGCTCTTTTGCAGTTTTCTATTGTTTTTTAATTTTGAAATATCTCATGTTTTTGGATTTTGAAATTTTTTTATTGGTTTTGTATTTTCTGAAAATATAACCTACCTCCCCCTAAATACCAAAACAAGTAAAAAATCGACAAACCATTGCAGATTGCTTCTCAACATCATCTACAGTGGTACATTCATCTACGCAAAGAATCTCTTCCAACACCGATAAAAGCTTCATACCATTCAATTTTAAAAGATATTGAAAACGAGTTTTATCAAACGCTTTGGTATGTAAATCAGCTTTTTGTTCGTCAATGTGGATTTTCTCAATTTGTATCAACTTCTTCTCGAAACAGTCTCGGATGAAGTGATGACGAATTTCAATGTGTTTTGTTTTAGCGTGATGAACAGAATTTTTTGTAATGTTTATCGCTGCCTCATTATCAACAAAGATAGGGGTGTTAAGAAATTGCAAATTGTAGTCTCTCATCTGTTGCGGGATCCATAAGATCTGAGAGCAGCAGCTGCTAGCAGATACATACTCGGCTTCACATGTGGATAAAGCTACAGAGGTCTGCTTCTTACATTGCCAGGTAACCAATCGTGATCCGAAAAACTGGCACCCCACTGTTGTTGACTTAGCGTTAACTTTGTAGCATCCGAAATCGGAATCGGAATACCCTTCGAGCGTGAAATCACCTTCTTTTGGATACCACAACCCCAGTGATGGAGTTCCTTTCAGGTAGCGTAATATCTGTTTCACAATCACCATATGTGAAGCTCTGGGGTTAGACTGAAATCTTCCTGCGAGGCATGTTGGATACATGATATCGGGTCTAGAAGCTGTCAAATACATCAGCGATCCGATCATGGAACGATATAACGTTTCATCTACCTTCTCTTCGGTGAGATCAGGGTTTATCCCATGGTTCGTCACTAACGGGGTGGAAGCTGGAGTTGAACCTGACATCCCAAATTTCTCTAAGATATCATGAACATACTTCGTTTGATGTATGAAAATTCCTTTGGGTAGTTGATCAACCTGGAGTCCCAAGAAAAATTTCATCTCACCCATCGATGACATTTCAAATTTTTGCTTCATAACTCTTTCGAAATCTTTGCACATATTTTCATTTCTTGACCCAGATATGATTTCGTCCACGTATATTTGAACTATTAGAAGATGTCTGTCGACTTCTTTGGTGAAGAGAGTGGCATCCACTTTTCCACGGATGAAGCTGTTGGCAAGTAAATGTTGAGACAATGTCTCGTACCAAGCTCTCGGGGCCTGGTGTAAACCATACAACGCTTTATCCAGTAAATAAACCTTGTCTTTGTGGATTGGATCGGTGAAGCCCGGTGGCAGTCCGACATATACCTCCTCTTTTACCTTCCCATAGAGAAACGTTGATTTAACATCTAGCTGATAAACTTTAAATCCTTTCCAAGATGCAAATGCTAAGAAGATTCTGATCGCTTCAAGTCTAGCAACCGGAGCATACACTTCAGTGAAATCTATACCCTCCTGCTGACTAAAGCCCTGAACTACGAGTCGAGCTTTGTTACGATTAATAACCCCTCGATCGTCCCTTTTACACTTGAACACCCACTTGGTGTTTATCTTCCTGTGACCATCAGGCAAGTCTACCAATTTCCACACTCCTAACTTCTCAAACTGACTCAGCTCCTCTTGCATCGCGTTGACCCAAGAATCTTCAGTTAGTGCTTCCTTGTATGTTCGCGGCTCAATCTGCGAAATAAAACAACTTAGTGAAAACTCAGTTTGTAACAGAGCAACTGTAGAATAAAAACAAGTAAGGCCTTTGTCAATTTGTCGTCTTGTGCGGACGCCTGATTGTAATTCTCCAATAATCAGCTCTTCTGGATGGTACGAAAGAGTTCTCGGCATCACCTCGCCTGGAACATCTACTTCGCCTTCCAAATTAGTGACATTCTGATTTGCACCTTGTTCACTGACTGGAATAGTTTGACTTGAAATCTGGATCTGCTCCCCCTCAGAATCTGAATCTCCACGATCGAATATAGGTCTATCATCAGATTCTTGATTATCGTTGACTGCCGTCTGATTGTCAAGAGTTTGTTGAATATCATCATGTTCTCCAGAATTACTAGGACCGGCTTCATCGTCATTGGAAGCACGATATTGACGTCTAGATGACTCAGTTGGGAATATTTCTTGTGATTCTTCATATTCTCTCAGAATATCTAACTCGTCAAAGAAATCTGGTTCTTCTTCTATGTCAAACGAATTCCACAGAGTATCATAATTGAAACGCCATGAATCTCCGGGATTCTGAGGTGGCATGGTATAACTTTGAAACTCAACATTATATGCTTCGATGATCCGCTTCAAGCTTGGAACAAAGACTCATTTCAATGGACTTGCGTAACCCACGAAAATTCCTTCAATGCTCTTTGCACCAAATTTACCATAAGGTTCTAGAACGGTACAGGGAGATCCAAACGGTTCCAGATACTTCAGGTTAGGTTTGCGGTTATTGATCAGCTCGAAACATGTCTTGTTGAATTTCTTCACTGTAAGAACCCGGTTGAGTGTATAGCAAGCGGCTGACACTGTTTCTGCCCAAAAGTTGACAGGTAATTTCGAATCAACAAGCATCGTCCTAGCCGTTTCAATTAGCGTCCTGTTCTTTCTTTCTACTACTCCATTTTGTTGTGGAGTGTAAGGAGCACTAAATTCTTGCAATATACCTCTCTCATCACAATACTCTTCCATCTTGTTATTCTTAAACTCAGTACCGTTGTCACTCCTGATTCTTCTGATTCGAGTTTGGTACAAGTTTTCAGTTTTTCTGAACAACGTCATCAAACTTTCAAATGTTTCATCTTTTGTCTTCAGAAATGATACCCATGAAAATCTCGAATTTTCGTCGGTTACTACTAGACAGTAGAGATCACCAGTTATGCTTTTGACGTTCACTGGACCAAAAAGATCCATATGAAGTCTCTCTAACGGTCTCGAGACTGAGTTAACCTTCTTTCCAGAGTGAGATTTCTACTTTTGCTTGCCTTTGATACAGCTAATGCACTCCCCCTCAAGATGAAAACCTTTCACATGAACACCAATTACTAAGTCGTTATGCACCAGGTGATTCATTTTTCGCAGGTGAATATGGCCCATCTTTCAATGCCACAATTGTGATTCTTTTTCCGTTGCTCTTGACATAAAACAGTGAGCCTGACCAGTGGTAGTAGTTGCTACACTCATGTCCAACACGTACAAATCATTGACTCTAGGTGCTCTCATGATAACCCACTCTTCAGGAACAACAAATCCTAGTTTCAATATCAAACATTCCTTATCTGTAAAGTGCGTTGTATACATATGATCACATATCTGAGAGATGCTCAGAAGATTGTTTTAAAGCTCGGCGATGCAGTTTACTCTTTCAAACGTGACAATACCATTCGGTAAAGTTCCTTCACCAACTATTCGACCACCTTGATTGCCTGCAAATCCCACATATCCTCCATTAAACCCTCGAACATCGTACAGTAGGGTTTTCTTCCCCGTCATGTTCCTAGAAGCTCCACTATCCATAATCCAACGTGAAATGGATCTTGGAAGCTCCTGCAGATATCATAATTACTTAGTGAGATTTTGATCACCCAAGTCTTTTTTGACTCAGGTAGCTTGACATCGAGGTGAGTTTTTGCAATGTAAAGTGGGGGATAATTTTTGTCATTCATCTTTAAGCTCTCTTCAGACCCAATCTCAACCTCGTTGTATAAAAAGAAATCATTTTTAGGAGGTTGACCAGATGATTGGTCTTTCTTTGGTACATACTTCTTCTCAGAAGCAGTAGACTTTTGTTTCTCAATTTTCTCATAGAAATCCAAAGGAATATTCATCTTTACCGGAATGGTAGAGGATGATTATTTTTCTATCTCAGAAACCTTTGGTTTTGAAAAACTTGGTTTCATTTCAACTGATTTTGGCTTCCATGCTTGTTGAGGCGAAGCAACCCGTTTGTAAAATTTATCAGTTTTAGTTACCACATTCTTTACGGATTCAGTTTTGAGTTTGGTGTTTTTATTTTTCAAAACTTTCTTCTCAACAACCATTGGAGCTTTGCCTTTTGCATCAACTTTCCTTTTCTGACTCTCAACAACTTCAGACTTAGGCTTTAAGTTGGTGCACTTTCGTGCAATGTGTCCAACTTTGTTGCACTTGAAGCATGTACGAGTATCAGCTACCCGACTTGTGCCTTCGGTCTGAGGCTGTGAGGCCTTTTCTTCAAAAAACTCTTCATTTGATTTTGAAAAAATCTCAGATTCTTGCTCGGAATGAGAACTCGAGCTTTTTACAAACACCTTTTTCTCAACATACTTCTTGTTTTGAAAGTTCCTTCTTTGATAATTCTTACCATCCTGATAACCACCCGACCATTTGTTTTGATAGTTCCTAGAAAAACGCGACGGTACAACAGGTTTTTTATAGTAAGCTTTATCTTTTTCAAAGTTTAATGGTCTTTCAGAATGTTTCAAACCTTCAATTTCAGACACATCAATTTCAATCAACTTGAACACATTTCTCAATTTACCAACATTCACATTCTCCAAAGGAAAATCACGATCCGAATACAACTTATCAGATTCCGCCATCTTGTACATCACAAGATTAGGTTCTTCATTTAAGTTGTTTTTGGATTTTGATTTCGGAATATATTTGTCCAAAAAGCATTCATCATCCTCAGTAGTGTCACTTTCAAATTTTAAAACATTTTCAACCATGTTTTTCACAACTTCAGATTGGACACTATCTTCATCGGAAGATAAAGTGAATGTGACCTCAATTGTGTCTGGAAGCTTAACTTCATTTTCTTCTTCATCATTAACCAACACGGATTTTTTGTTTGAAAAATTGTTTAAAACTGGCGGTGGAACCTGATGATACCCAACCCCGGTTCCATCCGAGTATACATCTTCGCCTGCTTTGTTCTTCCCAATTGGTTTAGGAACGATATGTTGAAGAACAAAACTTGCGGAGTTGTAACTGTTTAGTTTCAACTGGATGCGTTCGTTTTCAATTTTAGCTTCTTGAAACTGAAGCTTCAACTTAGCAATCTCATCCAATTGTTGATTAATTTGTTCTTCTTTTACCCTAAGAACTCCGGTCAGTTGAAGATTTTCTTTGTTTGTTTTACCATTTCTTTCATCAGAATCTTTTACCGTTCGTTTCAGCTTCTCGTGATTTTCTGAGAGTTGACGGTTTTCATGAATTAATTTTTTGTTTTCTTTCCTAATTCTTTCTACGTCAGTTTTATCATTTTCAATTTTCTCAGTTAATTCTTTTAATCTATCATTTGAAGCTTTTAACATTTTGTCACGGTTTAAGATCTGATCTTCAACATCTATGACTCTTCCTATCAGTTCTTCGGTTTTTTTACCGCTGAGGTAAGCAAGTGTACTACAAACCTTGCAGTCTTTCATGCAATTTTTGCAGTCACTCTCAATCTTTGCTTTCTTACCTGAATCATTGGTTGCATCATTCGGACTGACCTTGCTTTTAGACTCAGTTCCAGAACCAGAAAATACCTCTAACACTTTCGCTGCAAGCACTTTGTCAGCCATCTTCTTCAAATTTTCTGCAGTGAATTCTTGTGACGTGTCAATAATCCCGTCATCAACTTTCTTTAGCTGTAACTCTTTTTCCTTTTCTTTTTCTCCAGCTTCTCCTCCTCCCCACCACATTCTCTGTCTTGCTTCTTCTTCTTCTTCAGCAATTTGCTCGGTGAGAGTTTCAACACTGACAGAATCTGGATCAACAGCTATGTTTCTGTTGGGATCTAGGTAACATTCTCTATCAGTATCCCATCTATTTGCCATTTTTGCTTCTTTCCATGTATGATAAATTTTACTTTTCATGTACTGAGCTTACATCTTTCTGTTGATGTATTTCACTTCTTCTGTTCTGGAATCTATGAAAGGAACAATCTTTGTCATAAACGCATTGCCCACTGCATCTTCTTCTGGTAGCAATTCGCTCCAATCGAAACCCTCGTCATCATGAATAACAGCAAGTGCTCTAGATTTTTCTTTGGGGTTATCTTCAAGCTGCTTCATTCTGGCAGGTTCATATTTGTTTTGATGGTAAATTGCTCTTTTGTAATAATCCTCTCTGAATGGATTTGCCGTATCATCAGCAGATGAGTTTCGACATTCACGTTTAAAATGTCCTTTTTGTTTACATTTAAAGCACGTGACTTTTGATTTATCAAACCCGAGCTTTGTGGAAGGTCCGCCAATAGAATGTCTGCCTGATGCGTGTGAAGTGTTATATATATATTAGGTGTATACTTTTTTAGTCAAGTTTTAAATTTATAAAACACGATATTTACTAACACTAAACACACATATGGGCAAGTGCACCCATCGTGAGCGTAGTATAGTGTTGGTAAGATACCGAGGTCGTCCAAGGACACAAGAGCTTTTAGTACCGGCTTATCCTCAACGTCTAATCAAATCAAAAAGTTTAGAAAAATGTTTTAAACTAAGAAAAATAAAAACTAACTAAAATGCTGAAAATAAAAATAAAAGAAAAACAGATAGACAAGATGAATCACTTGGTTCCAACTCGTGTATAGTGTAAACTTTGATTATTTCCGCACTTTTGCACTTATTTAAGAGATTATCTTAGTTATTGTAGTAGGCCCCTCTTTTGAAGGTGACGTTACCCTCAACCCAGTAGTTTGAGTCAGCAAGGATACAATCCTAAAGGGTCGGATTATTGAAAGATAATTAATTAAGTTATTAATGCAAATTATGGTAGGCCCCTCTTTTGGAGGTGACGTTACCCTCGGCTAAGTAGTCTGAGTCAGCAGGGATACAGTCCTAAATAGCCGGGTTATAGTATTAATAGTAGTTAACTTATGAGGGGATCAAAGAGTTTGGACCCCCGCCATCCAATACCGTTAAGTATTGAAGGAGGTCCCAATAAATTTGACCCAGGTCCATTGCAGGACCTCTAAACGCTGAACAATGGCAAGACTCTTACCAGACCGTTCCCTTAACCCCCGACCAGGTAGCCAACATACCTCCATATAGACCGTGGAGATATGAATGGTGAAAATCTTTTATTTTATATAGACAGTAAAATAATGTCAAGACACCACGGACAAACGATAAGGAAGAATCACCTTCAACATAAGAAACTAGTTATTAAAGTCATTAATACAAAACCAAGTAAAAAGTGCGAAAAGATTAAAAATAAAAAGTATTACACTAGACACGTGTCTTCACCAAGTGATGTAAGAGACTTAGGAAAACATGGCCTTGATTGTCAAGAACTCTTAGGATCAATCTTGGATCCCGAGACGACTCACACACTCTATGATGGACAATGGATGATGGTGGTGGATGATGGTGTTATGGTGGTGGTGGGTGGTGGGTGAAGTGTGAGAGAGGTGGTGTGCCAAGGGATGGTTTGAGCTTGAGCCAAGCACTCCTGTTTATAGGCTGAACAGAAGCTCGGGCACGGCCCCGTGTCCACATCCTTCTCTTTCTTCATTTAATGCAGCTTGTCTTATTAGTTGACCACGCCCCAGTGTCCGCTGAGCACGACCCCGTGTGCAGAAGAATCTTTGTACTATGAAGATTTGCTTAGATTGTGCGAATCTTATAGTTGACCACGGCCCCGTGTCCGCTGAGCACGGCCCCGTGGTGGGCAATAGAAGCTTCTACCACTTTGTCTTTTCTGCTGACACTTGGGCACGCCCCCGTGCTGGCTGAGCACGGGGCGTGTTCAGTCTTCTGTCCTCTTGTTTTGCTTGGGAAGATGCTGTCGTGGGGTCGGGCATGTCACGTCTTGGTTTTTTTCTTGTATTTATGTTAGATTTTGATGTCTTTTTGCTTCTTTTTTTAATTTGAGCTCATTTAATCCTGAAAATACAAAAGGAAGACAAAAGCACACTTTTTCCAACATTAATACTAAAAAAGGGTTAGTTTTATGCCACAATTGATGTAATTTATATGTTGGATTTTGCACACATCAAATACCCCCACACTTGAATCTTTGCTTGTCCTCAAGCAAAACTCTTTAATATGTGGCTATTACACTCCCAAATGGAATGGGTAGAGAAGAAGGTTTTTTTGGGCTTGTCATAGAGTGTCGGGATTTCCAAGATTCTTTATTTAGTTTTATTTTTATTTATTTACAATCCTATTCGTCATGATTTATTTAAAACTTTTCATAAGATAAATTACTTATTAGGGCATAACATGCCTCTTTAAAATTCTATTTATATACAAGTTCACATACCTCACGGGGATCACTTAACACTCGGCCGAAAATGTATTTTTGTGGATCACTCGAGAGCGGTATGGAACTTACTCCTACCATAGGCTTGCCAAGCAATCAATCCTCCTCCTTTTTAACTTATATACCTTTGTAAATATCAAGAGGACTTTTTGGGTGAAGGGTTAGGCTTGGGTTAAAGGTAGGTGGTTGGGTTAGTGGTTAGTAGAAAAAGGGAGAAAAGTGTAACAAGCGTTGGTTTTCGTAAGACTTTTTATTTTTTGTAACTTTTATTTTGATGAAGCTATTATTCAAACAAAGTTATTTTTGATGAACTTGTTTGTTTATTTTCTTTTGCTTCATCATCAACACACACACACACACACACATATATATATATATATATATATTTGAAAAGTCATACGAAAAACCAACCTAGTTACTAAAAAAAAATGAAAAAGGTTTTGGTGGGTAAAAGGGTGTTTGGTTTGGGTTATGAAATGAAAAGGTTTAGGCTCAAAGGGGCTAACTAGGGGGATTTTGGGTAGGTGGTAAAAAAAAGAAAAATAATGGTGTAGAAATAAAAGGGGTTAGTCCTAATGCCTCTATCATTTACTTACTCGGGTTTAAGTTGGTAAGGACTGGGAATGTATCGTCATGGCAAGTTCTAGAGTCGTAAGAACCAAGCGGCTATTCACACAAGAAACGAAAAATGAGCATTTAGTCTAATGATATGTAATTGTATGCTCAATAAAGGCTCAAAACTCACTTTTGTGGGAATGGGTTTTTATGTGATCAAGTATATATAATCAAATTTTAACTAAGCTTGTCATGCCTTTTCATAATTTTCTTATGTTGGTTCTTTTTATCACGACGCTATCGGTTGTAAATTTGTAAAAATATAACCTTTTTTAGAACTTGAAATTCCCGAGTTAAACCTAGACAAGTAAAAAAAATGAAAAAATTTTGAAAAAATTTGGGGTGATTAGCGGTTCCAATAGAGTTTTGTGTAAGGCTTGTATTTAGGACTTGCAAGATTCAAGGTTTTAGCATCCCCCCCCCCCCCACACTTCAATTATACATTGTCCTCAATGTGTCCCAAAAATAATTTTTCGGTTGATTAAAATGTGTAAAAGTGGGTTAAAAACAAGTTAATGTCACTGGGTAGCTGAACACGGGGTGGTGTTGGCTGAGCACGGCCCAGTGTCCAGACTGCCAGTACCAAAAGTAAACAGAAGGCTGGGCACGGGGGCGTGTTCAGTGAGCACGGCCCCGTGTCCAGGTACCTGAACTAGGCATTTTCTACAGAACCTCGGGCACGGGGCGTGTTGGGGTGAGCACGGCCCCGTGCTGAACTTGCTGTAATGAAGAAAAATTGTCGGGAGGCTCTATTTTTGTGCATAGGGTGTTGGTTCAAGCTTCCCTTAGCATCCTTCACCATCCCGAGTGTATTTTATTCCTGAAAATTAAAAACTAAACTAGAAAACATAAAAGTTAAACTAATCTAAAACTAATGATAGTTCCGCGGAATGCCTCCGTGGTGCGCCACGTTTATTAGGGTCCTTGGCTAGACCCACCTTATCAGGTGGTTCTGGCTCATCTTCAATTAGGGGGTCATCATTGCCGATTAGATATTTCATTGATCGTTCAAGATCGATACATCTTTTGAATGCCCCTAGTTGAATAGGTAGATTGTTGAACTTCCGGTTTCTCAAAGCTTCATGAGTTTTTACAAAGGGTCGTCCCAACACTAGAGGAGCGTCATCGAGGATGACAAAGTCGGTTGGGATTACCATTTGATTTGTTTGAACCAAGACATCCTCAACTATACCGATTGATTTTATTATTTTCCGATTAGATAGAAAAATGGGTATTTGAAGTGGAGAAAAATCACTAATACTTAATTTTTCGAAAATGTAGTTAGGCATTATGTTAACGCAAAGATCTTTATCAATTGTGACATTACTAATAAATGAATTTTGAAAGAAACATGGAACCGGTGTAATGTTAATTTCAAATGGGTCTTCTTTTATTAGCGAAGTTTGATCATTAGTTAACTTAACACTTACCGTTTCGTAAATTTTAGTGTTAGTGTTTAACTCTTTTAAAAACTTAGCATGAGTGGGTACTAAACAATGATTTTCAAAAGAAGGTGACAAGAGATTAATTTCTTCAAAATTAGACTCTTCTTGTATTTGATCGTTGTCGGACTCACCTTTTTCGTTGTTTAACTCATGTGTCGGTTTTTCACTTATTTGTTCTTCCATTTTTACACTTTCAGTTATCTCTTCTTTATTTAATTGTTCTCTTGTGCGGGACTCCTCTTCCCTTGCGCGAGATTCTTTTATATAGCGATCGATAACTCTAAGGTGTTCTAATATCCTATCGGTCACTTCGGTTATAGAAAAAGAATCGGGATTTTCAAAGCTTGAATCCGGTTGTTCGATCCTTTGTTCCTCATAATACCCATATGAAGTAGATGGTTCACACCATTGTTCTTCATTGTAAGCATATGATGGATAAGGGTCGTAATTTTGATCTTCATAATACTCATATGAGGTGGGTTGTTCACGCCATGGTTCCTCATAATAAGCATATGAAGGTGGTGGCTCATATCTTGGTTCCTCAAAGTATGAGTATGAAGGCTCATACATTGGTTCATCAAAATATGAGTATGAGGGAGGAGGTTCATACCTTTGGTCTTCATAGGATGTGTATGAAGTTGATGGCTCGTACCTGGGCTCCTCATAGTAGGTGTATGAATTGGATGGTTGATATGAGTGATTATATTGAACCGAGTGTGGGTTACGACAATTAGTGCAATAATTACTCCTATAATCATCCTCCTCATAGGTGTAGTTGTAACCTCCTGAGTATTGATCCATAAGAATCACTCAGCAGACCACAACCAAGTCTCGAGATCAGAAAACAAAAATAAAAACGGAAACAGAGACTGGACACGGCCCCGTGTTCAGTGGACACGGCCCCGTGTACAGAATCTGTATCTGAGCGTTTTAATTAAATTTACTGATTTCGTTGAGCACGGGGCGTGTTCAGTGAGCACGGCCCGTGTTCAAGCTACTGTTACTGGTTGTTTATGAAAAATATGCAGCACGGCCCCGTGTTCAGGTTACTGTAAATGCAAAACTAAACTAAAATGCAGAAAAATGTGCGCGCGTTTTAAAAAAGGTTTTGAAAAACTGATTAGGCCGTCGATTTTAAGCTTTCTTAAAATCCTTGTGTCCCCGGCAACGGCGCCAAAAACTTGATGCGTGTGAAGTGTTATACATATTAGGTGTATATTATAAGCCCTTTAACACTTTTTAGTCAAGTTTTAAATTTATAAAACACGATATTTACTAACACTAAACACACATATGGGCAAGTGCACCCATCGTGAGCATAGTATAGTGTTGGTAAGATACCGAGGTCGTCCAAGGACACAAGAGCTTTTAGTACCGGCTTATCCTCAACGTCTAATCAAATCAAAAAGTTTAGAAAAATGTTTTAAACTAAGAAAAATAAAAACTAACTAAAATGCTGAAAATAAAAATAAAAGAAAAACAGATAGACAAGATGAATCACTTGGTTCCGACTCGTGTATAGTGTAACCTTTGATTATTTCCGCACTTTTGCACTTATTTAAGAGATTATCTTAGTTATTGTAGTAGGCCCCTCTTTTGAAGGTGACGTTACCCTCAACCCAGTAGTTTGAGTCAGCAAGGATACAATCCTAAAGGGTCGGATTATTGAAAGATAATTAATTAAGTTATTAATGCAAATTATGGAAGGCCCCTCTTTTGGAGGTGACGTTACCCTCGGCTAAGTAGTCTGAGTCAGCAGGGATACAGTCCTAAATAGCCGGGTTATAGTATTAATAGTAGTTAACTTATGAGGGGATCAAAGAGTTTGGACCCCCGCCATCCAACACCGTTAAGTATTGAAGGAGGTCCTACTAAATTTGACCCAGGTCCATTGCAGGACCTCTAAACGCTGAACAATGGCAAGACTCTTACCAGACCGTTCCCTTAACCCCCGACCAGGTAGCCAACATACCTCCATATAGACCGTGGAGATATGAATGGTGAAAATCTTTTATTTTATATAGACATTAAAATAATGTCAAGACACCACGGACAAACGATAAGGAAGAATCACCTTCAACATAACAAACTAGTTATTAAAGTCATTAATACAAAACCAAGTAAAAAGTGCGAAAAGATTAAAAATAAAAAGTATTACACTAGACACTTGTCTTCACCAAGTGATGTAAGAGACTTAGGCAAACATGGCCTTGATTGTCAAG
Source organism: Helianthus tuberosus (assembly GCA_030545235.1). NCBI lineage: Eukaryota > Viridiplantae > Streptophyta > Magnoliopsida > Asterales > Asteraceae > Helianthus > Helianthus tuberosus. The sequence goes on from CM060402.1 coordinate 6,631,930, forward strand.
AACTCTTACGATCAATCTTGGATCCCGAGACGACTCACACACTCTATGATGGACAATGGATGATGGTGGTGGATAATGGTGTTATGGTGGTGGTGGGTGGTGGGTGAAGTGTGAGAGAGGTGGTGTGCCAAGGGATGGTTTGAGCTTGAGCCAAGCACTCCTATTTATAGGCTGAACAGAAGCTCGGGCACGGCCCCGTGTCCAGTGGGCACGGCCCCGTGTCCACATCCTTCTCTTTCTTCATTTAATGCAGCTTGTCTTATTAGTTGACCACGCCCCCGTATCCGCTGAGCACGACCCCGTGTGCAGAAGAAACTTTGTACTATGAAGATTTGCTTAGATTGTGCGAATCTTATAGTTGACCACGGCCCCGTGTCCGCTGAGCACGGCCCCGTGGTGGGCAATAGAAGCTTCTACCACTTTGTCTTTTCTGCTGACACTTGGGCACGCCCCCGTGCTGGCTGAGCACGGGGCGTGTTCAGTCTTCTGTCCTCTTGTTTTGCTTGGGAAGATGCTGTCGTGGGGTCGGGCATGTCACGTCTTGTTCTTTTTCTTGTATTTATGTTAGATTTTGATGTCTTTTTGCTTCTTTTGTTAATTTGAGCTCATTTAATCCTGAAAATACAAAAGGAAGACAAAGACACATTTTTTCCAACATTAGTACTAAAAAAGGGTTAGTTTTATGCCACAATTGATGTAATTTATATGTTGCATTTTGCACACATCACTGCCTGTAATCTCCATGAACCTTTGTGCCCTTCTGACCGCACTAGCCATACACCATCTGATATCGATCAACTCCATCTCTTCTGGGTTGATCTGTTCATATTCCTCCTTGGTGAGGTTAGTGTTTCCAATCTTGCCTGCCACAAGGCTCTCGTATGATTCTAGGACAGATGCTAAAAACACCATTTGCTGCTTTGCGGATTCTTCACTGAAATTTTGAGCATTTTTGAGATCCACAGCAATGTTACATTGGAACAGATTCTTTGGAACTGATTGACTTTGAGTAGTTGACGATGAACCACCATGAAAACCACTGTTTGAACTTTATTGATTTGAAATGTTAGAACTTTCTGCTGAGAAAGCTGTCTTAGGAGACACAGTCTTCAGGATAATACTTCCTCGATAATACAGCTCAACATTCTGCTGGTATGAGGAATGATTGACTTTGTTTGATTTCTTGATCTCAAGTTCATGACTCTCCAATCTTTCGATTAACAGATCAACCGTCAGATCCTCCGACTTTACTGTGTTCTTCAGCATCAAAGCAAAATACTGCCAGTCTTACTCATCAGGTAGCGAGTCAAACAGTTTGTCAACCAATTCTTCTTGAGTGTACACGATTCCGTGTCTTGCAAGTTCCAGCTTCAAATGCCCGAATCTTTCAATCATCTTTGACACTGATTCGTTTTTCAAACATCCAAACAAAATCGAATTCTTTTCTTAACAACTTCTTTTTGTTTTTAACAATTTCGGCACTACCCACACATTTTACTTTTAGTTTCTCCCATAGATCTTTCGAATTTGTGTATTCAATCAACGATATTATGTCATCCCTCACGGACTGATGAAGTAAAGCAATGCATTTTTGTTCAGCAACGAATCTTTCTACTTCATTATCCGCTATATTTTCATAATCCGATCTTCCCATATCAAAACCATTCTTCATGCTTTTCCAACTGAGATATGCAAAGGCTTTTAGCCATTCTTCAAACCGTTTAGCCCATCTGTTGTATTCTTCAATTGCCATCAGCTTGGGCGGTTTGTTGTATGTGCCATAGGCACTTTTTACACTCAAAGCATCAGAAAGGGTTTTCTTCGCACTCGGATTTGGAGCATTTTCATTTGTGTTGTTTGATGTATCATCTCCGGTGCTTCCAGTGTAAGCAAAACCATCACTAAACGGATTCAGAAAATCATCCATCTTTAAGTACCTGAAACAATCAACAAACACTTAGAAAAAAAAATTTGTGATTTAAGAAACAATTTCAAACGAAATGAGTTCACGCGGAATGAATCTCAAGCGAAATAGATAGTCTTCAAGCGGAAAGACTTCAAATGGAATAGATTTCACGCGAAATGAGCTTTCACATGAAATGGTCTTCACACGAAATACCCTTTTGGTGCGAAATAGCAGCTTTGGTACGAAATGAATGTCTATTTCGTACGAAATGAGGAATAATCTGCTGATTTCGTACGAAATAAGGATATCAAAGACTATTCCGTACGAAATAAGGATATCAAAGACTATTCCGTACGAAATGACCTCTAACCAGCTTGATTTCGTACGAAATGAACTTCTCAAGGTTGATTTCGTGCGAAATAGATTTCACAGGATTGATTTCGTGCGAAATAGATGCTGACTATTTCGTGCGAAATGGTGATGACATCATCATATCGGCCACCATTTTGTCAAATTGATCCGGTTTTTGTACGAATTTCGGTCCAATTCTTTCAAGGATTAGTTAAAACAGTGTTTTACGTGATATATGTAAAATTCAATCCATTTTGTCCGTTAAATCTCGTTTAATTTTGAAAAGAATTAGTAGAAGTCAGTGATTTTGATGAAAACAAGCTGAATTGGTATAAACTCTTCTTCCTGAGCTCTGATACCACTTGTTGGATCGCCGTATGACCCAAACGAGTCGTTTAGGAGAGTTTTGAGTCAGAATCAAAGGCGGAATCAATGATTCTAACTTGATACAGCTTGATTTTCCCTAATTATCTTCTTTTTATTGATTTCACAGCTTTTACAGATCGTTTGACAAACTGGCAGCACCTCAGCTCTGAAATCGGAACGTTACAAATGAAACAACACAACAGGTATTTATAGGGGTGGTGATTTCGTACGAAATAGCAAAGGCCTATTTCGTGCGAAATACCTGTGTATCATTTCGTACGAAATAGCCCTTGCTATTTCGTGCGAAATACCCCTTTGACATCCAAAACCTAATTTCTAACATGCTGAGCACTGGTTTATCCTATCTAGATACAAGACTCTATAAAGATGAAGTTAACAGATATCTATGCACCAACACTTCTACTAGTTATTCGGAATGTTTCGAATCATCACAGAAGACGTGTCGGGTTCTGCTAGTTATTCGGAATGTTTCGAATCATAACAGAAGACGGATGCGGTTTGCATATTCAATCTTCATTGCTTCATTAAAATTACAACACACGATAAAATGCTTGGAAAATTTCATCAACTCTCCTATATCAACATACTCTTCTCCAGACGCTTAGTTGTTATGAATGACAACTTGAGGGGTCTAGTTAACTTTCAGATTCAGATTCAGGAAGTAGATGATTTGTCAAAAAACATGGTCAACGTAGTAAAATGTGAGCTTTTACACCAACCATATCGAGATACTTTGTGTTAGTTGCTTCTCTTGTTATGTTTCTGAACCAACTGAAATCCACAAATTCCAACAGTTTCTTCGTAGATTCCGTCCGGTTTCAAAGCCGGTTGATGATTACAAGGATCGTTCTAATAGATTAAAGAGAGTAAACCATTTTTTACCAATTTTTACCCATATTATACGGGCGGTATAATATTATACGGCCCGTATACAATCATCGTATACATTGTATACGATCGGTTAATTTTTTTTTCACATGCTATATACGGCTGTATAATAGTATACGGCCCGTATTTAAAGGGTAAAAAATGATCTGGTAAATTTTTTTCCACATGGTGTATATGGGCCGTATAATAGTATACGGCCCGTATTCTTATGGTAAAAAATGGTTTATTCTCTTTAATCTATTAGAAAGATCCAAAAAAACGAAGAACAAAGTCAGATGTGATCAAACTTGGACATCGGACGTAAATCTTGATTCAGATCTCTATTCGGTCATCTTTCCAAACTTCAACACACGATAAGTTTACACTTTATATAGTGTGTGATTTGACCGGTTGTATTCAGTTATTTCACTCCAGTACTTGAAACTTGAGCGCAGGAATCAATTCAAAACCCTCACCCTCTCTTTCTCAAAAATCAACCAGAAAACCAAAGGAAAAAGGGCAGATAATGGCTGATGGTTCTTCGTTGAGGAAACCAAACGTAGACGGAGATGATAGGCCTGGTAACCGGAAGAGAAAAAACCCCAGCGACGACGTCGACGATTATTCTAAAGCCGACGAGAGCGACGATTGTGAGATCAGGAAGCTCAACTTGAACGGACGATATGTATCTTCTATCATGCGACGGACCCAATTCTTGCTCAACTCTTCTATCATGAACGGATTATTGGCCATTATTCGACCGAGTAATCAATTGTATTTTGTTTAGTTGCTTCTCTTGTTAAGTTTCTGAACCAACCGAAATCCACAAATTCCAACAGTTTCTTCGTAGATTCCGTCCGGTTTCCAAACTCTTTCACTCAAAGTTAATATTCACTGTGGTGGATGCAAGCATAAAGTTAGAAAAAATACTCAAGAAGATTGAAGGGTACACAACTGAAGGTTCAGTGCACGAAAAGTTTCTTACGAACGATATGTATCAGGAAGCTCAACTTGAACGGACGATATGTATCAGGAAGCTCAACTTGAACGGACGATATGTATCTTCTATCATGCGACGGACCCAATTCTTGCTCAAGTCTTATGGGCCCGTATCGGAATCAGGCGTTTGAAGGATTGTAGTAGTAGGACATTGGCGCCACTGTGAAAATAATGAACGTATTATAGGCCATTATTCCAATAGTTTCTTCGTAGATTCCGTCGGGTTTTCAAAGCCGGTTGATGAAACCGAAGCTGTTATTTCTGTTGTTCAGTACTTCCGAGATCTGAACCAATCGAAATCCACCATTCTTGCAAGTTAAATCCACAATCAATGTATACAGGTGCAAGAGAATGGCGAGTTATTTCAGTTATTTCTGTTGATCCACAAATTCCATCAAATTGTGTCTAATGCAAGGATCTTCGTGCAATGTTTAAATCAGAATCAGGTTCTCAAGACAAGGATCGTTCTAATAGATTAAAGAGAATAAACCCTCGTTTCTTCATCTTCATCTTCAAGAACAATGATGAACAGATGATGTTTTTTCGGAGAAAGTGGTGGATTGCGGTGGTTTGGGTCTAGGGTTGTCAAAGAGAGAAAAGGAGGGGGAGAGAGTCTGATACAATCATTTTTACCCATAGTATACGATCCGTATAATAGTATACGGCCCGTATACACAGATCGTATACATTGTATACGATCCGGTAATTTTTTTAACTTTGTGTATACAGGCCGTATAATTGTATACGGCCCGTATTCTTATGGTAAAAATTGGTTTATTTTCTTTAATCTATTAGAACGATCCAAAAAATGAAAGGGATTTCGAGCAGTTGGTATTAAACCAATGATTTGTTGACTCATAAACCCTTGAATCCCAACGCTTCTCTAAAAGAGCCTGTATTAGAAACCATCCTATGTCTTTTACCAACCGAAGAGGCAGCAAGGACAAGCCTTCAGTTTACTTTGTGTAATAGAACTTCCGAGCTAACATCTGACGTAGCAAGTACAAGGAAAAACATGGACATGAATGATTTACACCAAGTTTTGTTGCTACGCCAGGGTCCAATACATGAGCTCACCCTTGTTATGGATGATTACTAGGAAGATTACAATTTTTTTGAGTTTTGTCAGATAATACTTCATTTGTCGAGAAACCATACTGTCAAGAAACTAACATCTTTTAATACTTCATTTGTCAGATAATACTTCATTTGTCGAGAAACCATACTGTCAAGAAACTAACATCTTTTAATATTTCTTTTGTCAGATAATACTTCATTTGTCGAGAAACCATACTGTAAAGATCTCTACACAAACTCTTCTACATCTTTTAACCAATTGTCCATCACTTAAGACCTTGAAAGATTTGTTGAAATCGAAGAAAAGAGTAACTAGTAGAAGACGTGTCGGGTTCTTCCAACAAATTGTGTATGTGCTTGTGCTGTAGAAACCGGTGATGAATTTGTGCATCTGAATCGGGTTCTCTGCCTTAGATCGATAATTCCCTGTGATACATGAACGTTGTATTCTTGTCTTTTAGAAGAGTTGGTATTGAACCAAGAATACTTCAAACATTCTAAACCCTACCTGGAAACAAACCAACAAAATCCTGATAGTGAAAAACATCAGCAACATTTTTTTCTTTTCCTTCAATTTCGAGAACATTATCCCTGTGTATGTGCTTGTGCTGTAGAAACCGGTGGTGAATTTGCGTACACAACTGAAGGTTCAGTGCACGAAAAGTTTCTTACGAAATGTACGTGACAAAAGGAGTATGTTGGTAATTAAACGCATGTACGTGACAAAACAAGGATCGTTCTAATAGATTTCAGTTGTTTCTGTTGATCCACAAATTTCATCAAATTGTGTCTAATGCAAGGATCTTCGTGCATTATTTAAATCAGAATCAGGTTCTCAAGACAAGGACCGTTCTAATAGATTAAAGAGAATAAACCCTCGTTTCTTCATCTTCATCTTCAAGAACAATGATGAACAGATGATGTTTTTTTCGCAGAACCGTTGGTATATGTCGACCACAAAGAGAACAGTGCAGCGACAGTTGAGTCTCCTCCTTCGTGGTGGATTGCGGTGGTTTGGGTCTAGGGTTGTCAAAGAGAGGAAATGAGTGGGAGAGGGTCTGAGACAACAACAGACAACAAGTTCACCGCTTTTTTAGTTGCTTCTCTTGTTAAGTGAGACAATTCATAGAGAACAAATTCACAGCAGAATGAAATTTTATTGAAAAGTTGTAATTTCTCCACTCACCGTGAAACCGGTAATGAATTTGTGTACACAACTGAACGTTCATTAACATATTTTAACGTATTGTTGGACTTCTTGTTCCTAATGTACGCAAACAAGTTCTCCACGGTTTGTTATTCAGATCTCTATTCGGTTATCTTTCCAAACTGCAACACACGATAAGTTTAAACTTTATAGTGTGTGATTTGACCAGGAAATCATTGGAGGTGATTTATACTTTTAATAATCTATCACAGTTGTCAAATTCGTTGTGTGCATTCATAGTTTAGACAACAATCTGTGTGTGTCACATCCATCATGTTTCAACATCATGAGGTAAAACCGGTTTCAACATCAAGGGTTGTTTTTCACCCTGTGTGAGCATTGGAAGCCCGACAAACAGTCTTGCAATTACGTCTTCAATCAAGACCGCATTGTTAATTTTAATGATGATTCGAAACATTCTGAATAACTAGCAGAAGAACCCGACACGTCTTCTATGATGATTCCAAACATTCACGAACCACAATGGACTCAGACTCATACTACTCACCCTCCCCTGAGGAAAAGTTTTCCCGACGACTCAAGATAAAGGAGTTGGTTTGTGTTCATATCAGCGTTGCTTATCACCCTGTGTGAGCATTGTAAGCCCGACCACTAGTAGAAGAACCCGACACGTCTTCTATGATGATTCGAAACATTCACGAACAACAATGGACTCAGACTCATTGTTGCAAATTTGGTTTCTTCGGTACAGGTTGATGAAACTGAAGCTGTTATTTCGGTTGTTCAGTAGTTTCGAGACGACGCGACTTCTCCTTACAACTCTCATCAAATGCCTCACCCTTCCTTTTATTCTGTAAATATTAAATAAAGAATAACACCATGCCCGTAACCCCGCGTTGATACCTTCCGTTTTATTACAGTCATATGACGCGCCTTTTTGTTCTTCAATCTTTGTTACTTGTTAATGTTTTATTTTTTTTATACTTTTAGAAAGGTTTGACCACCTCACGACTGTAAAATGTCTCGTGTGATTGACACCTTAAATCCCTTAAATACTTTGAGAAAAATCTAATTGTCGAAGAATACGGGCCGTATAACAGTATACGGCCCGTATACGGCAACTTATTTGCACATGGTGTAGCCGTATACGGGCCGTATACTGTTATACGGCCCTTATAGAATTTAAAAAACTGACAAAGTCTGCTGGCACAGACTGTGTTAGTTTTTTAAATTCTATACGGGTCGTATAACAGTATACGGCCCGTATACACCATGTGTAAATAAGTTTTTACCATGTGTTAATATTAGGACCCATTTTTTTCTTGTTCTTTACAAATATTCCACCATGCCACCGCATGTTTTCCATTGTAGATCAAGTGCGATCAGTGGGTGAAACTGAAGATACATTCCATAGCAGACTTTGTCAATTTTTTAAATTATATACGGGCCGTATAACAGTATACGGGCCCGTATAAACCATGTGTAAATAAGTTTTTACCATGTGTTAATATTAGGACCCATTTTTTTTCTTGTTCTTTACGAATATTCAACCATGCCACCGCATGTTTTCCATTGTAGATCAAGTGCGATCAGTTGGTAAAACTGAAGATACATTCCATACAGTCCGTACACCTTTTCAACTTCTTACGACAACCACCCTATGTGTGTATTGAAGAGTTCTGTACAGAACCATAAATAATGCACGTAGGGACCAATCTAGAACATTCATTTATTTATATATTTATCTAATATTCTAACTGGGGAAGATTCAAATGAAAACCACTAGTTATTGTGAAAACTCGAAAACTAATTAAAAAAGAAAAAAAAACATACCAAATTTTGTTTTATTTTTTTTTTTGCATACCAATTTTCGCCACTTTTTATATATTAAAAAAAAACAATTTTTGTAGTGCGCATGTGTATGTGTACTACAAATTTTTTTTTTTTTAAGTTTTTTTTTATATAAAAACCTGTGATTTTTATAAAAAAAATTGAAAAAAAATTGTGTGTGTTTAGGCTTTTTTTAGTTAGTTTTCGAGTTTTCACAATAAAAGTGGTTTTCATTTGAACCATCCCCTACTCTAACTTGACTATTAAAATACATCATGGTTACAAGGGCGTACCCACTTATATGTTAAGGTGGGCGGGCGCACCCTTTGAAAAATAAAATTTAGTGCTAAATTCCCGGTAAAATTCCGACCGCACCCCTTGAAAATTTCCGTCCTCACCCCTTGGAAATTTTCGACCGCCCCCCTTAGGAAAAAAAATCTTATGAATTTATAAAAAATTTACATAAACACTGATTTTTTTTTAAAATACAACCTAATTAACTTTCCACTTAACTAATTAACTTTCATTTAACCCAATTAACTTTCTCTTAACCTTTAACCCAAAACACACCATAACTTAAGCCCAACCCAATCTAATAATTTAATTTGAACTAAAATATAATAACTCAATCCAACGCAATTTCGGTCACCAAACTCACGAAAACAGCATCTCATCACTATTTTCGGGTATGGTTCGATTATTTTTTTGTTTTCTTGTTTTATTTGGTTTTTTTGGAGAAATACAATTGGTAAAAAAGTTTGAAATTTTAGTTGTTTTGTTGTTTTTTGAAAGTTTATTTGGTTGATTTTTTTGTTTTAGTTAAAGTTTACTGTATTTAAATGGTTAGTTAGAAGGAATCAACAATTAAAACTAGGGCTTGATTTTAAAGTTGAAAATTATGAAGTTTGGTGATGATTGTTTAAGTGTTTAGTGTTGAAAATTAGTTGTATATGTTATATAGAGAAAGACTTGCTTAGAAAAGTAACTCTAGATGTTTTGGATAGATTTCAAAAAATAAAAATACGTAAAGCAACATTTTAAATATGTTTGTAACGACGTTTGATATGTTTTTGATAATTATATAAATTTTAGCTTGATATTCTTTTGTTTTACATGACCCGAACCGACCCGATATGAACAGAATTTTTTTATATACCTAGGGCCTAAAATCTTTAAAATTATTCCGCACCCCCATGAAAAAATTCCTGAGTCCGCCACTGCATGGTTATGTAAATTTACCTGAACTGATATTTGCATATATGCATTAATTTATATGTACTCATATATTAAAAAATTTTAAGATGTTGATTCACTATAGTTCGATAATTTATACCCTTAGTGGCGGAGCTAGCCCAAAAATTCAGGGGTATCCCTAGATTTTTTTGGGAGGGATTAGGGGTATCTTTTGTATATAAAGATAAAAAATTTACACTATGTAGACGGAGTTGAAAGATATTTTTACACTACAAAGACGGAGTTGAGGGGTAACCCGGGCTACCCCTCCTTGTACATCGCCTCTGCCCTACACTTATATGAAACTTGTGAAAAGAGAGATAAGAAAGTAGAGAAATTAATTAAGTAGATCTATATAATATAACTAGGTTATATTCTCGTATGTTACACGGGTTATAAAAATAAAAACAATTTGTTTGTAGAGCACAATAAGAGAAGTAGGTGTAACTAATAATCATCTACAAGTTTGCAATCTCTTGGTCATAGTGCTTAATTAAAAACTCTCGTTGCAATCAACAATTCGTTAGGAAGCTTCTTAATTATTTTTACATCGTTAGCAAATGAATTAATGAAATAATTATCATCAAATATATAAAAGAATTTACGGCATATTTGCATCAACTATAAAGTTTTAAGTATCAGAAAATCAAAACTAAACACACATCATATTTTGACGGATATACCATAGTCACCTAATTCGCCGTTCGCTCCGGTTCGGGTACGCGGTTCGGGTTCGCAATTCGCTAGTTGGGACGAATTCGGTTCGGAAGGGGGTAGGTTCATTTCGGTACGGTCCGGTACGATTCGGTTCGATGTACCATTCCATTCCGTTCGGTATACACAAATTAAAACAAAAATTACTAATTTTATAAATCCAAATAAGTAAACAACTTAAAAAGTTTTAGGTTAAAGTTGAAAAGGTAAAAATATAGAGATTTGAGGATGAAATATGTAACTTAATAAAAAAGCTTTAGGTTAATATTTATAATAACATAAACATAAAGGATGAAATATGTAAATAAAAGAGGTTTTAGGTTAAAAGAGATGAAAAAAACGCAGCGTACAGCCTTCAACTCCATCTTCTCCTCCATTTTCACTAGGGTTCATCATTATCACAGGTAAGGTTTAATTTTTTCATCTTCATCACCATTCGCTGAATTGATGAACATGATGCGCTGAATTGAGCGAATTAGGTGACTATGGTACTGGTGCCGTATCCAACCCTAATACGTATTGACCCTTAAAATTCGCTATTATTGCAAACGGAATTCAGTGAATTGGTGCAGGAAATTCGCAGAATTGAATGGAATGAAACGCTGAATTCATGGAGTGAATTCGCGAATTCGAACCGTATTATACGAAAACGAATTCCGTATGGTACGAAACGTACCAATACGAAATTCGCCACTTTTCTAGCGAATTAGGTGACTATGGGATATACCATTCAAAATCATTAGTTTTGCAATTAATATAAAACGATTTACGATTGCATGAACCATCTAGAAGTGAGGATGTATTAAAGCCTATGATAATCTCCGTTAGCCGTGGATGTTAATATACACCTCATACATTTACTAGTCAATCTTTACAACATTAAACACTATTGTAAACATGAACACAAATTCGATAATTTAGTTCAGTAATATCATTATCATTATAAATTATAAATTAAAGATGTATTTGAAGTAAGAGCGGATATTATGGTAATAATTTTAACATAAGCAATATTGGCATTCTATGATATTAATCACATTTAAAAAAACTAAAAACAATCAATTTTTTTAAAATTGATTTTTTGAATGATAATATAATGTTGACACGTGATATTTTTTAGAATCATTTGATTAGAAATAGAATGTTTTGTAATTATACCATTAGCATAAGATTTGTAGTAATTACACCTTAAAATTTTGCATAAAATTTGCAATAATTATACCTTAAAATTTTGTATGCATGATCATAAAAATACTACACAAGTGCCTTATACTATTATTGTATTATTTGCTGTGCTTAATAAATGGATATGTATATGTTACTAGTGGGAAACCTGCATGTTGCAATAGATTAGGCAATTTACAACCCATATGTTATGATTAATCCGACTCGTTAAATACAACACATAAACATAATGGACCTCCCATGGTAGGTGGTTCAAGGTTCAGATTGATGCTAAAACCAAAACAAAAAGCAAAATCTGAACCTTAGAGTTCTTTTTTCCTTGAGTATCACAATCGAAAATTCAAAACATATTAAATCCTAACAGAAATAAACAATAACGTTAGGTAGTCGAACAATTCATATCAAACAATAAACTAATTCGTATGATTAAATATTGAAAAAATAATTTATCCATACAATAAAAATAATAGGGATCATTCGTATAAAAAGTAACTTATAGGTCTACCGCACCTTGTATCATAAGAAATTGGCAAGATAATCATATCTAATTCGCTCTCAAATATTCAAAAGAACATGATTGGCATACGATAATTGACTGAAGTTCGTATACTCTCGAACCTTACGATAGTGATTAATAAGAAAATAAGTTATGGAGATGATAGAAACTAATAAAGTTTTGATGTTTTTTTTGAAAGGAAAACTTCGTTAGAAACGACACCAACTCGGAACCGAGGGGCCAACCCCGATTACATATTTAAAAAATTACACCACGACTCCCAAGAGACATTCCTATTATTCGATCTATTTTTAAACCAAACGAAAACTTAAAGATCTAATCTCGCTAAAAATGTCATTGATATTAACATACTTACCCGAAAACACCAAATTATTTCTCGCTTTCCAAATACTCCAACACGTGAGAATAACAATACCATGAAAAACCTCCTTCATCTTACTGTTATGGGTGAAATTCTGAGCTCATATCCTGGAAAATATCTTGATCTATATCTTATCTGTTTACATCCGGGATGCTGGTTCAGGATATGGGTAACATCCTGAACGGTATCCTCGGGATTACTAATGGATTATGTGCAGGTACGTGTGTTAGAAGCTAGCAACGTTCACAAAGACTTATTCCGCGGAAGACTCGGTCCAGGCCGTTTAAAGAAAGACGTTGAAACCTTATTACTCGGTCTACAACGTTCGTGGTGGAATATTCGGAGCATCCCATATTTATAGGAATATTTGTTTGTATTTCGTTACTATAAATAGGAGGAACACCAGATCAAATAGGACACAACAATTTCACTGCAATCACACTCACTACACTCTAACACTTGTTCTCTTGCAATCTGTACTCTCACACGAATTCATTGTAACACTTAGCGATCTGATTGATATCCTGCACTGTATCCTGAAGTTTAAAGCAATAAGAAGAACAAGGCAGCTACGATTGCCAGCTCCCGAGGTTTTATGCCGGCGATCTAGATTGATCAAGGGCTTTCCTCGTACATCTCGTGTCATTTTCTTTACTTTTTGCTCATTGTTTGCTCATTGTTTGATCGTCGATACAGCTCAATATCCTGAGCCGTATCCTGAAACTGTTTTTGCAAGTAATTTGATTAACATATTTTCGACACTTGTTTCTAGCACACTACCTCACTTAACTAATTTGATCACTTAATTGCTTCGGTAATTTTTGACCAAAACAATTTGGCGCCCACCGTGGGGCAAGTGGTGCTCTCTTTACTAAAATTTTTTGTTAAATCGCTAATCGGTTTTTTATTTTCAAAACTTTTTGCTACATTGTCCACAATGGCCTCACGATCAAACATGAGTTCCTCTACTATGTCTGCTACGACTTCTGCTACTACAGGTTCGGTGCTTCCACCACCTCCTCCAAGAATGCCAGCCTCTACACGACCTCAGGATATTATCCCTACCCGCAGTGTTCAGGAATCTGCCCCTGTTTTAGCATCTAACGACGAAATTTTAACCTTATTTGGAAGTGTGCAGGAACAAATGAGGCAGCAGCAGGAAACGAACCAAATGCTTTTAAGGGAAATACAAATCCTGAAGTCTGGCTCGAGCAGATCCGCTGAGGATATTGTCACTCCATTACAACCCAGAGCTTTGAACTTCAGTTCAGCCGTGTATACAGAGGATAACAGGGGGAATATTGTGCCCAGCCTTCCTCAGAATCATACCCCTGAAATACCCTCCTCGGTCAGGATATCGACCATAAGGAGCTCAGGATATGCTTCAGGATATGGGCAGAATCCTCCAACGGGTAACATATTAAATAATAATAATACTCATACTACTAACAATAGTGGATCCTAGCAGGATACAGGTGTGACGTCAGCACTTACCAGGGAACTTCAGAAGTTGAAGGACATGATATCAAGTGTACCCGGGGTGGTCCAGCCAATCCCGGAAGTGTCTCAAGACAGCCATAAGATATCTCGTTTTGCATATCCTATCTGTGATGCTGAGATTCCAAAGAGGTTCCAAACCCCCAACATGAAGCTTTACGACGGAACGGCGGATCCTGAGGAGCATATTGCTCAGTATAGGGAGAGGATGGAGATCAACCCTATCCCTCCGGATCTCAAGGAAGCATGATTGTGCAAGGGTTTTGGTTCAACCTTGACAGGATCAGCTTTGAAGTGGCTCTTGAATGTTCCTCCACATTCAATTACATCTTTTGCTCATTTAGTAAATTTATTTAATAGTCAGTTTTCTTATAGTAGGAGCTTTGAAAAATTAACAAGTGATCTCTACAGGATAACGCAGGGGCCTCAGGAATCCCTTAGGGATTATGTGAACAAGTTTAGCCGAGAATCACTAGACATTCCTCATCTTGATGTTGCAACAGCTGTGCAAGCTTTCAAGATGGGGTTGCAAAAGGATTCTCAATTCTACCAAGACCTTGTAATGAACCCATGCAGGAACCTGGATGAAGCTCGGAACAGGGCCTTAAGATACATTCGGTTGGAAGATGACAGAAAGATGCAAGAAAGGATGAACTCATCCAACACTTATGAGTCAACTAACAGGAAGTCGGAATCCTCATTCAAGTCGTATCGGCCCAAGCCATATGGCAGGAATGAGAACAAGAGAGTGAATGCTGTCGAAGATGAGGATCCTGAAGAATATCCTGAATTATCTGAATATTGCTTTTCTGTTAACATTCCTGAATTGATGTATGCCATGCAGGGTCTAGGGGACAAGGCAAGATGGCCTCGAAAGAATCAACAAAAAGCGGATTGGAAAGACAAATCAAAATGGTGTGCTTTCCACGAAGATTTCGGACATATGACCGAGGATTGCATTGCTTTGAGGAAAGAGATAAGCTATCTTCTAAGCAAGGGATATTTGAAAGATCTCTTAGGAAGAAAGAAGAATAAGGGTCAGGATACTGAGAAGGATCCTGAGCGAGCAGCCTCACCTCCCGCGGATGCCAAGATAATCAACTTCATTTCGGGAGGATCCGACATTTGTGGGACTTCGTATTCGGCAGCAAAGAGACATGTAAAAGAAGCTAAGGCCGAAAGGGGAGACAAACCTGTCAGGATGACTACACTCACAACTGACAAAGTGATCACATTTGATGCTGATGACAGGGATACTGTCCAGGATCCTCACCATGATGCTCTGGTAATAACGTTATATGTGGCTAACCATTTTGTACGCAGGATATTGGTTGATAATGGCAGCTCCGTCAACATAATCCAACTAGAGACACTTAAAAGAATGAATGTATCTCCAATGGATATCACTTCGAAGTCCACCGTGCTTGTTGGGTTCAGCGGAGAGGCCAGAAACACAGTGGGAGAGATAAAGTTGCCGGTGTACGTTGAAGGAGTCAACTCGATACAACGTTTTTGTGTGATGGACTCTCTATCCTGCTATAACATTATACTGGGAAGACCGTGGATTCATGATATGAAGGCCGTGCCATCAACATATCACCAATGCATCAAGATACCTACCCCTTGGGGAGTTGTTAAAGTTGATAGCGATCAGCAGGAGGCGAAAGAATGCTACTCATCCTCGATGAAATCCTCAACCAAACCTAGTGCAGCATAGCAATTAAAGACGCGGGCCCAGGATATCGTGGAGGATCCGGAGCAGGATGTGAAGAAAATTGTCCTGGACCAGGATAATCCCGATATTTCGGTGCTCGTGGGAACCAATATCCCTCAGGATATTGAAGAGCAATTAATTAACTTTTTAAAATGCAGGATGTCAACGTTTGCATGGAAGCATGAGGATATGACAGGCATATCCAAAGATATTATCACTCACAAGCTCGGAATTGATAAATCATTCAAGCCCGTGCAACAAAAAAGAAGGAAGTTTGCTCCTGAACGCAATACAATTATTCAAGAAGAAGTTGAAAGATTGTTGAAGTCCAAAATGATTAGAGAAGTCAAGTTCCCAAGGTGGCTAGCAAACGTGGTTGTGGTACAGAAGAAAAACGGAAAATGGAGAGTCTGTGTGGATTACACAGACTTGAATAAAGCTTGTCCTAAAGACCCATTTCCTCTCCCCCACATTGATGCAATGGTAGATGCCACTGCTGGGCATGAAATGCTGACTTTCATGGATGCATCCTCAGGATTTCAACAGATCCAAATGGAACCTTCTGACCAGGAGGATACTGCCTTCATGACACCAACAGGTATTTATTGTTATACAGCTATGCCTTTTGGTTTGAAAAATGCAGGTGCAACATACCAAAGATTGGTAAACATGATGTTCAAAGACAAACTGGGGGACACCATGGAGGTGTACATTGACGATATGGTGGTAAAGTCAAAGAAAGCTCAGGATCACCTCCAGGATATTAAAGGAGCATTTGATATCCTGGATCAGTATAATATGAAGCTGAATCCTGCTAAGTGCCATTTTGGAGTGGGGGCAGGAAAATTTTTAGGATATATGGTGACCAAAAGAGGAATAGAAGCGAGCCCGGAGCAGATTAGAGCCATCTTGGATATTAAATCGCCCTCAAATATGAAAGATGTTCAACGATTAACAGGGCGAGTGGCGGCATTAAACCGATTTATCTCAAGATCCTCAGAGAAATGCAAAGATTTTTATGATATCCTGAAGAAGAACAAAAAATTCGAGTGGGGTGAGAAGCATGAAGCGGCCCTACAGGATTTAAAGCAATATCTTTCAACCGCACCTCTACTGATGAAGCCTGAGAATGGTGAACCATTATCCCTATACCTCGCGGTATCAGGGAATGCTGTAAGTGCCGTCCTTGTAAAGGACCATGAAGGTCAGCAATATCCTGTTTATTATGTTAGCAAAAGTTTGTTAGATGCTGAAACTATGTATTCTCACTTAGAAAAATTAATACTAGCATTAGTCATGGCGTCAACGAAACTTAGACATTACTTTGAGACACACAGGATTCATGTTAAAACAAATTATCCTGTCAAAAATGTGCTTAGGAAACCAGAGATGTCAGGCAGGATGGCTAAGTGGTCGGTAAAGCTAAGTGCCTATGATTTAGTATATGAACCTAGGAATGCCATAAAGTCTCAGGCTTTAGCTGACTTTGTGGCTGATTTTAGTAGTGACATTCAGGATGAGGTAGACCTAGAAGTTCAACAGTTAGGAGAATCCTCAGGATCCTGGACATTATATACTGATGGTGCATCTAATATAAGAGGAGTAGGATTGGGAATACTACTAAAATCGCCACAGGGGGACATATTACCCCAGGCTATTAGGTGTGAATTTCCTGCTACCAATAATGAGGCAGAATATGAAGCTTTAATTGCAGGATTAGAATTGGCTAAGAGTATGAGTATAAAAAATTTACAAGCATATGTTGACTCTTTGTTAATTACTAACCATTTTAATGGATCCTATGCAGTTAAGGGTGAGAAATTGACTGAATATCTTGATATTCTCAAAAAATTAGCAGGATATTTCGATGTTTTTACACTTGAACAGGTACCAAGAGAGGATAATGCTGAAGCGGATGCCTTAGCAAATCTGGGATCATCAATCAGGATACCGGAAGGGACCCAAATACCAATAATACATGTCTTATATCCTGCAACGAATCCTCAGGATAAAGAAGTAGCGGATATTCGGGATCCTGGAGTGGAATATCCTGAACAGGATCCTAAATCCTGGACAACTCCAATTCTGAAATATCTTAAAGATGGACACATCCCCGAAAATGAAAATCCTAAGGCATTTAGGATGAAGGTATCACGATTTACTATTATAAATAATATTTTATACAAGAAATCTCTTGCAGGACCATATTTAAGGTGCTTGGAGGATCATGAAGCCAAAGAAGTACTTCAGGATATACATGAAGGGGACTGTGGTAATCACACTGGGGGCAGATCATTATTCTCGAAAGTATTGAGGACAGGATACTTTTGGCCAACAATGAGAAAAGATGCTGCAGAATATGCTCGAAGATGTGATGCATGTCAAAGGCATAGTAACATACTACATCAACCAGCTGAACCACTATATCCTGTAGTTTCCCCTTGGCCATTCATGAAGTGGGGGATGGATATAGTAGGGAAGTTACCAAAAGCTCCGGGAGGAAAAGTATTTATGTTAGCAATGACGGATTATTTCTCTAAGTGGGTCGAGGCTGAAGCATTTGTTCAAGTTAGAGACCAAGAAGTAGTATCCTTCATAAAGAGGAATATCCTGACTAGGTTTGGAGTACCAGCTGAGATCATTTGTGATAATGGGTCCCAGTTTATAAGCAAAAGGACTACTGACTTTTGCAAGAGTTGGGGAATCAAAATGATCACATCTACTCCGGTACATCCTCAAGCGAATGGACAAGCCGAATCCTCGAACAAGATAATAGTCAATAACTTAAAGAAGAGACTTGGAGCCAAAAAAGGAAGATGGGCGGAAGAGTTACCCTTTGTTTTGTGGGCTGATAGGACAACGGTGAAGAATGCAACTGGCCAAACCCCGTTTTCCTTGGTATTTGGAGCGGAGGCAATGATTCCAATAGAAATGACGATACCTACTGCAAGATCTATGCTACAGGATCCTGAACAGAATCCTGAAGTCTTATGTCAGGATTTGGATACTATAGATGAAAAAAGAGATGCAGCAAGGCTAAGGATAGCAGCATATCAACAAAGAATATCCAGAGCATACAATAAGAACATAAGGACTAGAAGATTTCGAGTTGGTGATTGGGTGTTGAGAAAGGCTTTTCAAAATACCACTAATCCTGCCGATGGCAAGCTAGCTCCGAAATGGGAAGGACCTTATGAAGTCGAGTCAGAAGCAGGGAAAGGAGCATATCGACTCAGGAATGTGGAAGGAGATATGCTACCAAGATCCTGGAATGCAATACATTTGAAGCTCTATTTCAAGTAAGAGTAGAATTTATTTTCTATCTCGGAATGGTATGTGTTCTATCTCTTTAAAATATATTTGTTTATTATCTTGAACCCAATACTGACTTAAGCATCGGAGGGGTGTTAGCCAAGCTAACACCCACCTTAGTTTACAATTGTTTTGCAGGATATGTTTCAGGATATAGCTCCAGGATATATACTCAGGATAAGTCGAAAGATTAGAGGATTGGCCCCCTCTCTCACGTTTAAGGGATCCTGATCCCTTCAAAGGTTTAAAGGTATTCACCTTTCTTTCGAATTGGGTTTAAACACCTCGCCTGGAGCGCAAGTTATCTAGGTATAGTTCAAGGTAGCGGGACCAGTTCATGTAAAAGTGGCTGACAATTTCGTTACTGTTGGCTATATCCTGGATCCTAAAGGTATATGAGGATTGATCACCCTCTCTCACGAAAGAGTATTTTCATACTCTCAAAGGTTTAAAGGTTTTCACCTTTCTAAGTCTTGGAGTTTATACACTCTCACCTGTAGCGCATGAAATTTAGGGTTTATCCCCAGATATAAGGGTTTATCGCCAGGGTATTAAGGGTTTATCCCAAATATGCTAAAGATTTATTTCAGGATATCAGGGGTTTTGCCCCAGGGTATGCGGAATTTACTTAAAGACAAGGTATGAATACATTTGTGTTTCTGTGTCAAACACAGGGGACATACATTATACTGTTCAAAGAATGGATATAAGTTCACAAGTATGCACTGGGGACAAAACTTATAATGAAGGATAATAATTGGTTCTGTACGAATCTCTGGTATGATCTCTCCTTTTTATTTATTTTAATATCCTTATCAAGATATCTTTCAGGATACCTTTTGGGATACATCTATAATATATATTCCTAAAAGTGTACAAACCAAACAATTTTTGCAACTATGATTTTCATAGCAATAACAACAGTAATTGGGTCAAAAGAGAAGTTATATTATTAACATACCAAAAGTTGTGCTCTTAGTTTCACCTCAAAACAAGGCCCATCCACTAAGAGCACTAATAGTTCATAACCATATTTACCCAACAGTTGAAGGCTTCATCTCAAACCGAGAACCATCCACCTTCAACTGTTGTATTGTTCAAAAAGCATGCAGGAAATGTAAATTGTTCAGGTACGGGAAAGTAAAATGAAGAAGAGTAAATTGTTTGTGGAACTACAAACCAACATTCAAATTCAAAAAGGTGGGCTCTAGCCTTGGCACGTATATCCTTCATCGCCCACCTAAGTGCCCTCACACAGCGGCATCTCCTCCAACTTTCTCAGACTTCTCCGCTCCAGCATCCTGGCCAGCATCCTGCGCAGCATCCTGACCAATGTCCATCTCAGCATCACCTCCAGCATCCTTCTTATCTCCAGCTTGGACCACCACCTCTGCTGACTTAGAAGACTCACCGGCTTCGGCAGGAAGCGGCACAGCTTTGCCTCCGAGCTCCTTCAACTTAGCCACCCAGGATTCAACTGGCCAAGATGGACAAACAAGGCCCGTCTCCTTGGCCTCGTAGGCCATCTTGATGCGTGCTTGTAGCAGGGAGACGATAGCAGAAGCCTTGATTCCCTCTCGAAAGCTGATCAAGGCCTGATCATGATCCATTTTAACGCTGGCAAGTTTGACCTCAGCGTCTTGGGTGACCTTCTTTAGCAAGCTTTCATAGTGCCGGCTCTTCGCTTCAGCAATAGCACCTTGGTCAGCAACGGTGCTCTCGAGTTGCTTGATCCTGGCTTCATGAAGTGCCACAGTACCACAGGCGTCATTGTACAAGTGGAGCAAATGCTGGAGGCCCTGCACATTAATTACAGGTATGGAGTTAGAATGTATGCTGACTAAGACATCCTACCAGGATATCCTGTTAGGATATACGTGCAGGATATATGTGTAGGATATACGTGGAGGATATGCGTCAGGATATTACCTTGTTGAGGAAGGATGTCATTGGCTCTAAGGAGTCAGAGAAGCTGAGTTCATCATAGGAGAACCCTTCTAAGCCTGGAGCACTGACCTCAAGACCCTTTCTCTTTTTCGCCGCGGAAGCACGGGTTCTTGGATTGGCCTTGGGAGCCGGGAGTGGCTTGGAGCTAGTGGTAGCAGGAGTTTCCTTCTTGACTATGGCTGGAGTTGGATAGCTGTCAAGTTCATCCAGGTCTAGATAGACTGGGACTTTGCTGGAATCTGCACACAGGGAGTAAATTCTAAATCCCTCTTATGAATAACAGATAAAAAACATATGTGTGCAGGATATCTTGCAGGATCCTTACCAGACATGTTGGCACTTGAAAGAGGGCTTGGAGTTGGTGGAGAAGGATTGAAACTTCTCTCTGCCTCTAGAAGAAGTCTGATGGCGTCTATTCTTTCTTGAGAATTAGCAAGAGGAGGTGCAATCTTCCTGAAATCAGCTGCACAAAAATGAAAGTTTATTAGTTCAGAATATGAGACAGGATAAGAGACAAGATCATTCTTAAACCCTAAGTCCTACCCTTTCTTAACCATCTCATCGGATAATCCGTTCCACCGGGGATTGAATCCCTTTTTACAAAGAAAAACTTGGATTGCCAACCATCCTCGTTTTTGGTGGCACGAAGTATCAATGGGGGACCGGAACTAGAGTAAAAAAGAAACCTAGATGAGCCGTGGCATCTAAGCTTGTAGGCTAAAGGGAGATCATGGACAGAAAGGTTAGGTATGTGGTTTCTCTTGATTTGGTCCAGAACAGATAAAACACGCCAAAGCATTGGCATGGTTTGGTTGAAAGAAATTTTAGTGATGTTAAAAAACTCGGTAATAAAGTCCGGAAAGGGGAATCGTAGCCCTAAGGTGAAGGGGAAAGCATTGAAACAAATCCACTCGGTGGAAACCATATCTGACCGGATTTCTCTGTCAAAGGGTCGGAATATGGTTCCATCCGGAAAGATACCGGAAGATTTCAAAGCCGACAGGTGAGCACCATCAAAGGTGCATGTTTCATTCTCCGGTTCTTGGAGAAGATTCTGTTGGATGAATGTGGGAGCCGAGTCGCCTGAACTGGACCTCGTCTGCCTAGGCATTTGGTCGCCTGAATTCTTGCCGGAGTAAAATGAGAGATGGTTATGAAGATGAGAGAGAGAATATTACCTTTTTTCTTGTCGATTGTGGGTAAAAAAGAAGATGAGGATGAGAAGATATAGGGTATGATGAGTAAATATAGGCCGGGTGGTTGAAAGCTGTCACATCAGAAGTCTTATCTCTTAATTGCCTCGGCCATTGTGAAAAAATGTAACCGTTAGGATATCGAACGGTAACATTTTTGGGGACAATTGTTATGGGTGAAATTCTGAGCTCATATCCTGGAAAATATCTTGATCTATATATTATCTGTTTACATCCGGGATGCTGGTTCAGGATATGGGTAACATCCTGAACGGTATCCTCGGGATTACTAATGGATTATGTGCAGGTACGTGTGTTAGAAGCTAGCAACGTTCACAAAGACTTATTCCGCGGAAGACTTGGTCCAGGCCGTTTAAAGAAAGACGTTGAAACCTTATTACTCGGTCTACAACGTTCGTGGTGGAATATTCGGAGCATCCCATATTTATAGGAATATTTGTTTGTATTTCGTTACTATAAATAGGAGGAACACCAGATCAAATAGGACACAAAAATTTCACTGCAATCACACTCACTACACTCTAACACTTGTTCTCTCGCAATCTGTACTCTCACACGAATTCATTGTAACACTTAGCGATCTGGTTGATATCCTGCACTGTATCCTGAAGTTTAAAGCAATAAGAAGAACAAGGCAGCTGCGATTGCCAGCTCCCGAGGTTTTATGCCGGCGATCTAGATTGATCAAGGGCTTTCCTCGTACATCTCGTGTCATTTTCTTTACTTTTTGCTCATTGTTTGCTCATTGTTTGATCGTCGATACAGCTCAATATCCTGAGCCGTATCCTGAAACTGTTTTTGCAAGTAATTTGATTAACATATTTTCGACACTTGTTTCTAGCACACTACCTCACTTAACTAATTTGATCACTTAATTGCTTCGGTAATTTTTGACCAAAACACTTACCTTCCAACCCGTACCACTTCTACGCCTCCAAAACGTCCCGGAAAGAGAAAACAAGAAAGTTGGGAGTCTTATACCATGCTTGAATTTTCTGCCAAATCACCGTTGAAAACCAACAAGAGGTAAACAAATGATCTACCGACTCAACCCCATATTACAAAGTTTTGATGCATATTTGCTTAGTTTGATTTATTCCCATATTATGTGATTTTATTCATGGTATTAAATACAGATTTCATAGTTATTTCATTCAATGTTGAAGTTAATATCATAACTAGCTACATCAAAAAAAAAAAAAACAATTAGAATTTCAATCAACACAATTTATATTTATAAATTAATAAAAATACATAGTGTACTAATATTATTCTATATGCTATATTAATCTGTTTTTTTTTTTTCACTTCAACCCTTAAATTAAAAAGGACTTCACAATGTACGCTAAGGTTTGAATTAATTTTGATATAGCCCTAGAGTTTAATAATCAAATTAATCTAACTAGAATAATTTTTTTTTATCATTTATTTGATTTATAATTTGCTTAACTTTAAATTATTATTATGATTGTACATATTCATCTACTTATTTTCAGATAACACATACACATCAATATATTAATATTATAAAGCGTTCGGTTAATTGTTTCCACTAAACTATTATTTTCTTAATATGGTTAATAATGATCATAGTATATATATATATATAGAGAGAGAGAGAGAAAGTATAATAAACAAAACCTATTATCATACTTCATATACGCGATAAGGAGAGTTAAACGCGTGGCACGGATTAAGATTTCTCATTAAGGACAAATTAGACATTTATCATTCTTGAGGCAGGGTAATTCAGACATTTACTAACATCAAGAGAATAATGCGAGTTCGTTATCTCATGCATCCCGTAATTACGATTCGAATCAGTTTCAAATATTTTCCATTTTTCAAAGTATCAATTAGCAGTTATAGGTGTGCAATTAGGGTTACAATCACTTATTGTTTGAAATGGATCCATAGAGCAGTAACGCATGAAACACATATGATATTGAAATTGAAGATGATGAAGTCCATGCCGTTCACGATGTTGCTGAGCATTTGAGGAATCCGACATCAGACTGAGCATTTGAGGAATCCGACATCAGACAACCACGTTCTATTAGACGATCAGACCAGTAAGTTGTCAATTAAACGTTTTAATTTGCCAGAAATCTATGTAATTATCGTTGTCTGATGTTTTGTATTTTGATCGTGCATCATTATTTGATAATTAGTATTTTGAAATGATTGTGTTATAAATCACGCATGTTTATAAGCTGTATAGTGTAGGAGGCCTGTGTAGTTCCACCAAACATGCGTTATTATTATAAAGTATACAGTACTGGATGGGTTTTTTTTTAACTTGCGTTATTATTGAGGTTAACATGCGTGATTTATTTTATTTGCGTGGTTTATTTTTTTGGTTCCTAAATGAGTGACTGTGTGTCTTGTTTTAGAGCTCATTTTTTTTTTTTGTCATTTCAAAATGTGCAGAGGAAAGATTGTATATTCCTGAGGTAGCTTCATCATGTGTTCCCATTATAGGAATAGAATTTAGTTCCATAGAGCAAGCATATGTTTTTTTATCAGACATATGCCAAGAAGGCAGGGTTCTCTGCTCGAAAAGGAGGTGAACATCATAGTGGCGGTATTATGAAGACTAAATACTTTGTGTGTTCAAAGGAGGGGCATAAACCACAGGCTTTTGATGATCCTTATTCGAAGTTGTCTAAGCCATATAAAAGTATGAACAGGCCGACTATTCGAAGCGGGTGTAAAGCACAAATTAAGCTTTGTTCAACGGATGGGGTGTTATATAAGGTTGATAAGTTTGTTCAAGCTCATAATCATTCATTTGTGTGCCCCAAAGATATGCATTTATTACCGGCTTATAGGCATCTTTCCGAAACACAAGAAGAGAAGATATGGGAGCTTGGTACATTAAATCTTGGGCCAGTGAAAGCCTACAATATAATGAAACAAAGATACGAAGGTGTTGAAAATGTTGGTTCAACTAAAGACGACTGCAAGAATTTTAAAGCTAGGATACATAGCTAAATAGGAGAGTATGATGCCGATAAGGATATCAATAGGTTGACCGATAAAAAGCAGTTTATGGTTGATTATTCATTTGTATATTCAGTCGATGAAAACAAGCGATTAACTGGCATGTTCTGGGTCGATGGTTTGTGCAAACGTAACTATGCTGAGTTTGGAGATGTCATATCATTTGATGCTACGTTCAAAACCAACAAGTTAGTCTTCACTATAATGTTTTAACTTTTTCGTACAATTTTATTGTTTTTTTATTCAATTTATTTCATCATTTTGAAGGTATAATATGGTTTTTGTACCCTTTACTGGTATTGATAACCACTGTCGGAATGTGACGCTTGTAGCCGGGTTGCTAGCATCCGAAAGCATTGAATCATACAAATGGCTGTTACAATCATTTTTGGACTCATTTGGTCAGCAACCGAAGGTGGTCGTCACTGATCAGGACCCAGCGATGAAACAAGCTATCGAGGCTGTGTTCGATAAGAGTAGGCACAGATTATGTATGTGGCACATAATGAAGAAAGTTGCCGATAAGGTTAGATACAACTATAGCATGATTGATTACAATTACAACGGGCGTAATAACTATAAAGTTTTCTGATTGTGTCTGCATTTTTACAAAAAGTTCATCATGCGTTATTATTTTCTACACTGTGGTTTTTTTTTTTTACAAAAAGCGTGAATAATTATAAAGATTTCTAATTTATGTTCATTCCAATCCTTTTTTTAATAGGTGGGACATGAGTTGTGTAACAATGAAGACTTCAAGAGACGTATGTGTGACATTGTGTGGACTGATTCGATTGCGCCAGAAACGTTTGAGAGAGAATGGAAACTGATAATGATTGAATTCGGTCTAACCGAGAATAAATGGATTGACGATATGTTTGGCATGAGATCTTCGCGGATTCCAGTTTTCTATCGTCATGAGCCTATGTCTGGGCTCATGCGGACCACCTCCAGATCAGAGAGTGAAAACCATTTTTTTCTGTCAGGTGGCGAATTCTCAACTTACCCTTGTTGAGTTTTTTAACCATTTTGATGGTGCAATGGACGTGCAAAGATTCAACCATCGGAAAAATGACCATATTTTTAGAAACACAACCCCAGATAACTGGTCTGAAACTACCTTAGAGGAAGATGCTATGAAAATTTACTCCAGGTCCATCTTTGCTGATCAACAGGCAGAGTTATATGGAACACTGTCTGAGTGCCATCCTATGGAGACTAAAATCGAGGAACTGTTCTTAAAGATAAGTATGAAAGATTTCAAAGCCCACGGTGACAATTTATTAGAGGTAACAGTATCTAGGACCAGCTAACATGCGTTATTACATAACAATTTGAGCTTTTTCTTTGATTTTTAATTTTCAATTTTTTTATTTAGGTTTGTTTCAAGAAGGGGGAGGATGTAATTACATCATGCAGTTGTCGCAGGTTTGAACAATATGGATTGTTGTGCAAACATATATACTTTGTGTTCAAGATGTTCAAAGTGAAAGAAATTCCCAACAAGTATGTTATGAGAAGATGGACCAAAGACGTGGTACCGAATGATCTAAATAACACATTTGATTTAAATGTTGATGATAATGATGGGCATAGAAAGGCCAAGGAGGTTGCGTATGAGATAATGCAGACCGGAGAGTATCTTATTGGTAATTTAATGAGAGACTTTGATCATCTAGTTATAGTCAGGGATCGGATGATGGAGATGAAAAAAATGGTTGATGAACTTCGCATAACCAAGCCTATTAACCCTAAGTTTGATAGATATTCAAGGTTAATAGGTTACGAGAAACCGAACACTGATGCTCCACCTACAGTCAGTGTGCCAACCGGTATTAGGAACAAAGGACGCGGTTCACATAAGCGGATCAAATAAAAAAAAGAACAGATTATTAGTCTAAAAGGCAAGAGAAGTCGGACATGCAGTGTTTGCAATACCAAAGGTCATGATATCCGAAGTTGTTCAGTTTTAAAGGGTCAAGCTAGTGCTTCCGATAAGAAAGGGAAGAAAAGAAGAGTAGTTCAGTTAGAGACTGATCCTGGTTTAGTAGACGAAGAGGACGAGGAGGCAGGAACTGGTGAGGGAGAGGAAGAGTATGAGGAGGTAGACGAAGCCGATGATACCGATTCTGAATGGGAAGAGCTTAACGATGATGACGAGTGATTTTTGAAAAACAGTTGCATACATTTAAACATGGGTCTTTTATGCCTTTTTTTACTAAATAACATTCTGTGTTCTGTGATCTTGACACTCAACATGCGTGATTTTAATAACAATGTGTGTTTTAATATGTTTACCTTCCCATGCGTGATTAACTAACTATACCATTTGTCAATATACAAAAAATATCTCAACTAAAGCCTGAACGTTTGAATATGCACATGCGTGATTTTAATAACATTGTGTGTTTTGATATGTTTACCTTCCCATGCGTGTGATTAACTAACTATACCATTTGTCAATATACAAAAAACATATCAACTAAAGCCTGAAGTTTGAATATGCACATGCGTGATTTTTACTATATTTGGTCCTTAACCTAAAATGCATAAATATACAAGACTAGCTAAAATGACCACTTAACCCCTTTTTTAACATTTCTATAACCTGTGTTAACCCCCTGTTCACAGCTATTTCGTACGGAGAAGTCTGGGCTATTTTGTATGCGTTATAATTCATACAACGGGCGTAATTTAAACCAAAAAACATACCTAACATAATAAAATTCACATTATATGATATTTTTACATATGATATTTAGTTGTCATTGCCACCAAAAACATACCAGAAGTTTTCACAAAATGAAGGTTATAACATACCCCCAAACATCATAAGACATTATAAAGCTGAAACACCACCTATTTCGATGCGAATATCTTATCAAGCTCCTTGTCACTGGACTCCATCTTTTGTTGCACCATCTCAACTGCATCCTTCAGATAGGAGTAAACCAAGTGATCAGTAGAAGACTGATCCTTCATGAGCTTGATGCCTTCGTCCCTTAATGAAGATTTTGGTTCCTCAAGTAGTTTTCCCTACACTTCTTGGTTCATCCTCTGCTGGTCAAGGACCTTCCCCTGCACAACTAAAACACAGTTAGTGGAGTTTACATCCGTTGCAAGTTCCGTCAACCTGCGGGTGGAGAGGAGTTCCTTGATCGTTGTACTTGCGTGCTCTGCAGACATTTTTGTAACTTATTTTAGGTTGGTATCTTTTTTTTTTTTTTGCCAAAAATGAAATGTGATTTTGATTAAGTAGGAAGATTGTAATTTAATAGGGGTGGTTGGGTGAAGGATTTTGGTCAGTGATATTAAACTTCAAACATAATTACCAGTCATGTCGTTGTAAGGCAATATGTAGATATGATGAGTATTAGTATTCTAATTTTATAATGCAATTTGTTTGTTGTTTAATATTTTCTATAAAAAAACCAATTTCAATTCGGTCAGAACTTGCGTAATTAGTCATCAACTTGCATTATTATTGTTACCAGAATTTGCGTTATTATTCCAACAAGATAACATGCGTTATTTTTTTTGTCATAGCCAATTAATAATTTGCGTATTTTTTTTCTCTCAACCTACTGCTCCAATAAAATTCCAAAAGACATGTGACTTCTGAACCAATAATTACCATTCTAAATAATTATACAATTGATAGATCGTGGGTACTTTCTTTTATATTTCAATTGAAAAGTTCATTGAAATATTGTCCCCAAATATGGTAGATTCCTGTAATTCATCTTGTGGTTCTTCTTCATCATCAGGTATGAGTGTGTATCTTAAAAAGAGGATCGAGGAACAAATTACTGAAGACAAGTCTTGTAAAGACTTATTGGAGACTAACATTTCTAAGGTTAGGGAGAACATGAAAAGGCAAGAAGAAATATTCAAATTGATGTCCGATATGAAAGAGTTCAGTGTCCAATAGGTGGCTATGATGTTTATGGTTGATCTAGGAGAGCGGGATGAGAAACAGTTAAAGGAGCTTGCGGATGCAATAACCATCTTAAGATGCTCTATGGACACGAAGATCAAGTTTTTGGAGTCCTTTTTTCTGATGGGTGCAAGCATGTGTGTTTGTATTATGAAGCATTTTCTGTAAGTTTCATGAATCTGGGTAGTGAAACCATGTGGCTTTTATGTTTATCTAAGTGTTTTTCTTGTATCGTATTTGTGTTTGAATAAGGAAATATACCCATTGTTTTCATTTTTCATGTTATCTGATAACAGAGTTTATGAGTAACCAGCAAAATAATAAAACAAAATTAAAATTAAAAAAGGAACAGGTCAAATATGTTTGTAACAAAGTAGTTCTACGACGTAGCATTTTTTTCACTTTATCAAGTTTGAATAACTGATCCAATCGATCCCTAATTTTGTTATCTAGATCGTTCAACACATCTACAGGTCTTGCGGTCTTCGCAAATTCCTTAGCTTTGTCATACACTTCTTTCCTTATAAGATTGTAGTCGGACAATACAATCTTACTAAGATACCAGTACCTCAAGAATCGAAGCTGTGAATCTTGTATGGTCTTTTTATCTTCGTTCACAAACCCCGGATTCCATGGTGATTTGCCTTTGTCACGGCCCCCGACCCAGTATTACCCGTTTCAGGAGTCGCGGGACAGAAAACCCGTGGTATTGGTATTACGCAGCGGTAATTTTAACAGGATCTTTAAAACTGAAAACATCCATTTATTTTATTTCCAACTTTCGGGACAAACCCCGTAATTTACAATAAAGGAATTTCACTGGGAAATCCCCTGTTTACAAAAATATGTTTATTTATTTACTAAGCCACTTTCTTCAAGCTGGTAGTGCTACACGGCACTTTTCCCTGGTTCACAGTAATCACCTGAAACATGTTTAAAAAGATTTTATCAGCGGGGAAATACTGGCGAGTCATTCAATTTGCACAAAACGACACATTGTTATAATTTACAGTATTAAGGGCGATTACAATGTTTATATCAACCATTTACCCAACGGTATTTGTCACTCGACCCGATTCTGTGACTATGGTCATATCACCCATTGGCTAACCCGTTGTCCAATGGTGACGATTATCAAGTAATGTATACAAAACCCCACATACCGGCTGTAATTGAAGACTACAAAGACTTAATCCATGTAATTATAACTTTGAAAATAAATAAGGTTTTGGAAACAATTTAGTAAAATGAGAATGACTCACATTGCAAGTTTAACAGGGCAGAGTTTTGCCTATTGATTTAGCCTCGTAACCTAGTTAAATAACAATGCACACGAAACTAGGTTAGTAACTTAATACAACATTTACGATAAACTCACGAAATCAAAACCCTCATGACGAATGACAAAGTATAGCCCAAATTCGGGCAACACTTAAACATCCATCAGATCGGTTTCAATCGATCGGACATTGTATCATAGCAGTAATCGAGTTATTACCCCGTAATCGTAGCAGCGTTTCCCTACTTTAATCTATGAAAATGAGCAGTATTTTTCCTCTTTGAAGAAGTTTTACGAACACAGATGAAAACCCTATGCACGCACTATTTATAGCTCAATTTTGAGGCTCTTGCGGCCCGCGTAAACCTGAATAGAATCTTATGCGGCCCGTGAGGGCCAGCCTAGCTACGGCTAGGGCTACCGTATCACGTGTAGGCTTGCCACGTGTCTGACACGTGGCATGAAACTTATCCGGATCATCATCAAGCTGTCGCGCCCCGTGTAAGCTTCCCTTAAGTCTTACGTGGCCCGCGACAGACCCATAAATTTTGAATTTCTTGTTTTTTCATAAGGATTAGGGTTTTAAGGGTTCGGGTTTCTACTTACGGAGCGTTTTGGGACATTTTTGCAAGTCCTTACATCCTCCCACCTTATTTAAAATCTCGTCCTCGAGATTTACTGAAACATGTAAGGGTAGTTTCGCTTCATTTCCGATTTCAGTTCCCAAGTATACTCAGGTCCTCTTTTTGAATCCCACTTTACTTTGACTAGCACCAGTCTCTTGTGCTTAAGGAATTTAACTTTTCTGTCCTCTATTTGGAGGGGTTTCTCAACAAATTTCAACTTTTCATTTACCTTGATGTCTTGAAGAGGTATTACCAGGGATTCGTCATATAGACATTTCTTGAGATTGGATACATGAAACACGTCATGTACCCCAGCTAGCTCTTCTGGTAGTTGTAAGCGATAGGCAACTGGTCCTATTCGTTGGATAACAGGGAATGGTCCTATGTACCTTGGACTTTTCTTTCCCTTTTTACCGAACCGAACTACCCCTTTCCAAGGAGAAACTTTCAACAGTACCTTGTCTCCAATTTGAAATTCTAACGGCTTACGTCTATTGTCTGCATAACTTTTATGGCGGTCTCGAGCCGTTTTCAGTCTTTCCTTGATTTGAGTTATCTTTTCAGTGGTTTCCTGTACAATCTCGGGACCTGATAATTGACTTTCTCCTATTTCTGCCCAACATACATGAGTTCGACATTTTCGTCCTTACAATGCTTCGAACGGGGCAGTTTCAATACTGGCATGATAACTATTGTTATAGGAGAATTCGATTAAGGGTAGATGGTCATCCCAGTTTCTACCAAAATCTATGACACATGCCCTGAGCATGTCTTCCAGAGTTTGGATCATCCTTTCACTTTGTCCGTCTGTTTGGGGATGGTATGCAGTACTTAAATTCAGTCGGGTCCCCATTGCTTCTTTGAAACTTGTCCAGAAATGCGAAGTGAAACGACTATCCCTATCCAATACTATGGAGAGTGGGACTCCGTGTAAGGATACTACCTCGTCTACGTATAACTTTGCTAATCTTTCCATGCTAAAGGTTTCCTTCATCGGCAGAAAATGAGCCGATTTGGTTAATCGATCTACAATCACCCAGATTGCATTGTTACCTTTCCTGGTCTTGGGTAACTTGGTAACAAAGTCCATTGTTATTAGTTCCCATTTCTATACAAGCATTTCTAATTATTGGAGTAACCCTGAAGGTTTCTGGTGTTCTGCCTTAACTTGCGAACAAGTTAGACACTTAGATACATATCTAGCTATGTCCTTTTTCATTCCTATCCACCAGAAGTTACTTCTTAAATCTTGGTACATCTTATTGTTACCAGGGTGTATGGTATATCTAGATTTATGGGCTTCTTCTAAAATCTTATCTCTTAAATTTCCTTTCTTAGGTACCCAAATCCTTTTCTTGTGGAATTTCCAAATTCCATCACTCCCTTGTTCTAATTCTTTTATCCTTCCTTTCATTCCTTCAGCATCGTCCTTGATTGCCGTGTCCTGAACCTTTTTCAGTTGTTCCATTAAATCTAACTA
Source organism: Helianthus tuberosus (assembly GCA_030545235.1). Lineage (NCBI taxonomy): Eukaryota > Viridiplantae > Streptophyta > Magnoliopsida > Asterales > Asteraceae > Helianthus > Helianthus tuberosus. Next base: position 6,664,534 of record CM060402.1, read on the forward strand.
TAGATTTAATCTAAGAGCACGAACTCGTCTTTGTTTTTCATGATACTTACGACTTAAGGCATCTGCTACTACATTTGCCTTTCCTTCATGATATTGAATATCACAGTCGTAGTCACTTAGAATTTCCATCCATATTCTTTGCCTCATGTTTAATTCTTTTTGCCCAAATATGTACCTTAAACTCTTATGATCTGTATAGAAGGTAAACTTACTTTCGTATACATAATGTCTCCAAATCTTAAGGGCAAAAATTATTGCTCATAACTCTAAGTCATGAGTCGTTTAATTTTCCTCGTGCTTCTTCAACTGCCTTGAGGCATACGCAATTAGCTTTTTGCGTTGCATTAGCACACATCTTAATCCCAACTTAGAAGCATCACAGAAGACTTCAAAATCCTCCGTTCCGTCTGGTAAGGCCAGAATTGGAGCATTTGTTAATCTTTGCTTCAAAATCCTAAAGGCCTCTTCTTGCTTAGGACCCCATTCAAACTTAACAGTTTTACAGGTTAGCTTGGTTAATGGAATAACTATCTTAGAGAAATCTTGTATGAAACGTCTATAATATCCAGCTAACCCTAGGAAACTTCTAACTTCAGTGGCCGATTGTGGGACCTTCCAATTTGTGATTGCTTCTATTTTGGAGGGATCTACGTGAATGCCTTCGTGATTGTTGCCGTGTCACGTGTAGGCTTGCCACGTGTTTGACACGTGGCATGAAACTTATCCGGATCATCATCAAGCTGTCGCGCCCCGCGTAAGCTTCCCTTAAGTCTTACGCGGCCCGCGACAGACCCATAAATTTTGAATTTCTTGCTTTTTTCATAAGGATTAGGGTTTTAGGGGTTCGGGTTTCTACTTACGGAGCGTTTTGGGACATTTTTGCAGGTCCATACACCTTTGTACGTCTCCATATGTCTCATAGTGAAGACACCACAGTCAACTCCGTTTTGAAGAGTTCGCCAATCCATTTCTTTTCGTATTATGCTTGCCGTTTCTAAGTTTTTTATCCATTCTTTTCGTCGTATCTTGTCTTTCAGGTATAGAACTAGAACTCTTTGCTATAATCACGATAACAAATCATATTAGTACATACTCATTATAATATATAGTCGTTTTCGTATATAAAGCTGAGTATTCAAGAAGTACCAGCATTTCGGGGCGCCCACGGTAGAGTTTGCTAAACGATTCCTTAAACCTAGAGTTATCAATTAACTCAATCTCGCCTTTTTTCAAGTGAAAGCATAGGCACCAAAAATGATCAGATAGTAGTACTGGAATGAAGATAAGATCCACTGTGTCAAGTTTCTTGACCTCATACTTACCCAGTACATCGTCTAGGTTTGATGCAAATACTTTCAATCGATCATTGTCATTATATTTGGGCCCATACATTATGGCAGGCTGCAAAAATTATGGTCATTTTTACTATTAAACTCTATTGGTGCATTAACTTTAAACATGTGTGATTATCATATAACATGCGTGATTAACATTATCCATGTGTGCATTAACAATAAATATGCGTCATTAATGTATAACTTGCGTGATTAGCATTCAATATATGTGTTTTAAGATGTGACATGCGTGATTAACATACATACATACATACATTACATGCGTGATTATTAGGGGAAAACTTACAATCATTGTACTTAGCAAGAACAACCTGTATGGTTATGATTTTTTGTCCATTTTTTTCTCTTCAAAGTTCAACACATCTACATTGAAGCTACGAATTGCGATGGGTGAAAGATTTCAAAAATGGTTTTTACTGTTTCAATTCCACTTTTAGACTTGTACATCGTTGAGCTGTTGTTTAAAACCAAAAATTACTATTTTCAACAAATGGTGAACATAAATAGATCAATATTTTAAGCGGTTTAAAAGAAACAAAACCTTGATCTTACCCAATACTTCCGATCGGAGCTAAGAGGTAACAGATGATCGTTTGGTCACGTTCCAGGAGTGGCTCAAATAAGCTGGTTATCCTGTTGTAGTAAGGTGATCGGTATGCGTCACCTAATTCTGCCATTCATTTTTCGTTCTTATCCCTCCACATTTTGATACGCGTTCTCACTAATTCTATCTCTTTCTCTTCATCCATTTTCTTTTTGTTAGCAGACACAGGAGTTTTTTGCTTAATGTCCGTTGATGTTTGTAGGATGGGAGCCAATCTTAAAAGCGACTCCACCGACTGCATTTCTGCATCCGTCACTTCATTTGTTTCTTTGGCGGATGTGGTGGGAGGCATTTCTTTACAATAGACGTCAGGGTTTATCTTCTCTAGTTCATTCAACATCGACTCGGTCACTGTATTCTGACTTTGTGATTTTTGCTGACTGGACTCTGCGAAATTTACATCTTGGTCCATTTGGTGTACGACATCTGCTTGTGTCTCTGTTTGTATGTTCGAGGTGGTTATTTTTTTGTAAACATAAGTAAGAATAGGGTTAATCTTATAGTAATGATCGTATTTGTTACCTTCTCTTGTCTGCTTGTATACACCTGGTTTTATGGTTTGTAATGCAGCCAGGCATGAGTCTGAAATACCCCCATCGTCATATATCATATTATCAACATCATCACAACCTATAAAATCACAAACGTTTTCTCATCATTTAACTGAAATTACCGTTAATCTTAAGAAATACCACAAATTTTTCTCTACCTTTTGTTTTTCCTGTGTTTTTGTCTTCTACGGTTGCATCTCCATCCCCTCCTAACTCTTGAATAGTATCGCCACCCTCTCCAACTTTGTTTAGTAACGCCTCATCACCTCCAGAGCTTACTTGATCAGTCGTCGTTGAGACGGTATTCTTAACTGCATCATCCCATCTTTTACACATTCTCATTATATCTGGATCCCAGTAACACTTTTCCCTTGCGTCCGTAACGATATTGTTCATTTCCGTAACCAGAGAAATGTATTTATTTATGTTCTTGTCCATTGTTTTCAACAACATCTGCAGGATTGGAATTTCATAAATATCATGCGTTATTATCTATATAACAAGCGTGATTTTCATAAACAAGTATTCTACTATAATATGGGGTCTTTAAACTAGCGTTATTATCTATATAACTAGCGTAATTTTTAAACTAGCGTGATTTTTTCACAATGCATGCTTTATTTTTTTAATAACATAAACAAGTATTCTACTATAATATGGGGTCTTTAAATTTGCGTTATTATACATTAAACATGCGTTATTATGTTAAACTACTAGTACTAATATATGACATGCGTTATTTTTAATTGTATTAAAAAAAGTGTACCTTCTTATTTTTGTTTGAGGCTTCCCGTGCAGCATCATCATAGATCACTCCGGTTAGTTGAAGTGGAGTGCTGCAGTAGTCAATTATTTTTTGCGTTTGTGGCCCGATGCCCATAACTAGGTTCAACTTTGAAATATGTTCACTAGGATTCCAGCCCTCAAACCAATCAGTAGTTGATGGTACGTAACATTCGTCTATTAGATCTTTATCAGCCTCGTTTCTTCTTCTATAGACCTTTGTGGTATCCACAGGTGGTATTGTGAATTCATCCGTCTCTGTCGTAGGCTGATCTATCATTTCTAATACGATGAGGTTTTCTTGTACTGCAGCAGCTTCGTGTAATGGAATGTTGTCATTGAACAGGTCTGTCAATAACGTCAAAGTTTGTTGATTTATGTTTGCTAATGGCATTGTCGGAGCCTGTTCATTTTGATGATCATCGGTAATGATGTTGTCTGAGGCAGTCGCATGCTGTTGATCCTGGCGATTGACTTGCATTTCTTCATGTTTGTCAAATTCATCAAAATCTTCAACATCTGACAGTGGCCCATTGTTGTATATATACTCTTCCATGTCGTCGATCATACCAGATGTTATATACTTTATGATAGGCAGTTCGACAACTTTATTGAAAATTGGGTGCCTTTTGTTGTAAACTTGTAATCATGGGTGTATAGAAGTTGCATGTAAATGTGTAAAAAAATCAAATTACTACTAACAATGATGTTTTAGCTAACATTTTAAAGAAGTTCACAAAACATACCGTCAAAAATGCAACCGGCCCATTGTATTGTGAGTCCAGTTTTTTCCAACCTTGCCTAGTTCGTTTAAGTGATTCTAAAACAAACGAGCACCAATCCAGCTTCAGAATGTCTTCCTCTTTGTCAATGGCAAGTAGGAAACTTTGTTTAACTGTTGTTGACTTTGTAATCTCTACAAACAACGTGTTCTAGTAGGCTAAAAATTTTAACTTGAATAATTTGCCGCCATTTGTTTGTTTTCTCATAGCTTTTGCAACTAATGAATGAGTAATTCTATTGTTTTCGGGCCACTGGTTTTTGAACTCATTAATAGTTGTCTCGACCCCATCAGTAACAGTATTTTTTTCAACTATCGCACCTTTTCGAGGCTTATTTTTTTAACGTACTGGATTTGGTCCTTTTGGAATACCAAACACATCATATACTGAATCTCTTGTGATTTGTATCTTGTGATTTCCGATGTTTAGTGTGATGTGCTGCTCGTCATAGTTTCGTATGAGCCAAAAACCTAGATGTGTGCTTATATGATTAACCTTTATATCAAGAACATGACCAAATTCAATGCTTTTGACATCCGCTATCTGTGCTTCTGTAAACTGTCTTATTGTATCCAAGAAAGCTGATGGACTACACCTAAGGCTTATTGCCTCATGATGATATGCATAGTACGGTCTTGGTTCCGTCCTAATTGGTTCCGCTTCGTTAATCGTCTGTTTACTCTTTGTAGGAGCCATCTGTCTGTCTTGTTTCGACGGTTTGATCTTCTTTATGGGCTCCTCAAAGTCATCATCATCTTCGTCAGTTAAAGTGTTTGCCCTATTTTTTGTGTTTTCGGCCCTTTTGGTATTCAAATCTTTAATTGGTGCTTCAAAATCATCATCATCATCTTCAACATTTACGTTCTTTGGCTTTTTATTTAACGTTAACTTTCGAGGTTTGTTTGCTATCATCGGCTGAATGGGGGGTTCAAAATCATCATCATCAGCACCCCCTAGATTCATAATTCAAATAAAAAAAATCCCGCAAGTTACTTTTTTGAACAATCAGAACAAGTGTGATTATTTTCATTGGTTGTGCTACCAAAAAAATCTTATAAAATAACATTTGACTATGGCAGGTACAATAAAAAATCATTCAACTCCACCAAAATCATGTTTAAAAAACGGATGAAGATGATAAACATAATGGTGATGAAAAGCCCCAATATAAAAAATCCAGCAAGTTACTTTTTTGAACAATCAGAACAAGCGTGATAATTTTCATTGGTTGTGCTACCAAAAAATATTATAAAACAACATTTGACCATGGCAAGTACAATAAAAAATCATTCAACTCCACCAAAATCATGTTTAAAAAACGGATGAAGATGATACACATAATGGTGATGAAAATCCCCAATATAAAAAAAAATAACGCATGGATGACAATGAGAATCATTATACAAAACAGGTGATGAACATTATGAAGATCAAAAGCCCCAATATCAAATAACGCATGTTAATATCAATCAATCTAATACCGCAAGTTAACAAACATGGTGGATGAACATGATGATCATCAAAATCTCTAAAATCAAATAACGCAAGTTATAAAGCCCTAACCGAAAGATCAGAAATCAAACCCTAAAATTTGAGATTTTTTAGAAGAAACCTGGATTGAAGTTGGTAGAGTGCACCGGATCGTTGTTTTTCTAGCTCCTCCTCTCTCTTTTAGCTACCATTTTGTTCACCATAAACCGACTGTTCAGTATGAGATTTCTAATCCTAAAACAGATGATCAAAAAAGAAAACTAATGGATGAACAGATGATTCAATCGAATGCTTTACCTCCTAATGTTGTAATCGTCATTCCCATTTCAATTCAAATCGTTACTCGTTTCACCAAATTTTCCGTTGAACCGCCGTTTATTCTTCCGCCCATCGAACCGCCGTTTCTTCTTCAGCGAGATTTTGGGTTCTAATTTTGTAATTTGATTTGAGAAGATAATGTAGCCGAGTAATTTGATAGGTTCTATTTACGATTTTACCCTTTTGGTAGCATAATTACGTTTTTGCCACCACTAATCATCATCAATTTAATCAAATTTAATCACGCAGATCTGACGGTCAGAATTGTCACGTACGTAACGTACGATTAGTGGTAATGTATGATAACCGCTCTCTCTCTCTCTATATATATATATATATATATATATATATATATATATAGGGAGCCGCTAAAATGAAAACCATCCCCAGTTGTAAGAACCATAAGAACCACTCTCCACCAATCATATTAAAGGGCATTTTAGTCATTTGACTAAAATGTCTAATCCTCTTTTTCATTTGTCAGATCATTAAAAGTCAATGTCATTTGTCTCTCTCCTCTTTAATAATTCTTTCAGATCTTCACTCTTGACCATCTTTACCCTTTTTTCTTTCTATCTCTTCAAAATATAACCCCCCCCCCCCCCAACAACCATCATCTCTCCTTATTTTGAATCTGCAACAACCATCACCTCTCTCTCCTTATGATATGAACAGGCAGCCGACAACCCCCCACCCTCTCATTGATCGGGCGACCGGTGGAGCCGGTTTCTATTCCGGCGGCTCTCCGGTCCGTCAACAACCACCAGTAACACCCATACCTCTGTTAATTGAGAATACGTGGCCAGCCACCATGACGGTGGCGGCGCACGACTCTAGCGACAAAGACAGAGAAGACATGAAGAAAGAGAGGTGAGAGAGAGAAGCACAGAGACGAGATAGAGAGAGAGACTGGAGAGAAGGAGAGAGATAGACGGAGGTTGAGAGCAGCGCCGCCGCTCACGGCGGCGGCAGTGAGGGGCGATAGCGGTGTTTCTAATGCCCGACGAATTTCCAGTAAGAATTTGGCTTCCCGTCTTCTTTCTTTCCTCGTTTCTTTTCTGATGCTTGAAGATGATAATGCTAAGCTACTGTTGATGTTGAAGATGATGATGTTTTGGTTTGGGTTTTCATGGGTTTCATCGGTCAAATCCAGCAATTTCGGTTCTTAGAAGTTTCGGTTTGGGTCAAGCTGTTTTGGGTCAGATTATGGTCTCGGCTCAGGGCGGGTTTGGTTCGGTCAACCACGGGTCTCGGGTCTGGTTCGGGTTTGAATTGTTGTTAGTTGGAAGAAAAGGTTTCGAATAACTTGAAGAGATCGATTTGGTTGTGATTCTGTCTTCCGTTGTTTTCTGTGAATTGTCGTTAGTTGGAATAAAAGGTTCCGTAAACTTTTTAACGTAAAATGTAAAACATAAAATTTTTAACGTAAAACGTAAAGAGTTTAACGTAAAAAGTAAAAACGTAAAACGTAAAAAGTTTAACGTAAAACGTAAAAACGTAAAACGTAAAGTTTTTAACGTAAAACGTAAAAAGTTTAACGTAAAGCGTAAAAACAAAAAACGTAAAAAGTTTAACGTAAAACGTAAAAAGTAAAACGTAAAAAGTTTAACGTAAAACGTAAAAAGTTTAACGTAAAGCGTAAAAACGTAAAACGTAAAAAGTTTAACGTAAAAAGTAAAACGTAAAACCTAAACTTTTTAACGTAAAACTTAAAAAGTTTAACGTAAAACGTAAACTTTTTCACGTAAAATGTAAAAATGTAAACTTTTTCACGTAAAACGTAAAACGTAAACTTTTTAACGTAAAACGTTTTAACGTAGAACGTAAAACGTAAACTTTTATGTAAAAACTTTTTAACGTAAAACGTAAAAAAAAATCGTGTGATAAAACGACGCCTAAACACGGGGCGTGAATACGCGGCGTTGAAACGTCGCGAAAAAAACGAGACGTAAAAAACGGCGCGTTAAAAAACGACGTGTGAAAAAGCCGGGCGTAAAAACGGCGCGTGAAAAAGCCGGGCGTAAAAACGACGTGTAAAAAACGGCGCGCAAAAAAAGGCGTGTAAAACGGGACATAAAAAACGGGGGCGTAAAACGGGTCGTAAAAAAACGCACGTAAAAAAAGGGGGGCGTAAAAAACGGCGTGTAAAAACGGGTCGTAAAAACGGCGCGTAAAAACGGGACGCAAAAAACGGGGCAAAAAAACGGCGCGTAAAAACGGGACGTAAAACACGGCGCGCTAAAAAACGGTGCGTAAAACCGGGAATAAAAAACCGCACGTAAAAACCCGGTCGCAAAAACGGCGTGAAAAAAACGGGGCGTAAAAAAATGGCGCGTAAAAACGGGACGCTAAAACGGCACGTAAAAACGGGACGCTAAAACGGCACGTAAAAACGGGACGTAAAAAATGGGGCGTAAAAACGGCTTGTAAAAACGTGACGTAAAAAACGGCGAGACAAAAAACGGTGCGTAAAACCGGGCATAAAAAGTTTTAAAGTAAAACGCATAAAAACACCGCGAAAAAAAACGGATCGTAAAAAACGTCGCGTTAAAACGGGACGTAAAAAACGCCGAGTTAAAAAAACGACGCTTGAAAAAGTCGAGCGTAAAAAACGGCATGAAAAAACGACCCATTAAAAAACGATACGTTAAAAAGCCGGGCGTAAAAACGGCGTGCAAAAACCGGCGCGCAAAAAAAATTGTCTTTGTTAAAAAAATTTGAATTTAAAAATGTTTTTAATAAAAAAAATCTTTTTAAAAAATTAAAAGTAATATAATAAACTAAAAGGTAATATAATAAAACAAAAAAGTAATAAAAAAATAATAAAGGCAAAAAGACAAAAAAAAATTATTTTACTAAACTACCCTTTTGTATTAAAATATTAAAGACATAATAAGACAAAATGTATTTAATATTAATTTTTGTTACTTTTAATCTCATCCATCCATTTTGTTGATCTAAAGGCTAGAAAGTGGTTCCCATGGTTCTTAAAACTAGAGGTGGTTTTTATTTTAGCGGCTCTCTCTCTCTCTCTTTATATATATATATATATATATATATATATATTGGGAGAAGATCATGCGAGAACCACCTCTTATTGCGAGAACCAATGTGAACACGACAAAAAATGCCTAAAAATAGTTAAAAATCACACAAATTTTTTTTTTTAATATTTTTTATATAAAAATCGCCACTTTTCGAAGCCAAAAAAAATTAAATTTTAAAAAAAAAAAAAAAAAAATTTTTGCCACTAAAAGTTGCGATTTGAGCATAAAAATATTAAAAAAAGAATTAGATTTTTTTTTTTATTTTTTTAGGTTTTTTGGGGGTTTAGTTTTTAGCATTTTAGCTTGGGGGGGGGGGGGTTAGGTTTTTTGGGGGTTTTAGTTTTTAGCATTTAGCTTGGGGGGGTTAGCTTGGGGGGAGGGGTGGGGGTTAGGTTTTTTTTAGCTATTTTAGGTTGTGTTCACGTTGGTTCTCGCGGTTCTCGCAATAAGGGTGGTTCTCACACGAACTCCTCCCTATATATATATATATATATATATATAATAAGAATAAAAATTTGTAAGACTTCCATCTAATTTAATACATGTGTTCGAATTTTTTTTTGAATGTAAAAGATATAGAAAGAAAACAAAAAAAAGTGTTGTGGGTGTGACATGTGATATCGTATAATTGGTCAAAAAATTAACTAAAAGAAATATAAGGGTAAAGATGAGAAGGTAATCTTTAAAATAACAAAAGTTTGGTAAAAATGAGGGGGTAAGTGTGTAAGTACATGGATGATGGTGCAGAAAAAACTGTTTTGCCTCTTACTAACTTTTCATTAAGTTTACCATAAAATATTGTAATTAGTTGGAATTCTTTTAAATCGATTATAATTATAATATAGTATAGATATATGCATGTATCTTTGGGATCTATGTATCTTCATCTCATTAATATGTAGCATGGTACATGCATGACAATGCTAAGTCATAAGTTGGGGACAAAAGTACAAAAAAGTGTGATTCACTGGATTTTTTAAAACTTTGAAGTGTTTCACTTTGAATGACTTCTTGTAAGAAAGGCAAAATCTTAAGGAGATAAAAGGGACCCCTTTGTGTGTTTTAAGAAGAAACAAATCTTTCCCCACTTTGTCCTTCCAACAAATAAAATCCTTTGATCCTATGCATGCTGTAAAGTTTACAAGTGGGGACTTTTTAGGACATTCTCACATTCCTAAAGGTAAAAAAAGCAATGAGTTGTTAGGCAAATGTTAATTGTTTATACTCTTATATACATCATATTTTATAAGAATGAAAACCCAAACAACTTGATGAGTCAAAAAGAATTGTATCGTGAAAATGATAATTATGACTCATAGTTAGAGCACCTCGAATAAATCCGCTTCTAGTCATCCTTGGATGATGTGACATCTATATCTATCTATATTATAAGGAGAGAGGTATGACAGATGGAGGAGAGAGAATGGGACATCTATCCTCGTATGGATAATGCGAGTGACGAAAGAGAGAGAAATGGTGATGTGATCGGCGTTGTTGCGCATGCTTGGAAAGCCCGATTGAGAATGCTCCATAGCATATTAATCGGGGGAATGAAAAAGTAGTGATAACGAGATTTAAGCAAAAATCTTGATGGCTTTGATTTGATGGGTATCTTTCTTAAATTCCTAGATAGGATATTGTAAAGATCATGAATCACATGCATAGTACTAATAATTATTGAATGCATTAATGGTATTTTTGATATGAAGCTTTTAAGAGCTTCTAACTTTAAGAGTGAGGTGGGAAGCTTTGCTTCTCTTAGAGGTCTTGGGTTCAAGTCCAGGCAATGGGGTTTTAATACTAACTTGGTGATACTAACTACTGACCCGGTTAGTGATATCCTAACCGTACGCCGTTCAAAAAAAAGAGTTTTTAACTTTAAGCTTTTAAGAAAAAGCTCCTATTCAATAAAATACATTGTTTGGTTGAATGAACTTGAAGCTTTTAGGTTAGAAGCTTTAAACTTTTGGTTAAACGCTCCTACTAGTAGCGTTTAGAAGGAGCTACAAGCTTTTAGAGAAAAAATGACTATTTTAACCTCTAAAGATAATGAACTTTCTAATGCACAAACTTTTTAGATTTTTAGTTATGTCTATTTTGATCATTTTATTAAAAGATCCAGCTACTGTGTCAAATAACAAATATATCTAAAAAGCTACAACTACCAGCTTGCAACCACCAGCTACCAGCTACTTTTGCCAAACATACCCTAACCATATCTATTTATAATATTCTTTTTGGTTAATTATACGAATAATTATTCATGTGGCATGCGAATTTTACACTTGAGTCATAGATTTAGTCAATAGTTATTTGTCAAACCGTAACACTTTGGTCTAGAATGAAGAATGTCTTAGTTTTGTAGGGTTGTATCACCTCACTTAACTTGCATGCGAGTGTATTTTTTTTGTCATTTAAATTCCTCATTTGCTTTATATATAGAGACCATGAGTGAAACGCAAATGGAAATGACTTGAAACGATGAAGATACCCTCATGTGAAACTCCGTAATTTTAAAAAAGAAATGACCAAAACCGTAAAAGGTGAATACCACAAAATCTTATAAAATATAAAATCTATCATTTTGAAATATACTTTTTCTTTTTATGTCACGACAACAAAATCTTAAGTAATTTGTCAATTGTGTACTATTAGAACACTTAAACCCAAAGATGACAGCCAAAAGGGGTACTTATGTAATTTACCCCATATCTATATTCGTTCTGAGCTTTTAAGAGAATCTATGGAAGATACATGAGCATGTGAGTCATGTGACAAGTCTTTGGATATTTGAAAAATAATAATGCAACTTTTATAGTCGTATTTGACTAAACTTCAATGATTCTATATTCCAAACTACTTTAAAACCTTAATCAATTCATATCTCAAATCCCAAACTTGATTTGTGGGCCATATGATAAAGAGAACAAATATTATCCTATGAAAATCATCTCCACAAAAACAAACACACAAACATACCTTTTTCATTCATGTTCCTTCAACATGCTTATCTAAACTATATAATAAAACTATAAGAAGCAATTTTTTTTTTTTTTTGAAACCAATAATCTATGCTTATCTTATAAACTATATAACAAAACTAAGATGACGCACGTGCTAAGTAGTTAATGCAGTAAAAAATCGGATATCGGTAATCACGGTGGTATATCAATAATTTTAATATCATGTGGAATCTATACTATATAGCAATAACATTAACCTATTCAGTATACTCTCCTACCATTAACAAATTAACCTTTTGCAACTTGCAAAACACTAACAATTGTAGCAAGTAGGAACTGCTTAAGACTTAAAACACAAATAGCAGCAATAAAAAGAAAATCGGTGATATATCGGTCCAATATCGGTCAATATCACCGATGATATCGGTACCGATATTCTGACTGATAATTTGCACCAATGTCTCACCAGGGGACCGATAACCGATATATCGGCGATATTAACTACATAGCGCACGTGCAATGATAAAAACGACAAAAAGCGCTGTTTCTTATCTTACTAGACTAGTGGGACCCACTACCACGTTTTTGCTTTGTAATAAACCAGAGAGTAGAAATGTTATGACTGTATATCAACTGCAGGATCATACTTTATAACATCATTCAGAAGATAATTGGACTGTTTGTGGACAAAAACATTTCTTAAAAACATACAGTTGAAGCGTGTTTTAAGGTTTGACCGACGAAGAGTTCTGATCCGGTTTCTGGAAGTCACACAGCAGGGACCTTCTTCCCGTCTTCAATGAAATAAATAGCCGTTTCGGGAACCTGCAATACATGTTCCAAAAATTAGCACGTGTGAATTAGATTTTTTAAATTGATGTTATACTGTGTTGTTCCACAGTTCGTCAGCAGTTTGACTTCTAACAGTAAATTCAGAAATGTAGGACTCAAAGTCGACGTTTCACTTTCGTCCAAATTACTACGTGTTACACGAGATGTAAACATACAATTCACCAAGTTTTAATCTTTGCTGCTTCAAGATGAAAACGACTCACTAACTATAAAGTCAACGAATATGTTAAAAGCCCCAGCCCAGCGGGTTTACATTACGGTTCCACCATGTTACCAAAACCATACCCATGATGATTCATTTATGTTTGTGAACGTTCAGGAACGCGTTCATTTATGTTCGCTTATGTTCAATAGTTCATTAGTGTTTTAAATTTTTTTATTTATTTAATATACTTCAAAATTCCGATAAATAAAATATTTAATAAGTATCAGTGTATTACATATTTTTTTATGAACGCTTGTTTTCATTAGTGTTCGTGAATGTTTGTTTGCCTAAATTTAACAACGAACACAAAAGAACACGAACACGTTCATTTCCTAAAAATAAAGACCGGACGTTTTACCTTTTAAGTATTAGGGTTTTACGAAAAAAGTAAAAAAAAAAAACTTGAGCACGAAATTGGTTTAATTAATGATCTATTCCACTATAATTGTTAAAGTCATGTAACAGAAAAAAAATTAATTTTATTTTTTATAAAAAAAATATATGGATTCAAAACATATTTTTTTTATTAATATCTCAGCTGGTTCGGTTTACCCGGCTGGTTCCTAACTGTAAACAAACCGTGAAACCTTGTTTTTCAAACCATAACGCGTGTCGTATTACTCCTAACCCGGCCGAACTGTTTTTAAACATCCCTAGTTAGCTCGGTTTGGGTGGTTCGGTCGATTATAACTGTTTTTAAACATCCCTGGTAGTTTTATGGGGTGTTTGGGATTGTTTATATAAAACAATTTATGCTATAAGCAGAAGCAGATAAGTAGTAATTATAAAACAACTTATTTAAAACTTATTTCATTCTGAGGATAAACTAGTAATTTTGCATCCATCAAGAATAACCAGTTTAAAAATAAGCAATCTCAAGATAATATAAAAGAAGTTCACTTACATCAGGCCATGTATCTGTAATGAATTCCACGATGTCGTATGCAATATCTCCTTGTACATCAATTTGATCTTTCTCAGTTGGACCCTAAAAGAATAAATAAATTTTCAATTATTTAAATATGAATTTTTATTATGATATGCTCTATGTATATGCAGCCATGAAAAGTATACCTTCACCACGGAAGCACCGGTTGCAAATTTCTTACCAAGCTTCTTTGAAGCATCACTCAGTTTAATACCTGAAGTTATATTTTAAAATTCAATTCAAGAAATTTTAAAAATAAAAGCACCAAGAATGTTGTGATTAAACTTACCAAAAAGGTCAAGACCTTTGATGGTGGTGATGGATTTACGCTTGTTGCGTGTTACTTTCTCGATTATAACTTCTTGTTTCTCCTACAGAGATACCGAAGTTTGATTAATATACTATTGAGTACCTTAACGAATTCATTAACATAATATATATAAATAATCCTTTTTTATAGGGGTGCAAACTAGCCGAGCGCCTCGCGAGCTGCTCAAGATTGGCTCGAAAAAAGCTCGAAACGAGTTGAACCTTATCGAGCCCGAGCCGAGCTTGAGCCTACAATAAAGCTTGTTTGTTTATTGAGCCCAAGCTCGAGCTTGGCATGTGAACCTCGTCAGGCTCGTCGGTTTTATTAATATTTAATAACATTTACCCTATGTTGTCAAAAGCGCAAAAAGCGCGCGCCTAGGCGCAGCGAGGCGCACCCACAGCGCTTGGTGGTAGCCTAGGCGCAAAAATGGGCTTTTTTTGAAAAAACGCTCCTGAGGCGCAAAAAAGTGCGCGCCCAGGCGCAAAAAACGTTCCTGAGGCGCAGGGAAAAAGGTAAAACAGAACAAATGACCATTAAAAACAGTAAAAAACGAGCAAAAAATGGGCTCACGCGGCCCCGGGCACGCACGAGTTCAACCAAATTCAAGCTCAGAAACTCATTTTTGCACCCCCCCCCCCCCGCGCGCACGCGCGCGCGCGGGTAGGACTTGTGGTAAAACATGTCATAAAGCTACAATGGAGTAGTAAAGGCTTTACCTTATAAACAACCACTCACTTTGTTCCCACACCAATGTGGGACAAAGTATTTACCACCTTTTGAGACTTTTATTCACACACCCAAAACTTACAACATATAAGTCCTAAACTTTTGCTACTAACTATTAGCTACATGATCTTAAATGGCATATATAATAGTTTTTTTTAATTTTATATGTGGAATCTTATTTATTTTCAAAGCATATTTTTTATATTTTTTTTCTCTATGTGCGCTTTTCTTAAAAAAGCCCACACTTTTTTTGCGCCTTGCGCCTAGGCTCCGGGCGAGGCCGATGCGCCTCGCCTGCGCCTTGCGTCTTTGACAACATAGCATTTACCCTTATTTAAACTTTAAAGTTGTCTAGTAAACGAGCCGAGCTTATTTAAACTTGTTAACGAGCCGAGCCCGAACCTAAAAAATAAGCATGTTTAGTAAACGAGCCCAAGCTTCACTTATTGAGCTCGCGAGCCTAAATGAGTCTATTATTTATATTATTTTTACTCAATATATTAATTAATAGATTATAAAGGAGCCAAGCTCGAGCTTGAGAAATTACCAACGAGCTCGAGCCTGGTCGAGCTCGGGCTCGGCTCATTTGCACCCCTACTTATTTATCAAAAAACCTCAAAAAATCCTTCCTCTCATAGGTTGTTCTGTCTCAATTATTGCATATCTGTTTGCGAATATGTCGTTGCGGCCCTATAAGCATGTTTGTGAATAGTCATGGAAATCAGGGATACATGAGGATGACTTTGGTAACTGTGTATGTCACAGTGCACATTGTCGGGTATCTAATTCTTGAATTTGTATATCATCAGATACATACATAAGGCTAAAAGTATAGGCATCACAACACATAGGGATAGTGTATGTGGAGGTTACCAAATCATTAACTTTTTTTAATTAAAGTCACGTACATACTGTAATTCATGCCAATTTCAGCCAAAAGCATGCAGGATGACAACCTACACATTTTTTTTAAAGAGTAAAATGTCATTTTCGTCCCTGAGGTTTGGCCAGGTTTAGGTTTTTGGGTGGTGGTGGGGTGGGGTGGGGGTGGTGGGTGTTTAGGTTTTGGGTGGTGATGTAGTAGGTTTAATTTTAGGTTATTGGACACTTGTCACTCTATAAATCCTTCTTACACTTCTTACAACTAGGAGTCTTTGTAGAATAACTTGACCCTTATACAGGTGGCCTTGATGAAAAAAAAAATTGAATACCTAGATGGCCTACACTAGCTCTATTTTATGTTTTGATGGTTCGATAATGATATAGTTGCGTTTGATAGTAATCTACAACTACTATAAGTGATGTTCAAGGGTAGCTCCAATGTAAAATAGTACATATGTAATTTTTGAAGGATAAAGACTTGTGTGCATAATTTCTACAGAAAAACAAATTGTCTAGTGTGTACCTTCTTTTTAATCTTTCCACCAGGAAGTCGTTTGACTGGCTCTTGCTTTGGCGCTGAAGAACCTAAGGTATGAAAAATGAGAGTTGAATATGATTAGATTCAAGAAAAATAAAAGCTTAAAGACAAAAAGTTATGTACATCAGAGATTGCATAAAGCCATACAGAAACTAAACTATTTCACAAATCACAAAGTTTAGTAAAGACAATTGTAAACAATATGTTGATATTATACAGCTTGATCGGTAAAAGCTTAGGCAAAATCGTATAAGGAGATTATTACTCTATGGCTCTATGCACTCGTGACTTGTTATGAAAGCATCATTTGACTCTCAGAACTCTAAAAAGACCAAAATTCCTGCGCATACATCGCCTTAGAGATGTTAAGAATGCAAGAAGTGATATCTGTCTCTGCAAAAACCAGTGCCCGTAAAAGAAATGTACCAATCTCTCAATCTGGCAATTAATAAACTCAATAGCACTCAAAAAGAATACAGTTTAGGGGTAAGTGATAACCGAACTGTTAACCGAAACCGAACCGAAAATTAACTGAAACCCGAGGCGAAAACCGACAAAACTGAACCAAAATTAACCGAAACCCAAATTAACCAAAAATCTGTTATCGGCTTTTTTGTACCCTCGATTAACCGAACTGAACCAAACCATTCATATTTTCATATATTTCTAGCTTTTCTACATGTATTTCATGTTTTATACCTCCATTTCATATATTTATAAGCAAAAAAAATTAGCCCAAGTTTGGTTTTGGTCATTACTAGAACCGAAAACCGAAATGAGCTGATTAACCGAAAAACCGATTGGTTAATATAATAGATTAACTGATGACTTCGGTTTCGGTTGAGGCTAATAACTGAACTGAACCGAACCGTGCACGCCCCTAGGATACACCATTGAAGGCCTTTTTTTGTGGGAACATCCATGGTAAGAACACTGGATACTCCTAGTAGAAAAAACGTTATGAAGTGTTGAGAGTTTTTCTGTGCAGATTCTAGATCTTTATACTCTCTTTAGAGTAGTCAATCTACTGATGTTAGGAAGACGAGACAACATGAAAGAACAAGGAGAAGACATGTGCGTTGAGCAGACGAAGTAGAGGATATGGATGCCTCATCCCCATAACATGACCGAGACATCCATGGTAGCTAATTAGCAACACTGATCAAGTCCTATCTTTTCATATTTTGTATTGCGGTTTGCTTTTTAGAGTCTAGTGCGACATTTATATAAGATGTTATAATCATGCCATCCTTGTTTCCTCTTGCATTTAGATTTTAGTTGTTGAAAGCTATCTCCGGGTTGGAGTATGTAGTAAGAAAGAAGCTGTCTTTTGAGTTATAGTCTGTAGTAAAAAAAATCCATACTCAAATCAATGAAAAACTGATAAATTTATTAAGTATGCACATGATATTACGGCATTCTATCATTAACAAATGCATGAAGGCTCTTGCCAACTTACTTATGAATATATACATGCATCCATGTGTAGAATGCTGCATGCATATAATATCACAATTAGAGGTAAGATTGATCCTGCTGCATGTTTCCATAACCACAACTTGGTTTTAAAATGCGCACATGATGCGCGCATAATGCGTGATGCGCACGTTGCGGTGGAAATAGCGCATCAGGTGTAACGATGCGAGACTGTTACGTGATGCGGCAGTGATGCGGTGATATCGCATGATGCGAGGCATTGCAATATGCGGTCTGATGCGTGCAACATGTAAAATGAAGGGATTTTTTTATTTTGGCTTTGGAGGGAAAATGAAGAGTCACCCTTTTTTTTATTTTACACAGCTTTACACAGCTGGAAAAAGATACTTTTCTGGAAAATAAGCCTTGGAAATTGGAATTTTGACTTTTGAGTTATGTTAGGTAATAAAATGGCTATTAACGACATGCTCTATATGATGAAAATGAGATTGAAGAAGATATCGGGGAGTATGATGATGAAAGAGATGGACGTTTGGGTGGTACTTCTGATGATTTAATGACAATTGATTAGAAACTAGTAGTTAAGAGTATGTTTACCTTTTAAGTGTTTTGTTATGTCTAAGACTAAGTATGTTTTATTAATGTTTTGTTATTTTAAAGACTAAGTATGTTTATTAATGTTTTGTTATTTTAAAGATTAAGTATGTTTTATAAGTTTGTTATAAGTAGTTTTTATATGTATGATTATTTTATGGTACTTTTATACTAAGAGACGTCCAGTATACGTGATGCGTGCGCATCACGCATCAGATTTTTGGACCAAAACGCATCAGAGCGCATTACGCAATTTAAAACCAAGACCACAACCACCAACACCATATGAAATACCAAACACTAGCACCAACTAAACAACTAGACAAAGATTGTATTTTCAATAGGAGTTAGCTGCAGTAAAAAGTAACTTGCTTTAAGTCCATTTCTGTTTTAGACCTTGCACTTTCAAAATCCTGGAGACGTAGGATTAAGGTTAAGGACTTTTAGGAGGTTGGCCTGGTTTTGTTTTAGGTTCTTGTCTTAGGAGGTTAACTTTCGGTTTCTTTTAGGAGTGATATGGCTGTTTCACCATTTCTCGATTTTGTAGTTTTACTAAGAAATACCTTTTATTTATGTGTGTATTTGTAGTATTTTTTGTTTTGCCTGCGTATGCTTTCTGGAATCTTACATCTTGGTTATGGTTTTTGGAGACGGGGGTCTCACTGGAAGCAGCCTCTCTATCCCATGGGTAGAGGTAAGGCTTGCCTACATCACACCCTCCCTTGAGCTTATCAATAGCTTGGCTATAGATGGGATTATACTGGGTAAGGTTGTTGTTGTTGTACTTTCAAAATCACAAACAAAAAGCTAGACTCATTCCGTTTCTATGTCACATAGCATGTTACACATAATCGAATTTAAAACATTTTACACACAAATAAAGGCCCTAGGCCCTATTTCAGTTCCCTTTTAAGGCGCTACACTTTATTATCGTCATGTTTAAACAAAAAAGATGAAATTACAATATATAGAAATGTGCCTTATTGTCATTTCTAACTTGGTCCCTCAACTTTAAACATGATTATTACAACCATTGCAATTTCAAAATTGATTATTTTCAAGTAAACTTGACCATATACCCTACGTAGTGAAAGGTTTATAGTTTCTGTGAAACTTTGATGGCTTAGTAATGAGTTTTAAAGTCTAAGACCAGTTTATAAACAACGTATGGTTCTATGTATTGCAAATTCCCCATTCAACAACCACATAACTTTATTTCCATTTCTATTCAACAACCACAAAATACCTCTTGTTACGAGTGAAAACAAGTTGTATGCATACACATGAAAGTTGGTAACGCACATGTGTACACCAATTTATGCACTCTGGTTTCTAACCCATTCCACAAGATTCAACATTGTCACCAATGCAAAACAGAATTTCAGAAACAACTGACACAACTAGGTACAAAATGACACCCCCCTTCAATTTTCTAATTCATATTGGTGTTTAAAAGAACTATTAGGGGTGGCAATTCTTGACACGGCCCGAAACCCAACCTGAACCCGACACGAAAAATATACATGATTTGGGTCGTTAACAGGACCTGTTTTTTTAAACGGGCCGGGTTCAGGTTGACCCATTTAAGTATTAAAGAAAAAAAAAACCTTTTATAAATCTTTTTATCCGTTTTCCATTTTTCTAAAGATACACTTGCAATTTCCATTCCATTTTCAAGATTTTTCAATAAGACTATTTATAACACTCATTTTACAACCCAACAAGCAACAACCAGCTTATAACTCGTGATCATGTATGACCTTTAAGAAAATGAGTTAAACGAGTCGTGTTCGGGTTGACATAGGCTACTGGAAGCTTGTATTAAATGCAAAAAAAAAAAAAAAAAAAAAAAAAACACATAACTAAAAAAACTTAAAAATAAGGATTACCAGAAGGTCCAGTGGCATCTGCGATTGAAGAAGACTGCAACTGATCCGAAACACCATCAACATCCTTCGAATTTGACTCTAAAAAGTCAAAATCAAACACATAAACAAAAAAGCAAACATATGTTCTAACATCAAATCATCAATGAAAACAGTTGAATCGTGTACCTTGAATCAGATCTGGATAAAGTTGCGGAGCATTTTGGATCAACCAGGGTTTGCATTTCTCAAAATCGGGTCCGAATTCACAGTATTCAGCGGGTAATCCGCACACGCCGCAGTATAGAACGTGAACCGGTTGAGGTTTTTCCGCCATTAGAGTTGTTGATTTGAAGATTTAGGGTTTTTGGTGGATGATTGAAGAAGATGATGATGATTTGAGCCCTAAAAATAATAATAAGTGTTTTTTCAGTGTTCAGCTTTAGAATCTCATAAAAAAAGTAGAAAAAATAATATAAAAAAGTTAAAGAAAACCAAAAAATAAAAAATATATATATATATGTCTGAGCCCGGGTTCGAACCGGGGACCTCTAGTGTGTGAGACTAGCGTGATAACCGACTACACCACCCAGACGAGATGTTATTTGGTTAAGTATGTAACTATATATTGAGTTTATTATTTCTAGTTTATTCTTCCTTTTTTAAGTAATATATATTTACTATATTGGTTTTAAGAACTATTTAGAAAGAACTTCAGTAAATCAAGTTGGATAATAAGTTTTAAAAATCAATTTGTATTTTAGGTTACAAATTGGTATGTTGGCAAAAGGGGAAATGGAATAATGGAGTTTGTATTTTATGCATGCTAACTTTTATTACAATCTTATAATATTATCTGACTCAATATAAGTATAACAATGATGAAATATTATTATGAGTTTACAAGCTTACTTACGGCGTGTTTCTCTTCGTTCATTATTGAACTTTTTGACAATTGATGTAACCATAGTGATCCTTCCACCCGTGACAAAGTTCTTTACAGTTGTCATCGCCAGGTGATATTTGTGTTTTTTCAAAAAAATAGCATAGTTTATGTAGTTTTTATTTAGGGGCTGTTTTGCAACATCTGAATGTTTAAGTGCTGAACCAATATGAGGTCTGAACCATTAAGTGCTGAACCAGTAAGAGGTCTGAACTATTAAGAACCTGTATAATGATTAACCGTTCAGAGGCAAATGTCTAGCCAATTCAGATTAGATGTCTTAACCGTTCAGACTCTCTATAATGCTAAACAATTCAGAGGCAAATGTCTGAATCATTCAGACATCTGCTCGTGAAACAAACAGTCTGAACCATTAAGTGTTGAACCAGTAAGAGGTCTGAACCACCAACTAAGCTTATCTTGGTTTGCGGTTATTTATCTTCAAATTCATAAATATATTACTAAGCTTATCGTTCGGTCAGGTCAAAGCGAGGAACATATAACAAAAAATATAATTATTACTTATTAGAAAACACACAATAAAAATACGTTGTCATTCTAATTTTTAAACTTAATATTTATAGTAACAAATCCTTAAACAAATAGACAAGTAACAAAATTCAAGTTATAAAACTAAAAAAGTCAATTAGTTTAGAAAAAAAGGGAAAAACATGTTATACAAGGATAGAACTCATGAGTCATGACCACTTGTTGGTAAAGAGGGGGTTTACCACTACACCGGTTTTGCTTTCTTTTTTTTTATGGTGTCCACCTAATTATATTTACAGGGTACTTATAAAAACATTGGGGTCCGAGAACCCCGAACCGCTCTATATGGGTCCTCCCCTGTCTATCGGTACAGTTTACATATGGTCTATTGTGTATAACTTTTAATTAAATGTAATTAACTGTTACAAAATATATTACTGTTGTCTAGTTATATGTTGCAGCTTAAAAAAACTAACTATGAATTTGTGTTTAAATTGAAAGATTATATCATGTATTTACAATTTCAATTGGTGAAAATATGAATTGTGTCTCCGGGAAAAAATCAAGAGATGGTGGGCTAAAAATATCTCCCATCATGGGCTTGAAGAAATTAAATACTCACAAGTATTAATGGGCTTTTTTTTTTTTTTTTTTTGTGAACTCCTAGTGGACCGAATGAAAACAGGAAATAAAGAGCTGCAGTTTTTCTAGAGGTGAAAAAATCGGTTTGTGATTCGAAACCGATCCGAACCGATAGTAAAACAGGTTTTGATGAGAGGGAGTGCCCTTCTACAAGGGCGGTATCCGTATGATTTTGTGAGGAGGGTGAGAGGAGAGAGTGTGTTATCCATAGAAAATACGAGAGAGAGAGAGAAGGAAGGATATTAAGGGTGTTCAAAACTATTCGTATCCGAAAATCCGATCCGAAATATCCGATATCCGAATCCGAAATATCCGAAAAATCGGATATTCGATTTTTTCGGATTCGGATAGTCATTTTCAAAATTTTCGAATATTTCGGATATCCAAATATCCGAAAATTTAATTTTCATTTTTTCGGATATCCAAATATCCGAAAATATTCGAAGTATCCGAAAAATATCCGAAATATCCGAAAAATATCCAAAAACTTATATTCGGATATCCGAAACTATCCAAAATATCCGTTTACGAATATGAAAAAATAATAGAAAAATAAAAATTAAATAAAAAGTTGAATTTTCGGATATCCGATTCAGTATCCGAATCCGTATCCGTATTCGTATACGAAATTTCAGATATCTGAAATTCACGGATTTAAAACCCCTAATAATTAAACTATTGCCACATCACAGCCATGTAAGAATTTGAGCAATAGCTAAACACTCAATAACTAGGTATAGTGGAATAACTAAAATAAAATAAAATAAAACCATGTGATTGGTTGGAGAAGTAGTGGCCTCACATGATTTGAGCCCCCTTCTCGGTTTAGTTGTTGCTTAAACCTTTTGATGAAATCATCGGCTTTTGCATCTACACTTTCATCATGCACCTCCACCACTGGCTACCACTGATAAACTACCTCTTCACCACCTTCTGGTGTCGCGTTATATTTCTCCGTAACCCTTTCATTAGAGTCATACTCATACCAGAATTTTTCGAGACTAGAATAAATATACAAATTTTACCCATTCATTTTTTATTTCGAGACTGGTCCAAGATCAGGCACGATTTACTAGAGTTGCATCTTTCTGAGGACATGGTCCAAGATAGGACTTCGTGGAGGCGTAGGATTAGGGTTAAGGACCTCTAGAGGATATGGCAGTAAGCCCTTAGGTGTATTTCAGGGTCGTAGGTTTTTCTTTTTCTTTAAGTGACTTTTGCGGTGATTGCCTTCTTATGTTTATGCACAAATGATGTTGTATGCTTTTTTACATGATTTACAATATATTGTGCCACTCTGTTCACTTTCTTAGTATGGTCGACTTCTTATTTCTTTATTGCTATATTCTTTGACTTGGTGTGTTGGTTTGCTATTCGTTTTCGAGTCGAGGGTCTCTCTGGAAGCAGCCTCTCTATCCCTATGGATAGAGGCAAGGTCTGTCTACATCCCACCCTCCTCAGACCCTATAAGTAGCTTTGCTATTTGTGGGATTTACTGGGTATGGTTGTTGGTTGTTGTATTTTTTATTTCGAGACTAGAATAAATATACAAATTTTACCCATTCATTTTTTAAAAACATAATCGTAAGGGCATTTTCACCATCCTAACATCTATTTGGTCGGATTTGTTCGTATAAAACGAAACTAAACGAAACGAAACAAAACTAAACCTTATATATGGGTGCCTTTCATATACATTATCCCATACTAAACAATATATTTATTGTGATATATTTGACACAGTAATTTTTCATAAATAAAGCAAAAAATTCCCGAAAAAAAGTACTTTTTGATATGTCGCCCAACTTGCAGTTTTGCCACCTCTAATGTAAAACAATCATTGTGTTTTTTAACGTTTCACATTTGGCGAACGAACGATTTGATATACAGACCAAGGGACAAAGTGTTAACCGAGTTAGACGCCTTCAAGGCTCATGTTGCATGAGGTGGTCCAAAGACATAGGAACCTAGGATTGTTTTTGTGTGTGTTTGGTTTAAGAATTAGATGTCTGCCTGTTTTTAACCTAAGAACAAATGTTCAAGTAAGATCCCTAAAGCAAATAATGTTAGAAAGTTAAGGTATGCATGACGTTTATTTAAATCATTAACAAAAAAAAAACAGATTTACAAAAAAACAACTATCATTTATACTTATACGCTATCATCTTTCTAAATAAACATTTTATAATGTTGGAAGCACTTGATTCTTCTAGAGACAACTTAATTACTATATTTATTAGTCGTACCAACTTAATGTTTTGTAAATAACATATCATCCAAAATACCTTGTGTTTACATAAACAGATTGATTTCAAAAAGAAGAGAAGAGGCCATTTTTATGAGTCATGTGGTTACGTGGTCAACATTATTGAGTATAATCAAAATAAGACGTCATATAAGCACACATAATGTATAAAGTTATAGGTTATCCTATATTATGTCGAATCCATAGTTTCACTTTATTTTAAGACGCTAATCAAGTTTTCTTACTTTTTTTTTATTGAAGTCACCCAAAATTCTTATGTTTATTTAAAGTCACTTAACTTTTATTAAGTTTTTAGTTCTGTGAGTTTTAGGGCTGAACTGTTAGTCATTTGCCGTATGACTTATAGTGATTTTAGTTTATATTCTTAGAAGATGCATGTTCTTTCTTTCTTTCTTTTTTTTTTTTTTTTTTTTTGAAATTTAAAGGCTACTCATTTTGTATTTCGCTTAGAGCCTTGGAAAACTTTAGAATGACCCTTATGAGTTTTTAATATAAATTAAGTAACATAAATGAAACTATTTGTAAACCTCCAAGTATTCGGTAAAGTATTGAAGTACACGTTAGAGTTATTGCAAGGAAATCCCATACAATGCATTGAAATGCTACGTATGTTTCGTGAATCCTTTGTCCGGCTATGTGCACATGTTAGAATAAATTATTTGTTAACACATAGTAAACATGTATCAGTAGAGTGAGGAGAATAAGAAATTACTTCTCGTAATTTTTATGTACTTGTATTTCCGCCTTTTTTTGGAAGAGAGGTTTGAAACAAATGTGAGACAATGATTCGAGTATGACGGGACACAAATACAACGTTAGAGTTATTGCAAGGAAATCCAATACAATGCATTGAAATGCTACGTATGTCTCGTGAATCCTTTGTCCGACTATGTGCACATTTTAGAATAAAATATTCGTTAACACATAGTAAACATGTATCAGTAGAAGAGGAGATGGCTATGCGTTTTATGATAATCGGTCATAATCAACCATACGTGGTTATCAAGCGTAGATTTCAACACTCAAAGCAAACAATTCATAATTTTTTTAATGAAGTCTTGGAGAAAATGATGCTTTTCGCCAAAGATATGATAGTACCAATTTTTTTCAATCAAAATCCAAACATTCCGGGACATAATAAGAGGCTATGATGGGTTTTTAACGGAGCGGTTGGTGCACTAGATGGAACTTTGATACATGTTGTCCCTACTACGAAACAAGATTTAGATAGAGGAAGGGGAAAATGGGATTGTTACCAAAACGTATTAGCAATTTGTGACTTCAAAGTGATTTTTACGTTCATTGTGGCCGACTGGGAAGGGGTAGCACATGATTCTAGAATATTATCAAAGGCATTATCAGATCGACATGCACCATTCCCATTTCCACCACCAGGTATGTTTATGGTTTGTTAAATATTTCTATCTTAGTTTCATATTCTAATTAATTGTATATCTTTACAGCGCGTATGCACACATACGAGGATATAGCTCCATATCGTAATGTTAAGTACTGGCTTGGAGATTTTCGTCGGAGATGTGTATTGACCAATAAAGAAAAATTTAACCAAGCACATGCAAAACTTCGGAACGTCATTGAGCATGCTTTTGGTGTCTTGAAAGCATGATTCCCTATAATGAAGAGGATGGCACCATTTTCGTTGGTTACACAAAGGAACATTACCATTGCATGTTTCACGCTACATGATTTTATAAGGAAAGAGGGTTTGAGCGATGAGTTCTTTACACAATACGATCAACTGAATGTGTAGTCATGAAATGTTCATGTGCACGTTCATGTTGTTGAAGACGAGGTTGAAGCACATGGTATTGCATCGGATCGGGAATATACGGCTCGGTTACGAGATGAAATTGCTAAGCAATTAATGCAAAGTATGGAATAAATGATTTAAAAAAAATGTTATTGTGGTTTTATGAATATTATATTAGTGTTGTATAACTATTATTTAAATTTTAATGTTGAAAAACTCTTTTAATCTAAGAAAAATCTGTTTATTTAAATTTCAGTTTATTTTAGCAGTCAACAGAAGTGAAAAAAAAAACAAATAGTCTTCTTATTACAGACTGTAAATATTTGATCTCTCTCTTCTTCTACAGATGTTTGTAAATGTGATCTACAGACTGTTGTAGATATTCTACTTCTAAAAAACAAACTATTAGTACATGCATAATATCTTCTAAAAATTTTCTATGCATATGTAGTGGTGGAATTGTTTGAATGAAGATACAAGATTTTTAATGTTTTAATATTTTTCCTTAGTTGGTGGGCATGGAATTTACGTTAAAATATACTACTTGTCTTCTATGTTCTTCTTTTTTCTTTTTTACTTTAGAGGATTATATGCTTGTCAACTTATAAGCAATAATTTTAGAAAAAAAATATGATACATCATTTCAGAATAGTAAAATCTGGGGCTCTAATCGAACTGAACAAACACGAATATGGCTATAAGGAAGTTAAGAAAATTAGTATGTTCGTGAATTGTTCACAAACGCATACCGAACATAAGTTTATGCTCGTGTTTGTTCGTTAAGGAAATTCAGTTGTTCGCGAACAGTTCGTGAACGCTGGTCTCGAACACAAACAAATAAAAACAAACGTAAATGAAAATTTAACTTGAAAATAAAAAAAAAACAAAAACATTGTTAACGTTAAATATTGGACATAAGTAGTTAAATAAAACCATCAATTGATAAATCAAAACACAAGAAATGTACTACAACCACCAAACGGTGAATCAAGTTTAATTAACATAGACATAATTAACCATAACTACTTAGACATATTTATTCAGAGTTACTACTAACTTAGACATAAGTATCCCAAAAAATATCTTGAATACCCAAATTTTAGCTAACTTAGAAAAAGTAGGGTTTCAAGTTTTCAATATGTTTAGATAAATAGGTTTATTATTCATAATTTCTTTTAGATAATCAAACGAACACAAAGGATCATGAAAGGACGTAACCGAACATATTACCGAACATTCACGAACGCACTCAAACGAACGAGACCTTTGTTCATGTTCGTTCGCTAAGCTAACCGAACGAAATTTTTTGTTCGTGTTCGTTCGTTAAGCTAATCGAACGAACATAAACGAACTTCCCACAGAACGGTTCACGAATTGTTCGCTGAACGTTCGGTTCGTTTACACTCCTAGTAAAATCTAAAACAATTTAATATATAGAAAAATAATTAACTTTGGTGAGTAGTGTCTCTATTTGTCAGCTGGCTACTAGTTAAATTTTTTTCAAACCTGCCTTTATATATATAGAAACGGGATCGGGAGAAAACGATCCAAAGTGTGAGAACGGTGAGAACGCTTCCTGGCCCAACACGTGTCACGCCGCTTAGAAAAGGGCGGAGGGGCTTTTTTGTCCTTTCATCTTCTGCTTTTCCTGTTCCGCTTTTTCCCAATGTTGTTTTAATTTTTGGTTTTTGAGATTTTTGGCGTTAACCAAATTCAATAATTAATGGCGTTTTAATGGTTCCATTGTATCAACATTTTGGCGTTTATGGCGTTTATTCACAACGTATGCCATTGGATCCCATGGGGTAGGAAATCTATTTGAATGGCGTTTTTGAAAGGGTTTTAAACAAGATGGCTCATTGTTCTATATTTTTTATAAAAATTTTGTCGTTTGGGTTATCTTGACGTTTTACAATTGTTGGATTATATTTCAGCCACAGTAAAAAAAATACAAGCGAAGAAAATAAATTAAAAATGCTAATCGGATCTCTCTTTACAATATTCACTGTCATCAGTCTCTCTGTTCTTTAATAGTACAAGAACTGACACCAAAATATGGCGTTTTATGTAAAACTTAACAAACCCATCGGTTTGATTATTTTGCTTGCTCGTCTGTTGTAGTGGCTTTTTTTGTGGATGTTTGGGGACATAGATCTATGACGTGTGGGTGGGTTTATCGCTTTTTCTTCATGTTGATCTTCATCTTTATCATCATCCCACTCTTCAGTGTCATTGATCTCTTCTCCTCATCTAAGCCTTCTTCAAGAACAAAAAATACAAAATGCCATATGACTGGCATTAGTATCTTTTTCTTGAATTTTTGTCCATCTCATGCAGCAAAATCTTACTGAGTTACTTGCCTCCCTAACAATTCATTCAGTGAAAGTTGACGAATAACAATACTGAATATCCAAGAAAGCATATTAGCCATCTTGATTTTTTTGGCGTTTTACAGTGAGTGGTATTTTAGTAGTATTGACGTTTTTTTTTTGGTTTGATCAAATGGAAGTTGCTGAGATGTATCATTTTATAGGATCTCTTTTTGGCGCGTAAGTTAGGCGTTGCGTTATTATAATAAAGTATTCGTCTTTTCAGTTACTGTTTGTAATTATTGTTTTTGACAAGTTTTATCTCTGAAGTCTGTAACACGTCCCATCTTTCAAGTTTGGCGTTTTAGATTCTAATATAATAAATTTTCCCTATCTTCAGTTTTTCTGATTTGAAGTTACTGTTTCTAGTTACATTTTCAAGTTTGTTTTTTATTTTTTTGTTTTTTATTTTTTATTTTTTTGTGTTTTTATAATACTTTTTTAATCTAATTTTATTATAGTTTGGGATTTTTTTTGGGGGGGGGGGGTTAACTGGATGATATCGTTTAAACAAGCATTTTGGTTGTTTTGGCGTTTTTATTATATATGGCGTTTCATTATATACAACAATCAACTGAAAAGGAAAATAAAAAAAAAGAATACATAAAAAAAGTTTTTTTATAATACTTGTCCAATGTCATTTTATGATTGTTTGATAAACGCCAAAGGTGTAAGACATTTGCCTTTTTTTGCGTTTTTATTAGATATGGCGTTGTTTATTAAATAACAATCAACTGAAAAAGAAAATTAAACAAAATAAATATTGATCTTCAAATCTTCACTGTCACCAGTCTCTTTCTTCTTTTGAAGCATCTTCACTAGCTGTTTCGACTTTCGTATGAAATCAGCCTCTTTTTCATTAATTTTTGTCCATCTCATGCAACGAAAATTTTATTGATTTTACACTATTTCAGCCAAAATGTTATCTTTTTTGGCGTTTTACCGATAAAAAGAACGCCACAAAATAAACCATCTTAAAACTGTAAATTTGATCATGCAAAAATCAATAAAGTGTTGTTGTATGGTGTTGGATAACATTGTTAATCCTCAGTTAAGAAATATAACTGACAATGTTGTCCACACCATACAGCTACACTTTATTGACAGCAATATATTTGATGTTTGGGGTTTCTGGCGTTTATCAGTCGAATGGTATATATTAAATATGGCGTTTGGGGTTTTTGTTTGCGTTTTTTTAATTGAATGTGTAACAACCCTCAATAAACCGATACTCTCAAAATATTTCCAACACCCTAGTATATTTTAAAATATCCCAATATGTCTTTAAATATACCTCGTATGTGAAAACCAAGCCCGAAATACAGTATAACTTTAAAAATAAAATTTAAAATTTGATTATTAAGCTGAGGCGGGCCGCGTAGACCCACCCCAACCACTTACGCGGGCGGTATCAGGGTTGAAACCTGATCTCGTTGATTTCTTTTGTTCAGGCGGGCCGCGTAAGACCCTTGATTAGTTTACGCGGGCCGCGTGAGATCAAATTAGTGGCGCAGCCCGGTGATGACACGTGTCATCATCGTATCAAACCTAGTGCTGATCCGGACGAGCTACGCGTTGACCCAGCTTTGACGCGGGCCGCGTAAGCCCAGCCCATGTGTTACGCGGGCCGCGTGAGAACCAATTTCAGCACCTATATAAGAAGGCCATCAGGTTCAACCAGAATTCGCTCACAATTCTTTTCTCAATCTCAAATTCTGAATTATAGGCTTTAGAAAGCTGGTATTATACCCCCTAATTTGCGAGGTTCTGCTTCGTTGTAAGTATTATAACCCCAGTTTAATACTAGATACGCTGCCCGATTGATTTAGGGTTCCGTAACAACTGTCGTGGTTTTGCCCGACGTAGTTGTTGGAATGCCGTCTCAGGGAGGGTATCATTAATATTTTCAAAGGGTTATGATACTAACATATGTACATTTGTGTAAATTATAGATTATTCCCAGGAAACCCTTACACGAAGTCTAAGATAGCAAAGTGAGTTTATCCTCTTTTTGATAACCTTTTGTAATATTTTACAAAACCTTAAATGTTTTACAATGTGATTAAGCGATGATTGAGTCTTTGTAGTTCTTCAATTACTGCCGGTATGTTGGGGTTTTGTATACAAAATTTACTACACTGTGAGTAGTAAGTCGGGGATGACAGTACGTTACCATTGGACGACGAGTTAGCCAATGTGTAATATGACCCACAAGTCAGGATTGACAGTACTGAATGAGTAATTGTGTAGAAATAAACAATGTGATCGCTCTCAATACTGTTTTAATTGATAAAATGTTTCTTGATTAAACTGGGATTCACTCACTAGTATTTCCCACTGACAAATGTTTTTAAAACGCGTTTCAGGTAACACAATGTGACAGCCAATTAGTAAAAAGCCAGCTGGAGAGCACTGAAGGCTTGAGAAAAATGTGGCTATAAAAGTTACGTAAAAGACTATGTTTTAAATTCAATAAAATAGGGTTTATCCATATAAACGTATTGTAATAAGAAACTTGGGTTTTGCCCATATAATTATTAATATTAAATATGGTGGTTTTACTCTGATAAACATTTCCTAACTACGGTCCTGATGTAATTTCCGCTGCCAAATTAACAAGCTGATACCACCGAAACTCTGAGTTCGCGTCCGCCCGTTCCCGGGACAGATAAGGGATCGGGGGTTGCGACAGAAGGTGGTATCAGGGCCTAGCCACTGGTCTAAGCCAAAGAAGTGTTCTGCTAACACTGAAATTCTAAACTTTGTGTTAGGAAATAAATTACAGAAATACGTGCATAACTGTATTTATTTGTTATGTGTTATTTGACTATTTGTTAGTTTACAGTATGAGTGATCAAGGACCCTCAGACATGTGTCGTCAGTTGTCTGATTCACCTAGGAGTGAAGGTACCTCTTCACAGCCTGCCCTTTCTGGGTATTCTGCTGATCAGGAAGAAGGGATGTTTACCTTTAAAGCTCAGTCAGAAGAGCCATTCCCTCATAAGAAAAGAGGATGGTTCAGTAAGGAAGCCTTTGCACGTAGGAAAAGAATGCGAAAGTTGCAACAGCAAAGAGTTCTAGCAGCTGCTAAGCGAAAGACAGATGCCCATACACAGGATATGCTTAATAGAAGCCTAGCCAATTTCCATATCCTAGCCACAACTGCTGCTGACCCTAATCTAGAGCAAACAATAGCACCCCAACGACAATTGCAAATCCCTGACCAACCAATGGAGATAGAAAACCCTGAAAACCAAGTGGAGATGCATGACTTCAACCCAGAGGAAATCCCTAGGGTACCAGCACCAAATCCCCTAGACCCAAATTATAATCCCTGGTGGGATGACGTTAGGGACTATGTGCAACGTTACCCGATCCATGAAGACACACCTATACAGAACATAGGAGCCTATCCAGGTATGGACCCTTTAGATCCCTATTACCATGATAACTACATTAGGGAAATCTTAGAAGATCCTTACCGATTTCAGGCACTTTCACCCCCATATCAGGAACCCGCACCCCAGATTCCGAACCCAGTCCTAGAACCTGCACCCCCAATGAGTGCAGAAAACGTGCAAGAACTTAGGACTTTTGGGGAGGAAATTTTAGAAAGCAGTGAGAGAATGAGACAGGTGGGAGAGCGTCTCGTATGGAAATACGACGAGCGCAATATGGATTTTTGGATAAATCCATATCCGTGATGTGATAGAGGAGATGGTAATAGTAATAATAATAAAATAAAAATAAAATATGTGTGTACGGATGCCTATTACTATTAGTGTGATTCTATTTCTGTTGGTATCGTAATTTTTATTTCAGTACTAGTGTGTAATAGATGCATAATAGTATATGGAAAATAGAGTAAAAGTCGCAATGATCGACGTTTTTTGCTAGATTGCGTGTCATGTGTCACACCCCGACCACCTGAGACAACGAAACGTGGCGGAAACGTCGGGGAGTGTTGTAACAGAATTAATTGTTTCAAATCCATGGAAATTAAAGTTTCGTTTTATTATTCAAACAAGAGAGTTACATTGTTTTAAACAAGAAACAAAGAGTACATAACAAAAAATAACTAGTTCTTGTCTCGTTTTAAGTCACTAAGGCACAGGTCCGCCTAAGTATGTCTCGATAAGTCCTATGCATCAACTCCTGAAAACACATGTGAAAATAGGTACGTCAGCATAAAAATGCCTGTGAGATACATAGGTTTTGTGAAGATAGGATTCATGACTTGTAAGTTTAAGAAAATGTTTAATAAAGTTTAGTCATGAACCTTGTAATTTGATTTGTTTTGTAAATCGTTTGAAAAACAATAAGATCAGATGATATGTATAAATAAATGTAAGGTTAAATGAATAACCATGTAAGATGAGTTTGTTTGTAAAACAATGTCTTGTGAAAAGTATGTTATTTGTATAAAATGTTATATGTCTTAAATTGAAATGATTCAAATAACGCTACGACATGTAATACCATACAAGCACTTATATATAGGACGTACCAGCGGCGTATCCACCATGCTTGTATCATATTACACACGTCTCGTTACTTAAATCACTTAAACAAACCACCAATGTATAAAGTCCATGTTTAAATCAATTGTCAAAAAGTCCTTGTATAAGCCATGTCAAATGTTAAAAGTCCAAATGTAGTCAAGTAATGTGTAACAAATGTTATGTATTGTAAGTAAAGTATTGTCACATAAACCAAATGTAGAAATGTACAAAACAAAGTATTTTGAATATATCAAAAAGTTATGTTTTGCAAAGTAAATGCATGTTTTATTGATAAAAACATTTATGTGGTAAGTTAACGCATACATTCAAGCCTTGAGACAGTCGGATAACCCTAAGTCAAGGTTATCAACAGAAATGTTTTCGGATTCAGTCATTCCTTACATCCAAACAAACCCGGGATGTCAGGAATGGGATTTGTCAAGTCCTATGGTACCAGTACTTACTACCGAGCGGCGTAGCTAATGTTAATGAACGTATATAAGTCCCGTTTGTGCAAACCAAATGTCATAGCAAATGTGAACATGTTATATGAAGACAATGTACTAAGTATGCTAAGTTAACATACGAAGCAGAAAAGTCATGTAAATCAATGTGCTAGCATGCTATTAGTCAACATACATAGCAGAAATGTAAAGTAAAACAATGTACTAAGTATGCTCACCATGGACATACATAGCATGAAATGTAATGTAAAACGATGTACTAAGTATGCACACAATGGACATACATAGCATGAAATGTAATGTAAAACAATGTACTAAGTATGCACACAATGGACATACATAGCATGAAATGTAATGTAAATCATGTACTATAATTGTACTAATGAACATAGCAAGTATATGATGTGAAAACATGGAAATCATGAAAGTAACAAGGAGGCACATGTGTTTCACCCCAAAACAGTTTGAAAAACAGTAAAAGAGGGGTCTATGTACTCACTTGAGATTGCTCAATATACTTTAGATATCCACCAATCAAGGCTAGAAGATCACGAATATCAAACGGCACCTAATATAGGTACCTACATTAATAAACAGACCTATATCGGAGGATCGGATAGAATGAAGGTTCGTAAACCAAATGAGCATGGAACTCATGTAATATGGTTTAACAAAGCCTACATACTAAAATGAAACCTAACCTAAGTGCTTACGACCCATCACGACCCGTTTTGGTAGCTTATGCTACTTTAACGCGTCGTTCGCGTGAAACGCGTTCAGACCGCCTAACTAGTCCTATGACAAGTAAAATATGCCTTAACATGTCTAATATTGTTACCAAATCAGTTTAGATACCAAAAGTTATGTTACATATGCTTAAAATGAATTTTGGCGTTCAAAGGGCATTTTGGTAATTTACCTAAGGCATATAAACTACCTATCATACAACTACTTAAACAAAGTGACCATAAGGTATAACCTTGGAAGGTTATTCACTATATACTATGGTCACCTAATGTGTTTGGTCGGATCCTAATGATCGACCAAACGGGTCGGGTTCGAAAGTATAAGCGATTGTTTAGATCGCTTACCTTACGACCCTATATAAGCACTAAACTAAAAGTGACGAGCTAAGCATGTTAAAACATGCTTAACTAAGTTTAGAAAACAGGTTTGGTATCAAAACAAACATTTATCGAATAACGTGCTTTGATCTCCACCCTACATTTGTTGAAATTTCCATGGAACACCACAATTGGCCCCTCATTATACTGAAGAGGCAAGTGCAAAAGGGGTTAAGAGGGGGTAACAGCTGTTAACAGGCTGTTAACTGATTCTGCTGATCTGGGGACTCCTTACGGACCGTAAGGGTGATGGCTTACGGTCCGTAAGCCAGCAACTTTGGCAGATTGGCAGCTTTAGTCCCTGTTGGTGTTTTGAGCTATTTCCGACATGTTTAAGGCTCGTTAACTCCATTTCAAAGCTCTAAAATGAAGTTAAAGTATAAGGAACTTAAAATTTGCTTGAAAACATCTCGGATGTCGGTTCATTTGGCCGTACGGTTGCGATGTTCGGTTAATTACGACAGAATGCGCATAAGCGCGAAAAATGATCCAAATTGCGTGACGAATGGATTTTTCTTATGCCAAACACTAAAATAAAATATTTTAGTGCTTACATAAATTTTTGGATGTCCGGATGTATTCAGAACGTAAGTTATGCGCGAAAGTGCAAACTTGTGCACTTTTTGACGCTTTTAGTCCCTGAATGACCCAAAAGTTTATTTTAGCACACCGAACCCCTCAAAGCCTATTTCTAAGCTATGTAAAGGATATTTATGGTATGTTTAACTTATGGCCATGTTCCGGAATGTCTGTTACAGTTCAAATTGGCATACTTTCGTAGTTTGTCAAATTTAGTCCCTGTAGGCGAATTAACTTGTTTTTGCCATACCAAAGCCTTCAAAACTTATTTCTAAGTTATGTAAGGGTTATTTAGGGTATGTTAAGCATATGTTGATGTTCCGGAGTGTTTGTTGCATTCAACTGGTTATATTTACGCATCATTGCGCGTATAACCTTCCAGAAAGCGATTTAAAGCTTGAAATCGAACAAGAATTGATATGTGCAAAAGATACACATAGTTATACCAATCCCAAGTGTGAAATACAATATTTCATTGGTTTGGTATTTGTTTGATGGTCGCAGTGACACAGGTGTCACATCATGTGATTAACTATATTAAATATTATCTTGTGATATTAATTAGGGTAAATGTTTAAAATTCAGATGGCCGACGAAGGAAATCAAGGAAATCTGAATAATGATAACCAGAGTAACATTAACGTGGTTAATGAGAATCCAAGCATCAATAACAATGGAAACCAAATGGATAATAGTGTTGTTCAACATATAGTGGCTCAAGGAATCATAGATGCAATGCCATTTATTATTCAAACGATTCAAGAAGCGAATAATAAAAGTAAGCATAGCAGTAAGCGACCCATCGAACCCGAAAACAGTGTAAACAATGGACCTGTACTTCAATTGCCCATTCCCAAAAGGAGAAGAACCGTGTCTTACGGTTGTTCTTATAAAGAATTCTGGTCTTGTAAACCAATGGAATTCTCGGGCAACGAAGGAGCCATTGCAACCCTACGCTGGATAGAGAAAACTGAGGCAGTCTTAAGAATAAACAAGTGTGCTGAAGAAGATAAGATACTGTTTGCTTCTAATCTGTTTAAGAATTCAGCACTAGAATGGTGGAACACTATCCTCCAATCAAGAGGAAGTGATAGAACTTACAATATGGAATGAGAAGAATTTAAGAACAAGGTAGAAAGGAAATTCTGCCCACCAAATGAGAAGGAACAGATAGCTAACAAATTCCTAAACCTTAGAATGACTGGTATGGATAGTAAGGGATACACTAAATTATTCTTCGAATATGCTAGAATAGTGCCAACTCTTGCTTCACCAGAACCAGTATTGATCTCCCGTTATATTTGGAGATTAATCGGTGAGATAAGACACGTAGTCAAGGCAGCTAGACCTCAAACCATAGAAGAAGCTGTAGAACTAGCAAATACCTTGACAGACGAATTAGTCCGTACCCGAGAAGAAGATCAAAGGAGGAACCTAACCCAGAAGCTCACACAAGAATTTAGTTCTGGAAAGTTTAATCGTGGGAAAAATATAGGTTCTACCTCTACACCTTACTGTAAGAATTGCAAAAGAAAGCATTCAGGAAGATGCTCCATATACTGTAACTTTTGCAAAATATCGGGACACAAGGAAGAAAATTGCAGGAAGAAAGCTAATAACAGGATATGTTACAACTGTGGAGAACAAGGTCATATCAAGCTTAATTGTCCGAAATTAGCTCCAGTTACAAACAACAAGAATACTTAAAATGCTAGAGCATTTGTTCTGACTGCAGATGAAGCTAAAATGATTCCAGATGTCATAGCTGGTACGTTTTTAGTTAATGATGTTTTTGCTAAAGTATTATTTGACTCTGGTGCAAACCAAAGCTTTATTAATACATCATTTTGCAAATTTCTAAATCAGTCATTAACTAAACTTCTACAAGAATGTTTAGTACAGACAACTAATGGAGAAACTGTTAGGATTTCTAAAGTCTTACATGAAGCAAGAATAGAAATTTTAAATCAAAAATTTATTGCAAATCTTTATCACATGAATCTGACAGGATTTGATGTTGTTTTAGGAATGGATTGGTTAATAGCCAATAAAGCCAGTATTTTATGTGATCAAAAGTCAATTCAAGTAAATTCACCAAAAGGTAAAACGATCACAATAAAAGGAGATAAACCATCTAGATCCACAAAATTCATCTCTGTGATGAAAACTGCAAGTTATATAAGAAAAGGATCATTAGTGTATTTGATTTCTATAATCACTAACACTAAAGGAAAGGATTTAAAAGATATTCCAGTAGTATCTCAGTTTTCAGATGTATTTCCAGAAGAATTGCCAGGGCAACCTCCAGATAGAGAAGTTGAATTCAGAATCCATTTAATACTAGGAACAGCACCGATTGCCAAAGCACCTTACCGTTTGGCACCTGCAGAAATGCAAGAATTGAAGAAACAATTAGACGAATTGTTGGAGAAAGGATTTATACAACCAAGTTCGTCGCCATGGGGAGCGCCGATACTGTTTGTTAAAAAGAAGGACGGATCAATGCGTATGTGCATTGACTACCGTGAATTGAACAAAGTCACGATTAAGAATCGGTACCCATTACCGAGAATCAATGATCTATTCGATCAACTGCAAGGAGCTCGATTTTTCTCTAAAATCGATTTAAGGTCAGGATATCATCAATTAAAGGTACAGGAAGAGGATATTCCTAAAACCGCATTTAGAACAAGGTATGGCCATTATGAATTTACTCTCATGCCATTCGGTTTAACCAATGCCCTAGCTGCATTTATGGACATGATGAACCGAATATGTAAGCCATATTTGGATAAATTCATAATTGTTTTTATAGATGATATTCTCATTTACTCTAAGAATAAGGAGGATCATGCAAAGCATTTGCACGCACTTTTAAGTTTATTAAGAAAGGAAAAGCTTTACGCTAAAATTTCCAAGTGTGAGTTTTGGTTAGAACAGGTACAGTTTCTTGGACACCTAGTCAATCATGAAGGAATTCATGTGGATCCTACAAAGATCGAGGCAATTACTAAATGGAAAACCCCTGAATCACCAACCGAGGTTAGAAGTTTCTTAGGATTGGCCGGTTATTATAGAAGATTTATTCAAGATTTTTCTAGAATAGCCATTCCTTTAACTAAGCTAACCTGTAAATCTGTTAAGTTTAAATGGGGATTAAAACAAGAAGAAGCATTTAAAATTCTTAAGCAAAGATTAACCAATACACCCATATTAGCGTTACCAGAAGGAACTGAAGATTTTGTAATCTATTGTGACGCTTCCAAATTAGGTTATGGATGTGTATTGATGCAACGACAAAAGGTTATAGCTTACGCATCTAGACAACTTAAGAATCATGAAGAGAATTATTCAACCCATGATTTAGAATTAGGCGCCATAATTTTTGCTCTTAAGATTTGGAGACATTACCTTTATGGTAGTAAGTTTACCATATTCACTGATCATAAAAGTTTAAGGTATGTTTTCAAGCAAAAGGAGTTAAATATGAGACAAAGACGCTGGATGGAGATGCTTAGTGATTATGATTGTAATATCCAGTATCATGAAGGAAAAGCAAATGTAGTGGCAGATGCTTTAAGCCGAAAGTATCATGAAAAGCCAAAAAGGGTACGTTCTCTTAAATTAAATCTACAAGTAGATTTAAATAATCAGA
Source organism: Helianthus tuberosus (assembly GCA_030545235.1). Lineage (NCBI taxonomy): Eukaryota > Viridiplantae > Streptophyta > Magnoliopsida > Asterales > Asteraceae > Helianthus > Helianthus tuberosus. The sequence goes on from CM060402.1 coordinate 6,703,572, forward strand.
TAAGAGAAGCACAAGAATCAGTAATCAAGGATGATACTGAAAAATTAAAAGGTATGCTAAAAGAATTAGAACAAGGAACCGATGGAATTTGGAGATTCCATGAAAAGAGAATGTGGATACCTAAATTAGGAAACCTACGTCATCGTATATTAGAAGAAGCCCATAAGTCTAAGTATACGATGCGTCCAAGAAATGACAAGATGTACCAGGATTTAAGGAAAAAATTCTGGTGGATAGGAATGAAAAAGGACATAGCAGCCTATGTTTCTAAATGTTTAACTTGTTCACAAGTTAAAGCTGAACACCAAAAACCCTCAGGTTTGTTACAGCAATTAAAAATGCCAGTGTGGAAATGGGAATTGATAACAATGGATTTTGTTACCAAATTACCCAAAACAAAGAAAGGTAATGATACAATCTGGGTAATTGTAGATAGGCTAACCAAGTCCGCTCATTTCCTATCAATGAAGGAAACCTTTAATATGGAACTGTTAGCTAAGTTATATGTAAATGAAATTGTTTCTTTACATGGAATACCTTTATCAATTGTTTCTGATAGAGATAATCGATTTACCTCTCATTTTTGGTCAAGTTTCCAAAAGGCAATGGGAACCAAGTTAAATCTAAGCACAGTTTCTCATCCTCAAACAGACGGACAAAGCGAAAGAACAATTCAGACGATGGAAGACATGCTTAGAGCTTGTGTAATTGATTTCGGGGGTAATTGGGATGATCACTTACCTTTAATAGAATTTTCATATAATAATAGTTATCACACAAGTATCAATGCTGCACCATTCGAAGCACTTTATGGACGAAAGTGCCAAACCCCAGTCTGTTGGGCAGAAATTGGGGAAAAGCAACTATCTGGACCTGAGATAGTGCAAGAAACAACCGACAAGATTATTCAAGTCAAGGAACGACTGAAAGCAGCACGGGATCGACAGAAGAGTTATGCTGATAACCGACGCAAGCCATTGGAATTTCAAGTAGGAGATAAAGTATTGTTGAAAGTCTCTCCTTGGAACGGAGTAGTAAGATTCATCAAACGGGGAAAGCTAAGTCCCAGGTATATTGGACCTTTTGAGATTATTAGAAGAATAGGACCTGTAGCCTATCAGCTACAACTGCCAGAGGAAATGGCAGGAATACAAGATGTGTTTCATGTATCTAATCTAAAGAAATGCTTAGCCGATGAATCACTAATAATACCTCTTAAGGACATAGAAGTAAATGAACAACTCAAGTTTGTAGAGAGGCCTCTACAGATCGAAGACAGGAAAGTCAAAAATCTCAAGCACAAGAGATTAGTTCTAGTCAAAGTGAAATGAGACTCCAAAAGAGGACCTGAGTACACATGGGAACTTGAATCTGAAATGCAAAGGAAATATCCACACTTGTTCCAGTAGATCTCGAGGACGAGCTCTAAAACAAGGTGGGGAGGATGCAACAACCCTCAATAAACCGATACTCTCAAAATATTTCCAACACCCTAGTATATTTTAAAATATCCCAATATGACTTTAAATATACCCCGTATGTGAAAACCAAGCCCGAAACACAGTATAGCTTTAAAAATAAAATTTAAAATTTGATTATTAAGCTGAGGCGGGCCGCGTAGACCCACCCCAACCACTTATGCGGGCGGTATCAGGGTTGAAACCTGATCTCGTTGATTTCTTTAGTTCAGGCGGGCCGCGTTAGACCCTTGATTAGTTTACGCGGGCCGCGTGAGATCAAATTAGTGGCGCAGCCCGGTGATGACACGTGTCATCATCGTGTCAAACCTAGTGGTGATCCGGACGAGCTACGTGTTGACCCAACTTTGACGTGGGCTGCGTAAGCCCAGCCCATGTGTTACGCGGGCCGCGTGAGAACCAGTTTCAGCACCTATATAAGAAGGTCATCGGGTTCAACCAGAATTCGCTCACAATTCGTTTCTCAATCTCAAATTATGAATTATAGGCTTTAGAAAGCTGGTATTATACCCCCTAATTAGCGAGGTTTTGCTCCGTTGTAAGTATTATAACCCCAGTTTAATACTAGATACGTTGCCCGATTGATTTAGGGTTCCGTAACAACTGTCGTGGTTCTGCCCGACGTAGTTGTTGGAATGCCGTCTCAGGGAGGGTATCATTAATATTTTCAAAGGGTTATGATACTAACCTATGTACATTTGTGTAGATTATAGATTATTCCCAGGAAACCCTTACACGAAGTCTAAGATAGCAAAGTGAGTTTATCCTCTTTTTGATAACCATTTTGTAATATTTTACAAAACCTTAAATGTTTTACAATGTGATTAAGCGGTGATTGAGTCTTTGTAGTTCTTCAATTACTATCGGTATGTTGGGGTTTTGTATACAAAATTTACTACACTGTGAGTAGTAAGTTGGGGATGACAGTACGTTACCATTGGACGACGAGTTAGCCAATGTGTAATATGACCCACAAGTCAGGATTGACAGTACTGAATAAGTAATTGTGTAGAAATAAACAATGTGATCGCTCTCAATACTGTTTTAATTGATAAAATGTTTCTTGATTAAACTGGGATTCACTCACCAGTATTTCCCACTAACAAATGTTTTTAAAACGCGTTTCAGGTAACACAATGTGACAGCCAATTAGTAAAAAGTCAGCTGGAGAACACTGAAGGCTTGGGAAAAATGTGGCTATAAAAGTTACCTAAAAGACGATGTTTTAAATTCAACAAAATAGAGTTTATCCCTATAAAAGACGATGTTTTAAATTCAATAAAATAGGAGGGATGCAAGGGTATCTTGGTAAAATCATATTTATAAACTTTCTCTCTACACATAAAAACCTATCACGCTACACACGCATCAAGTTTTTTGGCGTCGTTGCCGGGGACACAAGGATTTTAAGAAAGTTGGGAATCAACGGCCTAATCGTTTTTCTTATTTTTCTATTTTTTTAGGATTTTTCTTAAATTTTCAGTTTCTGCAGGGCTCAGCACGGGCCGTGCCTGGTCGGACACGGGCCGTGCCCAGCATTGTTACTGACAGTTTTTATTTTCCGAGTTACAGAGAGTTGAGCACGGGGCCGTGTCGGTGCAGCACGGGGCCGTGTCGAGTTCCCCAGTAACAGGGATCCGGAAAACAATTATTGTATCTCCGACCACGGGCCGTATTCATCTGAGCACGGGGCCGTGGTGAAACTCCTGACCAACATTCTTTTTTGTTTTTATGGCAGGACTTGGAACACAGGCGCCACATATGAACTTTCTACGCAGTGTATGAGCTCCAGTTCTAGTAGAGAAATAAAAGAACCTCTAGACGAACCCGAACGCTTTCTTAGAAAAAGACATAAAAGTTTCGGGGGACCCACTTCCAATGGCGGACCAACGTACCCTAATGGATTACCTACGGCCCACCGTGGGTAATCTCGGCGCTGCTATCAATGCACCGAATGTCGAGGCCAACAACTTCGAACTTCGGCCGCATTTTATACAAATGCTCCAAAACTCCGCAACCTTCCATGGGCTTGCGGACGAAGATCCCCATTTACATATTACTAACTTCTTGGAAATATGTGATAACTTTCGGATCAATGGAGCATCAAATGACGCCATCCGCTTTCGAATGTTTCCATTTTCACTAAAAGACCGAGCTAAGGCTTGGCTTAATACCCTCCCAGTTGGCTCGGTAAACACATAGGATGAACTAGCCCAAAATTTTTTATATAAGTATTTCCCTCCTGCTAAAACGGCTAAATTAATGACTGAAATTAACACATATTTACAAGAGGGCGGGGAATCCTTATATGAAACTTGGGAAATGTTCAAGGAGCTACTAAGAAAGTGTCCTCATCATGGTCTTGCGGTGTGGCAACAAGTATCCACTTTCTATAATGGGTTGTTGCCACATACAAGACAAACACTTGAGTCTAGCTCCGGGGGACTTTTAGGTAATCGTCGCCCAAATGAAATTTATAATCAAATTGAGGAAATTGCTCAAACCAATTTTCAGTGGCACACTCCCCGGGGCATAAAATCTATTGCCCCGGACGCCCATAAGGTTGATGAAAGCACCTCCTTGCAAGCCTAAATCGAGGCCCTTTCTTAAAAAATCAAAAAAATTAGAAATGACAAAAACGGCCTCGGTCATGGCTTGTGAAGGGTGTGGTGGGCCACATGAAAATTGGAGTTGTATGAAAGAAATGGATAATTAAACAGAAACGGTAAACTACATGGATAATAGACCTAGACCGTCGGGTCCTCCAACGGGTACCTACAACCAAGGATGGCGTAACCACCCTAACCTTGGTTGGAGAGAACCCGGCAATAGTAGTAACCAACAAAATCTAAATCAACGAACAAACTTTCAACAACTAAGAAACAGGTCATAAAATTTCTCTCAACAACAACAAGGGGGACGAGAGAGGCTTGAAGATACCGTATCTCGCCTCATCTCCGACACCGAAAAGAAAAACTCGGATCGATTTCAACAACTGGAATAGAACTTTAGAAATCAACAAGCTAGTATTCAAAACATTGAAAAACAAATAAATCAACTAGATCAAAATTTCTCCGAGAGACCACAAGGCGTGTTACCAAGCAATACCGAAACCAACCCAAAGGCGCAAGTGCATCTCATCACATTGAGAAACCGTACCATAGGTCCCGAGGAGGCTCCGCTACCTCCAACCGAAAAAAGCCGGTCTAGTCAAACCACAACTCCACCAACATCCCAACAAGAGACGGTTCCTCCACCAAATCAAGAGCCCACCAAGAATCCTCAGGTACCGTACCCCGGTCGATTACTTCGCCAAAAGACCGATGAGCAATTCATGAAGTTCGTAAATTTACTAAAACAATTGCATGTTAATATTCCATTTGTAGAAGTCCTAACCCAAATGCCTAAATATTCAAAATTTATGAGGGACTTCCTCACTCACAAAAGGAAAATTGAATCATTGCAATTAGTTAATTTAAGCGAAGAATGCTCCGCCTTGCTACTCAACAAACTCCCGCAAAAGGAGATCGATCCCGGAAGCTTCACCATCCCTTGTTCAATTGGGGAATCACCCATTCGTAACGCACTAGCCGACCTCAGGGCTAGTATCAACCTCATGCCCGCATCAATGTTCGACCGAATCGGCCTAGGGAAAACAAGCCCTACAAAAATGAGCATATAACTCGCCGATAGGTCAGTTAAATACCCACAAGGTGTCGTTGAAAATCTATTAGTGAAAGTCGGAGACTTTGTCTTCCCAGCCGACTTTGTCATACTAGATATGGAGGAAGATACCGAAGTACCACTCATCTTAGGGAGGCCATTCCTAGCTACGGCCCACGCAGTGGTAGACATGAACGGTTGGACACTAACATTGAGGGTTGGGGACAAGGAAATGAAGTTCGGAGTCGGTAAAAGAGTAGAAGACGATTACCTGGTCAATTACATGAAAGTCATAGACTCAAGTTTGGATGATGCTCTCCGACGGTGAAACATGAGATGCAAAACATCCCACTTGGGTAACATATGACTGGATTTGGGTCTAGCCAAGGACCCTTGTAAATGTGGTGCACCACGGAGGCATTCCACAGAACTATCCTTAGTTTAGTTTAGATTAGTTTTTATGCTTTCTAGTTTAGTTTAAATTTTCAGGAATAAAACACACTCGGGATGGTGAAGGATACTAAGGGAAACTTGAACCAACACCCCATGCACGAAAACAAAGCCTCCCGACAACTTTTCTTTATTACAGCAAGTTCAGCACGGGTCGTGCCCAGCCAACACGGCCCCGTGCTCAAGGATCTGCAGAAAAACGCCCAGTTTAGGTAACTGGACACGGGGCGTGTTCGCTGAACACGCCAGCGAACACGCCCCCGTGCCCAGCCTTCTGTTACTTTCTGAAAATTTCTATTACTGGCAACCTGAACACGGGCCGTGCCCGGACACCACGGGCCCGTGTCCAGATGCCCAGTAACATAAAAAATTTGTTTTTGACACACCTTTTACACATTCAATCAACCTAAAAACTTATTTTTGGGACACATTAAGGATAATGTGTAATTTAAGTGTGAGGGGATGCTAAAACCTTGAATTTTGCAAGTACTAATTACAAGCCTTACACAAAACTCTATTGGAACTGCTAAACTCCCCAAATTTTTTTAAAAACTTTTCATTTTTTTACTTGTCTTGGTTTAATTTGGGAATAACAAGTTCTAAAAAGTTTATATTTTTACAAATTTACAACCGATAGCGTCGTGATAAAAAGAACCAACATAATAAAATTATGAAACGGCATGACAAATCTAGTTAAAATTTGATTATATATACTTGATCACATTAAAAAACCCATTCCCACAAAAAGTGAGTTTTGAGCCTTTATTGAGCATACAAATACACATCTTTAAACTAAATGCTCATTTTTCGTTTCTTGTGTGAATAGCCGCTTGGTTTCTTACGACTCTAGAACTTGCCATGACAATTCATTCCCGGTCCTTACCAACTTAAACCCAAGTAAGTAAATTATGGAGGCATTAGGACTAACCCCTTTTTCTTTCAACACAATTTTTTTACCACCTACCCAAAATCCCCCTAGTTAACCCCTTTGAGCCTAAAACTTTTCATTTCTAAACCCACAAAACAAACACCCTTTACCCACCAAAACCCTTTTTCATTTTAAACCCCTTGTTTTAGTAAAAAGCTCGTTTTTCATGTGGCATTCCTTATAAAAAAAAGAAGCAATAAATAAACAAGTTCATCAAAAGAAACTTTGTTTGAAAATTGCTTCGCTAGAATAAAAAGTCACAAAAATGCCTTTCGCCCTTTTCTACTAACCACTAACCCAAAACCACCTACCTTTAACCCAAGCCTAACCCTTCCCCAAAGTCCTCTTGATATTTACAAAGGTTAATAGTTAAAAAGGAGGAGGATTGATTGCTTGGCAAGCATATGGTAGAAGTAAGTTCCATGCCGGTTCCGAGTGTTTCACAAAAATACATCTTCGGCCGAGTGTTGAGTGATCTCCTGTGAGGTATGTGAACTTGTATATAAATGGAATTTTAAAGAGGCATGTTATGCCCAAATAAGTAATTTCTCTTATGTGATTTTCTAAATAAATCATAACGAATAGGATTGTAAATAAAATAAAAATAAAACCTAATAAGAATCTTGGAATCCCGACACTCAAGACAAGCCCAAAACTTCTCTTCTACCCATTCCATTTGGGTGTGTAAGCCACATTATAAAGAGTTTTGCTTGAGGACAAGCAAAGATTCAAGTGTGGGGGTATTTGATGTGTGTAAAATGCAACATATAAATTACATCAAATGAGGCATTAAACTAACCTTTTTTTAGTACTAATGTTGGAAAAAGTGTGCTTTTGTCTTCCTTTTGTATTTTCAGTGTTAAATGAGCTTAAACGAACAAAAGAGGCAAAAATGCAGCCAAATCTAACAATAATACAAGAAAAGGAATAAACGTGGCATGCCCGACCCCTCGACAGCATCTTCCCAAGAAAAAACATGACATCAGAAAGCTGAACACGCCCCGTGCTCATTGAACACGGGGGCGTGCCCAAGTGTCTGCAGAAAAGACAAAGTTGTATAAGCTTCTATTTCCCAACACGGGGGCGTGCCCAGCGGACACGGGGGCGTGGTCAACTAATGCAGAAAAACTACAATTAATGAAGAAAGAGAAAGTGGATGGACACGGGGCCGTGTCCGGGCTTCTGTGCAGGCTATAAATAGAGGTGCTTGGTTCACTTCAAAGGCATCCCTTGGCAAACCACCTCTCTCACACTTCACCCACCCACCACCACCATCACAACCCACATCCACCACCATCATCCATCATAGAGTGTGTGTAGTAGTCTTGGGATCCAAGATTGATAGTAAGAGTTCTTGACAATCAAAGGCCATGTTTGCCTAAGTCTCTTACATCACTTGGCGAAGACAAGCATTTAGTGTAATACTTTTTATTTTTAATCTTTTCGCACTTTTTATTTGGTTATGTATTAATGACTTTATTAACTAGTTTCTTATGTTGAAGGTGAAACTTCCTTATCATTTGTCCGTGGTGTCTTGTCATTATTTTACTGTCTATATAAAATAAAAGATTCACACCATTCATATCTCTACGGTCTATATAGAGATATGTTGGCTACCTGGTCAGGGGTTAAGGGAATGGTTTGGTAAACGTCTTGCCTTGTTCAGTGTATAGATCATGTAAGGACCTGGGTCAAGCTTAGTAGGACCTCCTTCAATACCCACCGGTATTGGATGGCGGGGGTGCGAATTTCTTGATCCCCTCATATGTAAACTACTATTAAAACATTAACCCGACTACTTAGGATTGTATCCTTGCTGACTCAAACTACTTAGCCGAGGGTAACGTCACCTTCAAAAGAGGGGCCTACCACACTACGCACTAATAACTTAATTAATTATCTTTCAATAATCCAACACTTTAGGATTCTATCATTGCTGACTCATACTACTGGGTTGAGGGTAACGTCACATTCAAAAGAGGGGCCTACTACTATAACTTAGATAATCTCTTAAAAAGTGCAAAAGTGCGGAAATAATCAAAGGTTACACTAAAGGCGAGTCGGATCCAAGTGATTCATCTTGTCTATCTGTTTTTATTTTCAACATTTTTAGTTTTTATTTTCATGTTTAAACCTTTTTTCTAAAATTTTGATTTGATTAGACGTTGAGGATAAAACGGTACTTAAAGCTCTTGTTTCCTTGGACGACCTCGGTATCTTATCAACGCTATACTACACTCACGATGGGTGCACTTGCCCATATGTGTGTTTAGTGTTAGTAAAATATCGTGTTTTATAAATTTAAAACTTGACTAAAGTGTTAAAAATGGCTAAAAATATATACATAAAAACCTTTCACGCTACACACGCATCAATATATATATATATATATATATATATATATATATATAGGAGAAGGATCCGTTATGAACCACCCTTTATTGCGCGAACCGCGAGAACCAGTGTGAACACAAACAGTAATACCTAAAAAAATCTAAAAAACACCCAATTGTTTTTTTACTATTTTTTTTTTGTAAAAATCGCTATATTTTGTTTAGAATAAAAAAAATTTCAATTTTTTTTTTCGAGTCACAGTTATCCATGCACATGTGCATTTGTATCATTTCTTTGAAAAATTCCGTAATTCATTACAAATATTAGACAATTGTACTTCATTTACACTACCACGTGTAATACACTACTTTTTACGTTAACAATATTAGAAATGCACATGTGCATCTATATGTATCAACATGAAATAAGGTGTGTTGGTACACTACTTTCTCTTTCATCTATCATTCATCCATAATACACAAACATGCACATGTGCATTTTTGTCATTTCTTTGACAAATTACGTAATTCATTACAACTATTAGACAATTGCACTTTCATTTACACTAACTACCATGTGTAATACAATACTTTTTACATTAACAATATTAGAAATGCACATGTGCATCTATATGTATCAACATGAAATAAGGTGTTTTGGTACAATACTTTGAATACACTTTCCATTTCATCTATCATACCATCCATAATACACTACCATTACCTCCTACCATCCATAATACAATATCATTACCTCCTACCATCCATAATACAATACCATTACCAATATTTTCACTTTATTACATGTATGTAAACACCATTTATACCATCCAATCAACATATTACATCATAAATTGACAACTATAACCAAACCATCAACCACTAGATATAACTAACCAAAAAAAATGTATATGGGCCAACTTCTCCATTCAAAATCACAAACTTTTTGTACCAAAACACGTTATATCATGGTTATACCTAATGATGCACATGTGCATTTTGAATATTGGTAATGTAAAAAGTAGTGTATTACGAATGGTATTGTAAATTAAAGTGCAATTGTCTATTCCTGATAACGTATTACCGAATTTGTCGAAGTAATGATACATATACACATGTGCATGGATAATTGTTACTCGAAAAAAAAGTTTTTTTTAAGGTAACGAAATATAGCGATTTTTAAAAAAAAAATATTAAAAAATTTTTTTTAGTGCTTTTTTGATTTTTTTAGATTTTATTTTGTGTTCACATTGGTTATCGCGGTTCTCGCAATAAGGGTGGTTCTCGCATGAACCTTACCCTATATATATATAGGGTAAGGTTATTGTAAAAAAGGTTAAAAGTGTTAGAAGTGTGAGAAATATTGTGGAGATGACATGTGTCCTCAATCTAAGTTAATTCAAAAGGGCAAACATGTAATTTTATCATTGATTCAATTAATTCAAAACCTTCCATAACCGCCACCTTTATTTATAGAAACATCATTTTTTAAAAAGATCTCTATAAAAACACTACGAATAACACTGTAACCACCATTCAATAAGTATATAACACCATTCAATAAGTATATAATACCATTTTAAAGATCTCTATAAAAACACTACGAATAACACTGCAAAATCACCATTCAGCACATATATAACACCATTCAATAATTATATAACACTATTCAATAAGTATATATAACACTATTAAAGACACTACCTCCATTTCCAGAATGTGTTCTTAGTATAATGTTCATAGTATGTTTATTGTATATGGTGTTTTAAACCTGCATGCATGGTGTTTTACATCTGCATGCTAGTAGATGTTTCAGATTCCATATGTTAAAACACCATGGTGTCTTAAAACCTACATTCCAGTAGTTAAAAAAACACCACGCTTTCCGGTATATGTTTAAAACACCACGCTTTGAATCACAATACAATTAAAACACCACTGTATGAACATAGACAAAACGTCATGGACTAAACATCTGATCGAAACATATTTTTTTCTCTATATAAGTATAGCAATATGGTACTCATAATAAAGATAAAAAAATACTCGTTATTATGGTGTAATTTTTTTTAAAAAACTTACGTATAAAAAGTTATTGACGTTTAAAAAAGACGTGGGGAAGTTGCATGTGCATTAATGTTAGTTTCTTAATTAAAAATGTTAAATTTACATGTATACCCTTAATCTAGAAAATTAATATGTTTAATAGTAAATATTATTTACAATTTTGCCATTATGATCTCAACCATTAGATCAAAGATCTAATGGTGTAGATTCTTTCTTACCTTTCTCACAAAAAACCTTTTTTTACAGGAACCTTTACATATATATATATATATATAGGATTAGGTTCAAGAGTGAACACTAGTGTAGTTTGCGAACTGAGTGAACTAATCCTGGCCATACATGTGTGTAGATCAATGACCAGGATTTGATGATGAAATACACTAGTGTATTTTACGGTTTGATGATGAAATCCTAGTCATTCACGTGTGTAAATCAATGGCCAAGATTTGTTGACTCAGTTCACAAATACATTAGTGTTCACTCTAGAACCTCACCCTATATATATAGGGGTAAGATCAAATAAAAAGTTTTTTTTTTGCCTAAGTAGGATGAGAAGAAATCTTAACCATTCATTTTTCAAATCTATGGTTAAGATCAAAGTGTTGGAGAAAGGAGGGATGCAAGGGTATCTTGGTAAAATCCTATTTATAAACTTTCTCTCTCCACATGCAAGGCACATGCATATGCCACCCCCATTTTTTAAACGTTCATAACTTTTTTATAAGACATTATTTTTTCATAAAAATTTCACCATAAAATCGAGCGTCTTTTTATCTTTAATTTGAGTACCATATTGCTATATAAAATATGAAGACTAAAAAAACCCACTAAAATATGTTGTATTTATATGTTGTATAACATTTTTTGTGCTGGATTTTTGTACTATATTTTTGTGCTGCATTTTTTTGTCTTAAATTTTTTTCTCAATTTTTTGTGCTGGATTTTTTTTGTACTACTTTTTTTGCTGAATTTTTTCGTGCTATATTTTTTTTGTACTAGATTTTTTGTGCTATATTTTTTTGTACTACATTTTTTGTGTTATATTTTTTTGTACTAGATTTTTTGTGCTAGATTTTTTTGTACTAGATTTTTTGTTGTATTTTTAAAAAACAAAAGGGGTGCCACATGTCATTTTCACTCCTATTTATAAGGACCAAAATGCCCTTCATTCCTAATTATTAGGAGTGCCACATGTCATCTTCACAATCCTTCTTAGGCTAGTTAGGCAAAATCCATTTTTTAGTGGATCCTTCCCCTATATATATATATATATATAAAGTATAATGTACTTCACAGCTTAACCTACATTAACGTACGCGACCAAATACATAACGTGCGTGATTACATTTTCGAGCATTTTAACGTGCGTGATTATCACCCCCCATGCGTGATTATCACCAAATAACTGATCCCATGCGTTATTATCTGTTCCATGCGTGATTATAGCCCTGATCTGACGGTTACCATTGTCGCGTACGTAAAGTATGATAAGGGCTTTTGTATGTTAACCTTTCTCTCTCTCTCTCTATATATATATATATATATATATATATATATATATATGAACAATCCTTAAACACAAAGCCGGATCTGTTCCAGTGGTCCACACACTTTATGAATCTCCTGACCACCAAGGTTCGACTCTCGGTACACCATGATGCAATCTTAATTTTTCATCGGTGGGATCGGGTAAATGGGTGTCAAAAGTTTTAACCTCATTGGTGTAGTATCCACAAAGTTTTCTCAACCTCCAATCATTTTGTTTTTCAGATATATATATTAAGAGTGGAGGGGGAGCCTGCGGGTAAAGCTTGGGTGGTAGAGGGTTGGGCGAGAACACCGACGCTTCCTAGATAAACGGCAATTTGTCCGAATGAAAGTTTTCGTTTGATCGTGTCTCCCAAATCGTAAACTCAAGTAGGTATTTCTTACTATATGTTTCTTTTTATTTGTTCAGATTGTAAATTCTATGAATTTTTTTATTTCGTGTATTTGAGTCTTTGTTTTTACTTATTATTTTGTGTTTTAGTGCAAGGCATAAATTCTTTTCAGAATTTTTTCTTAGCATATGTATTAGTTGTTGGTGCATTCATCTGTCGATTTCGTCTTATATCGAGTCTCGGGTTCATTGCGGTTTTGGTCAAGCATGATGACATCATCAAGATGACATCATCAATGACATCACATCACATGAAGACAAAACAATATGGCTTTCACGTGAAAGCAGATTGTTTAACTTTGAGATTTCGCTTATTTGGAACTTTGTGATTTCGCTTATGTGAACAAGTGATTCCGCTTATTTGTCATAGGTGATTTCGCTTATTTGGACATCATGTCAATATGAGCGAAATCACCAACCCTATATGTAGGTCATTTGAGCGATATCATAGGAAGAGATCTTGTTTCCGGTACCGAATTGCTGCCGAAGTGCCGTTTGAATTGTAATCAGTGTGAAATCAATATACAAGGCAAGATTTAGTAGAACAAGTTGTTTTTCGTGTCCGTTTCTTGTTATTCCGCACCTGAAACGGATTAGAACACCTCCGATTGACTCGTTCGGGTCAGCACGCGATCCTACAAGTGGTATCAGAGCTCAGGACGAGGAGTTCTGCATATCTCAGCTTGTTTTCATCTCTATTTCTATCTTCTACACCTTCTTTTACAAGTTCCGGAAGATTTCACGGTTAAAATTGGACAAAAATTTCACAGATTGTTTGAAAATGGACATAGACAAACCCTTGAAAGTTTGGAACTGAAATTCAGAGTAAAAATGGACCAAAATGCATCCTGAAGTGATTCCGCTTTTATGGACATTTGCTGATTCCGCTTTTATGACCACCTGATTTCGCTCATTTGTCACAAACATAATCCTAATTTCGCTCATTTGTCACCCATAGATCTCTAATTCCACTTTTATGAACACCTGGTGATTTCGCTCATCGAGTCATATAAATTTCTTCGTGTAGTGATACATAAAACGAGGCTGTCAGTGTGTTGGGATAAGAGATCATGTGATGTGTGTCAGTTTGCAAGTGTTGTTATCAGATTTAATGTGTCAGTCGGTCAAATTTGTTTGTTTGTTCTAATTGATAAAACTAAAGTTGGCCAATTATATTTCATGCAAACTGAAAAGGTGTTGGCTCAGTGGAATTGATATTACCAATTGCATGTGAATTTGTGTTGAAAATTTAAAAGGTGTCAGCTTATTCAGATATTACATGTGAAGGAATATAGGTTTTCGATCCATTTGTTGTCTTGCCTGTTAAAGTTCTCGGCTCATGTGAGACCAAACACACTTTTTCGACCCAATAAACATTTAAAGCAAGAGTACCAGCCCGTCACTTGTGATCAGCTCATATATTGATATAAGTGTTAGAATGTGCGGCCCAACTGAAGTAAATTGAATTTTTCAAGTCATCGGCCCAACAGAAGTGAATTATTTGTCTAAGTGTGCTCGGCCCAAATTGAAGTCATTTCGTTCAAATCAAGTCTAGTCATTCAGTGATTTCACTTCAAATTTTCAACACGAGTTCTAGACTGATTCAACAGTTACACGCGTTTACATTTACTCGTTTCGTTTAGACTGATTGTTTGTTTGTTCAATATACAAGGTATTTGCCAAAGACATGGAAGAGGAATTCTACAATGCTTTTGCCACACCAGTAGCTCCTGTTACTGCTGCTGAGAATGTATACAGTGAAAATGAGACGGGAACTCATCAAAAACCACCAAAGCTTATGTACATTGAAGAATTTAAAGGATGGCAGAATCGATTTGAGAACTGGGTACAAGCTTACAAGTTTGATGCATGGTGTTCATTGTTGAAAGACTATGAGAAACCAAAGAATGACCGTGGGATGGAAAAAGCAATTGAGGACTACTCAGAGAGTGACAAATTAAAATTTACAAGTGAGAAAATGATGATCAGTATTCTTCAGCAAGCAATAAAAGAAGATATATTTGTTTTGCTCCAACATAATGGTACAGCAAAATCAATTTGGGAAGCATTGATTCAGAAATTCCAAGGAAGCGCAGATATGATCAAGAACAGAAAGGCTTTACTGAAAAAATCATTTGATATGTTTTCAGCTTTCGATCATGAAACTACAAAGCATACCATTGATAGATATTGTCATCTAGTCTTGGAAATGAAAAGATTTAACATTGAGAAAGAGGATGATGAGTGGGTCGATAAACTTGCTGAAGCATTACCACAGCAGAAATGGGGAATGTATTTGCTGATCTTAAAACATACAAGAAAGTCTGAAAATATGAATTTGGCTCAGTTTATTCAGAGGATTGAAGAGCATGAGTTGGATATTCAGAAAACGGCTATCATGACAAATCCAAATGCCAAACAAGATGTCAGTTTGTATTACAGAGGGAACAAATTTGAGGCTACCCCCGGCCCTAGCCCAAAGATCCAAACCGGTTTTAGTGCTGATAGTTCGTCTGGAACAAAAGGTAGTAATGTGACACAAAGTGGTGGATCTTCATCCTCGTATTCAAGTTTTGATCCAAACTTTACAACATCAAGTCCTCAACAACAGAATTCTACAAACCTTCAGTGCAATGTTACCTTAAACATTCAAAATGGCCAGAATTTGTCTCCGGAAGTTGCCAAGCAACACATGGCATCACTGGTTACTATGTTAGAATCTTACGAAAGTTTGATCGGTGGGAAGATTGGGAATCCGATGCTTACCAAAGAAGATTACGACCAAATTGATGCTGAAGAACTTGAATTGATGGATATCAAATGGTGCTTAGCGAGTGCTTGGAGAAGAGCTGAAAAGTTTCAAGAAATTACTGGCAGAGATGAATTTCGAGGAATGGCTACTTCTCAGTTGGGTTTTGACAAATCGAAAGCTATCTGTTTCCGTTGCAAAGGAAAAGGACACTTTAAAAGAGAGTGCAAAAGCAAAGAAGCAACCGGGAATCAAGAAAAGAACAACTATTATCAGAAATCAACTTTTCATCAGATTGCTCAACAACCACAAATTACACATGCTCATGCTATTGAAGATGGAAAGAAGAAAGCTTTACTTATCCATCAAGATGATGAATTTATTGCTGAAGGATTTAGTTGGGACAAATACATACCTGGTTCAGCTTGTGTTGCAAGAATTCAGGGTGAAAATGAGACTAGTGAGAAAAGAATCCCGATTTTTCCAGATCTTGGAAGCGATGTAGATACCGATGATGAGGAAGAATATCTTAACAAATGTAGAAAAAGCATTGAGCCTGACAGTTTTAATTTTTTCTATGCAGATAAAGTTGAGATGCTGAATCAGAAGAAGATTGCCCGCTTAAAGAGGGAACTGGAAGCAGCAAAGTTACTTGCTAATGAAAAGGCGAAGACAGAAGTTGGAGAAACAAAAGTTGAAGCAGTGACTGAAAATGCAATAGAAAAAATTGTTGAAGTGGAGAAAGTGGTAGAGAAAATAGTCGAAGTTGAAAAATTGGTCGAAGTAGAGAAGATTGTTGAGGTTGAAAAGCTAATTGAAAAAGTGGTTGAAGTTGAAAAACCATGTTTGAAGTGTTCAGAATCTTGCAAAGCTTTTGAAGAGAAAGATAAGAAGATTGCTGAGTTGGAAAAGATTAAAGAAGATTTATTGTCTGATGTGAAGTATGTAAAGGAGTCATATGATGTGCTCAACAACACAGTTGATCGTCTGAAAAAGACAAATACAGAAATTGAAAAAGCAATGGATAAAATGAGCGCAACTTTAATGACAAAGCAGAGCGTCATCAATGATTATATTGAAGATTGTGCTAATCTGAAGAAGGAGCTGGAACTTGAGAAGATTGAGAGTGAAAGGATTAAACGATTACTGTTGAGTTATACTACATGTGATTATCTGATTGATCGTGTTTATCCTACTGCTGCAGGTTTGGAGGCATTCAAGGAGAAAAAGACTGAAGATACTGATACTGGTAAGAAACCAAGTGTCAAGTATAACAGATGTCCGCCCCCGATCCATGAAACTTATTCTCCAAGGAATCCTAACGAGGAGCATCTAAAAAAGGCTGTCAACATCAAGTTAAAGTCTGAAATCTTTGATGAATTACCAGACAATATTGATGTTACATTCACAGCATCTGACACTGATCATGAGTCTGAGTTAGTAAAGAAAGTTGTCGATCAGGTGTTAGATACGGATGAAGAGTCAAAGTCGGAGTCTAAGTCTAAAAGTCAGAGTTCGTCTGAGAGGAGTCCGAGTTCACCGGTTAACAGGGTTTACAATAGAGAATTTCTGTTATCAAAATCTAATTTGAATGACGGGTCAATCAAAGTGGCTTACATTTTGTATGATTCAAACAAATTATATTCTGATGAGGAATTTCCAATAAGAAGTGTCAAAACTGAAATGATCAAACAGGTTTTCAAATTAACAGAAATTAATATTTCTGAAATAAAAGATTTAACTCTTGCTAAAAAACCTAAAAAGTACACTTCAAGAGTTCAACAGAGATTGAACAAGAAAAAGGGTTACAGTTCTGGTTCAGGTTATCGAAAGAAACCGAACCATAATCGTAATTACAAAAAGAATGGATTAGGTTTCAATTCTTCAGAAAATTATAAAAATCAGAAAACTTATAAACCAAAAACAAAATTTGTTTCAGGAGGAAGTTCAGAGGATGAACAAAAGAAACCGTTTTGGAAGCAGTCTAATCAAGAGTTTCTTGCTGAAGTGAAGAAGAATGTGAGAAGGTTTGCTGAAACAGTTGACAGAAGAACCTGTTTCAAATGCCAAGAAGTTGGACATATAGCTTGGAATTGCCCCAAGACCAACTACCAAAAACAGGAAGTTTCTTCTAACTCTGTTTTGAGAAAGACTTGTGTTGATACGAAAGAACAACCTGTGAAAAATGTTAAAAAGTTTGAATATTCTACTTCTGAGGAAGGAGAAAGTTCAAAAAGGTTTTACAAAAGAAGAGGTGATTTGAGTAAACAAAAGTGGGTGGTTAAATCTGAGGGTAATTCTGACAATGAATCCGATTCCATAAAATCAGAGGAGTCTTTGGTTGAGAAAAAGGTTGTGAATTCCGTTCCAGAGGTGAACGATGAGGATTTTCCTCCATTGTCAAAGGAAAATTTGATGAAGAAGGTGGGAAAGGTAGAGATTTCAAATCAATTCTTCGCTGATAAGGGAGATTTTGATGTTGAGAAGGTTTTTAATGGAAATGTTAAACATATTTTTGGAAAGATGGTTGACAGGAAAGTGAAGGATGCTAAAGAATTTTACAAATCAAAATGTTGGTGGGACAGATGTTTGCCACCAAAATCACCCAAGGCTGGTCAGGCTTGGGTGACAGCATTTTCACCATAAATTCCTGACTTGCCGGAGCTCCCAGGTTGGTAAGAGTGGAGCAGGAATCGGCATCTTTCTTAGCAAATGATCCTACATGTGGTACAGTTGGTAAAGTACAGGTGGTATATTTACATTTTTATATGTTGATTTACAAGTGGTTATGATTGGTGAGTGAACCTGTAAGTGGTTGAAAGAGGTTATCATTGACAAGTGGTTAATCAAGGTCATTAAGTTGAACTTGATTGGACCATACTTACAAGTGATATTTTGGAGAACAATGTGATGAACCCCTAACCTACAAATGGTTTCTTAAAATCAACAAAACTTATTTTCCGGAAAAACCATTTTGATTAAAATAAACTTAAGTGTTTTGAAATCACAATGGGAAAATAGTTTGTTGTAAGGGGAGTTCTGATTGTTTATGCCAAGTAGATGGCGAATTGAAGCGATTTGATATCAGTTGTCACTTTATTGTACAGTTTATTTTCAAATTTCCTAAAATGTGTTTGCATTTTAGGGGGAGTAAAAATTTTCAGAAAATCCAAAAACATTAGAAAATTTGAAAAAGCAAAAAACATGATAAAATCAAAAATGAGTTTTGTTGTATAAAAGAGGAAATGATAGTACATCAGTGGACTATCACAACATGCTAAAGAAATGGAAAGTTAAATAGTGATAAACGGTCTCACTGATGATGTGTCAGTAGGTTTTTGCACATTTAGTAGATTGTAACGAGATATAAATCTAAATTTCAAACTTGCTTAATTCGTGGGTAACATCTCTCGGATATATGGGTAACCCCCGAAATCTTGTTTGAAGGACCCCTTTTTCTGATATACTAGGTCTTTATACACAGTGATATCTGGGGTATTATTCCTGGACTTCTGTTGAATGGAAGTTCTGACCTAGTCCTCGAATAATACTTTCTGCAATGCTTGAAACATAGCATCACCCTCAGCATATATGATAAGACAATAAAATTGCTTAGCAATGCTGTTGTAAAAAAGATCCTCTAAAGGGGACACACCCAAAAGTTGAGTCATGATCTCTCTACTGAACGGTAGTTCTGACCTGAGCTCTCATGATTCTTCATAATTTATTAACCCCTACAGATATCATTTGTGTCATAATTACCTGTAAGACTGAATATTGGGATCTGGATACGGGAGTATATTCGGAGGTGGGACACGCGAATAAGTTTAAGTGCTTAAAACATTAATTTCGTATCTCGAAACAGTTGAATTTTGTGTGAGAATTTTAGTGGATCTGTATACTGACAATCTAAGTGAATCGTTTAGAACTTAAAATGTATGAAGCTTAACGGTGTTGGTGATTTGTCTCATAAACTGATATGATCCTCTTACGCAAACTCACAAAAATATTGTATGTAAATATTTCATTTCTGCATTTCATTTTGGTTATTTCAAAAATCCAAAAAGATTTTCGGTGTGTTTTAGCATAAATTTTGAAAAATTCAAAAAGATTTTAGACGACTGATGTTGAAAAGCTGTTTTTCAAAATTCCGAGTGCTAAACATGAGGAACAGGTTTGGGAAAGTTTGTTTGAAAATGTGTGAAATGATAATGATAATCATTCAAGTGGTTCATCAGAAATTTACGTGATAAATCTTTCTATTCAAGGTTGTGTCTTCAAGAGTTTAGCAAAGTTTCTAAATTTGTTATATCTTATCTTTTATGAAACTTATGTTTTGGGTAGAGAATATGCAGGTGAATCAGGTTACGATACCTGAACCTGTGAAAGCCAGACTACGATCCCAGTACAAGTTGAGGGGGAGTCTGTTAGAGAAAGAAAGTCTGAAGATACAGGATAGAGTCAGAGATCCTGAAAGAGAATTGGAGATAGGATAGAGCCAGTTAGAGATCATGAAGGAAGCCCAAAGACTGATAAAGACTGAAGATTGAAAAGACTCGACACTTAAGACTCGTCAACATCTGAGGGGGAGTCTGTTGGTGCATTCATCTGTCGATTTCGTCTTATATCGAGTCTCGGGTTCGTTGCGGTTTTGGTCAAGCATGATGTCATGATGACATCATCAAGATGACATCATCAATGACATCACATCACATCACATGAAGACAAAACAATATGGCTTTCACGTGAAAGCAGATTGTTTAACTTTGAGATTTCGCTTATTTGGCACTTTGTGATTTCGCTTATGTGAACAAGTGATTCCGCTTATTTGTCATAGGTGATTTCGCTTATTTGGACATCATGTCCATATGAGCGAAATCACCAACCCTATATATAGGTCATTTGAGCGATATTATAGGAAGAGATCTTGTTTCCGGTACCGAATTGCTGCCGAAGTGCCGTTTGAATTGTAACCAGTGTGAAATCAATATAGAAGGCAAGATTTAATAGAACAAGCTGTTTTTCGTGTCCGTTTCTTGTTATTCCGCACCTGAAACGGATTAGAACACCTCCGATTGACTCGTTCGGGTCAGCACGCGATCCTACATTAGTGGTGCAATTGGTTGAATATTTTAATTTTTAAATATTTTTCCTTTGTTGGTGGGCATAGAATTTACTTTGAAATATACCATTTGTCCAATGTTTATCTTTTACTTTGAGGATTATATATATATATATAGGGGACCGCTAGAATGAGAACCACCCCGAGTTACGAGAACCGTGAGAACCACACCATCCGGGGCGCCGTTGACCAAGATTTTTTTTACAACTAGATGTGTATATTATAAACACATTCGTAAAAAAAAAATTTAAACGGCGCAGCCGAGGGGTAGTTTTTTACACCATAAGTTTGGTGTAAAAAAAAATAAATAAATAAAAACACCAAACTTGTGGTGTAAAAAACTACCCCCTCGGCCGCGCCGTTTAAATTTTTTTTTTTACGAATGTGTTTATAATATACACATCTAGTTGTAAAAAAAAATCGTGGTCAACGGCGCCCCGGATGGTGTGGTTCTCGCGGTTCTCATAACTCGGGGTGGTTCTCATTCTTGCGGCCCCTATATATATATATGTTCAAAATAACACTTCTATTCAGAATAGTAAAATCTAAAACAGATATAATGGAATCCCAATGATTGGAGGTTTGGAAAGCTTTGTGAATGTGCCAGTTTAACTCTTCTGATTTTGACTTTTGAGATTAAAACTTTTGACCCATGCAAATTTACGTGTAATTAACATATACTACCTCCGTCCCATTAAATGTGTCTTATTTTGAATTTTCAAAGTCATTATTTATAAACTTTGACTTTAATTATGTATTTTTTGTGTTATATAAAACTTGATGAAAATTAACCCGATAAAAACACTTGTAAAACACACTCAAATCATATAACTTTCATCAAGTATTATCTAACACAAACAAAATTATTTAAGGTCAAGGTTTACAAATAAAGACTTTGAAAATTCAAAATAAGACACTTTTAATGGGACGGAGGGAGTACTAGTTTTTATTGGCGTTATGCGTTGTGGCAAAACGGAATAAATGATAATGTTAAACAAACGATATTTGAAAATGAATCTCCGGGGAGGGGTAAACACAATTGCGTACTTAAGTTTTTTTTTTAATTAACAAACGACAGTTATTAAAAAAATATTAAATTATTGATAAAGGGAATATCATTAAAAAAACTAGGAAAAACAAAAAGTAAATAAAAAAAGAGAATATGATTTAAAAAAAATAAAAATAGGAAATATGTTGAAAGTAAATATAATAATAAGTTATTACAATATTAAAATAATAAAATATTGAAAAAACTATATATTATTATAGATTAAGGATCCTGTAAAAATGGTTGATAGTATGAGAAATGTAGGAAATAACATGTGTCCTTCAATTTACTTAATTAAAAAGGGCAATAATGTAATTTACTTCAAAGTTTAATTAATTGATAAAAGTAATTTTTGTAACCTCCAGTGACTTATTTTAGGTTAGTGATATAATTTTATTTTTACAAGGATTTAAGAATTCAGTTTTATATACAAACTCAGAGATTTTATAAATCATTATTGTCTGATTCATAGAGATCGAAGGAAATTACGGTTCGTATTTTTTTGAATCATCAGTTCTTATTTTTTTGAATCGTCAATTCGTATAAAATACCATACGAATTCTAGAAAACACCATATCTTGAATCGTAATACAGCCATGGTGTTCTAACATTGATTTTTGTTATTTTTGCAGGTATAAAACACCATACAAATTCCAAAAACACCATGAATTGAATCATAATACAGTCGTGGTGTTTTAACATCTAGAATGATTTTATTGCTATTCCAGATGTTAAAACACCATGATTGTAATCACAATACAATGTTACAGACTCTAGATGTTAAAACACCATGACTTGAATCATAATTCATTATTTGCAACGTTATGGTGTCTTATATACGTTCATGGTGTTTTAATGTAAAACACAACGCCTTGAATCACAATACAATTAAAACACCATTATATGAACATAGACAAAACACCATGGACTAAAACATCCGAACGAAACGTAATTTTTTCTCTATATAAGTATAACAATATGGTACTCATATTAAAGATAAAAAACACTCGTTATTATGGTGTAATTTAAAAAAAAGAGTTACGTATAAAAAGTTATCGACGTTTAAAAAAGAAGAGGTGAACTTGCATGTGCATTGCATATGGGTTTCTAAATTTAAAAATGTTAAATTTACATTTATATCCTTAATCTAGAAAATTAATTATTTTAATGACAAACACTATTTACAATTTTGTCATTATAATCTCAACCATTAGATTATAGATCAAATGGTGTAGATTCCTTCCTACACTTCTTACAAAACACACCATTTTTACAATAACCCTACCCTATTATTATAAATTTAAAATTACTATTCATCGTCCTTAACAACAATATATATAAGACAAAATTGTAGAAATCAACCTTTATGTTATACCCAAACTGCACTTCATACCTTTCACTATGAAATCGGCAAAAACCAACCTTTATGTTCATGTTTTGCTACATGTTCAACCTTTACCACTAACCTCGTCCAAAAACCCAGTTAACTTACCTCACATGCTTTGCATGTGAGGGTATTATGGTATTTTCCCAAACCTTTTATTTAATATATTATCCCTTCCTCCGATGAACTTCCCCATTCCGACGACCACACTTTTCCGGCAACCATTATTTGGAAATGGATTTGAATGTGAAGAATCTTTATGTGCTAACATAGAAAATGGATTTGAAAGTGAAGAATCAAACCCTTTAATTGCATCAACAGAACCTACAATCTCACAAACTGCTTTCATCAGTTGAATCCACCCCATTCCTCTACCTTGCTCCACATTTTTGTCACCAAAGTTGCTTTCAAACACTAAAGTCTCGTTTGGCGTGGTCTTGAAATCCATCGATTTTTCGATAGCCATGTTGCGATGGCTCCACACGCAGGTATGGTCTGAGTTGGGTAGTTCAGTCATTTTACTCCGATGAACTATAATGATAACGAAAAGTAAGTGTTCACAAACGCTACTCCGCTTGTTGTAGTGTGCTTTTTGTTTGCAGATTCAGTTTTTTATGAGTTTATATGGCTCCTTTTGTGTGTTTGAGAAGAAATGTAGATTAGATTATGGTAGATTTAGGTATTTATTTACACTGAAATGGAGGATTTTTGTCTTCAATGGTTTTTATTGCTTGTTTGAGTATTTATGTTTTTTAATGTGTTTTGAGAAGAATGCAGCAGAGAAATGGTACATATAATGTGGTTTATTAAATAATTCAACAATCAGCTTTTTTGTGTGATATTGAAGGTGAAGAAGAAGATGTGTGGGGTAGCCAGAAATTAAGGGTGGAGGACCGGTTGGGTTGCCGGAAAATAAGGGTGGAAGACCAGTGGTGTTGCCGGAAAGAGAGAGACGGTGGAGAGGGTTTGGGGTTGGGGTTGGGGGTTGGTTGTGGGGTTAAAATTTATTATAATTTAATAAAATAGTAGAACCTACTTGATTATATATATATATATATATAGGGGAAGGTTCAAATGAAAACCACTAGTTATTGTGAAAACTCGAAAACTAATTAAAAAAAGCCAAAAAAGCATACAATTTTTTTTTTTGCAAACCAATTTTCGCAGGTTTTATTATATATAAAAAAAAAATCAAAAAAAAAAATTTTTTTGTGTAGTGCACATGTGTAATACTACACATGTGTATGTGTACTACACATGTGTAGTATTACACATGTGCACTACACAAATTTTTTTTTTTTGAAAAAAAGTTTTTTATACATAAAAAGCAGCAATTTTTATAAAAAAAATTTGAAAACAAAAATTTTTTTTTGTGTGTTTTTAGGTTTTTTTTAGTTAGTTTTCGAGTTTTCACAATAAAAGTGGTTTTCATTTGAACCATCCCCTATATATATATATAGGGGATGGTTCAAATGAAAACCACTTTTAACGCGAAAACTCGAAAACTAACTAAAAAAAGCCTAAAAAACACACAAATTTTTTTTTTCAAATTTTTTAATAAAAATCGTTGGTTTTTATATATATAAAAAAAAAAAATTTTCAAAAAAAAAAATAAAATAAAATAAAATTTTGTGTAGTGCACATGTGTAATACTACACATGTGTAGTACACATACACATGTGTAGTATTAGTATTACACATGTGCACTACACAAAATTTTTTTTTTTTTATATAAAAAAACCTGCGAAATTTGGTTTGCAAAAAAAAAAAAAAATTTGTATGTTTTTTTGGCTTTTTTTAATTAGTTTTCAAGTTTTCACAATAACTAGTGGTTTTCATTTGAACCTTCCCCTATATATATATATATATATATATTCGTTAATTTTTTTGTTTGATTAAATAAAAGGTTTGGGAAAGGCCATAATACCCTCACATACAAAGCATGTGAGGTAAGTTAACTGAGTTTTTGGATGAGGTTAGTGGTAAAGGTTGAACCTGTAGCAAAACATGAACATAAATGTTGGTTTTTGCCAATTTAAAAAAAAAGTTATTACGTAACGCTAGTGTCATAATCTATAATCTTGGAAGTTTGAATTTATAACCATTGTAATTCGTATGTGATCATCTTGAAAGTCTGATTTTTTTGTAATAATTTTACCTGGCCATACTCATTCTGGCCGCATGACTGATTTAGACTCCATTGACAAAATCTATCGGATCGGCCACTAGATGAGCTTGGAAATTTATATGTATAAATAAACAAGCTGTATTATCTTTTATTATTCAAGTGAACCAACAAGTTGGTTACCTTTAAACACACGACTTGAAAATTAACATGAGCTAGCTAAGCTAATTCAAGCCAAATATCCCTGGTTTTGATTTGAGTTTTTAACGAGGCGATATATAAATAAGTTGAAGGGTTTGAAATTATTAACTAAGCCGCTTTTAATCTTTTGGTCTTATCCATTGTGTTGATATTTTAACATATCATTTCAAAGAAGCAAAACTCACAAGTTATTTAACATATCATTAAAATTCAATGAACTTTGATAAAAGCATGACACGATTGTACTTTACCAAAACTCTTTTCCACGTTTGTACTACTTTTCCTTTGAATGATTGTGCATTTTTAATCAAACATATAAGCCTGCCTAGTACGACAATATCTTTGTCTCAACAGTTTAAGTACCCAACGAATAAGAAGATTGTATTAAGCTTTCATATGGATGATTTAGTCCAATCATGTATGTATGTATGTATTTTCACATGTTTAGTTATCATAAATGAATTAGTACTAGAGCTTTGATCAAGACCGCTCATAATGTGTGGGCCATGTTGTGTTGGATACACATGTGACATGATAGATGACCATTCATGACGTGTGGCCAATTTTTATTGGATACACGTGTGACTTGAGAGCCATCGTCACCCTATTATTGTTCCAAAACAATTTGATAACATCAAACATATATTAGTTTGATATTTTTTTTTTGGAAGGTGACTTTCTATGTATTGGAACAGTGGTCATCGGGTTTATGTCGAAGACAATCCCCCGTTAGCCCCGCACTTACGGACGCGATGTTCGATCGGGTCCCGGCCGCCGGGCAAGCTGACTTCCGCCCGGAAACCATACTGCCCCCACACGAGAGACTCGCTGGGTAAAACCGGGTTGCCCTCAAGACCGCACCATGCCTCGGTAGGATACGATCCATCATTGGGACAACCCGCCCCACAAGCCGTAGACGCCGGGATTCGAACCGGGGTGGCCATTGGCAAACCCCCGGCCGAAAACCAACTGAGCTAGGAGGCGGGTCACATATATTAGTTTGATATGAAACCACTTGTTTTTAACTCTAATAATATATATATATATATAATACTATATAAAGCATTTCACTAGGACTAAGATGTAATTTCCCCCTTATTTTTAAGACGCCATATCAACAGCCATGGCTTGT
This sequence comes from Helianthus tuberosus, assembly GCA_030545235.1. Taxonomy (NCBI): domain Eukaryota; kingdom Viridiplantae; phylum Streptophyta; class Magnoliopsida; order Asterales; family Asteraceae; genus Helianthus; species Helianthus tuberosus. Next base: position 6,730,191 of record CM060402.1, read on the forward strand.
CTCCCTAATTTTTCATCTCAGTTCCCAAATTTGCCCTCCATTTATTGTCGTCTCAATGATTGCTTCAAAGTTAGAACAAAACCTGTGAAAATTGAAGACGCAAATGAAACGTATATTAATGTTACAACTGATTATGAAACCCTTCATTTGAAGCTATATTGAATGTCGAAATTGATTGATTAGTTTATCAATTGTGAAACTGCCCCTCCCTTCAGTGTATTCAATTGATTGATTAGGGAGGGGCTCATGCGAGAACCACTCTTATTGTGAGAACCATGAGAACCAATGTGAACACAACCTAAAATAGCTAAAAAACCTAAAAAAAACCTAACCCCCACCCCCCCCCCCCACCCAAAAACCTAAACCCCCCACCCCCCCCCCCCCCCCCCAAAAAAACCTAAAACACCCCCCCCCCCCCCCCCCAAGCTAAAAAAAACCTAAAAAAACCTTAAAAAAACCTAACCCCACCCCCCCCCCCCCCCCAAAAAAAAAAAAAGCCTAAACCCCCCTCCCCCACCCCCCAAAAACCTAAACCCCCCCCACCCCCCCCCCCCCAAGCTAAAATGCTAAAAACTAAACCTCCAAAAAACCTAAAAAAATCTAAAAAAAATATAAAAAAAATCAAAAAAAAATCCAAAAATTTTTTTTTGATTTTTTTAATATTTTTTAGGTTAAAATCGCTACTTTTCGAATCCAAAAAAAAAAAAAAAAAAATTAAAAAAAAAAAAAATTTTTTTTTTTTTGGGTTCGAAAAGTAGCGATTTTAACCTAAAAAATATTAAAAAAATCAAAAAAAAATTTTTTGTGTGATTTTTAGCTATTTTTAGGCATTTTTGATGTGTTCACATTGGTTCTCGCGGTTCTCGCAATAAGAGGTGGTTCTCGCATGATCTTCTCCCTATATATATATATATATATATATATGGCTCCCTATATAGGGGGCCGCTAGAATGAGAACCACCACGAGTTGTAAGAACCACGAGAACCGCGCCCCGCGGGTGGCCGTTGACCACGAAATTTTTTTTACACCTAGATTCGTATATTTTAACACCGGGGGTAAATTTTGGGTTCAAACGGCGCGCCCGAGGGGGTAGTTTTTTACGCCCAAAGTTTGGTTAAAAAAAAAGAAAAATTAAAAAAATTAAAAAAACCCAAACTTTGGGCGTAAAAAACTACCCCATCGGGCGCGCCGTTTGAACCCAAAATTTACCCCCGGTGTTAAAATATACGGATCTAGGTGTAAAAAAAATTTCGTGGTCAACGGCCACCCGCGGGGCACGGTTCTCGTGGTTCTTACAACTCGTGGTGGTTCTCATTCTAACGGCTCCCTATATATATATATATAAGTTTTAACTCTTTTTCTTTATATTATTATGTATGCATTTAGTAAGTTTATATAAGAAACACTGAAAAGTTAAATGAACTATTTTTTCCCATTGTTCTAGTGACATCATGCGGGTATGATAAAACTTAGGTATTATAAGGTCCTGAGTTCGATTCCTGTTCTGAACCGGACCCGGACCCTGGCCCAACCAGCCCAACTAAGGCAGCCCAACAAAAGAAATAGGAATGTCGTAGGATATAAGGAAACAGAGCAGAGCAAATAGGGTATGACGATTATGACTATCAGTGTGCATCTTCTTCTTCTTCTCATCTTTACTCTATGTTTCTGATTCCCATCCCCTTTCTCTCTACTTATCTTGTTTCTTACTTGTAATCATTTACAAAAATTACTAGAAATCAATCAGATTATATTCTCATTTGTATCGCTGTTTAGTTGTGAAATATCTATTCACAACAATTCCCCCAAGGGTGTTTTTCCAAAATTTGGGTTTCTTTCTGAATTGGTGTATAGGCATTATAGCCTAGTGGAGATGGATATGACCGGGTGGTGCGTTGGTGACACGATTATACTCCAGTGGTCCGTCAGTGATCCAAATTGATCGTTCAATACAAAAAAGAACTATTTTTTTAGCATTTGAATCATTTGATACATATAAAATGTAAAGATCACGATTCATGAAGTGAAAGAGATATGAAAAGAGTGAGATCCAAATCATATAACCATATATATAATGAAATTATCTATATATTAAAAAACCATTCTTATGAATAGTAACACTACTATATATTAAAGGGTAAATTACAATTTTCCGCTTTATGTTTGTATCGAATTGTAATGGATACAATTTAACTTTAATAACTGCACTCACAGTCCTTTATTTGTAAAACTCATTATACCCTATGTCCTTTGCCCCTAACCAAGGCTTTACCTACGTCAATGGATCACCACATTAATTCAACATAACGATTTATATGTTTTTAAAGTTAAAAAATATTTATTTGCTTATTTATTATTTAAAGATTCTTCTTTAAATATATTTCAATTCATCTTATTAATGCATTTAAACCTTAGGATAAGGTAATTTAGGAGTGTAATCTTTGCTCTTAAAAAAATAATGCATTTAAACCCAACATAAAAACCCTAAAATCATGTAAAGAGATAAAAAAAACATGGATATAAAAAGCAGCAATCATCAAATGATGTTAACATAACTTTAATAATAACTGCTAGTAAAAAATTGAATTTAATAATGTCAATCATATAAACAAACATAGAAATAAACTTGAACAAGTATCTAGATATTTCACCCCACATGAACAAGACACCACCTCAATTATCAATACAGATGCATCGATATCTCATTTTAATATATATGAATTTTGCATCACTATATTTGCACAATAACAAAAAGTATCATTCACAGCATGTTAAATCAATCAGATTTTACACACATTTTTAATACATTTAAATTAAATATATTACTTAACCATTATGGCCAATATATATTAGTCATATAAAATATCTAAGTTGATGTAGAAACATACCCACCTTAGGTATTAGTTTGGCTACTGTTGGTGGATGATTAAAATAACTAAAGCGGTTCACTTGCTTTAACACACAATTAACATAATATAATATATAATATATATGTTTTTTAACTTTTATTTATAAAATAATGGACATTCAATAAATTAATTAGCACACAGCAAAAATCTTTTAATCTTATGGGTTTGCCCATCTTTTTTTCTTTTTTTTTTAATGTGAGGATATAGTTATAAATTTAAAGCATTATGTTATCCATCAATCACTTTTGTTAATGAAGCAAAAAAAAAGCCAACAATCTCCCAGTGCTTATATTTTTTAATTCGTGAAGCTCTGTTATTAAACATTACACGAAATGATAACTGAAATATTTATTGAGTATATATATTTTTACGATATATTCTACATAATCTTTAAGAGTTAAATGTCATTTTAGTTCATGTGGTTTGAATCATTTTGTCAGTTTAGTCCAAAGGTTTCATTTTTCGCATGTGGGTCCAAAAATGTTTCACCGTTGTCATTTTAGTCCACTATGTTAACTTCATTCATTTTTTCTATTAACGAGAAGGGCAATTCGGTCATTTTAGTCAATTGGATTAACTTCGTCCATTGAAGACTAAAGTATTGGAAACCGAAAGTACTGGACATTTCCAATAGTTTTGGTTTCCCATCAATTTCCGTTGTAAATTCTAGTAATTTGGTTTTTCAGTTGTTTTAATCTATTTGTCCTGCAGTTTTGTAAACTGCTGGTAGTTACACATTTATTGGGTTATTTGGTTCGCTTTCATGGTGACGTCACCAATAGTTCTCTCGTCTTATGTGTAGAATAGTACACGATGTAATTTGTAACTCTTACAACTGAATATCCTCTGATTATAGAATCTAAGAGAGAAAAGCATAAGGGTGTAGGGAGTGGTTAGATACTTGAAAGTGGTAAACTTCAAAATCAACAAATGAGAGTGTGCCATGTCATTCAACCTTAATTGTTTAAACTATGCTCAAAAGTGTTGGCAATGGTTAGACACTTCATGAATTGGTAAACTATTTAAAAGGAAAATGGTGTGATTGGTTGAGATGGCATGGACCCAACCACACACCCCCCCTCTCTCTCCTTCCCTCCCTCTCCCCGCTTCGGCAAACCTTTACCGCGTCTCCATCTTTACCAAGCGGCAAAACCCACCAGCAGCGGTGTTACCGCGCGGGGTTACCGCTTTGCCGAGTGGGTTTGCCGCCCACCCTAAGAGAGAGAGAGAGAGAGAGAGAGAGAGAGAGAGAGTGCACCTGGTGAGGGGAGTGAAAATTGTACTTTGATAGTTACTGAAATCAACAATAGAAATCATTTGATAATCATTCCTTACAAATCCAACTTGTGTTTTGATTGATGTGTTTATCAATTGGTTGTATTAATGATCTTATGTAACAACCCTCCTAAATTATTTCCGACACCTCTAAAATATTTAAAACATCCTTATACGCCTTAAAATACACCCCGTATACAAGAAATGGCCCTAAACACCTTTAATTTCACAAAAAATAAAATAAAAACAAAAATCTGTCATCGCTCGCGGGCCGCGAAGACTATGTCTTCTGGCTACGCGAGGCGCGACAGATAGTCCACCAGGCGGCACCCTGAGCTGCCACGTGGCTCACTCGTGTCAAAGCTATATCTGACGAATAAGCAAAGCTAGGCCCTACACCCCTAGCTCGCGGGCCGCGAAGGCTAAGCCCTCGGCTTACGCGGGACGTGATGAACCTAACGAACAGCCCTATAAAAGGGGCCATCGACCTTCAGTTTCAAATCGTTCAGTCTCTCTTTCTCTCTCTAATTTCTACATAGCAATTATAATTCCCGGGCATTATACCCCCTAATTAACGAAGTTCTGCCTTGTTGTAAGTATCATAACCCCCGGTTACGTATTAGATACGCTGCCCGATTGATCTAGGGTTCCGTAACGGCTGTCGAGGTTCTGCCCGACGTAGTCGTTGGAATTCTGTCTCGGGGAGGGTATTACTAATGTAAATATTGGGTTATTATACTAACGCGTGCGCATTGTGTAATTAATAGATAATCACCAGGAAATCACAAAGGAAAACCCTAAGATAGCAATGTGAGTAATCTCCTTTTTGTAAACCTTTTTGTAAACTGTTTTCACAAAGCCTTAATTATTTTAAATTATAAATAGCAGTGATTGAGTCTTTGTAGTCTTCATTTACTGCCGGTATGTTGGGGTTTTGTTTACAAAATGTGGAACACGTTACCATTGGACAAAGAGTTAGCCAATGTGTAATATGACCCACCAGTCAGGATTGGCAATACTGAATGAGTAATTGTGCAGATATAAACATTGTAATCGCTCTCAATACTGTGAAATGATAAAACTCTTCTTGATCAAACTGGGATTCACTCACCAGTATTTCCCAGTGACAAAATGTTTTTAAACGCGTTTCAGGTAACAAAATGTGAAAGCCAAATAGAAGTCATCTGGACAGCACTGAATGCTTGGAAATGTGGCTATAAAAGTTACCTAATTAAAGAAGATGTTTTATTTCAATAAAATAGGGTTTATCCCTATAAATCATTTTGTAATGAAAACTTGGGTTTTATCCCCATATATTTATATAAAATGTGGTGTTTTACTCTGATAAAATATTTCCTAACTACGGTCCTGATGAAATTTCTGCTGCCAAATTGATAAACACCGATACCACTGAATCTGATCTCGTGGCCGCCCGTTCCTGGGTAGATAGGGGACGGGGGTTGCGATAGAAGGTGGTATCAGAGCCAAGCCACTGATTCAGCCACAGAAGTGTTTCGCTGACACCAAGATATTATTCAATATGTTAGGAAATTATCTACGAAACTACGTGCATATATGTATATTATTGTTTTGTGTTATTTGACTATTTGTTAGTTTACAGTATGAGTGACCAAGGACCTTCAGACGCTTACCGTCAGTTGTCCATCTCACCTAGGGACGAAGGCACCTCTTCACAGCCTACCCTCTCAGTGTATTCGACTGACACTGAACATGGGATTTTCGTGTTCAAAGCACAATCTGAAGAGCCATTCCCTCCTAAGAAGAGAGGATGGTTCAGCAGCGGAGCCCATGAACGTAGGAAAAGGATGAGAAAACTTCAGCAGCAGCGTGCTTTAGCAGCCGCGAATAGAGAAACTAATGCTCACACTTAGGATATGCTCAATAGGAGTCTAGCAAATTTCCACATATTAGCAACTACAACTACAGGCCCTAATCTAGAGCAACTCATAGCACCCCAACCATTACCACTATTCCCCACATAACCTATGGATTTGGAACCAAACCCAGAAAACCAAATTCCAATGCATGATTTTGACCCAACAGAAATACCTATAGTACCAGTACCCCATCCCCCAGACTATGACCCATGGTTTGACGACCATAAGGATTATGAATAACGCTACCCAATACCAGACGAACCCATGCCAAACCTAGCAGCCTACCCAAACCTGGACCCCCTGGACCCATATTATGATAACGACCAATTCATCAGGGAAATCCTAGAGAACCCTTACCCACCTGAGGAACCCATGCCCCAGTTTCCAAACCCAATACCAGCACCCGCACCACCCATGAGCACTGAGAATGTGCAAGAACTCCGAACCTTTGGTGAGGAGATTTTAGAAGGAAGTGAGAGGATGAGGCAGATAGGGGAACGACTCGTCTGGAAATATGACGATCGTAATATGGACTTTTGGATGAACCCCTATCATTAGTAGTAATATATATATATATATATATATAATATGTGTGTATGTTTGAAAAAAAAATAATAATCTAGATAACAGCTACGGATGCATACTAGTATTGTATTTTCAATTCCAGTTGTATTTGTAATAGATATAGATGCATAATATAAAATAGAGTAAAGGTCGCAATGTTCGACGATTTTGATCAATATGCGTGTTGTGTGATTGTTTGCATTAATTATTATCTTGTGATATTAATATGTGATAAATGTTTAAAATTCAGATGGACAACGAAGTGAATCAAGAAAACCAGAATAATGATAACCAGAACTACAATAATAATGGAAACCAAGTGGATAATAGTGCAATCCAACACATAGTGGCACAAGGGATTATAGACGCAATGCCATATATTATCAAAACGGTTAAGGAAGCAGATAATAAAAGTAATAATGGCAGTAAACGACCCACTGAACCAGAACACAGCGTAAACAATGGACCAATACTTCAAATGCCCATTCCCAAAAGAAGAAGAACCATGTCTTATGGTTGTTCTTACAAAGAATTCTGGTCTTGTAAACTAATAGAATTCTCGGGCAATGAAGGACCCATTGCAACTCTACGCTGGATAGAAAAGACTGAGGCAGTCTTGAAAATAAGCAAGTGCGTAGAAGAAGATAAGATAATGTGTTAGTGTATACGTCTGTAGCTTCCGTCAGTATAGAGTCTTGTTTTGTATGTTTATGTCCTTTGTGAACAATTATGTTATGTATGTATGTTAGATAGAACGACAGATCAGGAAATGGCACTTGGATGTAAAGTGTTTGACCTAAGATTGACTTTGTGTCGTCCAATCGGATGGGCTATCCGATCGGACAGCAGTGTCGTCCGATCGGTCAGCACATTCTATGCTCCTGTGTCTGCCTATAAATACCCCATCCGGGTATGTCATTTAGAACTTTTGACTTTTGCTCATTGTGTCAGAGAGCTTTGTCAAGTCTGACTTCTTCCGGTATTTGTACTTTCATTACATTAGAATAGAAAGATCAGACTGTGTTTAACCGTTGAATATTCGTGTCGTGATTCTGTGACTCGCTTATTGGATTCCGCACTGTAAACGAGATCAATTCATCCACATTCTTACTGAACAGATCCTGTACGAGGCCCCAACATAATGTTTGCTTCCAATTTGTTTAAGAACTCAGCCTTAGAATGGTGGAACACTATCCTCCAGTCTAGGGGAAGTGACAGGGTTTATAATATGGAATGAGAGGAATTTAAAAACATGGTGGAAAGGAAATTCTGCCCTCCCAATGAAAAGGAACAAATAACAAATAAATTCTTAAACCTTAGAATGACTGGAGTAGATAGTAAGGGTTACACTACTACATTCTTTGAATATGCTAGAATAGTGCCAACCCTTGCATCACCAGAACCAGTATTAATCTCCCGTTATATCTGGGGATTAATCAGTGAAATTAGACATGTAGTCAAGGCAGCTAGACCCAAAACCATAGAAGAAGCTATAGAACTAGCAAACACCTTGACTGATGAATTAGTGTGTACGCGAGAAGAGGACCAGAGGAGGAACCTAACTCAAAGGCTTGCCCAGGAATTTCGCTACGGAAATGCCAACCGTGAGAAAAATGTAGGTTCTACTTCTGCACTTTATTGTAAGTATTGCAAAAGGAAGCATTCTGGAAAATGCTCGATATACTGTAATTTCTGCAAAATATTTGGACACAAGGAAGAAGACTGCAGGAAGAAACCTAACAATAGGATATGCTACAACTGTGGAGAACAAGGTCATATCAAGCTGAACTGTCCGAAACTAGCTCCAACCGTGAACAACAAGGCTACTAAAAATGCTAGAGCATTTGTGCTGACCGCAGAAGAAGCAAAAATGATCTTGGATGTGATCGCCGGTACGTTTTTAGTTAATGATGTTTTTGTGAAAGTATTATTTGACTCTGGTGCGAACCAAAGTTTTATTAATACTTTATTTTGCAAACTTCTCAACCAACCATTAACTAAACTCCCACAAGAATATTTAGTAGAAACAACAAATGGGGAAACCATTAAGATTACCGAAATCTTGCAGGAAGCAAGAATAGAATTTTTGAATCAAAAGTTTATTGCAAACCTTTACCCAATGAATCTGGCAGGATTTGATGTTGTATTAGGAATGGATTGGTTAGTAGCCAATAAAGCCAGTATTCTATGTGATCAAAAGTCAATCCAAGTAAATTCACCAAAGGGTGAAAAGATCACAATTAAAGGAGATAATCCCTCTAGATCCACGAAATTCATCTCTGTACTGAAAACAACTAGTTATATAAGGAAAGGATCATTAGTGTATTTGATTTCCATAATCACTAACACTAAAAGAAAAGAACTGAAGGATATTCCAGTAGTATCCCAGTTTCCAGATGTATTCCCAGAAGAATTACCAGGACTACCGCCAGACAGGGAAGTCGAATTTAGAATTCATCTGCTACCAGGAACAACACCAATTGCCAAAGCACCCTATCGTTTGGCACCTGCAGAAATGCAAGAGTTGAAGAAACAGTTAGACGAATTGTTGGAGAAATGATTCATACAGCCAAGCTCATCGCCATGTGGAGCACCGATCTTATTTGTCAAAAAGAAAGACGGGTTAATGCGAATGTGCATTGATTACCGTGAATTGAATTAAGTCACGATTAAAAATCGGTACCCATTACCAAGAATCGATGATTTGTTTGATCAGTTGCAAGGAGCTCGATTTTTCTCTAAAATTGATTTACGATCAGGATACCATCAATTAAAGGTACAGGAAGAGGACATTCCTAAGACTGCTTTTAGAACAAGATATGGCCATTATGAATTTACTGTCATGCCATTTGGTTTAACCAATGCCCCAGCCGTATTTATGGACATGATGAACCGAATATGTAAGCCATATTTGGAAAATTCATAATTGTCTTTATAGATGATATTCTCATTTACTCTAAAGAGGAACTTGCAAAGCATTTGCACGCACTTCTAAGTTTATTAAGAAAAGAAAAGCTTTATGCAAAGTTTTCGAAGTGTGAATTTTGGTTAGAAGAAGTGCAGTTTCTTGGGCATTTAGTCAATCATGAAGGAATTCATGTGGATCCCACAAAGATTGAGGCGATTACTAAATGGAAAACCCCTGAGTCACCAACCGAGGTTAGAAGTTTCCTAGGATTGGCCGGGTATTATAGAAGATTTATTCGAGATTTTTCTAGAATACCCATTCCCTTAACTAAGCTAACCTGTAAATCTGTTAACTTTTGAATGGGGACCAAAACAAGAAGAAGCCTTTAGAATTCTTAAGCAAAGATTAACCAACACACCCATACTAGCGTTACCAGAAGGAACTGAAGACTTTGTAGTCTATTGTGACACTTCGAAGTTAGGTTATGGATGTGTGTTGATGCAACGTCAAAAAGTTATAGCCTACGACTCTAGACAACTTAAGAACCATGAAGAGAATTATTCAACCCATGATTTGGAATCAGGAGCCATAATTTTTGCCCTTAATATTTGGAGACATTACCTTTACGGTAGTAAGTTTACCATTTTCACCGATCATAAGAGTTTAAGGTATGTTTTCTGGCAAAAAGAGTTAAACATGAGACAGAGACGCTGGATGGAGATTCTTAGTGATTATGATTGTAATATCCAGTATCATGCAGGAAAGGAAAATGTAGTAGCTGATGCTTTAAGTCGAAAGTATCATGAAAAACCAAAAAGAGTACGTTCGCTTAAATTAGAAAAGCACAAGAATCAGTAATCAAGGATGATACTGAAAAGTTGAAAGGAATGATTAAGGAACTAGAACCAGGAACAGACGGAATTTGGAGATTCCATAAGAAAAGAGTGTGGATACCCAAATTTGGAAACCTAGGCCATCGTATATTAGAAGAAGCTCATAAGTCTAAGTATACGATGCATCCTGGAAGTGATAAGATGTATCAGGACTTAAGAAAGAATTTTTGGTGGATAGGAATGAAAAAGGATATAGCAGCTTATGTTTCTAAGTGTCTAACTTGTTCGCAAGTTAAAGCTGAACACCGGAAGCCCTCAGGTTTATTGCAATAGTTAGAAATGCCAGTTTGGAAATGGGAATTAATAACAATGGATTTTGTTACCAAATTACCCAAAACAAGAAGAGGTAATGATACAATCTGGGTGATTGTAGACAGGCTAACTAAGTCAGCTCATTTCCTACCAATGAAGGAAACTTTCAGTATGGAACATTTAGCTAAGTTGTATGTAAATGAAATAGTTTCATTACATGGAATTCCTTTATCAATTGTTTCTGATAGAGATAGCCGCTTTACCTCTCATTTTTTGATAAGTTTCCAAAAAGCACTGGGAACTAAGTTAAATTAAGCACAACCTATCATCCTCAAACGGACAGGCAAAACGAAAGGACAATTCAGACAATGGAAGACATGCTTAGAGCTTGTGTAATTGATTTCGGAGGTAATTGGGACGATCACTTACCATTGATAGAATTTTCATACAATAACAGCTATCATACCAGTATCAATGCTGCACCATTCGAAGCACTTCACGGACGAAAGTGCCGAACTCCAGTCTGTTGGGCAGAAATTGGAGAAAAACAATTATCTGGACCAGAGATAGTACAAGAAACAACCGACAAAATTGTCCAAGTCAAGGAAAGACTGAAAGCAGCACGCGATCGACAAAAGAGTTATGCTGATAACAGACGAAAGCCATTGGAATTTCAAGTAGGAGACAAGGTGTTATTGAAAGTTTCTCCTTGGAAAGGAGTGGTGAGATTCATCAAAAGGGGAAAGCTAAGCCCCATGTATGTTGGACCTTTTGAGATAATTAGAAGAATAGGACCTGTAGCCTATCAGCTACAATTTCCAGAAGAAATGGCAGGAATACATGATGTATTTCATGTATCAATTCTCAAGAAATGCTTAGTCGATGAATCATTAATAGTGCCTCTTAAGGATATAGAGGTAAATGAGAAGCTTAAGTTTGTAGAAAAGCCTCTACAGATTGAAGACAGAAAGGTCAAGAATCTTAAACATAAGAGACTAGTTCTGGTCAAAGTGAAATGGGATTCTAAGAGAGGACCAGAATACACTTGGGAGCTTGAATCAGAAATGCAAAGGCAATAGCCGCACCTATTCCAGTAAGACCTCGAGGACGAGTTCTAAAACAAGGTGGGGAGGATATAACAACCCTCCTAAATTATTCCCGACACCTCTAAAATATTTAAAACATCCCTATACGCCTTAAAATACACCCCGTATACGAGAAATGGCCCTAAATACCTTTAATTTCACAAAAATAAAATAAAAACAAAAATCTGTCATCGCTCGCGGGCTGCGAAGACTATGTCTTCTGGCTACGCGGGGCACGACAGATAGTCCACCAGGCGGCACCCTGAGCTGCCACGTGGCTCACTCGTGTCAAAGCTATATCTGACGAATAAGCAAAGCTAGGCCATACACCCCTAGCTCGCGGGCCGCGAAGGCCAAGCCCTCGGCTTACGCGGGGAGCGACGAACTTGATGAACAGCCCTATAAAAGGGGCCATCGACCTTCAGTTTCAAATCGTTCAGTCTTTCTTTCTCTCTCTAATTTCTACATAACAATTATAATTCCCGGTCATTATACCCCCTAATTAACGAAGTTCTACCTCGTTGTAAGTATCATAACCCCCGGTTACACATTAGATACGCTGCCCGATTGATCTAGGGTTCCGTAACGGCTGTCGAGGTTCTGCCCGACGTAGTCGTTGGAATTTTGTCTCGGGGAGGGTATTACTAATGTAAATATTGGGTTATTATACTAACGCGTGTGCATTGTGTAATTAATAGATAATCACAAGGAAATCACAAAGGAAAACCCTAAGATAGCAATGTGAGTAATCTCCTTTTTGTAAACCTTTTTGTAAACTGTTTTCACAAAGCCTTAATTATATTAAATTATAAATAGCAGTGATTGAGTCTTTGTAGTCTTCAATTACTGCCGGTATGTTGGGGTTTTGTATAGAAAATGTGGAACACGTTACCATTGGACAAAGAGTTAGCCAATGTGTAATATGACCCACCAGTCAGGATTGACAATATTGAATGAGTAATTGTGTAGATATAAACATTGTAATCGCTCTCAATATTGTGAAATGATAAAACTCTTCTTGATTAAACTGGGATTCACTCACCAGTATTTCCCACTGACAAAATGTTTTTAAACGCGTTTCAGGGAACAAAATGTGAAAGCCAAATAGAAGCCAGCTGGACAGTACTGAAGGCTTAGAAAAGTGGCTACAAAAGTTACCTAATTAAAGAAGATGTTTTATTTCAATAAAATAGGGTTTATCCCTATAAATCAATTTGTAATGAAAACTTAGGTTTTATCCCCATATATTTATATAAAATGTGGTGTTTTACTCTGATAAAATATTTTCTAGCTACGGTCCTGATGAAATTTCCGCTGCCAAATTGATAAACACCGATACCACTGAATCTGATCTTGCGGCCGCCCGTTCCTGGGTAGATAGGGGACGGGGGTTGCGACATCTTATGAATTGTTAAACGGTTTTATTATCAAACACACACACAAACACACACTCTCAGATTCAACAATATAGATATAATGTAACATCCCAAAGACAAATTTGGTAATTAAACCAAATTAAATTACTAACCCGGGATGAGAGGGTAAAATACCATTAGTGGTAAAACTTAACTCGATGAACATTAGGATTTAAATAATTAAATATAACGCTAATTAAGGTGAACAAATACTTTTAATTAAGGTGAATGAATGCTTTTAGAAGGTAAAGCTTTTAAAAGGCTCAGGCTACCGAGAATTAAATTAATTCGGGTCGGTCGTACCAGGTAACACCCAAAACCTGATTTTTATTAAGTAGTACATTTTTATTATATGTCATGAAATAAAAATATCTAATTTATCTAACTTAGGTAGAAGATGAGTTAAATACTAAGAGGTAAATGGGTTAAGTGACAAGCTAAACCTAAGGGACTAAAATGTACTAAATGTGAAATGTGACATCCCGTACTTTCAGGTTAACGCCGTTAACCCTTTTATGTTAATTACAATTTGTAAACACACAAGTTTTAACACACGAACAAACACAAGGAGTTAAGTTCATTAACGAAATATATATATAACCCAACCCTAGGTCGCCCCCCTCACATACGTACGCTCTCTCTCTCTCTCTCTCTAGGCAATTTTGAAGAGGCCAAGAACCCTAATCTTGCTTGTTTGATCTTCATCTTCATCCCTAGGCTCTTCTTGCTTCCGGTAATCATCTCCTTATTGTTATATTTCGTTTATATGGATGAAACTTGAAGTTCTTGATCTTGCTTGATTATTTGATTCATGAAAGCACGATGACATGTGTTAGGGTTTACTAGAAACATGTATTTTGATATATGTATAATGATTCTTGATAGTCTAGTAACTTGATAATCACGTATGCATGGTAGGGTTTCGAATACGCTTGATGTTGATGATGAAACTTGATGTTAAAATTTATGTAATTGATATTATATAGGTTATAATTGCTGAAAACCATTTCTAGGTAGAGGCGGCAATTCTTGACACGACCCGCCAACCCGACCTAAACCCGACAAAAAAAAAGGTTTGGGTTGACTAACACGACTCGTTTAAAAATACGGGTTGAGTTTGGGTTGACCCGTATTAAAAACGGGTCGGGTTCGGGTTGTCTGTATAAAAACGGGTTGACCCATTAACCCGTTTAACTATTTAGAAAAACAATTAATTTTTTTGTTTTTGTTTTTTTTTTCATTTCTATTTTACATGGCCAGTTGTAATAATGTTAGTTTTGACACATTATATTATTTATTTGTCACACTCATATTCATCATTAAACATGTTATCGATAACCCGCTTAAAACCCAACAACTTGCTTATAAATTGTCAACTTGTATGACTCATTTAAAAATATTGGTTAAACGGGTTGGGTTCGGGTTTCGGTTGACCCGAATTTATATGGGTCGGGTCTGGGTTGAACATTACAACCCACTAACCCGCCAACCCATAACCCGTCAACCCACCAACCCGACAAGATTGACACCCCTAGTTTAGAGAGTCCAAAACATGTTTTAATTGAAAGCTTGTTTCAAACAGAATCTGATTAGAATTTACAGCCGACTTGTATCAGCTGTAACATGGGCAAAACTTGACAAATAGTGTGCAATTCTTCAGTTTAAAATGTTATTTCAGGAAATAGCTTTTAAACCCCACTGGAATCATAATTTTTCGACGTGGTTTGATATTTTAAATGAATTTTTCCGTATCAAAGGTTTAGGCTGCGTTTTCCGGTAGAATTTGCTGCCTATTACGAATGTAATAACTTGGACCATGGTTAGATTTAATGTTTGAAATTTATAAAGTAGGTAGTCTTATGAGATTAAGTCATTCTCCAACTAGAATTTCGTTAAAAGAGTTAACGAGGATTTTTAAATAAATTTTACCATAAACTGTCGCCAGAAAGTGACAAATCAGAATTATGTGTAGTAAATGATTTTTCATAGTTTCTCTGTAAACAATTAAGCTTTGAAAACTTTACATAATGTTAAGTGGACCAATTGACCTGTCATGTAATTTATTTGGAATTTGTATGACTTATTTACTATTTTAAATAAATTCCTCAAAACAGTCCAAAAACGGACATTGGACTGAAATGGCTGAAAGTTTACGTGAATGTTTCTAAGTGTGTTGCATGTTGTTTCACGGTTGTTTCAAACCTGAATGAGTATAATTTAATGTATTGCATGTTATGGTATGAACACCCGCACAAACAGATAACTAAGTGCCAACGTGATTCGCATGTTACGTGTTAGCATCTGTGTAGGACTTAAATGACATACCTAAATGAAAACTGACACTAAACGGTAACCATCTCTAGGACGTGGTTGACTTGACCAAAACCAAGTCACGTAAATATCTAACATAGCTAAACAAAGGTGAGTTCACGACCCCTACTCTTTAAACGTTTATAAAACATAGGGGGAGAAAACATGTATCACATTACTGCAAGGTAATGTCACCTTACGGGAACGTAATGCTTGACGTTATGGTAATATAATGTTTTTAGTCGATAGAGTTTTGGTTATATCCTTATGGTCACAATGTAGCATTTATCACATAAAGTCCTCACAAACCTCGGACCGTTAGTATTGGGTGGATAGCGGGGGAATTTTGAGTAGTACTACTGGGCCCGACAAGCCCCACTCGAGCTAGTCGCGCTAGCTAGACCGGTTGATGTGTGTAAAATGCAACATATAAATTACATCAAATGAGGCATAAAACTAACCCTTTTTTAGTACTAATGTTGGAAAAAGTGTGCTTTTGTCTTCCTTTTGTATTTTCAGAGTTAAATGAGCTTAAATGAACAATAGAAGCAAAAATGCAGCCAAATCTAACAATAATACAAGAAAAGGAATAAACGTGGCATGCCCGACCCCTCGACAACATCTTCCCAAGCAAAAACAAGACATCAGAAGGCTGAACACGCCCCGTGCTCATTTAACACGGGGGCATGCCTAAGTGTCTGCAGAAAAGACAAAGTTGTAGAAGCTTCTATTTCCCAACACGGGGTGTGCCCAGCGGACACGGGGCCGTGGTCAACGCTAAGATTCGCAGAATCCAAGCAAATCTTGATAGTACAGATACGCTTCTGCACACGGGGCCGTGCCCAGCGGACACGGGGGCGTGGTCAACTAATGCAGACAAACTGCAATTAATAAAGAAAGAGAAGATGGGTGGACACGGGGCCGTGCCCAGCGGGCACGGAGCCGTGTCCGGGCTTCTGTGCAGGCTATAAATAGGGGTGCTTGGTTCATTGCAAAGGCATCCCTTGACAAACCACCTCTCTCCCACTTCACCCAGACTCCACCACTATCACAACACCCACAACCACCACCATCATTCATCATCCATCATAGAGTGTGTGTAGTAGTCTCGGGATCCAAGATTGATAGTAAGAGTTCTTGACAATCAAAGGCCATGTTTGCCTAAGTCTTTTACATCACTTGGTGAAGACAAGCATTTAGTGTAATACTTTTGTTTTTTTAATCTTTTCGCACTTTTTATTTGGTTTTGTATTAATGACTTTAATAACTAGTTTCTTATGTTGAAGGTGAAACTTCCTTATCATTTGTTCGTGGTGTCTTGGCGTTATTTTACTGTCTATATAAAATAAAAGATTTACACCATTCATATCTCCACGGTCTATATGGAGATATGTTGGCTACCTGGTCGGGGGTTAAGGGAATGGTTTGGTAAGGTTCTTGCCTTGTTCAGTGTACAGATCTTGCAAGGACCTGGGTCAAGCTTAGTAGGACCTCCTTCAATACCCACTGGTATTGGATGGTGGGGGTGCGAGTTTCTTGATCCCCTTATATGTAAACTACTATTAATACATTAACCCGACTACTTGGGATTGTATCCCTGCTGACTCAAACCACTTAGCCGAGGGTAACGTCACCTTCAAAAGAGGGGCCTACCACATTACGCATTAATAACTTAATTAATTATCTTCCAATAATCCAACCCTTTAGGATTGTATCCTTGCTGACTCAAACTATTGGGTTGATGGTAACGTCACCTTCAAAAGAGGGGCATACTACTATAACTAAGATAATCTCTTAAAAAGTGCAAAAGTGCGAAAAACATCAAAGGTTACACTTGTAACAACCCTCAGTAAATCCTACACCCTCATATATTTTAGAATGTCCCAATATGTCTTTATATACACCCCGTATGTGAAAACTGAGCCCGAAATGTATTAAATAATATGAAAAATAAAACAAAAATCTGAAACTGAGGTTGAGGCGGGCCGCGTAGAACCCACCTCAATCTTACGCGGGCGGTATAGAAGTTGTAAACCTGATTTCGTTGATTTCTTAAGTTCATACGGGCCGCGTAAACCATACATTAAGTTGACGCGGGCCTCGGGTGTCCCAACATGTGGCAAAGCCCGGTGTGGCCATGTGGCCCAACACCCGGCTAAGCTAGTTGTCGAATCAGCTAAGCTACTCGTTGACCTAGGGTTGACGCGGGCCGCGTAGCCCTATGGCTACTCTTACGCGGGCCGCGTGAGAGTCAGATTTCAGCCCTATATAAGGAGGCCTTGGGATTTCACTTTCCGTCGCTCATTTCTTTCTTTCTAAATGAATTTCTGAAGTTATAGGCTTTATAAAGCTAGTATAATACCACTCATTAGCGAGGTTCTGCTCCGTTGTAAGTATTATAACCCCGGTTTCGTAGTAAATACGCTGCCCGATTGATTTAGGGTTCCGTAACAACTGTCGTGGTTCTGCCCGACGTAGTTGTTGGAATGCCGTCTCGGGGAGGGTATCATTAATATTTTCAAAGGGTTATGATACTAACTAGGGCTGTAAACGAACCGAACGAACACGAACGAGGCTGTGTTCGTGTTCGTTCGTTAAGGAAATTTGGATGTTCGTGAACAGTTCGCGAACGCATGACGAACAGAAGTTTGTGTTCGTGTTCGTTCGTTAAGGAATTTTGGTTGTTCGCGAACAGTTCGTGAACACTAACGACGAACGCAAACGAACACAAACGAACGCAAACGAACACAAACGGACACAAATGAACATTAATTTTGAAAATTAAAAAAATGCACCGTTAATATTAAACATTGTACACAACTAAAGTAGTTTAAGTATAACCATTAAACGATTATCAAGAATTCAAGACACAAAAGTAGCACCATATGACAAATCAAGTTTATCTTAAGACATAATCATCCAAAATACATATCCCAAAAATGTCTTCAATGTCCAGCTTTTTCATATGAACTTCAAAATAAATGTCTTGACTCTTGAATATCTAGCTTTTTCATATGAACTTCAAAATAAATGTCTTGACTGAAATTCTGCAGTATTTAATGATGAACCAAGGTCTAGATGATGATCTTCATCAGATGAAAATGGGCCATTATATGAGACATCAGACATTTGCATTAAAAAGTTGATTAAACTATAAATAATTTAAAAAACTAGTAACAAATCATGTGACAAAAAGAATTTTATAAAGAATGTTATAGGGTGTAATTGTATACTTAGTTGTTACAAGTCTAGATCTGGTAACAAATTAATCTAGTAAAAATGTGTTATGTACACTTAATTAAAAATCCTTAAAGTATATATGGCATCTAATAACAAATAAAAAAGTACATTAATCCAAGACATCCTAAAAATGTGTTCATGAATCATGTGACAATGGAGTTTGTATTATCGAGTACAGTAAAAGTAATTTCAAGTATACAATAAAGCCCTAAGATAACCTTTTGACAAAGAATACTTCTATATGAAGGTGAAGTACATTAATCCAAAGACTTTAATAAAACTTACGTGGTTTAGGTCACTTTAGTGGAAGATGATGGTTCTACACAAACACAGGCAGGTTACGCAATTGAAGAGGCGCCGATTGAAGACCGGACGATGATGGTTGATGCCGTTTAAAGATTGAAGGGAGTGTGATATCAAAGAAGGAGAGGGCCAGAGGGGTATTGAAAGAATGGTCAGACTTACTGTTAGGATTTCAACTTTCAATATCTAGATATTTAGATAAGGTCACATGGGTTATTACTTGTTACTTATTAGTTTTTTACTAATTTTTTAATATAATTAGGAATTAGGCGGGAAAGTAAAGAAAAAGGTGGGAAAGGTACAAAAAAGAGAGGGAAATAATAATTATGGGGGAAGTAAAAAATTAATAAAACATTAAAAACTTTTAGAAAAATAAACATATAAAACTGAACACGAACGAACAGGAACGGACATAAACGAACGAACACGAACGAACATAAACGAACATATTACCGAACGTTCACGAACGCAGTCGAACGAACGAGACCTTTGTTCGTGTTCGTTCGTTAAGCTTCTCGAACGAAATTATTTGTTCGTGTTCGTTCGTTAAGCTTATCGAACGAACATAAACGAACTTCCCGCCGAACGGTTCACGAACCGTTCGCTGAACGTTCGGTTCGTTTACAGCCCTAATACTAACCAATGTACATTTGTAAAAAATATAGATTATATCCAGGGAACCCTTACGCGAAGTCTAAGATAGCAATGTGAGTTTATCCTCTTTTTGATAACCTTTTCGTAATATTTTACAAAACCTTAATTGTTTTACAATGTGATTAAGCGGTGATTGAGTCTTTGTAGTTTTTCAATTACTGCCGGTATGTTGGGGTTTTGTATACAAAATATACTACACTGTGAGTAGTAAGTCGAGGATGGCAATACGTTACCATTGGACAATGAGTTAGCCAATGTGTAATATGACCCACAAGTTAGTGGATTGACAGTACTAAATGGAGTAATTGTGTAGAAATAAACAATGTGATCCCTCTCAATATTGTTTTAATTGATAAAATGTTTCTTGATTAAACTGGGATTCACTCACCAGTATTTTCCGCTGACAAATGTTTTTAAAACATGTTTCAGGTAACAAAATGTGACAGCCAATTAGTAAAAAGCCAGCTGGGGAGCACTGAAGGCTTGGGAAAAATGTGGCTATAAAAGTTACCTAAAAGATGATGTTTTAAATTCAATAAAATAGGGTTTATCCCTATAAATGTATTGTAATAAGAAACTTGGGTTTTTCCCATGTGATTATTAATATCAAATGAGGTGGTTTTACTCTGATAAACATTTTCTAACTACGTTCCTGATGTAAATTCCGCTGCCAAATTAACAAACCTGATACCACCCCACTCTGAGCTCGCGTCCACCCGTTCCCGGGACAGATAAGGGATCGGGGGTTGCGACAGGATGTGGTATCAGAGCCTAGCCACTGGTCTAAGCCAAAGAAGTGTTCTGCTGACACTTAAATTCTAAATTTTGTGTTAGGAAATAAATTACGGAAATACGTGCATAACTGTAATTATTTGTTATGTGTTATTTGACTATGTGTTAGTTTACAGTATGAGTGATCAAGGACCCTCAGACATGAGTCGTCAATTGTCTGATTCACCTAGGAGTGAAGGTACCTCTTCACAGCCTGCCCTTTCTGGGTATTCTGCTGATCAGGAAGAAGGGATGTTTGCTTTTAAAGCTCAGTCAGAAGAGCCATTCCCTCATAAGAAACGAGGATGGTTCAGTAAGGAAGCGTTTGCGCGTAGGAAAAGAATGCGAAAGTTGAAACAGCAAAGAGTTTTAGCAGCTGCTAAGCGAAAAACAGATGCCCATACACAGGATATGCTTAATAGAAGCCTAGCCAATTTCCATATCCTAGCTACAACTGCTGCTGACCCAAGTCTGGAACAACTAGTAGCCCTACAACCACAAATACCAGAACAACCCATGGAGATAGAAAACCCTGAAAACCAAGTAGAGATGCATAACTTTAACCCAGAAGAAATCCCCAGGATACCTGCACCAAACCCCCTAGACCCAAATTACGACCCCTGGTGGGACGACAATAGGGACTTTGTGCAACGTTACCCGATTTATGAAGACACACCCATACAGAACATAGGAGCCTACCCAGGTATGGACCCTTTAGATCCCTATTACCATGATAACTACATCAGGGAAATCTTAGAAGATCCTTACCAATTTCAGGCACTTTCACCCCCATATCAGGAACCCGCACCCCAGATTCCAAACCCAGTCCTAGAACCTGCACCCCCAATGAGTGTAGAAAACGTACAAGAACTTAGGACTTTTGGGGAGGAAATTTTAGAAAGCAGTGAGAGAATGAGACAGGTGTGAGAGCGTCTCGTATGGAAATACGATGAGCGCAATTTGGATTTTTGGATAAATCCATATCCGTGAGGTGATAGAAGAGATGGTAATAGTAATAAGAATAAAATAAAATAAAAATAAAATATGTGTGTACGGATGCATATTACTATTAGTGTGATTCTATTTCTGTTGGTATTGTAATTTTATTTCAGTACTGATGTGTTAAAAATGCAACATATAAATTTCATCAAATGAGGCATAAAACTAACCCTTTTTAGTACTAATGTTGGAAAAAGTCTGCTTTTGTCTTCCTTTTGTATTTTCAGGATTAAATGAGCTCAAATTAACAAAAGAAGCAAAAAGACATCAAAATCTAACATAAATACAAGAAAAGGAACAAGAAGTGACATGCCCGACCCCACGATAGCATCTTCCTAAGCAAAACAAGAGATCAGAAGCCTGAACACGCCCCGTGCTCAGCCAGCACGGGGGCGTGCCCAAGTGTCAGCAGAAAAGACAAAGTGGTAGAAGCTTCTATTGCCCACCACGGAGCCGTGCTCAGCGGACACGGGGCCGTGGTCAACTATAAGATTCGCACATTCTAGCAAATCTGCATAGTACAAAGATTCTTCTGCACCACGGGGTCGTGCTCAGCGGACACGGGGGCGTGGTCAACTAAAAAGACAAAACTGCATTAAATGAAGAAAGAGAAGGATGTGGACACGGGGCCGTGCCCACTGGACACGGGGCCGTGCCCGAGCTTCTGTTCATCCTATAAATAGAAGTGCTTGGCTCAAGCTCAAACCATCCCTTGGCACACCACCTCTCTCACACTTCACCCACCACCCACCACCACCATAACACCATCATCCACCACTATCATCCATTGTCCATCGTAGAGTGTGTGAGTCGTCTCGGGATCCAAGATTGATCGTAAGAGTTCTTGACAATCAAGGCCATGTTTGCCTACGTCTCTTACATCACTTGGTGAAGACAAAGTGTCTAGTGTAATACTTTTTATTTCAAATCTTTTCGCACTTTTTACTTGGTTTTGTATTAATGACTTTAATAACTAGTTGCTTATGTAGAAGGTGATCTTTCCTTATCGTTTGTCCGTGATGTCTTGGCATTATTTTACTGTCTATATAAAATAAAAGATTTTCACCATTCATATCTCCACGGTCTATATGGAGGTATGTTGGCTACCTGGTCGGGGGTTAAGGGAACGGTTTGGTAAAGGTCTTGCCATTGTTCAGCGTTTAGAGGTCCTGCAATGGACCTGGGTCAAATTTAGTAGGACCTCCTTCAATACTTTACGGTATTGGATGGCGGGGGTCCAAACTCTTTGATCCCCTCATAAGTTAACTACTATTAATACTATAACTCGGCTATTTAGGACTGTATCCCTGCTGACTCAGACTACTTAGTCGAGGGTAGGGGCCTACCATAATTTGCATTAATAACTTAATTAATTATCTTCCAATAATCCACCCTTTTAGGATTGTATACTTGCTGACTCAAACTACTGGGGTGAGGGTAACGTCACCTTCAAAAGAGGGGCCTACTACAATAACTAAGATAATCTCTTAAAATAGTGCAAAAGTGCGGAAATAATCAAAGGTTACACTAGATACGAGTCGGAACCAAGTGATTCATCTTGTCTATCTGTTTTTTCTTTTTATTTTTATTTTCAGCATTTTAGTTAGTTTTTATTTTTCTTAGTTTAAAACATTTTTCTAAACTTTTTGATTTGATTAGACGTTGAGGATAAACTGGTACTAAAAGCTCTTGTGTCCTTGGACGACCTCGGTATCTTACCAACACTATACTACGCTCACGATGGGTGCACTTGCCCATATGTGTGTTTAGTGTTAGTAAAAAATCTTGTTTTATAAATTTAAAACTTGGCTAAAAATAAGTGTTAAAGGGGCTTAAAATACACACCTAATATATATAACACTTCACACGCATCAAGTTTTTGGCGCCGCTGCCGGGGACACAAGGATTTTAAGAAAGTTAGGAATCAACGGCCTAATCGTTTTTCTTATTTCTCATTTTTTTTAGGATTTTTTTTATTTTTTTCTGTTTCTGCAGAGCTCAGCATGGGCCGTGCCTGGTCGGACACGGGCCGTGCCCAACATCATCACTGGCAGTTTTTATTTTCTGAGTTACAGAGAGCTGAACACGGGGCCGTGTCGGTGCAACACGGGGCCGTGTCCAACTCCCAGTAACAGGGATCCAGAAAACAATCACTGTATCTCTGACCACGGGCCGTGTTCACCGAGCACGGGGCCGTGGTGAACATTCTGACCAACATTCTTTTCTGTTTTTATTGCAGGACTTGGAATCCAAGCGCCACATTTGAACCTCCTACGTAGTGCATGAGCTCCAGTTCTAGTAGAGACATAAAAGAACCTCTAGAAGAACCCGAACGCTTTCTCAGAAAAAGACTTAAAGCTAAAAATCAAGAGAAAGTTTCGGGGGACCCACTTCCAATGGCGGACCAACGTACCCTCATGGATTACCTACGGCCCACCGTAGGCAATCTCGGCGCCGCTATTAATGCACCGAATGTCGAAGCCAACAACTTCGAACTTCGGCCGCATTTGATACAAATGCTCCAAAACTCCGCAACTTTTCATGGGCTTGCGGACGAGGATCCCCATCTACATATTACTAATTTCTTGGAAATATGTGATACTTTTCGGATCAATGGAGCATCAAACGACGCCATTCGCCTTAGGATGTTTCCATTTTCACTAAAAGACCGAGCTAAGGCTTGGCTTAACACCCTCCCAGTTGGCTCGGTAAACACCTGGGATGAACTAGCCCAAAAGTTTCTATATAAGTATTTCCCTCCTGCTAAAACGGCTAAATTAATGACTGAAATTAATACATACTCACAAGAGGATGGGGAATCCTTAAATGAAACTTGGGAAAGGTTTAAGGAGCTACTAAGAAAGTGTCCTCATCACGGTCTAGCAGTGTGGCAACAAGTATCCACTTTCTACAATGGGTTGTTGCCACACACAAGACAAACACTTGATTCAAGCTCCGGGGGACTTTTAGGTAATCGTCGCCCAAATGAAATATATAATCAAATTGAGGAAATTGCTCAAACCAATTTTAAATGGCACACTCCCCAAGGTAATAAATCTATTGCCCCGGGCGCCCATAAGGTTGATGAAAGCACCTCTTTACAAGCCCAAATCGAGGCCCTCTCTTCGAAAATCAAAAGGCTAGAAATGACAAAAACGGCCTCGGTTATGGCTTGTGAAGGGTGTGGTGGGTCACATGAAAATTGGAGTTGTATGAAAGAATTAGATGAACAAGCAGAAACGGTAAACTACATTGATAATAGACCTAGGCCGTCGGGTCCTCCAACGGGTACCTACAACCAAGGATGGCGTAACCACCCAAATCTTGGTTTGAGAGATCCCGGCAATAGTAGTAACCAACAAAACCAACGAACTAATTTTCAACAACCACACAATTTCTCTCAACAACAAGGTGGAAGAGAAAGGCTTGAAGATACCGTATCTCGCCTCATCTCCGACACCGAAAAGAAAAACTCGGATCGATTTCAACAATTGGAATCGAATTTTAGAAATCAACAAGCTAGCATTCAAAACGTTGAAAAACAATTAAATCAGCTAGCTCAAAATTTCTCCGAGAGACCACAAGGCGCGTTACCAAGTAATACCGAAACCAACCCAAAGGCGCAAGTACACCTCATCACATTGAGAAACCGAACCGTGGGTCCCGAGGATGCCACATTACCACCGGTTGAAGGAAGTCAACTCAGCCAAAGCACGACTTCACCTATAACTCAACCAGAAAAGGCTTCTTCACCAAATCAAGAGCCCACCAAGACTCCTCCAATTCCGTACCCCGGTAGGTTAAATCGTCAAAAGACCGATGAGCAATTAGCAAAGTTCGAAAGTTTATTAAAACAATTGCATGTTAATATTCCTTTTATTGTGGTCCTAACCCAAATGCCTAAATATGCAAAATTCATGAGGGATTTCCTCACTCAAAAAAGGAAAATTGAATAATTGCAATTAGTTAACTTAGGCGAAGAATGCTCCGCTTTAGTACTCAACAAACTTCCACAAAAGAAAATCGATCCCGGGAGCTTCACAATTCCTTGCTCGATTGGGAAGTCCCCCGTTCGTAATGCATTAGCCGATCTTGGGGCTAGCATTAACCTCATGCCCACGTCAATGTTCAAACGACTCGGCCTAGGAACAACAAGCCCTACAAAGATGAGCATACAACTCGCCGACAGGTCCGTCAAATTTCCACAAGGTGTCGCTGAAAATCTGCTGGTCAAGGTTGACAACTTCGTTTTTCCAACCAACTTTGTCATCCTAGACATGGAAGAAGACACCGATGTCCCTCTCATCCTCGGGAGGCCATTTCTAGCCACCGCCCAAGTAGTGGTAGATATGAATGACGGAACGTTAACATTGAAGTTTGGGGACGAGGAAGTGAAGTTTGAATGTGGAAAGAAAGTAGAGGAAGAAGACCCGGTCAACTACATGAAGGTCATAGACTCAAGCTTGGATGACGCTCTCCGACGGTGTAACATGGGATGCAATACATCCCACTTGGGTAACATGTGACTAGGCTTTGGGTCTAGCCAAGGACCCTTATAAACGTGGCGCACCACGGAGGCATTCCGCGGAACTATCCTTAGTTTAGTTTAGATTAATTTTCTTGTTTTCTAGTTAGTTTTAATTTTCAGGAATAAAACACACTTGAGATGGCAAAGGATGCAAGGGAGCTTGAACCAGCACTCCATACAGGAAAAACAGAACCGTCCGACAAATTTCTTCGTTTACAGCAAGTTCGGCACGGGCCGTGTCCGCCCAACACGGCCCCGTGCTGCACAGTCTGCAGAAAAAGACCCAGTTCATGTAACTGGACACGGGCCGTGTTCACCCAACACGCCCCCGTGTCCAGGCTTCTGTTTCTCTTGTTTTAATTTTGTTACTGGCACTTGAACACGGGGCCGTGCCCGGACAACACGGGGCCGTGTTCAGCGCCCAGTAACACAAATTTTTTTTGCTTTTTCACACCTTTTACACATTCAATCAACCTAAAAACTTATTTTTGGGACACATTGAGGACAATGTGTAATTTAAGTGAGGGGTGATGCTAAAACCTTGAATCTTGCAAGTCCTAAATACAAGCCTTACACAAAACTCTATTGGAATCGCTAATCACCCCAAATTTTTTCAAAAATTTTCATTTTTCTCTTGTCTAGGTTTAACTCGGGAATTTCAAGTTCTAAAAAGATTATATTTTTACGAATTTACAACCGATAGCGTCGTGATAAAAAAGAACCAACATAAGAAAATTATGAAAAGGCATGACAAGCTTAGTTAAAATTTGATTATATATACTTGATCACATAAAAAACCCATTCCCACAAAAGTGAGTCTTGAGCCTTTATTGAGCATACAATTACATATCATTAGACTAAATGCTCATTTTTCGTTTCTTGTGTGAATAGCTGCTTGGTTCTTACGACTCTAGAACTTGCCATGACGATACATTCCCGGTCCTTACCAACTTAAACCCGAGTAAGTAAATGCTGGAGGTATTAGGACTAACCCTTTTTATTTCGACACCATTATTTTTCTTTTGTTTTACCACCTACCCAAAATCCCCATAGTTAGCCCCTTTGAGCCTAAACCTTTTTCATTTCATAACCCAAACCAAACACCCTTTTACCCACCAAAACCTTTTTATTTTTAACCCTTTGTTTTAGTAACAAGTTCAGTTTTTCGTATGACTTATCAAAAAAAAAAAATTGTGTTGATGATGAAGCAAAAGAAAATAAACAAACAAGTTCATCAAAAATAACTTTGTTTGAATGAATAATAGCTTCATCAAAATAAAAGTTACAAAAATAGAAAGTCTTACGAAAACCGACACTTGTTACGCTTTTTAGCCCTTTTTCTACTAACCACTAACCACCAACCCAACCACCTACCTTTAACCCAAGCCTAACCCTTCACCCACAAAGTCCTCTTGATATTTACAAAGGTATATAAGTTAAAAAGGAGGAGGATTGATTGCTTGGCAAGCCTATGGTAGGAGTAAGCTCCATGCCGCTCTCGAGTGATCCACAAAAATACATTTTTCGGCCGAGTGTTGAGTGATCCCCGTGAGGTATGTGAACTTGTATATAAATAGAATTTTAAAGAGGCATGTTATGCCCTAATAAGTAATTTATCTTATGAAAAGTTTTAAATAAATCATGACGAATAGGATTGTAAATAAATAAAAATAAAATTAAATAAAGAATCTTGGAAATCCCGACACTCTACGACAAGCCCAAAAACCTTCTTCTCTACCCATTCCATTTGGGAGTGTAATAGCCACATATTAAAGAGTTTTGCTTGAGGACAAGCAAAGATTCAAGTGTGGGGGTATTTGATGTGTTAAAAATGCAACATATAAATTTCATCAAATGAGGCATAAAACTAACCATTTTTTAGTACTAATGTTGGAAAAAGTGTGCTTTTGTCTTCCTTTTGTATTTTCAGGATTAAATGAGCTCAAATTAACAAAAGAAGCAAAAAGACATCAAAATCTAACATAAATACAAGAAAAGGAACAAGAAGTGACACGCCCGACCCCACGACAGCATCTTCCTAAGCAAAACAAGAGATCAGAAGCCTGAATACGCCCCGTGCTCAGCCAGCACGGGGGCGTGCCCAAGTGTCAGTAGAAAAGACAAAGTGTTAGAAGCTTCTATTGCCCACCACGGGGCCGTGCTCAGTGGACACGGGGCCGTGGTCAACTATAAGATTCGCACAATCTAGAAAATCTGCATACTACAAAGATTCTTCTGCACCACGGGGTCGTGCTCAGCGGACACGGGGGCGTGGTCAACTAAAAAGACAAAACTGCATTAAATGAAGAAAGAAAAGGATGTGGACACGGGGCCGTGCCCGAGCTTCTGTTCAGCCTATAAATAGAAGTGCTTGGCTCAAGCTCAAACCATCCCTTGGCACACCACCTCTCTCACACTTCACCCACCACCCACCACCACCATGACACCATCATCCACCACCATCATCCATTGTCCATCGTAGAGTGTGTGAGTCGTCTCGGGATCCAAGATTGATCGTAAGAGTTCTTGACAATCAAGGCCATGTTTGCCTAAGTCTCTTACATCACTTGGTGACGACAAACTGTCTAGTGTAATACTTTTTATTTCTAATCTTTTCGCACTTTTTACTTGGTTTTGTATTAATGACTTTAATAACTAGTTGCTTATGTTGAAGGTGATCTTTCCTTATCGTTTGTCCGTGGTGTCTTGGCATTATTTTACTGTCTATATAAAATAAAAGATTTTCACCATTCATATCTCCACGGTCTATATGGAGGTATGTTGGCTACCTGGTCGGGGGTTAAGGGAACGGTTTGGTAAAGGTCTTGCCATTGTTCAGCGTTTAGAGGTCCTACAATGGACCTGGGTCAAATTTAGTAGGACCTCCTTCAATACTTAATGGTATTGGATGGCGGGGGTCCAAACTCTTTGATCCCCTCATAAGTTAACTACTATTAATACTATAACCCGGCTATTTAGGACTCTATCCCTGCTGACTCAGACTACTTAGTCGAGGGTAACGTCACCTCCAAAAGAGGGGCCTACCATAATTTGCATTAATAACTTAATTAATTATCTTCCAATAATCCACCCTTTTAGGATTGTATCCTTGCTGACTCAAACTACTGGGGTGAGGGTAACGTCACCTTCAAAAGAGGGGCCTACTACAATAACTAAGATAATCTCTTAAAATAGTGCAAAAGTGCGGAAATAATCAAAGGTTACACTAGATACGAGTCGGAACCAAGTGATTCATCTTGTCTATCTGTTTTTTTCTTTTTATTTTTATTTTCAGCATTTTAGTTAGTTTTTATTTTTCTTAGTTTAAAACATTTTTCTAAACTTTTTGATTTGATTAGACGTTGAGGATAAACCGGTACTAAAAGCTCTTGTGTCCTTGGACGACCTCGGTATCTTACCAACACTATACTACGCTCACGATGGGTGCACTTGCCCATATGTGTGTTTAGTGTTAGTAAAATATCATGTTTTATAAATTTAAAACTTGGCTAAAAATAAGTGTTAAAGGGGCTTAAAATACACACCTAATATGTGTAATAGACGCATAGTATATGGAAATAGAGTACAAGTCGCAATGATCGACGCTTTTGGCTAGATTATGTGCCATGTGATTAACTATAGTACATATTATTTTGTGATATTAATTATTGGAAAATGTTAAAATTTAGATGGCCGATGAAGGAAATCAAGGAAATCTGAATAATGATAACCAGAGTAATATTAACGTGGTTAATGAGAATCCAAGCATCAATAACAATGGAAACCAAATGGATAATAGTGCTGTTCAACATATAGTGGCACAAGGAATCATAGATGCCATGCCATTTATTATTCAAACTATTCAAGAAGCGAATTATAAAAGTAAACATAGCAGTAAGTGACCAATTGAACCAGAAAACATCGTTAACAATGGACCGGTACTTCAAATGCCCTTTCCCAAAAGAAGAAGAACCATGTCTTATGGTTGTTCTTACAAAGAATTCTGGTCCTGTAAACCAATAGAATTCTTGGGCAATGAAGAACCTATTGCAGCCCTACGCTGAATAGAAAAGACTGAGGCTGTTTTGAAAATAAGTAAATGTGCGGAAGAAGACAAGATCATGTTTGCTTCCAATCTATTTAAGAACTCAGCCTTAGAATGGTGGAACACTATCCTTCAGTCTAGAGGAAGTGATAGGGTTTATAATATGGATTGGGAAGAATTTAGGAATATGGTAGAAAAGAAATTCTGCCCTCCTAATGAAGAGGAACATATAGCAAATAAATTCCTAAATCTTAGGATGAATGGTGTGGATAGTAAGGGGTACACGAAGTTATTCTTTGAATATGCTAGAATAGTACCAACCCTTGCATCACCAGAACCGGTATTAATCTCCCGTTATATCTGGGGATTAATTGGAGAGATTAGACATGTAGTCAAGGGAGCTAGACCTCAAACTATAGAAGAAACTGTAGAACTAGCCAATACCTTGACAGATGAATTAATCCGTACTAGAGAAGAAGACCAGAAGAGAAACCTAACCCAAAGGCTTACTCAAGAATTCCGTTCTGAAAATTACAATCGTCGGAATACGGGTTCTACCTCTGCACCCTACTGCAAGGTCTGCAAGAAAAAGCATTTGGGAAAATGCTCCACTCTCTGCAATTATTGCAAGATGCCAGGACATAAGGAATAAAATTGCAGGAAGAAATCCAGTAATGGATTATGCTACAACTATGGAGAAAAGGGTCATATCAGGCCAAACTGTCCGAAATTGGCCCCAGCTGCAAACAGCAAGAATACTAAAAATGCTAGAGCATTTGTTCTGACTGCAGATGAAGCCAAAATGATTCCAGATGTTATAGTTGGTATGTTTTTAGTTAATGATGTATTTGCTAAAGTATTATTTGACTCTGGTGCAAACCAAAGTTTTATTAATACGTCATTTTGCAAAATTCTAAATCAGTCATTAACTAAACTACCACAAGAATGCTTAGTAGAGACAGCTAATGGAGAAACCGTTAGAATTTCTAAAATCTTGCAGGGAGCAAGAATAGAGATTTGAAATCAGAAATTTATAGCAAATCTTTATCCAATGAATCTGGCAGGATTCGATGTTGTTTTAGGAATGGATTGGTTAATAGCCAATAAAGCCAGTATTTTATGTGATCAAAAGTCAATTCAAGTAAATTCAACAAAAGGTAAAACAATCACAATAAAAGGAGATAAACAATCTAGATCCACAAAATTTATCTCTGTGATGAAAACTGCAAGTTCTATAAGAAAAGGTTCTATAGTGTATTTGATTTCTATAATCACTAACACTAAAGGAAAAGAACTAAAAGACATTCCAGTAGTGTCTCAGTTTTCAGATGTCTTTCCAGAAGAATTACCAGGACTACCACCCGACAGAGAAGTTGAATTCAGGATTCATCTACTACTAGGAACAGCACCAATTGCAAAAGCACCTTATCGTTTGGCACCCGCCGAAATGCAGGAATTGAAGAAACAGTTAGACGAATTGTTGGAGAAAGGATTTATACAGCCAAGTTCGTCGCCATGGGGAGCGCCGATACTATTTGTTAAAAAGAAGGACGGATCAATGCGTATGTGCATTGACTACCGTGAATTGAACAAAGTCACGATTAAGAATCGGTACCCATTACCGAGAATCGATGATTTGTTTGATCAACTACAAGGAGCTCGATTTTTCTCAAAAATCGATTTAAGGTCAGGATATCATCAATTAAAGGTACAGGAAGAGGATATTCCTAAAACCGCATTCAGAACGAGGTATGGCCATTATGAATTTACTGTCATGCCATTTGGATTAACCAATGCTCCAGCTGCATTTATGGACATGATGAACCGAATATGTAAGCCATATTTGGATAAATTCATAATCGTTTTCATAGATGATATTCTCATTTATTCTAAGAGTAAAGAGGATCATGCAAAACATTTGCACGCACTTTTAAGTTTACTAAGAAAGGAAAAGCTTTATGCTAAGTTTTCAAAGTGCGAATTCTGGTTAGAACAGGTACAGTTTCTTGGAAACTTAGTCAATCATGAAGGAATTCATGTGGATCCCACAAAGATCAAGGCGATTATCAAATGGAAAACCCCTGAGTCACCAACCGAGGTTAGAAGTTTCTTAGGATTGGCCAGTTATTATATAAGATTTATTAAAGATTTCTCTAGAATAGCCATTCCTTTAACTAAGTTAACCTATAAATCTGTTAAGTTTGAATGGGGAGTAAAACAAGAAGAAGCCTTTAGAATCCTTAAGCAAAGATTAACCCATACACCCATACTTGCGTTACCAGAAGGAACTGAAGACTTTATAGTCTATTGTGACGCATCTAAGTTAGGTTATGGATGTGTATTAATGCAACGTCAAAAGGTTATAGCTTACGCATCTAGACAACTTAAGAATCATGAAGAGAATTATTCAACCCATGATTTAGAACTAGGAGCTATAATTTTTGCCCTTAAGATTTGGAGACATTATCTTTATGGTAGTAAGTTTACCATATTCACCGATCATAAAAGTTTAAGATATGTATTCGGGCAAAATGAATTGAATATGAGACAAAGACGTTGGATGAAATTTCTTAGTGATTATGATTGTGATATTCAGTATCATGAAGGAAAAGCAAATGTAGTGGCAGATGCTTTAAGCCGAAAGTATCATGAAAAGCCAAAAAGGGTACGTTCTCTTAAATTAAATCTAAAAGTAGATTTAAATGATCAGATAAGAGAAGCACAAGAATCAGTAATCAAGGATGATACTGAAAAATTAAAAGGTATGCTAAAAGAATTAGAAAAAGGAACATATGGAATTTGGAGATTCCATAAAAAGAGAACGTGGATACCTAAATTAGGAAACCTACGTCATCGTATATTAGAAGAAGCCCATAAGTCTAAATACACGATGCATCCCGGAAGTGATAAAATGTACCAGGATTTAAGGAAAAATTTCTGGTGGATAGGAATGAAAAAGGACATAGCAGCCTACGTTTCTAAATGTTTAACTTGTTCACAAGTTAAAGCTGAACACCAGAAACCCTCAGGTTTGTTACAACCATTAGAAATGCCAGTGTGGAAATGGGAATTGATAACAATGGATTTTGTTACTAAATTACCCAAAACAAAGAAAGGTAATGATACAATCTGGGTGATTGTAGATAGGCTAACCAAGTCAGCTCATTTCCTACCAATGAAGGAAACTTTGAGTATGGAACAATTAGCTAAATTGTATGTAAATGAAATTGTTTCTTTACATGGAATTCCTTTATCAATTGTTTCTGATAGAGATAGTCGATTTACTTCTCATTTTTGGTCAAGTTTCCAAAAGGCAATGGGAACCAAGTTAAAACTAAGTATAACTTATCATCCTCAAACGGACGGACAAAGCGAAAGGACAATCCAGACGATGGAGGACATGCTTAGGGCTTGTGTAATTGATTTCGGAGGTAATTGGGACGATCACTTACCTTTAGTAGAATTTTCTTATAATAATAGTTATCACACAAGTATCAATGTTGCACCATTCGAAGCACTTTATGGACGAAAGTGCCGAACCCCAGTCTGTTGGGCAGAAATTGGGGAACAGCAACTATCTGAACCTGAGATAGTGCAAGAAACAACCGACAAAATCATTCAAGTCAAGGAACGACTGAAAGCAGCACGTGATCGACAAAAGAGCTATGCTGATAGCCGACGCAAGCCATTAGAATTTCAAGTAGGAGATAAAGTATTATTGAAAGTTTCTCCTTGGAAAGGAGTAGTAAGATTCATCAAACGAGGAAAGCTAAGTCCCATGTATATTGGACCTTTTGAGATTATTAGAAGAATAGGACCTGTAGCCTATCAGCTACAACTGCCAGAGGAAATGGCAGGAATACATGATGTGTTTCATGTATCTAATCTCAAGAAATGCTTAGCTGATGAATCACTAGTAGTACCTCTTAAGGATATAGAGGTAAATGAACAACTCAAGTTTGTAGAAAGACCTCTACAAATCGAAGACAGGAAACTCAAGAACCTCAAGCATAAAAGACTAGTTCTGGTCAAAGTGAAGTGGGAATCCAAAAGAGGAACTGAGTACACATGGGAGCTTGAATCAGAGATGCAAAGGAAATATCCGCACTTGTTCCAGTAGATCTCGAGGACGAGCTCTAAAACAAGGTGGGGAGGATGTAACAACCCTTAGTAAATCCTACACCCTCATATATTTTAGAATGTCCTAATATGTCTTTATATACACCACGTATGTGAAAACCGAGCCCGAAATGTATTAAATAATATTAAAAAAAATATGAAACTTAGGTTGAGGCGGGCCGCGTAGAACCCACCTCAATCTTACGCGGGCGGTATAGAAGTTGTAAACCTGATTTCGTTGATTTCTTAAGTTCATACGGGCCGCGTAAACCATACATTAAGTTGACGCGGGCCGCGATTGTCCCAACATGTGGCAAAGCCCGGTGTGGCCACGTGGCCCAACACCCGGCTAAGCTAGTTGTCGAATCAGCTAAGCTACTCGTTGACCTAGGGTTGACGCGGGCCACGTAGCCCTATGGCTACTCTTACGCGGGCCGCGTGAGAGTCAGATTTCAGCCCTATATAAGGAGGCCTCGGGATTTCACTTTCCGTCGCTCATTTCTTTCTTTCTAAACGAATTTCTGAAGTTATAGGCTTGATAAAGCTAGTATAATACCCCTAATTAGTGTTGGTGCACTACATCTGTCGACTTCGTCTTGTATCGAGTCTTAGACTAGCTAGAATAGATCAGGGCACGTAAATCGAGAGAATGAGAGAGAGTTAGCAAGATTTCGCTTGAATGAATATGTATGTAAAGGATTTCGCTTGAAGCAGCTCAAGCGAAATCAACATGTTAAGATTTCGCTTGAGTCATGCTGAAGCGAAATCTCAATCCCTATATATAGGAGATCAAGGTCAAGCGAAATCATAAGTTGTTTTTGTGTGATTTCCATACCGAGGTGCTGCCGGTGTGAGAACTGATTGTAATTGCTTTCATATCAATACAAATCAGTGTTAAAGTGAAGATTCAGCTGTTTTAAAGTCAAATACTTGTTTTCCGCACCTGTATTTGATGGAATTCCTCTGAACCGACTCGTTTAGGTCGCAAACACGGTCCTTACAATTGGTATCAGAGCCAGTTGAGGAGTTCTGCAGGATTTCAGCTGGAATTGACGTCATTCTCTTACTTCTACATCTTCTTTTAACAGTTCAGAAACTTTTTACGGTCAAAATCGATTTAATTTCTCACAGATTGTTTAAAAGTACAAGATAACAAACCCTTGAAAGTTTCACAGCCAAATTCGACCTAAAAGTGATTAAAATTGACAATCGAATGGATTTCGCTTGAAAAACATAGTTTCAGTGGACGATTTCGCTTGAAACTTCAAGCGACACGTAACATTTCGCTTCAGGGTTCTCGCTTCAGAAAGTTTCGCTTCAAGTATTTCGCTTCAGAGATTATCTAGGTTCGCTTGAAGGCTTCAGGATTTCGCTTCAGAAAGTTGTCACTTGAAAGTTTCGCTTGAATCATTTCGCTTCAAGGATTTCGCTTCAGAGTAGTTGTTTCAGAACGTTTTCGCTTGAACATTTTCGTTTCAAAGGTTGTTCAGTTGATCATTTCGCTTGAAGGACACAAAGTGACTATTTCGCTTGAAAGAATCTGTTATTGAAACATGGACAACGATTTTCACAACGCATTTGAAACATCATCTAGTTCATCTTCCATTGCTCAGAACATGAATTCAGAAAACGAAACGGGAACGACTCAAAAACCCCCGAAGCTAATGGGAATTGAAGAATACTACGGATGGAAAGATAGATTCGAAAACTGGGTGCAAGCAAATCATCTAAGATCATGGGAATGTATTCTGACAAAGTATGCTCTACCACGAACTGAAATGCAGACTGAAAAACAGCTTTCAGATCTTAGTAAGGAAGAACAGGAAATATACCGAGCTGAAAAGATGATGATCAGTTTGCTTCAACAGGCCATCAAAGAAGACATCTTCATACTACTTCAACATGACAAAACATCACAATAAATATGGGATGCTTTAAAAATCAAGGTTGAAGGCAGTACAAGTATGATTAAAAGCAAGAAGGCATTGATTAAAAAAGAGTTTGATTTGTTCACAAGTTTGCCCGGAGAAGATACAAAGAAACTTATTGAACGATACTGTCACTTAGTACGAACAATGTCGATGATGAACATTACAAAAGAAAATGAGGAATGGGTGGATAAACTTGCTGATGCGTTACCTCAAAAAGAGTGGGGAACTTATTTGATGATATTGAAGAATACTGGAGTTTATGATAGGTTGTCAATCTCTCAGTTCATTGAAAAGATTGAAAGTCAAGATTTGGAACAGCAGAAGATTGCAAGGATGAATAATCCAAGTGGTCAACAAGATGTAAAGATATATTACAAGGGTAGTGTTCCGATTTCAGAAGCTGAGAAAAGTCCGAAAATCCAAACTGCATACAGTGTTGGAGATACTACAGTAAAGGTTGATCAAAGCTCAAACAAAAGCAGCAGTGGATTCTCATCATATCCAAGTGTCAATCCAAAGACTTCATCAGAAAGCTTTCAGTCTCAAAGCACAAAGATGTGAAATGGTTGTGTGATTCAATGCAACATAGCTTTAAATCTTCCAGAAGGTCAAAGTTTTTCTGAAGACATTGCAAAAGATCATATGGCATTACTTGGTTCCGTGCTTATCTCATATGAAGGTTTAGTTGCTGGTTGAATTGGAAATCCTATGCTTACCAAAGAGGATTACGACCAAATAGATGCAGAAGAGATGGAACTAATGGATATCAAATGGTGTCTTGCAAGTGTTCTTAGACGTGCTGAAAAGTTCAAGACAATTACCGGGAGAAATGACTTTCTTGATGCTTGTGTTTCTACTTTAGGTTTTGATAAATCTAAAGTTACTTGTTTCAGGTGCAGGGAAAAAGGTCATTTTAAGCGGGAATGCAAAAACAGAGAAGTTAGTGGTGCTCAGAATCCATTTGGAAAAGATGACTACTACCGGAAAGCCATTTATCAGCAAGTTGGTCAGACACAAGACTCACAGACGGCTCATGGTAGAAAGATTGAAGATTCAAAGAAAGGATGTTTGGTAGATTTCAACTGGAGCAACTACATTTCTTCTAACAGCACAGCATGTTTAGTGGATCAAAATGATGAACAACTACCTGAAGGTTTTAGTTGGGATATGTTTGTTGATGAAAAGGGGGATTTCAAAGCTTTCATTGCAAAGATTGTTAGAGAACCAAATTTGTTTACTACTTGGATGAGATCAATTGGTGAAACAGTGAAAGATCAATCGATTACATCTGAAGAAAGTTTAGAAAGTGCTGATTCTGAATCATTAAGTACAAACGAGAGTGTGCATAATGAGGATACTTCAGAAAAGGAAGTTGTATTTGATCAAACACCATCTGATTCTGGTATTTCAGATGCTGATTCTGAAAAATCTGTAGAGTTTGATCAAACACCGATTGAAAATAGCAGTGATGATGAGGAAGATAAACATATTAATATTGCTAAAAAACATCTTTCTCCTGAAAGTTTTCATTTTTATTTTGCAGATCGCATGGAGAAACTGAAGGAGAAACAAGCTGCAAAAGAACAACAACAAGATGAGAAGGTTGAAAATGTTGTTCAAACTGAAGAAGATAAAAGTGTGGATGAAGAAAAGGTGATTAAAACTGAGAAAGTAACTGGAGTAGAAAAAGTTATTGAAGTGGTAAAAACAATCGAGGTTGAGAAGATTGTTGAAGTTAAAAAACCTTGCAAGAAGTGTTTGGAAGCTTGCAAAAATTGCGAAGAAAAAAATGTGACTCTGTTTGATAGAGAAAAACTGATAGAAAAGTTACTATCTGATATCAGCTATGTGAAAGAATCGTATAGCGTGTTGAACAGAACAGTGATAGGTCTTCAAACAACGAATTCTGAAAGAGAAAAGGCTTTAACGATGACGAATTCTACGTTGATGGCAAAGCAAAAGGCAATTAATCATTACATCGAAGAAAATGCTAATCTAAAGCAAGAGTTGGAGAAAGAAAATATTGAGAATGAAAGGATCAGAAGGTTATTACTGAGTTATTCTTGTTCTGATTACGTTATTGATCGAGTTTATCCTACTGTTGCAGGTTTTGAAGCATTTCAGGATGAAAAGACAAAGAATGAGACTGGTAAGAAATCGACTGTTAAATACAACAAGTGTCCGCCTCCTATCTGGGAAGGTTATTCTCCTAGAAAACCGAATGAGGAGCAAGTCGAAAAAGCAGTCAATATAAAGTTAAAATCAGAGACAACTGATGTTTTACCAGATAACATTGATATCACGTTTACCTCGTCTGATACTGATCATGAGTCTGAGTTAATCAAAAAGGTGGTCGATCAGGTGTTGGATACTGAGGAGGTGTCTGAGTCAAAGTTTGAGTCTGGGTGTTCAAGTTCGTCAGTCAACAGTTCAAAGTTGTCGGAAAAACGATCTTACACTAAAGAATTTTTGTTATCCAAGGCAAATTTGGATGATGAAACATTTGAAGTTGCATACACTTTAAATGATTCGGACAAATTATACTCTGACAAAGAGTTTCCGATTAGAAGTGTTCGTTTTGACATGATTAAAAAGGTTTTCAAAATGACGGAAATCAATTTTTCTGAAATTAAGGATCTAAAATCTACTGAAAAACCTAAAAAATACAATTCTAGAGTTCAACAAAGGTTAAACAAGAAAAAAGGAAAAAAGGATTACAATTCTGGTTCTATTTTTCAAAAGAAAACAAACCAAAATTGTAGTTACAAAAGGAAAGGTTTAGGTTTTATTCAGCAAAAAAATTACAGAAATTTAAACAATTCTAAACTAAAAACAGAATTTGTTTCAGGTGGAAGTGTTGTAGATGAACAGAAGAAACCTTTCTGGAGACAAACAAACCAGGAGTTTCTTGTTGAAAGGAAAAGAACAGGAACTGGAGTTTTTCGTTCAAGAGACATTCTAAGAGATACAAGAACTTGTTTTCAATGTCAAGTTGTTGGACACATCGCTCACAATTGTCCAAACAAAGTCAACAGAAAACAGGGAGTCTCTGAAAAACTTAAAGAAAAAATGGTTGAAATGAATGATTCACCAACTACAAACTTCAAAATTTTTGACAATTCAAAAAATGAAGTTGGTGAAAATTCTAAAAAATTGTACAAAAAGAGGGCAAAAGACAACCAAAAATGGATTGTTAAAAATTCAGATGAAAAATCTGACGATGAATCTGATTTCACAAAATCAGAGGAGTCACAAGATGAGATCAAAGATTTGATGAATGATGTTGACATTAAATCACTAAGTGTGGAAGAGATTAAACAAATGGTTGGTAAAGTAGAAATCTCAGATTTTGATATTGAAAAAACATTTAATGAAAATGTTAAGAAAATTTTTAAGAAAATGCTTGATGGGAAAGTAAAGGGGGTTAAAGATTTTTATGCAACTAAAAAGGCAACTTACAACCCTACTGCTCAGGAATTGGAAGCCACCAAGTCAAATAAGACTTGGGTGGAAGTTTGTTTCCCATGATAGTCTTATGACTATGCCGGAGATCCCAAGTTTATATCGAGGATCAGGAATCGGCATCTTTCTAATATTTGAAATTTTTGATTAAAAGTTTTTGATAGTGTTTGGATTTTTACAGGTTGTATGAATACGCCGGAGCTTCCAGGTTGGTAAGTGCGAAGCAGGAATCGGCATTTTGATTGGTAAAATGGTGATGTAGACGTAACATTCCTACAAGTGGTATTGTGTTCTACATGTAGTAATTTTTACAATTGGTATAGAAGGTGCATACATGCAAGTGGTAAATCAGGGACATTAATTTGTACTTGATCTGCTACAAGTGATTAAAAGTAGACAATGTGATGAACCATATCCCGAATCTACAAATGATTATATCATAAAAACTTATTTTCCGGAAAAATCATTTTGATTAAAACAAACTTAAGTGTTTTGAAATCTAAATGAGAAAATAGTTTTGTGATAGGGGGAGTTCTGATTGTTTATGCCAAGTGAATGGCGATTTGATGCGATTCGATATCAGTTGTCACTTTATTGTACAGTTTATTTTCAAATTTCCTAAAATGTGTTTGCATTTTAGGGGGAGTAAAAATGTTCAGAAAATCCTAAAACATTTGAAAATTTGAAAAAGACAAAAACATGAAAAATTTAAAAATGAGTTTTTGTTGCATATAGAGGAAATGATAGTACATCAGTGGACTATCACAACATGCTAAAGAAATGAAAAGAAAAATGTGATAAACAATCTTACTGTGGATATGTCAGTAGGTTTTTGCACATTTAGTAAATTGTGATGAGATATAAACCTAAATTTCAAACTTGCTTGTTCTGTGGGTTAACACAAACTTGGATATATAGGTAACCCCTGAAATCTTGTTTGAAAGGTCCCTTATTCTGAGATACTAGGTCTTTATGCTCAGTGATATCTGGGGTATTATCCCGGGACTTCTGATTTTGCGGAAGCAATGGCCTAGTCCCCGGAGAATACTTTACATTTGCTTGAAATATAGCTCACCCTCAGCTAAAAATGATGAAACATTGAAAAATGCTAATCATGGCTGTTGAAACAAAAGATCCTCTAAAGGGGACACACCAAAAGTCGAAGCCGTCATCTCTCTGCGTATACGAGAGTATCGACCTGAGCTCTCACGGCCCTCGTACTATAATTTATTCCCTTACAGATATCATCTGTGGTATATTCACCTGTAAGACTGAATATTGGGATCTGGATACGGGAGTATATTTAAGTAGTGGGACACACAGATAAGTTTAAGTTGCTTAAAACATTAACATCGTATCTCGGATCAGTTGAACTTTGTGTGGAAATTTAAGTGGACAAATATACTGACAATCTAGGTGAATTGTTTAGAACTTAATATGAAATGAAGCTTAACGGTGTTAGTGATATGTCTCAGAAACTGATATGATCCTCTTGCACAAACTCACAAAAATATTGTTTGTAAATATTTCTTTATTGCATTCCATTACAATCAAAAATTACAAAAAGATTTTAGTGTGTTTTAGCATAAATTTTGAAAATATCAAAAAGATTTTCGACAACTGATATTGAAAAGCTGATTGTCAAAATTTCAAGTGCTAAACATGATGACTTGGTTGTGAGGGGGAGTGAATCTTAAAATGTCAAAAAGGTTTGTTAAAATCCTACAATTGGTATTTTTTAAAAACCTACATTTGGTTCATCATTGATTTGTGATATGAGAGAGAGTTATCTGATTATATCAGATTATTGGTGCATTTAAATTGTTAAATTTAGAAAATTTATTTCTGGGTTAAGATTGTTACAGGTGAGCCAGATTAATTTGTTCAAAGCTTATGAAAGTCAGAATCTGATCATGAATCTAAAGTTTGCTAGCTGCTGATGCTGATGAACTTAAGGAATCAAGAGATCTGATCAAGAGAATTAGATGAAATCCAGGCAATGATCTTGTAAACAACATTTGAGTCAGGCATCGATCCTAAAGCAGATATTGCTGAAGAACAAATGAATGCCAGCAAATTGTGAGGGGGAGTCTGATAGAGCAAGGTGATTCTGGAGAAGAAGATAGAGAGAGAAAAGCCCAGAGACTGATCAAGAATGAAGATGTGAAGACACAGTGTTGTTGTGACTCGATAGTCGACTCGTCAACATCTGAGGGGGAGTCTGTTGGTGCACTACATCTGTCGACTTCGTCTTGTATCGAGTCTTAGACTAGCTAGAATAGATCAGGGCACGTAAATCGAGAGAATGAGAGAGAGTTAGCAAGATTTCGCTTGAATGAATATGTATGTAAAGGATTTCGCTTGAAGCAGCTCAAGCGAAATCAACATGTTAAGATTTCGCTTGAGTCATGCTGAAGCGAAATCTCAATCCCTATATATAGGAGATCAAGGTCAAGCGAAATCATAAGTTGTTTTTGTGTGATTTCCATACCGAGGTGCTGCCGGTGTGAGAACTGATTGTAATTGCTTTCATATCAATACAAATCAGTGTTAAAGTGAAGATTCAGCTGTTTTAAAGTCAAATACTTGTTTTCCGCACCTGTATTTGATGGAATTCCTCTGAACCGACTCGTTTAGGTCGCAAACACGGTCCTTACAATTAGCGAGGTTCTGCTCCGTTGTAAGTATTATAACCCTGGTTTCGTAGTAAATACGCTGCCCGATTGATTTAGGGTTCCGTAACAACTGTCGTGGTTCTGCCCGACGTAGTTGTTGGACTGCCGTCTCGGGGAGGGTGTCATTAATATTTTCAAAGGGTTATGATACTAACCAATGTACATTTGTATAAATTATAGATTATATCCAGGGAACCCTTACGCGAAGTCTAAGATAGCAATGTGAGTTTATCCTCTTTTTGATAACCTTTTTGTAATATTTTACAAAACCTTAATTGTTTTACAATGTGATTAAGCGGTGATTGAGTCTTTGTAGTTCTTCAATTACTGTCGGTATGTTGGGGTTTTGTATACAAAATGTACTACACTGTGAGTAGTAAGTAGAGGATGACAATACGTTACCATTGGACAATGAGTTAGCCAATGTGTAATATGACCCACAAGTCAGTGGATTGACAGTACTAAATGGAGTAATTGTGTAGAAATAAACAATGTGATCGCTCTCAATACTGTTTTAATTAATAAAATGTTTCTTGATTAAACTGGGATTCACTCACCAGTATTTCCCGCTGACAAATGTTTTTAAAACATGTTTCAGGTAACAAAATGTGACAGCCAATTAGTAAAAAGCCAGCTGGAGAGCACTGAAGGCTTGGGAAAAATGTGGCTATAAAAGTTACCTAAAAGATGATGTTTTAAATTCAATAAAATAGGGTTTATCCCTATAAATGTATTGTAATAAGAAACTTGGGTTTTACCCATGTGATTATTAATATCAAATGAGGTGGTTTTACTCTGATAAACATTTCCTAACTACGCTCCTGATGTAAATTCCGCTGCCAAATTAACAAACCTGATACCACCCCACTCTGAGCTCGCGTCCGCTCGTTCCCGGGACAGATAAAGGATCGGGGGTTGCGACAACACTAAAGGCGAGTCGAATCCAAGTGATTCATCTTGTCTACCTGTTTTATTTTTATTTTTATTTTCAGCATTTTTAGTTAGTTTCCATTTTCTAGTTTAAACATTTTTCTAAATTTTTGATTTGATTAGATGTTGAGGATACACCGGTACTAAAAGCTCTTGTGTCCTTGGACGACTTCGGTATCTTACCAACGCTATACTACGCTCACGATAGGTGCACTTGCCCATATGTGTGTTTAGTGTTAGTAAAATATAGTGTTTTATAAATTTAAAACTTGACTAAAGTGTTAAAAAGGGCGAAAAATATACTTAAATATATACCACACACTACGTACATCACCGGTAATGGTCAACGGGTGTAGAATTGGCCTAACTTATCGCCATGGTCAGTGATAGACCTGGCAAACAGAGGCAACAACAGTCAGCTTCGGTTTCGAACTCTTTCGTGACGTAACATAGGTAGCTAATATAACAAGTAACTTCTAAACACTACAACTTACTGTTCAAGTTGAAACAGTGAAAACTTTTGGGAAACAACTTACTTTATATCCATAAACTAAAACCTGTGAACTCACTCGTCATAATTGTTGACACTTGTTCTTACGCATTTTTCTCAGATCGCTAAGGTATAAATGGCTTAGGTGCATAACATGAATAAAACATTTTCTTTATGATTGCATCATACACTTATACTGTTGGTTTTAAACGTTTGTTTTGACGCACACATTACTTTACGTTTATTATGCTTCCGCATTTCATTAACTTATTTTGGTTGTTTGGTTTAAAACATATTTTTCTCATATAGAGGTCGTTCTATATGGCTGGTGTCTTAGATCCTAGTATGTGGTGAATTTACGTATAAAGAGTTTGATGCTAAATGGGTTTTGACGGTATTGTGAAATTGATGTTATATTGATGTTAAAATGTGCTTATAATCATCATATTTACAAGAATGTATGAGGTACTTGACTAAATTAGATGTCTGGATGAATGTCCATATACATGATGAAATGGTTTTCACATGGTGATGAAAACCCCAAATTCTTATATGATAGTTTAATGATTTAGCGTATGATAATTGAAAGTTATGTTAACTTGATGCTAATAACTGTATGAACTTGTTGAGTTGAAAGAAATATGGTAATTTTGGTTGGCAAATTGAGCTAATATGATAT
Source organism: Helianthus tuberosus (assembly GCA_030545235.1). NCBI lineage: Eukaryota > Viridiplantae > Streptophyta > Magnoliopsida > Asterales > Asteraceae > Helianthus > Helianthus tuberosus. The sequence goes on from CM060402.1 coordinate 6,774,527, forward strand.
ACTAAAAATGATGCCCACCAGGTGTTCGATAAAGTACCTAAGTGAGTTTTATCAAATTGTTAGTGTATTTATGTATATCAATTGGCAGTTTGACTTTTTAAAAGTCAAATTGACCTAAAGTAAAATGAAATGATAAAAGAGGTATAAAAATCTATATGAGTGATAGTCATGGTATTGATGACTAATTTAATCATCTTATAGATGTTATATGATAGTATGACTCTTGACAAGCTAGGTGAGAGCTTGGAAAGGAATGGGTTAAACGGGTCAAAGACATGAGAAAGCTCGAACGGACACAAGGTAAGTAAATATTACACCTCCTAGAAAAGAACTACTACTTATCTAATGGGAAGTATTTGGTTAAAAACAAGGTTAACAAAGAATCAGAAGCGATTAGACGAATGATTTTGTTAAGATGAGACCTTATGGTGTAAACCATGAAACGGGTCAAAATGGATAAAGTTATGAAAAAACTATATTTTGGTAATAAACGATAACTCGATAAGATGAGACCCTATGATATAAACCACAACGGGTCAAATGAGTAAAAATTGTGTTGAATCACCTTTGGTGACAACAATAACTTACTAAAAACAAGACCTCATAGTGATAACTATGAAACAAGTCAAAATGGGTATAACTATGTTAAATCACATTTCGGTGATCAAATAAAGGTTTGAAGAAATAAGACCCTATGGTGTAAACCATAACGGGTCAAAATGAGTGAAACTACGTTAAATCACATTTTGGTGATAAATAAAGAAGTATGAAAAGAAGACCTTATGGTGTAAGCCATAACGGGTCAAAATGGTGTGTAAATGCACTATGTGTGATAAGTGCATGATCTCAGAACTTAAAGGGTCTTTTATGTATCTTGTTAAAAGTTTGGGTATGGTCTGAATTAATCTTTATTTATGTCCGAGTTTACTGTGTGTGGACCATAGAGTCCGAGTTTATGATTGGACTCTAGGTCCGAATTTATGTTGCATTATATGTATGTACGGACTAAGTCACTTTAGTCCGAGTTTCTTATACATACATATAATATCAGAGTTTAGTTTGTCTCATGTATATTAAGATTAGGTTAAGAGAGTCAGGACTTGTGTTTGTTACACAGCCAGAGTTTGTTAGTTTTGGGCCTAGGGCCTATGTATTATCTATCCGGACTTCTGTGTCCGGATATAGTCTTGTATATATACTTTTAGTGAAAAAACAAAACATAGATTTCTTTTGTGGAAAGTTTATGCCTCAAGAAAACCCTAATCATTATTGTGTGCATTGTTTGGTGGCTACCGTGTGTGACGTCACTCATCATCTTCATCTGAGAATACTCTGTGTATTCTTAGATTATTCTCATTTGTTCTTGATCCAACATTCTACAGTGGTTGATTGCTAGGTGGATTCTGCACACCTACTAATTGTCTTCATTGAGTGAGATCCTAGGTTAGGTGACCTTTCTAGTGGTATCAGGGCAGTGTGCTCATACTACTGTAGGTTTTGGGTTTGAAGGTTTAGTTTGAGAAAAATCACATTTTGATTGGGTTTTAGTGTTATTTGCTGTGGTTTTGAGTGTTTTTCATCATCCTTTCTTGATTTCTTTGAGTTTTGATGATGGATTTTGATTTGGTTAGAGGTTTTAGGTTAAATATTCATCTGGGTTTTACAGAGCTCTTGAAGATCTTCATCTGGGTTTTTGAAGGTCAGTGAAAGATTCCCTATTTGATCCTTTTAAATTTGCTCCGAGTTTTATTTTACTGTTTGTTTCCGGATTATTGTTGAACTTGTGTGAAGTCACACTTTAGAGATATCCGAAAGCAGGTTTCCTTCTTGTCTGGATTAACTTGTCCGGATTACTATTTTGATAGTAAACCCCGGATTTGTTTTATCCTCCGTATTTTAGGGGTCAGGGTTTACATTTAAGAGGTCAGGGTTTACAACTTTGAGTGTATTCTGAGTTTTAAAACTAGCATCCTATCCAAGTTTAATTTTTCAAAAACATTTCCGAGTTAATATATTATATAGTACGGGTTTTACTATCAATAATATATTCCGACTTTTAATATATTAAAGCTTTCCGAGTTGGTTGTTTAAAATCCATCCGAGTTTAGTCTTTTAAAATTGTCCAACTTTTAAAAGGTTACATCCCATTATTTAAATAAGTATTTTTCGAGTTTTCAAAATTCAAAAACTATTTTGAGTTTCTTCGATTATTTATTTTCTCTGAAGTTTATGATAAAGAGAAAATCCGAGTTTAATTCTAAAGTGGGTCCGAGTTTGAAAGGTAATTTATCCGAGTTTAATTGTTTTAAAATGGGTCCGAATTATTTAAAAGAATTTCATCATTCCAAGTTTAGTTTTTAGAGTTTCTTTCCGAGTTTAAAAGATTCAGTTAGTTTCCGGGTTTAATAGGTGAATTGTGAGTTGTCCGAGTTTTGTTTCAAATCAGGTTTTGATCCGGGTTTTTATAACACTCTGATATTCTCCGACTTTTCACTCTGTATTTCCAAGTTTCACTTGTGTCTCCAGATTTTCTAACTTAGAAACTTTTTCAAAGGAAACTTACTGTTAAACTCACTGTTACTTTCTGTTTCTTTCAATTCCACTTTGTGTTCCTTTCAAAATCTTTCAAAATGGCAAACAACAATCTGACCGCAATGGTGCAAAACCTCAAGCACAATGCTGAAGTGGGGAGTAACAACAAACCTCCTCTTTTGATAAACGAGCTGGATTTTCCTGAATGGAAGGAGCGTTTTGAAAGATAGGTAAAAGTGAAAGATATCAAGATTTGGCTGTGTATTGTTAAAGGATGTGGAGCTACACCGGTTAGAACCTTAACGATCGATACCTATTTGGCACTTACCGACGACCAGAGAAAGTTTTGTGATTGTGAAGAGAAAGCAATGTCCATGATAATGATGGCTATGACCAATCCATACTTCATACTTTCCTTAAGAGAAGTAATTCGAAGGACCTATGGAATAGCATGATTGAACGTTACAAGGGAAATGCCATGTATAAGAAACGACGTCTAGAACGATTAAATACTCAATTCATTGTGTTTAAAGCTTTAAGGAATGAATCATTTGATGAAATAGTGAACAAATTTTATCACCTTTTAAGTGAGCTTGATCGAAGTCAGGAAGGTATCTATACGAAATTTGAGAAGTCGAGAAGTTTCTGAATTGCCTTCCTAGGGAATGGAACATGTATACGACACTGATAAGAGAAGGTGTTCTCTATGAGGAGCTCTCCATGGAAGAAGCCGTGCAAAAACTGAAAGGATATGCTTGGAATATGGAAGACCAAGCTTCTAATTTTGAGAAGATCCAAGATCCTCAGTTGTATAAAGCTTCAAAACCGAGAGATAAGAGCAGTAATAGTGGAGTTGGTGTTGACCTATATTAAGAAAATGAAGCTCCTGCAAGTGATCATGCTTTTATAAGCAATAATGTTGATTCAAGTGGCACAACGAATTCTAATCAGGGAATCTACTCTTCTAGTGGAGTTCAGAAGTCTCAAGCAACAAACTTAAATATTCCCAAGTTAGATGGAAGATGCTTAAAATTGATAGAAGAAAACATGAGCCTTTTGGCATCCTTCATGACTGCCTACGAAAACTTCTGTCTTGGAAAGCTTGTAGAACCATCAAGTCTCGATGAAGACTTTGACCAAATAGACCAAAATGAAATGGAAGAACTTGATCTACAACTCAATATGGCACTATTGGTTTGAAGAGCGAAGAAATTCCTTCTGAGGACGGGTAGGAAATTCATAGGAGGTCAGATGAAGACTTGAATGGGAGTTGACATGTCAAAGGTGAAATGTTACACTGAAGCACCTACGGGCTTTTAGCACGAGATTGTCGAAAGCCTAAGATGGAAAGATCTGACAAAGAAAACAACTCTCATGGAAACAACTCAAGACCTCATACCAGTGCAGAAAATGCTTCAAACTCGAGTTCTTGCCCAAATGGTGCAGAAAACCCTACACATTCGACAAACAATGCGATGGTGGCTCAACCTCTAGAGAATGTGATCGAGCCTTACGACTGGGGTTGTGTCTTGGAAGAAATTTCGGGAGCTATTGTTTCACAAGCCTTTGTGGCTGAGATTATTAATGATAAAGTGTGTGAAAAGGTTATCGAAGAAGCTAGCATTGAGGAACTTGCGGTTGTAGCCGAGGTTTTTGGGGAAGAATTGGATTCGGGTAATGTTGCTGAGAATGAAGAAAACCTGAAAGAAGACACTAAGGAAAAGTTGAACAGAACAGAAGATGGAGAAAAGGTTAAATGCTTTGCGTTCAAGATCTCCATAGTTGAAATGTAGCAATTTGCAGATGCAGACGCTAAAAACTTAGAAGAAGACTCCATGGAAAAGGAAGCTTGTGCATTCATGGCTGGCATCGAGGTAAAATCGACTTCCGTAGATAAGCGTTGTGCAAGATGCGTTGAGTTTGTTACCAAGATTGATAGATACGCATTTCATAACACAAATTTGATTATAGATTTAGAAATATCCAGAGAACTCATTGCAGTTTTGTCTAATTCGGATAAAGAACACATAATTAAGATAAAATCGTTGAAAAATGATATCTCTGAATTTGAGACTTGTGGCACAGGTAACTCTTAAAAATCAGGAACTAAAATCTAAACTTGAATTGAACCAAAATTGTCCTTTTGGAAAAGAAAAAAATCATTTTGGAAAAAGATAATCTGATTTTAGACTTGCAAAGAAAAATTGAAAAGTTTGGGGATTCATCTGAATTGATTAATTTTTGCATTAATAGCCAACGTCTCAAAGAATCTGAGGAAAAAATGTTTGGCATCGGGTATAAGAAAGTGTCTCCACAGGTAAATCATAATTATACATCGATGGCAAGTATTGATCCTGAATTGGCTAATTTTGTGCCAAAGACCCCTCTGACTGTTGAACCACAAAGTGAGTCAGAATCTGAGCCCGATGAGGTTTGTGACTCAGAACATTCGAAGATGAGCGAAGCCACTAAGAGAATTGAGCTAAATTTTGATAACATTGAGAATTTGATAACCAATAAAATTTTATAAATTTTTAATCAAGTTCAAAATGCTAAGTCAAAACCAAAATCATGTGGGAAACCTAAAAAGAATTGAAAAATATCCCTAAAACTGAGTTAGTTAAAGGGGAAGATTTCGTCAAAGAGGAAGAGAAAATCGAAACAGGTTCAAACTCTCAATTTGTTAACAAGATTTTGAAAAATACCACTAAAGCTTCATCATCTTCAACCAAGAGGAACGTCCAAAGAATGCTGCAAAAGTTCATAAATGTTATAAGTGTCGTGGGAAAGGACACTTGGCAGCAGATTGTCCAGATGACAAGGGTAAATCCCACGTTGATCCTGATAAAAAAAACCTTTTGTTGAAAAACCGCAAAATGAAACAGTTAATGTTGAAAAGAAAAACGGTAAAACTCAAAAGGTTGAGAATAACAAGGTGATTAATCAAGAAGTGAAACCTATTGTCAAATCAAAGGTTAAATCACAACAAAATCAGGATCATGAGGAGAGACCAGTTGTTATTGATGGTGGTCAAGGTTCAGAAATTTCATCTAAAAAACATAATGCTCGTGAGAAAACGCCTCACCGACGCCAAAATCATGTTACTTTCCAATCACATGAGATGACCAACGTTCTGGAGGTTTGAACAACAACTATGTTAGACCTCATGCACATAACAGATTCATGAATGACCGAAATGTGTCACCCCCCTGATTTCCAAATCAAAGACAACATTTGGAAAATCATCCATGATCATTCTTAAGAAACAAAGAATCTCCTAGGTTTTGTAGGAATTTTGAGCCACTCTGAAGTCAAAATTACGAATACCAAAACAGATCGTCACTGCTCAGGGGGATAATACAGCTCTGCAAGTGCAAGCTCAATGCAAAATCGATGAGCTTAAGATAATTCATGATGATCTGGATAAAGACAAGGATCCTGAAGCCGCTAGGCATGGGGAGTAGCCAAGGAGCTTACAAGCTTCTGAAGCTGTAACCGTTGCTCAGGTTGAGGGGGAGTCTTGTACGGGAGCTGAAGCTGGGAAAAACAAGGGTCCTACTGCTGATGATTTTGGTTCTTCTTCTGATTCTGATGATTATAACTATACCGCTGATGTGATTTTGGGTGATGGCGATGTTCTGGTGGGAACAATGGAGGATTGGAGGTCAGATGATGAAATTTCTGACAATTTTGATTATGTTGAAACAGGTAAGGGCAAGAATATTGAATACGAATCAGTGGGCATGAATATGGATGATCTTAGAAAGTATGTGTTTGGAGATGCTCTTCCTGAAGAAATTACTAATCCTGTACGAATTCCCGAAGAGGTCCATCTCGCGTCTCGTAAATGGTTCAAACCTCTTCCTGATCAGACTCAAAAGTAGAGGTATGTGAACACTAAAGGGGAATACACGGGTCAAATAAGAAGTTGGGATTTCGACGAACAACATAGTTTGGTTATGATCAAACGTATGGATGGGTTTCAATATTTCGGACTGTGTGTTAAGTTCCCGCAAACCTTACATGCACGTGATCTTCATCATCTTGCACAATTGGATTTAAACAAGCATACCAATGTAGGCAGCATTAGAGGTTTAATCCCTCATCTGGTAGCTGAAAGCCTCAAAAGCAAATGGAAGACTTTCAAACCTGCAGTTGGACGAGCTATCAAGTCCAAAGATAAGTTCAGTGGTAAACACGTTTTGAGGATGGTGTATCCGCCAGCCAGATGCCTACATAAAATTCCTATGCGCAAGTTCGATCTCGATAAGATTCAGGGAATTGGGTATTGGTATGTTGACGGGAAAACTGGTGAAGCAATCATAACACAAAAGAAAGTGACTGAAGAGATTCTTCGGATTTTGGATCCTGTTTCGCTCGTCAATCTGAAGATGGAACATCTGAAGAAGCTTCGTCGTCATCCACTGCATTACCTTGAAGTAGATCATCCGATAGCAAATCAGTAAATCAAGGTCGTGCAGTTTTGTGTGAAGAACCAAGTGTGTGCAGGCAGCGAATACTCGAAGTGTTAATGAAGAAAAGATTTCAAGTTCTGCATTGAAGATCCCGCACTGATCAAGGGTGAGTCTGTAAATGCACTATGTGTGATAAGTGCAGGGTCTCAGAGCTTAAAGGGTCTCTTATGTATCTTGTTAAAAGTTTAGGTATGGTCCGAATTAATCTTTATTTATGTCTGAATTTACTGTGTGTGGACCATAAAGTCCAAGTTTCTTTGGACTCTAGGTCCGAATTTATGTTGTATTATATGTATGTACGGACCAAGTCACTTTAGTCCGAGTTTCTTATACATACATATAATATTAGAGTTTAGTTTGTTTCATGTATATTCGGACGAGGTTAAGAGAGTCAGGACTAGTGTTTGTCACACAGTCAGAGTTTGTTAGTTTTGGGCCTTGGGCCTATGTATTATCTATCCTGACTTCTGTGTCTAGATATAGTCTTATATATATATATATATATATATATATATATATACTTTTAGTGAAATAACAAGACGTAGATTTCGTTTATGATTTAGGTAGACCAACATATGATGATTTTCTTGTATATTTGCATATATGTTGCTTACTGATGACTTATCTGCCTATTGCTACTTGATTTACTTACCCGTTTCTCGTCTATCTGTCGGTTGGTTGTTTTGGAGCCGGGGGTCTCTCAGGAAGCAGCCTCTCTATTCTTGAATAGAGGAAAGGTTTGCCTACATCCCACCTCCCCCAGACCCTACCAATAGTCTGCTATTTGTGGGATATACTGGGTATGGTTGTTGTTGTTGTTGTAACAAGACGTAGATTTCTTTTGTGGAAAGTTTGTGCCTCAAGAAAACCCTAATCATTACTGTGTACATTGTCTGGTGGCTACTGTGTGTGACATCACTCATCATCTTCATCTGAGAAAACTATGTGTATTCTTATATTATTCTCATTCTCCTTTGTTCTTGATCTAACATTCTACAGTGGTTGATTGCTAGGTGGATTCCGCACACCTAGTGCAATCATTGTCTTGATTGAGTGAAATCCTAGGTTAGGTGACCTTTCATGGTGTTGAATCACCCTTTTTGTGATAAACAATATATGGATTGGTTGAGACGCCAAAAGGGCAAACCAAGAATGGTCAAAAGGACAAACGGGTCAAATGGTGATAATATCACCATTTAAACTCGGTATTTAATGCTTTGCCTTGTTAAGTTCCATACTTACAGGTAAGCATAATGTACGACATGCTTTGCTATGAATTAGCAAAAACAGTTGCAAGTTATTGATAACGGGTCATTGCTTTGATCCCGCCAGGTATGTGCAATGGATCATACTCTTAGTAAGGGCTTATGGTCCCACTAAAGATGGTTGGGTCGGAATTGGATAATAGACCACCTCAAGTGAGGTATAACTAGTATTCGGGTAAATGGCCCTTAGAGCAAAGGATATGTTTATAATGCAAAATTATGATCAAATGAGTTTCAAAATACTAGACTATTGGAAATATTTATATCCTTAATGACATAATTAATCTTGATGGGATAACGAGCTAAACGTGCCCGCTTGTTTTCATCTAAACTTTTAAAAGTTAACCGGTTTAGAAAAAAAGGCTTAAATTTGACTAAAACGTCCTCGAATAATGGGTTTGGGTAAACTACCTCCAAGGGTAGATTAGATAAGGAGTCCTATGTTTGAGTGACCCTAACGATAATTAAATATGGGAGACTTGAACAAAAAAGGCTTAAAGTCTCCTAACGGGTCGTTTGGGTAAAGCGCCATACAAGAAGGTACTATGGAATTGTTAAGGTTTTGCCTAGAGTAGCCAACCATAATTTAGGTTGTGGTTAGAAGAAATGATGAAAAACTTGCTAATAAATTAGGAGGTATGAACTAGAATGCATAATGCCTCCTAACGGGTATGTTGGGTAGTAAACTTTAAACCGAAGGATTGATTTAAAAAGCTAAGGATCCGGATTCAAATCAAGGTTTTGACCCAATAAATGTCGGGGAAAATCCTAAAATGGTAAACTTGAAGTTGGGTGCAAAATTATGAAATCTTAGCAAAAATTCAGACATGGGTGAAAACTGCCAGTTCTGCAAACTTTCTAGAAAAGTGTTCCCCCCGCCCCATGTTGGGGAGACACATTAACCCTCCATGATGTGTGGAGGTGTGCGGTCAACAAAAGTCAATATTTTGCACCCCAGCACCATGCGAGGGAGCTGGGCTGCCCTTCCGTGACGCACGGGGGCACTCTGTTTCAGTGAAATTGTTTTCTTTGTTGTTTTAAAGGCGTTTAACCATTTAACTTAAACACTAATTGTTTTTAGTTTTTATGATAGGCTTTCGCTAAGGCGGGAACTAGACAGGCAGATGACCAAGTGCGCAAAGAACCGTGCACTCCTAAACCGCCTTTTCCTTGGAAACATCCTTTCGAGATAGTTAAAGCACGGTCGTACGTGACGAAGATTTCAAGTCCAAAACCCCTTTAGTTTTCCGACTATAAGATGTGAATAAGAATCAGTTATGTCGATTCGTCTGGGTGATCAGTTAACCTAGACTCGTAAGTTATTCGTTAAAAAAATTATATATATATATATATATATATATATATATATATGACCTAATCATTTGAATATGTAAAATATTCGGAATAAAGAGTGTTACATATTAGATTTTTCCATGTATCCATAAAATACATGAATCAGTCTCGTTTATCTATTTTATATTTATGTATAATAAAGATGGTTTCAAAATATATAAACCTAACTTAGTTTTTAAGAAAAAAAAGTAAAGCAGTCACTTGAATATAAGAAAAAACATGTTTTGCAGGTAATCGTATCCGTGATGAAGTTTACAATGCTAAGAAACGAAGTTCCGAAGTGTTTTCTAGTCGAAAGTTTAGTTTAGAAAGTGTTTTACGAGTTGGGATGAGTTTGGAAAATTTTCTAAGGCATTGAAGCAAGAAAATAACAAAACTTTATGTGAAAAATGGCCCCTCGCGTCACGCGAGGGGCACATGGCAATCAGCACCGCACCGTGGTCAACGAAAGTCAACCGAAGATAATTTAAAAGTGCCGCGTTGCGCGACATCCTCACTGAGCGATGGGGCGAGGGTGCTTTGATGCCCAGTTCAGTTTATTGCCTGGTTTGATCAGTTTCTTGCGTTTGGTTCATCTACAATACGTATTTTCCAGTATTTTGAGTAGTATTTTTGTACATGAGTTTAATTTAGTAGTTTTGAGTCGGTTTTTGTATAGAGTCGGTACTGCTTTTGGTTTTTGCTTGTTTTTGTTTGTGAAGGTTTGAATCGTACTACCCGTACTCAATCTCCATTCGGGTGATTTTGGAGCTATTTAATAGAAGTCAAAGCATTCCTCGAGTATACCAGTTATCAGAGCCGATCGCGAATGAAATGCTAGACGATCGGAGCTGAATTGGACGAGATTTCAGAGCTTATGCGATCATTTAACCAGCTAAGTCCTTTCTAATTTGCCCTTGGTCTTTTTATTCTTAGTTATTTTAGTCTTTTGAGTCAGTTTCTATTCCTACATTGAGGGCAATGTATAGTTTAAGTGTGGGGACGAGACACTGTCGTTTGAGTTTGTATACTAAGTCTCGAGTCATAGAAATTGAAAAAATTGAAAAAAATAGAAAATTAAAAAAAAATGAAAATGTCCTGAAAAGAAGATTTTTTACAAATAAATGGAAAGTGATAGAAAAACTTTGATTGATTGGTTTTCAAAATAATAATAATATGAGTTAAAATTGGCGAAAAGACGTATTTTCTGTAATGTTCTGGTAGGCCCAGCCGAGTTAGAAGGTTCCCTAGAATATTTAATAATACCATTAATTTAAATAATTAAGTCTTGTGGGTACTCATCTAGGAAAAATTGGGAAATGAAACCGCCGATAACAGTATAAGGAACACTTTTTATAAGTTAAAACCGCTAGAATTTTTAATCATGTGAAAAAATAGAATAAATGAGCTAGATAAAATTACGAAGCCTATGGAATCTCCCTTGGAGATGGTGACCTTAATCGAGAATCCCTCTAGGTTAAGTTAGAAAAAAATGATAAATTACCGAAGCTTATGTTGTCGTTATTGGGGATGGTGACTCTGATTAGGACAACTTCTGAGTTAGGTATAAAATGTCTAATGCTCAAAAAAAGAAAAAAAAAGAAAAAAAAGAGAAAAAATATACGATTCTAAATTCTCTTAGTTTTCTCATATGCCGATTAGGAAATAGTTAATTAACTGTTCATTTAGTTTCATAAGCATGAGGTGGGAGTAGGTGGATCCCTTTAGATAAAATCACGTGATAAGTATACTGGTAATCGTCGTTAAACGTTTCCGAGTCTTATAAAATAATATATCTAAATTCTTTTGAAACCAATGATTTTAGTTCTAATTCCATTGCAGGGTTTTTCAATGACGAAAAAATAGTAAGTGTGGGGATACTTGATATGATGTAAATTACATCTGTTTCCATGTATTAGTTTGTATTATAATCTGGGGTTATTGGATTTTATCACCCTTAACTATCGGTCATTGGCCGTTGCCACCCCCAACTATCACTTTGCCGCCCGTCACCCCCAACTTAACACTTCGTGTGTTCTGTCACCAGATCATTAACTTTTGATCCTGTTACTATACTTTTGGGGTGTCCTAAGATCCTTAAAACCTTCTCAAGATCCCTATGACACCCCAAAAAGTGTAGTAACATGATCAAAAGTTAGTGATCAGTTAACGACGTGGTGACAGAACACACTAAGTGTTAAGTTGTGGGTGACGGGCGTAAAAATGATAGTTGGGGGTGGCATCGGCCAATAACTAATAGTTGGGGGTGATAAAATCTAATAACTCTATAATCTGAGTCATTTTTACCATTGGTCTTGTATATTATTGTTTCTGTCCCGGAAGTGAAAACGAGCTGAAACGTTAAAGAAACAAGCACACGGGAGAAGGTTTGGGCTTATTTAAGGATTCTCATGGAATGGAAATGGATATTTAAGGAGATGAGAAGATAGATAATTGAATTACGAATCTGTAGGCGAAAATGGTGAAGAAAACAGAGTTGAAACGAAGAAGTTATGGACAAAACAGTTTTGTCAGTTCGCATGCTGGTCGCTTCGCGCAACCAACAGACACTAAGGAGATCGCGCGACGCGGAGTGCAAGCTGGTCAGCACGTAAAAGTCAAGTTTTGAGCCTATTTAAGCCCATAGTTAACCCTAATTACATTGGAGACTTATCCCAGACGGATTTTAGAGGTTCCATAGGTGATTTTGAGTGGAAAGAAGGTGTCGGGATCTATTTTGACATTGTGGGTTCGTGATTTTCACTCTAGCAAACATTTAGTTCGTTATTTATCTTTAACTTTGTGTTTTTGGTTCGTTTTGACATGTTTTGCTTTATTTTGATGAACTTGCTACTGTTCTTGATTATGATTCTTGGCTAGAAATCTTAAACACTACTAGGAAAGATGAATACATGTTAAATTGAAGTTATATTCGTGAATCAGGTAGTTCTATGTGTTCAACTAATCTTAATATCTACGAGGTGGGAGATTATCGGTTTGTCTAGGTTGTTAGATTGCTAGGGTTAGGTACTTTGTGAGAATACCACTTTAATTTCCCTTTCAATTCTTTCTTAACAAGGTGAATCAGGTTATCATAGTTACCTTTGATTTTTATACCGTGAGGGCAATTGTCAATATAAGGTACTTTATTGATATAATTGGAAAGCCGTAAGGAATTCCATAATAACCGGTAAAATAACATCTTGCTAGGTTTCCATAGGTGTCTTCTCGATAAGGGTCAAGGGTCCTGTTCGGTTATGCGGTAAGTTTAGTATTTCAATATCCCCGTTCCATAACATTGTCATACCAATAGAAAACCAATCCATGTCTTGTAGGATTCCAACCTAGGTAGTGTCCTTACCATCATTTGAATCAATCCAAAGTCTCAGTATGTGTCTTAGTTTGGTTATTAGTTAGTTTTTAATTAGTTGTATTAGGTCATTAGTAACCCCCCCCCCCCCCCCAAACAACAAAACAAATTCAGTCGTGTCAGTCTTAGATAAGTTAATCGAGTCTAGTATTCGTAATTAGAGAGTCTCTAGGGTTCGATACTTGGATTTACTTAGGTTATACTACATTGACCGGTACACTTTCCGCTTTATGGTAGGGGTGTTCAAAAAACTCGTGGTTCGCAGCTCGCTCGAAACTCACTCGAAAAAAGTTTGAAAGAGCTCGGCTCGAAATTGGCTCGGTTGTAAACGAGCTAGCTCGGCTCGGCTTGGTTTGTAAACGAGCCGAGCTCGAGTTTGGCCTGGCTCGGCTCGCGAGGTCGTGAGCCAGCTCGATAAGGTTTACATCCTTCATTTTTTGTCCCACATCGATCAGAAGACAAAAACTAAGGGAGTATCTCCCCTATAAAAGAAAATACAGAAAATGTACAAAGTGAGTTAACTATTTATACTTGCATATTTAGCCATTTGGTTAAATATAATTGCAATTATGGCCCTTAGTCTATAAAAAGATTCATTTTTATGGCTTTTTAAGTAGTAAATTTTGCGATTCTTTGTTAGTTCGAGCTAGATCGAGCTGAGCCGAGCCGAGTTAGCTCGAATTTTAATCGAGTCGAGCTCGAGCCTCAAATCTCAGCTCGATTTGAAATTCGAGCTCGAGCCGAGCCAGCTCGAATTGAGTGTGAGCCGAGCTCGAGCCGGGTCGAGCTCGGCTCGACTCGGCTCGTTTACAGCCCTACTTTGTGGTCTAGGTTTTAGAGAGTCTATTTGTATAAATTTAAAAATTATCGTGTCTAGTTTAGGTTAATATTAGTTAGTTTTTATTTGATCACTTTTAGCACATCACAACCCGAACACGACACAAACCCGAAAATCATGTCAAACACCCGAACACAACCCGAATATTTACGGGTTGACCCAAACATGACCCGTCCAACCCGAAATTTTTAGTTTTTAATTTTGTTTCCGTATATTAATATATTAAAACTAAAATTTGCTAAAAAAACACTAACGTATATAATAGAATTACATTTAAATTATAAAATCTTATCTTAATTTCTCTTTTTAAATTATAATTATCACATAAAAGACACACTCAATTTAGTTTATGACATAAAATATATTGTAAAAAATATAATATGTTATAAATATAGGCTCCGACTATAACTCCCTAAATAGGTTAAACAGATTAACCCGTCAACCTGACCGGGTTAACTCGAACCCGACCCGTTTAGCTAAACAGGTTCGTGGGTTCAATCTGAAATTGACCCGAACCCTTTTTAGACTAAACCCAAACCCCTGAATTTCATGTTAGGTTTGTGTCGTATTTTCGGGTCGCGTCAACAATTCACAGCCCTAATTTTTACGCCTATTTTTTCCCTGTTTTATGACTCCGTTGCAACATGCTGGTGCTAGATCGACTCAATTATTGTTTTCTATGGGGTTATTGGATTTTATCACCCTAAACTATGGCGAAATATAACATAACAAAAAGTAGATGTAGAAACATTAAACTTTATATTTCGCTTGTATGGTTTAATGTTTCTACATCTACTTTTTGTTATGTTATATTTTTTTTGTTTTTTATTTTTATTTAATATGAGCTTTTTTTGGTATTGGTGGTCACTGACGGTGCCACGCCACTGGTACTACCTGACACGATTTTACGCCTCCGTCGTAACCCGGGTGGGGCTAATACCAGATAGACATAAAACTCAACATCTAAAACATTTTTAATTTTTAATAAAGAAAGTAAAAAAAAAATGTGGGCACACACTCCACAGTCCACAGTGCCTTAGAGAAATTATAAATTGTTAACCAAAATCTCTCACCACCGTTTGTTATAAATATTCTCTCCATAGCTAAACCCTAAGCATAAGCTCAATTCACCATCTTTTCTTCAAGACCCACATAACAAATCAACTTTCCTCAAAAACCCACAAATCTTTTTCAATTTTCTTGAATAAAGTTGAAACCTTTATTGCAAAATGGTGGTAAAGAAGCCAAGAATAGTGATAGTTGGGGCTGGAATGGCAGGCTTAACTGCTGCAAACAAGCTTTACAAAAAAGGGGCATTTGAGGTTTGTATTGTTGAAGGTGGGAATAGAATTGGGGGTAGGATTAACACCTCAGAGTTTGGTGGTGATAGAATTGAAATGGGGGCCACTTGGATCCATGGAATTGGAGGTAGCCCTGTTTATAAAATAGCTCTGGAATCCAATTCCATGGAATCAGATGAGCCTTGGGAGTGTATGGATGGGTTTCTTGATGATCCTATCACCATTTCTGAAAATGGGTATGTGTTAAATCCATCTTTAGTTGATCCTGTTTCAAATCTTTTCAAGAATCTTATGGATTTTGCTCAAGGAAAAAGGAAGTTATTAGGGGGTGGTGTTGTGAATGGTGGGCAAGATGGGAATGGGAGTGTTGGGTCTTTTCTTAGAAAAGGTCTTGAAGAGTATTGGAGATTGGAATCAGGAAAGGAAAAGGAAGAGGTGAATGGGTATGGGAATGGGTATGGGCATGGGAATGGGAATGGGAATAAGAAGATGTTAGAAGAAGCAATCTTTGCAATGCAAGAAAACACTCAAAGGACTTACACATCAGCTAATGATTTGTATAATCTTGATTATAATGCAGAGAGTGAGTATGTTATGTGTCCTGGTGAAGAAGTCACCATTGCTAAAGGGTACACAAGCATTATACAATCATTAGCATCTGTTTTACCATGTGGGGTCATTCAATTAGGGAAAAAAGTGTGTAAAATTGAGTGGCACCCTGAAAGTGATGTTCAAACAATAGAAAATGGTCATGATGATACAAGACCAGTGAAACTACACTTTCTTGATGGCACAATAATATCAGCAGACCATGTTATTGTCACAGTTTCATTAGGTGTACTCAAAGCCGGAATCCATGATTCCGACGATTCAGGTATGCTTAAATTCAGTCCACCGCTTCCGAATAACAAAATCGAAGCCATTTCAAGACTTGGGTATGGTCTTGTTAACAAGCTTTTCATGGAACTAAGCCCCGATTTTACCGACCAATTCCCGTTTCTACAATTGGTATTCCATCGAAGCGATTCCGAAGTTAAGAATCCGAAAATCCCATGGTGGATTAGAAGAACGGCTACGGTGTGGCCGATTTATAAGAAATCGAGAGTGTTATTATCTTGGTTTGCAGGTGAAGAAGCGCTTAAACTCGAAACACTTTCGGATGAAGTGATTCTTGATGAAGTCTCCACAACTTTATCGACCTTTTTATCGAATTCGTCCGATTCCCATGAACAATGTAATGGGAATGTGATCGAGAACTCGTCGAAAGTGAATCTTGTTAAGGTTTTAAAGACTCAATGGGGGAATGATCCACTGTTTTTGGGTTCATATAGTTACATTGCAGTTGGTTCAAGTGGTTGTGACATGGACACATTGGCTGAGCCATTGACCAAAAGTGGTTCACACCCACTTCAAATCCTTTTTGCAGGAGAAGCAACACATAGAACTCTTTATTCTACGACTCATGGTGCTTATTTTAGTGGGATTAGAGAAGCCAATAGGCTACTTGAACACTATCAATGTATGGATTAGAATTATAATACTATGGAGGAGGGTTGTTTTGTAATTTTGTAATTTTATAATTTCCTTATTTCTATTTTTTTTTAAATTACCCTTTTTCTGTAGTGATCATCTTTCTCAATGTTGGGGAATGAAAGGGAGAGATGGAGACATTTGCAAGATGGGTGGGTTATAAAGAAGCTTCTTTTTAGTTTTCTATTAATCTTGTTTGATCTCTTTGGATTTGTTAATAAAGAAGCTTTTTTTAGTTTTCTATTAATCTTGTTTGATCTCTTTGGATTTGTTAATTATGTTTCTAATCATCTTTAATAAAGCCTCTTTCTCCAAAAGCAAAATTCTCACACTCAAGCAAAACTCTCATATTAATATTAACTTGTACATCATGCATTAACGCTTTTGCGCAACTCAGTTTGTATTTTGAGCTACGAAAGTGAAGATTTTAGATCGCCTTCTTTTATCTACGCATAGACTTGTACTGTATACTATAGTATTATACATAATGTTATATATATAATAAGATTAAAAAATAGATCCGAGTTTGGGACAAAGGATAGCTTATCTTTACTGTTTCCATAAGTTATAAAGAAAGCTTTTGATCTCATTAGTTTGGATGTTGCTGTCTTCTTTGTTTTGTTTCTATTTATAGTTGGTTTCTTATGTATCCTTTTCTAAGCAAGATAGTTTTATAAGAAATGGTGGTAATTGATACAGCAATACATTATTATTATTCCAAGTTAGATGAGCACTAATAAATAATGTGACTGACAATCATATGAATAATCCTACGTGGGAAGGTCACAATAATGGTACAATGTTGCAGCATGAAATAAACCTCAGATGTGGATGACCAATAGGATGGATGGTCTGAGTTAATAATGAAGACAATCAGAGATGTTTATAGCCATTAGATTCACTGATATACTAGTAGTGTGGGACCCACTGCCCTTTGATTGGTCCTATTCCATACAACATGGAATATATAGTTGGAAATAACTCCAGTCCACTGGATGAAAATCAATAATTTTGTTCCCTCCCCCAAATATGCCCTTACACATAGTACACTGCAACTGAGGTCTACACCATTTCTTTTTAGAGGTTCTGAGTCAGTTAGACTAATGGGTATGGGTCGGCTAGCCCCGGCTTGGTCCGGCGCCGAGCCCCCACACCGCCCCCCTTAGCCCCGGCCCGGCCCAAACGTCTCCCCCACGCCGATTCAGTCGAGGCCCCACATTCAAAAACTAGCCGTTGTGAACGGCGATTTTCTTAAAAAAAAAAAAAACATTTTTTAATTTAAATAACCCTTTATCTCATCCATTTTTCTATAAAACTCTCCCATTTTCACCATTTTTCCCCACTTTCAACCCACAACCCTCTCATTTTTAGGAAATGTAATTTTTTATTTTTATTTTTCGGTAATTTTTTTTTAGGAAATGTAATTTTTTTTTAGGAAATGTAATTTTTTTTATGTTATGAAATGAAATTATTTATGTTGTATTTTTTAATTTTTATAAAGTTTTTATTAACTTATTAAATTAAAACTTAGGAAATTATAAAATAATGAGGTGGGGCCCCATCCCCCACGAGCCTCCATCCCCCTCAAAACTCATGGAGGCCCATCCCCCACGAGCCGCCTACGTGGCGCCTACGTGGAGGCTCATCCCATTTGGGATGGGCCAAACCATACCCTTTAGTCTTAGGTTAGTGAAACACTATTGTAATGTTAATAGTTTTTGACCATTAAATTTATTTTGTATGATTAAAAGACGGAAATTCTATTGGCACACCGGCCTTGTCTATTCGTACACTTTTTCAATTCAATACGCATCTTATAGACCTATAATATTCGCATTGAATAAAGTAAAAGACATGGCAGACTGACAGGTGCAAGTGGTGTCTGGCGGCTAGCCTAATACGCATCGTAAGACCTATACGATGCGTATTAAGGCACTGAATTTTTGAAGTTTATTTTTTGGTGTGTTGTGTTTAGTTTTTTGTGTTTTGGGTTTGTTATTGGTGTTTATTATTGGTTATTTTTGTTTTAACGAGTTTTAAAATCTTTATTATTTTTTATCGTTAAGTATCGTATTATAGCGTATCGTATTATTTTTAAAATTTTTGAAGTTTATTTTTTGGTGTGTTGTGTCCAATGCAAGGATCTTCGAATGCGAGCCCGAGAAACTAAAGGGATTTTGAGTAGTTGGTCGATAACATGATAGATAAAGATCTTGCAATGAAAGACAATGCAAAAAATGTGGAAATGTTGCATAATTCATTTAGTTTCTATTCGGTCATCTTTCCAAACTGCAACACACGAATATGTGGTTTCAACAAATTGGTGTGATTCGGTAGTTACCTTAATCACATCTTCTATGGAGTCACAGATTCGACAATAGGGCCCACGGATCTTATGCCCACCCGAGACCGACTCTGGATTACACGTTCTCCGAAATCGATTCGGGTCACGTGTTGTATGATCGAGAGAAACTTCTTCGAGCTAACTGCCGATATGTCATCCTTCTTATCTGGTTCAAAGTTTCTACGATGAAGTTTTCTCCGTCACTAATTTTTCCACTCACCGTGAAATCGAACAGTTTCTTCATAGATTCCGTCCGGTTTCAAAACAGGTTGAGGATTACGAGTGTTCTAGACTCGTTCAAGGCATGCTTGTTTGTGCGATTTACAGAAATAAGGATGAAGCTCTGTATTTTGATGCCGTGTTGACGTTGTATGTATTTTATCTCCAATTTAGGGCTATTTTATAAAATTATCATGCGATTATAGATTATATGCGTCATTTACCTTTTAGTGTCCTAATTTTAGACCAGAGGAACCTTATGTTTAACTAATATTCAACAGTAAAACGGAACATAATCACAGATTGTCTAGAGAAGTGCTTTTATCATGTGTCATATGTTGGAAGGAATATAGTTCAACTAGAAGAGTTCTGCCATGTGGACATCGCTGTGTTTACATGCAGTGTACAGTGTTGTAATATCACCATATTGCTGCTATCAACTTTAAGGATGAATTCAACGGTAACGATGGGCCTGATATTAGGGAAATTATAACTTTGGTAACAACTACCAATGCGGCAATTATTCAACTATGGTAACAACTACCAAGGGGATAATGGATATGGGAACAACTACCAAGGCGGCAATTATTCAACATTCATTAGTTCTTAATGAACTCGGATTCAGGAAATGATGAGTAATGTAAGGAGAAACGTTGGAAAGATGACCGAATAGAGACCTGAACCAACCGAAGTCCACAAATTCCATGGGTTTGTGTCCAATGCAAGGATCTTCGAATTTGGGCCCGAGAAAACATAGTCTACAACAACATGTTCATTGACTGAATACAAATACATAGACAACAAACAAGATCCAGCTGCAAATCAGGTGATACTTCCAAGTGCTTGCTTTTTCTTCAAGTGTTCTTCTTTGTTCTTCGCTTATCTTTAACTTATCTTCATACCCGTTCTTGCACTTCAACAGAAAGTTATCGCGATAGTTGATATGATTAGACACAATGGTTCTCCAATTCTAGAAACTTATTCAGATCTCTATTCGGTCATCTTTTCCAAACTACAACACACGAATATGTGGTCTAAAAGATGGAACTTTACGGCACGCTTACCTTAATCACATCTTCCATGGAGTCATAGATCCGACAATATGGCCCACAGAATTTATTTGATATCTTTGACTAATTTATATTCTTATGTTCTTTTAGTTTTCCTGATAAACCAGAGCTGTTATCTCGGTTGTTCAGTACTTTCGTGATAAAAAAAATGTTCATCTTCGTTATCCTCTTGCTTCACGCAATTCAAGCAGGCACGGATGCTAAACGTACTGTTATTACATCCGAGACGATTCAAGTGAGTCCTATTAAAAGTGAGTCCTATTAAGCAAGTGTCTATCTATTCAATTGAGAGAAATCATTGCATTACATCCCCGTTGAAAAACAGAATCTCAGTCCTTTTCCTTCAATTTCCAGAACAGCCACCAGCAATACCAGTTTGTTACCAGGGCGGTTGTCGTGAGCCTGATGAACTTTTAATAAGATGTCACAGTTGTCAAATTCGTTGCATGCATTCATAGTGTTGAGACAACAACAGATAATGAAGGAATTGTTGGACTTTTTGTTTCAAATGCAGCTGTAGGATCCATACTTAAAGGTCTCTCTCTAAAAGATGCAACTTTACGGCACACTTATATTAATCACATCTTCCATGGAGTCACAGATCCGACAATAGGGCCCACGGATCTTATACCCACCTGAGACCGACCTCTGGATTACACGTTCTCCGAAATCAATTCGGGTCACGTGTTGAATGATAATATTAAAAACCGACCCCTTTGAATTGTCTGTGTGAATTTTCATCACTTATGACTGTAAAATTTTATCTTTATGCCTTAGCATTTTCATTAGTTGGTCTGTATTTCCTCTTACTTTGATCCTTGTCCCTTCTCTCGGGCTCTTTACTCTAACGTAATACGCTTCTGTCATCCGACTTGCGTCTACGTTTGTTATCAAACGTCTTGCTTATTTGGTTTATTTGGGTACCTTTTAAGTTAGTCCCATTCATCCCGCCCTTACTACATCGGACGTAAATGTGTCTGCTACAAGAAGTTCATGGTATCATATGCCACTACTTACTTGACCAGAGTAAGCGATTAACACATGACACGCATGACCTTTTTATAGTTTTCACATCACGCCCTATGTAAGTAACGCCTCTATTTAGTTTTCTTGGAAATAATATTCTGGGTAGGTACTCTATTCAGGTTTTCCAAGTTTCTAATTTACATATGCAAAAATCATTCTCTACATGTTTGTTGCATATTGCTATTTGTGCGATTAAATTTAAAACATGCACCTGATAACGCTTGCCCCGACGGGCTTTCCTTGCCATTCACCTTGTTCGCGATCGTTACGCGATTTAGGTCCTTGGTGAGTATACTCAGCTTGTCATACCTCGGACCGTTCCACAGTCATATCCACAATTCGTTCAACTCTCGTCATCTTCAGATGCGAGTGTCCTTTAACTAAACATTCACAAAAGTTAGTAGTTTCTACATTAATAAACGCCCGTATTGTAATACAAGGCTTTTTACTCTACATGTCAATGCACGTAATATCGTTAACTGTATCAATCATTTTAATTGGGGTAACGTGTATTACGCGATAACCCTATGTGTTGTTTACAACACTTTAACATGCTAAACCATTAATATACATGTACTTACCGGATTTGCGATCAAGCCTCGAACCGAACACACTTTATTCTTTAACCATGAGCTCTGATTACGAACTTGTAACAACCATAATTTTATTTAGCGATTTCCGTAATTAATCACAAATTACTGAGTATTTATATTTAAACATTCATGCTAAAATACGGGTTTATTAAAACTTTTCTGAACTTGAAGCAAAACAACATAGTGTAATTTAATTCATCGTTTTAGGATAACGACGAAACAACTTGCGGAAGCTTCATTTAACGTATGTTCGGTTCTTGCTCAACGCTTGATCTTCATCCGGGACTCTCGACATTCACCTACGATCAATACCAGCTTAAATGTTAGTATTGATAGTTTAAATAACGGTACAAGACAAGATATTGATAATGGAAGGAAATCCAAACGTTAATTTCTTGATCCAAAAACAAAGTCTACAAACTGGCCTCCACCGTAACTTACGGTGGGCACCGTAAGTTACGGTGGCTCCTGTATGAAAATTCCCCCACCGTAACTCAGTAGGCAACTACCGTAACCATTTCAGCCCCACCGTAACTTATGGTGGGCACCGTAAGTTACGGTGGCCCCTGTATCATTCCCTTTCCTTTTTGCCGTTTTTGACACGAAAACTTTCGTATCTTTCAATCCGCGTATCCGTTTGATCTCCCGTTTCTTCCTACATGATCGTAATTTGATTCTCCATCTCATGGA
The DNA here is from genome assembly GCA_030545235.1 of Helianthus tuberosus. NCBI lineage: Eukaryota > Viridiplantae > Streptophyta > Magnoliopsida > Asterales > Asteraceae > Helianthus > Helianthus tuberosus. The sequence goes on from CM060402.1 coordinate 6,797,112, forward strand.
GTTTATATCCGACATTCAAACTAATAAAATTCTAAATTTTTAAGCATCTGGCTTATTATTAAAATCCACATTTTGACCCGTTGGTATTTAAGACCTCCAAACTTGTTTCTAGTTAATCATAATTCTTAGACCAAGGTATTTAACTCAAAATATCTATATTGGATTCATAAGTTTTGTGAATTACGCGGCAAAAACCCAAGTTACGCGCGTCATTCATTTTGACCCGTTTAGGGGATCTTTTATTCATTTTGGTCTAAAACTAGCTCTTTTCTTTTCAATACTTCGTAATGTCACATCTAAATGTTTGCTTATGTTCCACCACAATTATTTTTGTGGTGGATTTAACATAACTAACCTATTATCCCAAATTTACTCATCGGTTGGTCATTTTACGCAAATGACCATTTTTGTGCATTTGACCCGCAAATGTGTATTCCTATAACTTTTATTCATATTTAATGATTCTATAATCTTAATGCAAGTTCCAAAATAACCCCTATGTGTCATTTGCCCCATTATACCCTTCAAGGGTGTTTTGGTCAACTTTAGTCCCTCACTTTACGACGAAGGACTTTCGCTAAATATTTGACCAAGATTTGTATGTTTAACTAAAAGCTTATTTATGCGTACCTGGCTCGGGTCAAAGTATTGACCCGTTTACATAACTTTTGCTTTAAATCTTTCTAGTTAAAGCAACGCAAGCTTATGTTATTCTTGTGATTACAAAACTCAACAAGCGATTGTCAAATGTTATTGTCAAATGGTGTTAACAACACCATTTGACCCACTAAGTCTAATTGACCATTTGTCCGTATGAGATGGTATTCAATTACCATTTCATCCCTTTAAACCTATCTCGGTTTTTCCCTTGAACTTATTTTACTAAAAACCGTTTTTTATTGGTTCGTCATTACATGACTAATTTACCATTTTACCCTTTTTACCATAATTCATGATTTCTTACCATTTACCCTTGTTCCGACTCTCATTGAATCGTGTCGGAACATCAAATACCAACCACTTAGTAGCATTCATATACAATACTTGCAATTAAGTAATTTGTAAATAATGTAAAGGGGCGTAAGCTTTACTTACTTTGCATCCGAAACACGCTTTTCCTTTACACTTGATTCGTTTGACCCGCTTCCTTCCCAAGCCTTCACCTAGCTTGTCAAGCATCAAACTATAATCATAATTAGTAAGATGGTTAGACTAGTCATTATCACATACGACTATTCCATCTTACGAATTCTATGTTGAATCTACTATTCGACTTCATCATTTATTTGTTCAACTTATCAGAAGCTAACTACTTTTAATCACATGATTTTACATAGTTAGTCTAAATCAACATGATGTTTAGAACCCATATTGCTTCATATTACGCATAATTTGTTATATCATTCAATTGCGCGTTTCACTTTAAATTTCAACACTTTGGTTCTTATTTAGGCATTTTAACAAACACCTAATGTGCATAATTTTACATATTTATAATCAAGTTCATAACTTGTTATTTTTACCAAGATTTTAACATCTTTTACAAGACAATCATCTAATTTATAGTTCAATATCAAAATTAACCTCATAGGATTCAAATAACACTAATTTACTCATCATGGTTCTAGTGTTCACCTTGTTTCTACAAAACCCACTACACACACATGGTGGATGATCATGAATTTCATAGTTTAAACATTAATTCAACAAACTAATGACTAGGGTTTACTCCTAGACATGATTTCATTACTATTTCACCCAAATAACGATCATGCAAGCTCAAATCTCAAATCTCATGTGTTCATCCAAATTTGAGATGGAACCAAAGTGGGAATTTTGACATACCTTATGATCCCTTCACTGAGGTGATCACTAGTTTGTGCTCGGATTTCGATTTGGGTTCGATTTCCCCTTCCAATTTGTTGATTTTGTGCTTGTTAGGGTTTGAGTAAGGGAACCCCCTTGGCTCCTGTGATTGTCTCGACCAGAACACACACTTAGAGTGCGTGTTTTGGTGTTGATGTTTTATTAAATAAAACTAGTTTCCAGCTTATCACCTTTAGTCCCTCTCCTTTACCCTTGTTGCATATAACATGTTTTAACCAAGGTTTCTCATAACTACAAGACTTGTAATTAACTAGGTTATTTATTTCCTAGTTACTTTATCTTGTTCACAACCCGTTTTATTTTAAGTCCCGTTAAATCTCGGGCCCTTTTTATATACTTTGCTTTCTCAAAGTATTTCTCATCCTTTTAATAAATATTAGATTTATTTATTTAAATCCTAAAATTTACCGGGTAAGTTTTACCACTAACTGTATTTTACCCATCCTGTAGTATTAATGTGGTTTGATTACCAAACCCGTTTTCGGGGTGTTACATACAAACACTCAGAAAAACACCAAAATGATATTGAAATTTGTGAGCCTTCAAATTATTTTGGTAGACATGAAAGAAGACCACCAGCAGTGCCTGTTTGTTACCAGTGCGGTTGCCGTGAGCCTGAGGTACTTTTAATAAGCTGTCACAGTTTCAAATTCGTTGCGTGCATTCATATTGTTTGAACAGTCACACCCCAGCAATTAACATCCACAAACCGTACTGTTATTACATCCGAGACGATTCAAGTGAGTCCTATGAAGTGTAACAACCCGCTTTTTGGAAGTCAAAGTACAAGTCAAAGTCAAAGGAAGAAAAGATTGCTAATTGCGATCTGTCACTCCTTGCTTGACTAGTAAATTGTGCTTCTTAACTTGTAATCGAATTCTATTAATTGATTGCTTTAGTTGTATTATGTGGAGTACTTGTTAACAATCGAGGTTTAATCGCATGTTTAATCGCTAATCGCATCGCTATCGCATTCGCAACCCGAATTATGTGTTCTGGATATTGTTTTACGTGTGTGTGCTATTATGTGTTACTTGTGCATGTTATGTTTATGTTGAGGTGTTTAATCGCAATCGCAATCGCAACGCAATCTAATCGCAAACGCTAAACGCAAGTTATTTATAGTGATTGTATGTTAGATATAGTAGTTAGGTTATTTGTGTAACTAATGGGTAATACTATCGCATCGCTCACTCGAAACGCATCGCAACGCTCAATACGCAAAACGAAACGCCAAAATCTAACTCGCCGGACCACTCGATTGAATGACCATTCGATCGACTGGTCATCCGAATAGATGACCATCTGATCGGATGGCCATCCGATTGAAGTGTCGTCCGATCCGATCCATATGCTACTTTCCTCTTTTAGTAACCTATAAATACCCCCTGTCACATCACCAAAGTGATGTGACAGCTCTCTCTCGTTCGACCAAGCATTCCAGCCCACTTCTCTCTCGATTTCTCGCGATTCTTGTAAGTTTTCAACTCAAATCTTGTACTTCTATGATCTACACGCACTTCTTCATCATTTTCACCTTTGAATCTTCACTTTTAACCGTGAAATCAACGGATTTGAGGTGTTCTAGGATGATGTCACAATGGAGTTCTTATGAACTTCAAGTTTTGGCATTATTCCACCAAGAACGACTCAGATCTGCATGATTTCCATATGATTTAACACTATTCTCATCTAGATCTAAACATTTTCAAGCTTAAAAGGATTGAAAGATGGTTTCTAACTTTCTTTCAACTCTTTTACACTTAATGCACACAAAATCGATAGAATCGGAGCTACTTCAGGCCTTCTACTCGTTTTCTAATGAAGTGTCGGTCCAAGATCTGATTCCTATCCACGAGACAACCGACTTTCGAATTAAACGTGAACAACCATCAAAGAACAGTTGACTGGTCGGATTTGGGTGATTCCTGTTCGATCGGACGACTTGGGACTTGACGAGGTTCCGTTGTTTAGTACGTTGTCATACCGCCTCAAGAAACCGCGAAACTTATCAAAATCATCAAGTTCAAAACGATCAAATCATCGGGACGGATTGCCGTCCGATCGGATTTCCATCCGATCGGATTGCCATCCGATCGAACGACAATCCGATCGGATTGCACTTGGACTTCAACACTTAAACATTTTAAAATTTTCAAAGATCATTGGTTTCTGACGGATTGCCATCCGATCGAAAGACCATCCGATCGAATGACAATCCGGCTGTGAACTTGTTCTCCCTAAATGTCTCGCCGATCGGATCGCCATCCGATCGAACGACCTGAAAGGAGAGATACTTCTCTGTTTTCAAAATGGTACAACGAAAACTTCGAAGCCATCATACACAAACACAACCATCCCAAACGAATGCCAATCCGATCGAATGGCCATCCGAACGGATGACCATCCGAACGGATGACCATCCGAATGGATTGACATTCGATCGAATGATCATCCGTTCGGATTATCATCCGATCAGATGGCCATTCGTCACTTGGTTCACTTGCACCGTTTAACGCGCCGTTCTTCGCTTATGCTATCGTTAACTGTTCAGGCTAATCACTCTAGCGCTCCCTTCAATCCATTAACTTCCATCATTGTGAGTATACTCGATCCCTTTTTGCTTTACGCACTTTTGGGTGTTACATACGTTACCTATTCTAAATCACATCGATCACACAACGCAAACACTTTATACGATGACCGTTACTACATGTTATTCGTGTTACTCGATGAATGCTTGTATGTTATGTTAACACAGTGATTGTTGCCTGACGCCTTAGTCTGTTAGTGCACTATGTCTGTTGACTTCGTCTTGTATCATGTCATGTAATAGAATTGATAGATCAGGGCTCGTAGAATGAGAAAATAGGTTTTATGAGATTTAGGGTAATTCCGCACGAAATTACCAGATTGGTAATTCCGCTTGGAGTAGGTATTTTCGCTTGAGAGGTTAATTCCGCTTGAGATTAACAAGTTAATTTCGTACAGAATTAGCTTTAGCTACTTCCGCTTGAACTGAAACTTGTTAATTCCAAACGGAATTAGATGCCTATATATAGCCTTCAAGCGAAATCATTTGTAACATTTTGTCTGAATTGGTACCGAAGTGCTGCCAATTTGTCTCGAGGTGCTGTAACTCTTTTACATCAATAACAGAGACATATTATAGTATATCAAGCTGTTTCCACGTCCGTTTCACTGATTCCGCCTTTGATTCGGATCTAAAACTCTTCAGATTGACTAGTTCGGGTCATACAATGATCCTACAAGTGGTATCAGAGCTCAGGAGGAGGAGTTCTACCAAAATCAGCTTGATTTCATCAGACTTTCTTACTTCTACACCTTCTTTTTCAAATTAGACAAGATTTCACGGTCATAATGGATTGAATTTTTCACAGTACATGCGAAACAGTGTTTTAACTAATCCTTAAAAGAATTGGACTAAAATTCGATCTAAAATTGATAAAAACTTGTAATTCCGCTTGAAAAACAAATCGAACATGCTGATGTCATCATAATTCCATTTGAAATTGGTTATTAATTCCGCACAGAATTAGCAACTTTGGGTTAATTTCGCTTGAATTTACAGCTAATCTCGCTTGGAATTTAATTCCATTTGAATCATTTCAAACGAAATAATAATTCCGTTTCTAATAGTCTAATTTCGCTTGAGTGAAAGTTAATTCAACGTGAAATTAGTATTTTCGTTTGAAAAGTTCTAATTCCGTGTGAAATACAATCCCGTTTGAACTATTATTTCGCACCAAAACTTAATTTCGTTTGAAAGTGAACATTTCGCATCAAGATCATTTCACGTCCACCGAGTGTCAGTCTGTTTCAGGTTATTTGATATTGTTGAAACGGATTGTGTTTGTTGTTTTGTCTCGAGGATCACATCATGGCTGAAGAATTTTACAACACTTTCTACAACGCGTTTACATCAGAATCTTCCGAGAATACAACCGTTACACCAAAAACCGTTACAAAAGCGATCAATGAGAACATCAAGCATGATAACTTCTACGGAACACACTCGAAGCCACCAACTCTTGAAAGTATTGAAGATTATACATGGTGGAAAGAGCGTTTTATCAACTGGGCAAAAGCCTATGCACACGAGAGCTGGTTCTGTTTGGAGTTTGGGTATAAAAGGCCGACTGATGATAAAGGAGAAGAGACTCCACTCAAGAAATTACCTAAAGATGACAAAGCAGAATTCTCAGCAGAACAAAGAATGATTGCTTTGATTCAAACTTCTATCAGGAATGACATGTTTGCTTTATTGCAACATGATGGAACATCGAAATCGGTTTGGGAAGCCTTGAGGGTAAAAGCTGAGGGGGGTAAACAAATCAAGAAAAACAAAATTGCTTTATTAAAGAAAGAATTTGATTTGTTTGATAGTTTGAAAGATGAATCAGTTAGGCAAACGATAGAGAGATTTGGTCACTTAAAAATCGAACTTCATCGGTTTGGGATTGTTAAAACTAGAGAAGAAATCATTGATAAGATAATAGAAGCGTTACCACGAGCTGATAAGTGGCAAACGTTTGTTTTCATTTTGAAAAATGATGCTTTGTATGAAACAATTTCTCTTGATGACTTGATTGAAAAGATAGAAAGTCATGAGCTAGAGTTGAAAAAGCAGAACAAGATGAGCAGTTCTTCGCATCAACAGAATGTCAGTCTCTATTACAAAGGTAATCTACCTTCGGTGGAAGTTGCAGGATCACCAAAGACAGCTTTCAGTGGTGAGAAGACAAAAGAGCCATAGACAAGCTCATCAAGTTACGATCTGGGCTATCATTCATTCTCTTCAAAAGCCAATTCTGAAGAATCAGAGGAAATACTGTGAAACATTGCTCTCAAATTGAAGAATTCTCCGACAATGAGCATCAATGCAGCTAAGCAGCAAATGAGCTTCCTTGCATCTGTTCTGGAATCGTATGAAGGTCTTGTAGCTGGTAAAATTGGAAACTCAGAGTTGACCAAAGAAGACTACGACCAGATTGATCCGGAAGAGATGGAACTCATTGACATCCGCTGGTGTTTGGCAAGTTGCATTCGCAGAGCTCAAAGATACATGGAGATTACTGGGAAACAATCTCTTGGTGGTGCATCTACAAAGCTTGGATTTGATAAGTCCACAGTGACCTGCTTCAAATGTAAGCAGAAAGGTCATTTCAAAAGAGAGTGCAACAATTCTGCGGTTGGTGGAAATGAACATCCGTTCAATGATGACTATTACCGAAAGGCAATCTACCACCGAAGCAAAGAAGAACCGAAAATGATTGAAGATAAACCCAGAGATAAGTCAAGAGCTTGTGTTGTAATCCACGACGATGAAGGATATGACTGGAGCCAGATTTTTCCGGAAGAAGATCGTGTTGATATTCGAAAAACAAATCATGGCAAAACTATATCAAAGAACAACCATTATGTTTTTGTTGCTGAAATTAAAGAGCAAAACAAAGAAGAAAATGTTGTTGCTGAGGTCAAAGAGAAAACCAGAGAAGAAATTCTGAGTGAGAAAACAGACAGAGAAATAAGAATGGCTTGGAACAGAATAAATGAATTGCAAGAAGAATATGAAGAGGCTGTCAGCTACAATAGATGGGATAAGAAGCAAGAGTGTTATGTCAACCATTATGGTGAACCGGTTGTTCCCAAGAAGGACATAATTCATGAGGATGTTCTTCTAGTGATTCCTGGAGTCGGAGAATATTATTCAAATGCTTTGAAAGACAACTCATATGAAAGAAAGCTTAGAAAAATCATAAGAGATGTCATGACTTCAAGCTTGAGGAAGAGGGATGAAGAGAGAATGAAGAAGAATGTTGAGAATATGGTTGAAGAGTTGAAGAAAGTTGTTGAAAAAGATGTGAAGATTGTTGAAGAAGTGAAAGAAGACGTTGTGGTGAATTTAGAAGTTGTGAAAGAAGCTGTTACTGAAGAACAGCAGGTTGGAGAAGATGTGAAGAAAGACGAAGAAGAAGTGGAGGATTCGAAAGTTTTTGGTGATGTTGGTGATGAAATTGAGGTTGAAGAAAAGCAGACAGATGCAGCAGAAAACACCGAAGTGCCAATCACTGAGGTAAATTCAGATTCTGAAATCTTGAAAACTGTTGAACAGTGCAAGAAGTGCATGGAAATGTGCAGTGCTTGTACTGAAAAAGACAAACAATTCAAAATAAGAAATCTTGAATTCAATAAAATTGAAGAAGTTTTCAAAAATAAATATAAAGTAATGTTAGAAAACGAAAAAGTTTTGAAAGATAATGATGAAAAACTTTTGGAAAAACGTAAAAAGTTAGAAAAAGAAAATGAAATTTTAAAAGAAAATGTTTTGAAAAAGACAGAAGAATGTGATCAAAAAGAAATTGTTTGTCAAGAAATGAAGAAAGAATATGATTCAATAAAATTGGCATATCACATTACAAAAGAGTCATATGAAAAAATGAAAGATGAAATGAAATTTGCTCAATCAAGAATGAATTATTATTCTGAAACAACTAAAGAGCTTAAGCGAATGTATGAAATAAAACAAGGTGTTGTTAATTCTTACATTGAGGATGTTACTAAGCTAAAGCGTCAGATTGCTGATTTAGAACAAGATAACAACATGTTAAAAAGTTATCACGTGTCGTCATATGTGCTTGAACGTGTTTTCAATATAAAACCGGGAGATGGTGAGTCTGAGCAAAACAAGAAAGGTATTGGCTCAGAGTTTCATCAAGTTCCACCACCGGAAAAGTTTGCATTTTATGATGATGAAAAGGTCGAAAAAGCTTTCAACATGGTAGATCAATTGCCAGATAACATTGACGTAACCTATTCCAAATCTGATGATTCTAGTGATTCAGAGGTGGTAGGTAAGGTCGTTGAAAGTGTGTTGAAAAAAGAGTCAGTTGATACAGGTAAATCTGAATCACGAGATGAAAATGAAGGTAATTTTCATGATGAATATCTGAAAAGCTCAAAATCCGAGAAAAAATTGAATGATGATTCAAAAGGATTGGTTTATACCATGACTGGATCAGACAAATTATTCTTAGATGTTGTATTCTCGATTCAGAATGTGATTTTAGAAAAGGTTGATAAAGTTTTCAAGATGGTTGAAATTGAAAAGTCTGAGATTCCAAAGTTTGCTGGAAAAGGTCACCAAACTTTTTATAACAAACCTGGTTACAAAAAGAAGAATATGAAGGCTGGGTTGGGTTATAAGAAGAAACAAAGTCGAAATAAAAATGAAACGCCGAATTTTCAGGAAAAAATGAATTTTGTTCAAGGAAAAAGTTTTGAAGAAGAAAAAGAACTTCAATTTGGACAACAGTCTAATGAAAAGTTCTTTGCTCAAAAGAAAAAGCAACAACCACAGGTTAAAGATGTTTCAAAAAGAACATGTTTTAAATGTGATCAAATTGGACATCTTGCACGAAAGTGTCCAAATCTGAAACCTGTGGATGTTGACAAAAAGAAGTCTGATAATGTTGAGAAACAAAGATCTGAGAATGTGAAACAAAGGTCGACCAAATTTGATTCAAAACAAACTTGGAGGTACAACACAAACAAGTTTGTTTCGAACCAAAATTGGAAATTAAACCCGAATAGGTTCGATTCAAAACAGACCTGGAATTCTCACACACCCAGAGTCAGAACAACTCAAAGTTGGAAAACATCCGTTGATATGACAAAACCCCAAGAGTTTTGGAAACCAAAAGTTGTTGTTCAAAATCAAAAAGTTCAAAAAGATTCAAATTTTTACAAAAGAGGTACTCCAAAAGGCAAACATGGAGTGTTAAGAAACAAGCGACTTCAGTAAAAGATGAAAAGTTGAAGTTAAAGTTGAAAAAGTCTTTGATGACAAAGACTTTCCGAAATTGAATGATACATATTGTGTTGAAATGCCTAAGGTCCAACAGACCTGGGCTAAATTGTTCAAGTAATCAAGTAGTCTGAATGTGCAGGTGCTCAAGACAACTGAATACTATCAAGTGGAGTGTCGGAGCAGCCTGGCACAACGGGAGGAGAAGGCTGCTGAACCCTGGTTTTGTTGAACAGGGAGTTTGTTTGTTTTCTGTATATAAATAAAAAATAGAGTAAAATGCCATTTTAGTCCCTGTGGTTTGGGCCATTTTGCAAGTTTAGTCCAAAGGTTTCATTTTTAACCTGTGGGTCCAAAAAGGTTTCACAGTTGCCATTTTGGTCCACTGGGTTAACTTCATCCATTTTTTCTGTTAACGAGAAGGCCAATTCGGTCATTTTTGTTTTTAAATTGAAAAATTTTGAAAAACCCTAAAAATTTTGAAAAATTTTGAAAAACCCTAAAAATATTTGAAAAAACCCTAAAAATTGAAAAATTTTGAAAAACCAAAAATATGTTTGTTTTTAAATTTTGTCAAATATTCAAAAATTACAAAAATATGTTGATTGAATACGCCGAAACCCTCACGGCTGAACAAACATGAATACTTTCACAAGATTGAAAAACGGTTTTCAAACTGTCGAAAATCAATGGGTTGTAAATCATGAGGGTATGTTATATTTTCTGCAAATCAGAGCACTTTAAGCAGAAAATGGATGGCGAGACAAAGCTATCAGTATCAGGTTGTCAAATTTTTTAAAATGGTTTTGCATTTTAGGGGGAGTATTGTTGTTAGAAAATACAAAAACATTTGAAAATTTGAAAAAGTCAAAAACATGATAAAATTCAAAAATTGAGTTTTGTGTAAAAAAAGGAAATGATAGTACATCAGTAGACAGTTACAGTATGCTAAAGATATGTAATGATTAAATAGCGTTAAACAGTCTCACTGATGATATGCCGATAGGTTTTTATACATTTAGTAAACTTTTTCGGGATATAAACTTAAATTCAAACTTGCATGTTTCGTGGGGAACACTACTTGGATATATAGGTAACCCCTGAAATTTCGTTTGAAGGACCCCTCTTTCTGAGATACTAGGTCTTTATGCTTAGTGATATCTGGGGTATTAAACCGGGACTTCTGATTTTGCGGAAGCAATGGCCTAGTCCCCCGAGAATACTTTACGCTTGCTTGAAATATAGCCTACCCTCAGCATAAAAAATGATGAAACATTGAAAAAATATGTAAATCATGTGCTGTTGAAGAAAAGATCCTCTAAAGAGGACACACCAAAAGTCGAAGACGTCATCTCTCTGCTGAACGGAAGTTCTGACCTGAGCTCTCACGGTTTTTCGCAATTTAACCCCTTACAGATATCATCTAGGTATACTCACCTGTAAGACTGAATATTGGGATCTGGATACGGGAGTATATTCAAGAGGTGGGACACATGAATGAGTTTAAGTTCTTAAAACACCTAATTCGTATCCTGAATCAGTTGAAATTTGTGTGAAAATTTAAGAGGATCAGTATATCGACAATCTAAGTGAATTGTTTAATTCTTAATGTGTAACTAAGCTCAACGATACTTGTGACTTGTCAAAAAACTGATATGATCCTCTGACACAAACTCAAACAAAAATATTGCCTGTAAATTTGTTTGTACATATTTCTTTACTGCTTTATGTTTCAGAAAATACAAAAAGATTTTGATTCTGCTTTATTTTCGACAACCGATGTCTGAGTGCTGAGTTTCAAAATCTGAGTATGCTGATTGTGTTTCTGAAAATAAAACAAGTTCATTAATTTGAAACTTGAAATTTTTAACAAAAATTAAAAACAGTTTGTGATATCTCCAAGGTCATTAGTTTGGACTTGGATGATTAACTGTGAGGGATTTGGATGCTTATACTGTTAAAGAGCCAGTTTCCGATCCTGAAATTGCCAAATCATAAAATTTGTTGATAGAGGAAATTGAATTGCCAGGTTACGATTCCTGGAAATTTAAAATGTTGTTACTTATAAATGTATGAGTGTTGCAGATATTGTATCAGACTACGATCCCGAAAGCCGAGTCTAAGGGGGAGTCTGAAGACGAGCTCAAAGCAAGGGGGAGCTTGTAACTGGAAAGCAAGGTGTCGATCCCTAAAGCATGGAAGCTTGACGAAAGGGGGAGCCTGAAGATAAGAAGAAGGATTGATGGATGCTTATAGTGTTAAACAATTTGGAAAGAGCATGAAGACTGATCAAGACTGAAGATGTGTCACGCAAAAGATTAGACACTGAAGACTTCGTCAACATCCAAGGGGGAGTCTGTTAGTGCACTATGTCTGTTGACTTCGTCTTGTATCATGTCATGTAATAGAATTGATAGATCAGGGCTCGTTGAACGAGAAAATAGGTTTTATGAGATTTAGGGTAATTCCGCACGAAATTACCAGATTGGTCATTCCGCTTGGAATAGGTATTTTCGCTTGAGAGGTTAATTCCGCTTGAGATTAACAAGTTAATTTCGTACGGAATTAGCTTTAGCTAATTCTGCTTGAACTGAAACTTGTTAATTCCAAACGGAATTAGATGCCTATATATAGCCTTCAAGCGAAATCATTTGTAACATTTTGTCTGAATTGGCACCGAAGTGCTGCCAATTTGTCTCGAGGTGCTGTAACTCTTTTACATCAATAACAGAGACATATTATAGTATATCAAGCTGTTTCCACGTCCGTTTCATTGATTCCGCCTTTGATTCGGATCTAAAACTCTTCTGATTGACTAGTTCGGGTCATACAACGATCCTACACTTAGCAACGATAGTACTATAGTTTGGACTCAGCAACTGTCGTGGACAGGGGTTGTTAAGGTTATTTCTTCACGTGTCACATTGGTGATATGTGTTACGTCGCAGTCATGTCTGTGCATATTTCATTATTGATAACCTACTAGCTTCACATTATACATGTTACATGTTGGTTATGCGTAAACACTTTCGAACTCTATTATTACTATTAAACTTGTATGCTCACCTTTACACTATGTGTATTGACCTCTATTTTAACATATATGACAGGTGTTTGAGATGCTAGGAAGCTTGCTTTTGTGGAATCGAGTAGGATGAGTCTAGAAACAAACAAACAATTTAAATCTGAGTTGTCGGAACATTTATTTGTCTTTGAGATATCTATGTCTGTAATAATTGATTTGCTTGATGGATTATGGTATGGGACATAATATTAAGTATCCGGTAATTTAGTTGTTATGGATTTCTCTTGGACAGTCTGTTTCGCTCAGTGTCGTGCCCCGATGTTTTCGTCATCGGTTGGGGTGTGACAGATTGGTATCAGAGCCATAACTATAGGGAATTAGGCAATACTCGACCTAGTCCAGGTCGATGTCTTAGAAAAAACCTAGTCTATAGTCTAAGTACCAACAGGCCGACTTGTGCATACCCAGTATGGGTTTTGTACGAGCTTACTCGCTATTTCTCGCTCGGACTCGTTGAACACTTCACTCTTGCGCGAACATCGCATACTACAGTTCCACGCAAGATCAGCCTTTCCTAAGGCAGGACGCACACACAAACGAATGATCTGGTTAAGATTAGGTGTGAAAACCACAAACTCTCGACCAGATCACTCGTTCGATTCGCTATTTTTACTATAAACAAGAGAATTAGCGTTGAATCAGGAGTGAAATCCATACTTCGACGCGATTCTCCTTATCTATCTCGTGATTCTATCACACAAACAGGGATGTAGTCGCTATGTTAGGGGTGAAACCTGAACCTTGATGACTTGTTCCGCTCTATACTTTTGATTTTTACAAAACTCTCACCAAAGTCTCGACGGACTCCAACGACTTGGGTCGCGCTGTAACTGGAAGGATGTGTGCCGATCGCCCAAATTGAGGTGAGAGCACAGTCCAGAAGGCCAAAATGTGCACTTAAGCTCCTTGTGAATAGTCGAATCACTTTGGGTAGTCGATGTCTCGCACCCAGACAATCCCCCTTCAATTTTATGTGTTACGATTCTGGATTTCGCCGCCGCCAACTCTGTGATTTATCGATTATATATAAATTTTATGTGGTTTTATGTGTTTATGTGTTTTAATTTTGGTGATTTAATCGCTTTCGCTATTCGCTTTGATCAACACGCACCACTCACACTGCACAGTTACCTCAAAACGCAAACAAATCGCTGGTATTATTCGCAATCGCAACCTGTTATTCGCAATCGCTATACTTAATCGCTATACGCTGCTGTGAAGGATAGGTGAATACGTGCAAAATATGTGCTTAGGATAGCTATGTGCTTATGTGCTACCGTGCTTACGTGAAATACGTGCTTATGTGCTTATGTGGTTTATGTGCCTACGTGATTTCTGTGAATCGATGTGTTCCTGAGCTTTATATGAAGTAGCTAGACTATACTAGGCTTAATCAAAATTGTATTTGAGTCCTATGGCGATGTCTGTTGCAGAAAATGTCGTCGTTTGGATCATTTCACTCTCGCTCTGCTCGACGTAACCATGATGACAAACGAATCGTTGCACTCGTCGCTAAGCAAATGGCGAAAGTCATCCCACAAATCGTCAGTGAGCTGAATGAGAATGCTAGCAAGTCCTCGGAGGAGTCCAGGACTGATACTCTGAAAACAGCTTTTAGCTTCAAGCAGTTCAAAGCCTGCGGTCCAAAAGAATTTACCGGCGAAGATGGGCCTACGGCCATGTTCCAATGGTTTGATTCAATCGAAGTCACCCTGCACCAGAGTGGCTGTCCGGAAAACCTACGCACTATTAACGCCACAGGCGTCTTCCAATCCCGCGCTCTTGATTGGTGGACGGCCGATAGAAACAAACGAGGGAACGATGCAGCTTTTGGGCTGACATGGGATGGGTTGAAGGACATCATGATGCAAGAGTTTTGCCCTCCCCACGAACTCCAAAAGTTAGAGGATGAATTCTGGCACATCAAGCAGGATGGCGGAGATAATGCTGGTTTAACTGCTCGCTTCAAGCAGTTGAGTATTATCTGCCCTGGTCAGGTCACTACCCCCGAGATTACGATCAAGAAATACATCCGCGCTCTCCCGGATTGTGTTGCAGATTTTGTTCAGGCTGCAAAGACGACAACAATCGAGGAAACCCACCTGCTCGCCGCTGAGATTAACGATAAGCGAGTCAGGGCTGGTTATTTCGACAAAGCCTCCAATAATCTGCATCAAGTCACCGCTGCTCCCACCGCTGAATCTACCACCGCACCGCAATCTTCGAAGCTCTCGCGTCACAAAAGGAAGAACAACAGCTCCAGCAACAAGAACTGTGCAGTTACTACTGCTCCGCTCCAAACAGTACCTGCCCAACCGCAACCTCAACACCGTCAAGTAGCGGCACCTGTGGTCAATGCACTGCCTGCCAAGCATGCATACACTGGACCACACCCGCTCTGCCCTACTTGTACCTATCATCACCCGGTTGGTATCGCATGCCGGTTCTGTGTTCATTGCAACATGTACGACCACTTCACCGCAAACTTCCGTACAGGTCCATGCCAAGCTCTGGCTCCAGTTCAAGGTCAATCTCCTGCACCATAAGCTCTCCTTCCTGCTCCCCAGGGCCAACAAGCAGCTCCTGCTCCCGCTGCTCACGCTAGAGCTTGCTTCGCATGTGGTGATCCCAACCACTTTGCAAACATGTGCACCAACAGAGTGGTGAAGCAAGAGCCCCAGCAGCAGCCGCAACAACATCAACAACTGTTGGGATTGAACCCTGCAGAGGAACAGATGATGTAAAGCAAAAATTGGTTCAGAACAGTGGATTCATCATAAGCAGCGGTTTGCACTAGACTTTCCCCTTGAAAGTGATTCTATAATTGGATGACTTAAGTACTGCTCCTTCAACAACTGTTGTTTCTAATAACTGATGCTGCTAAAAGTGCTGAAGCTCTATCTACTGTTGTTTCCTAAGTATTGCTGAAGATTAATGCACTGCCCATTCAAGGTCTAATCACCCTTTGAAGAAAGCACTGATGCTCAACATCAGTGCTTAGCATACAACAGTGGAAAGTGAAACAATACTTAGTTGAAACAGTGTCCATGTAATCAGTAGTTAGACATCAGTTGTTAGAGTTTGTTAGGTTGTTAGATGTCGCATTCATGGTGACGTCAGCTGAGATACTTCAGTGGTTTGGTTTACCTATAAATGTAACAGTACCTTGTACTGTTACATTTGATTTTTGACGGAGTGAGTTCTTCTCCTCTAATCTAATCCTTTCATCTTGTGCAATCAACCTTGGAGTATCAGGC
This sequence comes from Helianthus tuberosus, assembly GCA_030545235.1. Classification (NCBI taxonomy): domain Eukaryota; kingdom Viridiplantae; phylum Streptophyta; class Magnoliopsida; order Asterales; family Asteraceae; genus Helianthus; species Helianthus tuberosus. The sequence goes on from CM060402.1 coordinate 6,813,169, forward strand.
TGAGGGGGAGTTTAGTTTGTAAGGATGCTTTGTAATCTTTTGATTTGTATTGTAATCATTCAACTTAATGAAAAGCATGTGTCTATCAAAACTATTTCTCTCTTTGATTGTGTTTATCAAAGTTTGTGTTCATTTCCGATGCACCTTACATTGATTAATATCTATTCATTTGTTCAAATTATAACAAACAAACACAATCATTAGAGCCTCTGATCCTAACAACAACAGCAGCCTCAGCAGCAGCAACAGCCAGCAGCCCGCGGACGTGCTTTCAACATCAACGCCCACCAGGCTTAAGCCGACGACAATGTGGTTAATGGTACATTCCTTGTGAATGGTGTATATGCTTCGTGTTTATTTGATACTAGAGCCGATAACTGTTTTGTATCATTTGAATTCCAAAAGCTCCTTAATCGTAAGCGCACCCATCTCCACTCTACGTTCGATGTTGAAGTTGCCACCGTAAGAACCATCGTTGTCAATTCTGTTCTACGTGATTGTACGCTTGAACTCAACAATCACGTCTTCCCTATCGACCTTATTCCGATGCAACTCGGTAGTTTCGAAATCATAGTAGGCATGGATTTTCTTCGCGAGAATCGTGCTGAAGTTGTTTGCTTCGATAAGATGATTCATTTCTCACTCGCTAATGGTGATCAACTTTGTGTGTATGGCTAAACTCCTTCGAAAGGTCTCAAACTCATGTCATGTGTCCAAGCGAGCAAGTATCTCCGCAAGGAATACAGGGCTTTCTTGGCTAACATTGTAGTAGCGGAGAAGGAAAAGAAAGAGAAGGCAATAGATAAGGTTCCTGTGGTTCGTGATTTTCCTAGAGTCTTCCCCGATGATTTACCTGGTTTACCTCCCACTCGTGATATCGATTTCCGAATCGACCTCATTCCTGGAGAAAATCCTGTTGCTAAAGCGCTTTATCGCCTCGCTCCCTCTGAAATGTGCGAACTCTCGAGTCAGCTCCAGGGACTACTTGATAAAGGATTCATTCGCCCTAGCACCTCTCCTTGGGGCGCTCCTGTCCTTTTCATCAAAAAGAAGGACGGATCGTTCCGGATGTGCATCGACTACAGGGAATTGAATAAGCTGACTATCAAGAATCGCTATCCCTTGCCTCGAATCGATGATTTGTTTGACAAGGTACAAGGTGCTACGTGTTTCTCGAAGATCGATATACGCTCAGGCTATCACCAGTTACGCATTCAAGAGGAGGATATACCTAAAACCGCTTTTCGAACCCGCTATGGTCATTACGAATTTGTTGTTATGCCTTTTGGTTTGACTAATGCGCCCGCAGTCTTTATGGATCTAATGAATCGCGTGTGCAAACCCTTCCTTGACCGCTTCATCATCGTGTTCATTGACGATATCCTGATCTATTCCAAGTCAAAGGCCGAACACTCGCAACATCTACGTTTGGTTCTTGAACTACTCTAGGGAAACCGTCTTTATGCCAAGTTCTCCAAGTGTGAATTTTGGCTGGAGGAGGTCCAATTCTTGGGTCACATTGTCAATAGTCAAGGTATTCACGTCGACCCCGCGAAGATCGAAGCTGTTAAGAGTTGGGTTACACCAAGGAACCCGTCCGAAGTTCGTTCTTTTCTCGGATTGGCGGGTTACTATCTCCGATTCATCGCTGACTTTTCGAAAATCGTTGTGCCGCTTACCTCTCTTACGCAAAAGGACAAACCTTTTGTTTGGGGAATTGAACAGGACAAAGCCTTTCAAACTCTCAAAGCTATGCTTTGCAATGCTCCCGTGCTCTCACTGCCCGATGGAAACGACGATTTCGTAGTCTACTGCGATGCCTCAAACCTTGGTCTTGGCTGTGTTCTCATGCAACGAGACAAGGTTATCGCGTACGCCTCTCGACAGCTCAAGATCCACGAGAAGAATTATACAACAAACGACCTCGATCTAGGCGCAGTTATCTTTGCGTTAAAGATTTGGCGACACTACCTCTACGGTACCAAGTGTACGATCTTCACCGATCATAGGAGCCTACAACACATCTTTAACCAGAAAGAACTGAATATGCACCAACGCCGATGGGTTGAACTCCTCAACGATTACGACTGTGAGATTCGTTACCACCCAGGCAAAGCAAATGTCGTTGCCGATGCTCTCAGTCGACGAAGTTATTTGCATAGCGTTCGTAATATTCAAGCCCAGCATAATCTCAAAGCTCTCATCCGTGACGCCCAACATGCTTGTTTTACCGAACGTACTCTGAAGAAGGAAAGGATCATCAACGATATCGCTCAACTGGTGAATAAATCGAATGGTATATTCCATTATCTAGACCAAATTTGGATTCCCAAGCGTACCAACTTGCGATAAATTCTGATGGACGAAGCCCACAAATCTCGGTATTCTATTCATCCCGGTGCTGACAAGATGTTTCAGGACATGCGCTACAAGTACTGGTGGCCGGGCATGAAAAAGGATATCTCTCTCAATGTTTCGAAATGTCTGACTTGTTCCAAAGTCAAGGCTGAGCATCAACGCCCCTCTGGCTTACTCGTACAACCCGAGATTCCCATGTGGAAGTGGGAGAGTATAGCTATGGACTTCATAACGAAACTCCAGCGCACGCCGTCAGGTCACGACAGCATCTGGGTTGTCGTTGACCGTTTGACTAAATCAGCTCATTTTCTGCCGATACGAGAAGACTGTAAGGTAGAAAAATTAGCCCGAATCTACACCGATGAAATCATTTGTCGACACGGGATGCCTCGTGACATCATCTCTGACCGCGATGGTCGGTTTACCTCGCATCTTTGGGAAACGTTCCAATCTGCTCTCGGTACTACTCTCAATCTAAGTACCGCTTTCCATCCCCAAACCTACGGTCAATCTGAAAGAACGATTCGTACCCTTGAAGACATGCTTCGCCCGTATGTCATAGATTTCGGTGGTAATTGGGACTCGCACTTACCTTTGGTCGAATTCTCGTACAATAACAGTTAACATTCTAGCATACAAATGGCACCATTTGAGGCATTATATGGAAGAAAATATCGATCGCCTATTGTATGGCACGAGATCGGAGACACGCAAATTACCGGCCCTGAGCTATTGCAAGAAACGACTGACAAAATCCTCCAAATTCGAGACAATCTGCTGGAAGCTCGGAGTCGTCAGAAAAGTTACGCCGATAGAGGCCGCAAGCCCCTTGAATTTGACGTTGGCGATCACGTACTCCCAAAGGTTGCACCTTGGAAGGGGGTGATCAGATTCAGCAAGAAAGGAAAGCTCGCGCCTCGATATGTTGGTCCCTTTAAAATTCAGGAAAGGATTGGAAAAGTGGCCTACAGACTCGAACTACCGAAGGAACTTAGTAATGTCCACCCGACTTTCCACGTTTCGAACCTCAGGAAGTGCTCAGCCAACCGGGAATTACATGTCCCTCTTGAAGATCTACAAGTGGACAAAACATTACACTTCGTGGAGAAGCCTGTCGAGATCATGGGACGAGAAACCAAGGCACTCCGATGCTCATGCATTCTCATTGTGAATGTTCGCTAGGAAGGCAAACGCGGCGCCGAGTTCACCTGGGAACTCGAAAGTGACATGAAGGCGAAGTATCCGCAACTGTTTGTTACGTCTGCTTCCTAAATTTCGGGACGAAATTTCCTAAAATAGGGGAGGCTGTAACAACCCGCTTTTTGGAAGTCAAAGTACAAGTCAAAGTCAAAGGAAGAAAAGATTGCTAATTGCGATCTGTCACTCCATGCTTGACTAGTAAATTGTGCTTCTTGACTTGTAATCGAATTCTATTAATTGATTGCTTTAGTTGTATTATGTGGAGTACTTGTTAACAATCGAGGTTTAATCGCATGTTTAATCGCTAATCGAATCGCTATCGCATTCGCAACCCGAATTATTTGTTCTGGATATTGTTTTACGTGTGTGTGCTTTTATGTGTTACTTGTGCATGTTAGGTTTATGTTGAGGTGTTTAATCGCAATCGCAACTCTATCGCAATGCAATCTAATCGCAAACGCTAAACACAAGTTATTTATAGTGATTGTATGGTAGATATAATAGTTAGGTTATTTGTGTAACTAATGGGTAATAATATCGTATCGCTCACTCGAAACGCATCGCAACACTCTACACGCAAAACGAAACGCCAAAATCCAACTCGCTGGACCACTTGATCAAATGATTCGATCGAATGGTCATCCGAACGGTTGACCATCTGATCGGATAGCCATCCGATCGAAGTGTCGTCCAATCCAATCCATATGCCACTTTCCTCTTTTAGCAACCTATAAATACCCATGTCACATCACCAAAGTGATGTGACAGCTCTCTCTCGTTCGACCAAGCGTTCCGGCCCACTTTTCTCTCGATTTCTCGCGATTCTTGTAAGTTTTCAACTCAAATCTTGTACTTCTATGATCTACACGCACTTCTTCATCATTTTCACCTTTGAATCTTCACTTTTAACCGTGAAATCAACGGATTTGAGGTGTTCTAGGATGATGTCACCATGGAGTTCTTATGAACTTCAAGTTTTGGCATTATTCCAGCAAGAACGACTCAGATCTGCATGATTTTCACATGATTTAACACTATTCTCATCTAGATCTAAACATTTTCAAGGTTAAAAGGATTGAAAGATGGTTTCTAACTTACTTTCAACTCTTTTACACTCAATGCACACAAAATCGATAGAATCGGAGCTAGTTCAGGCCTTCTACTCGTTTTCTAGTGAAGTGTCGGTCCAAGATCTGATTCCTATCCATGAGACAACCGACTTTCGGATTAAACATGAACGACCGTCAAAGAACAGTTGACTTTTCGGATTTGGGTGATTCCTGTTCGATTAGACGACTTGGGACTTGTCGATGTTCCGTTGTTTAGTACGTTGTCATACCGCCTCAAGGAACTGCAAAACTTATCAAAATCATCAAGTTCAAAACGATCAAATCATCGGGACGGACTGCACTTGGACTTCAACACTTAAACATTTTAAAATTTTCAAAGATCATTGGTTTCTAACGTATTGCCATCCGATCGAAAGACCATCCGATCGAATGATAATCCTGCTGTGAACTTGTTCTCACTAAATGTCTCGCCAATCGGATCGCCATCTGATCGAACGACCGTTCGATCGAACGACCTGAAAGGTAGAGATACTTCTCTGTTTTCAAAATGCTACAACAAAAACTTCAATGCCATCATACACAAACACAACCATCCCAAACGAGTGCCAATCCGATCGAATGGCCATTCGAACGGATGACCATCCGAACAGATTGTCATTCGATCGAATGACCATCCATTCGGATTGTCATCCGATCAGATGACCATTCGTCACTTGGTTCACTTGCACCGTTTAACGCGTCGTTCTTCGCTTATGCTATCGTTAACTGTTCAGGCTAATCACTCTAGCGCTCCCTTCAATCCATTAACTTCCATCACTGTTAGTATACTCGATCCCTTTTTGCTTTACGCACTTTTGGGTGTTACATACGTTACCTATTCTAAATCACATCGATCACACAGCGCAAACACTTTATACGCTGACCGTTACTGCATGTTATACGTGTTACTCGATGAATGCTTGTATGTTATGTTAACACAGTGATTGTTGCCTGACGCCTTAGCAACGATAGTACTATAGTTTGGACTCAGCATCTGTCGTGGACAGGGGTTGTTAAGGTTATTTCTTCACATGTCACAATGGTGATATGTGTTGCGCATTTTACAACTCGCAGTCATGTCTGTGCATATTTCATTGTCGATAATCTACTAGCTTCACATTATACATGTTACATGCGTGTTATGTGTAAACACTTTCGAACTCTATTATTACTATTAAACTTGTATGCTCACATTTACACTATGTGTATTGACCTCTATTTTAACGTATGTGACAGGTGTTTGAGATGATAGGAAGCTTGCTTTTGTGGAATCGAGTAGGATGAGTCTAGAAACAAACAAACAAACAATTTAAATCTGAGTTGTTGGAACATTTATTTGTCTTTGAGATATCTATGTCTGTAATAATTGATTTGCTTGATGGATTATGGTATGGGACATAATATTAACTATCCGGTAATTTAGTTGTTATGGATTTCTCTTGGACAACCTGTTTCGCTCAGTGCCACGCCCCAATGTTTCCGTCATCGGTTGGGGTGTGACATGAAGCAAGTGTCTGTCTATTCAATTGAGAGGAATCATTGCATTACATCCCCACTAAAAAATAGAATCATAGTCCTTTTCCTTCAATTTAGGGAAAATGGGGTTGAAAGATGATAACCCAACAGTGGTGGATCTCATTCTACAGCTCTGATCATCATTTTTTTCAGTAGAGTTTGAACAAGTGGCCAAAACATTGATAAAACGCGAATATCATATTATTCAAGGGGTTATATCGTACTGGCCTTTAATATGCATCGTATAGGCCTATACGATGTGTATTACAACCCGCTGAATTTTCAAAAATTCAGGGGGTTAATACGCATCGTATAGGCCTATACGATGTGTATTATATCCCCGAAATTACTAAAATACCCATGTTTTTTGATAAATTTAGGGGTATTTTTTAGAAATTCAGAGTTTAATACGCATCGTATAGGCCTATACGATGCGTATTAATGGTGTGCGTTTGGCGTGATATGATTTTATTGATATTTTAAGCCCATTTTACGCATTAGTCAAGTTTTAAATTTATAAAACGCGATATTCTACTAACACTAAACACACACTTGGGCAAGTGCACCCATCATGAGCGTAGTATAGCGTTGGTAAGATACCGAGGTCGTCCCAGGACACAAGAGCTTTTAGTACCGGTTTATCCTCAACGTCTAATCAATCTAAATTTTGAGAAAAGTTTTAAAATTAAAAATTAAAAATGCAGAAATAAAATAAAATAAAAAACAAATAGACAAGATGAATCACTTGGATCCGACTCGCCTTTAATGTATCCTTTGATGATTTTCGCACTTTCGGACTTTTTAAGAGATTATCTTAGTTATAGTAGTAAGCCCCTCTTTTGAAGATGACGTTACCCTCAACCTAGTGGTTTGAGTCAGCAGGGATACAATCCCAAAGGGTCGGAATAGTGAAAGATAATTAAGTAAGTTATTAATGCAAAAAGTGGTAGGTCCCTCTTTTGAAGGTGACGTTACCCTCGGCTCAGTGGTTTGAGTCAGCAAGGATACAATCCCAAGAAGCCAGTTTAATTTATTAATAGTAATTTACATATGAGGGGTTCAAGCTATTCGCACCCCCGCCATCCAATACCAGTGGGTATTGAAGGAGGTCCTAGTAAGCTTGAACCAGGTCTTTCCAGGATCTATACACTGAACAAGGCAAGAACCTTACCAAACCATTCCCCTAACCCCCCGACCAGGTAGTCAACATGCTTTTATATAGACAGTAAAAACATGAATGATGCAATCTTTTACTTTATACAGATTGTAAAGTAACTTCAAGACACCACAGAAAAATGATAGGAAGAATTTACCTTCAACATAAGAAATTAGTTATTAAAGTCATTATTACAAACCCAAATAAAAAGTGCCGAAAGATTAAAATAAAAAATAATACATAAAAGACTTGTCTTCACCAAGTGATGTAAGAAGCTTAACCAAACATGGCCCTTGATTGGAAAGAACCCTTACGATTAATCTTGGATCCCGAGACTACTACACACTCTAAAGATGGATGATGGATGATGGTGGTGGGTGTTGGTGTTGTAGTGGTGGTGGAGTGGTGGCAAAGTGGGAGAGTAGTGGTTTGCCAAGGGATGCCTTTGAAGTGAACCAAGCACCCCTATTTATAGCCTGCACAGAACTCTTGCCACGGCCCCGTGTCTAGTGGGCACGCCCCCGTGGCCAGCCTTTTCTCTTCCTTCATTAATTGCAGGTGTCAGCAGAGGGCTCCACACGGCCCTGTTTCGCCTGGGCACGTCTTCGTGGTCAACTCCGTATCTGTACTATCAAGATTTGGCAAGATTCTGTGTATCTTTGTGTTGACCATGCCCCGTGCTGTGTTGGACACGCTCCCGTGGTGGGTGTGGAAGCTTCTACAGCTTTGTCTTTTGTGCAGGATTCTGACCACGGCCTGTGTTCAGCTGGGACGGGCCCGTGGTCAGTCTTCTGATTCCTTGTTTTTACTTTGGGGGTGCTGCCGAGGGGTCGGGCATGTCACGCTTATTCCTTTTCTTTGTATTTATGTTAGTTTTGGCTGCATATTTGCTCCTTTTGTTCGTTTAAGCTCATTTGGTCCTGTAAATTCAAAAGGAAGACAAAAACGCGCTTTTTTCAACATTAGTACTAAAAAAGGGTTAGTTTTATGCCTTATTTGATGTAATTTATATGTTACATTTTGCACACATCAATTAATCTGCTATATTATACAACATAGGCCTATACGATCGTATATGGCATAATTAGAAAATTTGTTTTTATCGTGTTTACCTCGGTTCGACGCGTATACGAGTCGTTTTTTGACGAACTTTCACATATTTTGTCATTTTATGATGTATACCTTCAACATGCGTCGTTTCGGTGACGTTCGGTTATGTACGATTATCGTATTCTATGATTACGTACAGTTTTGTTTGAAAACCACTTGTATTGTATAGTTCCGTGTTATATGTATACGCGCGTGGAAATATCATTAGTTGTGTATTTTGACGTAGTTTTGCATATTTTGACGTATTTTATCGTATTGCTGCGTATTTTAGAGTATTTTGACATATTTGAGCGTATTCTGACATAATTTAGCTTATTTTAACCTATTTTTAGGTTATTTTAACGTATTTCGACGTATTTTAGCACATTTTAACGTATTTTATCGTAATTTGACATATTTTAGTGTATTGCAACGTTTTTTAGCATATTTCATGTATTTTAGCGTATTTTAACATATTTTTGCGTATTTTAGAGTATTTTCGCATATTTTAGCGTACTTTAGAGTATTTTAGTGTATTTTGACATATTTTAGCGCACTTTAGAGTATTTTAGGGTATTTTCGCATATTTTTGCGTATTTTGACCTATTTTAGCGTAGTTTAGAGTATTTTAACATATTTCAGCGTATTTTAACGTATTTCGGCGTATTTTAGCATATTTTTAAGGTCTTTCTCTAAAAGATGCAACTTTAAGGCACGCTTACCTTAATCACATCTTCCATGGAGTCATAGATCCGACAATAGGGCCCACGAATCTTATGCTACCCGAGACCGACCTCTGGATTACACATTCTCCGAAATCGATTCGGGTCACTCGTTGAATAATAATATTAAAAACCGACCATCTTTCACCAAGAAGGATAACGCAAACAAGTTCTCCACATTATGTGCAAATGGCGGTGTCCAGAAGAAATCGCAGGCTGATACATAAAAATACATATAACGTGTAATCGTCTTCAGAATCAGACGAAGGTTACAAACACTCAGAAAATCACCGAAATGATATTGAAATTTGGATACAAGGTTCAAGGACTGACTATCCAACCAATTAACCAGCTAACGTGAGTTAAAATATTAGTGTTATTAATTTATCAAGTAATAAGTTACATTTTTTTTGTTTTTTTGTCAATTTATATGATATCTTTGACTAATTTATATTCTTATGTTCTTTTAGTTACCCTGATGAAACCGGAGCTGTTATCTCGGTTGTTCAGTAATTTCGTGATAAATACAATGTTCATCTTCGTTATCCTTTGCTTCACGTAATTCAAGCATGCACGGATGCTAAACGAACTGTTATTACAACCAAGACGATTCAAGTGAGTCCTATGAAGCACGTGTCTGTCTATTCAATTGAGAGGAATCATTGCATTACATCCCCGTTGAAAACAAAATCGTAGTCCTTTTCCTTAAATTTCCAGAACAGCCACCAGCAATACCAGTTTGTTACCAGTGCAGTTGCCGTGAGCCTGAGGAACTTTTAATAAGCTGTCACAGTTGTCAAATTCCTTGCGTGCATTCATATTGTTGAGACAACAACAGATAATGAATGAATTATTGGATTTCTTGTTCCAAATGCAGCTGTAGGATCCTAACTTAAAGGTCTATCTCTAAAAGATGCAACTTTACGGCACGCTTACCTTAATCACATCTTTCATGGAGTCACAGATCCGACAATAGGGCCCACGAATCTTATGCCCACCCGAGACCGACCTCTGGATTACACGTTCTCCGAAATCAATTTGGGTCACGCGTTGAATGATAATATTAAAAACCGACCATCTTTCACCAAGAAGGATAACGCAAACAAGTTCTCCACAGTTTGTTCAAATGAAACCAACTACTTGGATTGGAGTGAGGTCCGTATGTTAAGTTGGATATTTTTGTTATTCAGATCTCTATTCGGTCATCTTTCCAAATTGCAACACACGAATGTATGGTTTCAACGAATTGGTGTGACTCGGTAGTTAGATAATGATAAGTTTAAACTTTATATTGTATTTCATCCCCGTTGAAAAACAGAATCATAGTCCTTTTCCTTCAATTTCCAGAACAGCCACCAGCAATACCAGTTTGTTACCAGTGCGGTTGCCGTAAGCCTGATGAACTTTTAATAAGCCGTCACAGTTGTCAAATTTGTTGTATGCATTCATATTGTTTGAACAATCACACCCCAGCAATTAACATCCACTAACCGTATTATTACATCCGAGACGATTTAAGTGAGTCCTGTGAAGCAAGTGTCTGTCTATTCAATTGAGAGGAATCATTGCATTACATCCCCATTGAAAAACAGAATCGCAGTCGTTTTCCTTCTATTTCCAGAACATCCACCTGGAGGATAACGCAAACAAGTTCGCCACAGTATGTACAAATGGCGGTTTTCAGAAGAAATCGTAGGCTGATACATAAAGTACATATAACGAGTTATCGTCTTCAGAATCAGATGAAGGTTACAAACACTCAGAAAATCACCAAAATGATATTGAAATTTGTGAGCCTTCAAATTATTTTGGGAAACATGAAAGAAGACCACCAGCAGTACCGGTTTGTTACCAATGCGGCTGCCGTGAGTCTGAGGAACTTTTACTAAGCTGTCATAGTTGTCATTCATTGCGTGCATTCATATTGTTTGAACAATCACACCCTAGCAATTTAAAGGTCTCTCTCTAAAAGATGCAACTTTACGGCACGCTTACCTTAATCACATCTTCCGGGTCAAATATTCTAATATGAAATTTAGATTTTCCTAGATGTTTGAAGACCAACAAATGTCCAAACAGCAATAATGCTTATGAAACTCAGGCCAACCCTTCTGCAGCCAGAGCTTACCGTCGTTAGACACAGTCCAACCGAGAGGCCAAACCTTGTCATCTGAAACAATTAACAGGACATTGTTGTTCGACAGGATTTGCTTCCGTTGATCTTTGGTAAACTTATTCGGGATTTTCTGTTCATGAAAATAATATATTGATGGTACGAGAGAACGGTGAAAAAAAACTGAAAATGTTGAAGAAGGTAAATATTGGAATAAATAAAACAAAAATATACAAATGAATCAATACAATGCACTCTGGTTTCAATAAACAAGTGGAATAAACTACACAAATAAATTTTTCTTTAACTATACAAATAAATCAATATAATTCACTGTCCTGTCAATGTTAGACTTCGTTATCGTTTCATACCACGCTATCCGTCCCCTCTAGTTTTCCGTCCAAAGTGCTCCTTCTTTGCCCGCGTGACAGAAAGCTACCGCGTGACAGAAAGCTACCTTGGAATATTAAATCGACACTTTCAATACGCATCGTATAGGCATATAGGATGCATATTACTTTTTATAATGGGGACATTGTCAGCATTTGACTGACCTTGAAGTTTGAACCAACCCTAATACGCATCGTATAGGCCTATACGATGCATATTACTTTTTATAATGGGGACATTGTCAGCATTTGATTGACCTTGAAGTTTGAACCAATCCTAATACGCATCGTATTGGCCTATACGATGCGTATTGAAGGTATCGATTTAATTTTCCAAGGTGTGCCAATAATACGACCCTTAAAAGAAATATCAACTTAATTTGCTGATCTTATTATTATAATATTCTGTTGACCATCACAAGGACGCTTTGCGCACAATGTATTCGCTTGACGGATTAGAGTTTGGCAACTTATCCTTGAGGTCTAACCCAAATTCATGTAGAAAGACGTTTAGGGTGGCAGTGTTCTATCAATTGTTGTGATGTGCGTGAGATGACTAAGATGGCTGACGGATGGTGGTGGTTGTTGTTGAGGGTTGAGGGTTGTGGAAGGCAAGATAGACGGTTGTTAGTTAAGGGTTGTCGAGGGAAACAATGTTGGTAGTGCCTTTTAGGTCCAAGCTTCATGTTTATGCATCTCTATAAAAGGGGGGGGGGGGGGGGGGGGGGGGAATTAGAGCATACTTTACATTTTTTTTGTTGTAGTTTGTTTGTGATAGTTATTAAACCCCTATTCTTATGTATATTAGGCCATGCATTGTATTTTAAATCAACCTAATGAGAAAAAACAAAGAAAAAGCAATCATTAAATTAGACATCAAGGAATCAAATCTTCTTAGATTAGCAAACTCAATGTGTTATAGTTTCTTTGTGTTTGAATGGTTAGAGATTTTTGTACACAAACATGTTTTGACTGATTCTATCAAATTTGTTTTATTATCTCGATTGATATTTTTTATTCTGAGCCAATCAAATCAAATCATTTATAAGGTTCTACTTTTCTAGCAAATCACATGGACGTCAACAAACTTTAATGATTTCGATCTGTGAGAGTTGCAAATAAAAATTCGATTGCACATGTGAAAGTCAACTACTTTCGACTGTTTGCTTTAAAAAAATTTGAATAAAAATAAATATCTAAAAAGATTCATCTCAAAAGGGACGTTCTCAAACCGAACCGAACCAAGCGGACCTTTGCTCTTGCTTGGCTCATTTCAAGCGAAATTCAAACGAGCATATTGGAGCGTGCAATTATTTGAGCGAGCAACGAGTGATTTGGATAGTCATAGATTTAGAATGTTTCCTTTGATTTTTACGCCTTCGGGTCACGACTAAGGTCCAACTGTCCGAGGATGACACTAAGACTGAGGTCAGACCGTTCGAGGATGAGGCTCTAGTTGAGGCAGGTAAGGCGATGAATATACAACAAAGAACAATTATCGCATTGTGGCGTATGGTAAGCGCGAGAGATGATTGACGATTGTGATTGATGAGAGAAAGAAGTCAATTACTGTCGCTTCACGACTTAAAGTTTTAATTTTAATTTTTTTGTTAGATTTTTGTTGGTTTAATTAGGCTAGTATGTATAAATATAATTGTATATTTGCATAACATGGGACGAATATAATAGAGCGGTATGTATATAATATAAATATACATGTAATTTGTGTCTGCATATATAATTATATATATAATAAATTAATAAAAATTAATTCGAGCCAAACCGAGCCGAGTGAACATTTGCTCATGCTTGACTCGTTTACAAATCGAACCTAACCAAATGAGCATATCTGAGCATTTTCCAAATAAGTAACGAGCATCGAACGATTTGAATAGCACTATGTAAAATTATGCCATAAAAATTACAAACGGCATGACTTGTAATGTCAAATTATGTCAACAAACTTTAATTATTTCGATCTGTGAGAGTTGCACATAAAAGTTCGATAGCACATGTGGAAGTCAACTGCTTTTAACTATTTGCTTTTAAAATATCGGAATAAAAAAATAAATTTCTAAAATAAATTATATTTAACTCTTTACGACATAGAGGTAATTTCCACGCGATATGAAGACGATATTAAGACGAGATCCGATACATTGGATTATAAAGTGAAATTTTGAAAATTAATATGCGAGATATTAAGACAATACGATATATTGAGTTATAAAGTGAAAGTTTGAAATTTAATCCCCCATCGTTCTAATTTAAAGATTGATCACCTACTTTCCTTCAATGTAGCGGTTGTTTAACCTCTTAATAACTGACGTCTTCATCTTATTTGTTTTCATTTTTTAACCTTATTTAAATATCATCATTGTAGTTAAAATGTCCCCTCCGCCACATCACGCAGGTTCCCTCTATTATATTTGAAGTTTGGTTTACTTTGTAATATTATTGTTTAATTTCTTTATTTTTTTTGTTGTACCCTAAGCATCTTTCATGGTATCACCTTTTATATTTGGTGTCGATCCACGTCTCCTTCTCTCTCTTTGAGTCCCTTACCACCACCAGTCATCTCTTGCACTCTCTCCACGCCGCCATCAAGGATTGTTTTTCCTGCCAAACGATGGGGTTTTCCGATCTTGAGGGAGCATTTCAATTTTATATCAAATTATGACATTACTATTACTATATATATATATACACTTTGATAAATAAGTTTTAAGATACAAATTCTTATAAAATTTCAAGTATATCGTTACGACGTGTCTATATTTATCCACGCCACAATATAAATTTTTTAATGTACAAGTAATCGAAGCACACACGTATATATCTTTAAAGTTACATCGCGGTTTAATTTCTTTTTTCATTTAGCTTTTCTTATATAAGTGACGTCGTTTACCAGTTTCGTTGTGTTAATAAACTAATAAAATGTGTTCAAAGATTCAGAACACATTGATGTGACATTCTTATTTTTATCTATCGTTTGAAAAAAGTTTTATTGAAAATCGAACCAGTCAAACATAATTATTTCTTTTTGTTCTTTATCATGACGAACTAAATTGATGATGTCCGAACAACATCGGTACCGGTGCCGGAGCTGGTGATTGTGGTTTCTCGACATTCAGGTATAAATGTTGTTGAAAATGGATTTATATTCACAACAGGGTATTGTTTGTTTGGAATCGGTGTGCCAGTTAAAATAAATCTGTGTATTTTATTAATTAATAACCCTTATTAATTAGAGCGGAAGTGTCACACCCTACCAAGGCGGAAACGCGCAAGTGTAACCAAAAATGATTTCAGAGCATATGATTAAGTGAACACTTACATGATATAACTTCGAACATTTACAAAGCATTTTACAATCCCAAACACAAGGATTTTAACACAAACCTACACTAAAGGCTAATATGAGACTCTTCCAAGAGTTCGGTATACTAGCATGCATGTAAACTCAAATGTAGTCTCCCACTCGGATTTAACACCTGAATAACATGCTTAAAATCATCAACATAATGTTGGTGAGTTCACATGTTTATTTCGTATAATGGAAACCCATTTTCATGAATAACATGAGTATGAAAATGTTATAAATCAATTGAAGAACACTTACCGTTTTCATGCAAAACATTTGTATGAAAATTTATTACCAATCCAAGGTCTCACCTATTAAACCACTGTCATGCAAAACAATTGTATGAAAATCTATTATCAATTCGAGGTCCCACCTTTTTAATCATTTTAATGCAAAATAAATGTATGAAAATCTATTATCAATTCAAAATCTCAACTCATAAATCATTTCCGTGCAAGTCAATTGTGTGAAAATCTATTACCAATTTGAGGTCCTAATTAACAAAATTCAATACCGATAGTCGCTGGATACCTATCAGCCGCCGGTATGGCTCGACGATGAAGAACGACGCGGAATAGAGTGCGAGGTAGCTCGGTTATCCCCGTGGGTGTTATCCTTGAGTTTACCTTTCTCCCTATTTTGGGTGGTATCTGACTCCATTCGCTGTCCGGGTCTGTTTGGGTCTCGCCGGTGTTCCTCATGGAGGTCGAAGATGGAGGTGAGCCGTGGAAGGGGCCAAAGGTCAGAGGGTCTGGAAAAGGGAACGGTTTCAACCACAGGATTGTCAAGTATTTTGTCTCTAACATTCCTAAAGGGTGTAGGCCTTGGGATCTTGCCAATGCGTTCAGGGTCTTCGGTGACATTTCGGGAGCGTTCATCGCCAAGAAGAAGGACAAGGTGGGAAGGACGTTCGGCTTCGTCAGTTTCAAGGCGGTTCTGAATGCGGTCGAGTTGGAAGGAAGGAGGAATAATTTTAAGTTGGGAGGGAACACGCTCGTTGTTAACGTCGCCAAATTTTCCAAGGAGAATGTTGGCAATGAGAGGCCAATTCCTCATGATGGTTGGAAGACGGATGGACCAGTTCGGATGCCGGGAGTTCCTGCCCGACAGCCGGCTTCGAGGTTTAATGGGTCGTCCAGCGGTAAGTCGTTTGTGGACATTCTTCTGAACAAGTCCAGCCCGTGGCAAGAAGAAGATGTTGTGGAGGTGGATTCATCGGTCTTCACCCTTGCGGATAAATTTGGGAGGTCGTTAGTGGGGAGAACGGTGGATTTTTCGGTTCTCAGGTCGATCAACGTGTTTCTCTGGGAAGCAGGGTTCAAGGATATTGTGATTCAGTACTTCGGTGGTTTGACGGTTCTTCTTTCGTTTTCTAATGATATGGTGGCTAAGAGCTTTGCGGAGGACAGTGATACATGGGCTCGGTTGTTCATGTCGATTGATCCTTGGGTGGGCCAGTCCATGCCGTTCGAAAGATTAGCTTGGATTAATATTTTTGGTGTTCCTCCACACCTTTTACCGCCGGGTGTTTTTGATATGATAGGGGGTAAGTATGGGAAAGTTGTGCATGGGTCGAAGTTTCATGAAGATGATGGGGACCTAACCTTCGATTGCCTTGGAGTGTTGACGGACAATGGTAATTTGATCTCAGGGGCGTTGAAACTGCGGTGGCAGGACAAATTTTTCAGGGTGTGGGTCACAGAAGAACCTAGTGCGTGGGTTCCGGATTGTCTGGGCAATATCGATGATGTAGACGATGTGTCATCGGAATTTGAGGTCGGAAGTAGGGATGAGTTGCAGTCGCCGGTTGAGCTATCCTCAGGTAAGGGAGGTGAAAAGGTGGAGAAGCAGCATGTTTTTCCATATCCGTTGCACGAGGAACAGGGTGTGGCGGCGCTTGGGTCGGTGGGGGAAGTTCCCATGCATGGGGGAAATTGCAATAATAATGATACAACGGCTGGTGTGGCTTTTGATGTCCAAAGGAATATTACCCCTCCTTCTATTCCTTCCAGACCTTCTTTTAATGATCATTGGGCCAATCTTGTAGGCCATCAGTCTTCTAGGCCCAGAAAAAGAATGAGAAGTGGGGCTTCTGATTATGTTGAGGAATTTGTGGACTGCTCGGTTGGACCCTCTGGTTCTGTTAGCAGCCCAACCAAAGATAAAGGGGAATTTAACTTAAATGCTATTCCTGAAGGTTAGATTGAATATCAGCAAACTCAAGGTAGGAATAATGAGGTTAGTGATTTCAATCCGGTGGATTCTTCTTTCAGAACCGATCCTCCAGACAACTTTATTGTTAATGAAATCAACGATACAGTGGAGTTCGGGCGTTTGGTGGGTGTGGATCTGGAAGGTCATGTGGGTAAGGTGGAGCAAGCTATTAGGGAAGAGAAAGGTATTAATGGGGTTTGCAGATGAATTTCCTTTCGATTAACATCAGGGGGTTTGGAGTGGATAGAAAAGCGTCGTGGATTAAGGATATTCGTGTCAAAGAGAAGGTTTCGTTCGTGGCGTTTCAGGAAACAAATAAGGTGGATATCCCGGATGTTGACATTGACCGTTACTGGGGTCGGTCAGGTTGGGCGAAGGAAGCTGTGAACCCTATCAGTAGGTCAGGCGGTCTTCTTTTTGTCTGGGATCCAGGTTTGTTTTGTCCTTCCTCGGTGGTTAAAGATCCGAATTTTCTCATGTTGGCTGGGAGGGTTATAGGGTGTTCGATGGAAGTGTTCTTCCTGAATATTTATGCTCCTCAAAAATCGGTGGAGAAACAGGCTCTGTGGCAACGGTTATTGGTGGAGAAACAGGGCAGGAATGGGGTGTGGGTTATGATGGGGGATTTTAATGCCGTTCGAAGTGCGGAGGAACGTAAAAACTCTAGGTTTAAAGCCCGGAGCGCTAGGGATTTTAACCAGTTTATTCACGATGCGGACTTGTGTGACTTTGACCTTAAAGGTAGCAGGTTTACTTTTATGGTGGAAAGTGAGAATGGGAGGAAGTTTAGCAAGATTGACCGTTTTTTAGTCTGTAAAGATTTCCAAAATTTATGGCCGGAGGCGTTTGTTAGATCCCTTCCACGTGCTCATTCAGATCACAACCCTCTTCTTTTAGTTATCGAAGAATTAAATTTTCGGCGAAACCATTCCGTTTTTTCAGTTCTTGGCTCGAGAGGCCGGATTTTTCCAGTGTTGTTGAATCAGCTCTCGGGAATTTTTCTACTGAGGGTCCCCCGGATCTGATTTTAACGCTTAAGCTTCGGTATCTTCGGCTGAAAATTAAGGATTGGAGAGATAGCCTTAGGTGGAGGGAAGGCGAGGAAGTGGAAGAGGCGAAAATGGAGCTAGAAAAGTTAGATGAGGAAATGGAACTCAGGGATCTTTCGGAGGAAGAAGAATGGGTTCGTCTTGAATGTAAAAAAAAAACTGCTTGAAGATGAAAATTTTAAGGCTAAGGATATGAGACAGAGGTCTAGAGCTAGGTGGGCTTCGGACGGGGACGATAATACTAAGTTTTTTCATGGGCTAGTCAATAAACGGAAGGCGTCAAATGTCATCCCTGGTCTGCTAGAAAATGGTGTGTGGGTTTCAAAGCCGAGGTTGGTCAAAAGCTGGTTTTTAATTTTTTCAGGCAAAAATTCAAAGAATACCAGCCGGTTCGGCCAGAGCTTGTGTGCTCTTTTGATAAAACTTTGTCTGCCGAGGATGCCTCGTTTCTGACGTCAGAATTCTCGATCGAGGAAATAAAGAAGGCGTGTTTCGATTGTGGTAGTGAGCGGGCGCCGGGGCCGGACGGCTTTAATATGAAGTTTTTCAAAAGATTCTGGGACCTATTTCAAGAGGACTTCAGCAACATTTTCAAGCATTTTTTTGACACAGGTTCGTTTTCTCGTGGTGTTTCGTCCTCGTTCATTGCTCTCACCCCTAAAACGAAAGACCCGGGTGACCTAGGCGACTTCCGCTGTAACACCTCGAAAATTCACGTCCTATAATGTGCAGACACGTGTCAAATGTGTAGACGTGTGAAAGAATATTATAAAAAGATTTAAGTTGACAATCATGGAAAGTATGTGAATATACGAGCTCTAAATGTCAACAATGAATAAATATATTGTATATTAACCCTACATGATGCTCATACCTTCAAACAAATAAATCATGGATCATACGAAGCAAAAAGTGAGAGATTACAAACTACAGGGGTTAAATATGTCAACATGTTTAATTTATACCTCCGAGTGACCTTTTGACAAACCCGAAGCCTTGTAACGATTAATTATGCTCACTAGAATGCACGATAAAAATTTCGTGAAGTTTCGTTATCGTATGAGAAAGTTATGATCAAATTCGTTTGCGAGGGGTTAAAGCGTCAACGTCGAAAGTTAGGCCTTTTCGGGTAACAATTAAGTTAACCGGGGACTTAACAAAGTGGGTAAATGTCTTAAAGCCCTTATATGATAATTTCAAGGGCTCAATGTGCAAAACAAGACATGAAAACGACCTTTAGAAGGGCCAGGGACCAAAAATGCAATTAATGAAAGTTTTGTTGGATGACCCTAGGGGCTCGCGTAGCGCGAGCACTAAGTGCTCATGCAGTGGCGCTACGCCACTGCCTTGTCTGGACAGAAATTGATCTTCTTTGATTCTTTGTCTGCCACAGCCCTTGTAACCCCATTAATTCGACTTGCCTCTTCAAGATTGGCCCCTAAACAACCCCTAGAACATCTAGGACATGTGTTGATGAGTTGTGGATGGTTGTAGACTTGTGTGTCAACACTTTGTGGTGTCTTGATCACTATATAAGGCCTCCAAGTTTGCAACATTCTTGCACTCATCATTTGATCATCTCTGGAGCTTTTTGGAGCTAAAGATCAGACCCCAAGCCTCCCTAGTCGTGCATTAGACACTTGTAAGTTTGCTTGACCTTTCTTAATTAAGTTTTAGCTTAGTTTTAGCTTAAAAGTCAAACCGTCGTAGTTAACGGTTGAATTAAAGATTAATCATTGATGGCTCAGTGATTTGTCGAATTGAAAGTTGTTATGAGTTGGTAATTATGTGGGTAATAAACCCTCAAAAGGGTTCTCCCTGATTCCCACTCTAACTAGGTCTAATGTCGGGTCAAACTTGTACTTAAAAAGTCAACAGAATGTTTAAAGTCTAATTTATGCATGATTAGAAATATAGAACACATACAACCTATTTGATCATTAATATAACTTGGTAATTAGTGTAAGAACATGTCTAAACATGTTCAACCCGACAATTTAATGTATAGACCCGGTTCGGAACCGAAAGTCGCAAAGCTTTGACTTTTGCTTTGACTTCAGTTCTGACCCGCTTTAGTATGATTTGGAAATTCCTTAGAGCTTCCTTAGGACCAGGCTACATGTTAGCATAACCCTCTGTGGTTGGTTCATTGATTGACCCATTCGTTTACGCGTTTCCGTTAATTGCTCATATGTTGACCATTATGCCCTTATTACCTTAAAACGTGATTTTTGGAAATGTAAAAGAGTAGAAACTTTAAATACTGATATTTAAACTTGTATGTAAAATTTGACATCAGTTTGAGGTGTAGGTTAAGAGTTAGGCTCGTTAGCGTAACATTAAAGCTTTGTGTTAATTTAACGGCGTATTTAGCGTATAGCCTACTTAAACATACTTTTTGATATCAAACCTTTTACCCACTGATGTAATATATTATTTTGGGATATTTGAAGATTTTTAATAAATTTTAGGCTGAGCATAACTAGTAGTCGTAGGCTTAATCCGGTAATTGTCGGTTTTGCCCTAACGGGCCATAAAATGAGTTTTAGATATCTAAACGACTCCAAACCTTTTGCTACTGATCACATATGATAAATAAATTATTTTAAGCCTTCTGGAAATATAAAAATATCAGATTTAAGTATCGAACCCGGAAATGGCCTTTAATCGCCTTTTTAAGCGTTTTTAACGCATAGTATGTACTTAAACTATTTTAAACATACAAGGGTTGATACCTACTGATATTTGAGGCAAATTATAATATTTTAACAGTAAGCAAAGGTTGATAAACTCAGACTTTAGTTTTGAGCTTTACGGCTTATGTGAAATTACCAAAATGCCCCTACGGTGCATATTTTGGTTATAATTGATAAAATTCACATATATACTTTACCCTACTGTTATAACTTAGTAAAATAAGTATTTTTACTGATTACATCAGGCCTGTAACTCAGATTAATACTTAAACTCTCTTGTAACCTTTTAAATGACCAAACTACCCCTACGGGGCCTAGTTTGTGTTTAAATACGTTTCGGGCATAATGAAAGACATCTTACTGATGTCACAACATATTTGAGGCATAATTAACTTAGGAAACCTGTATATGGCTCTCATGATTACCCGTCATGCGTTATTCGCGTTCGGTTCGGTTTATGTAACTAGTTTGCATAAATTAGCCGAAACGGGTCAAACGTTATCGTTTTTATCTCAAAAATCCAGAATGTGTTTAGTTTACCCATATTATACAAGCCTCCAAACTTGTCAGGTCTAAATCACATCCTATTCCGGTCTTCGCTTAATCACGCGTTTTGAACCGTAAACCTTTCCTTAAAACTAACCGGTCTAAGTTACGACTTAGATAAGACCCGTTAGGAATTTAATAGGTTAATAAAACCTTCGTTCCAGATTGAGAGCCCCAGTAGAAGTACTTGTGCTTGCTGATTAGAATATACGGCTGAGTATAAATTGCATTGCTAGCTCAGGTAAATACTTTTAACTTATTTTCCCTTATACGGGCTTGGGATACGGTATTATAAAATACCGCTTGGTCGGGTGTAGAAACCTTTTAATCGGAGATGATTAAATTGCATAATCCTGTTTTAATCTGTATTGATTGATAACAAATAACATTGGGGGTTAATGACCGTGTCCTGGATATCCTTGGCTCATTTTAAAAAGTGAATGGCCATAACTTAAGCACAAGGTGTAGGCATAACACCTCCTGTTGCGTATGTAAAAGATATACTCACTCGTAAGGATAACTTCTTGTGAGATATATTTATGGTGTGTCGATTAATCTTGACCGGCTTGTATTGTATAATCACCGGCCCTAAATGTTGGACAACCATGTAAATCGGATACAAGATCTTTATTAATAAAATTGTCCCAAGTATAAAAGATTAATTTTGCCTCGTGCATTTTAATCAAATTTTAAAAGATATTTTGTGCCACGTGCATTCAAATCAATTTTCTTAAACTTTTTTTCAAAATGAGTCAGTTAATTGTATTTACCAGGGTAAACTGACGTATTTTCCAAAATGTTAAGTGACAGGTACTATGCGTAATTGGCTGGGAGCTCAGGGCGTCATTAGGGAATCTTGCAAGTTCTAGATGCCTAAAGTCTGTTGAACAGTTTTCTTTTATTGATCCGCCTGTGGATCCTTTACCTTCCATTGTAATACTTTGACATTTCTTATATTCGGAATGTAATATATTTATCTTTTGCTTCCGCTGTGCATTTATATATTGTGTTGTTTGACTATGATGATCTCAACTACGTCACGATACTCCCCACCGGGCCCACCGGTGATACGTGGAAATCGGGGTGTGACAGGTTGGTATCAGAGCCAACATTGAGTGAATTAAACACTAGCATTTTGTGTTTAATCTCAATGACACATTAGCACATTCCTTGACCTTCTGACTCTAGACTTAACATAGGATTAATCTTAATCCAAATCTGTAAATTTTGCTTCAAATTTTTTTATATATTGGATATGTCGCCAAGCGAAGAAGCTGTATTAGAAATTCTCCACACCCGGAGCCTTGAAATGCTGAGCTTCGTACCGCGGCTAGAATGAAACGAGCATCCAGGGAGGGAACATTCGAAAGTAAAGTGATGAAGAAAACCCCTTTTTGCTAAAGATCGTTTTCTTAAGTTGTCCTTATAAGGACATATTTATCTTTCTGTCCTTTAAGGACACATTATTCCTTTCAAAGACCCGCTTAGGGCAACTCTGTACTTTTATTTTCATATAATGGATTGATTAAATTAAGTTTTCATTCTAAACATGAAATATGAAACGAATGGAAAATAACATCCCTTAGAAGGGAAGTGCCTACGGGCTATAATTAACGTCCTCTGAGACTAAAGACGGTGGTAGCCTACAAAGGAAAAGTAATGAACTTTGATTCACACCTAAATGCCTCGATCCCAAACGATCATGACTTATAAATTAAACTTGTCCACGTGACTAAGCCTTTTGTGCTATTACTAAATGCCTCGATCCCAAACGATCATGGCTTATAAATTAAACTTGTCTACGCGACTAGGCCATTTGTGCTATTACTAACTTATAAATTAGGATTTATGATAAAAATCCTGAATAAAATAAATATCCTTCCTTCCCTGCCAGTAGGCATTTTAAAAAGAATCTTAAAAGTGAAACCTAGCCTATGCGGCCAAGATGGTGAAACCTACCCAAGGGATTCGGATCCTTGTTAACGCCTAAGAACGTGTTAGCACTCCTGACAAATGTGATTCGATAAAATCACAACAGTCATCCTTATATTGGATTCTTCCAATTTTCTTATCTAGCCTAGTAATTTAGAAATCATGGCTTGTGTCATCCTATAAGATGATCATATTATAAACATCCGATAGTGATGAAGTGCCTACGGGCTAAACTTGTTGTCCGATAAGACAACGACAGTGGTGGTCTTTGACCTCCTGTCTAAAAAAATGTTGGACCAGGTCCAAGCATAATAGTCGGTAGGATCCATACGATCTCGACTAATAGCATCTAAGAAGATGATCATATTATAACCATCCCTCAGAAGGGAAATGCCCACGGGCTATATCTATTGTCCTAAAAGACAAAAGACAGTTGAAGTCTACAACTCCCTGTTAAGAGAAGGTAATGAACTTGATTCAAACCTTAATGCCTCGATTCTCTGAAATCATGGCTTATAAAATTTAAAACTGTCCTTATGACTAGGCCTTTCGCGCCACTTCAATATCCTTAATGTTTTATAACTAGGATAAAAATTTTCATGGAAAATACTAATTAAATATAACTAACAAGTTAACCAATATGGTTTATATTACCATGGTTGATGAATCGTCAAAGATGATGATTCCATAAAAACCTCTAAATAAATCATTGTTAATATTTGTGTAGTAATCAAGCTACATGGCTGGATTAGATGAAGTTAACAGCCACATGGAGGAGAACAATGATACTCCCAGAATTAATGTAACTGGAGCAGAACTGCAGGCAATAATAGATTATGCTGTTACTCGAGCTCTTGATAGACAGTATGACGAATCAAATGATACCCACTCTAAGACTCTATCTGTGGCTCGTAGTAAGCCCCCTCTTAAAACACATGAGTCAAGGGAGGACGATGTTCATGACTTGTCAAATCAAAGGAGTATTCCGTCTAGACAGGTTGTGTCCCATCAAGAGGCACCAATTAAGACCTGTTCATATAAATATTTTGCCTCCTGCAAGCCTAGAGACTTTACAGGAGAAAAAGGGGCCATCGATTGCATGACATGGCTAGATGAGATGGACGCTGTTGTTGACATCAGCGGTTGTGTGGAGCAAGATGTTGTGAAATTTGTTTCACAATCATTCAAAGGAGAAGCGTTGGCATGGTGGAGATCATTGCTCCAAGCCAAGGGAAAAGTTCTACTCTACAACTTATCTTGGGATCAATTTGTTGCATTAGTCAAGGAAAACTATTGCCCCCAGCATGAGGTAGAAAAGATAGAATCAGACTTCTTGACTCTGGTCATGGAGAATTTGGATTGTCAGGCATATGTGACAAGTTTGAACACTATGTCCCGCCTAGTTCCTTATTTAGTCACCCCTAAACCTAAACGCATAGCGCGTTTCATTGGAGGCCTAGCACCAGAAATAAAAGGAAGTGTTAAAGCATCTAGGCCAACCACATATAGGTCCGCGGTGGACTTATCCTTATCTCTCACCTTAGATGCAATCAGAATTAAGTCTGTTAAGGCTTCTGGCGAGGGAAGAAGAGAAAGAGAGGAGGAAAACTCTCATCGATATAACAAGAAGAAGAAGGGAAACTCTGAGCGCGGGAAGGATTCCGAGTTTAGGAAGAACTCGAGTCAGTCTGATAACAGACCCAAATGCAGTAACTGCAAAAAGCAACATTTTGGAAAATGTACAATCGACCCACGTGCTAAATTGTGTGGAATTTGCAAGACCAAGGGTCACAAAACCTTAGATTGCAAGGGGTTAAAGAACGCCACATGTTACAATTGTAACGAGGAAGGGCACATCAAAACCAACTGCCCAAAGCTTATAAAGAAGCCGGGAGAGGCCAGGAAAATAAACGCATGAGTCTTCCGGATGAACGCCAGGAAATGGTGCAGAAGGATAACTATATAGCAGGTACCTTTCCTTATCAAGCAGTTTATGCAGAAATTTACTTGATACTGGCACATATGATTCAATATTGAACAATAACTATAGAGAATTGTTGTCTCCGCCTGATTAGGACTTCGGTCATTTAATACGAGGTAGAAATTGGTCGATGATACTTTAGAAAATGCTCCAACAAACCCTAGATGGATATTTTATATCTAATAGGAATCACTCTTTTCTGATATTCCTATGGCAAGCTTTCAAGCTACCTAAATTCTTTAATATAATAAAGACAGATGTGACGTTTTGATCCTCTGTCAGAAAAGTGATGGACTAGGTCCAAATCTTTAATGCCATTGATGGTCTTTTGCGACCTAGGCTAAGTAATATTAATATATTTTAAATAACGTTCATTAAGAATGTTAGTGCTATAATAGCCTGTATAGGTTATTGACACCATGGTTAGTATATATTAAGGCCATCAGAATGAAAAATAGCAGTTGTTGGATTTCAACTAAGAAATTGTCTTATTGGTGTTAGGAACCAATAGAAAGTATGGCAAACTCGGATAAGACAACAGTCGATCGCGCCATTGATGGCACGACGCATGCTAATGATGCTGAAATTGTGAACCTTAGAATTTCCAAAGATGTTCTTCAAACTATGATAGACGCAGCTGTTGGAAAAGCTGTGAAGAAGGCTGTGAAAAAGTTCAAGGAGCCCCATGCTGCTCGGTCCAAATTTTATTTAGGACCACACTTCCTTACTCTTAAGGAGGATCCCGTTCATGCCTCTGATGCAAAGGATGAACTAAAAAGGAAAAGGGAGGTAGATAACTCCCAGAGTTCTAAGAAAAAGAATAAACAAAAGTCCAATCAGAAACCTGTATGCAAGATTTGCAAGAAGCGCCACCACGGGAAATGCAGATTTGAGCCTCGACCTCTACATTGTGGGATCTGCAAGTCTAAGGGACATAAAACGTTGGACTGCAAAGACATGAAGAATGCAGTCTGTTTCGGCTGTAATGAGAAAGGCCACATCAAGACTATGTGCCCTAAATCTGTCAAAGGAAATGCGGCGGAGGAAGTAAAGCCTAAGATTGAAAGCACCTAAAATACCTGAGCTAGTCCATAAATAATGGCATCAGGTACATTCCTTGGCGTTTTATCAGTAATTTAAATGCTAAGAGTTTTTATTTTGGTTCGGATACCAGTAAATCCTTCATAAACGATAAGTATATCAAGTTTTAAAACTTTTCATAAGAACTCTATATATATTAAGTGTAAGGTAAAACTTACAGGTAGAAAATTCACCAGAACTATTCTTCTGTTCCTGTAAAAAAAAAAAAAAAAAAAAAATGGTGGAACCGGCCGTCCCCGGAATCGAACCTGGGTCTAGGCCACACCCTTTCGCGCGCCTAGCCAACCGAGCTAGGTGCCTAGTTTGTGAAAATTTCCATTCTGATTAAATATAAGCACATATAGTTGATATCTCTTTAATCTCTAACGATTTCGAATACCAAATGGTATGACAAAAGCGCTATATGAGGATTGGTGTATCTTAATAAATTCCATAGGTTGCTTCCATGCCTGATCAGTATGGAGGTTTAATGCATGGAACCACAAAGATATCCCAATGATCATATGGTACTAAAGTCAACTAATGGTATTCAAAGAAGATATCCATAATAGAATTGTCCAAATAGATATTCCCGATTAAGGAATCCTTGGACTTATAACATAAATATGTCACTTATTTGACACAATCAGTGATGGATGAACTGGAGCCTGAGATACGAAAAATCTCTGTAACCCCCTAGTACCCTGATTATCTTCACCTAAGACTATCCTGTTTACCTCCCAAGAGGCAAGTAGAGTTAAGACTAACATCCCGCTTTGGGTTGAAGTGTTGTAAGAACTCATGTTGATTATGGAATAACCGAAACCCTGATTAAGTAAATTTTAAGATATAGATTCATATAACCTGACTCAATACCCGGAGAATTCGGTATAGTAAAATTTAAAAGACGGTTCATTTTGCTTAGGCATTGTTACCGCAACCCTACTTAGGCAACGATTAAGAATTTCCATCAGCTGCCCAGGATTGTCGATTTGTTCGACTAACGGCAAGGATTAGCTATTCCTTAAAATTTATTAAGCAGTGGTTGGGATAACCATCTCACCTTAAGATAAACTTTCTATAATAGATAGTAAATAGGCAACAAGGCTGCTCCTTTAAAGACCTTGTATAAATGGAATGTTTAGCGTCCATTGATAGGACAATAGATTGGTAAGTCCGATCATCAGGATCTGAAAGTTGCATTAGAAACGACCAATAAGATCACGCAAATTCATAATCATTTGTAAGATGCCAGTATTCGGCAGAAAATCAAGGATTAATGAAAATAGCATACCTCCTAAATTCTTGTTAAGATTAAGGTTCAACAAAGGATATCACCCAAGAAGGGTGTGCTAAATTTGTTAAAATATCAGGCTAGTTAAGCACTGAATATATAAAATCATTCGAAGGAAATCGAATGTATCAAGATCAAGTAGCCTTTAAGCTAAAACCGATTTAAAGAGCTTGGCAGAGCTCGTAATACATTGCACATCAGTAATTGAAGGATGTGTTTCGCCAATAAGTCAAGAAACACCATCACATAATGACATATATTTGGGAGGTTGTTAGTGGGGAGAACGGTGGATTTTTCGGTTCTCAGGTCGATCAACGTGTTTCTCCGGGAAGCAGGGTTCAAGGATATTGTGATTCAGTACTTCGGTGGTTTGACGGTTCTTCTTTCGTTTTCTAATGATATGGTGGCTAAGAGCTTTGCGGAGGACAGTGATACATGGGCTCGGTGGTTCACGTCGATTGATCCTTGGGTGGGCCAGTCCATGCCGTTCGAAAGATTAGCTTGGATTAATATTTTTGGTGTTCCTCCACACCTTTTATCGCCGGGTGTTTTTGATATGATAGGGGGTAAGTATGGGAAAGTTGTGCATGGGTCGAAGTTTCACGAAGATGATGGGGACCTAACCTTCGATTGCCTTGGAGTGTTGACGGACAATGGTAATTTGATCTCAGGGGCGTTGAAACTGCGGTGGCAGGACAAATTTTTCAGGGTGTGGGTCACAGAAGAACCTAGTGCGTGGGTTCCGGATTGTCTGGGCAATATCGATGATGTAGACGATGTGTCATCGGAATTTGAGGTCGGAAGTAGGGATGAGTTGCAGTCGCCGGTTGAGCTATCCTCAGGTAAGGGAGGTGAAAAGGTGGAGAAGCAGCATGTTTTTCCATATCCGTTGCACGAGGAACAGGGTGTGGCGGCGCTTGGGTCGGTGTGGGAAGTTCCCATGCATGGGGGAAATTGCAATAATAATGATACAACGGCTGGTGTGGCTTTGATGTCCAAAGGAATATTACCCCTCCTTCTATTCCTTCCAGAAATTCTTTTAATGATCATTGGGCCAATCTTGTGGGCCATCAGTCTTCTAGGCCTAGAAAAAGAATGAGAAGTGGGGCTTCTGATTATGTTGAGGAATTTGTGGACTGCTCGGTTGGGCCCTCTGGTTCTGTTAGCAGCCCAACCAAAGATAAAGGGGAATTTAACTTAAATGCTATTCCTGAAGGTTCGATTGAATATCAGCAAACTCAAGGTATGAATAATGAGGGTAGTGATTTCAATCCGGTGGATTCTTCTTTCAGAACCGATCCTCCAGACAACTTTATTGTTAATGAAATCAACGATACAGTGGAGTTCGGGCGTTTGGTGGGTGTGGATCTGGAAGGTCATGTGGGTAAGGTGGAGCAAGCTATTAGGGAAGAGAAAGGTATTAATGGGGTTTGCAGATGAATTTCCTTTCGATTAACATCAGGGGGTTTGGAGTGGATAGAAAAGCGTCGTGGATTAAGGATATTCGTGTCAAAGAGAAGGTTTCGTTCGTGGCGTTTCAGGAAACAAATAAGGTGGATATCCCGGATGTTGACATTGACCGTTACTGGGGTCGGTCAGGTTGGGCGAAGGAAGCCGTGAACCCTATCAGTAGGTCAGGCGGTCTTCTTTGTGTCTGGGATCCAGGTTTGTTTTGTCCTTCCTCGGTGGTTAAAGATCCGAATTTTCTCATGTTGGCTGGGAGGGTTAAAGGGTGTTCGATGGAAGTGTTCATCCTGAATATTTATGCTCCTCAAAAATCGGTGGAGAAACGGGCTCTGTGGCAACGGTTATCGGTGGAGAAACAGGGCAAGAATGGGGTGTGGGTTATGATGGGGGATTTTAATGCCGTTCGAAGTGCGGAGGAACGTAAAAACTCTAGGTTTAAAGCCCGGAGCGCTAGGGATTTTAACCAGTTTATTCACGATGCGGACTTGTGTGACTTTGACCTTAAAGGTAGCAGGTTTACTTTTATGGTGGAAAGTGAGAATGGGAGGAAGTTTAGCAAGATTGACCATTTTTTAGTCTGTAAAGATTTCCAAAATTTATGGCCGGAGGCGTTTGTTAGAGCCCTTCCACGTGCTCATTCAGATCACAACCCTCTTCTTTTAGTTATCGAAGAATTGAATTTTGGGGCGAAACCATTCCGTTTTTTCAGTTCTTGGCTCGAGAGGCTAGATTTTTCCAGTGTTGTTGAATCGGCTCTCGGGAATTTTTCTGCTGAGGGTCCCCCGGATCTGATTTTAACACTTAAGCTTCGGTATCATCGGCTGAAAATTAAGGATTGGAGAGATTGCCTTAGGTGGAGGGAAGGCGAGGAAGTGGAAGAGGCGAAAATGGAGCTAGAAAAGTTAGATGAGGAAATGGAACTCAGGGATCTTTCGGAGGAAGAAGAATGGGTTCGTCTTGAATGTAAAAATAAACTGCTTGAAGATGAAAATTTTAAGGCTAAGGATATGAGACAGAGGTCTAGAGCTAGGTGGGCTTCGGACGGGGACGATAATACTAAGTTTTTTCATGGGCTAGTCAATAAACGGAAGGCGTCAAATGTCGTCCCCGGTCTGCTAGAAAATGGTGTGTGGGTTTCAAAGCCGAGGTTGGTCAAAAAACTGGTTTTTAATTTTTTCATGGGCTAGTCAATAAACGGAAGGCGTCAAATGTCATCCCCGGTCTGCTAGAAAATGGTGTGTGGGTTTCAAAGCCGAGGTTGGTCAAAAAACTGGTTTTTAATTTTTTCAGGCAAAAATTCAAAGAATACCAGCCGGTTCGGCCAGAGCTTGTGTGCCCCTTTGATAAAACTTTGTCTGCCGAGGATGCCTCGTTTCTGACGTCAGAATTCTCGATCGAGGAAATAAAGAAGGCGTGTTTCGATTGTGGTAGTGAGCGGGCGCCGGGGCCGGACGGCTTTAATATGAAGTTTTTCAAAAGATTCTGGGACCTATTTCAAGAGGACTTCAGCAACATTTTCAAGCATTTTTTTGACACAGGTTCGTTTTCTCGTGGTGTTTCATCCTCGTTCATTGCTCTCACCCCTAAAACGAAAGACCCGGGTGACCTAGGCGACTTCCGCTGTAACACCTCGAAAATTCACGTCCTATAATGTGCAGACACGTGTCAAATGTGTAGACGTGTGAAAGAATATTATAAAAAGATTTAAGTTGACAATCATGGAAAGTATGTGAATATACGAGTTCTAAATGTCAACAGTGAATAAATATATTGTATATTAACCCAACATGATGCTCATACCTTCAAACGAATAAATCATGGATCATACGAAGCAAAAAGTGAGAGATTACAAACTACAGGGGTTAAATATGTCAACATGTTTAATTTATACCTCCGAGTGACCTTTTGACAAACCCGAAGCCTTGTAACGATTAATTATGCACACTAGAATGCACGATAAAAATTTTGTGAAGTTTCGTTATCGTATGAGAAAGTTATGATCAAATTCGTGTGCGAGGGGTTAAAGCGTCAACGTCGAAAGTTAGGCCTTTTCGGGTAACAATTAAGTTAACCGGGGACTTAACAAAGTGGGTAAATGTCTTAAAGCCCTTATATGATAATTTCAAGGGCTCAATGTGCAAAACAAGACATGAAAACGACCTTTAGAAGGGCCAGGGACCAAAACTGCAATTAATGAAAGTTTTGTTGGATGACCCTAGGGGCTCGCGTAGCGCGAGCACTAAGTGCTCATGCAGTGGCGCTACGCCACTGCCTTGTCTGGACAGAAATTGATCTTATTTGATTCTTTGTCTGCCACAGCCCTTGTAACCCCATTAATTCGACTTGCCTCTTCAAGATTGGCCCCTAAACAACCCCTAGAACATCTAGGACATGTGTTGATGAGTTGTGGATGGTTGTAGACTTGTGTGTCAACACTTTGTGGTGTCTTGATCACTATATAAGGCCTCCATGTTTGCAACATTCTTGCACTCATCATTTGATCATCTCTAGAGCTTTTTGGAGCTAAAGATCAGACCCCAAGCCTCCCTAGTCGTGCGTTAGACACTTGTAAGTTTGCTTGACCTTTCTTAATTAAGTTTTAGCTTAGTTTTAGCTTAAAAGTCAAACCGTCGTAGTTGGTTGACTTAATGATTAATCATTGATGGCTCAGTGATTTGTCGAATTGAAAGTTGTTATGAGTTGGTAATTATGTGGGTAATAAACCCTCAAAAGGGTTCCCCCTGATTCCCACTCTAACTAGGTCTAATGTCGGGTCAAACTTGTACTTAAAAAGTCAACAGAATGTTTAAAGTCTAATTTATGCATGATTAGTAATATAGAACACATACAACCTATTTGATCATTAATATAACTTGGTAATTAGTGTAAGAACATGTCTAAACATGTTCAACCCGACAATTTAATGTATAGACCCGGTTCGGAACCGAAAGTCGCAAAGCTTTGACTTTTGCTTTGACTTCAGTTCTGACCCGCTTTAGTATGATTTGGAAATGCCTTAGAGCTTCCTTAGGACCAGGCTACACGTTAGCATAACCCTCTGTGGTTGGTTCATTGATTGACCCATTCGTTTACGCGTTTCCGTTAATTGCTCATATGTTGACCATTATGCCCTTATTACCTTAAAACGTGATTTTTGGAAATGTAAAAGTGTAGAAACTTTAATTACTGATATTTAAACTTGTATGTAAAATTTGACATCAGTTTGAGGTGTAGGTTAAGAGTTATGCTCGTTAGCGTAACATTAAAGCTTTATTTTAATTTAACGGCGTATTTAGCGTATAGCCTACTTAAACATACTTTTTGATATCAAACCTTTTACCCAATGATGGAATATATTATTTTGGGATTTTTGAAGATTTTTAATAAATTTTAGGCTGAGCATAATGTTGATGCATAAGAATGTCTGTTGACTTCGTCTGATGATGTTTTAGGTCAAGATTAGTCAACATAGAGTCATAATTGTCAAATTAGGGTTTTATGGTTGATTTCGCTTATAAGGTCATAGGATTAGAGGTGATTTCGCTTTAGTGTCAAGGTGATTTCGCTTATATGGTTGTGACACATAAGCGAAATCAGTTAACAAGTGATTTCGCTTATATGTCATGCCATTGGAGCGAAATCAGCATCATTATAAATACCTCATGTGTGTGTTCATTTGAGCGGGACCTGATCATTAGCTGAGGAACCAAAATCTGTCAAATTTGATTCAGAAAGTTAATAAAGTGAAGGAATTGAAAGGATAAGCTGTTGTTACGTTACGTGCATTGATTCCGCCTTTACACGTAATGTTGAACTACCTTGACTGATCGTTTAGAGACACGACACGGTCCAACAAGTGGTATCAGAGCTTCAGGACGAGGAGTTCATACTACATCAGCCGATTCGACATTATTCTCACTTTTCTACTCAATCTCTCTTTTATATTTTCGGTTTAAACGAGTTCCTATGGACAAAATGACTTGAAAGTCAAGTATTGTGAGCGAAACTAGTTGTTAATCAATCCTTAACAATATCAGATCTTAAAACATACTAAAACTCAATCAATTTTAACAAAATTTCGTTGTGTTTTCGAACCGAAACTTCATCTTCAGATCTGGAACAAATTAGCGGTCAAAATTGAATGAAAATCATATCATTGTGATCGGTTTTAAGAGTATTACAACCCTTGAAAGTTTCAGTGTGTAATTCAAATTAAAACATGGTGAAAATTGGTTATTAGCTGATTCCGCTTTTACGTACATCAGCTGATTACATCACTTGATTCCGCTTTAGTGTACATCGAGTGTTAATCTGCTGATTTCGCTCATCCGGACATACTGTTTTCGCTCATACGTACAATATTAATTTCGCTCATAAGGACAAAGTTAATTTCGCTCCAACGTACAACTGTTGTAATTTCGCTTATAAGGACAATTTGCTATTTCGCTCATACGGTCATAAGTGATTTCGCTCCAAGGGACAAAGTTTGATTTCGCTCATAAGTCAAACTTCTGATTTCGCTTGAGTGAACAGTTGTGATTTCGCTTATCAGTCATTGAGACTGATTTCGCTTCAGTGTCAGTTTTTGTCAAAATTTCGAAAATTTGTCTAAGTGTTTGCTGATTGTTTGTTGCAGGTACATTCATGATGGATGATATTTTCTTGAACCCGTTCAGTGATATGTACGCTTTTGCTGGAAACTCGGGAGACGTTTCATCTACAAGCAATGAGAACGAGAATCCACCAAAAGAAAAGAAAAAGGAAGCTTGGGAATCGGAAAGTGCTTTCGGAACGTTCAATAAACCCCCAAAGCTAATGGCTATCGAGGAGTACAGTCGTTGGTCCAGAAAGTTTGAAGATTGGATGATGGCATTCGCATTTCCAAGTTGGAAAAGTTTGAAGAACGGTTATGATCAAGGAAACAAGAATGGTGAAGTCTTAACAGCATCAGATGAGATTGAATCTTTTGTAGCCGAACAAAAGTGTGTAGCATTGTTATTTCAATCTGTTCGGGAGGATATCATCTCACTGATAGACTACTCAAACGCTAAAGACCTCTGGGCAAAGTTAAAACAGAAATGTTTAGGAAGTACTGAAATCGTGAAAAACAAAAAGAAACTTCTTAGGAAAGAGTTTGATATGTTTGGTTGTCTTAAAAATGAGTCAGTGTGTAAAATGATAGAGAGGTTCGGTCATCTGAAGCTGGAATTAGCAAGACATGATATCATATATTCTGATGATGAGCATGTAGACAAGTTGTTCGATTCGTTGCCAGACGAGATGGAGTGGAGATATTATGCTCTCATGCTTAAGAACACTATTCCTTCTGAATTGTTGAAACCAGATCTGGTGATTGAGAAACTTGAAAGTCATGAGCTGGAGTTGAAGAAGACGTACAAAGTTAATCACTCATCTTATCAGCAGAATTTGGATCTGTACTATCCAAAAAGCATGATGCCAAAAGCAACTTCTCCAAAAACTGCGTTTTCTGCTGAAAATGTGTCGAAAGCCGGCAAAGAAAATCAAAGTGGTCAAAGCAGTGGAAGTCACAGTGGTTATCACAGTGGATCTTCATCTTCTGGAAGTCATTCTGATGCAAAGAATCGTTTTCAATGCAACATTGCAATAGACTTGAAGAATGCTCAGAACTTTGATGAGGAATCAGCCAAGCAGCAGATGATCTTTCTAGCATCGGTGTTGGAATCATATGAAGGATTGGTAGCTGGGAAGATTGGCAATACAAATCTGACGAAAGAAGATTACGATCAGATTGATCCGGAGGAAATGGAACTGATCGATATTCGTTGGGCTATGGCAAGTGCTGTTCGTCGTGCACAAAGATTCATGGAAATCACTGGAAGAAAAACAATTGGTGGTGCTTCTACAAAGCTGGGATTCGATAAATCGAAGGTGACTTGCTTCAAGTGTAAGCAGAAGGGTCATTTCAAACGAGAATGCAGAAACACTTATGCTGATGAATCGGAGAATCCTTTCAGAGATGATTACTACAAGAAGGCAATTTATCACCAGAATAAATACGAGCCACCTAGATTGAAGCAGGTTGAAGACAACAAAGAGAAATCTAGAGCTCTTGCAGTGATTTACGATGATGAAGGATATGATTGGAGTCAAGAGGTTCTACCAGAAGAAGATGTGGTTGGTTACGCATTCATGGCGAAAAATGAACCTATTCCATGGAAAGATGAGAGAACTGAAGAGCAGAAGTATAAGTATAGAAAAATGTTTTCGGAAAACAAAATTACTAGACTTTCTAGAATCTTTTTGGATGCAAAGAGAGCCAACAGATGGGATCCAGACAGAGAGTGTTATCTTGATGAGTATGGAAATATTGCAGTTGATCACAAAACTCTTGATCTGGAAGTCTTAATCAAGGAAATGAAAGAAAATGATGAATATTGGCAACACAAATGGTGGGGAACTCCAACTTCAAAAATGATTGAAGAAGAGAAAGAGAAAGAGAGAAAGGAGAAAGAAGAGATCGAAGAATCAAAGAAGATTGATGTTGGTATTATCGACACTACACAAGAGTTGAATGCTGAGAACTTAGGAAAAATGGCTGACAAAGTGCTAGCTGCCAAGGCACTTGAGGTAGACTCTAACTCCGTGTCTGAGTCAAAAAGCCAGGTCAGTTCAAACGTGTCAACCAATGCATCAGGTAAGAAAGTTGAAGGAAATGCTGATTGCAAAAATTGCAACAAAGATTGCAAATTTTGTAATACTGTCACATATCTCAACATTAAGAAAGTTGAAGATCTGACAGCTAAGGTCAGAAATGTTGAGAATCAGATTCTTGATCGTGACAAAACAGTTAGAGCTTCAACTGAACGGATAAAAGAATTAACTAAACAAATGGAAAATGATAAAATTGATCATGACAAAGTTAAAAAGGAAAACGAAAAGTTGATTCTTGAAAACCGTCAAATTTCTGAAAAATTTGAAAAACTCAAAAACACAATGAAAGATTGTGATGATCGAAATGGTAAAACTTTTAAAGAAAATGAACATTTGAAAGCAGTGCTTAGAGTTAAAGAAGAATCAATCAACAAACAACTGGATGAAATCGCTAAATTGAAACTTAAAGTTCAAGAGGCTGTTATCGAAAACGAGCGAATCCAGTTGAAGCTTAACAGTTATAGCTCCACAAGCTTTGTTTTGCAACATATTATTCCCAAACCCATCGGGAAAGACAAAGCGGGCGAAGATGTGTATTGTGATGGAACTGGGGTGGGGTTTCATCAAGTTCCACCACCTGTTCTTGCTAACTACACGAAAAAGCAATCTGGGTTGGTTGAAATTGAGGAAGAAAGTGTAGTTAAACTTCCTGAAAACATTGATGTTACTTTTACATCATCTGATGATAGTGTTCAGACAGAGATTGTTAAGAGCACAGCTGAAAGTGTTTTGATGACTGATTCAACTGAAGATGATGAGTGTTTCTTAGATAAATACATTCAGAAATCAAAGTCCAAAAACAACTTAAGTGATGAACCGGGTCTTGTGATGTACAAGATGGCTGGATCTGATAAGTTGTATTCGGATTCTGAATTTCCAATTGAGAATGTTAATGTGAAAAAGTTGACAAATGTTTTCAAATTGGTTGAAGTTGAGTTGTCAGAAGTGAACAGTTTGAAACAAACAAAAAGGCAAATGAATTTTGAGAAAGATAAAGCTTACTACAAAAAACCTGTTGTTCCACCAAGGTTTTATAATAACAATCGAAACATTTGGTCGGGTGGTTATAGGAATGGTAAGAGTTATCAGAAAAAGAGTTTTCAAAACAAAAGGTTTGTTGAAAAGAAGGTGTTTGTAAACAGTTCGAGTTCACTTTCTGATGAGGAAAATGAAATTTTTTCAAAAACAAATAAAGAGTTCTTTGAGAAAAGAGCTTCACATTATCAGTCTGAAGGCACAAGTCGAGGTGTTGATACTCGAACATGTTTTAGATGTAATCAAGTTGGTCACATTACACGAAAGTGTACCAATGTGAAGCCTAAGACTGAAAATGTGAAGATTCAACAAAAGAAAGTTGATGTGAAGGGTAAAGCACCAATCGTTGTTGAGAAAAAGAATGTGAAAAATGACAACATCAAAATGAAAAATGAACCCGTAATGAAAATGGTAACTAAAAATGACAAATTTTACAAACGGGTTGCATTATCTCAACAAGTTTGGAAACCAAAAACTGAAATGAAAATTTCAACTTCTGAAGTGAAAAAGGCTGAAGAATCAATTTCGGTTGATTATGATGCAAATTTTCCACCTTTGAAGGCTGAAAATTTCAAAATCCAAATTGCTAAAGTCAAGGTTACACCTAAGGCTGATGAGGCCTGGGTGGACACCATGTTCGAATAAGCATTTTGGAATTGCCGGAGCTTCCTGGATCGCGAAGCATGAATCGGCATCTTTCTTGAAGTTGTTTAAGTCGTAGTTTGTTTTGTGCAGGATCTTCCGCAACTGATATCCAGATGGATCATGGATAGTGGAGCATCTCGACATATGACAGGAAAAACCGCGTTGCTGTATGATGTGAGAAACATTAATGGTGGTTATGTGGGATTTGCTGGTCATGAAGGAGGTAGAATTGTTGGTGAAGGGACGTTATCCAATGGGATTGTGACGTTTGAGAGAGTTAACTACATCACTGAGCTGGAGAACAATTTGCTTAGTATCTCGCAGATTTGTGACAATCAGTATACTACTCACTTCACTGATAAAGAATGTTTGATTCTGAAACCTGGTTTTGTTATCCCTGAAGAATGGATTATCATGAGGGCACCGAGAGTGAATGATTTATATGTGTTAGATATGTCTGTAGCAACTACAACTACTGGTCAAGCACATTGTTTCGTGTCTAGAGCAACTGAGAAAGAATCAAGATTGTGGCACCGTAAGATGGGGCATATACATCTTAGAAAAATGAATCACTTGGTGCACAATGATTTGGTATTGGGAGTTAATATCAAAGGTTTTCATCTGGAAGGGGAGTGCATTAGCTGCATCAAAGGCAAGCAGAAGAAAAAGTCACACCCTACAAAGCAAGTCAATTCAGTTTCAAGACCTCTGGAAAGACTTCACATGGATTTGTTTGGTCCGGTGAATGTCAAAAGTATTACTGGAGATTACTATTGTTTGGTCGTTACTGATGATTATTCCAGATTTTCGTGGGTATCTTTCTTGAAGATGAAAGATGAAACATTTGACAGTTTGATGGGTCTGTTCAGAAAGATTGAGAATTTGTACCAAAGGCGTATTAAGAGAATTCGAAGTGATAATGGTACTGAATTTAAGAACAGCAAGATGGAAGAATTTTGTGATGAAAGAGGTATTTTGCATGAGTTTAGTGCTCCGTACACTCCGCAGCAGAATGGAGTCGCAGAACGCAAAAACCGGACGCTAATCGAGACGGCTAGAACTATGCTTGCAGATTCAAAGTTACCGATTAATTTCTGGGCTGAAGCTGTTTCTGCCGCATGCTATACGCTCAACAGGGTTCTTACTGTCAAGAAGTTCAACAAAACATGCTTTGAGTTAATCAATAATCGCAAACCGAATTTGAAGTATCTAGAACCGTTCGGGTCACCTTGTACGGTTATAGAGCCTTTTGGAAAGTTTGGTCCGAAGTGCATTGAGGGAATATTTGTTGGTTATTCAAATCCATTGCGACGTGTCTTCGTTCCAAGTGAGAAGCGAATTATTGAAGCTGCAAATGTTGAATGTCAAGGTTATACTATGCCGCCGCAGAATCCTGGTGATTCATGGCGTTATCATTATGACAAACTTTGGGATTCGTTTGACATGAGAGAAGAATCAGAGGATGGTGAAGATTTCTTTGATGAGTTGGATATTTTGCGTGAATATGAGTCACAGTTAAGATTCCCAGCTGAGTATTCAAAGAGACCATGGGAAACTTCAAATGATGATGAAGCAGGTCCAAGTAATGCTGGTGAACATGATGATGTCCAACAGAATGAAGTTGCTCAAGATAATCAGTCGGCTCAGAATGATAATCTAGAAGCTGAAAATATGCCAGTCTTTGATCATGGTGATTCAGATTCTGAGGGGGAGCAAATTCAGATTTTAAGTCAAATAAACCAAGTTGGTGAACAAGATGCAGAGCAGAATGTTACTAATCTGGAGGGAAATGTAGATGTTCCAAGCGAAGTGATGCCACGAACTTTTTCATATCATCCAGAGGAGTTGATCATAGGAGAATTGCAAGCTGGAGTTCGCACTCGACATCAGATTGATAAAGGGCTTACATGTTTTTATACAAAAGTTGCTCCTTTGCAAACTGAATTCTCATTGAGTTGTTTTATCTCGCAGGTTGAGCCAAGAACTTACAAAGAGGCGCTTACTGAAGACTCTTGGGTCAATGCAATGCAGGAGGAACTTAGTCAATTCGAGAAATTGGGAGTGTGGAAGTTAGTTGATTTGCCGGATGGTCAGAGGAAAATTAACACCAAGTGGGTGTTCAAGTGTAAGAGGGACGATAGAGGAGTTGTCGTAAGGAACAAAGCTCGACTCGTTGTTCAGGGATTTAGTCAACAGGAGGGAATTAATTTTACCGAAGTCTATGCTCCTGTAGCACGACTAGAGGCTATCAGAATTTTCCTAGCATTTGCGTCTTGGAAGAACTTCAAAGTTTATCAGTTGGATGTTAAATCGGCTTTTCTCTACGGGAAGGTTAAAGAGGAGGTTTATGTCGGTCAGCCACCGGGCTTTACCGATCCAATCCACAAAAACAAGGTCTACTTATTGGACAAAGCGATGTATGGTTTACACCAGGCCCCGAGAGCCTGGTACGAGACTTTGTCTCAACACCTACTAGCCAACAAGTTCATTCGTGGAAAAGTGGATGCCACTCTCTTCACTAAAGAGGTCGATGGTCATCTTCTGATAGTTCAGATTTATGTGGACGATATAATCTTTGGGTCGACAAATGAAAATCTATGCAAAGATTTTGAATCAGTGATGAAGCAAAAGTTTGAAATGTCATCAATGGGGGAGATGAAATTCTTTCTGGGTTTACAAGTTGAACAACTTCCTGAGGGAATTTTCATTCATCAGTCAAAGTACGTTCATGATATTCTAGAGAAATTTGGGATGTCAAGTTCTACTCCAGTTGCTACCCCACTTGCAACAAATCATGGGATTCACCCAGATCTCACCGGAGACAGGGCTGATGAAACGTTTTACCGTTCCATGATAGGTTCTTTAATGTACTTAACTGCTTCACGTCCTGATATTATGTACCCAACGTGCCTCGCAGCAAGATTTCAGTCTAACCCGAGAGCATCGCATATGATCATTGTGAAGAGGATATTGCGCTACCTGAAAGGAACTCCTTCATTGGGGTTGTGGTATCCTAGAAAAGGTGATTTTACGCTCGAAGGGTATTCCGATTCGGATTTCGGATGCTGCAAAGTCAATTCAAAATCAACAACTGCAGGATGCCAGTTCTTTGGTCCTAGATTGGTTACCTGGCAGTGTAAGAAACAAACGTCTGTGGCGTTATCTACATGTGAAGCGGAGTATGTTTCTGCTAGCAGTTGCTGCTCTCAGATCTTGTGGATACAGCAACAGATGCGCGACTACGGTTTGCAGTTTCTTAACACACCTCTTTTTGTTGATAATGAGGCCGCGATAAATATAACTAAAAATCCAGTACATCACGCTAAAACTAAACACATAGAAATTCGTCATCACTTTATTCGTGATTGCTTTGAGAAAAAGTTGATACGAATTGAGAAAATCCACACTGACGAACAGAAAGTTGATTTACATACCAAAGCTTTTGATAAAAATCGGTTTAAATATTTGTTAAAACTGAATGGTATGAAGCTTCTGTCGGTGTTGGATGGCATAATTGGCGTTGATGAGAGTACTGTTGCGGATGAAGACGAGAAACAATCTGCAATGGTTTGTCGAATTTTTACTTGTTTTGGTATTTAGGGGGAGTAGATGTTTGTACATAGTAATTTTCAGAAAATACAAAAACAGTAAAAAATGCAAAAATACAAAAACATGATAAAGTCTGAAAAAGAGCTTGTGTATATAGGGAAAATGATAGTACATCAGCTAGACGATTACAGTATGCTAAAGATTTGAAAAGTATAAATGAGTTAAACAGTCTCACTGATGATGTGTCGATAGGTTTTCACACATTTAGTAGATTTATTCGGGATATAAACCTAAATTCAAACTTGTGAATTCGTGGGGAACACTACTTGGATATATAGGTAACCCCTGAAATCTCGTTTGAAAGGTCTTTTAATCTGATATACTAGGTCTTTATACTCAATGATGTCTGGGGTATTATTCCGGGACTTCTGCTGAACGGTGGTTCTGACCTAGTCCCTGGCTAATACTTGCTGCAATGCTTGAGACACAGCATTAAACCCTCAGCATGCTGAAACAATAAAATTGATATATGCTGCTGTTGTAAGCAAAAAGATCCTCTAAAGGGGACACACCGAAAAGTCGAAGCTAATATTTCTCTGCGTATACGGAAGTAACGACCTGAGATCCCTCGGCCCTCGCATACCTAAATTATATACAGATATCATTGAAGTATTCTCACCTGTAAGACTGATTATTGGGATTCTGGATACGGGAGTATATTCAAGAGGTGGGACACATGAATGATCTAAGTTCTTAATTCATCTAAATCGTATCCTGAGTAAGTTGAAATTTGTATGAGAATTTAAGATGGATCAGTATATCGACAATCGAGGTGAATTGTTTAAATCTGAGTATGAAATGTAGCTTAACGGTACTTGTGATTTGTCTGAAAAGCTGATATGATTCCCTGACACGCTCACCAAAAATATGTTTGTAAATAGTTTACTTTGTTTACTTTCTGCAATTTAAGTTTTCTGTATTTCATTTCTTAGTTTAGAACACTTTGATAAAATCCAAAAAGATTTTATTTCTGCTTTATTTTCCGACAAACCAAAGTGGAGAGTTGATTGTTGGATTCTCAGATGTTTGAAGAAGATGCAGGAGATTCTGGACTGAAGAATGAGGAGAGTTTACTTTGATGAAGTTTGAATTGTTTGAAAAGTCAAACACAAGTTCATTAATTTGATACTTGGTATTTCCAGAAATTATTTGAAAAATTGTTTTCAAAATCAGTTTGATTC
The DNA here is from genome assembly GCA_030545235.1 of Helianthus tuberosus. NCBI lineage: Eukaryota > Viridiplantae > Streptophyta > Magnoliopsida > Asterales > Asteraceae > Helianthus > Helianthus tuberosus. The sequence goes on from CM060402.1 coordinate 6,855,606, forward strand.
GTCAAAAGATCAACCAAGGTCATTAATTTGGACTTGGTAGATTAATTAAGTGATTAGGGTCATTAACTTGAACCTGAATACTTGAGTGGATTTCTAAAACTGATTAAGTTTATGAGTTATATGTGAAAAGATAAGTTTGTAATGAATGATGTTTGAGTAACAGGTTTGGAATTCATTATTCCCAATGGAAGCTAAATGTCAAAGCTTGAACCAGATATCTCAGATTCTAGCATATTGAGAGGGGGAGTCTGTGAAAGGGGGAGTCTGGATCAACATTCAAAGGGAAGAAAGAAGTTAGAGTCAGGAGGACAAGATCCTGAAACCTGTGAAGATAGAGTGCTTATGATGAAAAGACAGAGTTAAAGAAAAGACTAAGACTGAAGACTCAGGAGCTGAAGACTACGTCAACATCCAAGGGGGAGTCTGTTGATGCATAAGAATGTCTGTTGACTTCGTCTGATGATGTTTTAGGTCAAGATTAGTCAACATAGAGTCATAATTGTCAAATTAGGGTTTTATGGTTGATTTCGCTTATAAGGTCATAGGATTAGAGGTGATTTCGCTTTAGTGTCAAGGTGATTTCGCTTATATGGTTGTGACACATAAGCGAAATCAGTTAACAAGTGATTTCGCTTATATGTCATGCCATTGGAGCGAAATCAGCATCATTATAAATACCTCATGTGTGTGTTCATTTGAGCGGGACCTGATCATTAGCTGAGGAACCAAACTCTGTCAAATTTGATTCAGAAAGTTAATAAAGTGAAGGAATTGAAAGGATAAGCTGTTGTTACGTTACGTGCATTGATTCCGCCTTTACACGTAATGTTGAACTACCTTGACTGATCGTTTAGAGACACGACACGGTCCAACACATAACTAGTAGTCGTAGGCTTAATCCGGTAATTGTCGGTTTTGCCCTTACGGGCCATAAAATGAGTTTTAGATATCTAAACGACTCCAAACCTTTTTCTACTGATCACATATGATAAATAAATTATTTTAAGCCTTCTGGAAATATAAAAATATCAGATTTAAGTATCGAACCCGGAAATGGCCTTTAATCGCCTTTTTAAGCGTTTTTTACGCATAGTATGTACTTAAACTATTTTAAACATACAAGGGTTGATACCTACTGATATTTGAGGCAAATTATAATATTTTAACAGTAAGCAAAGGTTGATAAACTCAGACTTCAGTTTTGAGCTTTACGGCTTATGTGAAATTACCAAAATGCCCCTACGGTGCATAGTTTGGTTATAATTGATAAAATTCACATATATACTTTACCCTACTGTTATAACTTAGTAAAATAAGTATTTTTACTGATTACATCTGGCCTGTAACTCAGATTAATACTTAAACTCTCTTGTAACCTTTTAAATGACCAAACTACCCCTACGGGGCCTAGTTTGTGTTTAAATACGTTTCGGGCATAATGAAAGACATCTTACTGATGTCACAACATATTTGAGGCATAATTAACTTAGGAAACCTGTATATGGCTCTCATGATTACCCGTCATGCGTTATTCGCGTTCGGTTCGGTTTATGTAACTAGTTTGCCTAAATTAGCCGAAACGGGTCAAACGTTATCGTTTTTATCTCAAAAATCCAGAATGTGTTTAGTTTACCCATATTATTCAAGCCTCCAAAATTGTCGGGTCTAAATCACATCCTATTCCGGTCTTCGCTTAATCACGCGTTTTGAACCGTAAACCTTTCTTTAAAACTAACCGGTCTAAGTTACGACTTAGATAAGACCCGTTAGGAATTTAATAGGTTAATAAAACCTTCGTTCCAGATTGAGAGCCCCAGTAGAAGTACTTGTGCTTGCTGATTAGAATATACGGCTGAGTATAAATTGCATTGCTAGCTCAGGTAAATACTTTTAACTTATTTTCCCTTATACGGGCTTGGGATACGGTATTATAAAATACCGCTTGGTCGGGTGTAGAAACCTTTTAATCGGAGATGATTAAATTGCATAATCCCGTTTTAATCTGTATTGATTGATAACAAATAACATTGGGGGTTAATGACCGTGTCCTGGATATCCTTGGCTCATTTTAAAAATTGAATGGCCATAACATAAGCACAAGGTGTAGGCATAACACCTCCTGTTGCGTATGTAAAAGATATACTCACTCGTAAGGATAACTTCTTGTGAGATATATTTATGGTGTGTTGATTAATCTTGACCGGCTTGTATTGTATAATCACCGGCCCTAAATGTTGGACAACCATGTAAATCGGATACAAGATCTTTATTAATAAAATTGTCCCAAGTATAAAAGATTAATTTTGCCTCGTGCATTTTAATCAAATTATAAAAGATATTTTGTGCCACGTGCATTCAAATCAATTTTCTTAAACTCTTTTCAAAATGAGTCAGTTAATTGTATTTACCAGTGTAAACTGACGTATTTTCCAAAAGGTTAAGTGACAGGTACTATGCATAATTGGCTGGGAGCTCAGGGCGTCATTAGGGAATCTTGCAAGTTCTAGATGCCTAAAGTCTGTTGAACAGTTTTCTTTTATTGATCCGCCTGTGGATCCTTTACCTTCCGTTGTAATACTTTGACATTTCTTATATTCGGAATGTAATATATTTATCTTTTGCTTCCGCTGTGCATTTATATATTGTGTTGTTTGACTATGATGATCTCAACTACGTCACGATACTCCCCACCGGGCCCACCGGTGATACGTGGAAATCGGGGTGTGACATCCGCCCCATCAATCTGGTGGGTATCATCAATAAAGTTGTTTCGAAAGTATTGGCGAATAGCCTGAAAATGGTTATCGGGTCGGTCATTTCAGAAACCCAGTCAACTTTTCTAAAGGATAGACTCATTTTGGATGGCGCTCTTATTCTCAATGAAGTTTTGGCTTGGGCTAGAAAGAATGGTATTGAATTGTTCCTCTTTAAAATTGACTTTGCCAAGGCTTATGATAACGTCAATTGGCATTTTGTCTCTTCGATTATGAAACAACTCGGGTTCCCCCGCAGATGGTGTCTTTGGATTCACGGTATCCTTTCCTCGGCTCGGTCCTCGGTTCTCGTTAACGGTTCGCCGACCTTCGAGTTTTCGTGTGGTAAAGGAATGCGTCAAGGCGACCCGATCTCGCCTTTTCTGTTCCTTTTAGTTATGGAGGCCTTATCTAGTATGGTTAAAAAAGCTTGCGGGGTTGGGGCGTTTAGGGGCGTGGCGCTCCCGAAGGAGGGGCCGGTTTTATCTCATCTCCTTTACGCCGACGATTGTGTGTTGATTGGTGAATGGGCCAGGAATAATATTAAAAAGGTGGCTTTGTTGTTAAGGTGTTTTTATATTTGCTCGGGGCTAAAGATTAATATGAAAAAATCTAGTCTCTTTGGTGTGGGGGTGGTCAACTCCGATATCGAAGAGATGGCGAATCTTCTTAATTGTTCGGTTGGGTCCTTGCCTTTTGTCCATTTGGGGATTTTGGTGGGAGCGAAGATGAGTAGAATCGCTAATTGGAATTTCATTTTTAACATTTTTGAATCGCGTCTAGCTTTATGGAAGGCTTCCTTGTTATCTATCGGTGGCCGGGTCACTCTCATCAAATCGGTACTTGAATGCCTGCCTAACTACTATTTTTCTCTTTTCAAAGCACCGGTCTCGGTTGTCGATAAATTACAGGGTATTATTAAGAGGTTTTTATGGGGTGGGGGGAGCTCGGGGAATAAGCTTCACTGGGTGGCTTGGGCTCGGACATCGGCTCCGACCGATATGGGTGGAATTGGTCTCTCGAACCTCAAGGACATAAATGTTTCCATGCTTAGTAAATGGATTTGGCGTTACCGCAATGAAAGCAATTCCCTGTGGAGAAAGGTAGTGGATTCGATACATTTATCTAACAGGAGCTGGTCCTCGATCCCGTTGAACAATCAAATTGGAGGAGTATGGAAAGGTATTGTTTCTAATGTCATAAAAACCAAAGTGGAAGGAGTTTCGCTGCTTCAAAATTTTAAAGGTCTAGCTGGTAATGGTCATCGGATTAAATTCTGGCTCAAACCTTGGGTCTGCAATGTGCCTCTCAGGAGCCGGTTTCCCCTGCTGTTTCGGTTGGAGTCGGTAAAAAACTGCAGAGTGAGCTCCCGGTATAACAGTGATCTGCAGGCTTTTTCGGGTAATTGGGGGTGGTCTAGAAGTCCGGTTTCAGCTGAAGAATGGGCCGAATGGAATGAGTTTATTAACTTAATGGATTCAATAAAGCTTTCAGATGCGGAGGATAAATGGGAATGGGTCGGCGGCTCGGATAAAGGCTTTTCGGTGGGAGCGGTTAAATGTTTTCCCCGTAGCGGTATCGATTTCAGCAACAACTACGTTTTCAAGTGGTCGAAGTGGGTTCCTAAGAAAGTCAACATTCTGGCCTGGCGTGCGCAAATGGGTCGGATAGCAACATTAGACGCTCTTTCCAAACGGAATTGTTTTAATGGTGATAATTCTTGTGTTATGTGCGGTGATGGCAACGAGACTGCAGAACACCTGTTTTGCTCGTGTGCGGTAGCGTCGGAGGTTTGGTTTCTCATAAGTCGATGGCTAAAAATTAGTCCGATCTTTGCTTTTTCTCTTACAGATATGCTCGAAATTCATGAAGTCTCCGGTTTAGAGTCTAAGGCGAAGGACATTCTTAAAGGTGTCATCATGGTTGGATGGTGGTGTATTTGGAAAGCGAGGAACGATTCTAGGTTTTCCAATAAGATTGTTTCGGCCACTAGAATTGTTGAAGATATTAAGTCTCTAGGCTACTTATGGTATAGTCAAAGATCCAATCGTAAAGGCGTCTCTTGGGCGAATTGGGTTTCTTTTTCTTCGATGTAATTGGTGTTGTTAGTCGTTGGTGTTGTTTGTCGTTGTTTGGTTTTCTTTGATGTGATTGGTGTTGTTTGTCGTTGTTTGGTTGCCCTTGTTTTCGGGGGTTGGCCGTTGTGAATAATAGTTAACTTTCAAAAAAAAAAAAATTGAGGTCCTACCTCTTAAATCATGTTTATGCAAAACAATTGTATAAAAATCTCCAACCATTACCCATAATATATGAATTCCTGTCCCCTCGAAATACTTGGCAACAAAAATACTTCGCTGCACACTCATGCAATTTCATCAAGGTATATGCTAATAAATAGTATGCATAGCCAATGAGAATCACGATGATCAAATCCATGCTTAGTGAGGAGACTAACGCATGTTCCTGCACAAGCCCGTAACCAAACCATGACAAATGCTTCCTTGCACATCGTACACCATGACGACGTCTAACAATTTCGGACACAATTGCACTCCCGCAGGGTCACGACTGACCAAGAGCGGGGATCGTCAATCCCAATAGATCTATTCGAATGTTCCATGGTCTCGATAAAGTAATGTTTACTAAACAATACCAATACGAGGGCTTCCCAAGCTCAAGCCAACCAAACTATGCGTACATAATAGATCTGATGGATTTCATTCGTAGCTACGATATCATGTAAATGACAACATGTATACTATAAACTATGCATGTTTTCTTAAGCCTTTTATGTATTTCATGAAAACTGTATGACTTAGCATAAAAACAATCATGTCATTCCTCCAAAATATGGAAACAGTAAAAATGGACTCTAAAACTCACCTGGAACTCCATGCAATTGTTAGCAATAAAACAAGATGTTCGACAATGAAAACCGACCTACAAGTGTCCTAAACCATATAAGACACTAAGGCCTAGTCATGTGTCTACCCGACAAGTTGTTCACTAAACTTCAGACAGAATGAGATGTTAACATTTAAATGAAATGTTAAACTTTACGAGCCATTAGTGATTAATTATTGAAGTGTTTAACAACATATATATTTGGTTAATATATATATAATTCCACATAATTCCACACACAGTTACAGACCGTTACAGATATAGTGACGTACTGTTTGTCACTACTTGTCTTCATATAACCCAAGCCTGGATTCAGTAATAAACCGTTATAGAACAAATGAGGGTCCGTTACCTGGATTCAGTCATAGATTACATGTCAAGCTCTTGGGATTACGGCTAGTGCCTTTCAAAATTGTGGCATGAACCATCACTTAAATGGTAACGGTCTGCTATCAGAGCTGATGTTCAATTCTTTGTTTTATTTACACCTATGCTCTTTGACTTTCAAATTTATTTATTTGGGGACCCCAAATTCGACGAATGTTACAAAAAATCACAAATTAAATGGCTACACCGGTTATGTTGTTATGTATGGACGATTTTAATTGTCCTTTTTAATGCATTCGCTAATTTGTATCAAAATTCGGTTAATACATACCTACTAACGTATTTACACAACATGTTTTAAGTTCCACACCATGAACCGAATCGTTGAATGTGATTTTGCAAACCATATATCAAACTATATGTATCTGATATGATCAATATTGGAGGTAGATAGAGGTTTGGATAGAGAAGTTCTACAAAATACGATATTTTTTTCTAAAATTGATCAAAGATCATTTCCATCTTAAAACCGATGCAAATGATTTACAGGTGGTTCCGATCAGAAATTCGATGGGGTTAAATATTGTAGTGTAACGACGAAATTCTCTTACTTTTTCATTAGTTTTAAACTAAGAATTACCTTAATATTCAACATTGTTACAAAAAATAAAACATACAACTCTAATTTGTTAATTAAAGCCCTTAGGGGAGTGGGGGTGGTCCGTGATGGAGCCCCCATCACGAGTGATGAAGACTTGCACACCGCCGCCACCCACAAAAATAACGCGTGGAATTATACATGCGTGGAAAGGATCACGTGTTGTAAAATTGTTGATTGTATGTGTATGACTTGTACGTTGTGTATTAATACTTGTACGTTGGAATCCTATCACTAGTGATGACTGTTGTTTGGTATAGAGATTGATCTCTGAATTGGGTTTGAATTGTATTGATAAATTGTTTTGTACTTGAAATAGGGTTACACAAAGATGGTGTTTATATAGAACACCATATTACACACTAGCCCCTATACTATCTCTTTCCTTCTTTCCGACACTCCCCCTCAAGTTGAGTAGTGGGGTCACCAATACTTAACTTGCTCAAACAGCTACTAAAAGTGTTTCCGTTGACTGCTTTTGTGAGAATATCTGCGAGTTGATCTTTTGTTGATATATACGGGAGCTCTATAATTCTTTCCTCCAGTTTTTCCTTGATGAAATGTCGATCTACCTCCACGTGTTTTGTTCGATCATGCTGAACTGGGTTTTCTGATATTTGTATTGCAGCTGTATTGTCGCACATAATTTTACTGGGTGTCGCTCTTTGGGAGAAACCAATGTCTTCTAGTAGCTTCCTGATCCAAAGAACTTCCCTTAGCCCTTGAGCTATGCCTCTAAACTCAGCTTCTGCACTCGACAAAGCGACCACCTTCTGTTTCTTACTTTTCCAGGTAACAAGGTTTCCACCAACAAAGGAGAAGTACCCTGACGTTGACCTTCGGTTTCCCTTATCTCCTGCCCAGTCGGCGTCAGTGTAGAGCTCAACATTTAAATGTCCATGTTGGTGCACTTGTGTCTGTACTTTGTCTGTATTTAGTCTTGATACAAAACGATGTCTTTGATGTAAGTTTGACCAAGTCAACCATCCTCCGGTTTGACTTGGCCAAACAGTTCGAACGATGGTTGTAATATGGCTGTGTCGAAGGAGGTGTCATCGAAGGATAGTTTATATCCTTCGATGAGCTCGAAAGACAACCTTCGAAGGATAGACCACGAAGGATAACATCTTTCGTGGTACATGTTGATCCTTCGATGAGTTTCTAGTCGACAGATGATCTTTCGATCATCTATCTGATCCTTCGACCAGACCTGTTGTGTTCGGGTATAAATACCCATGTGGTGTGTTCATTTCAGGCGAGAACACTTAGAGCAAAAATACACACACACGAAAGTTAGAGAGAGTTTATAGAATACATCTGTAAACATTGTGCTTGTAACCGAACCTTTCATACGCATTAATACAAGTGGTGTTAATCGTTGAATATTGTGTGTTGTGTTTATCATTGTGCTTGTTCTATCCCGGTTTGCTTGCTAGCTTGGATTCCGCACTCGCTAGTGTGTTGGACATAACAAGGAATAGGTTAAACCTCAACCTCCGAGGGACCTACAAGTGGTATCAGAGCCGTGGCTCTTTTCCTTGTTAAAAATCGGGTTTATACAAGATTTTGGAGTGTTTTGGACAAAAACTTTCTTGGTTTTGGATCCGTTTTTACTGTTTTTCTCGCATTATCGTTCGTTAAAAACGTGTCTAAACTTACCGGGTGTGTTAAAAGACGGGTTGGGTAACTTGAAAACTTGTTTTTAAGTTGTTTGGTCATTTCCGGCCATATTCCGGCTTACTCCAGTGACCGGTTTCTGGATAAGGAATAATATTATTTTATTGTTCAAAATCTGATTTTGGCAGAAAATCATGGTCTGACCATACCTCTGCCAAAAGATTTCACCAACCCATCACCTTTTTCACCAACCTGTCACTCTTTGTCAACTGTGTCAGAGCAGTTCGAAAGATATCCTTCGAACTCGAAAGACCATCTTTCGATCAAGTGGAGGTTCGATAGATCATCATCCTTCGAACCAAGGAATCATTTCGAAGGATACATCATTCGTTTTACTGCTCTTATTCGACAGACCAGGATCCTTCGATTGGGGAATCTTTCGGAATCATTGTTCGAAAGACAAGGATCCTTCGATTGGGGAGTCTTTCGAAAACAATTGCTCGAAACTCAACAGTGATCTTTCGAACACTGTTGATCCTTCGAACAAGTGTTGATCTTTCGATCCCAGTTTGTTTATGTTTAACAAGTTTGTGATTTTCAGGTATTATTATTCTTGATCAAAAATGAATTCGATGTGGGGTGTTCCGGTAAATGCAGAGATGTATTTTGGTACTCCGGCTCCGGATTCGGGTTCGCAAGCTAATGCTACATCTACCGGTCAATGGGCATTCGTATCAAATCAAGCTCCAAGTGTTCAAAGCATTTTGCTAAGCGAAAGTGAAACGGGAAGTCTGAATAGGCCTCCAAAGTTGATGCACTTAAGTGAATATCCGGGATGGTTTGATAGATTTCATACATACGTCCTTGGTCAAAATACAGAATTGTGGTTGCGCTTCATCACAGATTTTGATCAAACAATAGAGGTTGCCGCTTCATCTGCTGTTACGTTTGCCGATCTTACGGAAGATCAGAAGAAGGTCTATGACTTAGAAAAGAAAGCGTATGCCATTCTTACTCAGGCGTTAAGCAAAGATATTTATCATCAATTTGTCAGTTTCAAGACAACGAAGCAGTTGTGGGACGCATTGAAGATAAGAGGCGTAGGAAATGAAGCAACACGTCAATTGAGAAAAGATCTGCTAAAGAAAGAGTTTAATGGTTTTTCTTGTATGTAGAATGAATCTTTGGGAGATTTGACAAGTCGATTTACTCATTTGCTGACTGAATTGGCAAATATTGGGGTTGTAACAACTTCAGCAGAGATAGTGAAGAAGTTTGCAGATGCACTGCCAACTCAATGGAATAATTTCTTAGAAATCCTGAAGTACAATGGCACCTTGGATACAACAAGCTTCAGTGACTTTGCTCAACTCCTGGAAAACAAGAATCAGGAAGAAACTCTTAAGGCAAAAAGAGTTCCAATGCCACAAAATCCTGAAATGTATTATGGAGCTTCTAGCACTTCTACAAAACCTTCTTCACACGCTCCAATTCAAACAGCATTTGTGTCTAGCACTAGCTTGTATGGCACTCCTCCTCCAACAACAGACATGTATGGAAATCCGCTTAATCCAGTCCCTCAACCAGTACCACAACCAGTACCACAACAGCAAGCATGTTATGGAAGCACATCATCTGCTGGTCAACAATAAAAGCCAAATACAGTACGACTCGACACCTCAAGCTTTTCTAAAGTCAGTGTGGAAGTAGCAAAGGAACACATGGAGCTGCTAAACACTTTGGTGAGCGCATACTGTGGATTAGTGGAAGGTCAGATTGGTAACATTAATCTGACACAAGAAGACTATCAGCAGATTGATAAAGAGGAGATGGAGATGATGGACATCAAATGGGCCTTTGCCAGTGCTGTTAGGGGAGCAAAGGATTTCATGGAAAGAACAGGCAGAACCAGCTTGGAGAGCAAGAAAGACACCAAGTATGGGTTTGATAAGCAGGCTGTTAAGTGTTTCAATTGTGGTGAACGTGGTCATTTTAAAAGGGAATGTACAAGGCCATCTCAGCATGGAAACCAGAATCCCTTCAGAAATCAAGGCAACCAGCAGAACCAGAACAGGAACAATGTTCGCACATTGGTGCCTGTCAACAACCAGAGTCAAGCGGGACCATCTAATGCCAACCAGGCACTTGTGGTTCAAGTAGATGAAGGCTGTGATTGGTCAATCCAGTTGGGAAATGATGCTCCGGATGGAACAGCGTGTTTTGCTGAGATTGTCAAGGATCTTAATCACGCCAGTGGTGGAGAATCTTCCGCCAATGGTGGTGACTCTTCTGAGGATGAAAACTCTTCTGGTTACAGCAGAAGTTCGGATGAAGAATCCTCGAGCTCAGGTGATGATCATGTGGATGAGACATCAAATGCGTCAATCGATGCTGACATTGATGAGATTTTGGAAGAAGCTGCAGCAGGAACTCAAAGAAGATCTATTTTGGTGGATCAAGCTGCTTATTCTTTGTCTTCTCTCCATTCAGCCTTTATGGCTAATGTCGACAGTTCATCAAGTCAGGTATGTGTCGACGAACCCATTTCTGTTAGTTGTGATAATTGTGATAGATTGCATGTTAAATGTGCTGATTTGGATGCAAACATGTCTGAGTTGCAAGGCAAACATGATGCTTTACAAGCTAGTTTGTTTGAATTGCAAGACAAACATGTGTCTTTGAGTGATAAGTGGTGTGAGTTGCAAAGCGAACACAAGGCTTTGCAAGAGAAATATGATGTGACGTTCATTCACAACCAGAAGTTGACCGTGGATCTTTCCAAGTGCACTGAAGCCAACATGTTTTATGAAAACCATGAAAAGGAGTTTAAATCGGTAATTGATAAGTTAAAGAAAGATAAAACCGAGTTAACTAAAATGGTTTCCAGAAAACAAACTGACATTAATTTGTATATAACTCGTCTGGAAGTAATGCAAAAGGAAATGGCTTGTGTTAAAACTGAAAGTGAGGCGATCCGACTCAAGTTAGACAGTTATTTGAGCTCTAGCTATGTGTTGGATCACATCATTGACGTTCAGAAAGAGAAACGGGATGTCACATGCATAGGTTACAAGAAATGTCCACCACCCGTGAGAAACAATTATGATGCCATGCCTGATGAGGAAGATAGAACTTTCTTTGAACCATCTGTTCCTCTAGATGTTAATGAATTTGCAGCAGGACTCGGATACAAGAAAGAAGTATCATCAGATTCGGATGTGTCAGCAGATACATTTGTAACTGCTGAACAGAATCAGGATCCTCCAGTTGTGATTGAGGATGTTGATTCTTCTGATGATGAGTCTGATGATACTGATTCAGCAAAGTCTGATGCGGTGATAAACGAAGAGGACATACCTCTTGAGAATCATATTCTGTGTGATCCTCCTGCAAAACCCGCTAAGACTGTTGCAATCGAGTCCTCGTCTGAAAAAGGGTCGGAGAGTGTGGATCTGCTGTACACTCTTGTTGGTGATGATAAAATTTATTCTGACAAAGATTTTCCTATTAAGAATGTTAATCAATCTTTAATCAGTAAAGTCTTTGAAAATTCAACAAGTAAGTTTTTGGGAAAGACAGGATCACGTGTTACAGTAACACAGTGCCCTCCTATCCCTAAGGCTGAAGTTAGAAAACAATTTGGCAATCAGAAATTACCAACAGTGCAAAAACAGCAAAATCATGCCAAAACGAAAGGTAAAACACCGACTCAAAGTCAAAGGAAGCCGAATCAGAAGAAGAAAAAGAATGTGAACTTTGTGAAATCCAAGGGAACGGACAAAATTGCGACATTTGAAAATCAATCTAACTTAGATTTTGTCAAAAAGGCAACAGTGATGAAAAGGAATGAACTAAGTAGTTCAAAACCTAGTACCTCGGGGTCACAAAGTTCATCATCATCGGCAAGACGATCACATGATTCTTCGGGGTTTGTTGAACGAAGATCATGTTTTGAATGTGGTACAATTGGGCACATTGTCAGAAATTGCCCGTATCTTCATAAATTAAAAGCTAAAGAAGATGATCCCCGTGAACGCAATCACCAAAAGCGATCTGTTTCTGTAAAACAAGATCCCCGACTTGTAAAAGAAAGGGAAAAGAAACAGAAACGCAAACAAGTCAAGGTGGTTGAAAAGGCACTTAAAAATGAAGTGGTTCAAAAACAATCGGTTCCAGTTAAACCAGAAAGTTCAAAATTTTCAAAAACTTCAAACAATCACGAAGTTAAATTTTCAAACAATCAAACTGGTATAACAAAACAGACCTGGAAACCAAAAACTGTTATTGAATCAGGGGGACCATCACAGTTTTCAAATCATCAAAGAATAGAAGTTATTGTTGTTGATGAAAATGGAAGACCCAAGACCACAATGGCTTGGGTCCCCATCTCCAACTAATTATGTGAGTTCATGTGCAGGGTGTTCCAGGAGGAACTGTCAGTAGTCATTGGATTGTTGATAGTGGGGCATCCAGGCACATGACAGGCGACATGAAGCTTCTCTACGATGTCAAATCTATTAGAGGAGGTTATGTTGCTTTTGCTGGAGATAAAGGCGGATATATTACGGGTGAAGGAATGATTTCCAACGGGGTTGTTAGCTTTGATAAGATCAACTTCGTACAACAACTTGATCACAATCTTCTTAGTGTTTCTCAAATTTGTGATAAGCAGTTCTCAGTACACTTTGATGCAAATGGATGTTATGTGCTGAAACCCGGTTTCAAAATTCCAAAAGAATGGATTCTCTTGTCGGCTCCAAGGATAAATGATCTGTATGTCCTTGATATGAGCCAAGCTATCACAACGTCTGCACAAGCAACTTGTTTCGTTTCCAAAGCCACAGAAAAAGACACAATCTCTTGGCACAGGCGAATGGGTCACATTCACTTACGCAAAATGAATCATTTGGTGTCAAATGAATTGGTGAATGGTGTTCCTCTTAAAAACTTCCATCTTCAAGACGTCAGTGTTTCGTGCCAGAAAGGAAAACAAACGAAGAAGCGACACCCTACAAAGAAAGTCAACACGGTGGCTGTTCCTCTTGAACGTTTGCACATGGATTTGTTCGGTCCTGTCAAGCACAAAAGCATTAGGAATGATCAATATTGCCTCGTGATAACTGATGATTATTCAAGATTTTCTTGGGTGGCGTTCATGGCACATAAGAGTGAAACCTTCGGTGTTATCAAAAACTTGATCATTCAGATTGAGAATCTTTATAACTTGAAGGTTAGGCGGATACGTAGCGACAATGGTACTGAATTCAAAAATCATGCCATGGCGGAGTTTTGCACTTCTAAAGGTATTCTTCACGAATTTAGTGCAGCTTATACTCCTCAACAAAATGGCGTCGCTGAACGTAAGAACCGCACATTGATCGAGACTGCTAGGACAATGTTGGTAGAGTCACAGTTACCGATTCCCTTCTGGACTGAAGCTGTGTCCTCTGCATGTTACACGTTGAACCGAGTCCTTACAGTCAAAAGGCACAACAAGACCTGCTTTGAGCTTATTAACAAACGGAAACCAGATTTGTCATATCTTGAACCGTTTGGAGCTCCATGCACAATTATCGATCCTAATGGAAAGTTTGGGGCAAGGGCAATTGAGGGATACTTTCTTGGGTATTCCACCCCGAACTTAAGAGTCTGGAATCTAGAGACTAAAAGGGTCGAGGAATGGTCTGAAGTCAGAGTACAAAGGCACACTTTGCCAGTCAGAAATCCTGGTCAGCCTTGGATGTTTGAGTACGATGACTTTTTCAATTCGATCAATGTTGAAGCCATTGAAGAAAATGCTGCGGCTATGATGTTTTTCGAGAGTGACAATGCTACAGATTCACCATTGGTTCGTCCCATTATTGTCAATCAAGAACCTTCTTCAGTGAATAATAATGCTCTCGATAATGAGGATTTTCACGATGCTACCGAATTGAACGAATCTTCAGAGGATGATGAATTTCTTGATGCAGATCAAGAAGCTCCAACAACAGCAGTACATGGTACTTCAGAAGGTACACCTCCAGTGGATGTCCCTCGAACAGCTGAAGCTACTGCGTCATCCTCTTCGTCAATTCCGGGACTTGAATTGATTGTTGATCTTAATCTCAACAATCTGGGTACAAATATTCCAGTTCAAGATAATCCAGAAACAAGGATTCACAATACCCATCCTCAACAAAACATCATCGGAAATGTACAAAGTGGCGTTCAAACAAGAAACATGTTGCGAAACAACAACAATGCAGGCTTGTATGCAACTATCCGAGAATCTGGTCAACAAAATGATTGGTCTTTCGCGTGTTATGTCTCACAGGAAGAGCCAAGAACTTGGAAAGATGCTTTGAAAGATAACTCATGGGTTGAAGCAATGCAGGAAGAACTGCAACAATTCCAGAAGCTTGGTGTCTGGAAACTCGTAGAGAAACCTACTGGTTACAAGAAGATTGGTACCCGTTGGGTGTTTAAATGCAAAAGGGATGACCGTGGAATCGTTATTCGAAACAAAGCAAGGCTAGTCGTTCAAGGTTTTCGTCAGATTGAAGGGATCGACTACAACGAAGTGTATGCACCTGTTGCACGTCTAGAAGCAATTCGGATTTTTCTGGCTTATGCCTCATTCAAAGGTTTCAAGGTATACCAGATGGACGTGAAAAGTGCATTCTTACATGGTGTGGTAGAAGAAGAGGTGTACGTCGAACAACCTCCAGGTTTTGAAGATCCTATCCATCCTGATCGGGTTTGGTTGCTCAACAAAGCTCTATATGGTCTACATCAAGCCCCGCGAGCTTGGTATGCAACCTTATCTAATTATTTGCTGGAGAATGGATTTCGCAGAGGTCTTATCGATTGTACTCTTTTCATCAAAGAACAAGATGGAGATCTTCTACTGGTACAGGTATACGTTGATGATATTATATTTGGTTCTACTAATGATGTTTTGTGTAGGAACTTCGAGCGCATTATGCAGGATAAATTCGAGATGAGTGCTATGGGGGAAATGACTTTCTTTTTGGGCCTACAAGTACAACAAACTGAGTCTGGGATATTCATCCATCAGACTAAATATGTTGGTGACATCTTGAGCCGGTTCCAGATGTCTGATGCAACGCCCATCGGTACCCCATTGCCGCAAAATCACGGAATTACTCCAGACTTGAAGGGTGAAGCTGTTAACCCCTCGTACTACTGCGCGATGATCGGATCTCTTATGTACCTCACCGCATCAAGACCAGATATAATGTACCCAACGTGCCTGCTAGCCAGATATCACCCGAAGGCCTCACATCTTGCAGCTGTAAAAAGGATTTTTCGTTATTTGAAGGGTTGCCCTGACACCGGTCTATGGTACCCTAGGGATAATAACTTTGACTTGATCGCATTCAGTGATTCTGATTTTGGCGGATGCAAAATCGACGGCAAATCCACAACGGCTGGATGTCAGTTTTTGGGAAATCGCCTAGTCACATGGCAGTGCAAGAAGCAGACGTGCGTCGCTACATCAACATGCGAAGCTGAATACATTGCTGCCTCAAGTTGTTGCTCCCAAGTCCTATGGATCCAACAACAAATGCGCGACTACGGTTTTGAATTCCTAACTACTCCTATTTACGTTGATAATTCTGCTGCCTTACAGATCACTAAAAATCCTGTGCAGCATTCAAAGACTAAGCACATCGAAATTAAGTATCACTTCATACGTGATTGCTTTGAGAAAAGGCTAATTGATGTTGCTTACGTCCACACCGATGACCAACGTGCCGACCTTTTTACCAAAGCATTTGACAAATCAAGATTTGACTATTTATTATTGGTAAACGGCATTAAGGTCAAGCAAGAGTAAAACCAACATCGGAAAATCATTTTTGTAAATACTTTTGTGTTTTAAATTTGTCTTAGTTTATTGATTTTAGGGGGAGTAAATCCAAAATTTGAAAATCCAAAAACATTAAAAAAAATTTCAAAAACTCAAAAACAATAGAAAAGCAAAAATGAGTTTCCTGGCGAGCTAAAGAGAAAATGATAGTACATCAGTGGTCTGTCCAAACCTCTTTAAACTGAAATGCAAAATGAAAAACGATAAGCAGCTCTATATAAGATGTATCGGTAGGCTCACAATCATTTTAAAGTGTGCAGGGTGATATAAACTTAAATCGACTGAAGACCAGGTGGGAACCATTCATTGGCATATGGTCTTAGCACCGAAATTTCGTTTGAGAGATTGCCGAGGTTCTGAGATATTCGGTCTTTATGCTGCTTATCATCTGGGTATCATGGTTGTATCTTTTTCCGAAAAATAATGGGGACGCAAGTCTAGATCTTCCATGATACTATACATACGTGTACATATTGCATACGACCTCAATAAGTGATCAACAATCACATGTCCAAACAAATAAGTGATAAATTATCACAAATTCTTTCCGGGAGTGAAGTTCGTCTCTCTGCTGTACGAAAGTACTGACCTGTTCACGGACTTGCTCCTGTGCCCTCATGCATATGAAAATCAAGTTCCTCATCAATAAGTGATTCTATCACATAGGGCTTGTTTTCAAATCAAAATAAGTGAGAATCTCACATCATATACGGTCAAACAGATGATAATCGGTATACTCACCGGTAAGATGAACCCTCGTGCATACCTTGATACGGGAATGTGTCGTGATGTGGATGAACACCGGTCGGTAAGTATAAATCATACCTTAACGTATCCCCTCGCCATGATTACATCTGATAAGTTGAGCTTAAGTGGACAACAATACCGATAATTGTTATAGGATGCTTATCTTAATGTTAACTAATTGAACAACAAGAGCATTTTGGCATGACCGTACACTGATATGATTCTCTTACCCTCGAAACTCGCAAAAAGAATGTCTGTAAATATTTATTTAATGCTTTCATTTTTCGCATCTTTGTATATATTTATTTACTGCTTTCTGTCTTTACATTTGAAATATTCAAAAATACCAAAAAGATTTTAGGTGTGTTTTAATATAAACTTTTTAAAAGCCAAAAAGATTTTATGCCTATTTTATTTTCGATCGTACGATGTTGGAGCTCGAGTCTTCGTTACCTGAAACCTGATTGAAAACCGAAACGACTAAATCTTCATAAACGGTCGAAATTTGCAAGTGTTGAAAGTTAAAAATTTGAAATTGATAAAATTTGTTAAAACTTTCAAACTGTCGGACGGTGTTTGTTTAAACAATGGTCACAGGTGTGTCGTTTGTTTATGTTTACTATATTCCAAGCAGTTGTTCTCATTACGCGTTTAGATTTCTTGCATGTGCAGATTCTAAAGGCAAGGAGAACATGGTCGATGACAAGCTTCGGAATGAAGACACGACGTGAAGGCACTCAAATGATGAAGATGATCGAGTTGCCGCTGACCATCATCAAACCCACAAGGATCTCACTTCATAAAGAACAAGTATTTCACGAGCATAACTCAAGGGGGAGCTTATGTTAAGGGGGAGTTTGTCAACACACTTCCTACATAAAACGGGGAGTTTGTTGATACACTTTCTGCTTTCAAGACGTGAAGACTTTAAAGATCCTCCGACATTGAAGACTTGAAAAGACGTCAAAGACTTGAAGTCACAAAGAACGAGACAAAGCTACAGCCAGACAAAGCTACAGCCAAGGGGGAGTTTGTTGGTGCACTTGTGTCTGTACTTTGTCTGTATTTAGTCTTGATACAAAACGATGTCTTTGATGTAAGTTTGACCAAGTCAACCATCCTCCGGTTTGACTTGGCCAAACAGTTCGAACGATGGTTGTAATATGGCTGTGTCGAAGGAGGTGTCATCGAAGGATAGTTTATATCCTTCGATGAGCTCGAAAGACAACCTTCGAAGGATAGACCACGAAGGATAACATCTTTCGTGGTACATGTTGATCCTTCGATGAGTTTCTAGTCGACAGATGATCTTTCGATCATCTATCTGATCCTTCGACCAGACCTGCTGTGTTCGGGTATAAATACCCATGTGGTGTGTTCATTTCAGGCGAGAACACTTAGAGCAAAAATACACACACACGAAAGTTAGAGAGAGTTTATAGAATACATCTGTAAACATTGTGCTTGTAACCGAACCTTTCATACGCATTAATACAAGTGGTGTTAATCGTTGAATATTGTGTGTTGTGTTTATCATTGTGCTTGTTCTATCCCGGTTTGCATGCTAGCTTGGATTCCGCACTCGCTAGTGTGTTGGACATAACAAGGAATAGGTTAAACCTCAACCTCCGAGGGACCTACAGTCCATTTGCTTTGAACAACACTCCATGGCCTGCGGTACCCTTTTGATACCTTAGAATTCTCTGAGCAGCTTCCATGTGGGCAACTTGTGGTTGGTGCATAAACTGACTTACCACTCCAACAGCATAAGCTATATCAGGACGAGTGTGAGAGAGATAGATTAACTTGCCCACGAGACGTTGATACCTTTCTTTGTCTGCAAGCTCTCCATTAAGTTCCATATGAAGATTGTGGTTCACCATCATTGGCGTATCTGCTGGTTTACAATCAATCAACCCAGTTTCCACCAGGAGATCAATGACATACTTCTTTTGGCAGATGAAATCCCCCGTTTAGACCTGAGAACTTCTATTCCGAGAAAATACTTGAGATTCCCAAGGTCTTTCATTTCGAACTTTGAGAACAAACTCTTTTTCAGCTGTGCTGTTTCTTCTACATCCTTTCCGGTAATAATCATGTCGTCTACATATATAATCAGGCAAGTTACGAGGCCGTTTCTTCTCTTGAGGAACAGAGTATGATCAGCGTTACTTTGGTAATACCCGTATTCTTTCATGGCCAAGGTGAACTTTCCAAACCATGCCCGAGGAGACTGTTTTAGCCCGTATAGAGATTTTTTCAACCGAAAAACTTCCCCGTCTTTAAAACCCCCTGAAAAACCTGGAGGTGCTTCCATGTAGACTTCTTCCGCTAGGTCTCCATGGAGAAATGCATTTGTAACATCAAACTGATGGAGAGGCCACTCCTTATTGGCTGCCACGGAGAAGAGGACTCTGATGGTGTCCATTTTTGCAACCGGAGAGAAAGTCTCAGAGTAATCGATCCCATACGTCTGAGTGTACCCTTTGGCTACAAGTCGACCTTTGTATCTTCCAATGGAACCATCTGGTTTATATTTAATTGAATACACCCACCAGCAACCAACTGTTTTCTTTCCTTTTGGGAGAATGCACTTTTCCCACGTATTGTTTTTCATAAGAGCGTGCATCTTCGTTTCCATTGCTTCTTTCCAGTTCTTCTTACCTTGCGCTTCCTTTACAGAACCAGGTATTTGTTCGGAGTATAGTGAGGTGACAAAAGCTTTCGCACTGTTAGATAAGTTCCCATTAACCATATTAGCTACAGGATACCTTGAATTTCTGGTTTCCCTCTCTGGCGAATACCATTTTGGAGGGACCCCTCTATTAGCTCTAGGAGGGAGAGTGTGACAACCCTCACTAAACCAGGTATCCGTATGACTTAATTAATAATTAATTACTGCTTAATTACTGTGCTTGTTTGAAATTACTGATGAACTGCTACTTGATTTCTGATACATGCATATACCTGCATCATACTTTACTTACCGTCACTACATTATTTATATGCTGAACCTTAGTGACAAACATGATGCACAAAAAGCACAGTAGCACTACAAACGGATAACCTATTGAACATGCTGATAAAGCCAGCATCAGGCAGACACTGCCTCTAAGGCCTGTATGAGCCAGAAATATTTTACTACACTAGTGGTGAGTGTAGGGATACAAGGGTTGTAGAACTGTGTCTCTAGGAATAAGTTACAATGACTGGATGTGCCTAAAACGTGCTCTAAGCACAAAATTCAGCACTTTAATAAACAATCCAGCTTTTAGCTAACTAATAAAGTGCCAAAACATGAAAATATTGTTAATAACATTATTTATCCTTTTCTGAGCCAATTAGGGTCCCTGAATACCCTAACACCCGCAATAAAGCACAACACACTACTAACCGGGTTAATCCCTAAACTTAACTAGATTAACCTAACTAATATCCTAACTACTAGTTGGAATCGAACCAAGACCCCCCCCCCCTCAACCAAACCGTCCCCAAGAGGGGACATCCTTGTCCTATTGTTGATTATAATAATAAGTGTGCTTAATATCTAGATAACACATTAACCATTGGTTAATGCTCATGATAATTGTCTATAAGTTTAACCCTTAACACAACATAACCTTCACCACAACTCACAACACTTGAACACTCCCTCTCTCTCTCTCTCAAAGGCTTCGGCCGAACACCCCCTCTACATCCATCATATTTTTCGGTTTTGATCACCTCATCTCAAGACCATTCAAGTGTTAAGGATCACCTACAAGGAAGCTCGGTGCAATCGGAAGGCGAAGGACCTCACTCTATTGCTTTTATCCACTCATTTTGCGCTTAGATTCTTCCCTAGCCTCGAGCTAGTAGTAAGTTGCTATAATCACCCTCTCGAACTATTTTGAAGTAGTTAATATGATATGTAACGGTTAAAAGTCGCAAACATACAAGTTGAAGCATAAAAGTCTACTAAAAACACTAAAAGTGATGGTTAAAAACTCATATGTTGTGTAAATCTTGTAGTAATTGATTTGTGTGATTATTTGGACCCGATCTATGTTGTGGTAGCTCGGATCGTCATTTAACCCGGATTGGTCATGACCTTGGATCATGACATAAGGTTGTTTTGGAAGTAACAAGGGTTAAAGGATGAAACTCTACCACACACGAATCATGAACTTGTGTAAAAGCGATTTAGCTTGAGAAATAGTGTTTAAAACTAGTAGATCTACGTATCTACAAGCGGTATTTTCAAAGAACCAAGTATCAAAGAAATCATGTTTTCTAAAGACGGATCTTACACTAACACGAATGATTTTTAGAACACACAAGTGTGTAAACACTTGTGTAGCACACACTTTCGACAAAATAACTATTTTTGAAAAAGATGACGAGAAGTTGTAAAGATGGAATTTCCTTAAAAACGAGGTTTTTACGAAACCGGATTGATTTATATAAAGATCCACTAAAAGTAATGGAATTTGCTTTATGTTCTTGGATAAAACGCAAGTTCATGTAATTTATGCGATATACATATTTATTTACTAGTTTGTTGTTTGGACATTGTTTTGACCGAATGAAAAGAATGTTGGTTTGATTTATAAAAGAAAATGATACGCTTGAAAGCGTGGCCACCTCCAGTTACAGAGGAAACTCTGGCGAAATTTTTCTAAAAACCTAACACTTAGAATTATTTTCACTATAAGTGTTAGAAATACTTTTCGACATGTTTTCAAAATATAGATTTCGCCACGACTTTATTTACAAAACATCGGAGGTGGGATTTCACAAAATAAAACTTGGTAAATATATATTTAGTATATATTTTTCATAAAGTCACTTGATGTGTGTTTATGATTATTTTGTGAAAATACTAGTATTATTTTTAGGGTAAAAATAATACTATCGAATGTTAACGAATCCAAAATAATACGAACGCCTCTACGATAAATATATAAGTTACACCGGTAATTATTATTACCACTCGATCATTAAAACGTAACTTACGCATTTTAAGAAATATTTATGAACGCGTAATTTTGACAAAGTATTATTTTGAGAAAACCATATGAGTTAAAATATAATATTTTTGAGAAGAATATTTATATTTTAGAGTTAGAAATAAAATATATTTTAAGTGAGACTTAACAATATATTTCGAAATTTTACGAATACACATGTATTAAATCCCCCATCCTTGGGAAGGAAAATGACTACCAAGTATATACAGAATATAAACACGAAATAGTTGTCTAACTATTTCCCAAAAACTTAAACCTTAAAGCTAAGGCACGGCCGTCCGTCTAATAGAGTTAGTACGTGTAGGTCGTCACACAGCTGCTTGATTTGGAGGTATACTTGGTAGAGACGCACCACTGTGAGTTCATGTCCCCCTTTTCTCTTAACTGTTTTCAGTTTTCTAAACTGCGGGGGTGAAATACATGTTACTTTGATTACAAGTACTTTATACATGGTATGGTTAGCGTAAGGAGGTTTACTACTTAGATCATGTGAGTGGGTAGGCGGGAACTGGAGGCCATTAATCCTTATTGTAGGTCCGAGGGACGTAAGCGGTAGATCTATCTTGGTGTAGCGAGCCCAACCCCAGGCCCAAACAGAATGGACCTCGGGGTGACTTTGTACCCATCGCTAAATCTGCTAGGTTTGAGTCTTCCTACTTGCACTTCACACATATCAATGGCCTTGCAAACCATTGGTGATCTCTTTTTCCTTATTTGCTACATACCAGGATTTTTATATATACAAAGGTTTATTTACTCACTTACACATGAACTCGCTCAACATTATTGTTGATTTTTCAACTTACATGTATTTCAGGGAATTAAAGGATCTGGCGCGGTATGACACGTTTTCCCGCTGCACTAGTTACGAGGTCATCCGGGTTTGGGGAATGTGACTCTTTCCTGGACAAGTCACAGTCCTTAAACTGTGTTTATGTCATGTTGATGTTTGTGTTTGTTGAACAATGTCATTAGGATGTGTTTCCGTTAAGACAATGTTATTGTATTTGGTTTTTAAAACTTAATCGAATGGATGATCTTGCATGGTTTTATATCATATAGCTTTGTTATGGTTAAGCTATGGTATTAAGAAGTCACACCAAATTAACCACGCTTCCGCAAAGCCAGGGTGTGACAGAGAGGGTATCTTCCGGTTGTCTCTGCTGCAACTGGTTCCACATGTTCAACGACTGGTTCAACCTCTTCCAAATCTGGTTCAACCTGTTCCACATCTGGTTCAACATGTGGAGTAGGTTCCATTGTTGTAGGTTCTATGTGTTCCCCTGTTGTCTCATGATTATAAAACGTCGGGTCCTCAGTATTTCTTACCTCAGGTATCACGTTAGATGGACTTTCTTCAGTGGTACTGTGCTCCGCAGATTGTGTGGCTGTGTTTGAAGGACTCACAGTACTGTGATGATTTTCTGTTGTTACTACTTCAGATGAGGGAAGTTGGGTTAGCCAACTCAGAGTGTCTATACATTCATTCTCCCACTGACCACTGAGTTGGGTGTCATAAAAGTATTTTGTTTCAAGAAAGTCAACGTTCATTGTGGTGAACATTTGATGAGTTTTTGGATTATAACACCGGTAACCTATTTGATCGATCCCATAACCGACAAATACACATTTCTCAGCACATGGGCCGAGCTTGTTTCGGTTGGTTTTAGGTATGTGGACAAATGCAGTACATCCGAAGATTTGAGGTTCAAGTGTAAGAGGATGGGGAATACTGGCAGACTTAGACAAACAATCTAAGGGAGTCTTAAATTTAAGAGCTTTTGTGGGAAGCCGATTTAGGAGATACACGGAGGTTGCAACTGCCTCCGGCCAGAAGGATTTAGGGACCTGAGATTCAATTAAAAGGGCTCGAGTCATTTCAAGAATAATACGGTTTTTCCGTTCGGAAACACCGTTTTGTTCGGGGGTATGAGAACAAGAGGTTTGATGAACTAATCCTTTGGTTTTAAAGAATTGTTTCATGGATGTATTGACAAATTCCCCCCCCCCCCCCATTGTCGGATCGAAGGATTTGGATTTGAGTTTGGAATTGAGTTTGAATCATAGCATAGAACGTGATAAATTTCTCGTAAACTTCGGCTTTGTTTTTTAAAAAATTATACCCACGTCATGCGAGTGCAATCATCCACGAATAGTATAAAGTACCAAAGACCCTGCCCCCCATCACAGGAGCAGGACCCCACACATCAGAGTGGATTAGTGAGAAGGGTGAAGCAACTTTCGTATTGCTAGGTTTAAATGGTTGTCGATGTCTTTTAGCACGAAAACAGGTTTCACAATCTATTTTCCCATTTGAAGGGAAGAGTTTTGGAAACAAAAGGTGCGAATAACCACTGGATGGATGCCCCAAACGTCTATGCCATAGCCAGGCTTCCCGGTTTTCGGTTCCATGTGCCAACATCACAGTACCCTGTTGAGTCATTTCATCCACGTAGTATAATCCTTGGCGCTCAGTACCACGTCCAATAATCACATCCGTCCTGATATCCTGTAGAAGGCAGAAAGTAGGGTGCATTAGTACTGTGCAATTTAATTCTTTGGTAATATGACTAATTGAGAGCAGTTTGTGTGATAATGACGGAACATAAAGGCAATTTGATAATTTCATAGTTGGTGAAATTTCAATTACTCCTCCTCCTCCTTTCACTTGCATCGTTCCATTGTTTGCGGTATGAATTTGAGCCTTTTGAGGTTTGGTCATGGAGCGTATGTCCAACGGTTCAAACGTCATGGTGTCAGTGGCACCTGAATCAAATATCCAAGAACAGTTCTTTTCATGATTGATTGCCATAGTAACTTTCCTGACACAGAGTGTGACAGAAAATGCGTTTTTTTTGGGAAAATACGCTGTTTTTACAGACAAAAACAGCTGACCCGCGTATTTAACAAATTCGTTGGACACTTGAACTCGCGTTCAAGATTTTATCAATTACGCCGGGAACAAATATGCTGGACAACTTAAATCCGCCAGAATAACAACTCCACAGAAAGACGTTATCTTACCGGCGTATTTAACAAATACGCCGGGCAACTTGAACTCGCGTTCAAGATTTAAAGTAACCCAAAAGAATTCCGCCCGAACAAATCCGCTAGCTTCCAGATTAAACAGTGCAGGGCTAATTAGGGTTTCTTGCAGCGGCGGCGTTTAACCTGTTCATCCCAAAAAATAATATACTGCGATGCCCTTTTCCTTCTTTTTGTCTCTGTTCGTCGCCCCCTACAACTATAATATATATCTCTTTTTTCCGTAGAAGTGGCGTCCACTTGGGAGAAGGAAGTGCACCTTCTCTAACAATAATAATAATATTGACCAGCCTCCTTTTTCATTAAATTCGTCCACCCCCACAAATACAATAACTGATATTAGATTCTTGGAGTTTGACCAGACCCTTTTTGGAGTTGATTTTGGTTTTTGTTTTTTGGGTTTTGTTGAGATAGATTGAAGATGATGAATGAAGGTGTTTACGGATCAAAAACTCTGCTCTGATACCATGTTGTTTGGTATAGAGATTGATCTCTGAATTGGGTTTGAATTGTATTGATAAATTGTATTGTACTTGAAATAGGGTTACAAAAAGATGGTGTTTATATAGAACACCATATTACACACTAGCCCCTATACTATCTATTTCCTTCTTTCCGACAATGACCACCGCCACAAAAGAATGCTTGTGAGTGATAGAATAGTGGTTGCTGACATGACGGAACATGATTGGTTGTTTGTAAGTGATGGAATTTCATCACTTGTGACCACCCCTACTCCCCTTATTCCTCAAATATGCTACTTTAAGAAACAAAAAAATGAGTGTGTAACTAACTCAACTTTTTATGTTGGAAATCAAATTTGTCTCTATTCACATTTTTTCCAAGAATTCAGGTTTTAGTTACATATTTGCTTAGTTTATTTAAATTAGTATATATTATTCTAATTAATTATTTATGTATATTAGTTGCTTTAGTTTTGAAAAACTACACCATATTACTCTTAATTTCTCAAACATATAATAATAATTTAATAAATCAAACTTATTATTTTTGTTATTTTGTGACAATGATTCCTGAGAGTCTTTACAAGGACAAAATCAACTAAAATGGCCCATTTTATGATATGCAAATCTTAGGTTACCCTCACCACATACACAAAGGACCATGCATACTACCCTTTTATGAGCCACACATTATATTATAGTATAATAAAGGGAAAGTATGAAAAAGGATATAAAATGAGCTTATCATTACAATTTTATATTTTAAAACAAGTCTTATGATGAAATAACCACTTACATAGAGTGAAGACCTTCTATTGACCATGTTCGGTATTTCATACAACAAATAAATCAATTAAAGAAATCTACATATAAAAGTACATATGCTCGGATTGGAAAAATATGCCACACATCATTAAAGAATATAGAATAAAAACATATCCAACAAAAGAATATAGAAATAGAAATAAAAACATATCCAACAAAGTATGTGAACATGTATCAACATATACACGCCGAAGTGACTAACACACGCAAACATATACATTTAAACACGAACGACACGTAATAATCCTTTATAACACGACGAAGCGACTAACACACGCAAACAAATACATTTAAAAACGAACTGGCACGTAAGCAAACATGCCGGGCATGAATTTGTGAACATTTCCTCATAAGCGTTGTT
The DNA here is from genome assembly GCA_030545235.1 of Helianthus tuberosus. NCBI lineage: Eukaryota > Viridiplantae > Streptophyta > Magnoliopsida > Asterales > Asteraceae > Helianthus > Helianthus tuberosus. Next base: position 6,882,192 of record CM060402.1, read on the forward strand.
TCTATATATGTTTATAATCGCAATCACAAACCTAGTTTAGCTCATTTTCACAATCCTATAGATTATACAAATAAAAAAATAAGTGTTTGTCTTTAACATATTACACGTTTTAATATATATTAAATAAACTAATTCTTTGCGATAATAGAATAACATTTATAACTCTTTAAATTTCTCCGATACAAACTTTAGAAGACAATAAAATAAAAAACTCATATGAGTTGAAAAACCTGTTAAAACTGTATCAAATTATTAAAATACTTTTTGTTATTAATATATATTGTTATATTTATTACATAAAAAATAATTTGTAGACAATTACTACGTATGTCGTTTAAATTTTACGTGGTTACACACTGAACGATAAAATTTTGTTACACATGTTTAATAACTAGTTGGTGCCCCGCCCGCGTTGCGGGGCGATGGCCGAATAATGAGCGAGTGTTAGTCAGCTCATTGACACGAAAAACAATTAAATCGAGTCAACCAATTAAAACAAAACACTTTTATAGTTTTGATAAAAAAAACTAAAACAATGGCAATATTGTAATTTTTAACCGAGGGAAAGTTGTATTTTTTGACTGGGGTAAAATCGTAATTTGACAAAAGCTAAAGTAATGGTAGTACTGTAAATTTGAACCTGGGGCAAAATTGTAAATTTGCACAGGGGCAAATTCGTAATTTTTAATTTGAGGTAACAACGTAATATAAATTTGAACTAAGGGCACAATCATAATTTTAAGCTTGAAGCAAAAGCACAATTTATTTTGAACCGAGTGCAAAATCGTAATTTTGAGTTGGGGGCAAAAACATAATTTTATTTTGAACTAAGGAAAAAACGTAATTTTGAATTAAGGGCGAAATCACAATTTTTAAACTGGGAAAATCACATTTTTGAACAGAGGGCAAAATCGTAATTTTTAAGTGGGGGCAAAATCAAAATTTTATTTTAAACTGGGGGCGAAAAGGTAATTCTGAGCTGATGGCAAAAGCACAATTTTATTTTGAATGGAGGGAAAAATCGTAATTTTGAGCTGGGGACAAAAGCGTAATTTTATTTTGAGCTGGGGGCAAAACCGTAATTTTAAAGAGGGACAAAAACGTCATTTTAGAATGGATATAAAATAATAAACTGGTTGGTCCAATGGGAGAGTGCCAGGCAAAGTCGTAATTTTGAATTGGGGGCAAGATGGTAATTTTGAGATGGGGACAAAGAGCGTAATTTATTTTGAGCTGTGGGCAAAAGCGTAATTTTAAAATGGATATAAAACAATAACGTGTTGGTCCAATGGGGGAGTGCCAGGCAGCTGCCTGGCACTATTCCCCCACTTGGTTTTTGTATAAGTAGTAAATTGCCTATATTTTTTAATATTTCTTTGTGATAATATAATAATATAATCACAGAAATTTTAAATCAAGTGGGTTTTATAAAAAATAATTTTTACTCCTAATTATCATCTAATCAATCAACTTTTTGCCAAAAAGTTAATAAACTGTTTGCTTAAGACCGTGGGGTATGGTGGGGCTTGGGTTGGGGCATTTATTGACACGTGGAATGGGAGCCCCCCACCGCCTAGTGACGTGTCCGCGGGGTATGGCGGGGCGTGGGTTGGGCTTGGGTTTGGTGCACCGTGTGGCAGATTATTAAAAAAAATTACAAAAAATTTATAAAATTCACACAACATTTATAAAAAAAAACCCTACAACTTCATTAAAATTTTAAAAATTACATAATCCTAAAAATTACATAATTTCTAAAAATTACAAAATAACAAACCTAGAGCGTTAGATAAATTTCAAAAAGGGCGATCTTGTCGAACGCCCTTCGCTCCTTGCCTTGAAACTCTATGTTTGCCACCGCCACTCGGTCCTCGTGGCGTAACTCGCCGCTCGGAACGGCTTCGTAGTAAGCCTTGAAACGATCGAGCTTGGGCCGTAGCTCGCGCCATTTGTGTTGGCACGCGTTGAGGTTGTGGCGGTCGTTACCGACGTTATGTCGGTTGGTTGCGAATGCTTCCGGCCAATATTTTGTTTGGCCCGGTTGCCGGCCCTTCATAGCGTCAACGATAGTCCAAGATGTCATGTGGGTTAGCGGGTTCGAGAGAAGTGGGTAGCCGGGGGGACCAGTGGGTTAGCGGGTTCGAGAGAAGTGGGTAGCCGGTGGGGTAACTGGTTCGTGGGATGGGGGGACCAGTGGGTTGGGGGTTACATTTTATAGGGGTTGTTTGGTGACCCGGGTGTCGGTTTGGTTTTCACCCAAACGGTTTGAATTTAAAATTCAAACTTTTGAAATGGCCGCTATGACATGGCGGGGTGAGCGAATGGGAGGCAGCCAGCTAGGTTTGTCAAGACCGCCCCACGCCCGGCTTGAAACCCAAGCCCCAGGTTCTAGCGGACGAACACCCATAGACCCACCAAAGGTGGGAAAAGCAGCCTAGTAAAGGTGCACCTCTGCAAAAGAAATATAACCGGACATCTAAGCGCAAGATTAGTAGAAAAGAAAAAATTAAGGAAAATAACCAACCTCTATCCTCGAACTTCAAAACTGGCACCTCAGCACTATCCTCAGGCCACTGATCGCTCATCTGCGCAGCAACCAAGACGTTCTCACCAAATATACGATTTGGCGTCTCGGTCAGCTTCAAATACCAATCAGCGTTCTTCGGAATCGTCAGTTCCTCCTTCTCTATGACATCAGGCGCACGAAAAAGAATCACGAAAGGGATAACCTCCTCTCTAATGAAGAAAACTTTTTGTTTCCAATCATGGAAACTCTTGGTAGGGTTCAGCAAAATCTTCTTGGCAGTCCCACGATTGCCGAAAGAGTAAAACCCTATGTTCCGGATCAGCTGATAGAAGACCCTGAACTTATCCACCATCGGCTCTATGCCATGGGATCGACACAAGAACTCGAAATGTCGCACCCTCACCATTCCGGGTGGACTCAGTTGCGAGATATGGAAGCCATAGTGGTGAAGGATATTGGACATGAACCTCGTCACCGGCAACCGGAAGTTGCCCTTAAGAAATAAGTCTTCATAAAGGGTGATATACCCCGGCGGTGCATCGGCGGCCGTCTGATTCTGGCCGGGGTACCGGGCATCCCACTCCGGTGGGAATCGAAACCCCCGAGTGATCTGCTCGAACAACCCTAAGTCCCACTTGAGGACAGGAACAGGGCCTTCACCGGGGTTTGCTTCTTGTTGATGCTCTTCAGCCATGGATACCGACTAAACTTCGAATATTCTGGAAAAAGTTTGAAGTTATGAAGGATCTTGAAGATCTGCAAACCGCTCACTTGAAGATTTGAAGATTTGAAGAAGACAGAGAGAAAATAGCAACAGTGGGAGAAAAGTGATCTCTCCTCTCATCTTCTCGGATATATATACTCTTCGCATTAAATGCGATGAGTAGACGTGCCGTTTCCATCGCGCGCGTACCCAATCAGCAACTGCCACGTCAATCGCAAATACCAGAGTGACGGTTACCACGCGCGCGTGGATCTCACTCTCCTGACGGAAAGCACAACCGTCAGAGACAACTTAATGACAGCCGTGTAAGCGGTCAACTCAAACGTCGCCATCAACGACGTTTCTTACCAACCTGTCAGTTTTCAAAATTCGAGGATTTTGCCGCCAAAATTTTCAAAAAGCTTCAGACAGAAGTCTCTCAAGCCGCGCAGTATTCTGGGTTACCCAACGAACCTGCGCGCTTACACTGAGAAGCAAAGACTCACAAATAGCCAGGCATAGTAGGCGCGCCGTGGCAACTGTCAAGCATTTACACGCGCGTGCCTAGCCAACACAAAGCAGGCATTTTCAGCAAATTTTCTTTACTAAGTCCAGATCTCCAACCACTTGACTCGCGCGTGGTGCAGCACTGGACTGGGGGGACTTGAAGGGGTATGGTCCCAAAAAAGCCGCGCAACCCTTCGTTAAGGTCACGCGAAGGACCATACTCCTTATTCGACAAGTGTCTTATTGACAACCTCGTGCGGGTTACATCACCATTAATTGATCGGGCGCGAGGTCTGAGTAATACGAAGCTACACTTTCAACACTTAACATTCTGAAAGAGCATTCAGTCACCCATACCCCGACGCAGGGTAGTTACATGTTCAGTAAGAACCGCGCGGGGCTGCGTCGCAAGGCAATTTCAGATAGTACACAAGGTACAAGTGGCAGAAGAAAAGGGCCAATCCGCGTCCTTCTGGTCCTGCTCGATCGTGCTCCACAATCGTCTGACATGTAGGAGACAAAAAGTACTCGAGGACATCTACGTGGCACCAATCACAGGGCAGAGACACCTGCCCCACGATCTCCACTTACCTGCTGATGGCAGAAGGGCGGCCAGGCCGACAACCATGACACGTGGCTCCAATCACGGTGCGCCAGCACCAGGGAACTCGTAGAAGCCACTAACGGTCGGCACCAGCGAGACAAAGAGCATATCCTATAAGTTGTCGCCTTCCGGCCCAAGGCCCATCAGCCCACATCCTCTTACACCTCTCCGGCTATAAATAGAGACCTCAGCCCACAGGTTAAACATTCTATTCCCTCTACTCTCACTCTCAATACACACTTATCTCCTCAAAACGGTCGCTTATTCTCCCGCTGGAGCCCGGTTAAGAGGGAAACCCCCATATTCCCCTCTTAACGAGTAACGGTGTTCTGTTTTGCAGGATTAGAAGATCATTAGGAAGCTCAGAAGCCATAAGAAGATTAACCATTATGATAGAAGCATAAACCAAACTGATTAATCCCATAATTAGTTCTGTGTTTCTTCATTGGCGCCCATCGGTTTTCTACAAATCACTTTCATCTTCTTTTTTCTGAGTTTTCGTTGTTTTGCCCTTCGATCATGGCTGGTCAAGGAATCATCCCTGAGTTTGGTTTTGGAGCAAACTCTAACGCAGCGTTAGGGGATGACAATCAAAACGTCCAAGCCCAACCTATCAAAGAAATCGGTGAAATCGAAGTAACCAACACCGGGGGACCACGCGGCAACATCACTCGCATTACCCAGGCGGTAACCCCAGGAAACAATGGGGCTGGACCCTCAAATCCACCTCCACCTCAGCACATTTCGGCGCTATTAGGGCTACCAGATGGCGAAACTCCAGCCTCTTGGTACGCCAAACAAATCGCTACCATCAATGCTGCGTACCAGTCTTTGAGCGCACAAAAAATGGTTTTGCAAGCAGAACCATCTTTAATCACAGCCTTGGGTCCGAGCCAGGGGGCGCGCCAGATACCCCTACAGCAAAACCTCCAAGGAAGAATCCACAGGCCTCCTCCCCAGAGACGACCAAGCGTGCATGACACGCGCGACACACGGGGAGAGACAGAAAGCTATTATGACCACCCGTCAAATATCCAAAGAGGTCCAGTTCATAGCCGGCTCACGCCGCGCAATATGAATAATGAATGGAATGACACAGATCTAGACGACCTGACTTGGCAAGATGATGAAGGGTCATCAGTCTTCAATCGCTTACAGAAGAATCACGAGTATTACAAACCAAGGCAACATGTCGGATACAGCGAAGAGGCAGAGCCAGACTTTCGCCTCGCCTATCGACCAGCTGAAGCTGCAGAACATCCGAAATTCATCCCGAAGATCGCTCTTGCCTCCCACAGTGGGAAAGTTCAATGGGCTGACTGATCCCGACGATCATGTCAGAGTATTCACAAGTGTTGGTTGCAGGGGAGGATGGAATATGCCAATGTGGTGTCATTTGTTTATCTAGACGTTTACCGGGGCTGCTCGCGCGTGGTTCGACAGCCTACCGCCTGGAAAAATCAGTTCATGGGTTGATTTGAGAACTAAGTTTCTAGACCACTTCAACCAGCAAAGGCGCTATCAACGAGATACGTCAGATGTAACAGATATCTGGCGCAGAGAAAACGAAGGCCTAGAAGACTTTATCACTCATTTTAACAAGGAGTGCTTAAAGATCGGTGGTGTAAGTGAACAACTCATGCGCGATCATTTTAAGAAAGCTATCTGATGTGATAGTCTCATCAGAACCATCACTGGGAAGGATGGTATGCCCAAGGAATGGAGTAAGCTGATGGAAGCGGCAAAAATAGTTGCGCAAACAGAGGAATCGCTAGCTGGAGCCAAGTCCTCATACCGGAAAGCAAAAGTCATGATTGGAAGTCCGGAAAATCAAGGGGTTATGAAGAAAGATCGCGCTACAGAGAGGATGCACGGGAGACGATTGATAGAATCGGATACCGGAAAGCAGTCAGGGACGATAACCGCGAGAAGCACTGGACTCCGCTCATAAAAACACCAAAAGAGGTGCTGATGACGGAGAATCACGATTTCAAGGCTCCAAGGCCTATGACAAACAAGAAGGGGCAAGACCCCAACCTGTACTGCGACTTCCATAAGGATACAGGGCACCTGACGGATGACTGTATCAGTTTACGTCAAGAGATCGAGAGAGCGCTAAAAAGCGGAAAGCTGAGCCACCTGGTGAAAAACGTGCGCAAAGAAACTCGACAGATCCAACGCCATGATGAGGGGAATCACAAGAAAGTCCGACGCCTAGAAACCCATATGGTCAATGGACCAAAATACAGCGCAAGAGAAAAAGGCAAGCGCCCTTACGAACCTTCATGGCAAGAGCAACAGGTCATTTTCCCGGTAGTGCACGGCGGTCCTCGTGCCACTCGACCCGTCGTCATTACCGGTATTATCGGACATTATGAAATGGAGTATGTCTTCATTGACCCAGGAAGTACGGCTGATATAATCTATGAGCAATGCTTTAATCAGTTTGATGACGAAGATAAAGCGAGACTTGAGCCGGTTGATTATCCACTGTCAGGATTTTGCAACGAAATGGTCTTCCCTCTAGGCCAAAGCAGCTTCCCCATCACGCTCTCTGATGGGAAGCATTCAAGAACAACGAATGTAAACTTCATGGTGATGCCTGTGAAATCGAGACATTATGTGTTGATTGGGAGGGAAACCCAAGGCGAACTAAACATGGTAACTTCCACACCCCACTCAGCGATAGGATTTCCAACTGAGACGGGGGTGGCAATTATCTATGCCAAAAAAGAAGTAATGTCGACGGAGGAGATGCGCCCAACAAAAGCGGCGAAGGTTTCAACAACCGAGCCAGAGAAATGGGTGTTAAACCGCAAATACCCGGAGCAAACGGTGACGATAGGCCACGCAATCTCACCAAACATCAGAACGCATCTCAAACAACTCCTGTTCAGGAATATGGATATCTTCGCCTGGACTCCGGCCGACATGACCGGTGTCCCGCGCGACGTTACCGAGCATTGTCTGAACACTTACCCCTCTGTTGAGCCGAAGGTCCAAAGAAGGCGCAGCTTAGGGGCAGACAAGACCAAAGCAATGAATGAGCAAGTATGCGAACTACTCAAAGCAGGAATTTTGATAGAAGTGCGCTATCAGAGCTGGGTCGCGAACCCTGTCATGGTTGAGAAGTCGAATGGAGGATGGAGAATGTGTGTCGATTACACTGATCTCAACAACGCGTGCCCTAAAGACTGCTACTCATTGCCTGAGATTGACAAAAAGATAGACTCTCTCGCACCATACAGGTGGAAATGTTTTTTGGATTGTTACAAAGGTTATCATCAAGTCCAGATGAAGCTGGAAGATGAAGACAAGACAACTTTCAGAACTGATCTTGGAATTTTCTGCTATACAAAGATGCCGTTCGGCCTCAAGAATGCTGGCGCAACATATCAGCGCTTAATGGATAAAATCTTCGCCGACGACATCGGAAAACACATTGAGGTCTACATTGATGATCTGGTAGTCAAAAGTCCCGAGGAGGACCGAATGTTAAAAGACATTGAAAAAACTTTTAGCTCGTTGAGAACTGTAAACATGAAGCTGAATCCTGCCAAATGTTCCTTTGGTATGGAGGAAGGGAAATTCTTGGGCTTCATAGTTACAAATGGCGGATTTAAGGTAAATCCAGAGAAAGTTCAAGCAATAGAGTGCATGCCGTCACCACGAATGATCAAGGAGATGCAAAGGTTGGCCGGTCGCCTAGCCGCGCTTAACCGTTTCCTGTCAAACCATGCTGCGAAGTCATATCCTTTTATCAGCACTCGGTGCAATTGCGTTAAAAAGCAAGAATTCAAGTGGACACCCGAAGCAGAGGTTGCTTTTAAGAAAATGAAGGAGTGTTTGATCGAGCTCCCTACCCTGACTGCGCCGTTTGAAGAGGAGCCGCTCATCTTGTACTTGTCATCATCGGATAAGGCAGTTGGGTCGGTATTACTGGTGGAGAGAAATAGGGTCCAAACTCTGATTTATTACGTCAGTAGGGTGCTCACTGACCCAGAAACGAGATACTCAACAATGGAAAAGTTGGTACTTGCATTACTACATGCCTCTAGAAGGCTGCGCAGGTACTTTACAGGGCATGTGATCACGGTGCTCACCAACTTTCACATCGACACGATATTGCAAAAACCAGAGACGTCTGGACGGTTGGCAAAGTGGGCGATCGAGCTGGGGGGCCACAACATCTTGTACAGGCCGCGCCCAGCAATCAAGGGTCAAGTTCTAGCGGACTTCATCACAGAAGTCCCAGTTGATAAAATCAAAGATTGCGAGATTGTCGAGACTCCCATAAAAGACATGTCAAATGGGTTATGGATGTTGTACACTGATGGGGCCTCAAATGAGGATGGCGCAGGAGCTGGACTGCACCTCGTCAGCCCGGAGAACCATGAATTTACATACGCCATCAAGTTGGATTTCAAGAACACCAACAATGAGGCGGAATATGAGGCATTCTTGGCAGGCTTGCGCCTCGCCATAAAAATGGGAGCTCGAAATGTACAAGCGCATGTCGATTCACTTTTGATCGCCAGTCAAATCAACGGAATTTATGATGCAAAAGGCGAAGTTATGGCCTTGTATTTGGACCTGGCGAAAGAATTACTCCAATAATTCGAATCATATAAGGTAGTTCACATCAATCGCTCAGAAAACAAACCAGCAGACGCCCTGAGTAAACTTGCTTCAACCTCTTTCCAACATCTTGCCAAAGATGTAAGGATCGAAGTACTCAAAAACCCGTCAGTTCTGCTGCGGCAAGTGAATGTGATTGAAATAGGGCAGCCATCTTGGATGACCCCTATAATTCAGTATTTACAAGAAGGAATACTCCCTGAGAGCAAAGCAGAGGCAAGGAAGATTCAGAACAAGGCCTTGCATTAGGAGATGAATGGTGGTATCTTATACCGGAAATCCTTCTTAGGGCCACTTCTGCGCTGCGTGGACCCCTATGATGCGAATTACTTGATCAGGGAGATTCACGAAGGGATCTGTGCCATCCATACAGGGCCACGCATGGTTGTCGCGAAAATCATGATCGCTGGATATTATTGGCCAGGGATGCATGTCGACGCCCTGAAGGAGCTGCGCAAATGCGACTCCTATCAGTGACACTCTCCAAAAACCCTACATCCAAAGAACGATCTTATCCCTGTCTCCACTGCTTGGCCTTTTCAGCAGTGGGGAATTGATATGGTGGGACCTTTCCCAGAAGCTCCTGGCGCCGTCAAGTTCATAATCGTGGCCGTCGACTACTTTACGAAATGGGTGGAAGCCAAAGCCCTCGCCTCAACAACTGCAATGATGGTGCGCAAGTTTATTTGGGAACACATCATCTGCAGGTTCGGCCTGCCACTCAAGATTATAACTGACAATGGCACCAACTTCGCGTCAGACGACCTCCAAAAGTGGATGAAAGAGATGAAAATCGAACACACTTTCTCTTCCGTTGCGCACCCCCAAGGCAACGACCAAGTTGAAAGTGTGAACAAAAGTATCGTCGATGGGATAAAGGCCCGACTGGGCACAAAGCGAAGAGGCTGGGTAGATGAGCTCCCGAGTATCTTGTGGGCTTACCGAACCATGCCGAAGACAAGTACCGGCGAAACCCCTTTTAGCCTAGTATATGGCTCAGAAGCGGTTATCCCGGCAGAAATTGGCTTGCCCTCTCCACGCTCTACAGCAGTCAACACAATCGATAACGAGGCAGAACATCGTCTTGACCTGGATTTGCTAGAAGAAAGGCGCGAAATTGCGCGAATTAAAGAAGCCAAATACAAGACGCAGCTGGAAAGGTATTACAATGCTAGAGTACGCATTTGCACTTTCACTCTAGGAGAGTATGTCTTCAGAGAGAATGAAGCTTCAAACACTGAACGCCCCAGAAAACTAGCACCCAAATGGGAAGGCCCATACTTGGTTCATGAAGTGTTAGGAAAAGGGGCATACAAATTGCGCACCCTGGATGGACACATCATCCCGCGCACGTGGAATGCGCAACAACTGCGCTAATGCTATATGTAATTATTCTAGGCACGCGCCCTTCCTAATTTCCTATGTTGGCTAAACGCCCCTTTTGCTACTTATATGCGATGTATCATCCTGTTTCACAATCAATGAAAGCATACGACATGTTTTCTTTACCATGAGGACTCTTTACGTTACAAATGCATGTTAAACTTTTGATTAGCGCGAAAACACTCCAGTGAATTACGAGCTCTTGAGTTACGCCTCCAAGGTACTCCGCGAACATAGCGCGAGACCGGGCAGTTACACTCGCACAAGAGCCACACTTACATTTATTCGAGCTAACTTAACGAAAGTTTCTAATAACAGTGCAATAATTGTAACGGAACAAAATAAACATAAATATCATATTTAACAAGCGCAATCGTGCAACAGTCACATAAAGACCAACTATCATTCATCTGATCCAAAACAAGCGCGACCGCGCAACTGGTTACATTCAAAACCAAAAAATTTTTACAAGGCACAAAGCCTGTTAGCACTACCTATTCAAAGCCATCACCAGCATCATCATCGTTGTGCTTATCGCCACCACCATCGCCTTCGCCATCGCCATCATTGCCCGCCGTTTCCTCCTCATCAGATAATTCAACAGTTTCTGGTGGGTCAAGAATGGTCTTTAGGCGGTGGCACCAGTCATCATGCTCTAGAGCCTTTGCGACCAAGTCCATGACGGGCAATGATAGGTGATCATAAGCATTCTCAGCGCGTGCCAACTCGGCATCAGCTCCGTTCGTCACCGAGCAATGACTTGTGTCAAACTCTTGCCCATAAATCTCTTCAACATGTTGCGCACACTCCAGATAACCGCCTCGGTGACCAACCGCGCAAGAAGCATCTATAAGAGCAGCAACAGCCTTATCTAGTTCTCCAGCATTTAAGACGGAGTTGGCCATCTACAACAAACGCAATACATAAAACACCGGGTTTTGATGAATAAAGCCAAAGTTAAGAGAAATCATACCAGAACTAATCCTCTGCCACGCAGCCACTCAGCCTCGGAGACCAAAGTATCAACGATGCCTTAAGCCTCGGAGTAGTTGTTTTGCGCCACATTGAGAGCAAATGTGCTAATGTCTCGCGCTTTCTCAGCTTTCTGTTTAGCATCCTCAGCAGTAGCAGCCTTAACTTTCTCGGCTTCAAGGTCAATTTCCAAGGACTAGCTTCTGTCAACCTGCTCTTGAAGGCGACGTTTCAACTCAGCAATCTCGACATCCTTGGCAATCAAATCCTTGTCTTTAACAGACAGCTGCGCCTTCACCTCAGCCAGCTCAACCTACAAAGGGCAAAAGACTTAGGCTATTATGCAAACAAAACACAGGAAACGGGTAAACGTATTACAAACCTCAGCTTGCGCCTTAGTAGCCTGCACACTCTCGACCTTCCCGGTCAGCTCAGCAACTTTACCCTCAAGATCAGTAATCTTTTCGCGAGCCGCATACATGCGCTGGTTACCCTTCTCGCATATCTTCTTCCATTCAGCCTTCTCCTTCGCCAACATATCGTCAGCAGCACGAAGTTTGCTCCTAAGGCCTTCACGACCCCATTCTTCTGATTTCCTATCAGATTCAAACTTGGCCTTCTCTTCAACAAAGGCAGCCTTAGCTTTCTCATAATCTTTAACTTGCTTCAACAGGCGCTCACGATACTTTTCCCAGTCTACCCGCTCCTTGATCATTGTACGCCATTCTCGCATGATCTGGTGATTGGCAGCGCGAGTATTGGCTTCCCCAACAACATAGGCCTGGTACAGCCCGTCATGGGTCCGCGCCCTCTAGCGGTGAACTTTACCAAGAGGGAAGGAATTTAAGAACCAATCACGACAGGCTGAAAACTCCATAAACGTATCCTTCTGTTTTAGATTCCAGGGAGCTTGGTGTAGAGCGTTACCGCGCGCTTCCTCAGTATAAGTCTTGTAGTAAAGGTCTCCCATAGTGTCATTAGGACCAATGGGAGATTGAGGCACAAACCCTCCAGTACCACCAGAACCTGCGCCACCTGCGGCAGTAGCCGATCCCCCAACAGGCTTGGTCGGCTCAATGACCTCTAGTCCCTTACCCCGGGTGCTCTCCTTATCACGAGTTTGAACAACCTCCGGACCCCGCGCCTTATCACGAGTAATTAGAGCAGCGCCCCCGGTATCCTTCGGCTCACCTCCGACAGGCTCGTCGACAGCCGCTTTATCTTTCTCCTTTTCCTTATTTCTCACTCTCTCCTCTCTTTCAGCAGCTTTCTTCCTCTTCTCATCCTCAGCTTTCTTTTTCTTCTTTTCCGCAGCCTTCCTTTTCTTCTCTTCCGCAGCCTTCCTTTCACCTTCTCCCCCTCAGCAGCCTGTTTATCCTTCTCAGACTCTACACCAGCAGTCTTGAAGGGTTTGATGGTAACGTTGGGCCTTTTCTACGCCAGCTCTGAGGGCTCTGTAAACGCGACACCCTTCTTCTCAGGGGTCTTCTTCTTGGCCTCTGCAGAAGCTAAGTGTTAAAAAAGAGGAAGCAACAAGGAGCAAATAAACTAAGGAAAACTAACCAGGAGAAAATCTGTAAAGGGAGCGCAAGTTGCTCTGCTTCCCAATCAAGGGAACTCCTCCAGCCTTCGGCGTAGTAGACACACCAGCTGTGGTTTCACTTCTACTTCTTTTCCTGCTGATCAACTTTGCAGCAGGCTCCTCCTCATCTTCCTCTTCTTCCTCCTCTTCATCATGCGCAACAGAAGACGGAGTCGCCCCAGCATCTGGGTTGCAAGAACCCGCGCTCCCTGAGCTCTTCGAACCAGCTCCTCCTGACTTCTTCTCGCCTATACGCGACAAACCCTCGAGTGAATCACTGATAATAACGTAATCTTCCAAGTTACTCTGGCGAAAGCGTAGTGTACCTTTGTCAGCAGCATCAGCAGTGGCGCGACTACTTCCGCCCTTCTTGCTAGTCACTTCAGCATCCAAGGTGATAACCTTCTTCCGCTTGATTGGCTTCTTTTTCTTTTCTTCTGGGTCAATACCCAAGTCGCGCAATACACCTGCAAAGATGTTAGACCACGAACTTAGCTCCCCATTCGATGACCCTACAGACTCCTCGCTGGAAAGATAAAGAATCTCTTTCCCAGCGGAGGTCACAGATCGCAAGGGTCGGGGATTGGGTACATGCACACCTTCTGTTGCAGTCGGAGGATCGGCGAAAATCCCGGGAGGAGGATAAAGAAAGTTGCCCTTGATGTGCTCATACCAGCAATCTTCCCCAGGTTCTAGCGGACGAACACCCATAGACCCACCAAAGGTGGGAAAAGCAGCCTAGTAAAGGTGCACCTCTGCAAAAGAAATATAACCGGATATCTAAGCGCAAGATTAGTAGAAAAGAAAAAAATTAAGGAAAATAACCAACCTCTATCCTCGAACTTCAAAACTGGCACCTCAGCACTATCATCAGGTCACTGATCGCTCATCTGCGCAGCAACCAAGACGTTCTCACCAAATATACGATTTGGCGTCGCGGTCAGCTTCAAATACCAATCGGCGTTCTTCGGAATCGCCAGTTCCTCCTTCTCTATGACATCAGGCGCACGAAAAAGCATCACGAAAGGGATAACCTCCTCTCTAATGAAGAAAAATTTTTGTTTCCAATCATGGAAACTCTTAGGAGGGTTCAGCAAAATCTTCTTGGCCGTCCCACGATTGCCGAAAGAGTAAAACCCTATGTTCCGGATCAGCTGATAGAAGACCCTGAACTTATCCACCATCGGCTCTATGCCATGGGATCGACACAAGAACTCGAAATGTCGCTCCCTCACCATTCCGGGTGGACTCAGTTGCGAGATATGGAAGCCATAGTGGTGAAGGATATTGGACATGAACCTCGTCACCGGCAACCGGAAGTTGCCCTGAAGAAATAAATCTTCATAAAGGGTGATATACCCCGGCGGTGCATCGGCGGCCGTCTGATTCTGGCCGGGGTACCGGGCATCCCACTCCGGTGGGAATCGAAACCCCCGAGTGATCTGCTCGAACAACCCTAAGTCCCACTTGAGGACAGGAACAGGGCCTTCACCGGGGTTTGCTTCTTGTTGATGCTCTTCAGCCATGGATACCGACTAAACTTCGAATATTCTGGTAAAAGTTTGAAGTTATGAAGGATCTTGAAGATCTGCAAACAGCTCACTTGAAGATTTGAAGATTTGAAGAAGACAGAGAGAAAATAGCAACAGTGGGAGAAAAGTGATCTCTCCTCTCATCTTCTCGGATATATATACTCTTCGCATTAAATGCGATGAGTAGACGTGCCGTTTCCACCGCGCGCGTACCCAATCAGCAACCGCCACGTCAATCGCAAATACCAGAGTGACGGTTACCACGCGCGGGTGGATCTCACTCTCCTGACGGAAAGCACAACCGTCAGAGACAACTTAATGACAGCCGTGTAAGCGGTCAACTGAAATGTCTCCATCAACGACGTTTCTTAACAACCTGTCAGTTTTCAAAATTCGAGGATATTGCCGCCAAAATTTTCAAAAAGCTTCAGACAGAAGTCTCTCAAGCCGCGCAGTATTCTGGGTTACCCAACAAACCTGCGCGCTTACACTGAGAAGCAAAGACTCACAAATAGCCAGGCGTAGTACGCGCGCCGTGGCAACTGTCAAGCATTTACACGCGCGCGCCTAGCCAACACAAAGCAGGCATTTTCAGCAATTTTCTTTTCTAAGTCCAGAGCTCAAACCACTTGACTCGCGCGTGGTGCAGCACTGGACTAGGGGGACTTGAAGGGGTATGGTCCCAAAAAAGCCGCGCAACCCTTCGTTCAGGTCGCGCGCAGGACCATACTCCTTATTCGACAAGTGTCTTATTGACAACCTCGCGCGGGTTACATCACCATTAATTGATCGGGCGCGAGGTTTGAGCAATACGAAGCTACACTTTCAACACTTAACATTCTGAAAGAGCATTCAGTCACCCATACCCCCGCGCGGGGTAGTTATATGTTCAGTAAGAACCGCGCGGGGCTGCGTCGCAAGTCTATTTCAGATAGTACACAAGGTACAAGTGGCAGAAGAAAAGGGCCAATCCGCGTCCTTCTGGTCCTGCTCGATCGTGCTCCACGATCGTCTGACATGCAGGAGACAAAAAGTACTCGAGGACATCTACGTGGCACCAATCACAGGGCAGAGACACCTGCCCCACGATCTCCACTTACCTGCTGATGGCAGAAGGGCGGCCAGGCCGACAACCATGACACGTGGCTCCAATCACGGTGCGCCAGCACCAGGGAACTCCTAGAAGCCACTAACGGTCGACACCAGCGAGACAAAGAGCATATCCTCTAAGTTTTCGCCTTCCGGCCCAAGGCTCATCAGCCCACATCCTCTTACACCTCTCCGGCTATAAATAGAGACCTCAGCCCACAGGTTAAACATTCTATTCCCTCTACTCTCACTCTCAATACACACTTATCTCCTCAAAACGGTCGCTTATTCTCATGTCGGAGCCCGGTTAAGAGGGAAACCCCCATATTCCCCTCTTAACGAGTAACGGTGTTCTGTTTTGCAGGATTAGAAGATCATTAGGAAGCTCAGAAGCCATAAGAAGATTAACCATTATGATAGAAGCATAAACCAAACTGATTAATCCCATAATTAGTTCTGTGTTTCTTCACTGATGGTGTAGTATACAAATAAAAAAGAGCTTGAGATATTGGATTTCACTAATAAATCTACATGATTAGTTGACTCTTCCACTCAACACTTAGGCCCGCTTATGTCTAATCCCATCTAATTTATGTAAAGGGCTGTTTGATAACTTCTGAATGGTTAAGTGCTGAATGAGTAAGAGGTCTGAACCATTAAGAGCCAGTATAATGCTTAACCGTTCAGAGACAAATGTCTGACCAATTCAGATTAGAGGTCTTAACCATTTAAACTCAATATAATGTTTAACCATCTAGAGGCAAATGTATGTCTGAACCATTCAGACATTTGCTCGTGAAACAAACAGTCTGAACTATTAAGTGCTGAATCAATAAGAGGTTTGAACCATTAAGAGACTCATTAAAAAGTAAAGAAACAGCCCTAAGTCCCCAAATACATATGATTTCAAAGTTGGATACCAACATCAAAGCATAATTCTTAAACTGATAAAGTCATAACATGGCAGTAGCATACAAAATATCAAGATTTGTTAAATCAAGTCATCAAGTTTAAAACAAAACTATTAATGTCTCATTAAATAAACTAAGGTCGATATGACACCAATATTTGAAGTAGGGTAGCCTTCAATCCACGTCGAGCGACTTTCTATCAGGCTTCAACACCTGCTTGAACTCACATGCATGCTAAAAATAGACAGCTACGTTGAGTGAGTTCTAGTTACGTTTAAAATGTCAAGTTATCATTTTGAGAAACATTTTATAGTTGTGTAAAAACATAATAAACATCAATTATGCAGGTCAACGTCAATAATCAATATACACATTAAACAATGAAGTGAGATTTATAGTAATTGTGTGTAACTAAGCTAAGCAGGCTCTTACCGGCATAAAGCTTCATAACTGTTACGCCATCGTGCTCATAGGAACCACCAATAGTTTTCGTCATTTCCTTTTACATTAACCACATATCGTCAAGTATATAGGGCATGTTTGGCTAAGCTTTTTGAAACAACTTATTGACTTATTGACTTTTTGAAAAAGTCAGTATGGAGTGACTTATTGGCTTTTTCCCCTCACACACCCTCATTGTCAAACATCATTTTGGAGCTTATGACTTTTCAAAAAACCAATAATTCAATAAGTTGTTTCAAAAAGCTTAGCCAAACATGCCCATAATGTCAATCATTTAACATCATTCCCAAAAACATCCATTGTAAACACATAATAGCTAATAGGCAATCAATCAGGTCAAAATGCAAACAATTTGGAAAGCATGTATATTAGCCCAAGAATAGTAAAAAGGGCATCTACAACTCCCTTGTTAAACTATGCTTTACTTCACCGTGTCGATCTAGTCAAAGCTTTATAGGTGAGACGGATCAACATCAATTTCATTTGAATACAATGTGGTGAAACCTAATTTTCGCCATAACAGTGTAGGTTTTGTTGAATCAGTTCTGTTTATACATGAAGGAAAACAATAAAACATACCTTTGATTGCATCAGCACAGGTTAGCAGAGAATCCAGATGGAGTCGCAGCAATTAAGGTTTGACATGATTGTCATCTTGGTCTGGTTCCTCCTTAGGGTGCTGACTGATGATGGTGAAGATGAGAACCGAATAGGGGATTCGGTTTAGGAGAGGAGATCGAATATTGATGTTATGGCTAATGGGGTGTTTCTAATGTGTAACTATCTAACCCCTTAACCTCCACATAATTCTCCTTATATAAGCACCCAGAAGGAAACCTAAATTAGTTAATAAGGGTAATATGGTCCATCAACAATTACCAACTAATTATTTAATAGGTTATAATATATTTTGATCTATATTATGTAAATGATTATAATGGCTACTAGATTAAATATTAAACATAATATATTTAATCTTACATTCTCCCACTTAGCCGAGTAATCATTTACTATGAGTATTAGATAAGCCTGATCAGGAGTTAACACTCATTTTAGCCTTAAACAAGTACTATAGCAGAAAAATACAGCCGTTGAATCATTATGCGACTCAGGACCCCCATTAATCATACTATAGCCTTAATTTAAAACCTAATCGTTATGATCAAAATACGCATAAGCCCTTTGTTTGATTTGTAACTATATTTGTCTATATGCCATTATGCTAGCTTGACATATTCTTAGAGACATACAAAATCAAACTGATGAGGAAAATTAACTAATACTTAGTCATTCATAGTACGATATGCAGTTGCGCATGGCCATTAATTAATACCCGTCTCTGAGCTCTCTTAATAAGACTTATGGGTAAAAGCCCTTCAGTTATAGGATCCTTAAGCATATCATGAATGTATTCGATACAAAACTTAGTTTCCTCAATTCGTTCATAAACGAATAATTAATTGTGTATCGAAACTTAATGCAACACCTCTTGAACTGTTACTGTTCAAGGAGTCATGGTAGCTGACTTTATCACACTAAGTCTTCAAAATATTAATTATATGGAGTTAATGAACTTATGAGTCCACTGATAAATTTTCAACAACATTTAGTGACTATATTATGTCGTCATAACTTAGGTTGTTAATATCAGTGCATTATGACTCCTCCATGAAATATGTTTTGTCTGCTGACATAAAGATATACCCGACATTACATTTTGTCATCTTTGAACACTACAAAGTTAATCGTAATAAACCGGTTTTAATTCTCACTTCTTCTTTAAATTATAGTCTCTCATTTCTTTTAAAGATATTGTAATACTCCATTAGATGCTTCACATTAATCTAGACATATCTAGTGTGTTGCAATGTGAGTAATATCTAAACGAGTATAGACTTGAACTTACATAAGGCTTCTAATTAATGAAGCGTAAATAAATAATCTCATTTATCCTATTATCCTCTAAAGGAGAGCAGTATTGTTTGTTACATATGTAAGGACCCATTTAATGTTAAACTTATGGAACGGAACTAATGTCCCATTGGGTCTATCTCGGCATGTTATAATATCTAATACATAAGAGATATCTCTGAGATCTATTATATCAAAGTTTGTGTTAACAATGCTTTGACTTATGTAACATATACTTGTCAAAAGAATATCATCTATATAGACAAGTTTATCTTAGTTGCTCCCACTCATTTTGAGGTAGGTACATTAATCCACTTGGTTGTTGATGAAAATAATTACGTTAGCTTTTCATCACATTATGATGTTTGCATTAACCCATACATGGATTTTATTGGCTTACAAATAAAGTGTTCTTTAACCTTCAGTTTGAAACTTTAGGTTGTTATCTAATGAACATGTAAATGTGTCAGCCATTTGTTATGGAAAAATTGTCTATAATGTTCATCTAATGTAGCTTTAAACTATTATAAGCTACTAGAACAGTGATGATCCTCAAAGAAATCTTCTATAAGATATGTAATAAAGATTCTTTAATAATTTATCTCTTCCTGAGTACAACCTTTGACAATCAATCAAGCTTCTTCATGTCTTAACGCTTATATTAGGATTTGGTTTAGTTATGAACACTCTTAGGTAATTCAATCAAATCCCAAACGTTATACGAACACATAAAATCAGTTTTACTAGAAAACTGTTTTATTCCATTTAGAAGATTGATTGACACTAATGGCTTAATTATAAGAGATAGGATCAGTAAACATTTCCAAAATCCATTTCAACTTCAGTCAGGGAGGTTATGTAATCATCAAAGTTAGTAGGCTTTTAAACCTAGATGACCTCCTGAGTTAATTATTGGGTTCATTAGAAGTTTCAGTTTTATGGATTAGCTCTTGATTAGGTTGTCTATAATTTTCAAGGATTCTAAGTTTATAAGAGTTGGTGCATTATGGTGTACAAGAGGTGTAATCGGAGTTAAATTTGGAGTGAAATTTAATGACACTCTTCCCCCCGCCTCTTGTATTCCTTGCAAAACATGATAAGGACTTTGACTGCTCCCACTAACCTTAGAAATCTTTAGGAACTCAGCATGCTTAGAGTCAATATGTAACGACCAACAAATTCTAATAGAGAAACAAGTTAATGACGTCAGTCGTTGTAGTTTCTCTTGTTGAGGATGATGTTAGTTCAGGAAAGAAATCTAAGTGTGCCCACAATTAAGTAACAATGAAACTTTTGTAAGAGTAGCATTGGATTTAAGGAGATAAGTTTTGATAGAACAATGTCGTGATGGAGCGGTGTCTTGTACAAGAGGTGCAATTTTAGGTAATGTAAAATTTTCACTCCCCCACCTCTTGCAACTATTGCAAGTTATTATGAAGACACTTAATGCTCCCACTGATCTTTAATATCTCTAGAAAAGCTACAAGAGACGTTTCAATGAGCTACATGACGTGGGAACCTATCACATATACGTTAGACTTTATTTGATTTCTTTAATGTCCAGATATCATAAGAAACTTTAGGGACATGTTTAATAGAAATCTTATTAAGTATATGTATATGTAAATAGATTTCTTCTAAGACCGTGGGCCATATGCGACAAAAGTTAGATACAAGTTGATAGCCTTTTAAATGATAAATGAATTATGTCTGAATATTCCATTTGGAACAAGTTCCACGAATGTCAATGAATGACTTATGATGGACCCATACTTATTCCTTAAGCCAAGTAATACTTAAGGGCTGTAACGTCATGATTTAAAATCACTTAGAATGAGATTAGATAAAAAATCATCCTCATTAACCATGTCATGATTTCTCATGAATTTTGGTTATAATGGATCAAGTTTATAAGTCTCATTTTCCTTTTGTCAAAATTCTCATTTACATGATGACAAAAGGTGTGAAAACGTAAGGTATCATCTAGTTTCATTTTAGTAATGTTTCTATCCAGATATTTAGAACAAATAAGATGAGAGTTTAAGATAAGTGTGACTTTATGTTGACTATACAAACCTCACAACCTTCATGACATAGCCTAAGTAATGATACTGTACTCTGATTAATAATCAGAATATGTAATGTATCGAAAACTTTGTTAGAAGACTGCTTATTATGGTTCTTATAGCCTTAACAATTAATTTTGTCACTAACTCTCATGTTAGTTATTTGTCGAGTTCTGGTAAGGAAACGTATGGAACTAGAGTCAACTAATCATGTGTTAATTGGAATATTAAAATTATCAGACTTAAATATCATTAATAAGTGACTATCTAATCAATTTACCCAACTGTTCTTTAGAATAATGGATAGTCTCGTTGCTTATGTCTAGTCTAATGACATAGTTATGCAGTGAGATTTTCCTTTGAAGAACCTTAAAGTTGGAATTAGCACTTGTAATTTGTCTATGGACCTTAGAACAATCCTCTTTAAACGTTTTAAGTGGTTGTAAGGTGAATAACAACTTATTTTCCCGCTTTAAACATTTATTTCTTTGTACATATGTTGCTTATCAACACACTCGTTATACTTTGGCATTTTTGAGTGTTGTAGTTGATTTATAATGCATCAAATTGTACAAGTGAAAATTTTAGTATGTAATGTACTGGAAAAATGTACTTATTTCCATGCGTAAGCCCTTAACTTTATGGGTCATGGTATTGTACATTATTATGTATTCACATATACCACTTAGCTTTATAGTTTATAATTTTAAATGAAAACATGCACCTTAGGAGTTCTAATGATTATTCTACAATTATAGATTAGTCTTAGGAAAAACTTAATCTGGAATAACCCTTTAGTGACAGCACTTATTCTTGATTATCATAAGAGACATCATGTTCGATTTATCCTAATCATCATGCTTTACTTTTCTTCTGTAGTGCTTTATCAGAAGAGAGCAATAGGATTATCATGCCTTAAGAGATAATCAAGGATTTAATTTAAGAGCTAATTCTAATAGAAACTTTAAATAAAGCAAACATTTTAGGTTTAAAAAATTATAGTGGATGAGATATATATAGAAGAAAATTACAGTGAGTAAAATTATGGGTATTAAGAATAAGGCAGACGAAATGATCATAAAAACTTAATTAAGGATCATTAATCTAAGGATCATTATGTGAAGAGATTGTGATATGTCTATTACTAACATCAAAATAATAGACTTAGCTAAAAATTCTACTTAAACGAAGACAAAACAGCTTTGGCCAGAAGTGTAATCATTTAAGCATATGTGCAAAGTGGTTGTAACAAATCAGCTTTGGCCAGAATTGAAACAATCACTTTAGTTATGCACTTGTTGAGTATGCCATCTATGAATGAATTAAATCAGCTTTGGCCAGAAATTAAGACATTCATGCTTATGATGCATACACAACATAGCTTTCGTAATACTTGAATGATAAGTAGATTTATCAAGTCAGCTTTGGCCAGAAATGATATATCAGAAGTTCATTCAAGTTAAGCTATTTTGGTTTTGTAAAACATTATTTGATCCTTATTAATTAGCTAAGTAATTACAAAACCAATTATTTAATAGCAAACCACCCGTTAGCGCGGATCGAACTTTGTCTCGAGTCACAGCCTTGTTGTCTCGAGTCGAGACCTTTGTCTCGAGTTGACACGTTATGGTCTTCGAGTCGAGATCTAATGATCTCGAGTCGAGACCTCTGTCTCAAGTTGATACGTTATGGTCTCGCCTTGTCACGTTATGGTCTCGAGTCGAGATCTAATGGTCTCGAGTCGAGACCTCTGTCTCGAGTTGTAATGGTTTAATGGCCAGAGTCGAATCCTCAGTGGTCTCAAGTTGACACGTTATGGTCTCGAGTCGAGACCTTTGTCTCGAGTTGAAAACTTTTGAGAGCCCTTATGATTTCGAGTCGAGACCTTGTGGTCTCGAGTCGAGATCTTGGTCTCGATTCGAAGCCTGATGGTCTCGAGTCCACTGATGATAGCTGTTTCTTGTGATAACATAACTGAAATTCGAAAATTATGAATTGAGATATAGTTTCCAATTATTAACATTGATATATTTTTATCACTAAATTTCGAAATCATATATGTTTATCATTTAACAGATTTCGAAAAAACTTAATGGACAAGATTAGATCAAAATTAGGGAAACATCTAACAATTCAAATCACATTCCAAATCATAAAGGAAAAATTCGAATTTCTCATAAGAACATAAGAACATAAGATGAACCCTAAAAAATTAAAACATAATTCTGGAAACCCGAAACCTGAATTTTAATGGTTTTGTAATGGATTTCGTGACAATAAGTTTAACCCTTTATGATTTCGAGTCAATTTATCAAACATATTTTCCGAAAACAGGGATTTCGGCTCATTAAACTCGAAAACAGTTTTGATTTTGATGAACTTTTTAAGGCTTTAAAACTTTCTGTTTTCCAGATTTCTATCCCGTAATTAATGGATACGAAAACAGAACCGACTAATCAACATATGCTCTGATACCACATGTTGAATCAGTTCTGTTTATACATGAAGGAAAACAATAAAACATACCTTTGATTGCATCAGCACAGGTTAGCAGAGAATCCAGATGGAGTCGCAGCAATTAAGGTTTGACATGATTGTCATCTTGGTCTGGTTCCTCCTTAGGGTGCTGACTGATGATGGTGAAGATGAGAACCGAATAGGGGATTCGGTTTAGGAGAGGAGATCGAATATTGATGTTATGGCTAATGGGGTGTTTCTAATGTGTAACTGTCTAACCCCTTAACCTCCACATAATTCTCCTTATATAAGCACCCAGAAGGAAACCTAAATTAGTTAATAAGGGTAATATGGTCCATCAACAATTACCAACTAATTATTTAATAGGTTATAATATATTTTGATCTATATTATGTAAATGATTATAATGGCTACTAGATTAAATATTAAACATAATATATTTAATCTTACAGGTTTCGCCCATCTTAAGTGGTGAAACCTATGTTGGGCCCGAAGACAGTTACATTGCAGCACAATTGATGTTTCGTTGGAAACATGGTTCCACCATAAGAGACTTTCTCTTGCACACTATATCGAAACTTGGATTTCATTGGTCAGACTTGGTTTCGCCAAAAAGGTAGGTTTCGCTTGAACAATTCAGTAAAACTTAGGATTCCGCGGAACAGTTGGGCAAAACCTCACGCAGGACCCTAAGCATTGGCGAAGCTTGCCCCCCCCCCCCCCCCCCAATTTTTCCAAAACCAGGGGTGGAAACGTATATACCTAAAAAATTTCTATACGAAAGTACTATTCATAACACTACGTATCGAAAAGTTCGAGGGGTCGGACGCCCCCTCGGAAGCCTTCTTAGCTGCGCACCTGACCCTAAGGTTCATCCATGGTTGCTGTCTTCGTCGCGAGCTCGGTTATAACATTAACTTTCCAACTTTATTGTTAGAAATGCATCAAAAGCAACATATAACATCATATCGAGCTTCAACCATCAATAACATGTAACTTTTTACGTACAAGTAACCTTCTTTGAGAAACCCTTATTCTAAGTACGAACTTCAACCAATAGTCCTTTTATAACAACTCTCTTTTCACCTCAAGTCCATAAATGATGATGCAAGATCAACACAAGACATTTCCTTTTGATCCCCTTCTAGATTTGGCTCACCAAAATCACCTTCTTTCTCACTTTCACTCTCTATAGTTGTGTAGAAAATGATTGGGGGTTATCTTGATATTTCCATTTTAGTATTTCGTATAAACAATTACTATTTTGCCCTTTCTTAGGCTTTCCTTATTATTTAGTCCTTATGGTCCATATTTACATTTTAAGTGGCATCAAATTCATAATTCATTACTGTTGTCTAATTACTCATCCACATAAGTTTTGGGTGTCCCAATTTATTTGATTCAAATCTTTATATAAGACATATTAAACTCGTTGTTTAAGATATTCCAATAAATAAAAGAAGATACAGGTCACAGTTAGGTGTGTGCTTCGTAATCAAAACCCGACCTGAATAAAACTGACACGCACCTGGTTATGGTGTTTACCCGATTATCCCAAACTCGAAAAAGATAAAACCAGAAACCCGAAAACAGTATTCGGTTTGGTAATTGGGTTTTAAAATGTTAATCGGTTTAACATGAATTTACATAAAAAATGCCAATTATACTTATACATATATACAGAAAAGTCGAGTTTTCCTCTCATATGTTTTGTTTTTTCTTATGAACATTATATTTTGTTTCGTTGGTTGTTTGAGTGACTAAATATGTTCGATTCGATTAATTGATTTAGCGTTTTATTTTTAATTTATACGATTGGCTGATACATATTAGTTTTGTGTTTATTTTATTTGACAATTTTGTAGTTAATATATGTGTTTAATGCACGTGTTTGAACGGAATAATATACCAGGGGAGTTTTATTTGACAATTTGTGTTTTTTTATATAATAAACTAGGTTATAACCCCGTGTATTACACGGGTTAAGTAATTAAAATATCAAATAGTTAATAACGAAAATTTAACAATTATAAAACGATATTTTAAGACGCTTTTCTGATATCTAAACAAAATTTTGTGTCATGTATGATCAAAACTTGTGATGTTTGTCAAGTTTATAAATATGAAAGCTTTTGAACCATCGATTAGAAGACATACAGTATCATCGACTTTCTCACGAGTAAATATTATTATTTTTAGTATTATTAATAATTTTAATCAATTAAATGAGAGAATGACAAGTGTAGATTTGATTAAATATTATTGATAATAAAAATTTGTATTAGATTAGATTTTAGATTTGATTAAATATTATTAATAATAAAAATTTGTATTAATTTAGATTAAATATTATTATTTTTAGTATTATTAATAATTTTAATCAATTAAATAAGAGAATGACAAGTATCACAAAACAGGTTGTATAGATATAGATTTAAGTTGTATATATCAATGAGATAACGTAAAAAAATAATGGCAACGCTCTTGATTTCAATATACAAAATAAAGAAAGAACAAAAAGATTAAAACAACAAATATGTAATAACATTAATTTTGCAACCTTAATGACAATATGAAAAAAAAAAAACTCGTTAAATAATATTATATAGGTATTTTAAAGTTTAAGTATCCAATCTACGTACAAACCGAAGTAGAAATTAATGGCAACGCTCTTGATTGAAATGTCCTTATGTAAAATAGCATATTTTTCTCAAAAAGAAGAACTTTTATCAATAAAAACCGAAGCTTTAGTTGATTAAAAATAAAATGCCTTGGAAAATATGTTCCGTGTACAAATATTTTAAAAACGAATTAATAGAAAATAGAAAATGTAAAATATCTTTTTGAAAACTGACTGGATGTATGATTTTATACAAGCGATAAAAATATAAAATATCTTTTTATTTTTTTTATTTTTGTGCATTTGATACGCTTTTATATTTTAGATTTGATTAATATTATTAATAATAAGAATTTGTATTAATTTAGATTAATTATTATTATTTTTAGTATTATTAATAATTTTAATCAATTAAATGAGAGAATGACAAGTGTCCCAAAACAGGTTTCTTTTATTATATAGTATAGATATCATAATAAGTTATAAATTGTAAAGCATGCATTGCAACTTGTATTTTGAAACCTATATAAAAAAAACGAACAACTCGAAACCCGATTAAAAAATCCGAACAAGACCCATAGTGACAATTAATATAAAAAAAGTAAGGCTTAAATAAGAGTATTGGCTTGTTATTTTTACTTGTGTAAATAAGTTTTGGTGGTGATTGCCTTATGATTAACAAGTGAAATAACGAGAAACATATAATGTAGATGTTTATATTCTTTGCAAAAAACCGTTGTCGGAAACTAAAGGCGATGCTGCCGAATAAAAACATTCAACTTGCACTAAC
Organism: Helianthus tuberosus; assembly: GCA_030545235.1. NCBI lineage: Eukaryota > Viridiplantae > Streptophyta > Magnoliopsida > Asterales > Asteraceae > Helianthus > Helianthus tuberosus. The sequence continues at coordinate 6,908,967 of CM060402.1, forward strand.
TTTAAATAACCACTTTAATTTAATATTCTAGGTAACAAATTTATTAAATAAGTCGTAAACTTTATGAGTCAGTTGCTTTAAAAGTGCATCGAATAAGATTTGCAAAATTTTTGAACATTATCAGCAACCGATAAATGATTATTGGGTGGGTATAAAAGTAGATGCCAACATGAACAAGGTCTCGAATTGGGGCCCGGTGATCGAAGCTTTTGAAAGGCGTCTATCGCAATGGAAGGCATCATCTCTCTCGGTCGGAGGTAGATTAACCCTTATCAAATCCGTTCTTAATAGTTTGCCAACATATTACTTTTCCTTATTTAAAGCTCCAAAAGGCGTCATTGACAAACTCGAACGGTTGAGGCGTAATTTTTATGGGGGGGGGGGGTCGCAACCCCCGTCCCCTAACTACCCGGGAATGGGCGGCCGCGGCCAGTTTCGGTGGTATCGGTGTTTATCATTTTGGCAGCGGAACTTTCATCAGGATTGTAATTAGGAAATATTTTATCAGGGTAAACTACCACACTTTTATAATATTAAACATATGGGAAACTCTCAAGTTTTAAGTACACACATTTTCATAGAGATAAACCCTATTTTATTTAAATAAAACATCTCTTTATTTTAGGTAACTTTATAGCCACTTTTCCAAGCCTTCAGTGCTGTCCAGCTGGCTTCTATTTGGCTTTCACATTTTGTTACCTGAAACGCGTTTAAAAACATTTTGTCAGTGGGAAATACTGGTGAGTGAATCTCAGTTTAATCAAGACTTGTAAAAAGAACCATTGTACAGTATTGAGGGCGGTCGCGCAATTACATTTGTTTCCATCTACTTTAATTACCACCCACGGTACTGTCAACCCGACTTGTGGTCATGTTACTACTCACAATGTAGTAACAAATTTTGTATACAAAACCCCATCATACCGACAATAATTGTAGAATACAAATACTTAATCACTGTTTAATGTAATGTTAATTAAGTGAGGTTTTGCAGAAACAGTTAACAAAAAGGAGATTACTCACATTGCTGTCTTAGGGTTTTCCTTAAGGATTTCCTGGTGATTATCTATAAATTACACAAATGCACACGTGTTAGTATAATAACCCAATATTTACATTAGTAATACCCTCCCCGAGACGGCATTCCAACGACTACGTCGGGCAGAACCACGACAGCCGTTACAGAACCCTGGATCAATCGGGCAGCGTATCTAATACGTAACCGGGGTTATGATACTTACAACGAGGCAGAACTTCGTTATTTAGGGGTAGAATGCCCGGTATAATACCAACACTACAAAAAATTTGAGAGAGAAAATTGTGTGGTGTGAGTTGGGACTGAAGGCCTGGGCTCCCAATTTATAGGGCTGAAACAGGGAGCCCTCGCGGCCCGCGACGGAAACAGGGGGGGCTTCGCGGCCCGCGACCTAGGGGACCTAGGGCATAGCCTTGCTCGGTCACGAGGTAGGTTCTACACGCGTTAGGACACGTGGCGGCTCCGGAGGAGAGCGGGTGGCCAGGCTCGTCGCGCCCCGCGACGGATGTGGCTAGGGGCGTCGCGCCCCGCGAGCGCCTCTAAAATTTTGTTTTTATTTTATTTTTTTAATTATATATGGTATCTTGGGCTTGGTTTTCGTATACGGGGTATGTTTTAAGTCATATAGGGACAATTTAGATATATTAGGGGTGTCGGAAAATATTTAGGAGGGTTGTTATATCCTCCCAACCTTGTTTTAGAGCTCGTCCTCGAGATCTACTGGAACAGGTGTGGATATTTACTTTGCATTTCCGATTCAAGCTTCCAAGTGTATTCTGGTCCTCTCTTGGATTCCATTTTACCTTGACCAGAACTAATCTCTTGTGTTTGAGGTTCTTAACTTTCCTGTCTTCAATCTGTAGAGGCTTCTCTACAAACTTAAGTTGTTCATTTACCTCTTTATCTTTAAGAGGTACTATCAATGATTCATCAGCTAAGCATTTCTTGAGATTAGATACATGAAATACATCATGTATTCCTGTCATTTCCTCTGGTAGTTGTAGCTGATAGGCTACAGGTCCTATTTTTCTAATAATCTCAAAAGGTCCAACGTACCTGGGGCTTAGCTTTCCCCTTTTGATGAATCTTACTACTCCTTTCCAAGGAGAGACTTTTAATAACACTTTGTCTCCTACCTGAAATTCCAAGGGTTTTTCGTCTGTTATCAGCGTAACTCTTTTGGCGATCACGTGCTTCTTTTAGTCGTTCCTTGACTTGAATGATCTTGTCGGTTGTTTCTTGCACTATCTCTGGTCCAGATAATTGCTTTTCCCCAATCTCTGCCCAATAGACTGGAGTTCGGCACTTTCATCCATAAAGTGCTTCGAAGGGTGCAGCATTAATACTTGTGTGATAACTATTATTATTAGAAAATTCTATTAACGGTAAGTGATCGTCCCAATTACCTCTGAAATCAATTACACAAGCTCTAAGCGTGTCTTCCATTGTTTGAATTGTCCTTTCGCTTTGTCCGTCCGTTTGAGGATGATAAGCGGTGCTTAGATTTAGCTTGGTTCCCATTGCTTTTTGGAAACTTTTCCAAAAATGAGAGGTAAAACGGCTATCTCTATCAGAAACAATTGATAAAGGAATTCCATGTAATGAAACTATTTTATTTACATACAATTTAGCTAATTGTTCCATACTGAAAGTTTCCTTTATTGGTAGAAAATGAGCTGACTTAGTTAGCCTGTCTACAATCACCCAGATTGTATCATTACCTTTCCTTGTTTTGGGTAATTTGGTAACAAAATCCATTGTTATCAATTTCCATTTCCAAACTGTCATTTCTAATTGCTGCAACAAGCCTGAGGGTTTCTGATGTTCAGCTTTTACTTGTGAACATGTTAAACATTTAGAAACATAAGCTGCTTGATGCGTGCGAAGTGTTACTTATTTTAGGTATATATTTTAAGCCCTTTTTAACACTTATTTTAGCCAAGTTTTAAATTTATAAAACACGATATTTCACTAACACTAAACACACATATGGGTAAGTGCACCCATCGTTGAGTGTAGTATAGCGTTGGTAAGATACCGAGGTCGTCCAAGGACACAAGAGCTTTTAGTACCGGTTTATCCTCAACGTCCAACCAAAATAAAAGTTTAGAAAAATGTTTTAAACTAAGAAAATTAAAAACTAACTAAAATGTTGAAAATAAAAATAAAAGAAAAACAGATAGACAAGATGAATCACTTGGTTCCGACTCGTATCTAGTATAACCTTTGATTATTTCCGCACTTTTGCACATAATTAAGAGATTATCTTAGTTATTGTAGTAGGCCCCTCTTTTGAAGGTGACGTTACCCTCACCCCAGTAGTTTGAGTCAGCAGGGATACAATCCTAAAAGGGTGGATTATTGGAAGATAATGATTTAAGTTATTAATGCAGTATTGTGGTAGGCCCCGCTTTTGGCGGTGACGTTACCCTCGGCTAAGTAGTCTGAGTCAGCAGGGATACAGTCCTAAATAGCCGGGTTATAGTATTAATAGTAGTTAACTTATGAGGGGATCAAAGAGTTTGGACCCCCGCCATCCAATACCGTGAAGTATTGAAGGAGGTCCTACTAAATTTGACCCAGGTCCATTGCAGGACCTCTAAACGCTGAACAATGGCAAGACCTTTACCAAACGGTTCCCTTAACCCCCTACCAGGTAGCCAACATACCTCCATATAGACCGTGGAGATATGAATGGTGAAAATCCTTTATTTTATATAGACAGTAAAATAATGCCAAGATACCACGGACAAACGATAAGGAAAGATCACCTTCAACATAAGTAACTAGTTATTAAAGTCATTAATACAAAACCAAATAAAAAGTGCAAAAGATTAGAAATAAAAAGTATTATACTAGACACTTTGTCTTCACCAAGTGATGTAAGGGACTTAGGCAAACATGACCTTGATTGTCAAGAACTCTTACGATCAATCTTGGATCCCGAGACGACTCACACACTCTACGATGGACAATGGATGATGGTGGTGGATGATGGTGTTGTGATGGTGGTGGGTGGTGGATGAAGTGTGAGAGAGGTGATGTGCCAAGGGATGAGATGAAATGAATCCAAGCACTCCTATTTATAGGCTGAACAGAGAGCTGGGCACGGCCCCGTGTCCGCTGGGCACGGCCCCGTGTCCGTCTGACAATCTCTCTCCTCATTAATTGTAATTCGCAATTACAATAAATGCGCCTGCTGTACTTTCGACACGCCCCCGTGTCCGCTGAGCACGGCCCGTGGTGGGCAATAGAAGCTTCTATAGGTTTGTCTTTTCTGCTGCTTCTTGGGCACGGCCCCGTGCTGGCTGAGCACGGGGCGTGTTCAGTCTTCTGATTTCTCTACTTTGCTTTGGAAGGTGCCGTTGAGGGGTCGGGCAGTCCACTAATATTCCTTTTCTTGTATTTATGTTGGATTTAGCTGTCTTTTTGCTTCTTTTGCGTTTTTGAGCTCATTTAATCCTGAAAATACAAAAGGAAGACAAAAACACTCTTTTTCCAATATTAGTACTTAAAAAGGGTTAGTTTTATGCCTCATTTGATGTAATTTATATGTTGCATTTTACATACATCAAATACCCCCACACTTGAACTTTTGCTTGACCTCAAGCAAAACTCTTTAATATGTGGCTTACACTCCCAAATGGAATAGGCAGAAGAGAAGGTTTTGGGCTTGTCGTAGAGTGTCGGGATTTCCAATATCTTTTTGGGTTTTATTTTTATTTATTTACACTCCTATTCGTAATGATTTATTTAGAACTTTTCATAAAAGAAATTACTTATTTGGGTATAACATGCCTTTTTAAAATTCTATTTATATACAAGTTCACATACCTCACGGGGAAATCACTCACACTCGGCCGAAGGTGTATTTTTAGTGAATCACTCGAGAGCGGCATGGAACTTATTCCTACCATAGGCTTGCCAAGAAATCAATCCTCCTCCTTTTTAACTTTTATACCTTTGTAGATATCAAGAGGACTTTGTGGGTTAAGGGTTAGGCTAGGGTTAAAGGTAGGTGGTTGGGTTAGTGGTTAGTAGAAAAAGGGCTAAAAGCGTAACAAGTGTCGGTTTTCGTATTTTTGCAACTTTTTATTTTGATGAAGCTTTTATTCAAACTAAGTTATTTTTTTGATTAACTTGTTTGTTTATTTTCTTTTTGCTTCATCATTATCACACATATATATATATTTTTTTTTTACGAAGAACCGAACTTGTTACTAAAATAAAGGGTTAAAAATGAAAAAGGTTTTGGTGGGTAAAAGGGTTTTTGTTTGGGTGATGAAACGAAAAGGTTTAGGCTCAAAGGGGCTAACTAGGGGGATTTTTAGGTAGGTGGTAAAAGAAAAAGAAAAATAATTGTGTAGAAATAAAAATGGTTAGTCCTAATGCCTCCATCATTTACTTACTCGGGTTTAAGTTGATAAGGACCGGGAATGTATTGTCATGGCAAGTTCTAGAGTCGTAAGGACCAAGCGGCTATTCACACAAGAAACGAAAAATGAGCATTTAGTCAAATGATATGTAATTGTGTGCTCAATAAAGGCTCAAAACTCACTTTTGTGGGAATGAGTTTTTATGTGATCAAGTATATAATCAAATTTTAAATAAGTTTGTTATGCCTTTTCATAATTTTCTTATGTTGGTTCTTTTTATCACTACGCTATCGGTTGTAAATTTGTAAAAATATAACCTTTTTGAGAACTTGAATTTTCCGAGTTAAACCTAGATAAGTAAAAAAAATGAAAATTTTGAAAAAAATTTGGGGTGATTAGCGGTTCCAATAGAGTTTTGTGTAAGGCTTGTATTTAGGACTTGCAAAATTCAAGGTTTTAGCATCCCCCCCACACTTAAATTACACATTGTCCTCAATGTGTCCCAAAAATAAATTTTTAGGTTGATTAGATGTGTAAAATGGTGTTTAAAAAGCAAAAATTTGTGTTACTGGGCACTGAACACGGCCCCGTGTTGAGTGGGCACGACCCCGTGTTTAGGTGCCAGTAACAAGAACTTACAGAAGGTGGACACGGCCCCGTGTCCACTGGACACGGCCACGTGTCTGACAAAATTCTGCAGAACAGAAGCCAAACAGCAGGTCTGGGAGGTGAGCACGGGGGCGTGTTGGCTGGGCACGTCCCCGTGTGGACAGTCTGAAAGCCTGAAAAACTGGTTTCTTCCTCCGGTTTTTCCATCCTGGCCCTATAAGTGCTGAGGCTTAGCACCCCAAGCCTTGGTTTGTACCTGTTTCATCACTTAATACCACACCAAGCAACACAAACATCCTACATTACCACAGTTAATTGTTCCAAGCATAAAGTAAAAGAAAAATAAAACGGAAAATAAAAGTGTTTAAGGAAAGTAAATTGTTCAACTTCTGGCACGCAGGCCACCAATCGTTCGATAGATAAAGGGACTTAAACCTGTGGGCTCGCCATCAACCCGCTCCTGCTCCTCCAAACCCTCTACTCCATATCTTCATCGCTCTCATCACCTCCATCCCCATGCCCCGCCATGTACTCCCGGATGCTGCTGATATCGTCTTGTATATCGTTGATGTTGCGTTCAATAGCTCCGACCCGATGGTATGTGTGGTTGGCGAGGTTGTAGGCGTTCCTGGTACACATGAGGTTTTCCTGCATAAGATCATGTAAGCTTTGAAAATTAGGAAAACCGCCTCCTTGTGAGGAGGATTGACCCGGATCACCATGTGGTGGATACTGGTGGTGGGGAGGTGGTGCGTGAAGAACTAGGGCCTCTTGTGGGTTCCATGCATAGCCTTGCGTTCTTTGGAAACTCACTGTTCCGTCTTCCGCCTCATAGAGTAAGTTCATGGCTCGGCAAATGTGGTAGTCAACTCGTCCCGACCATGGGCTTCTTTCAAAGGCTCTTGGAATTTGCGTGTAATGCTTAAAAAGACGGTACACCCATCCTCCGAAGAAGATAGGCGTTGGAGCTCGAGCAAGGCGGTTGAGATGCATGTTTCTTAACAGGAGATACGGAACATCGAGAGGCTTTTGGTTGTGGATACAGTGGAGGACAACCAAATCTTTTAACCCTACAACACCGCTACTGTCGTGACGTTGGTTTAGAGAGTAGGTGAGGATCCTGTGAATGTAGCGATAGAGCGGATCCCTTAGCTTCGTACTCTTGGTGCTACGAGGGTCGTAGATTCCTTCACCGATTTGAGCCCATGCGGCTTGTCTTTCATTTCCCTCCAAGTCTCGTAATCCTCCGGTATTTTCTTCGTTTCCCGATTCCTCTTCTTGGTATAGACCTATTATGGCTCCAAACTGTGCCATGGAGATCGAGTACATTGTCCCTCCACACCGAAATACAACCCCTTCATTGTCGAATGGGTCTCATCTTGAATTGAAGTTGAAGGTACTGTAGAACTCCATGGTGCATTGATGCACCGACCGAAGCCTAGTGTTTAATGCAACAGCTAGTGGTCCCGTAACGATGTTGTTGAATCGGTTCAGCTGGTTTACCAAGGTTAACAGATCCGTGCAAGCTCTCCTGGGGTACTCTTCGGGTCTTGTTTGAAGAACCTCATACCTTGCCCTTGCATCAAGCTCACTTGCATTGAACCTTGTGAACTTTGCCATCTGAAAGAATACACCAAAAATTAGCACGAAACAGAAATGTTTTCGGACAAAACTGCAAACAGCGGGCTGGACACGACCCCGTGTCCAGCGGACACGGCCCTGTGTCCAGAGGTCTGTTACTCAAAAACTTCATTTTTCGACCCGGTTTCGAAAACTTGAAAATTTTTGGTCCAATAGGTGCGGTTTCCCCCGAAAATGAAACCCTAAACACCGTTTTTCCCAAAATATCCCGTTTACCTTATCAATTTTATCTTTTTCGGTTCAAGAACAAGGGTTTGGGGTTTTTGTAAGAAATCGGGTGAATCTATGAACAATCTAAGTGTATGTACTTCCCTTAACACTAATCTAACTAAATGCAAACAGATTTAGGCAAAAATTTTAGGTTCGATCCGGATGAACATCAAGAACCCTAGATTTTTCCCAAATTTGTGGTGTTTTAACTACATGCAAGTAACTAATCTAACTACTAAGAGTGATAGAGTCATACCTTGACGTTGTTAGATCGGTAAGAGACGTCGAAATTTCGCGAAAAATCGCCTGGAACCAGAGCTTTTGTGGGGAAACGGGGCGTGTGGAATGAAGAAACTGTTTTGAAAAAGGGGTTTTATCCTGTCTGCAGCGCGAACACGGCCCCGTGTCCAGCGGACACGGCCTCGTGCCGAGCAGTTTTTTTTTTTTTTTGATGTGCGCGTGTGAGTGCCCCTTTTTCCCATAAGCTATGGTTTAGAAAACTTACCGCTTTATTTTGTCGTCTCAATCGTTCGTAACTTACCAGGCATGATGTTCTTATTCTTCAACGGCTTGAAGCGAGATCTCTTCTTCCTCATCCTCAATAAATCCTTGATAGAGTTTCAGCCGTTGGCCATTGACTTTAAATGGTGGCCCATTTCGAGGTTTAATTTCTACTGCACCGTGTGGAAAAATATGGGTGACGGAAAAAGGTCCTGACCACCTAGACTTTAATTTACCAGGAAACAATCGAAGTCGTGAATTAAACAAAAGAACTAAATCTCCCACCCGAAATTCATTAGGTTTAATATGTTTGTCATGCAAATTTTTCATTCTTTCCTTATAAATTTCGGAGTTTGAGTATGCATAATTCCTAAGCTCGTCTAATTCATTTATTTGACAAAATCGATTTTTACCAGCAAATTCTAGATCTAAGTTTACATTTTTGATTGCCCAGTAGGCTTTGTGTGCAATTTCTACTGGAAAATGACAACTTTTTCCATAGACTAGCTTATATGGGGTTGTACCTATCGTTGTTTTATAAGCAGTTCGAAAAGCCCATAAAGCATCATCTAATTTATCAGCCCATTCCTTTCTATTTAACCCTACGGTTTTTTCGAGTATTCGTTTTAACCCTCTATTAGTCACTTCGGCTTGTCCGTTTGTTTGAGGGTGATATGCTGTCGAAACCCGGTGATAGACCCCATATCTTGTTAAATTTTTTTTCAAGTTGATGGTTGCAAAAATGGGTACCTCTATCACTTATTAAAGCTTTAGGTGTGCCAAAACGAGAGAATAATTTTTTCAGAAATCTTACCACTACTCTTCCATCATTTGTTGGAAGTGCCTCGGCCTCAGCCCATTTAGACAAGTAATCTACTGCCACAAGTATGTATTTGTTTCCTTTCGATGGTGGGAAAGGTCCCATAAAGTCGAGTCCCCATACATCAAAAATTTCACAAACAAGAATGCCATTTTGTGGCATTTCGTTTTTGGAAGAAATATTACCTGTTCTTTGGCAAGCATCACATGTTTTTACAAGATTTTGAGCATCTTTGTAAATGGTTGGCCAATAAAATCCTGAATCGAATACCTTTCGTGCGGTACTGGCAGCACCATGATGTCCTCCGTATGGACCTTCATGACAATGGCGGAGAATTCTTCGTGCTTCACCACCATGTACGCATCGTCTGACGAGTTGGTCGGCACACATTTTGAAAAGATATGGATCTTCCCAAAAGTAGTGTTTCACATTGGCAAAGAATTTTTTTCTTTGATGATGTGGCCATCCTTTTGCGACTATACCGCTAGCTAGGTAGTTAGCAAAGTCGGCGTACCATGGTTCTTCCTTATATTCCACCATTTCCAGGGACTCAGTTGGAAATTTTTCGTTGATTTGCTCGTCCCTGGTTGCCTCCAAAGCTGGGTCTTCTAAGCGTGAAAGATGATCTGCTGCGGTATTTTCTGCTCCTCTTTTGTCCTTGATTTCAATGTCAAATTCTTGGAGGAGTAGAATCCACCTAATCAAACGTGGTTTTGCGTCTTGCTTCTTAAAGAGATATCGAATGGCTGCATGGTCTGTATAGACTATAGTTTTAGAAAGAGCAAGATAAGAACGAAATTTATCAAAAGAAAATACCACAGCTAGTAACTCTTTTTCAGTTGTTGTGTAATTTTCTTGTGCATCGTTAAGTGTTTTACTAGCATAATATATTGGGTGGAAATGCTTTTCTTTTCTCTGTCCCAAGACAGCTCCAACTGCAAAGTCACTAGCATCACACATGATTTCGAAAGGAAATTTCCAATCAGGTGCTATCATGATAGGTGCCTTGACTAGCATTTCCTTTAGGGTTAGAAATGCTTGATTGCAATCCTTGTCAAAGATGAAAGGGGCATCTTTTTCAAGTAATTTTGTTAGAGGCCTTGAGATCTTTGAAAAGTCTTTGATAAACCGCCTATAAAATCCGGCATGCCCTAGGAAACTTCTAATAGCTTTTACGGAGGATGGAGGTGGTAATCTAGAAATGGTATCTATTTTGGCTCGATCCACCTCCATTCCTTCGCTTGAGATTTTGTGACCGAGTACTATTCCCTCCGTTACCATGAAATGGCATTTTTCCCAATTAAGGGCGAGGTTAGTTTCCTCACATCGGGAGAGCATTCGTTCAAGGTTATCGAGGCATTGGTCGTATGAATCCCCAAAGATAGAAAAGTCGTCCATGAAGACTTCCATTGTCTTTTCTATCATGTCATGGAAAATGGCTACCATGCAACGTTGGAATGTTGCGGGGGCATTACATAGACCAAACGGCATGCGTCGATAAGCAAAAGTTCCATAGGGACATGTGAAAGTTGTCTTTTCTTGGTCTTCGGGTGCTATCGGGATTTGAAAGTAACCTGAAAAACCATCCAAGAAACAGTAAAATTTATGACCGGATAATCTTTCTAACATTTGATCAATGAAGGGTAAAGGAAAATGATCCTTTCTTGTTGCTTCATTTAATCGTCTATAATCTATACATACTCTCCATCCTGTGACGGTTCTCGTTGGTATTAATTCATTCTTTTCGTTAGTAATTACCGTCATACCTCCTTTCTTTGGAACTACTTGGACGGGACTTACCCAAGGACTATCGGAAATAGGATAGATAAGTCCGGCATCAAGTAATTTGATGACTTCGTTTTTAACCACTTCTTGAACATTTGGATTTACTCGACGTTGTGGTTGTATGACTGATTTGTAGTCATCATTCATCAAAATTTTGTGTGTGCACATAGAAGGACTAATTCCTTTTATGTCAACAAGTTTCCAAGCTATTGCATTTTTGTGTTTTTTCAAAAGATTAATTAGTTTTTCTTTTTCTAAGTTATCTAATTTAGACGAAATAATTACCGGTAACTTACCATCTTTGTCTAGGAAAGCATATTCCAAACTTTTTGGAAGTTCTTTGAGCTCAAGTGGTGGGTCTTTAGGAGACTCCTTATTTGGATGCTCGTTTCGATCAAGAACTTTAAAAGTTTGTTCTATGGCGACCTCTTCTTCAACAAAGTGGTCAATCTCTTCACTTGTATCGGGTGGTTCATCTTCATCTTCAATTAGGGGGTCATTATTGCCGAATGGATATTTCATTGATCGTTCGAGATCGACAATTCTTTTAAATGCCCCTAAATGAAGAGGTAAATTGTTGAACTTCCGGTTTTTCAAAGCTTCGTGAGTTTTTACAAATGGTCGTCCCAACACTAGAGGAGCGTCATCGAGGATGACAAAGTCGGTTGGGATTACCATTTGATTTGTTTGAACCAAAACATCTTCAACTATACCGATTGATTTTATTACTTTCCGATTGGATAGAAAAATGGGTATTTGAAGTGGAGAAAAATCACTAATACTTAACTTTTCGAAAATGTAGTTAGGCATTATGTTAACACAAAGATCTTTATCGATTGTGACATTACTAATAAACGAATTTTGAAAGAAACATGGAACCGGTGTGATGTTAATTTCAAATGGGTCTTCTTTTATTAGCGAAGTTTGATCATTAGTTAACTTAACACTTACCGTTTCGTCAATTTTATTGTTAGTGTTTAACTCTTTTAAAAACTTAGCATGAGTGGGTACTAAACAATGATTTTCGAAAGATGGTGTCAAGAGATTAATTTCTTCAAAATTAGACTCTTCTTGGATTTTAACGTTGTTGGACTCACCTTTTTCGTTGTTTAACTCATGTGTCGGTTTTTCACTTATTTGTTCTTCCATTTTTTCATTTTTAGTTATCTCTTCCTTTTTTAATTCTTCTCTTGCGCGGGACTCCTCTTCCCTTGCGCGAGCTTCTTTTATACATTGATCGATAACTCTAATGTGTTCTAATATCCTATCGGTCACTTCGGTTATAGAAAAAGAATCATTATTTTCTAAGCTTGAATCCGGTTGTTCGACCCTTTGTTCCTCATAATACCCATATGAAGTTGATGGTTCACACCATTGTCCTTCATTGTAAGCATATGATGGATAAGGTTCGCAATTTTGTTCTTCATAATACTCATATGAGGTGGGTTGTTCACGCCAAGGTTCCTCATAACAAGCATATGAAGGTGGTGGATCATATCTTGGTTCCTCAAAGTATGAGTAAGAAGGCTCATACCTTGGTTCATCAAAATATGAGTATGAGGGAGAAGGTTCATACCTTTGGTCTTCATAGGATGTGTATGAAGTTGATGGCTCGTACCTGGGCTCCTCATAGTAAGCGTATGAATTGGATGGTTGATACGAGTGATTATTTTGAATCGAACGTGTATTACGACAATTAGTGCAATAATTACCCCTATAATCATCCTCATCATAGGTGTAGTTGTAACCTCCTGAGTATTGATCCATAAGAATCACTCAGCAGACCACAACTGAGTCTCGGGACCAGAAAATGAAAACAAGGACTGAAACAGAAGGCTGGACACGGCCCCGTGTCGGGTGAACACGGCCCCGTGTACAGGATCTGTATCTGGGCGTTTTAATTAAAGTTACTGGTCACGTTGAGCACGGGGGTGTGTTTAGTGAGCACGGCCCCGTGTTCAGACTCTGTATCTGGGTATCTAACTAAAAATATGCAGCACGGGGGCGTGTTCAGTGAGCACGGCCCCGTGTTCAGGCTACTGTAAATGCAAACTAAACTAAAATGCAGAAAAAAAAAGTGCGCGCGTTTTGAAAAGGTTTTGAAAAACTGATTAGGCCGTCGATTTTAAGCTTTCTTAAAATCCTTGTGTCCCCGGCAACGGCGCCAAAAACTTGATGCGTGCGAAGTGTTACTTATTTTAGGTATATATTTTAAGCCCTTTTTAACACTTATTTTAGCCAAGTTTTAAATTTATAAAACACGATATTTCACTAACACTAAACACACATATGGGCAAGTGCACCCATCGTTGAGTGTAGTATAGCGTTGGTAAGATACCGAGGTCGTCCAAGGACACAAGAGCTTTTAGTACCGGTTTATCCTCAACGTCTAACCAAAATAAAAGTTTAGAAAAATGTTTTAAGCTAAGAAAATTAAAAACTAACTAAAATGCTGAAAATAAAAATAAAAGAAAAACAGATAGACAAGATGAATCACTTGGTTCCGACTCGTATCTAGTATAACCTTTGATTATTTCCGCACTTTTGCACATAATTAAGAGATTATCTTAGTTATTGTAGTAGGCCCCTCTTTTGAAGGTGACGTTACCCTCACCCCAGTAGTTTGAGTCAGCAGGGATACAATCCTAAAAGGGTGGATTATTGGAAGATAATGAATTAAGTTATTAATGCAGTATTGTGGTAGGCCCCGCTTTTGGCGGTGACGTTACCCTCGGCTAAGTAGTCTGAGTCAGCAGGGATACAGTCCTAAATAGCCGGGTTATAGTATTAATAGTAGTTAACTTATGAGGGGATCAAAGAGTTTGGACCCCCGCCATCCAATACCGTGAAGTATTGAAGGAGGTCCTACTAAATTTGACCCAGGTCCATTGCAGGACCTCTAAACGCTAAACAATGGCAAGACCTTTACCAAACGGTTCCCTTAACCCCCTACCAGGTAGCCAACATACCTCCATATAGACCGTGGAGATATGAATGGTGAAAATCCTTTATTTTATATAGACAGTAAAATAATGCCAAGACACCTCGGACAAACGATAAGGAAAGATCACCTTCAACATAAGTAACTAGTTATTAAAGTCATTAATACAAAACCAAATAAAAAGTGCAAAAGATTAGAAATAAAAAGTATTATACTAGACACTTTGTCTTCACCAAGTGATGTAAGAGACTTAGGCAAACATGGCCTTGATTGTCAAGAACTCTTACGATCAATCTTGGATCCCGAGACGACTCACACACTCTACGATGGACAATGGATGATGGTGGTGGATGATGGTGTTGTGATGGTGGTGGGTGGTGGATGAAGTGTGAGAGAGGTGATGTGCCAAGGGATGAGATGAAATGAATCCAAGCACTCCTATTTATAGGCTGAACAGAGAGCTGGGCACGGCCCCGTGTCCGCTGGGCACGGCCCCGTGTCCGTCTGACAATCTCTCTCCTCATTAATTGTAATTCGCAATTACAATAAATGCGTCTGCTGTACTTTCGACACGCCCCTGTGTCCGCTGAGCACGGCCCGTGGTGGGCAATAGAAGCTTCTATAGGTTTGTCTTTTCTGCTGCTTCTTGGGCACGGCCCCGTGCTGGCTGAGCACGGGGCGTGTTCAGTCTTCTGATTTCTCTACTTTGCTTTGGAAGGTGCCGTTGAGGGGTCGGGCAGTCCACTAATATTCCTTTTCTTGTATTTATGTTGGATTTAGCTGTCTTTTTGCTTCTTTTGCGTTTTTGAGCTCATTTAATCCTGAAAATACAAATGGAAGACAAAAACACTCTTTTTCCAATATTAGTACTTAAAAAGGGTTAGTTTTATGCCTCATTTGATGTAATTTATATGTTGCATTTTACATACATCACTGCTATATCCTTTTTCATTGCTATCCACCAGAAATTCTTTCTTAAGTCCTGATACATCTTATCATTTCCAGGATGCATCGTATACTTAGACTTATGGGCTTCTTCTAATATACGATGCCATAGTTTTCCTAATTTAGGTAACCACATTCTCTTTTTATGGAATCTCCAAATTCCATCGGTTCCTTGTTCTAATTCCTTAATCATTCCTTTTAACTTTTCAGTATCATCCTTGATTACTGATTCTTGTGCCTGTCTAATCTGTTCATTTCAATCTACTTGTAGATTTAATTTAAGAGAACGTACTCTTTTTGGCTTTTCATGATACTTTCGACTTAAGGCATCTGCTACTACATTTGCTTTTCCTGCATGATACTGGATATTACAATCGTAATCACTAAGAATTTCCATCCAGCATCTCTGTCTCATATTCAACTCATTTTGCCCGAAAACATATCTTAAACTCTTATGATCTGTGAAAATGGTAAATTTACTACCGTAAAGGTAATGTCTCCAAATTTTCAGGGCAAAAATTATAGCTCCTAATTCTAAATCATGGGTTGAATAATTCTCTTCATGATTCTTAAGTTGTCTAGATGCGTAAGCTATAACCTTTTGGCATTGCATTAACACACATCCATACCCTAACTTAGAAGCGTCACAATAGACTACAAAATCTTCAGTTCCTTCTGGTAATGCTAGTATGGGTGCGTTGGTTAATCTTTGCTTAAGAATTCTAAAGGCTTCTTCCTGTTTTGGTCCCCATTCAAACTTAATGGATTTACAGGTTAACTTAGTTAAGGGAATGGCTATTCTAGAAAAATCTCGAATAAATCTCCTATAATAACCGGCCAATCCTAAGAAACTTCTAACCTCAGTTGGTGACTCAGGGGTTTTCCATTTAGTAATTGCTGCAATCTTGGTTGGATCCACATGAACTCCTTCATGATCGACTAAATGCCCAAGAAACTGTACCTGTTCTAACCAAAATTCACATTTTGAAAACTTAGCATAAAGATTTTCTTTTCTTAATAAACTTAGAAGTGCGTGCAAATGCTTTGCATGTTCCTCTTTACTCTTAGAGTAGATGAGAATATTATCTATAAAGACCATTATGAATTTATCCAAATATGGCTTACATATTCGGTTCATCATGTCCATAAATGCAGCTGGGGCATTGGTTAAACCAAATGGCATGACAGTAAATTCATAATGGCCATACCTCGTTCTAAAAGCGGTCTTAGGAATGTCCTCTTCCTGTACCTTTAATTGATGATATCCTGACCGTAAATCGATCTTAGAGAAAAATCGAGCTCCTTGCAACTGATCAATCAAATCATTGATCCTTGGTAATGGGTACCGATTTTTAATCGTGACTTTGTTCAATTCACGGTAATCAATGCACATACGCATTGATCCGCAGGGCCGGTTTTGGGCCTGTGCGGGAGGTGCCACCGCACAGGGCCCAAAATATCTAGAGGCCCAAAATTGTTTAAAGTATATAAATATATATACAATTAGTGTAGAAAAGTATAAGCAAGTTCACCTTGTGGTTCAGTGGATTCGCCTTCTTTCTGTTGAATCGGCCATCCCGGGTTCGAATCCCAGGCTGGTCAGTGGTCACTTTTCTATTCTTATTTTCTTTATCTAATGTTATGTTTTTCCTTGGGCCTCAAGAGGCTGATTATAAAACAAGGGGAAAGACCCCATATATTCAGATTTAAATTTGGGCCTCAATAAATTTGTAAACTTCTTCAATTTTTTTCCTTCTCATTTAACCATTTACATAATAAACTTTACATGTTTTCTTGTTTAAATTTGTAGGTTTCTAATTTCTCATTTAACCATCTATAATATAAACTTAGAAGAACTCAATATCTTGCTCGATTTATCTTTTTTTGTATGAAAAGATTCGTGTTGCCAAATTAGTTTGAATATGTTTACACATATTACAGTTCTTTTTGCTTTAAGGATTAAAGTGTTAGTTATTTTTGCTTATCCAGAGTGTGTTGAAACTAATGTTATGTGTATTAATTTATTTGTAACATAAAAATAGGATTTATTGTTTTTAATCGATGCTAGCATTCACTCTATGAACATGGATAACTATGATACATTGAAATATAGAGAAGTAATGGCATGAATTATATAAATACTTGATCTAGAACTTTATTTTGAAAATGCTAAAAAAGGCTCACGATTCGCTTAAGTAAGTAATTTTGTTCATTTTGCTACACTACTTTTGTTTTGTTTATTTTACAATAATTATCATCGTACTGTGGTTTTTTAATATATGATTAATGAGTTTATATTATAGGAAAGGGGCCCAAAGTTTTTGTCTCGCACGGGGCCCAAAAGTTTTTTTATCATTTTCGGAGACGGCCCTGTTGATCCGTCTTTCTTCTTAACAAATAAAATCGGTGCTCCCCATGGCGATGAACTTGGCTGTATGAATCCTTTCTCCAGTAGTTCGTCTAACTGTTTCTTTAATTCTTGCATTTCTGCAGGCACCAAACGGTAAGGTGATTTGGCAATTGGTGCTGTTCCTGGTAACAGATGGATTCTGAATTCAACTTCTCTGTATGGAGCTAGTCCTGGTAATTCTTCTGAAAATACATCTGAAAACTGAGACACCACACTACTGGAATATCTTTCAGTTCTTTTCCTTTAGTGATAGTGATTATAGAAATCAAATACACTAATGATCCTTTTCTTATATAACTTGATGTTTTCATCACAGAGATGAATTTCGTAGATCTAGATGGCTTATCTCCTTTAATTGTGATCTTTTCACCCTTTGGTGAATTTAGTTGGATTGACTTTTGATCACATAGAATACTGGCTTTATTGGCTATTAACCAATCCATTCCTAATACGACATCAAATCCTGCCAGATTCATTGGGTAAAAGTTTGCAATAAACTTTTGATTTAAAATTTCAGAAATCTTAATGGTTTCTCCATTTGCTGTCTCTACTAGATATTATTGTGGGAGTTTAGTTAATGGTTGGTTGAGAAGTTTGCAAAATGAAGTATTAATAAAACTTTGGTTCGCACCAGAGTCAAATAATACTTTAGCAAAAACATCATTAACTAAAATCGTACCGGCTATCACGTCCGGAATCATCTTGGCTTCATCTGCAGTCAGAACAAATGCTCTAGCATTTTTGATGTTCTCGTTGCCCATGGCTGGAACTAGTTTCGGACAGTTCGGCTTGATGTGACATTTTTCTTCACAGTTGGAGCACATCCCATTATTAGGTTTCCTCCTACAATCTTCTTCCTTGTGCCCTGGTATCTTGCAGAAATTGCAGTAAGTGGAGCATTTTCCTGAATGCTTTTTCTTGCAGGCCTTGCAGTAAGGTGCAGAGGTAGAACCTACATTTTTCCCACGGTTGGAATTACCGTAGCGAAATTCCTGGGTAAGCCTTTGGGCTAGGTTCCTTCTCTGGTCCTCCTCTCGTGTACGCACTAACTCATCTGTCAAGGTATTTGCTAGTTCTACAGCTTCTTCTATAGTTTGAGGTCTAGCCGCCCTGACTACATGCCTAATCTCACTGATTAATCCCCAGATATAACGGGAGATTAATACTGGTTCAGGTGATGCAAGTGTTGGCACTATTCTAGCATATTCAAAGAATAATATAGTTTATCCCTTACTATCCACTCCAGTCATTCTAAGGTTTAGGAATTTATTTGCTATCTGTTCTTTTTCATTAGGAGGGCAAAATTTCCTTTCTACCATATTCTTAAATTCCTTCCATTCCATATTGTAAATTCTGTCACTTCCCTTAGACTGGAGGATAGTGTTCCACCATTCTAATGCTGAGTTTTTAAACAGATTGGAGGCAAACATTATCTTATCCTCTTCCGCACACTTGCTTATTTTTAGGACTGCCTCAGGGGCTGTTTGGCAAGCCTCTTAATGATTCATTAAGAGGCTGGCCTCTTATTCGGACAGAGCTTGGGTGTTTGGTTGCCAAAATAGCAACCTCTTAATTGGTATCATTCAGTCTTAACCATCCAGAGATAATAACACGCTGAAAGAAAAAAAAGACTCCTAAACCCTTTTCCTTCTCTTCTCCTTCTCTTCTTCTCTGTAACAAAAGGTAGGTTCACCATTTCCCCCTTTCCCCCTTCATCAACACCACCTCCCGCCGCCTCCTCCTCCTCACTCACGCTCGCCACCGAACAGTGTTCGAGATCGAGGAAGGTGTTCGAGATCAGTGTGACGAAATCAACGGTTTCTTCTCGTCAATCGCTTGTTGTGCGAGCTATGGGGAAGAAGAATTCGGAGAATAATTCTGATTCTTCGTCTTCTACAGGTGCGATTTATGTTTTTGTTTGATAAATTAGGGTTTCTTTAAGTTCTGATTGTGTTATAATATATGATTTGGATTTTGTTTTGATAAGTTAGGTTCTTGTGTGAATGTAGCTGTTTTTGTTATTAATTTTGGTTTCTGATTGTTAGGACATTATTTTGCTATGAATTTGTTGTAAACTGCAACTAAAATTAGGGAGTTTGTAAATTGTAATTGCTAAATTGAAAGTAGATCTGTATGATATTTTTATTAGTAATTTAAATTGTTTTAGTTAGGTTTTCTAGCTGTTGATGATGATATTCACTATAAGTTATGTGAAAGCATTTGGAGAGTGCTTTGAATTTTCCAATTATTTTGTTTGGTGACGGTGTAGTGGTGGTGGTGGTGGTGACGGTGGAGTTGCAGTGGTGTTGGTGGTGGTGGTGACGGTGGAGTTGCAGTGGTGTTGTGGAGGTGCAACGGTGGTGGTGACATGTATATATATTTAATAATAAAATGGTTTTTTTAATTAAAAGGGGTAAAAATGTCATTTTACACAGTCATTCAGATGTGCAACCAAACAGCACTTTACTGGTTCAGCACTTACTGGTTCAGAGCCTCTTACCCATTCAGACCTCTTATTCATTCAGTACTTATTGATTCAGATGTTGCCAAACAGCCCCTCAGTCTTTTCTATCCAGCGTAGAGCTGCAATGGCCCCTTCATTGCCCGAGAATTCCATTGGTTTACAAGACCAAAATTCTTTATAAGAACAACCATAAAACATGGTTCTTCTTCTTTTGGGAATGGGCACTTGAAGTATAGGTCCATTGTTTACGCTGTGTTCAGGTTCAGCGGGTCGTTTACTGCTATGATTACTTTTATTATCAGCTTCCCTAACTGTTTGAATAATATATGGCATTGCGTCTATAATTCCTTGTGCCACTATGTGTTGGATAGAACTATTATCCACTTGGTTTCCATTGTTATTGTTGTTCTGATTATCGTTATTCTGGTTTTCCGGGTTATTATTCGGGTTTTCTTGATTCACTTGGTCGGCCATCTAAATTATAAACAATTACCACATATTAATATCACAAGATAATATTTAATATAACCAATCACACAACACACATATAGATCAAAATCGTCGAACATTGCGACTTACTCTTTCTTATATATTATGCATCTAATACAAACTGAAACTGAAATTTAAAATTACAATACTATTAGGCATCAGTAGCTAGTGTCTAGGTTTTTTTCTTTCAAACATACACACATATTATATATATTATTATATTATTATTATTACCACCACCATCACTGATATGGGTTCATCCATAACTCTATATTGCGCTCGTCATACTTCCAGACGAGTCTCTCTCCGACCTGCCTCATCCTCTCGCTACTTTCTGAAATTTCCTCTCCGAAGGTTCGGAGCTCTTGCACATTTTCTGCACTCATTGGGGATGCAAGTGCTGGGACTGGGTTTGGGAACTGGGGCATGGGTTCTTGGTACGGGTATGGATTCTCTAAAATTTCCCTGATGTATTGATTGCTATCATAGTAGGGATCTAGAGGGTCCAAACCTGGGTAGGCTGCTAGATTCTGCATGGGTTCGTCTTCTGGTATTGGGTAGCGTTGTTGGTAATCCCTATGTTCGTCTAACCACGGGTCGTAGTCTGGATCTAAGGGATTGGGTGCGGGTATCCTAGGTATCTCAGTTGGGTTGAATTCAGGCATTGGGATTTGATTTTCTAGGTTATTTTCTATTTCCATTGGCTGTGTAGGAAATAATGGTAAAGGCTGAGGTGCTATGAGTTGCTCAAGGTTAGGGTCGGCAACTGTGGTTGCTAGGATATGGAAATTTGCTAAACTCCTATTGAGCATATCCTGAGTGTGAGCATTTGTTTCTCTTTTAATGGCTGCTAAAGCTCACTGGTGTTGCAACTTTTTCATCCTCTTCCTACGTTCATGTGCTCCTCTACTGAACCATCATCTCTTTTTAGGAGGGAATGGCTCTTCAGACTGAGCCTTAAACACGAATATCCCATCTTCATTGTCAGCAGAATACCCTGAGAGGGCAGGCTGTGAAGAGGTTCCTTCGCTCCTAGGTGAGCTGGACAACTGACGGTAGGCGTCGGAAGCTCCTTGGTCGCTCATACTGTAAACTAACAAATAGTCAAATAACACACAACAATAAAATGCAGATATGCACGTATTTCTGTAATTTATTTCCTAACACTTTGAATAATATCTTGGTGTCAGCAGAACACTTCTGTGGCTGAATCAGTGGCTTAGCTCTGATACCACCTTCTGTCGCAACCCCCGTCCCCTAACTACCCGAGAACGGGCGGCCGCGGCCAGTTTCGGTGGTATCGGTGTTTATCATTTTGGCAGCGGAACTTTCATCAGGATCGTAGTTAGGAAATGTTTTATCAGAGTAAAATACCACGCTTTTATAATATTAAACATATGGGAAACTCCCAAGTTTTAAGTACACACATTTTCATAGGGATAAACCCTATTTTATTTAAATAAAGTGTAAAGTCCTTTTTGAGTCCCTGTGGTTTGTGCATTTTAACTATTTGAATCCAAAAATCAAACTTGTCTTGATTTGAGTCCCTGTGGTTTGTATTTTTAACCTTTTGAATCCAAAATGCAAACCTCATCCAAATCATAGACTAAAAGGGTTGGATTCAAAGGGTTAAAAATACAAACCACAGAGACTCAAAGGGTTGGATGAGTTTTCATTTTGGATTCAAAGGGTTAAAATACAAACCACAGGGACTCAAATCAAGACAAGTTTGGTTTTTGGATTCAAATAGTTAAAATGCACAAACCATAGGGACTCAAAAAGTACTTTACTCTTAAATAAAACATCTCTTTATTTTAGGTAACTTTATAGCCACTTTTCCAAGCCTTCAGTGCTGTCCAGCTGTCTTCTATTTGGCTTTCACATTTTGTTATCTGAAACGCGTTTAAAAACATTTTGTCAGTGGGAAATACTGGTGAGTGAATCTCAGTTTAATAAAGACTTGTAAAAAAAACCAGTGTACAGTATTGAGGGCGGTCGCGCAATTACATTTGTTTCCATCTACTTTAATTACCACCCACGGTACTGTCAACCCGACTTGTGGTCATGTTACTACTCACAATGTAGTAACAAATTTTGTATACAAAACCCCAACATATCGACGATAATTGTAGAATACAAATACTCAATCACTGTTTAATGTAATGTTAATTAAGTGAGGTTTTGTAGAAACAGTTAACAAAAAGGAGATTACTCACATTGCTGTCTTAGGGTTTTCCTTAAGGATTTGCCAGTGATTATCTATAAATTACACAAATGCACACGCGTTAGTATAATAACCCAATATTTACATTAGTAATACCCTCCCTAAGACGGCATTCCAACGACTACGTCGGGCAGAACCACGACAGCCGTTACGGAACCCTGGATCAATCGGGCATCGTATCTAATACGTAACCGGGGTAATGATACTTACAACGTGGCAGAACTTCGTTATTTAGGGGTATAATACCCGGTATAATAGCTACACTACAGAAAATTTGAGAGAGAAAATTATGTGGTGCGAGTTGGGACTGAAGGCCTGGGCTCCCAATTAATAGGGCTGAAACAGGGAACCCTAGCGGCCCGCGACAGAAACAGGGGGGGCTTAGCGGCCCACGACCTAGGGGACCTAGGGCGTAGCCTTGCCCGGTCACGAGGTAGGTTCCACACGCGTTAGGACACGTGGCGGCTCCGGAGGAGGGCGGGTGGCCAGGCTCGTCGCGCCCCGCGACAGATGTGGCTAGGGGCGTCCCGCTCCTCGAGCGCCTCTAAAATTTTGTTTTTATTTTATTTTTTTAATTATATATGGTATCTTGGGCTTTGTTTTCATATACTGGGTATGTTTTAAGACATATAGGGACAATTTAGATATATTAGGGGTGTCGAAAAATATTTAGGAGGGTTGTTATAGGGGGTCTATGGGAAAACCAAAGATGGCATGGGTTAAATGGCGAAGTGTTGTTGGGCCGTTGAATGAAGGAGGGTTGGGCTTCGTTTGTAACAACCCGACTTTTCGGATCGTTACCTATCGCTGTCTTTTCTTCGTAAACGCTTGTACTCCCGAGATCCGGTTAACGCTAAAGGGTTAAACTATATTTTCAACGCATTTTAAACGCATATTGTAGGATCGGTTTTGACACCAAACGATTGAGTAACGAACGTGTAACGTGCGGAATCCATACACGAACGTGATCGAACACATGAGAACGAACTATAACCATGATTCTATAGAATAATATGACGTGTACAATGCACCGAGAATCACATATGAGGACTTTCTCTCTCTAAGCTTAGCTCTCTAAATCTCCAAATGAGCAAAAAGTCAGTAAACAGTCAGTAAAGGCAGTTCATCATTGAATACTAAGGCGGAATCAAAGTAAACATAGTCACACAGCTTTATCCTTTCAATTTCCTTCTATTACTGCTTTTTCTGAGTCAAATACAATGAATTCTGACAAAAATCCGGCAGCACCTCGACTCCTAATTCCGTTCCAACTACTAACTAATGAAGACATCACACACATATATATAGATGTCCTGATTCCTCTTGAAACTGTTCAAGCGGAACCCCATGATGACTGATCTCGAGCGGAATCACCATGTAACACTTGGAGCGGAAACACCTATTATACATTTTGGAGCGGAATCTCTATTGACCTAATTTCGCTTGAAATGACTTCTTGTCATTTCAAGCCGAATTACATTATAAAACCACTATTTCAATTCCAAACTCCTGAACAACCTATCTAGATCTAAGACTCGATTAAGACGTAGTAAACAGACATTCAGTGTACCAACAGACTCCCCCTTGGATGTTGACGAAGTCTTCGGCATCGAGTCTTCAGTCTTTCTCCAAATTAATTTGTCATTGTAAAAGCTCCCTTCAGTCTTTATCTATAAACTTTAATCTTCAATCTCCCCTTTGATTGTTGATCCAGAATTCTTACTTCCCCTTTCGCAGACTCCCCCTCTCGATAAGCTAGGACTCAAATTCTGGTTCAAACTTTAACATTTTGTTACCATGGGGATTTCTGTTACCTGCATATACTCTACCCAAATATAAGATATATGATAATAATAGTTTCAATCCATACTTACCATTTAACCTTCAGTGTTAGAAATCCACTTAAGTATTCAGGTTCAAGTTAATGACCCTAATTACTCAATTTATCTACCAAGTCCAACTTAATGACCTTGGTTGATCAGAGATAAAACACACTGACATTCAGTTCAATTTATTTTTCTGAAAATTTTCAAGTTTCAAGTTAATGAACTTGCTTTAACTTTCCAATTTTCACAAACTTATCATATTAAGCTCACGACTCATCATCCAGTCCAAAAACTTTCTGCATCTGCTTCAATTCGAATCTGAAGATCAACTCTCCACTTTGGTTTGTCAAAAATAAAGCAGAAGTGTAAAATCTTTTTGGATTTTTCATAAAGCTTCTAAACTAGAAATGAAATACAGAACTAAAATGCAGTAAAAGTAAAAGTAAACTATTTACAAACATATTTTTTGGTTAAGCGTGTTAGGGAATCATATCAGCTATTCGACAAGTCACAAGTACCGTTAAGCTTTGATTACATATTTAGAATTAAACAATTCGCTTATATTGTCGATATACTGATCCACTTTAAATTTTCACACACATTTCAATCTGTCCAGGATACGGATTTAGTGTTTTAGAGACTTAAACTTAAACGTGTGTCCCACCTCTTGAATATACTCCCGTATCCAGATCCCAATATTCAGTCTTACAAGTGAGTATACCACAAATGATATCTGTAAGGGAATAAATTATGAAACGTACGAAATCGTGAGAGCTCAGGTTAGAACTACCGTTCAGCAGAGAGATCACGAATCGACTTGGGTGTGTCCCCTTTAGAGGATATTTTTTACAACAGCATTGATTAGCAATTTTATTGTCTTCATCATTTATGCTGAGGGTGATGCCATGTTTCAAGCATTGCGGAAAGTATTATTCGAGGACTAGGTCAGAACTTCCATTCAGCAGAAGTCCTGGAATAATACCCCAGATGTCACTGAGTATAAAGACCTAGTATATCAGAAAAAGGAATCTTTCAAACAAGATTTCAGGGGTTACCTATATATCCAAGTAGTGTTCCCCACGAAATAAGTAAGTAAATATTTAGGTTTATATCCTGAACAAACTTACTAAATGTGTAAAAACCTATCGGCACATCATCAGCGAGACTGTTTAACTCTTTTAAACTTTCCATTTCTTTAGCATACCGTGACTGTGAAGCCGATGTACTATCATTTTCCCTTTTTACACAAGCTCTTTTAATGTTTTCTATTGTTTTTGGATTTTGAAAAAATCTCATGTTTTTGCATTTTTGACATTTTTTAATGTTTTTGTATTTTCTGAAAATATTACCCTATATCTCCCCCTAAATACCAAAACAAGTAAAAAATCGACAAACCATTGCAGATTGCTTCTCAACATCATCTACAATGTCTCCTTCATCAATGCCAAGAATCTACTCCAACACCGATAAAAGCTTCATACCATTTAGTTTTAGCAAATATTGAAAACGTGTTTTGTCATATGCTTTGGTATGTAAATCAGCTTTTTGTTCGTCAGTGTGGATTTTCTCAATTCATATCAACTTCTTCTCGAAACAATCGCGAATGAAGTGATGACGAATTTCAATGTGTTTCGTTTTAGTGTGATGTATTGGATTTTTAGTAATGTTAATCGCTGCCTCATTATCAACAAATATAGGGGTGTTTAGAAATTGCAAACCGTAGTCGCGCATCTGTTGCTGGATCCACATGATCTGAGAGCAGCAGCTACTAGCAGATACATACTCCAATCTTAGTCCGAAGAACTGGCACCCCGCTGTTGTTGATTTAGCGTTAACTTTGCAGCATCCGAAATCGGAATCAGAATACCCTTCGAGCGTGAAATCGCCTTCTCTTGGATACCACAACCCCAATGATGGAGTTCCTTTCAGGTAGCGTAATATCCTTTTCACAATCACCATATGCGAAGCTCTTGGGTTAGATTGAAATCTTGCTGCGAGGCAGGTTGGGTACATAATATCGTGTCTTGAAGCTGTCAAATACATTAACGAACCAATCATAGAACGATACATCGTTTAATCTACCTTCTCTCCGGTGAGATCAGGGTTTATCCCATGATTCGTCGCTAATGGGGTGGAAGCTGGAGTAGAACCTGACATCCCGAATTTCTCCAAGATATCATGAACATACTTCCTTTGATGTATGAAAATTCCTTTGGGTAGTTGATCAACCTGCAGTCCCAAAAAGAATTTCATCTCACCCATTGATGACATTTCAAATTTCTGCTTCATTACTCTTTCAAAATCTTTGCACAGATTCTCATTTGTTGACCCAAATATGATGTCGTCCACATAAATTTGAACTATCAGAAGATGTCCGTTGACCTCTTTGGTGAAGAGAGTGGCATCCACTTTTCCACGGATGAAGCTGTTGGCTAGCAAGTGTTGAGACAATGTCTCGTACCAAGCTCTCGGGGCCTAGTGTAAACCATACAGCGCTTTGTCTAGCAAGTAAACCTTGTCTTTGTGGAGTGGATCGGTGAAGCCCGGTGGCTGACCGACATATTCCTCCTCTTTTACCCTCCCATAGAGAAAAGCCGATTTAACATCTAACTGATATACTTTGAAGTTTTTCCAAGATGCAAATGCCAGGAAGATTCTGATCGCTTCTAGTCGAGCAACTAGAGCATATACTTCAGTGAAATCTATACCCTCCTGCTGACTGAAACCCTGGACTACGAGTCGAGCTTTGTTACGAACAACAACTCCTCTATCGTCTCTCTTACACTTGAACACCCACTTGGTGTTTATCTTCCTCTGACCATCAGGCAAGTCTACTAACTTCCACACACCTAACTTCTCAAACTGACTCAATTCTTCTTGCATAGCATTGACCCAAGAATCTTCAGTTAGCGCCTCTTTGTATGTTCGCGGTTCGATCTGCGAAATAAAACAACTTAGTGAAAACTCAGTTTGTAAAGGTGCTACTGTAGAATAAAAACAAGTAAGGCCTTGGTCAATTTGTCTTCGAGTGCGGACGCCTGTTTGCAATTCTCCAATGATCAATTCCTCTGGATGGTATGAAAGAGTTCGTGGCATCACTTCGCCTGGAACATCTACATCGCCTTCCAGATTAGTAACATTCTGATTTGCACATTGTTCACTGACTGGATTTGTTTGACTTGAAATCTGAATTTGCTCCCCCTCAGAATCTGAATCACCACGATCAAATACTGGCATGTTCTCAGATTCTTGATTATCATTCTGTACCGTCTGATTATCTTGAACAACTTCATTTTGTTGGACATCATCATGTTCTCCAGCATTGCTTGGACCTGCTTCATCATCATTCAAAGCTTGTCGTGGTCGTCTTGAATACTCAGCTGGGAACCTTTCCTGTGATTCTTCATACTCTTTCAGAATATCCAACATATCAAAGAAATCTTCTTCTTCTTCTTGTTCTTCTCATTTTCACAATTCTGTGTTCTAAGTTCTCTGATGAAGTCATCTAGACTAAATTTTGAAAACCTAGAATCCTTTTTCAGTTTACTCAAAAATTCATCCCACTCTAAAGGTAAGGCATTTACAAATATAGTTATTTTTCCAGCATCAGATATCTTTATCCCATACCTTCTCAAATTGTCAATTAATTCATCAAACCATTTTTTCAAGTCATCAAGCTTTTCATTTTTCTTACACAAAAAATATCCACCTCTTACAATCCAAGCATCCTTTTTCTCATCTTCTTTCCAGTGATCCCAATATCCACAATACCAATTATTTAATCTTTCAAGATTAGCATTTTCCTTTTCGTCAAACATTTTGATCACAATTTCTTTGTTAAGTGACTTGATTCAAAAATTGTTTTTAAGTTCAAAGTCCACAAAATTTCAACTTCTTGATATTTGCGCCTTGTAAATCACCTCGAATCACCTGCAAACAAACAAACAAACAATCAGTTCAAACGGATTGAATACGTGAAAGTGTGTGTTTGTGAAATCAATCTAAGACTCGTGTCGAAGATTTGTGGATTTGTTGCAATGTAGTTTGGGTGAAATCACTAAATGAATGGGCTTATCAATATTATCTGTTCACATGCCCCTTCAATCAAAAATTACTTGGGCCGATACTCTTGTTTGGGCTACGAATTATAGTTGACTGTTACCGTGAATAATCCACTAAACCGACAATCAATAAGTGATAACCGACTATGATTGGGCCGATTATTACAAGTGGACCGACAACAACTTCTTTTTAATACATTGCACGCAGCCCACAATTTTAAGTTGTCTTTGATTGGGCCGCAAATATGTAATGGACTTTCGGTCAGTACATGAATTTGATTGGGCCGCAATAAGATGAACTTTTCTTTAGTGTTGAATCTCGTGACACACAATACACAAAGCAACTTGTTTAATAACCTCCTTAATCCTATTGGACCTTTATATACACTAAGTCAGACAACTCTTTTAATACATCTCACATGCTCATATAAGCCGACAAACTCTAAGTCACAATTCAGTTTCACATGTATTCAAGCAACCTGTTTCACATGCATTAATGACCTGATACACTCAACACTTGTTAATTGGACCTTTCAATGTTTAGTGGATCTGATTTATAATCACATGCATCGGTTTTTGATTCAAACAAAATGATGACTGTTCAAGCGAAATCAGGCATTAATGTTCAAGCGGAATCACCAATTTCAATTTCAAGCGAAATCAGGACTTTATCTTTCAAGCGAAATCAACAAGTAACTTCAAGCGGAATTAGCGATTTTGGAGCGGGATCGGATTTCGCTTGAACTAACACATACAATTTCGAGCGGAATAAGGAATTTCAAGCGAAATAAGGTGACAATTTCAAGCGGAATCAGGCTGTTAATCACGAAATCGGACCTAAAAACTCAGATTTCTCCTAAACGGCTAGGAATTAGGATTTGAAACTTGGTAGGGTTATAGATCAGGTGTTTTCGCACAACATATTAAAAAATCATGAATTTTCGACCGTAAAAACCCGCTCAATTTGACAATTTCGGATAAAAACGTGAAAGAATGAGTAGAAGATGAAGAAATGATGCAATTCGGATCTGAAATCGATGAAATCCGGTACGAATCTATGTGTTTGATCAGTGAAATCGAGCTCTTGCTCTGATACCACTTGTTGGATCATGTGCGTGACCCTAAACAGTCAGTAAAGGCAGTTCATCATTGAATACTAAGGCGGAATCAAAGTAAACAAAGTCACACAACTTTATCCTTTCAATTTCCTTCTATTACTGCTTTTTCTGAGTCAAATACAATGAATTCTGACAAAAATCCGGCAGCACCTCGACTCCTAATTCCGCTCCAACTACTAACTAATGAAGACATCACACACACATATATATATATATATATGTCCTGATTCCGCTTGAAACTGTTCAAGCGGAACCCCATGATGACTGATCTCGAGCGGAATCACCATGTAACACTTGGAGCGGAAACGCCTATTATACATTTTGGAGCGGAATCTCTATTGACCTGATTTCGCTTGAAATGACTTCTTGTCATTTCAAGCGGAATTACATTATAAAACCACTATTTCAATTCAAAACTCCTGAACAACCTATCTAGACCTAAGACTCGATTAAGACATAGTAAACAGACATTCAGTGTACCAACACATATTACAACGCTTATTCAAAACGCAGTTATAACATCTAAACACTGTTTACAACGCATACTATTTAAACACATTTTATCGCATATTACATCGCATGTTTAGACTAAACGCTATCATATCGCTTATCGCAACGCAAACTCAACGCAGACTCGAAACGCGAAATTTAATTATGTTATATGTGTGTTCTATGTGTTTATTTGTTAAATGTTATGTGGTTATCAACACAACGCTTATACGCTATTACCCTTACTCACAACTCGATTAAACGCATGCAACGCTTAACAAACGAACCAAAATTGGAAAACTAACTCGCACAAACACGGCCGTCCGAATGGCCTTCCGTCCGAATGGACATCCGCCCGGAAGACCATCCAACCGGATGGAGCCATCCGAATGACAGCCAATCGCCACCGACTTAAACCCTTGCACTCACTCTATAAATACCGTCGTACACCCTCATTCTCTGATGTTGACACTCCCATTCGCTCCCCAAGATTCTGTCTCGATTCAAGGCTATTTTGTAAGAATTTCTCCTCAAATCTTCTCTAATCTCCACCTCTAATCTCTTCTACATCATCTTCTTCATCAAAATCACACACAAACACTAACTTTTCTTTGAAATCGACTGATTTAGGCCTCTTGAAGGTGGTTCCACCCATTTTGCTCAGGCAAAATGTTGTGGAACACCATTTGATCGAGATTGGTTCTAGATCTAAAAGATTCACACTTTTAAACTTAATCACAACGAGATTTCAACACTTTTTCATCTATTTTCAACCTTTCTTCAATTTACTACACCATATCGATGGAATCTAGACTCAATCAGACCCTCGACTCGTTCCTTAGTCGAGAGTCGGCTTGAAAATGGATTTCCACCGGAGAGATGGACCGATAAACGGGTCAAACATGAATCTTTATCAAGAACAGCGAGTTTGCTCGAATGGGCTAAGACCATCCGGCCAAATGAGCTGGAATTGATATGTCTCCATTGTTTGACACGTCATCACACCGTCTCCATTAACTTCAGAACTTTTTACTTAGGAATTCTTACGAAACTTCAACTACAGATCATTCGACCGAATGGCCATCCGTCCGGATGACCATCCGTCCGAATGAGCTGACCTATATAATTTCCAATGTATAAACGTTTTGACTAAACTTCGAATTTTAACAATTTACAAACACCACGCACTCACTCGAATGGGCATCCGTCCGGATGGCCATCCGTCCGGATGACCATCCGTCCGGATGGCCATCCGTCCGGATGACCATCCGTTTGGATGGGACCCATCCGTTCGGATCACCAGTCGAACACTTAACCATTCGACATTCTGTTTACGCACTGTTCATCACTCTGCTCAAAGACTTATGCTTCTGTACACAAGCTAACTCAACTCGCTCCCTTAAATCCAATCCAGATTGTGTTTACTCGTCAAACACGCACTGTGAGTATACTTGAACCCATTTTCATTTAACGCACTTTTGGGTGTTACATACGTTCTATATCAAAACACAATACACAACACAAACACTTTTAAACGCTAACCGCTCCCGCATGCTATACGTGATTTGTTGAATGCATGTTACTATGTTATGCAGTGTTACACTATACCGCATCTAGTAACGATAGTACTATAGTTTGGACTCAGGTCCTGTCGTGGACAGGGGTTGCTAGGGATCACATTACTTTACTTCACGTGTTCGCTTCGGCGAACATGTGTCGCACATACTCTACAATGCAGTCTCGTGGTTAGGTTGTAATCATTCTTGGTAGTTATATGCTTCACTCGTTACGTGTTACATGTTGGTTATGCGTAAACGCTTTTCTTACTATTACTATGCAAACTTGTGTACTTACCTTTACTTTATGTATTGACTTTATTTTAACATATGTGACATGTTGATTAGGATGTTAATGCGGGAAATCAAGGTAAGCAGTCTAGAAACTCATCTAATAGAAATCTAGGTTGTCGGACTTGTTTTGCTTTTGAGAACTCGCTATCTGTAATAATTATTTGTTGAATTTTTGTTCGTTAGTATGGGATGATGAACCTTTAAAATATTGGTAATGAATAGTTGTTATGGATTCTCTTAAGCAATCTGGTTCGCCTAGTGCCGCGCCCCGATGATTCTGCCATCGGTTGGGGTGTGACAGATTGGTATCAGAGCCATAACCATAGGGAATTAGGTCGAGT
Source organism: Helianthus tuberosus (assembly GCA_030545235.1). Taxonomy (NCBI): domain Eukaryota; kingdom Viridiplantae; phylum Streptophyta; class Magnoliopsida; order Asterales; family Asteraceae; genus Helianthus; species Helianthus tuberosus. Next base: position 6,941,103 of record CM060402.1, read on the forward strand.
CATGTAGAATTGACCTAGTCTATAGTCTAGGCACCAACAGACCGCTTCGTGCAAACCCAGTAGGGGTTTCGTACGAACTTACTTCTGATACTCTCGTTCGAACTCGCGAAAACTATAACTTCATGTGAACCCGCATACTACAACGTCGTAAGAAGGAGACCTTCCCTAAGGTTGAAAACTACTTTGCCTTTCCTAAGGCTAGCACAATACACACGTTTTCGAAAACACTCGCATAACACAACCGAGTGATTGGGTCGAGATTATGAGTGAAAACCAGGAACTCTCCATAAGATCGCTCACTCTATGTGTATTTTTACTCTCAGCACAAGAAACTTTGTTGAGTTAGGAGGCACATCCATATCTCAACGGAGATCTCAACCTCTATCTCGTGGTTTTGCCACACTATCAGGAACGAAGTTGTTAAGTTCGGGGTGAAACCCGCATCTTAATGACCTGTTCCACTCCCTACTTTGATTTTACAACTCTCACCAAAGTCTCGATTGTTCCAATGACTCGAGTCACGTAGTAACTGGAAGGATGAGTGTCATTCGCCAGATTCGGCGAGAGCACATTCTATTAGGCCAAAGCATGTACTCAAGGTCGTTGTGAGTAATCGAATCACTTTGGGTAGTCGATGTCTAACACCGAGGGCACTCCATTTATTTTCAAGCCTGCAACCGTCGATTTTACGCGTCATCGATTTTATTATGGTTTTGTGTTTTAGGTTGCGATAGCTAGACTTTACGTTGATGGTTTCGATTTAGCGCTTCTCACTCCGCAAAACGCGCACAACTTGCACAACCCCCTTTAACCTAAAACACTAACTAATCGCAACCAAGCTAAGGAATCTCGTGCGCTATACTACTCGCAACGCTACTCGCTATCGCTCGTAACTCTCGATCGCATTACGCGCCCTTGAAAGATAGGTGAATACGTGAAAAAAATATGTAGGTGAATACGTGCAAAATATGTGCTTACGTGGATTATGTGCTCCTATGTGCTTATGTGTATATGTGCTTATGTGTGGTTTATGTGCCTATGTGTTATATGTGTTACTGAGCTTTACCTAATAATAATAATAATAAGTATGTGGTTAAACACTAAACTTTTCAAAATCCGATATAATCGAATCTCGTCTAATTCACACGATGACGTCTGATGCAGAATCTGCACTCGACAATGTCGTCATTTGGATCTCACACTCAATGTGTTGCCTACGGAAACCATGCTGACAAGCGTATTGCTTCACTCGTAGCCAAGGAAATGGCTAAAGTCATACCTCAGATTGTTAGTGAAATCAACGAGGTCAGCAGCAAATCTTCTGTCGAGTTAAAAAGCGACGCGCCTAAAACTCCTTTTATCTTTAAGCAATTCAAGGCCAGTGGTCCTGCAAACTTCACTGGAGAAGATGGACCCAGTGCTATGTTCCAGTGGTTTGACTCTATAAAAGTCACCTTCAGCCAAAGCTGATGCACAGAAAATCTCCGCAATGTGAATGCTACTGGAGTCTTTCAGTCCAAGGCTCTGGATTGGTGGACTGCTGAGCGCAACAGGTGCTGTAACGATGCAGCTTATGGCCTCTTATGGGAAGAACTCAGGGAGCTTATGATGAAGGAGTTCTGTCCTCCTCATGAAGTTCAAAAGCAGGAGAACGAATTCTGGCACATTAAGCAGGAAGGAAGTGACAACGCTGGTCTCACTGCTCGCTTAAAGCAGCTGAGTATTATCTGTCCTAGTCAGTTAGCCATGCCTGATATGATAATCAAGAAGTACATTCGAGCTCTTCCCGACTGTGTAGCTGACTTTGTTCAAGCAGCTAAACCTGCTACCATTGAGGAAACCTACCAACTCGCTGCTGAGATCAAAGATAAGCGAGTCTTAGTTGGGTATTTCAAAACCTCGACCAAGAGCCTCAATCAAGCAACTGCAACTCCTCTCAACGTCAAGGCCGCAAGCGTAAGAACAGAAACAACAAGAACTATGCTATTACCGCCGCTCCTCTCAACGCTGTTCCTGTACAGCCCAACAACCAAAACCGCCAAGCTACTGTCACCAACGCACCACCTTCTAAGCGCGCGTATACTGGTGTTCATCCTCTATGCCCAACTTGCAACTATCATCAACCAGCAGGGGTGAATTGTCGTTTCTGTGCAAACCGCAACATCTATGGGCACTTTACTGCTCACTGCCATTTAGGCCCACGCCAGCAAGCAGCTCAAGCTCATCCAACACCACTAGCTCCACTCCCTGCTCCTTAGGTCAGCCAAGCAGCTCCTGCGCCCGCTGTTCAAGCACGAGCTTGCTACTCTTGTGGTGACCTGAATCACTTTGCTAACGTCTACCCGCTCTGCGTTGTGAAACAAGAACCACAACAGCAACACAAGCAACACCAGCAACACCAGTAACCACAGCAGCCGCAGCCTCAGCAGCAGCATCAACAACAGCCACAACAAGCAGCCCGCGGAAAAACCTTCAACATCAACGTCCGCCAGGCTTAGACTGACAACAATGTTGTTAATGCTACGTTCCTTGTTAACGGTATTTATACTTCGTGTTTATTTGATACTGGCGCCGATAACTGTTTCGTGTTGTTTGAATTTGAAATGCTCCTAAACCGTAAACGCGCTAACCTCCCAACGACCTTCGACGTAGAAATTGCCACCAGAAGAACCGTCACCGTCAATTCCTTTCTCTGTGATTGTACCCTCGAACTCAACAATCATGTTTTTCCGATCAATCTCATTCCTATGCAACTTGGTAGTTTCGGTGTCATAGTAGGCATGGACTTTCTTCGTGAAAATCGTGCTAAAGTCATTTGTTTCGAAAAGATGATTCGTTTCTCTCTTTCAAACGGTGATCAACTCTGTGTTTACGGTGAAGTATCCTCGAAGGAACTGAAACTTATGTCGTACATCCAAGTAAGCAAGTATCTCCGCAAGGAATACTTGGCTTTCTTAGCTCATATTATAGTAGCATAGGAGGAAAAGAAGCCGATGGAAAAGGTACTTGTGGTTCGTGATTTTCCTAATGTTTTTCCTGACGAATTACCTGGTCTACCCCATACGCGTGATATCAACTTTCATATCGAACTTATTCCTGGAGCTAACCCTGTTGCTAAAGCCCCTTATCGCTTAACACCGTCCGAAATGCTTGAACTTTCTAGCCAACTCTAGGAGTTACTTGATAAAGGCTTTATACGCCCTATCACATCTCTATGGGGCGCACCTATCCTTTTCGTGAAAAAGAAGGATGGATCGTTCCGAATGTGCATCCATTATAGGGAACTCAACAAGCTTACTATCAAGAATCGCTACCCTTTACCCCGAATCGACGACTTATTTGATCAACTACAAGGAGCTACATGTTTCTCTAAGATGGATCTACGTTCTGGTTATCATCAGTTGCGAATTCAAGAGCAAGACATCCCGAAAACCGCTTTTTGTACCCGCTATGGCCATTACGAATTCATGGTCATGCCTTTTAGTCTTACAAATGCACCCGCGGTATTTATGGATTTAATGAACCGTGTGTGTAAACCCTTTCTTGATCGCTTCATCATCGTGTTTATTGATGATATCCTTATCTATTCAAAGTTGAGAGCCGAACACGCGCAACATCTTCCTTTAGTTCTCGAGCTTCTACAAGGGAATCGCCTCTACGCCAAGTTCTCCAAGTGCGAATTTTGGCTCGAGGAGGTTCAATTGCTCGCGAATATTGAAGTAGTTAAGAGTTGGATTACGCCGAAAACCCCGTCTGAAGTTCATTCATTTCTCAGATTGGCGGGTTATTACTGTCGATTTATCACTGATTTCTCTAAAATCGTCGTTCCCCTCACCTCTCTCACGCATAAAGATAAACCTTTTGTTTGGGGAACTGAACAAGAGGATGCCTTTCAAACTCTTAAGTGTATGCTTTGCAATGCTCCCGTACTCGCTCTACCTGATGGAAACAAAGACTTTGTTCTTTATTGCGACGCCTCTAACCTAGGTCTTGGTTGTGTCCTTATGCAATGAGACAAGGTTATCGCGTATGCATCTCGACAACTCAAGGTCCACGAGAAGAACTACACAACCCATGATCTCGAACTCGGTGCAGTTGTTTTTGCGTTAAAGATTTGGCGACACTACCTGTATGGTACCAAGTGTACGGTCTTCACCGACCATAAGAGCATACAACACATCTTGAACCAGAAGGAACTAAACTTGCGCCAATGCAGATGGGTTGAACTTCTCAACGATTACGACTGTGAGATATGCTACCACCCAGGCAAAGCAAACGCCGTCGCTGATGCTCTTAGTCGATGAAGCTATCCACATAGTGTTCATAATGTTCATGCCCAACACGACCTCGAAGCTCTCATTCGCGACGCTCAACACGCCTGTTTTCTCGAGGACACCTTGATGGAAGAAAGAATCTGCGGAACCGAAAACCAACTAGTGATTAAACCGGATGGTATTTTTCACTATCTCGACCGTATTTGGATACCTAGTCGCAATAATCTCTGAGAGATTTTGATGACTGAAGCCCACAAATCTCGATATTCCATTCACTCCGGTGCCGACAAGATGTACAAGGACCTTCGTTCCAGGTATTGGTAGCCGGGAATGAAGAAAAATATCGCTCTATATGTTTCGAAATGCCTAACTTGCTCGAAAGTTAAGGCCGAACATCAATGACCCTCTGGCTTACTCGAATAACCCGAGATCCAGATGTGGAAATGGGAGAGTATAACTATGGATTTCATTACGAAACTTCCTCGCACGCCATCAGGTCACGATAGCATTTGGGTTATCGTATATTATCTTACGAAATCCGCTCACTTTTTACCAATATGAGAAGACTACAAGGTTGAACGATTGGCACGAATCTATGCCGACGAAGTTATTTGTCGACAGGGGACACCTCGTGACATCATCTCTGACCGCGATGGTTGGTTTACCTCGTGTCTCTGGGAGACATTCCAATCCGCTCTCGGTACGACTCTTAATCTGAGTACCGCATTTCACCCCCAGACCGACGGTCAGACTGAGCGCACGATCCGCACCCTTGAAGACATGCTTCGTTCGTGCGTTATAGATTTTGGTGGTAATTGGGATTCGCATTTACCTTTAGTAGAATTCTCATACAACAACAGTTATCAAACTAGTATTCAAATGGCACCCTTTGAGGCATTATATGGAAGAAAATATTGATCGCCTATTGTATGGCACGAGATCGGAGACACTCAAATCACCGGTCCTAAGTTATTACAAGAAACGACTAACAAGATCCTCCAAATACGAGACAATCTCTTGAAAGCTCAGAGTCGTCAGAAGAGTTACACCGATAAACGCCGAATTCCCCTTGAGTTCGAAGATGTTGATCACGTACTCCTAAAGGTTTCACCTTGTAAGGGGGTGATCCGATTCGGCAAGAAAGGAAAGCTAGCGCCACGATACATGGGTCCCTTTAAGATTCTGGAAAGAATTGGCAAAGTGGCATACCAACTTGAATTACCGGAGGAACTCTGCAACGTACACCCAACTTTCCACGTCTCGAACCTCAAAAATTGCCTAGCTGAAGAAAATCTTCACGTGCCTCTTGAAGATTTAGAAATAAACGAAACCCTGCACTTTGTTGAAAAGCCAGTAGAAATCATGGATCGAGAGACCAAGAAACTTCGACGCTCTCGCATTCCTATAGTGAAGGTTTGCTTGGAAAGCAAACGCGGCGCCGAGTTCACTTGGGAACTCGAAAGTGATATGAAAGCTAAATATCCACAACTCTTTGTTACACCTACTCCTTAATTTCGGGACAAAACTTCCTAAAGTAGGGGAGGCTGTAACAACCCGACTTTCCGAATCATTACCTATCGCTGTCTTTCCTTCGTAAACGCTTGTACTCCTGAGATCCGGTTAACCCTAAAGGGTTAAACTATATTTGCAACGCATTTTAAACGCATATTACAACGCTTATTCAAAACGAAGTTATCACATCTAAATGTTGTTTATAACGCATACTATTTAAACACATTTTATCGCATATTACATCGCATGTTTAGACTAAACGCTATCGCATCGCTTATCGCAACGCAAACTCAATGCAGACTCAAAAGCGGAATTTAATTATGTTATGTGTGTGTTCTATGTGTTTATTGGTTAAATGTTATGTGGTTATCAACGCAACGCTTATACGCTATTACGCTTACTCATAACTCGATTAAACGCAAAGCAACGCTTCACAAACGAACCAAAGTTGGAAAACTAACTCGCACAAACACGGCCGTCCGAATGGATATCCACCCGGATGACCATCCGACCAGATGGAGCCATTCGAATGACAACCACTCGCCACCAACTTAAACCCTCGCACTCACTCTATAAATACCGCCGTAGACCCTCATTCTCTGATGTTGACACTCCCATTCGCTCCCCAAGACTCTGTCTTGATTCAAGGCCATTTAGTAAGCATTTATCCTCAAATCTTCTCTAATCTTCACCTCTAATCTCTTCTACATCATCTTCTTTATCAAAATCACACACAAACATTAACTTTTCTTCGAAATCGACTGATTTACGCCTCTTGAAGGTGGTTTCCACCCATTTTGCTTAGGCAAACTGTTGTGGAACACCATTTGATCGAGATTGGTTCTAGATCTAAAGGATTTCACACTTTTAAACTTAATCACAACAAGATTTCAACACTTTTTCATCTATTTTCAACTTTTCTTCAATTTACTACACCATATCGATGGAATCTAGACTCAATCAGACCCTCGACTTGTTCCTTAGTCGAGAGCCGGCTTGAAAACGGATTTCCACCAGAGAGATGGGCCGATAAATGGGTCAAACATCAATCTTCATCAAGAACAGTGAGTTTGCTCGAATGGGCTGAGACCATCCGGCCAAATGAGCTGGAATTGATATGTTTCCGTTGTTTGACACGTCATCACACCGTCTCCGTTAACTTCAGAACTTTTTACTTAGGAATTCTTACGAAATTTCAACTACAGATCATTCGACTGAATGGCCATCCGTCCGGATGAACATCCATCCGAATGAGCTGACCTATATAATTTCCAATGTATAAACGTTTTGACTAAACTTTGAATTTTAACAATTTACAAACACCACACACTCATTCAAATGGCCATCCGTTAGGGTCACCAGTCGAACACTTAGCCATCCGACATTCTGTTTACGCACTGTTCAACACTTTGCTCAAAGACTTATGCTTCTATACATAGGCCAACTCAACGCGCTCCCTTCAATCCAATCCAGATTGTGTTTACTTGTTAAACTCGCACTATGAGTATACTCGAACCCATTTTCGTTTAACGCACTTTTGGGTGTTACATACGTTCTATATCAAAACAAAATACGCAACATAAACACTTTTAAACGCTAACCGCTCCCGCATGCTATACGTGATTTGTTGAATGCCTGTTACTATGCTATACAGTGTTACACTATACCGCCTCTAGCAACGATAATACTATAGTTTGGACTCAGTACCTGTCGTGGACAGGGGTTGCTGGGGATCACATTACTTTACTTCACGTGTTCGCTTCGGCGAACATGTCTCACGCATACTCTACAACGCAGTCTCGTGGTTAGGTTGTAATCATTGTTGGTAGTTACATGCTTCGCCCGTTACGTGTTACATGTTGGTTATACGTAAACGCTTTTCGTACTATTACTATGCAAACTTATGTACTCACCTTTACTTTATGTATTGACTTTATTTTAACGTATGTGACAGGTTGATTTGGATGTTAATGCAGGAAATCAAGATAGGCAGTCTAGAAACTCATCTAATAGAAATCTAGGTTGTCGGACTTGTTTGCATTTGAGAACTCGCAATCTGTAATAATTGTTTGTTGAATATTTTTTCGTTACTATGGGATGATGAACCTTTAAAATATTGGTAATGAATAGTTGTTATGGATTCTCTTGAGCAATCTGGTTCGCCTAGTGCCGCGCCCTGATGATTCCGCCATCGGTTGGGGTGTGACATCGTTACTCTTCATGACTTCAATAAAAGCATATTAGTCAAATGGGGATGGAGGTTCCAATCTGAGCAAGGGAGGTTATGGCGGAAGGTTGTGTTCGGTCTACGCATTTCCCCAATAAGATGGGTATTCTTCCTAGCCAAAAATGGAAGGACCGGGGCCTGGAACAACATAATTAAACTTGACAATGAACTACGTGCAAAGAACTTGGATTTGAGCAGATTTATTAAAGCAATTCCTGGTGACGGGTATAACAACCCTCCTGAAAATTTTTCTAACGCTCTAATATATTTTAAAATATTTTCATATGTCCTAAAATACACCCCGTATGTGAAAACCGAGCCCAAAATATGAAATATCATTAAAAATAATTAGAAACAGGAAAAATGAAGTTTACGCGGGGAGCGTAAGCCATCTCTTGAGCTTACGCGGGCCGCGACAGCTCTAAGGTCAGGCGAGCCCCGGTGTTGACACGTGTCATAACGCGTGTTGAGCCTAGTTCGTGACCCGGATCACCTACGCCTAGAACCCCCTAGTACGCGGGCCGCGTAGGCCTTAGCCTAACCTTACGCGGGCCGCGATGACATCAATTTTTAGCCCTATATAAGAAGGCTTCGGGATTTCATTTTCCGTCGCTCATTTCTTTTCTTTCTTGCGAAATTCTGAAGTAATAGGCATAATTTCCGAGTATAATACCCCCTAATTAACGAAGTTCTGCCCCATTGTAAGTATTATAACTCCAGTTACGTATTAGATACGCTGCCCGATTGATCCAGGGTTCTGTAATAACTGTCGTGGTTCTGCCCGACGTAGTTATTGGAATACCGTCTCGGGGAGGGTATCATTAATATAAATAAAGGGTTATTATACTAACATATGTACATTTGTGTAAATTATAGATAAATCGCCAGGAAACCCTAAAAGAAGTCTAAGACGGCAATGTGAGTTTTTCCGCTTTTTGTAAACCTTTTTGTGAACTATTTTACAAAACCTTAAATGCTTTACAATATGATTAAGCAGTGATTGAGTCTTTGTAGTTCTTCAATTACTGCCGGTATGTTGGGGTTTTGTATACAAAATGTGGAACACGTTACCATTGGACAACGAGTTAGCCAATGTGTAATATGACCCACCAGTCAGGATTGACAGTACTGAATGAGTAATTGTGTAGAAATAAACAATGCGATCGCTCTCAATATTTTGTTAATTGATAAAATGTTTCTTGATTAAACTGGGATTCACTCACCAGTATTTCCCACTGACAAATATTTTTAAAACGCGTTTCAGGTAACACAATGTGACAGCCAAATTAGAAGAAAGCCAGCTTAAGAGCACTGACAGCTTGGAAAAATGTGGCTATAAAAGTTACCTAAAAGACGATGTTTTAAATTCAATAAAATAGGGTTTATCCCTATGCTGTAATAAGAAACTTGGGTTTTACCCATGTGGTTATTAATATAAAATATGGTGGTTTTTACTCTGATAAACATTTTCTAACTACGGTCCTGATGAATTTCCGCTGCCAAATTAATAAATAAAATGATACCACCACAAATGATGTTGACGGCCGCCCGTTCCCAGGACAGATAAGGGGGCGGGGGTTGCGACAGAAAGTGGTATCAGAGCTTAGCCACTGATTCAGCCACAAAAGTGTTCTGCTGACATCAATATATTATTCAAATTGTTAGGAAATTAACTATGAAAATACGTGCATATCTGTATTTTATTGTTATGTGTTATTTGACTATTTGTTAGTTTACAGTTTAAGTGATCAAGGACCCTCGGACTTGTATCGTCAGTTGTCTGATTCACCTAGGAGTGAAGGAACTTCTTCCCAGCCTACCCTCTCTGGGTATTCTGCTGATCAGGAAGAAGGGATGTTTATCTTTAAGGCTCACTCTGAAGAGCCATTCCCTCAGAAAAAGAGAGGATGGTTCAGTAAGGGAGCAATCGAGCGTAGGAAAAGAATACGAAAGTTGCAACAGCAAAGAGTCCTAGTAGCCGCTAAGCGAGAGTCAGATGCCCATACACAGGATATACTTAATAGGAGCTTAGCCAATTTTCATATCCTAGCAACAAATGATGTCGACCCAAATCTGGAACAACTAGTAGCCCCACAACCCGTACCTTTGTTCCCCACTCAGCCGAAGGAAGTAGAAATGCATGATTTTAACCCTGAGGAGATACCTAGGATACCAGCCCCTAATCCCTTAGATCCAAATTATGATCCATGGTTCGATGATCATAGGGATTATGTGCCACGCTACCACTTAAACGACGAAACCTTGCCGAACTTAGCAGCATATCCAGGTCTGGACCCTCTAGATCCCTATTACGACAACGATGAATACATTAGGGAAATTTTAGAGAATCCGTACCCTCAGGAGAATCCCATGCCCCAGTATCAGCACCTGCACTCCAATGAGTGCAGAAAATGTGCATGAGCTCCGAACTTTCGGAGAAGAAATCTTAGAGAGTAGTGAGAGGATGAGGCAGGTAGGAGAGCGACTCGTCTGGAAGTACGACGAGCGCAATATGGATTACTGGATGAATCCAGACCAGTAATGTGATGGTGGAGTTGGTAATAATAATAATAATAATATAATAATATATAATATGTTTTTATGAAAAAAAAATTATAATAAATAATAATAATATATGTTGTAGTATAGACCACTTTGTGGTTAACGATGCATAATAGTATTGTATTGTAATTTTTAATTTTTAGTATTGGTTTGTATTAGAAGCATACTATAATAGAAAAGAGTAAAGTCGCAATGCTCGATGCTTTTGGTTTATATGTGTATTGTGTGGTTACTCAAATTGTTAATTATCTTGTGATATTAATATGTGGTAAATGTTTAAATTCAGATGGCCGACGAAGTGAATCAGGAAAATCTGAATAACGATAACCAGAGTACCAATAACCCGGGTAACGAAAATCCAAACAACAATAATGGAAACCAAGTGGATAACAGTGCCATTCAACACATAGTGGCACAAGGAATAATAGATGCAACACCATATATTCTTCAAACGGTTAAGGATGCTAATAATAAAAGTAGACATGATAGCAAGCGACCCTCTAAACCTGCAAACAGCGTAAACAATGGACCTGTACTTCAAGTGCCCATTCCCAAAAGAAGGAGAACCGTGTCTTACGGTTGTTCATATAAAGAATTATAGTCTTGTAAACCAATGGAATTCTCGGGCAATGAAGGGGCCGTTGCAGTTCTACGCTGGATAGAAAAGACTGAGGCAGTCATAAGAATAAGTAAATGTGCGGAAGAGGATATGATAATGTTTGCTTCCAATTTGTTTAAGAATTCAGCACTAGAATGGTGGAACACTATTCTCCAGACTAAAGGAATTGATAGAACTTACAATATGGAATGGGAGGAGTTTAAAAACATGGTAGAAAGGAAATTCAGCCCTCCTAATGAAAAAGAACATATAGCAAACAAATTCTTAAACCTAAGAATGATTGGTGTGGATAGTAAGGGGTACACTAAGTTATTCTTCGAATATGCCAGAATAGTGCCAACCCTTGCTTCACTTGAACTAGTATTAATCTCCCGTTACATCTGGGGATTAATTGGAGAGATAAGGCATGTAGTCAAGGCAGCTAGACCTCAAACTACAGAAGAAGCTGTAGAACTAGCCAATACCTTGACAGATGAATTAGTCCGTACATGAGAAGAGGATCAAAGGAGGAACCTAACCCAGAAGTTTACACAAGAATTCCGTTCTGGAAATTCTAACCGTGGAAGAAATGTAGGCTCTACCTCTGCACCCTACTGTAAGAATTGCAAAAGGAAGCATTCAGGAAGATGTTCCATATACTGTAACTTTTGCAAAATATCGGGACACAAGGAGGAAGATTGCAGGAAAAAGATTAGCAACAGGATATGTTACAACTGCGGAGAACAAGGCCACATCAAGCCTTACTGTCCAAAGCTAGCTCCAGCTACGAACACCTAGAATACTAAAAATGCTAAAGCATTTGTACTAACTGCAGAAGAAGCAAAAATGATCCCGGATGTGATCACCGGTACGTTTTTAGTTAATGATGTTTTTGCTAAAGTATTATTTGACTATGGTGCGAACCAAAGTTTTATTAATACTTCATTTTGCAAATTACTCAATCAACCATTAATTAAACTTCCACAAGAATGTATGGTAGAGACAGCAAATGGGGAAACAATTAAGATTTCTGAAATCTTGCAGGGAGCAAGAATAGAAATTTTAAATCAGAAATTTATTGCAAACCTTTACCCAATGAATCTGGCAGGATTTGATGTTGTATTAGGAATAGATTGGTTAATAGCCAATAAAGCCAGTATTTTGTGTGATCAAAAGTCAATTCAAGTAAATTCACCAAGGGGTGAAAAGATCACAATTAAAGGAAATAAAACCCTTAAATCCACAAAGTTCATCTCTGTGATGAAAACAACAAGTTACATAAGAAAAGGGTCATTAGTGTATTTGATTTCCATAATCACTAACACTAAAGGAAAAGAATTAAAGGATATTCTAGTAGTATCCCAGTTTTCAGATGTATTCCCAGAAGAGCTACCAGGGCAACCTCCAGACAGGGAAGTTGAATTCAGAATTCATTTGATACCAGGGACAGCACCAATTTCCAAAGCACCTTACCTGTAACAACCCTCAATAAATCGACACTCTCGATTATTTTTCCGACACCCTTATATATTTTAAAATATCCCAATATGTCCCAAAATATACCCCATACGCAAAAACGGGCCTCAATTATATTAAATAGTTCTAAAAATAAATAAAAATTGAATTTTTGGACTGAGGCGGGCCGCGTAGACCCACCCCAACACTCACGCAGGCGGTATAAAGGTTAGAACCTGATTCCGTTTGATTTCTTAAGTTCAGGCGGGCCGCGTGAACCACATCTCAATTTTACGCGGGCCGCGTGAGATCAACAACACGGCAACACCCCAGGCCGACACGTGTCATCATCGTGTCGAGTCTATACGCTGATCCGGACGAGCTACACGTTGACCCGAAGTCAACGCGGGCCGCGTAAGCCCCGCTTATCTTCTACGCGGGCCGCGTGAGAGTCCAGTTCAGCAACTATATAAAGAACGCATCGGGCTTCAATTCAGTTCGTTCATTTTTCATTTCTCAATCACAATTTCTGAATATTAGGCATAGAAAGCTGGTATTATATCCCCCTAATTAGCGAGGTTCTGCTCCGTTGTAAGTATTATAACCCCGGTTTCGTAATAGATACGCTGCCCGATTGATATAGGGTTCCGTAATAACTGTCGTGGTTCTGCCCGACGTAGTTGTTGGAATACCGTCTCGGGGAGGGTGTCATTAATATTTTCAAAGGGTTATGATACTAACCTATGTACATTTGTGAAAATTATAGATTAATCCGAGGAAACCCTTACGCGAAGTCTAAGATAGCAATGTGAGTTTATCCTCTTTTTGTTAACCTTTTTGTAATATTTTACAAAACCTTAAATGTTTTACAATGTGATTAAGCGGTGATTGAGTCTTTGTAGTTCTTCAATTACTGCCGGTATGTTGGGGTTTTGTATACAAAATTTACTACTGCGAGTAATAAGTCGGGATGACAGTACGTTACCATTGGAAAACGAGTTAGCCAATGTGTAATATGACCCACAAGTCAGGATTGACAGTACTGAATGAGTAATTGTGTAGAAATAAACAATGTGATCGCTCTCAATACTGTTTTAATTGATAAAATGTTTCTTGATTAAACTGGGATTCACTCACTAGTATTTCCCACTGACAAATGTTTTTAAAACGCGTTTCAGGTAACAAAATGTGACAGCCAATTAGTAAAAAGCCAGCTGGAGAGCACTGAAGGCTTGGGAAAAATGTGGCTATAAAAGTTACCTAAAAGACGATGTTTTAAATTCAATAAAATAGGGTTTATCCCTATAAACGTATTGTAATAAGAAACTTGGGTTTTTCTCATGTGATTATTAATATTAAATATGGTGGTTTTACTCTGATAAACATTTCCTAACTACGGTCCTGATGTAATTTCCGCTGCCAAATTAACCAACTGATACCACCGAAACTCTGAGCTCACGTCCGCCCGTTCCCGGGTCAGATAAGGGATCGGGGGTTGCGACAGAAGGTGGTATCAGAGCCTAGCCACTGGTCTAAGCCAAAGAAGTGTTCTGCTGACACTTAAATTCTAAATTTTTGTTAGGAAATAAATTACGAAAATACGTGTATAACTGTATTTATTTGTTTTGTGTTATTTGAATATTTGTTAGTTTACAGTATGAGTGATCAAGGACCCTCAGACATGTGTCGTCAGTTGTCTGATTCACCTAGGAGTGAAGGTACCTCACCACAGCCTGCCCTTTCGGGGTATTCTGCTGATCAGGAAGAAGGGATGTTTGCTTTTAAAGCTCAGTCGGAAGACCCATTCCCTCATAAGAAAAGAGGATGGTTCAGTAAGGAAGCCTTTGCACGTAGGAAAAGAATGCGAAAGTTGCAACAATAAAGAGCCTTAGCAGCCGTTAAGCGAAAGACAGATACCCATACACAGGATATGCTTAATAGAAGCCTAGCCAATTTCCATATCCTAGCTACAACTGCTGCTGACCCATGTCTGGAACAACTAGTAGCCCCACAACCACTAATCCCAGACCAATCCATGGAGATAGAAAACCCTGAAAACCAAGTGGAGATGCATGACTTTAACCCAGAGGAAATCCCTAGGGTACAAGCACAAAACCCTCTAGACCCAAAGTACGACCCCTGGTGGGACGATAATAGGGACTTTGTGCAACGTTACCCGATACATGAAGACACACCCATACAGAATATAGGAGCCTATCCAGGTGTGGACCCTTTAGATCCATATTACCATGATAACTACATTAGGGAGATCCTAGAAGATCCTTACCGATTTCAGGCACTTTCACCCCCATATCAGGAACCCACACCCCAGATTCCGAACCCAGTCCTAGAACCTGCACCCCCAATGAGTGCAGAAAACGTGCAAGAACTTAGGACTTTTGGGGAGGAAATTTTAGAAAGCAGTGAGAGAATGAGACAGGTGGGAGAGCGTCTCGTATGGAAATACGATGAGCGCAATATGGATTTTTGGATAAATCCATATCCATGATGAGATAGAGGAGATGGTAATAGTAATAATAATATAATATAATAAAATAAAAATGAAATAAAATATGTGTGTACGGATGCCTATTACTATTAGTGGGATTCTATTTCTGTTGGTATTGTAATTTTCATTTCAGTACTAGTATGTAATAGATGCATAATAGTATATGGAAATAGAGTAAAAGTCGCAATGATCGACGTTTTTGGCTAGATTTCGTGTCATGTGATTAACTATATTAAATATTATCTTGTGATATTAATATGGGGTAAATGTTTAAAATTCAGATGGCTAATGAAGGAAATCAAGGAAATCTGAATAATGATAATCAGAGTAACATTAACGTGGTTAATGAGAATCCGAGCATCAATAACAATGGAAACCAAATGGATAATAGTGTTGTTCAACATATAGTGGCACAAGGAATCATAGATGCCATGCCATTTATTATTCAAACTATTCAAGAAGCGAATAATAAAAGTAAGCATAGCAGTAAGCGACCCATCGAACCCGAAAACAGTGTAAACAATGGACCTTTACTTCAATTGCCTATTCCCAAAAGGAGAAGAACCGTGTCTTACGGTTGTTCGTATAAAGAATTATGGTCTTGTAAACCAACGGAATTCTCGGGCAACGAAGGAGCCATTGCAACCCTACGTTGGATAGAGAAAACTGAGGCAGTCTTAAGAATAAGTAAGTGTGCTGAAGAAGATAAGATATTGTTTGCTTCTAATCTGTTTAAGAATTCAGCACTAGAATGGTGGAACACTATCCTCCAATCAAGAGGAAGTGATAGACGCTACAATATGGAATGGGAAGAATTTAAGAAAAAGGTAAAAAGAAAATTCTGCCCACCCAATGAAAAGGAACAGATAGCAAACAAATTCCTAAATCTTAGGATGACTGGTGTAGATAGTAAGGGATACACTAAATTATTCTTCGAATATGCTAGAATAGTGCCAACTCTTGCTTCACCAGAACCAGTATTAATCTCCCGTTATATTTGGGGATTAATTGGAGAGATTAGACACGTAGTCAAGGCAACTAGACCTCAAACTATAGAAGAAGCTGTAGAACTAGCAAATACCTTGACAGATGAGTTATTCCGTACCCGAGAAGAGGATCAAAGGAGGAACCTAACCCAGAAGCTCACACAAGAATTTCGTTCTAGATATTCTAACCGTGGGAGAAATGTAGGTTCTACCTCTGCACCTTACTATAAGAATTGCAAAAGAAAGCATTCAGGAAGATGCTCCATATACTGTAACTTTTGCAAAATATCGGGACACAAGGAGGAAAATTGCAGGAAGAAAGCTAATAACAGGATATGTTACACCTGCGGAGAACAAGGTCATATCAAGCTTAATTGCCCGAAATTAGCTCCAGCTACAAACAACAAGAATACTCAAAATGCTAGAGCATTTGTTCTGACTGCAGATGAAGCTAAGATGATTCCAGATGTCATAGCTGGTACGTTTTTAGTTAATGATGTTTTTGCTAAAGTATTATTTGACTCTGGTGCAAACCAAAGTTTTATTAATACATCATTTTGCAAATTTCTAAATCAGTCATTAACTAAACTACCACAAGAATGTCTAGTAGAGACAGCTAATGGAGAAACTATTAGGATTTCTGAAATCTTGCAAGGAGCAAGAATAGAAATTTTAAATCAGAAATTTATTGCAAACCTTTATCCCATGAATCTGGCAGGATTTCATGTTGTTTTAGGAATGGATTGGTTAATAGCCAATAAAGCTAGTATTTTATGTGATCAAAAGTCAATTCAAGTAAATTCACCAAAAGGTAAAACGATCACAATTAAAGGAGATAAACCATCTAGATCCACAAAATTTATCTCTGTGATGAAAACTGCAAGTTATATAAGAAAAGGTTCTATAGTGTATTTGATTTCTATAATCACTAACACTGAAGGAAAGGATTTAAAAGATATTCTAGTAGTATATCAGTTTTCAGATGTATTTCCAGAAGCATTGCCAGGGCTACCTCCAGATAGAGAAGTTGAATTCAGGATCCATTTAATACCAGGAACAGCACCGATTGCCAAAGCACCTTATCGTTTGGCACCCGCAGAAATGTAGGAACTGAAGAAACAATTAGACGAATTGTTGGAAAAAGGATTCATACAGCCAAGTTCATCGCTGTGGGGAGCACCAATCTTATTTGTTAAAAAGAAGGACGGATCAATGCGTATGTGCATTGACTACCGTGAATTACGCAAGGTCACGATTAAGAACTGGTACCCATTACCAAGAATCGATGATCTGTTCGATCAACTGCATGGAGCTCGATTTTTCTCTAAAATCGATTTAAGGTCAGGATATCATCAATTAAAGGTACAGGAAGAGGACATTCCTAAGACCGCATTTAGAACGAGGTATGGACATTATGAATTTACTGTCATGCCATTTGGTTTAACCAATGCCCCAGCTGCATTTATGGACATGATGAACCGAATATGTAAACCATATTTGGATAAATTCATAATTGTTTTCATAGATGATATTCTAATTTACTCTAAGAGTAAAGAGGATCATGCAAAGCATTTGCACGCACTTTTAAGTTTATTAAGAAAGGAAAAGCTTTATGCTAAATTTTCTAAGTGCGAATTTTGGTTAGAACAGGTACAGTTTCTTGGACACCTAGTCAATCATGAAGGAATTCATGTGGATCCCACAAAGATCGAGACAATTACTAAATGGAAAACCCCTGAGTCACCAACCGAGGTTAGAAGTTTCTTAGGATTGGCCGGTTATTATAGAAGATTTATTCGAGATTTTTCTAGAATAGCCATTCCCTTAACTAAGCTAACCTGTAAATCTGTTAAGTTTGAATGGGGATTAAAACAAGAAGAAGCATTTAGAATTCTTAAGCAAAGATTAACCCATACACCCATATTAGCATTACCAGAAGGAACTGAAGACTTTGTTGTCTATTGTGACGCTTCCAAATTAGGTTATGGATGTGTATTGATGCAACGACAAAAGGTTATAGCTTACGCATCAAGACAACTTAAGAATCATGAAGAGAATTATTCAACCCATGATCTAGAACTAGGAGCTATAATTTTCGCTCTTAAGATTTGGAGACATTACCTTTATGGTAGTAAGTTTACCATATTCACTGATCATAAGAGTTTAAGGTATATTTTCAAGCAAAAGGAGTTGAATATGAGACAAAGACGCTGGATGGAGATGCTCAGTGATTGTGATTGTGATATCCAGTATCATGAAGGAAAAGCAAATGTAGTAGCAGATGCTTTAAGCCGAAAGTATCATGAAAAGCCAAAATGGGTACGTTCTCTTAAATTAAATCTACAAGTAGATTTAAATGATCAGATAAGATAAGCACAAGAATCAGTAATCAAGGATGATACTGAAAAATTAAAAGGTATGCTAAAAGAATTAGAACAAGGAACAGATGGAATTTGGAGATTCCATGAGAAGAGAATGTGGATACCTAAATTAGGAAACCTACGTTATCGTATTTTAGAAGAAGCCCATAAATCTAAATATACGATGCATCCAGGAAATTATAAAATGTACCAGGATTTAAGGAAAAATTTCTGGTGGATAGGAATGAAAAAGGACATAGCAGCCTATGTTTCTAAATGTTTAACCTGTTCACAAGTTAAAGCTGAACAGCAGAAACCCTCAGGATTTCTACAACAGTTAGAAATGCCAGTGTGGAAATGGGAATTGATAACAATGGATTTTGTTACTAAATTACCCAAAACAAAGAAAAGGTAATGTTACAATCTGGGTGATTGTAGATAGACTAACCAAGTCAGCTCATTTCTTACCAATGAAGGAAACTTTCAGTATGGAACAGTTAGCTAAATTATATGTAAATGAAATTGTTTCTTTACATGGAATTCCTTTATCAATTATTTCTGATAGGGATAGTCGATTTACCTCTCATTTTTGGTCAAGTTTCCAAAAGGCAATGGGAACCAAGTTAAAACTAAGCACAACTTATCATCCTCAAACGGATGGACAAAGTGAAAGGACGATTCAGACAATGGAGGACATGCTTAGAGCTTGTGTAATTGATTTCGGAGGTAATTGGGACGATCACTTACCTTTAATAGAATTTTCTTATAATTATAGTTATCACACAAGTATCAATGCTGCACCATTCGAAGCACTTTATGGACGAAAGTGCCGAACCCCAGTCTGTTGGGCAGAAATTGGGAAAAAGCAACTATCTGGACCTGAGATAGTGCAAGAAACAACTGATAAGATTATTCAAGTCAAGGAACGACTGAAAGCAGCACGTGATCGACAGAAGAGCTATGCTGATAACCGACGCAAACCATTAGAATTTTAAGTAGGAGATAAAGTATTATTAAAGGTCTCTCCTTGGAAAGGAGTAGTAAGATTCATCAAAAGGGGAAAGCTAAGTCCTAGGTATGTTTGACCTTTTAAGATTATTAGAAAAATATGACCTGTAGCCTATCAGCTACAACTGCCAGAGGAAATGGCAGGAATACATGATGTGTTTCATGTATCTAATCTTAAAAAGTGTTTGGCTGACGAATCACTAATAGTACCTCTTAAGGATATAGAGGTAAATCAACAACTCAAGTTTGTAGAAAGACCTCTACAAATTGAAGACAGGAAAATCAAGAACCTCAAGCATAAGAGACTAGTTCTGGTCAAAAGTAAAGTGGGACTCCAAAAGAGGACCTGAGTATACATGGGAACTTGAATCTGAAATGCAAAAGAAATATCCGCACTTATTCCAGTAGATCTCGAGGACGAGCTCTAAAACAAGGTGGGGAGGATGTAACAATCCTCAATAAATCGACACTCTTGATTATTTTTCCGACACCCTTATATATTTTAAAATATCCCAATATGTCCCAAAATACACCCCATACGCAAAAATGGGCCTCAATTATATTAAATAGTATTAAAAATAAATAAAAATTGAATTTTTGGACTGAGGCGGGCCGCGTAGACCCACCCTAACACTCACGTGGGCGATATAAAGGTTAGAACCTGATTCCGTTTGATTTCTTAAGTTCAGGCGGGCCGCGTGAACCCCATCTCAATTTTACGCGGGCCGCGTGAGATCAACAACACGACAACACCCCAGGCCGACACATGTCATCATCGTGTCGAGTCTATACGCTGATCCGGACGAGCTACACATTGACCCGAAGTTAACGCGGGCCGCATAAGTGTGACAACCCTCACCAAACCAGGTATCCGTATGAATTAATTAATATCTAATTAATGCTAAATTACTGTGCTTACTTACAATTGTGATTGAACGGCTTCTTGATTTCTGATACATACATATTCATGCATCATACTTTATTACTATCACTCTATTATTTACACACAAACATCAGTGACAGCCTTAATGCACAAAAGCACAGTGAGCACACTATTCGGATAACCCAGTAAACATGCGGACATTGCCAGCACTAGACAGTTACTGTCTCTGAGGCCATTATGAGCTGGGAATATATTACTACACTAGTAGGGAGTGTAGGGAGGTGAGGATTATAAAACTGCGTCACTAGGTGATATTTATAGTGACCGGATGTGCCTAAAACATACTTTAACTACAAAATTCTGCACTTTATTACCAAAATTCAGCATTTAAGTTAACTAGTAAAGTGCAAAAACATGGGAAAATAATACTAGACACTTTCCAAAGTGTCAGGAATTCATTGTGTCACTAAAACAAATATTAACGACACTTTAAATGCTTATTTAGCACTTTAACGGATTAATATCCAACCGAACAACCGGACTTTACCCGGAACCTAAAAATATTGTCAATGACATTGTTTTTCCTTTTCTGAGCCAGTTAGGGTCCCCAAATACCCTAACACCCGTTATAATACATAACACACTAGTAACTAACTTAAATCTCTAACTAATCTAACTAGTGCTTAACTATATCATCCCAATCCAACTAAATACCCACCCCCTTCAACCGATCGGTTGCCCTAGGGAACACACACCACAAATTTTTTATTATTATATTCCATGTTGCCTAATATCTAGTAAGCATGTTGTTTGTTGGATAAAGCCTTAAAATGGTTTATAAATTTAACCAAGGAATCACCACTTTCATTCATTTCCACACATCAACAAAGTTTAGCTCTCTCTCTCTTTCCCTCTTGGAGACTCTCGGCCGAACACAACCATCATCACCACCACTACCTTCAAGTCTTGATCAACCATTTCTTACACACACAAAGGTGCACTAGGATCAACAACCAAGCTCGGTGCTTACGGAATCACAAGGACCTCTCTACATCGCTATTAACCACCTTGTTTTCGCTTTGATTCTTCCCTAGCCTTGAGCTAGTTGTAAGTGATTCTAAACACCCTCTTGATCTTGTCTAAAGTGGTTAATAAGAAGTTTAACGGATAAAATCAAGAACATGCGAAAACAAAACTAAAAGTCTTGTAAGAATGATGAACAAGAAGGTTAAAGAGTAAATAATGGTGTAAAACTCATGAATCTTGTTTAGTAATGATTATTTTATGTTGTTTAATGCTAGTAGTGGAACGGACCGTCATCTAACCGCGCTAGATCATGTTCATGGAACATGAACTAGCATTATGTTAAGTAGGAAAGTTACAAGATGACGAACCCTTTCATACATAAACATAGACTTGTGTAAAAATAGTTTTTCTTGTAAAATAGAGTTTTAAACTAGTAGATCTAAAGATCTACAAGTGGTATTTTCGAAGAACCAAGTAAAATATACAAGTCTTGTTTAAAAGCCGGATCTTTCATAAACTAAAAGGGTTTTTGTGAACAAACAAGTGTGTAAACACTTGTGTAACAAAAGGATTTAACAAAGAAATATTTCCGTAATTTTTTACTATAAGTTGTAAAGTTACATATTCTTTAAAAATAAAGCTTTCAAGAAACTGATTTTATTTTAAAGATGGAAAGATCTACTAAAAATGTTAGAAGGTTACTACATACTTTTACACAACTTACAAGTTCATGTGTTTGCGATCTATGCTTATTTTGGCTAGTTTGACGATTGAACATTGAATATTGATGATTGGAAAATTGTTGATTGAACTTTGAAAAGAAAATGATACGCTAGTAAGCGTGGCCACCTCCAGTTACAGAGGAAACTCTGGCGATTTTTTTCCAGAAATATAACACTTGGAAATATTTTTGTGACAGGTGTTATGAATATATTTTAACTTGTTTTTCTAAATAAAATTTGCCAATGATTTTTATTATAAAATAACCAAGTGTCGGAGGTGGATTTTCTTAAATAAAACTTGTTAAATATATATTGAGAATATATATTTCATAATAAAACACTTGTGTGATTTTATGATTATTTTGTGAACTTTATATTATTTTTAGGGTAAAAATAATATAACCTAGAAAATATCCTGAAGTAACGACTCCAAAATAATACCAACGCTATCACAAATAAATGTCTAACTTACACCGGTATTATTATTACCACCCGAACTTTAAATGTAACTTACTTATTTTTGGAAAAATACTCTTAAATGTGTATTTTGATAAAAGTGTTATTTTGGAAATTGTAAGGTATAAAATATAATATTTTTGGGAAAAATATGTATATTTTGGAGATAGAATATTTTAGACGAATGAATAAAAATATATTTTATTAGGTGAGACTTAATAATATATTTTTGGAATTACGAAAACGCACATGTATTAAAACCCCCATCCTTGGGAAGGAATATAATTAATAAATAATTAAGAAGTGTACATACGAAATAGTTGCCTAACTATTTCCCAAAAACTTAAACCTTAAGCCAAGGCACGGCCGTCCGTCTAATAGAAGTTAGTACGTGTAGGTCGTCACGCAGCAGGTTGATTTGGGATTGACTATTTCGAGACGCACTTCAGTAAGTTCATGTCCCCCCTTTCTCTTAACTGTTTTCAGTTTTATACTTCGGGGGTGAAATACATGTTACTGTGATTACGAATACTTTTTACATGGTATGGTTAGCGTAAGGAGGGTTACTACTTAGATCATGTGAGTGGGTAGGCGGGAACTGGAGGCCATTAATCCTCATTGTAGGACCGAGGGTCTTTAGCGGCAGATCTATCTGGGTGTAGCGAGCCCAGCCCCAGGCCCAACAGTACGGACCTCGGGGTAACTTGGTACCCGACGCAAAAATCTGCTAGGTTTGAGTCTTCCTACTGCACTTCACACATATCAATGACCTTGCAAACCATTGGTGATCTCTTTATTTCCTTATTTGCTACATACCAGGGATTTTAAACTTACAAAGGTTTTTACATACTCACTATACATGAACTCGCTCAACATTTTTGTTGATTTTTCCAACTTACATGTATTTCAGGGAATTAGGGATCTGGCAAGGTATGTTATGTTTTCCAGCTGCGTAAGAAGTGCGATGCCATCCAAGTTTGGGAGTTGTGGCTTTTACCTGGACGAGTCACAAGTCTTGAGCTGTGTTTGTTTCATGTTTGTGGTTGTGTCATTTGAACAATGTTTTTAGTTTGTTATGTTGCATTTTCGTTGCATGTGTCGACATTTGAAAACAATGTTGTGGTATATTGTTTTTAAAACATGAAGTAATGGATGATCATCATGGTTTTAAATTCATATAGCTTTGATGTGATTAAGCTATGGTATTAAGAAGTCACACCATAATAAACCCACGCTTTCGCAAAGCCAGGGTGTGACAGCTTGGTATCAGAGCCTTGATCATAGCGAACTAGGATTTCTTCTCGAGTCTAGACTATGATCACTAGGGCTCTCACGAAAACATTTTTACATTGCATACACTACGTCCAGATCCAGAGTGCAAAATATTTTTAAAGGTTATGGCTCAATCTGAGAGGCTGAGGGAGTAGTCTAGTGGGACTAGGGGGTTTAGTCTGGGAGGCTGGGAGGTTAGTCTAGTGGGACTAGAGGGTTCAGTCTGGGAGGCTGGGAGGATAATCTAGTGGGACTAGGAGGTTCAGTCTGAGAGGCTGGGAAGTTAATCTAGTGGGACTAAGAGGTTCAGTCTGAGAGGCTGGGAGGTTAATCTAGTGGGACTAGGAGGTTCAGTCTGAGAGGCTGGGAGGTTAGAACTAGTGGGACTAGGAGAATTACTTGATTGCTTATTGGTGACTAACATGTTTATTTGATTATATGATTGATTATTTATGCATGTGTGTGTTTGTGTTACAGACGTCATGCCTTCATCCGGTACTGGAGAGTCGGACACTACAGATCCCATGGCTATAGTATCAGACGACATAGTTTCATTGGAGCACGAGGTGTACACTTCCGATACTACCAGCACAGACGATGATGATTTCCAGCCCTTTGCACTGCCCGACGTCGTAGCCGAGCCTGCTGATGGCCATCTCGCTGGGGATTTACCACTCGTGGTGATCCCTGCTCCTGTACCCCTTGCCGCCTATCCGGTTGTTGATATGCCACTTGTTGATGTTTCTGACGATGATGTCGATTTATTTGAGGAGGACCCACTTGAGGATGACCTTGAGGGTCAGGCCCCTATTGCTGCCGGTGATATTCTACTGCTTGCTGATGCTCCTGTAGAGGAGGCTCCCGTTCATTCACCTGTTCCAGACTCCTTTGAGTCTGTGGCGTCCGCATCTTTGCATACACAGGGAGTACAGCACCACTCACACGACGCCGACCCTGATATGGCGTCATCGGCTGCACCTACACATGACTTTGAGTTTGATCACGATTTTGAGGATGATCCTGTTTTTCCACCTAGTTTTGATCCAGACCATGACATTGAGTTCATACACTTAGACCAGCCCCTGGAGGATCCTGTAGCCCCTGTCGATCCCTTGTTTGCTGATCCCGCTGATTTCGAGATGGAGTTTGTCGATCCGGAGCCTGCTGTGGCCCCTGAGCCAGGCGTTGCTCCTGACCCCGCATTGGAGCATGACCCTGTTCATGCCGATGCACCTGCTGTTGCTCCTTTGGTTGATGATATACCTGTTGATGATCATCCTGTTGTTGTTCCACAGTTGGTGGATGATCATGCTGTTGATGTTTATATTGATGCTCCATTGTTGTTAGAGGATCCTGTTGTCGCCCCACTTCCAGATCCTATGCCGGTGATGTTCGACCGCGCACCTTTTGCGACCCACATTGATCCACGATACTCGCACACCCGCAATGGGTGGATAGATGATGACGATGATTACCCACCTTTCGTGATACCAGTTACACCACCTGTAGCCCCCGTTTCAGCCCCTGTTTCAGCTCCCATCGACGTACCTTTGCTTCCCACACATATCACAGATACTCACCGCACAGATCTCCCGATCACTTATCTCCAGGACATTCCTCCACCCCGTCCTAGGGAGGGTTCGTCACGTCATCCGTTTGGTCATACACCTTTTGTGTCAGGAGGAGGCCAGTTTGTGCCTCAGATTGTTCATCCCACTGTTGTTCCCACCATTGCACCATTTACTATACCATCCTTCGCTCCATCTAGTGAGCCGTTCCTTTGGACTATGCCCCTCATTATGCCACCGACGGATCCGTATCACCCATACCACGTCGGGTATTCTACAGAGGATGTTCTCACATCTTTCATGATACAGCAGGAGGCGCTGACCCGTCGCGTACAGGAGCTAGAGAAAGCTCAGCGACTCCCGTGCCAGTGCCAGACCCCACCTGCAGTATCACACCCTCCTCGACCACTTTCACCTGATTATGCCGCTCGTTTTTGGACTCCCGAGCAGCAGATAGCATACTTACTACGCGCTCATCGCGCTATGGAGGAGGACTGGCTTCATATGCGACGTTTACTCTTTTCTCGTTTTCCCCCTCCTCCACCACCATCAGCTTAGGCCTTTTTGTACGACACGAGTAGATTTTTGGTGAGACGACCGCGATTATGCAGATTACACAGCTTTTGGAGACCACATTTTGGATGTTATGACTTTTGATGATTTGTATATTTGATGTTGTTGTCACTGACTAGATATTTTGGACTAGGGCGATGTGGCCCTTAGTCACTGATGATGTATGATACAGTTATGTACTTGTAAACCTTACAATGTGGTCTTGATTTATGACAACGCAATCGCAGTATTCTCATTATATGTTGGGTTGATTATTGATTGTTTATGTTCTATAACATGAGATGTTATGTGGTTGATTTATTTATAACATGAGATGTTATGTGTTGATATTGTTGAATACATACGTATACTTTACTTACAATGACCTGACCAACGTGAACCATCTTTAAGAAGATGCCACCAAGACGCCAAACGCGTATGCCTGCCAACGAGGCAGAACTTCAAGGATTCATTGCTGCCGCCATTGCGCAGTATGCAGCCTCACAAGGAGGAACCAGCAGAAGCAATTCGAACAATAACGGCAACAACCATCCACCACATGGTAATGTTAAGTCGTTGAGACATACTACAATACATTTGGAGATTTATAGCACGTCCGCTAATACCATTTGTATATTCTAACGTATGTGCAGGGTGCACTTACAAGCAGTTCCTAGACTGCAAGCCTGTGAACTTTGACGGCACCGGAGGTGCTGTTGCTTTTGTAAGATGGGCCGAAAAGACGGAGTCTGTTCTCCGAATGAGCAAGTGCGCTCCAGACCAACAAGTGACTTACATTTCAGGGCTATTTTTGGACGGAGCCCTGTCCTGGTGGAACTTACAAGTGCAAACTCTTGGTGAAGCCACTGCTTACGCGTTGACCTAGGCTGAGTTAAAAGAGTTGATACGAAGGAAGTATTGTTCTCGTGCTGAGATACAAAGGTTGGAGACTGAGTTTTGGCATTTGAGGATGGACGGTCCCAAAATCGCGGAGTATGTTCAGAGATTCCACGACCTGTCTCATGTGGTACCTTATATGGTTACACCGGAATTCAAGCGAATCGAGCGCTTTATCTGGGGTTTAGCTCCACAGATCATGAGTATGGTCACTACTTCCAAGCCTGCAACAATCACAGAGGCTATCAATCTGAGCGTGTCTCTTACTGAGGAAGCCATCCGCCTAAACAAGTTTTCGAATGTTGAGCCAAAGAAGAAAGAGACTCACATAGAGTCGTCTGGTGAGAATAAGAGGAAATTCTCGAACTTCAAGCAGGGAACTAGCAGTGTTGGCAAGAAAGGAGAATCAAGCGCACCGGTCCAAGCTGCAACCGGTGTTGGAAAGAAGGGGAAAGGATATATGGGTACGCATCCCAAGTGTAACACCTGCCAGCGTCATCATTCTGGCCGATGTGGGCCAAAAGTATGTGAAGCTTGTGGAAAAGTTGGCCACCTGAAGGATAACTGCTGGGCTAGTGCAGGCCGGGGAGGCCAAGGAGGTTTTGGTAATCGGAACAATAATCGAGGTGGCAATGGAAATCGTGTACAAGGGAATAATGGAGGTAATGGAAATCGAGGGAACAATGCAAATCAAGCTGGGGACGCGAATCGAAATCAAAACAACAATCAAGCGGGGAACGGAGGAGGAAATGGTCAAAAACTGGGTTGTTTTAACTGTGGTGACATTGGGCATTTTAAGAGGGACTGCCCAGGATTGATTCAAGCCCGCGGAAGAGTGTTTAACATGGAGGCGAGGGAAGCGCGCCAGGATCCCAATGTTGTTACTGGTATGTTCCCTATAAACCAACGATTTGCATCCGTTTTATTTGATACTGGTGTGGATTATAGTTTCGTGTCATTAGAATTTAAGAAAATACTTGGGTTGACGCCTAGTAAGTTAGACGTTCCGTACTCCATCGAATTAGAAAATGGGAAACTAGTTGAGACCAGTGAAGTTGTCCGAGGATGTGTGATTGAACTAGGAGGGCACGAGTTTACGCTAGACTTACTACCTGTCGAGTTGGGAAGCTTTGATGTGGAAGTGGGAATGGATTGGCTATCGAGTAACAAGGCCGAGATTGTTTGCCATGAGAAGCCCATCCGCATCCCGTTGACGGATGAAGAAACAATCATAGTGCACGGAGAGAAGCATGATACGCCGCTGAGAATTATTAGCTGCCTGAAAGCTAGAAAGTGTTTACGGAAGGGATGTGTTGCATTCTTAGCACACATCGTGGATAAGAAAGTTGTTGAACCAAAGATTAAAGACATTCCAGTCGTCAAGGAATATCCGGAGGTCTTTCCAGAAGACTTGCCAGGATTACCGCCCCCAAGGCAAGTCGAGTTCCACATTGACTTGGTTCCAGGCGCCGCGCCTGTAGCCAAGGCACCCTATAGACTTGCGCCGTCGGAGAGGCAGGAGTTGTCGACACAACTCCAGGAGCTATTGGATAAAGGATTCATCAGACCAAGCTTCTCACCTTGGGGAGCTCCAGTATTGTTCGTTAAGAAGAAAGACGGTAGTTTCCGTATGTGCATTGATTACCGAGAGCTTAATAAGTTGACGATCAAGAACAGATACCCTTTGCCGATAATCGATGATCTTTTCGACCAACTGCAAGGTTCAAGCTACTACTCGAAGATCGATTTGGGATCTGGTTACCATCAGCTGAGAATACAGGAGGAAAGTATTCCTAAAACCGCTTTTAGAACTCGCTATGGACACTACGAGTTCCTAGTTATGCCATTTGGGTTGACAAACGCACCTGCAGTTTTCATGGACCTAATGAACCGAGTGTGTAAGCCGTACTTGGACAAGTTTGTGATTGTGTTCATAGACGATATCTTGATTTATTCAAAGACGAAGAATGAACACGAACAGCATCTATGAGCTATTTTGGAGTTGCTGAAAAAGGAAAAGTTGTATGCCAAATTCTCAAAGTGCGAGTTTTGGCTACGCGAAGTCCAGTTTCTTGGACACGTGGTTAATGGAAATGGAATCCATGTTGATCCCACAAAGATCGAGGCGATAAAGAGCTGGGAGACTCCAAAGACGCCGACCGAGATTCGCCAGTTCTTAGGTTTGGCTGGCTACTATCGAAGATTCATTGAGGATTTTTCAAAGATTGCTCAACCATTGACCTTCTTCACACAGAAGGATAAAAAGTTTGATTGGGGAATCAAGCAAGAAGAAGCGTTTCAGTTGTTGAAGAACAAGCTTTGTGACGCACCGATTTTATCGCTGCCAGAAGGAATTGATGATTTCGTGGTATAATGTGACGCCTCGCGTCAAGGATTGGGTTGCGTGTTGATGCAACGCCAGAAAGTTATAACTTACGCTTCACGCCAATTGAAAGTTCATGAAAAGAACTATACCACGCATGATTTGGAGCTAGGCGCAGTGGTATTTGCGCTGAAAATTTGGAGACATTATTTGTATGGTACAAAGTGTACAATCTTTACGGATCATAAGAGTCTGCAGCACATATTCGACCAGAAAGAGCTTAATATGAGGCAAAGACGTTGGGTCGAGTTATTGAACGATTATGATTGCGAGATCAAATACCACCCAGGGAAAGCGAATGTGGTCGCTGATGCCCTGAGTTGAAAAGAAAGGATCAAGCCCATAAGGGTTAGGGCTTTGGAGATGATTGTCCAGACAGACCTCACTTTACGTATTCGTATCGCTCAGAAAGAGGCTCTGAAAGAAAGGAACATTGAAAAGGAATATCTCCGTGGGATGGAGAAGCAATTAGTGCCAAACGAGGAAGGAACGCTATGCTTCATGAAAAGGATTTGGGTTCCTCTGTTTGGTGGTTTGAGAAAAAGTTATCTTTTATGAAGCTCACAAATCACGGTACTCTATCCACCCAGGAGCGGATAAGATGTACCAAGATCTTAAGGGTTATTATTGGTGGCCTAGGATGAAAGGCGATGTTGCTGTTTATGTTAGCAAGTGTTTAACGTGCGCCAAAGTGAAAGCTGAATACCAGAAGCCTTCAGGACTTCTGCAACAACCCGAGATTCCCAAGTGGAAATGGGAACAGATTTCGATGGACTTCATAACAAAGCTGCCAAAGACACCCAGAGGCCATGATATGATTTGGGTGATAGTTGACCGCCTAACAAAGTCCGCACATTTCTTACCAATCAAAGAAAAGGACAACACGAGTAAACTTGCGGAAATATACATGCGAGAGATCGTTGCACGTCATGGAGTGCCTCTCTCAATCATCTCTGATAGAGATGGACGCTTCATATCAAGGATTTGGCAATCCTTCCAAGAAGCTTTTGGCTCGCAGTTGAATCTGAGCACTGCATTTCATCCGCAAACTGATGGCCAAAGTGAACGAACTATTTAGACATTGGAGGATATGCTGAGAGCATGTGTAATGGATTTGGGTGGTAGCTGGGATAAACATTTACCTTTGGTCGAATTTTCGTACAACAATAGCTGATGCATGTGATAGGCAGCTTGTTGGTCCCGAAATAGTTCACGAGACGATAGACAAGATTGCGCAGATTCGAAAACGCATCGAGGTGGCTCGCGACAGGAAGAAAGCCTATGCAGATCCAAAGAGGAAACCTTTGGAATTTCAAGTTGGGGATATGGTTTTATTGAAGGTTTCACCCTAGAAGGGTGTGGCACGCTTCGGAAAGCGTGGGAAGTTGAATCCGCGTTACATTGGCCCTTTCAGAATCCTGCAAAGGATTGGGCTTCTTGCCTACAAGTTGGACCTACCTGCTGAACTCAATGGTGTTCACGATACATTCCATGTATCAAATTTGAGAAAGAGTCCAACACAAGAAACAGTGATCATTCCTGCTGACGAAGTTCATATCGACGACACACTCCGCTTTACCGAAGAACCCGTCGAGGTCACGGATTGGAAAGTTAACAAAACTCGCAGGAGCAGTGTCAAACTCGTCAAAGTTCGATAGAATGCAAGACATGGACCTGAATTCACGTGGGAACGTGAGGATCGTATGAAAGAAAAATACCCCCATTTATTTCCCAAGACCCCTGCAACTATAAGCAGAGCCTAAAATTTTGGGACGAAATTTATTTAACGGGGGGGAATGTGACAACCCTCACCAAACCAGGTATCCGTACAAATTAATTAATATTTAATTAATGCTAAATTACTGTGCTTACTTACAATTGTGATTGAACGGCTTCTTGATTTCTGATACATACATATTCATGCATCATACTTTATTACTGTCACTCTATTATTTACACATAAACATCAGTGACAACCTTGATGCACAAAAGCACAGTGAGCACACTATACGGATAACCCAGTAAACATGCGGACATTGCCAGCACTAGACAGTTACTGTCTCTGACGCCATTATGAGCCGGGAATAGATTACTACACTAGTAGGGAGTGTAGGGAGGTGAGGATTATAAAACTGCGTCACTAGGTGATATTTATAGTGACCGGATGTGCCTAAAACATACTTTAACTACAAAATTTGGCACTTTATTACCAAAATTCAGCATTTAAGTTAACTAGCAAAGTGTAAAAACATGGGAAAATAATACGAGACACTTTCCAAAGTGTCAGGAATTCATTGTGTCACTAAAACAAATATTAACGACACTTTAAATGCTTATTTAGCACTTTAACGGATTAATATCCAACCGAACAACCGGACTTTACCCGGAACCTAAAAATATTGTTAATGACATTGTTTTTCCTTTTCTGAGCCAGTTAGGGTCCCCGAATACCCTAACACCCGTTATAATATATAACACACTAGTAACTAACTTAAATCTCTAACTAATCTAACTAGTGCTTAACTATATCCTCCCAAACCAACTAAATACCCACCCCCTTCAACCGATCGGTTCCCCTAGGGAACACACACCACAAATTTTTGATTATTATATTCCATGTTGCCTAATATCTAGTAAGCATGTTGTTTGTTGGATAAAGCCTTAAAATGGTTTATAAATTTAACCAAGGAATCACCACTTTCATTCATTTCCACACATCAACAAAGTTTAGCTCTCTCTCTTTCCCTCTTGGAGACTCTCGGCCGAACACAACCATCATCACCACCACTACCTTCAAGTCTTGATCAACCATTTCTTACACACACAAAGGTGCACTAGGATCAACAACCAAGCTCGGTGCTTACGGAATCACAAGGACCTCTCTACATCGCTATTAACCACCTTGTTTTCGCTTTGATTCTTCCCTAGCCTTGAGCTAGTTGTAAATGATTCTAAACACCCTCTTGATCTTGTCCAAAGTGGTTAATAAGAAGTTTAACGGATAAAAATCAAGAACATGCGAAAACAAAACTAAAAGTCTTGTAAGAATGATGAACAAGATGGTTAAAGAGTAAATAATGGTGTAAAACTCATAAATCTTGTTTAGTAATGATTATTTTATGTTGTTTAATGCTAGTAGTGGAACGGACCGTCATCTAACCACGCTAGATCATGTTCATGGAACATGAACTAGCATTATGTTAAGTAGGAAAGTTACAAGATGACGAACCCTTTCATACATAAACATGGACTTGTGTAAAAATAGTTTTTCTTGTAAAATAGAGTTTTAAACTAGTAGATCTAAAGATCTACAAGTGGTATTTTCGAAGAACCAAGTAAAATATACAAGTCTTGTTTAAAAGCCGGATCTTTCATAAACTAAAAGGGTTTTTGTGAACAAACAAGTGTGTAAACACTTGTGTAACAAAAGGATTTAACAAAGAAATATTTCCGTAATTTTTTACTATAAGTTGTAAAGTTACATATTCTTTAAAAATAAAGCTTTCAAGAAACTGATTTTATTTTAAAGATGGAAAGATCTACTAAAAATGTTAGAAGGTTACTACATACTTTTACACAACTTACAAGTTCATGTGTTTGCGATCTATGCTTATTTTGGCTAGTTTGACGATTGAACATTGAATATTGATGATTGGAAAATTGTTGATTGAATTTTGAAAAGAAAATGATACGCTAGTAAGCGTTGCCACCTCCAGTTACAGAGGAAACTCTGGCGAAATTTTTCCAGAAATATAACACTTGGAAATATTTTTGTGACAAGTGTTATGAATATATTTTAACTTGTTTTTCTAAATAAAATTCGCCAATGATTTTTATTATAAAATAACCAAGTGTCGGAGGTGGATTTTCTTAAATAAAACTTGTTAAATATATATTAAGAATATATATTTCATAATAAAACACTTGTGTGATTTTATGATTATTTTGTGAACTTTATATTATTTTTAGGGTAAAAATAATATAACATGGAAAATATCCTGAAGTAACGACTCCAAAATAATACCAACGCTATCACAAATAAATGTCTAAGTTACACCGGCATTATTATTACCACCCGAACTTTAAATGTAACTTACGTATTTTTGGAAAAATACTCTTAAATGTGTATTTTGATAAAAGTGTTATTTTGGAAATTGTAAGGTATAAAATATAATATTTTTGGGAAAAATATGTATATTTTGGAGATAGAATATTTTAGACGAATGAATAAAAATATATTTTATTAGGTGAGACTTAATAATATATTTTTGGAATTACGAAAACGCACATGTATTAAAACCCCCATCCTTGGGAAGGAATATAATTAATAAATAATTAAGAAGTGTACATACGAAATAGTTGCCTAACTATTTCCCAAAAACTTAAACCTTAAGCCAAGGCACGGCCGTCCGTCTAATAGAAGTTAGTACGTGTAGGTCGTCACGCAGCAGGTTGATTTGGGATTGACTATTTCGAGACGCACTTCAGTGAGTTCATGTCCCCCCTTTCTCTTAACTGTTTTCAGTTTTATACTTCGGGGGTGAAATACATGTTACAATGATTACGGATACTTTTTACATGGTATGGTTAGCGTAAGGAGGGTTACTACTTAGATCATGTGAGTGGGTAGGCGGGAACTGGAGGCCATTAATCCTCATTGTAGGACCGATGGTCTTTAGCAGTAAATCTATCTGGGTGTAGCGAGCCCGGCCCCAGGCCCAACAGTACGGACCTCGGGGTGACTTGGTACCCGACGCAAAAATCTGCTAGGTTTGAGTCTTCCTACTGCACTTCACACATATCAATGGCCTTGCAAACCATTGGTGATCTCTTTATTTCCTTATTTGCTACATACCAGGGATTTTAAACTTACAAAGGTTTTACATATTCACTATACATGAAATCGCTCAACATTTTTGTTGATTTTTCCAACTTACATGTATTTCAGGGAATTAGGGATCTGGCAAGGTATGTTATATTTTCCAGCTGCGTAAGAAGTGCGATGTCATCCAAGTTTGGGAGTTGTGGCTTTTACCTGGACGAGTCACAAGTCTTGAGCTGTGTTTGTTTCATGTCTGTGGTTATGTCATTTGAACAATGTTTTTAGTTTGTTATGTTGCATTTTCGATGCATGTGTCGACATTTGAAAACAATGTTGTGGTATATTGTTTTTAAAACATGAAGTAATGGATGATCATCGTGGTTTTAAATTCATATAGTTTTGATGTGATTAAGCTATGGTATTAAGAAGTCACACCATAATAAACCCATGCTTCCGCAAAGCCAGGGTGTGACAGTAAGCCCCGCTTATCTTCTACGCGGGCTGCGTGAGAGTCCAGTTCAGCAACTATATAAAGAACACATCGGGCTTCAATTTAGTTCGTTCATTTTTCATTTCTCAATCACAATTTCTGAATATTAGGCATAGAAAGCTGGTATTATATCCCCCTAATTAGCGAGGTTCTGCTCCGTTGTAAGTATTATAACCCTGGATTCGTAATAGATACGCTGCCCGATTGATTTAGGGTTCCGTAATAACTGTCGTGGTTCTGCCCGACGTAGTTGTTGGAATACCGTCTCGGGGAGGGTATCATTAATATTTTCAAAGGGTTATGATACTAACCTATGTACATTTGTGAAAATTATAGATTAATCCCAGGAAACCCTTACGCGAAGTCTAAGATAGCAATGTGAGTTTATCCTCTTTTTGTTAACCTTTTTGTAATATTTTACAAAACCTTAAATGTTTTACAATGTGATTAAGCGGTGATTGAGTCTTTGTAGTTCTTCAATTACTGCCGGTATGTTGGGGTTTTGTATACAAAATTTACTACTGCGAGTAGTAAGTCGGGATGAAAGTACGTTACCATTGGACAACGAGTTAGCCAATGTGTAATATGACCCACAAGTCAGGATTGACAGTACTGAATGAGTAATTGTGTAGAAATAAACAATGTGATCACTCTCAATACTGTTTTAATTGATAAAATGTTTCTTGATTAAACTGGGATTCACTCACCAGTATTTCCCACTAACAAATGTTTTTAAAACGTGTTTCAGGTAACAAAATGTGACAGCCAATTAGTAAAAAGCCAGCTGGAGAGCACTGACAGCCAATTAATAAAAGTTACCTAAAAGACGATGTTTTAAATTCAATAAAATTGGGTTTATCCCTATAAACATATTGTAATAAGAAACTTGGGTTTTGCCCATGTGATTATTAATATTAAATATGGTGGTTTTACTCTGATAAACATTACCTAACTACGGTCCTGATGTAATTTCCGCTGCCAAATTAACCAACTGATACCACCGAAACGATGAGCTCGCGTCCGCCCGTTCCCGGGACAGATAACGGATCGGGGGTTGCGACATTACCGTTTGGCACCCGCAGAAATGCAAGAACTAAAGAAACAATTAGATGAATTGTTAGAGAAAGCATTCATACAACCAAGTTCATCACCTTGGGGAGCGCCGATCTTATTTGTTAAAAAGAAGGACGGATCAATACGTATGTGCATACCGTGAATTGAACAAGGTCACAATTAAGAATCGGTATCCATTACCAAGAATTGATGATCTGTTTGATCAATTGCAAGGAGCACGATTTTTCTCAAAAATCGATTTAAGGTCAGGATATCATCAATTAAAAGTACAGGAAGAGGACATTCCTAAGACCGCCTTCAGAACAAGGTATGGCCATTATGAATTTACTGTCATGCCATTTTCTTTAACCAATGCCCCAGCTGCATTCATGGACATGATGAACCGAATATGTAAGCCATATTTGGATAAATTCATAATTGTCTTTATAGATGATATTCTCATTTACTCTAAGAGTAAAGAGGAACATGCAAAGAATTTGCACGCACTTCTAAGTTTATTGAGAAAGGAGAAGCTTTATGCTAAATTTTTGAAGTGTGAGTTTTGCTTAGAACAGGTACAATTTCTCGGACACCTAGTTGATCATGAAGGAATTCATGTAGATTCCACCAAAATCGAGGCGATAACCAATTGGAAAACCCCTGAATCACCAACCGAGGTTAGAAGTTTCTTAGGATTGGCCAGTTATTATAGAAGATTTATTCGAGATTTTTCAAGAATAGCCATTCCTTTAACTAAGTTAACCTGTAAATCCATTAAGTTTGAATGTGGACCAAAACAAGAAGAAGCCTTTAGAATCCTTAAGCAAAGATTAACCCATGCACCCACACTAGCGTTACTAGAAGGAACTGAAGATTTCGTAATCTATTGTGACGCTTCCAAATTAGGTTATGGATGTGTATTAATGCAACGTTAAAAGGTTATAGCTTACGCCTCTAGACAACTTAAGAATCATGAAGAGAATTATTCAACTCATGATCTAGAGTTAGGAGCTATAATTTTTGCCCTTAAAATTTGGAGACATTACCTTTACGGTAGTAAGTTTACCATATTTACCGACCATAAGAGTTTAAAATATGTCTTCGGGCAAAAGGATTTGATTATGAGACAAAGACACTGGATGGAATTATTTAGTGATTTTTATTGTGATATCCAGTACCATGCAGGAAAGGCAAATGTAGTTGCTGATGCTTTAAGCCGAAAGTATCATGAAAAGCCAAAAAGAGTACGTTCACTTAAATTAAATCTGCAAGTAGATTTAAATGGACAAATTAGAATGGCACAAGAATCAGTAATCAAGGATGATACTGAGAAGTTAAAAGGAATAATTAAGGAATTAGAACAAGGAACAGATGGGATTTGGAGATTCCATAAGAAAAGAATGTGGATACCTAAATTAGGAAACCTACGTCACCGTATATTAAATGAAGCCCATAAGTCTAAGTATACGATGCATCCTGGAAGTGATAAGATGTATCATGACTTAAGAAAGAATTTCTGGTGGATATGAATGAAAAAGGATATAGCTGCATATGTTTCCAAGTGTTTAACCTGTTCACAAGTCAAAGCTGAACATCAGAAACCTTCAGGTTTATTGCAACAATTAGAAATACCTGTTTAGAAATGGGAATTAATAACAATGGATTTTGTTACTAAATTACCCAAAACAAGAAAAGGTAATGATACAATCTGGGTGATTGTAGATAGGTTAACCAAATCAGCTCATTTCCTACCAATGAAGGAAACTTTCAGTATGGAACAATTAGCTAAATTATATGTAAATAAAGTAGTTTCTTTACATGGAATTCCTCTATCAATTGTTTCTGACAGTGATAGTCGTTTTACCTCACATTTTTGGACAAGTTTCCAAAAAAGCCATGGGAACCAAGTTGAATTTAAGCACCGCTTATCATCCTCAAACGGACGGACAAAGCGAAGGATAATTCAGACAATGGATGATATTCTTAGAGCTTGTGTAATTGATTTCGTAGGTAATTGGGACGATCATTTACCATTGATAGAATTTTCTTATAATAACAGTTATCACACGAGTATCAATGCTGCACCATTCGAAGCACTTTATGGACGAAAGTGCCGAACGCTAGTCTGTTGGGCAGAAATTGGAGAAAAGCAACTATCTGGACCTGAGATAGTACAAGAAACAACAGACAAAATCATTCAAGTCAAGGAATGACTGAAAGCAGCAAGTGATCGACAAAAGAGTTATGCTGATAACAGACGAAAGCCGTTGGAATTTCAAGTAGGAGATAAAGTATTATTAAAAGTCTCTCCTTGGAAAGGAGTGGTGAGATTCATCAAGAGGGGAAAGCTAAGCCCCAGGTATGTTGGACCTTTTGAGATTATTAGACGAATAGGACATGTAGCCTATCAGCTACAACTGCCAGAGGAAATGGCAAGGATACATGATGTATTTCATGTATCTAATCTCAAGAAATGTTTAGCTGATGAATCACTAATAATACCTCTTAAGGATATAGAGGTAAATGAACAGTTAAAATTTGTAGAAAGACCTCTACAAATTGAAGACAGGAAAGTCAAGAATGTCAAACACAAGAGATTAGTTCTGGTCAAAGTGAAGGGGGACTCCAAAAGAGGACCAGAATACACATGGGAGCTTGAATCAGAAATGCAAAGGAAATACCCACACTTGTTCCAGTAGACCTCGAGGACGAGCTCTAAAATAAGGTGGGAAGGTTATAACAACCCTCCTGAAAATTTTTCTGACGCTCTAATATATTTTAAAATATTCCCATATGTCCTAAAATACACCCAGTATGTGAAAACCGAGCCCAAATATGAAATATCATTAAAAATAATTAAAAAACAAGAAAAATGAAGTTTACGCGGGGCGCGTAAGCCATCTCTTGAGCTTACGCGGGCCGCGATAGCTCTAAGGTCAGGCGAGCCCTGGTTTTGACACGTGTCATAACGCGTGTTGAAGCTAGTTCGTGACCCAGATCACCTACGCCTAGAACCCCCTAGTATGCCGGCCGCGTAGGCCTTAGCCTAACCTTACGCGGGTCGCGAGGACATCAATTTTCAGCCTTATATAAGAAGGCATTGGGATTTCGTTTTCCGTCGCTCATTTCTTTTCTTTCTTACGAAATTCTTAAGTAATTCCCCCTAATTAACGAAGTTCTGCCCCATTGTAAGTATTATAACCCCAGTTACGTATTAGATACGCTGCCCGATTGATCAAGGGTTCCGTAATAACTGTCATGGTTCTGCCCGACGTAGTTATTGGAATACCGTCTCGGGGAGGGTATCATTAATATAAATAAAGGGTTATTATACTAACATATGTACATTTGTGTAAATTATAGATAAATCACCAGGAAACCCTAAAAGAAGTCTAAGATGGCAATGTGAGTTTATCCGCTTTTTGTAAACCTTTTTGTAAACTATTTTACAAAACCTTAAATGTTTTACAATATGATTAAGCACTGATTGAGTCTTTGTAGTTCTTTAATTACTGCCTGTATGTTGGGGTTTTGTATACAAAATGTGGAACACGTTACCATTGGACAACGAGTTAGCCAATGTGTAATATGACCCACCAGTCAGGATTGACAGTACTGAATGAGTAATTGTGTAGAAATAAACAATGTGATGGCTCTCAATACTGTGTTAATTGATAAAATGTTTCTTGATTAAACTGGGATTCACTCACTAGTATTTATCACTGACAAATGTTTTTAAAACGCGTTTCAGGTAACATAATGTGACAGCCAAATTAGAAGAAAGCCAGCTTAAGAGAACTGACGGCTTGGAAAAATGTGGCTATAAAAGTTACCTAAAAGTCGATGTTTTAAATTCAATAAAATAGGGTTTATCCCTATGTTGTAATAAGAAACTTGGGTTTTACCCATGTGGTTATTAATATAAAATATGGTGGTTTTTACTCTGATAAACATTTCCTAACTACGGTCCTGATGAATTTCCACTACCAAATTAATAAACAAAATGATACCACCACAAATGATGTTCACGGCCGCCCGTTCCTGGGACAGATAAGGGGTGGGGGTTGCAACAACGGGTCAAACATCAGATTTTGGTTAGATGTTTAGGTAGGTGATACCAATCTCCAATCTACCTTTCCATCTCTTTTCAGAATTGAGAAATCAAAATTCCGCCTCATTAAAGACTACATTGTCTTGTTGAGTAGAACTTTTCAATTGTCATGGCACTGGTCCGCTACCCCTACCAGTTCTGCTGAAATAAGTGAACTACATGTCTACACTACTTTGTTGTCTGCGTTTCAATTCAGTGAGAGTTCGGACTGCTGGTGTGACACCCCGTGAAAACACTTTAACATATTTGCTTATCAGTGACTACACGCTAAATTTCGGGACGAAATTTCCTATAACTTGGGGATAATGTGACACTTCGGGTTCTTCCCGCACAAGCTTATTGTACGAAACGATTACGTAAATCTATTAACTTAGAAATCTAAATTTATAACCTTATCTTTTTGCAAAATTAAGAGAGTTCTATATGATGTCTATATATAACGATAAACAAGCTTAGACACGCACATACCCGAACACTTACAACTTCACGGTGTTGGGCGGTTTTCTGGGCTGCACCCTTAAGAGTCGCACACCCCTAGACTAATCAGCCCAACAGAAGCCCATATACACCTAAGTTTGCCCTAACGAGGCCGCACAGTGGGAAAAGCACACACATTGAGTGTGTGAGCATTATGATGGAACATTAATACCATCATCAGCCGATAACAAGGACTAGGTCCAAATATATTTGGGCAGAAATCCCTATACCCTCTCTCTAACCTTTCTCACTCTTAAAACCTGCAACACCACCGATACCCTCTCTTCTTCTCCATTCCGTCTCCGATAGCTTACAACTCTCCAAACCCGGATCACCGTCTCTTCCTTTCGCTTGACACACTCCGTTACGACTCTCATTCCAGGACGTGGTCGGTCTTAATAACTAAAACAAGTGAAACACTCTGCCGAGCAAACCAAGGTGAGTTCACACACAATAAAAGCATGCGTCCCGGGGAGGGACACAGACAAACTATTATCCTTTAAAACGATATTTTTAAACTGCTATTCCTGGGGAGGGAATACATTTGGATATTATTTATAAATCACAACTAGCAAAACTAAACGAAACTCTATCATGGAAAGTCCCTACTTTACGATAACGATTAGTTGCTGGGGGCAAACGGGATATTAGTTGAGAGCGCTATTAGGTTTGACAAACCTCACACCATGACTTGGGGGATCATGCGTGAACTAATAGTCCTTAATCTTGGTCAATGACGATAGACATTGACTTGGGGCACAACAAGACAACGTCTCAAGATTCAGTACTGCAGTTTAGTGAGCTTACATACGGGGTAGCTCCCCATAACGTGATTATAAATGATTTATCTAAACAACTTACGTTTTTCTTAAACTTAAAACTGGATAACTCTTGAACTCGCCAACTTTATGTTGACACCCTACTGCATGCTTTGCAGGTAATCCATGATGGCAGGAGCTTGAGGCTTGAGGAGTGTAGTGGTTGCATTAACCCGTGTCAGGTTTTTAATAAATTTAAACTTTAGACTTTTGAATTAACTGTTGAACTATGCTTCCGCTATTTCCTTATATGATGTTTTAAACCCTAAGACTTAAACGTGGACTTTAATTGCTACTAGTCATATTTTGATAAATTGCTTTATAGTTATGAACGTTCGATATGACTGGTGGCTGGATCCTGGTCAGTCGCACGTCTCGCGGTAATACTTCGAATGTGGAATTTGAGGGTGTGACAACTGGACTTGGAGGCCGAGCTCTGATGGTGCCTTCTCAGTCAGGTCTATGCGGAATCTCCTTGTCTCTCCGAGTCCATCCTCAGGTATTGATGCAGGTCTTTGGAACAAATGGCTCCCCAAAAAGTGAATGTGTTCTGGTGGCGTCTTCGACTCGACAGGCACCCCACTAAAACAGGTTTGCTTAGGAGAGGTATCGGAGTGAATAATACTTTATGTCCGCTATGCAACGAGGAAGAAGAAACTCTGAATCATCTTATGATATCTTGTTACGTGGCGTCCGTCGTGTGGCAAAAAATATCATCATGGTGTCGCATACCGCCAGTATTCGCGTTCTCTCTATCTGATATCATTAACATGCATCGTTATGTCGAAGGTTCGGAGGTCAAAAGCCAAGCCGTCCATGCTGTGCAATGCTAGGGGATTGCTCTATTCAGAACTGTCCCAATTTGCGAGAACCTTTGATAAGCATATCTAAATTACATAGAATATATTTAATTGTGTTTAAAATTGTTACATTTAATTTTTTTTCTATATATCGTACAATACGCCTTAACGAACATTGCGTATGCGATGGCAAGTCGCACATTATAACAGGAAATTGCATGTTGACAAATTAAGAAGTTCACATGGTCAAACAAGTACATAAATCGCATGGTGATAATTAACCAAAATCGCATGTTGATGAATACCCAAAATCGCATGTTGATGAATAACCAAAATCGTATGAACTTCAGTAATACCAAAATCGCATGTTGATAATGCCTCGCGTACGCAATGTACGTTAATCCGCCCCTCTCTCTCTCTATATATATATATATATGAGTTCTTATTTTTACCTTAACCTATATATAGACATTATTACAATGATGACAAGAATGTAACAAATAAAAAGGTAGAGAGAATAAAAGAGCTTTTGTTTGCTTTTAACCAAAGAAGGGGTTTCATCAGCTTTTTGTTTTTTATTAATTTTTGCTAATTTCAACGTCTCTAATTGTACTTCTAAATCTACACATTTGTCTATATGAAACTTGAACCTTCAATGTATATTGACACCATTAGGCTACAAGCTCTTTGGCCTTTGGTATTGGATTCTTAAATAGCAAATATCTTTCATATTTCGTTTTTAAAATAAGTTATAGTACAAAATTCAAAATTTTATGCTCATTAACTTAATATGATTTATTATGCTAAAATTAAAAAAAAAAACATATTTTTTAAATAGGGTATCATGCATTGTTGATAATAAGATTATGTCAACCCTATTACAATGGTGTGTCTACTCCCTAGAGTAGTTTGCTATTTTGATGAGTTTTAATACTCAAATATGAAACAGTGTATTTAACCTGTTAGATTATCTATAATAGGAGCCCCACACCAATCCTTTTAATTTTGATGAGAATAAACACCATACCTGATACCACTTGTTCATTAGACCCCCTACCTTAGTTAACCTTGATAGACACTATCATATAAAAACCGTCACACATTTTTTAAGGGAAAAAGACATACAAAATAGATATCTGAATTATTATAATAGTGACTAAAAATATTAAAACTAAAATGTCGTTATTAGTTATTATTTGGTACAAACTACAAAATCTCAACTAAGGCGCAACAAATAAATAAGGTCAAAATGGCATCTAATCACTAGATTTGTTATCTTGTGTTTAATTTTTTGACCTTATTTTTTTGTTGCGCCATAGTTGAGATTTTGTAGTTTGTACCAATAATAACTAATAACGACATTTCAGTTTTAATATTTTTAGTCACTATTATAATCATTCAGATATCTATTTTGTATGTCTTTTTCCCATAAAAATTGTGTGACGTTTTTATATGATAGTGTCTATCAAGGTTAACTAAGGTAGGGGGTCTAATGAACTAGTGGTATCTAATCACTAGATTTGTTATCTTAAGGGAGGAGGTTAGTTCGAATTCGATTTTTAACTTCTAGGGTAGCAACGATTGCGAGTGGGATTTTGTGGGAGCTTCTGGTCGGTCAGGGGGGATGGTCAGCATCTGGGACCCAAATTCTTTTAAGTTGCAGGAATCTTCGAAACATAGAAACTTTCTCAGGATCATTGGAAGTTTGGTGGGTAGCAATCAGTTTATTAATATTTGCAACATATACGCTCCTCAGAGAGTCACGGAAAAAAAGTGTTATGGGAGATCATGTCGGATAATATCAGTACGGGGTCTGGCCAGTGGATTCTTTTAGATGATTATAACTCGGTTAGAGTTCCTGAAGAGAGGAAGAACTCGGTTTTTAACAGGGCCTGTGCTAAGGAATTCAATGATTTTATCGACAGATCTGGGCTCGTGGAGTGTAGTATGAAAGACCGCAGGTACACTTTTTTGGCTCCGAACTCCAATAAACTCAGTAAAATCGACAGAGTGTTGGTTTGTAAAGACTTTTTTGAAAAATGGCCAGATGCTTGTCTTCGGGCTTTGCCTAGGATCCACTCCGATCACTTCCCGGTGACTCTTGTTACTAACCGAAAAAAAT
Organism: Helianthus tuberosus; assembly: GCA_030545235.1. Classification (NCBI taxonomy): domain Eukaryota; kingdom Viridiplantae; phylum Streptophyta; class Magnoliopsida; order Asterales; family Asteraceae; genus Helianthus; species Helianthus tuberosus. Next base: position 6,985,046 of record CM060402.1, read on the forward strand.
TTGGCCCCAAACCATTTCGTTTTTTCAACTTGTGGCTCGAGAGGGATGGTTTCGAAGAAATGGTGGAAAATGCGGCGGAGTCGTTTATTAAGGGGGGGGATCGGCCTGATGTAATACTGGGCAATATATTGAAGCATATTAGGAATAAAATTAAAACATGGATAGATGAAATTTTGAAAAAAGAAAAGGAGGATTCGGAAAGGGATAAGGAAGAACTGGGAATCCTGAATAATCTGTGTGTAGACAGGGATCTAAGTGAAAAGGAAGTGTGGATTAAGGAGGAATGCATTTTCAATATTAATGAACGGGAACGGTTGGTTAGTTTGGATACCAAGCAAAAATCTCACTGTAGGTGGGCGTTAGACGGAGATGAAAAATCCTCTTTTTTTTCATAGACTTTGCAACAACAGAAGGAGAAAAAATGGTATTCCGGGGATGAATATTGGGGGTGTTTGGGTTTCAAATCCGAAAAAGGTTAAGAAAGAAATTTTAGGAATTTTCGGGAACCATTTCACAAAAAACGTCAAGTCTAGGCCTGGTTTGCGATGCTCTAATGTGAAGCGGCTCTCGGAAGGGGAAGCTGGCGGGATTTCTGATCAGTTTTCGGCTATGGAAATTAAAGCCGCGGTTTTTGAATGCGGGGCAGACAAAGCCCCTGGCCCTGATGGTTTAAATTTAAGTTCTTGAAACACTTTTGGAAACTCTTCGAGGAGGATTTTAGAGATATCTTGAAGCACTTTCACGATACGGGATCTTTCGGAAAGGGGTGCAGTTCTTCGTACATAGCTATTGTCCCAAAAGTTATTGATCCTATAGGAATGAAGGATTACCGTCCGATAAATTTGATTGGGCTGATCAGTAAAGTCATATCGAAGGTTTTAGCTAATCGGCTAAAAAAGGTGATTGGGAAAGTCGTGTCGGATTCGCAATCGGCTTTTATTTGCAACAGACTTATTCTGGATAGCCCCATGATTTTGAGCGAAGTTTGGTCGTGGCTGAAAAAGGCGGGAAGAAAAGCGTTCATTTTTAAAATTGATTTTGAAAAGGCGTATGAAAATGTCAACTGGATTTTCCTTTTGGAGATGAAGAATCAGATGGGCTTTTCTCCTTCATGGTGTAAGTGGGTTAAAGGTGTGCTAGCTTCGGCTAGATCCTCGGTCTTTGTAACACCCCTGTTATTATTTTAAAGGTTTTCGTATATATAACGAAAATTAACATATAATTACGATTAAGGATCCTTAGAAAATACGAGTAATTTAAAACTTTTAAAACTTAAAAGTTTACAACATAATGTAAATAAGTTCGTCGTTTAAAAGTTACAACGCAACGCAGTGCGGAAGCTTGTATCTTGGTGGTGTTCGGTTCTTCGTTGAGCTTGATCTTCGTCCGGGAATCCTTGACATTTACCTATGACCAAAACCAACTTAAAAGTTAGCTTTGGTAGTTAAATAACAAGTTTAAACAAGTAATATGGGTCAAACAAACAAAATTAAACAATTTTCGGAATCAGGAGGGGCTAGACGCTACACCTAGCCCCCTTTTTTGACAGCAAGTTGCTTGTTTGCTGCTGCAGATGCCCAGCTCTAGTTTTAACCAAAAATCTAACTTCAAAATGCCATAACTTTCATTCTACTAATTCGTTTTGCACGATTCTTTTTCCTACGCGTTCGTAATTTAATTCTCCATCTCATGTAGTCAATACCTTATATTAAAAACTTCAAAAATTCAGATTTCAAGCTCTCGGCTTGAAATCCCTTTTCAACACTTTTGACCTGTTTACTATTTAATCAAACAAACTTGTTAATTACATTTAAAATGTCATGCAAATCACATTATATCAGTTTACTAATATTCAAGGTTCAAATTACGGGTTGTTATGCAAATCTTAACCCGTTTTGCATATCTACTCATTTTGACCCGTTACGGGGTATTTAACATTTTTAAGCTTAAATCACGCTTCTTTTAGCTTACACCCTATCTCCATTTTATACATATCCCAAGGACTCAATTAAACAAAACACTTATTTCTAAACATCTCTAAAAGGTTGTTTTTCCCTATTTACCCCTCAATGACTTTTTGGTCAATTTTAATCCTTCATTTTACGACGAAGGGCTTTCGCCAATAATTGACCATGATATCGCTTCCAACTACAATACAAAATATGCGTACCTGGCTCGGATCAACATATTGACCCGTTTAATACCTTGCATCCATAATATGCTAATTCATAGCACCGCTAAATCATAACCATTTTATCCTGTGCTCATAAGAGTCGACAAGCACTTATTAGTCATTATTTGTCAAATGGTATCTACATTACCATTTGACCCGTTTGGTCTAAACGATTAGACACTTTGCGTTTATATTGGAATGGTATCTATTTAACATTTCATTAAATAACTAAATTCAGATTCCTCACCTCTTTAGCTATGTCTCTTAAACCCTTTTTTTACGCATTTAGCCCGACATGACTTATGTCGCTTAGTGTTGTTTTATATTTCAACTTTTACCTATTTGTTCGTGTCTAAATCACCGTTTCCCCTTTTTACTCGTTTAGGCTTACTTATCAAGTAGCCGTTCGAAAACCCATTTTTATTTATGTCACTTCATGACCAAATTACCATTTTACCTATTTATCATAAAACATGGTTTTTCATCATTAGATATGCTCCAACCCGTATCGTCTCGTGTCGGGGCCATATCATGAATATCATCTTAATCGTATAAGAAATTTTTAGAACAAACACATATTCTACAAAAAGTGTAAGTTCCACTTACCTCACATCCAAATTACGCTTTTCTTTTCATACTTGCTTCGATCGACCCGCTTTCTCCCCAAGCTTCACCTAGCTTGTTAAGTGCCAACTATCATTCATTATTCACAAGGTTGTTAGAATAATCACTCTAGATCATGATTTTCACACCTTATGAATCTTTGACTACTTTTCTTATTAAACTAAATCATAAGTCAAGAGTTTAATTCTTGTGTCAAGACCCACTTTTAATCAATTATGAACTCTTAACAAAATCTCTATTTTGTTCAAGTAGTTCATTTATATGAGTTAGTATGATGTTTATAAACACCAATACACCATCAATTTCATTAAATCATCAAAACCCATTTTTCTATCATGCAAGAACAAGTACTAAATCATATAATTTGTACAAGTGCTTATTTCTACTATCAAGTATGATGATTTTAAACATGTGTATATCATCATCTTCACTCCTTAATCAAAACCCACTTGTCTAAGTGTGGTAAATCATCAATTTATTCAAATCATAACAATTTTACTTCAAATTTCTACTTAGGGTTTGTTCCTAAGCAATCACACTTCATTAATTCGTCCGTAGCCTCTACGATTCATACATAGATCATATCATGCAAAGTTAACTAATTTTCACAACTTCATAAATATTAAAATCCCCTCGACTTGGTGATCGTTTATTCATGTTCATGCATTGATTTGGGTCTTGAATTGATCTTCAATTTTGAAGATTTGATGAACTAGGGTTCATCCCCCTTTTCTCTGGCTCCTGGTCGATCGACCATACACACCCATGTGTGTGTTTTTTGTATTATTTTTTTTATAAGATTTTAATTAAACATCTTTCCAATTGCCCACTTTTATTCTCTCAAAGTTTAAGGGTTTTATAAATGGGTTAGTTATTACAAGTTCCTTCATTGTTTTAAGGCATATATTTAACTAGGTTGATATTCCTAGTTACTTTATGGGTTTCTGGGAAGTTATAATCTGTGTTACTTTAAGTCCCGTTAACTCGGGCCTCTCGTAACTTTATTTTCTCATAAACATTCTTTCACCCCTTTTTATTTAAAAATCCTAATATTCACCGGGTAAATTTTACAACTAACGGTACTTTACCCATCTTTTAGTATTAACGTGGTTTGATTACCAAACCCGTTTTCGGGGTGTTACAAGTCTACCCCCCTTAAAGAGGTTTCGTCCCCGAAACCTTATTTACATATTTCATTTGACCTTGACCGTAGTCTAAGGCTACATTTGTTTTCTTTCGAATTATTCATCCGACTCTATGACTTCTTCCGTCATTTACACGTCGGTTTGTTCTTACGCTTACCGTTACCCGGTTCTTACCTATACTTCCTTACGACCCGTTACCCAGGTTCTTTATCTTAATGTTTTTAACATCCTTGTTTTGCTAATTTGCGTCTTTCCTGTCTATATTACCAAGCGTTATTCTTAATTTAACTCGTTTGGCTCGTTCGTGTGAAATTTCATCACTTGTGAACGTCATACTTCATTCTTTATTCGACCCGTTCAACTTTAAAATAGTTGAACGTAATTATCAAAATTTCTGTTTGCAAATTCTCATTGTCTTTTAGTCATGACTCGTAATCCGAGTCTTTTGACTTTCTATTTCGCGTTCCCGTCTCTTGGTTTACGCATACTTTCAAAATCCTACCCATTCATCGGGTAACTTTACCGAAATCATTTTCAAGTAACCATTCTTATATGGTTTTATCATTTTAATTTATTTGGTCGTCCTAGCGAGATCCATCGCTTTTGTTCAGTCAAGTCCTTTATTCTTTATTTAATTTGTTTGACTTGTCCATGTGAATTTCATCACTTATGACAGTCAAACTTTTATCCCTATGCCTTAGCATTCTCATTAGTTGGTTTGTATTTTCATTTACTTCCATCTTTGCCCCTTCTCTCGGGCTCATCATTCTAACATAATACGCTTCCGTCATCCGACTTGCGTTTACGTGTATTATCAAACATCTTATTTATTTGATTCATTTGGGTACCATTTAAGTTATTCCCATTCACCCCGTCCTTACTATATCGGACGTAAATGTGTCCACTACAAAAAGTTCATGGTATCATATACCACTACTTACTTGGCCAGAGTAAGCGATCAGCACATGATACACATGACCTTTTTATAGTTTTCACATCACACCCTATGTAAGTAACGCCTCTATTTATTTCATATCTCTGATTTCATTTAGTAAAACTTTATTTAATTGCAAAACAACAATCATTAGTTTTACTAGTATTACATTTGAACATACAAAATGTTTTTCTTTTCTATCGAACTATTATATAATCACATTCGTTAATGTGATCGCTACTTTTCTCAATAGCATTATATTGAGAGTTTTCCACTTGGATAATTACCCCCCGTCCAAGTTTTCATATGAACTAATCCTATTATTTCTTTGTTATTCATCATCGTGAATAACATATATTTCTATTAAACTTCTCTTAGAAACATCATCCTGAATAGATATCCTATTCAAGTTTTATCAGATATATGCAACCGTTATCCCCTACGTGTTTGTTGCATATTACTACTTATGCGATTAAATTTAAAAGCGTGCACCTGGTAATGCTTGCCCTAACGGGCTTCTCTTGCCGTGAACTTTGTTCGCGATCATCACGCGATTTAGGTCCTCAATGAGTGTGCTCAGCTTGTCATACCTCAGACCGTTCCACCGTCATATCCACAATTCGTTCAACTCTCGTCATCTTCAGATGCGAGTGTCCTTCAACTAAACATTTACAAAAGTTAGTAATTTCGACACTTATAAACGCCCATATTGTAATACAAGGCTTCTACTGTACGTGTCAACGCACGTAATTTCGTTAACTGTATCAATCATTTTAATTGGGGTAGCGTGTATTACGTGATAACCCTATGTGTTGTTTACAACACTTTAACATGTTAAATCATTAACATACATGTACTTACCGGATTTGCGATCAAGCCTCGAACCGAACACACTTTATTCTTTAACCATGAGCTCTGATTACCAACTTGTAACACCCTTGTTATTATTTTAAAGGTTTTCGTATATATAACGGAAATAAACATGTAATTACGATTAAGGATCCTTAGAAAATACGAGTAATTTAAAACTTTTACAACTTAAAAGTTTACAACATAATGTAAATAAGTTCGTCGTTTAAAAGTTACGACGCAACACAGTGCGGAAGCTTGTATCTTGGTCGTGTTCGGTTCTTCGTTGAGCTTGATCTTCGTCCAGGAATCCTTTACATTTACCTATGACCAAAACCAACTTAAAAGTTAGCTTTGGTAGTTAAATAACAAGTTTAAACAAGTTATATGGGTCAAACAAACAAAATTAAACAATTTTCGGAATCAGGAGGGGCTAGACGCTACGCCTAGGGGCTAGACGCTACACCTAGCCCCTTTTTTGATAGCAAGTTGCTTGTTTGCTGCTGCAGATGCCCAGCTCTAGTTTTAACAAAAAAAGAAAATTGGTTTTTAATAAACCAACCTTTGCCCCATTGGTAATTAATAATCCTACCTACAGAATTGGTAAATAATAATCCTACGTTTCAATATGTTGGTACTCAATAGACCTCCGTTAGTTTTTTTTAACTGAAGTTAGTTTTTAACTTTTATTTGTTATACAAACAGTCCCTGTAGTTATAATTTACTAGTTTTAAGTTTTATTTATTACACAAACAGTCCCTGTAGTTATAAAAAAATATAAAAATAAAAAAAAATCTAAAAAATAAAAAAAATTCAAAAAAATCATAAAAATTCTAAAAAAATCAAAAAAATTCTAAAAAAATCAAAAAAATTCAAAAAAATCATAAAAATTCAAAAAAATCAAAAAAATCATAAAAAATCATAAATTTTCAAAAAAAGCAAACGTTTCGACGCGAACCGTTTCGAACCGTACCACCACCGCCACCACCACCACCACCGCCACCACCACCACCACCGCACCGCCGCCACAGCACCGCCACCACCACCACCGCCACCACCACCACAGCATCGCCACCACCGCCACCACCACCACCGCACCGCCGCCACCACCGCCACCACCACCACCACCACCGCACCGCCGCCACCACCACCACCGCCACCACCACCACAGCACCGCCACCACCACCACCACCACCACCGTTTTTGAAACGGTACGGGTCGAAACGGTACGCGTCGAAACGGTACGGGTCGAAACGGTACGCGTCGAAACGGTCCGGGTCGAAACGGTACGCGTCGAAACGGTACGGGTCGAAACGGTCCGGGTCGAAACGGTCCGGGTCGAAAACGGTTCGGGTCGAAACGGTACGCGTCGAAACGGTACGGGTCGAAACGGTACGGGTCGAAACGGTCCGGGTCGAAACGTTTGCTTTTTTTGAATTTTTTGAATTTTTTGAATTTTTATGATTTTTTTATGATTTTTTTTTATTTGTTTTGAATTTTTTTGATTTTTTTAGAAATTTTTTGATTTTATTAGAATTTTTATGATTTTTTTGAATTTTTTTGATTTTTTAGATTTTTTTTTATTTTTATGATTTTTTTTTATAACTACAGGGACTGTTTGTGTAATAAATAAAACTTAAAAACTAACTTCAGTTAAAAAAAACTAACGGAGGTCTATTGAGTACCAACATATTGAAACGTAGGATTATTATTTACCAATTCTGTAGGTAGGATTATTAATTACCAATGGGGCAAAGGTTGGTTTATTAAAAACCAATTTTCCTAACAAAAAATCTAACTTCAAAATGCCATAACTTTCAGTCTACTAATCCGTTTTGCACGATTCTTTTTCCTACGCGTTCGTAATTTAATTCTCCATCTCATGGAGTCAATACCTGATATTAAACTACTTCAAAAATTCAGATTTCAAGCCCTCGGCTAGAAATCCCTTTTCAACACTTTTGACCCGTTTACTATTTAATCAAACAAACTTGTTAATTACCTTTAAAATGTCATGAAAATCACATTATATCAGTTTACTAATATTCAAGGTTCAAATTACGGGTTGTTATGCAAATCTTAACCCGTTTTGCATATCTACTCATTTTGACCCGTTACGGGGTATTTAACATTTTTAAGCTCAAATCACGCTTCTTTTAGCTTACACCCTATCTCCATTTTATACATATCCCAAGGACTCAATTAAACAAAACGCTTATTTCTAAACAACTCTAAAAGGTTGTTTTTCCTATTTACCCCTCAATGACTTTTTGGTCAATTTTAATCCTTCATTTTGCGACGAAGGGCTTTCGCCAATAATTGACCATGATATCGCTTCCAACTACAATACAAAATATGCGTACTTTTGGTCAATTTTAATCCTTCATTTTGCGACGAAGGGCTTTCGCCAATGATTGACGATGATATCGCTTCCAACTACAATACAAAATATGCGTACCTGGCTCGGATCAAAATATTGACCCGTTTAATACCTTGCATCCATAATATTCTAATTCATAGCACCGCTAAATCATAACCATTTTATCCTGTGCGCATAAGACTCGACAAGCACTTATTAGTCATTATTTGTCAAATGGTATCTACATTACCATTTGACCCGTTTGGTCTAAATGATTAGACACTTTGCGTTTATATTGGAATGGTATCTATTTACCATTTCATTAAATAACTAAATTCAGATTCCTCACCTCTTTAGCCATGTCTCTTAAACCCATTTTTATTTATGTCACTTCATGACGAAATTACCATTTTGCCTCTTTATCATAAAACATGGTTTTTCATCATTAGATATGCTCCAACCCGTATCGTTTCGTGTCGGGGCCATATCATGAATATCATCTTAATCGTATAAGAAATTTTTAGAACAAACACATATTCTACAAAAAGTGTAAGTTCCACTTACCTCACATCCAAATTACGCTTTTCTTTTCATACTTGCTTCGATCGACCCGCTTTCTCCCCTAGCTTCACCTAGCTTGTTAAGCGCCAACTATCATTCATTATTCACAAGGTTGTTAGAATAATCATTCTAGATCATGATTTTCACACCGTAGGAATCTTTGACTACTTTTCTTATTGAACTAAATCATAAGTCAAGAGTTTAATTCTTGTGTCAAGACCCACTTTTAATCAATTATGAACTCTTAACAAAATCTCTATTTTGTCTAAGTAGTTCATTCATATGAGTTAGTATGATGTTTATAAACACCAATACAACATCAATTTCATTAAATCATCAAAACCCATTTTTTCTATCATGCAAGAACAAGTACTAAATCATGTAATTTGTACAAGTGCTTATTTCTACTATCAAGTATGATGATTTTAAACATGTGTATATCATCATCTTCACTCCTTAATCAAAACCCACTTGTCTAAGTGTGGTAAATCATCAATTTATTCAAATCATAACAATTTTACATCAAATTTCTACTTAGGGTTTGTTCCTAAGCAATCAAACTTTACTAAATCGGCCATAGCCTCTACGATTCATACATAGATCGTATCATCCAAAGTTAACTAATTTTCACAACTTCATAAATATTAAAAATTCGACATACCTTACGATCCCCTCGACTTGGTGATCGTTTATTCATGTCCATGCATCGATTTGGGTCTTGAATTGATCTTCAATTTTGAAGATTTGATGAACTAGGGTTCATCTGCCTTTTCTCTGGCTCCTGGTCGATCGACCACACACACCCATGTGTGTGTTTTTTGTATTATTTTTTTTTATAAGATTTTAATTAAACATCTTTCCAATTGCCCACTTTTAGTCCCTCAAAGTTTAAGGGTTTTATAAATGGGTTAGTTATTACAAGTTCCTTCATTGTTTTAAGGCATATATTTAACTAGGTTGATATTCCTAGTTACTTGATGGGTTTCGGGGAAGTTATAATCCGTGTTACTTTAAGTCCCGTTAACTCGGGCCTCTCGTAACTTTATTTTCTCATAAACATTCTTTCACCCCTTTTTATTTAACATTAGATTTATTTATTTAAAAATCCTAATATTCACCGGGTAAATTTTACCACTAACGATACTTTACCCGTTTTTTAGTATTAACGTGGTTTGATTACCAAACCCGTTTTCGGGGTGTTACAGTCTTGATCAACGGGTCCCCCACGTTTGAGTTTCAATGCCAAATAGGTTTACGTCAAGGTAACCCTCTTTCGCCCTTCCTTTTTCTTATCGTTATGGAAGCTTTCTCTTGTTTAGTGTCTAAAGCTTGTGAATCGAGGAGTTTTAAAGGGATTAAATTACCTAATGGGGGTTCGGTGGTTTCTCACCTTCTTTATGCGGATGATGCCTTGTTAGTGGGGGAATGGGATGAGGAGAACATAAAGGTGGTGGCAAGGATTCTTCGGGTTTTCTACGCTTTTTCAGGTCTGAAAATTAACTTTCATAAATCCAATCTTTTTGGGGTGGGTATTGATGATGACGAGTTATCTCGTATGTCGTCGATTGTGGGTTGCAAAAAAAGGGGTATCTCCTTTTAATTACTTGGGGATTCCTTTGGGTTCCAACATGAATAGGGTAAATAACTGGGACCCTATTGTTAATATTTTCAAAAAGCGGTTGGATTCTTGGAAAGCAAAAACCCTTTCGATAGGTGGCCGGGTCGTCCTTATAAAAGCGGTGCTTGAAAGTCTTCCCATCTATTTCTTCTCGATCTTTAAAGCGCCGATGAAAGTGCTAGATAAATTGGAGTCGCGTATGAGGAATTTTTTGTGGGGTGGTTCGGAAGATCTTAAAAAAATGCATTGGGTTGCGTGGGACAAGGTGACCCTCCCGAAAAAATTAGGTGGTTTGGGCATTTGCAATCTTAAAAAAGTGAACGAGGCTCTCCTTGCTAAATGGGTGTGGAGATTTAGAGTGGAAGAAGATAGGTTGTGGAGAAAAGTTGTTTCGGCATGCCATGGTGGAAAAAGAAAGTGGTCGTCGTTGCCTAGTAACTCGGCTATTTCAGGAGTGTGGAGAAATATAACGAGAATGGAGGAAAAACTTTTGCTTAATGGAAAAAAGATTCGCAATTATATCGAAGGGTTTAAGGGTGATGGCAAGAGTATAAGGTTTTGGATTGACATTTGGCTCGGAGATACTCCCCTAATGAATAAATGGCTAAGGCTTTTCGCTTTGGAAAAATTTAAAGTTTGTTGGGTTAGGGACCGTATCCCGGTTCCGGGTGAGGATTTGCAAAGTAAATGGTGTTGGACGAGTTATCCTTCCTCTCCGGAGGATTTGGCGGAATTGGAAGATTACAAAACGGTGCTTAGCGGTGTGCTAGTTTCGGCGAAGAAGGACAAATGGGTTTGGACCCTAGACAAACCAGGAAAGTTCTCTACGAAGTCGGTAAAGTCCTTGGCGTCGGCTGTTAACAACGAGGAAGTTAGTTTTTCGATTAAAGGCTGCGACTGGGTCCCTTCGAAGTGCAGGATTTTCTTCTAGAGGGAGGTGTTAGATAGAATTCTGACCAGACAAGCGCTGGCTAGAAGGAATATAATGGTGGACTCGGGCTATTGCGGGCTGTGCGGGGAGGGGCTAGAAACTGTGGAACACCTGTTTACAGGTTGCAATATATCGATGAGGGTATGGGATCAGTTCAGTGAAGGGATCAAGGTGCCTCATTTTTTCGCCTTTTCTCTTTTGGACTTGCTGGAGTTTCAGAAAGGGATTGGAGGAGATTGTCAAGCTAAAGAAATAGTCAGGGGTCTTGTTTTGGTGACTTATTGGGACATATGGAAAGCGAGGAACACTAACGTATTCTCAAACGGTAAGGTGACGACATTTTTTGTGAGGCTAGGTCTCTAGGCTTTTTTTGGTTAAAATGTAGATCCAAGCATAGTAATATTGTTTGGAGAGATTGGGTTTCTTATCCTTTGTATATGTTGTAGGTTGATCTTTGGTGCGAACCTACGTTTTTTTGTCAGGCCGGCCGTTCTATTGAAATTTTACTTAAAAAAAAAAGATGCCATTTTAGCTTTTTATGACATTAGACTTTATTGCATAAATCATTGTGTTAAAGGTTTTGGATTTATTCTCTTGGGTTGTTGTTTAAAAGTAAGTAGTAATAATATTGTTTGAGATTTTTTCTATTATATTTTTAGTAAACTACGAAAATCGTCCATAAGGTTATGATATATTTGCTAGATCCATCTAAAAGTATATATTTTTCAACTAAATCACTGAATTTTCAAAATCTTTGTCAGATTCATCTATTTCTCTATTTCTATTCAAAATAAACTTTAAATAAAGGGTATTTCTGTAATTCTTTTTAACTCTTATTTATTTAAAGAGTAAACTGCCATTTTGGTCCCTAAGGTTTGAGCAGTTTTGTCACTTTAGTCCAAATCTCAAATCTTTTACATCTGGGTCCTTGTGGTTTCAGTTTTATTGCCATTTTGATCCAAAAGTGAAATCAACTCAAATTTCTCAAATTAAATCATGAAGTTTTGTCCTTTTCCTTGGGGGTAATTTGGTTATTACAAGTATTATTTTAAAAAATTATTAATTAAATTAGTTAATCCCTTTAAAAGAAGCACAGACCTGAATTGCCTGTTTGATTTGCAGAACGATGAATAATAAATGAAGATTTGGGGTTTGTTGATCGAAGAAGTACATACCCAACAATCATCTTCTGTGCTTCTTTTAAAGGGATTAATTTAATTATTTTAATTAATACTTGTAATGACCAAATTACCCGTGAGGAAAAGGATAAAACATCATGATTTAATTTGAAGAATTTGAGTTGATTTCACTTTTGGACTAAAATGGCAACAAAACTGAAATCACAGGGAACTAGATGCAAAAGGTTTAAGATTTGGACTAAAGTGGCAAAACTGCCCAAACCTCAGGGACCAAAATGACAGTTTACTCTTTATTTAACACTAAATTAACCTAGCGTCTTCAAACATAGAATCTCCCTCTTTCCTTTTCCCCGAAATTGTATCAGATTCTTCCTCTTCATCTTATTTGTTTTTTTTTTTTTTTGAAAAGTGAACTTCATTAAAAAATGCGAGAGGTCCTCAAAGCAAGGACCGCCACACACCCAACTACAACATATACAATGGATACAAACCCCAATCTTTCCAGATTAATTTCTTAAATCTGGAACGAGTCCTAAGCCAAAGAAAGATAAAGACTTAGCCACTACCTCACCCATTTTCGCCTCTTTATTTCTAAACATCTTTTCATTTCTAGTGTTCCAAATGGCCCAAAGCGTTACCATAATAATCCCATGCATAAGTTTCTTGGTCCAACCGTTTCTCCTCCCATTCGCAAGTTGCAGCAAGTCTTTAATGTCAAAACCGTAGATAGGGCCGATCGGCCCGATCTTGCACCACGATCCGATAGCAGCCCAAACAATGAAGGTAAAACCACAGCCCAGGAAAACGTGTAAAGAGGACTCAGCATCAAAATCACATAGCATACATGAAGTGTCGGATATGTTAATTCTTCGCCGAAGCAAGGCTATCCGAGTAGAAAGACGATCCATCTCGGCCCTCCAAATAAAGACTTTAACCTTTAAAAGAACCCAAGAAATCCACTGCATATATGTTAATTCTCCGTCTTATTTATTTAACCATAAAATTGAACGTTTATTATTTATGAGTCTGTGGTTGTGTTTGCATTATTAGTTTGAAGTTAAATTTTAGATTTTAAAGAAACATTTTGGAGTGTTTATATAAATATTAGGATTCTGTCTACGTATTAGGCTAAAGGGTGTGAGGGTCATGGTTGGGACATGATTCCCCACGTAAAAACATTAATGGAAGGCTACACCACCTCCTTGCTTAATTCACCATGGTTTGCATGGACTAAACCATGACAACTACGGTCCTTCTTTCTATTTTTTAAGAAATCATTTCTTTTTTCTTTAGACAAAGATAAATTAAAATAATAAATTGGATAGTGCTTTGGGTCATGACTACACCATTCGGGTAGTGGTTTTGAATGGTTGATTAGAAGTGAGTGATATGACACTGACGTGAAGGGTCATAGTGGTCATGAGAGTCATGACCACACACTATAGCCCTTACTGTAAAAGCAAAGTGGAAATCCCACAATACTTTTATGTTCAAGTTTGAAGTTAAATTTTAGATTTTAAAGAAACATTTTGGAGTGTTTCTATAAATATTAGGATTCTGTCTACATATTACTGTGAAAGCAAAGTGGAAATACACAATACTTTTATGTTCAACATATAAAAGGTGATATAATGTACAACTCTATATAAAATTAAAATATCTTTACTTTTTGTTTATAAATAAAAGTTTTTGTTGTTATGGCAATTTAACAAAAGAGGAATTTCATTACTATTCTATAAGGTTTTCTTCCCTATATCTAATCTAATTTAGTCACAATTTAACAACTATTAGTTGTAATGATACCTCGTGAAATCAAAGCATTTGAGAAAAATAAAATAAATGGATGAATCTGACAATTCAGGGATAAATAAATTAGAGTAATAGAGAAGGACAAAAATACCCCTTATTTAACTTTTACTTTTAACAGGGTTAGAGAAATAGATAGATATGACAGTGATTTCGAAATTTCAGTGGTCCATTTGAGAAGAAAATACTTTTTGGATGGATCTGGCAAATGTATCCAAACTTTAGTGACCGTTTTGGCAGTTTACTCTATTTTTTACATAATTGATTGATGTGAAAAAAGTCTAAATGCAAAAGAAAAAAACGAGTTCAGTTGAAATAAATCAAATTACAACTTTTTTTTCTCAATCGATAGGGAGAATCAAAGTATTTCTTCTCTTTGTTGAAAAACTCATTCAATCCGCACACGGTGGCGAAGCAAAGAATTATTTTCCTATTGTGTATTTTTCGATACACTGGTTTATAAGAACCCAAAGTCTAAATTTTCGAGTGGGTATGGTCGAATACATAATAAAAGTGAATACATAAGACCATGTGTAGTGGTAGAAGGTTATAATGCCCCCACCATGGGGCATTATACGACACGTGGCGTCCTAGTCAGCAAGGGGGCATTATAGCAAAAGTGGTGTAGTGGGTATAATGCCCCATAATGCCCCATTCAATCATTTCACAATCATTTCACAATTATTTATTTTAATTTAAAACATAAAAACTTCATTAATTAAAAAAAAATTACATTACTTGAAATAAAAATAAAAAAAAACTGAAAATAAAAAAAAACAGAAAATAAAAAAAAACAGAAAAAAAAAACCGAAAATAAAAAAAAACAGAAAAAAAAAACACTAGTTGTGCTTGGGGCCGACGAGAATGCTTGACATATAGTCTTTCAAAATAGTCGGCGCCTCGTCAAAATAGTCTTTCATCAAACGATCGTGTGCCGCGCGTCGGTCTCGTTCAACATAGCCTCTTTTATTTTTTTGTGCTTGGGGCCGACGAGAATGCTTGACATATCGCACCGCTAGTTGACATGCACTCGTAACCGCCTCTTGCTCAATCTCGTCATCGGTCGAACCATCGCCATCCGCAAAATACTCGTTGTAGTAAAAATTAATCATGGACGAAGAACTAGGAGAATCCATCAAGTTTTTTTAAAAATGGTGGGATTTTTTAGAGAGGTTTTGAGATTGTTTTTGTTGAAAATGGATGAGTTTTGGTTGTTTATATATATATGTATATATAATAGGTTTAAAAAAAAAATAATCAAACTAGCCGTTAGGAAACTAGCCGTTTGATTGGTTATTGGTTTTCGATTAAGCGTTTTAATTTAAACGCCGGGTGTAGTGGGTTATGGGGCGTTATAGGGCAAAATTTTTTAAAAAAAACGCCCCATTACGCATGGTCTAATAAAAGTAGAATGTCTATAAAAAACACATAATAAAATTGGAAAGTCATTTAAATACAAAATAACGCAAGCATTTTTTTAATTTCTGCTAAACGATTGTAATTAACTAATTAGGCACGGGCCTTTAATGGTCATTGGGTTAAAAAACAGATTTAAACATGGGTCTTCAATGATTTTCAGTCCACCACTAATTTTTTTTTTTAAAGGTAAACTTCATTAAAACACGGCTACCCGAAACCGGGCACCAAAACAAGACAAACTACATAATTACAAACTTACACCAATCGTCCACCACTAAAAGTTAAGTAACTCATCTTAGTTTTTAAACTATAATTTTTTTTTTTATGTAAGACGTTTAGATAACTTTTTTCTTTAGTAAAAGATATGTTTTCTTTATGCCAATGGGTCAATTGTTTTTTATGAGACCAATAGTGTCAATTGTAGAAAACAAACAATGATCGCTTAAAATTTTCTATTACATGTTATATATGAGACGTGAATTCATACATTGGTGTTGGATGAACCCGTACACCCTAATATAGCTCCCCCACTATGTGTTAGGCATATATTTTAATGTCATGATCAACCCCAATAGCAAACACGACTTAATTATTTATTGTCCACTTTAATTATATTAATATTGTGTGAGGAGAGATTTTAAGTAGTTTAAACTTACAAATATTTTTAATTAGATATCTTTGTTTTAAGATGTTTGTGTGAGAGGTTGTAACTAGTTTAAACTTATAGATAACTTTAGTTAGATATATTTGTTTTAAGATGTGGGTCCAAATTGAACTGAATTGTTGGCCTAATAAAAAGACTTAAAAATTAATAATGCTCTAATGTCACTTCAAAATATTAGATAAGTTGCTTTATATTTTTAATTATATAAATGTTTAAAATAATTCAGTTGGTTACAACAGTTCACAGTCTATTGTTACCCACCCCTAACTAAAAAAAATACACATAAGTCCGAACGTAGTGGGGCGGCATAATTGGGCGGTATGCCCTCATAGCGCCGGCATAGCGCCGGAACACCGCCACGGAGGGCGCCATCAGTCGGAAAAATGGGGGAGACGCGATGTGTATCGCGGCGCCATGCTGCTTGTTTGTTTTCCCTCCACTCACACAGACATATATATATACATATATATGTATAATTTAAGGGTTTATTTAATTAATTGGGTAATGATGAGGTAGGGGCGTTATGACTACGGGCTTAAATGCATAAGGCCCTATAACGCCCACACGCTGACGTGGCGCGCCACGTGTCGCATAACGCCCACAAAGGGGCGTTATGACTACGGATGACCTAATAAGTTATTAAGTAATACTTATTAGACATTAATTATAATAAAATACAGATGATGTTGTAACAATAATCGGTAGGTTTAGGGTTAGTACCAAAACATGATTACATTATTGCGAAGTATAAAACATCATTTAGTTATGTGCTTAATATATGCACTATAAAATTGGTTTGACCTAAAAATACATCATCCACAAGACATCTAAACGATTAAAACTCTTTGTTGTTTCTAGCTTTTTGCCAGTCTGTTTTAATGAAATCGCCGTTAAAAAAAGACAAAACAACTAAAAGATACATATTACTTACATGCGTACAAAAAATCCTTATACGTAGATACCTACATCTACCATGTTTTTGTATTTGTGACTTTAAATCCCCACGTTCTATCATGTATCTTATAACAAATGAATCTTCAAATCTAAGTATACACATGATAAGAATAAATGAAGCTTGTTGCTACACCACAATAATAGGTTTGTTTAAAAAGTTTGTGGCTGCCAACTCGCTTAAAGTTCACTTAAAAAAGTTTCAACTTGCCAATAATCTCTAGATCAAGTGGTGGAGGGTTTGCATTTCTCTTGAGAGATGCATGTTTAACTCTCATTTGGTGCAGAGTGAGGCAGTGGTGGGCAATGATAGGAGACCCAGGGAAACCTGGGATGGATCCTTGAGCCAAACGGGTTTTACCGGTAATTTCACCGTCGTGCCTACGGGCGGGTGGGTTACCAGGTTTTCCCCTGAATTGGTGGCGGACTCGGGTTACTCTCAGAGTACTCCGTTTGTCCAGTGGGTGCCCCAAGAGTGCTCGGGATTGAGTTTGTTGACCGTTCAAATAAAAAAAAAATGTTTCAACTCGGTTTGTAAATGTGCCATACCCAAGCCAAGGTAGGTTCAGGCCATGGCTCGCTTGGCCTCGCTCGTTAACTGGCTCATTGGCTCGCTTTTTTGCATTGTTTATATTGAAGCCCAAATTACACACACACACATAGGATACTATTTATTCGTGAGAAAACTATATTAAACGGTTAATATTTGTGTTGAATTTTTTCTAGGGTTTAGTTTTTATGGTTTAGAGGTTAGGCTTTAGCTTTGGCATTTAGTTTTTACCTTTTAGGCGTTAGTCTTAGGGAGTAGCTTTTAAGATTTAGGGTTTATTTCTTAGTGTTTAGGGATTGAGATTTAGAGTTTAGGGTTTAGTAATGGTTAGATAGAGTTTTCTTGAGTTTTCTCTCAAAGATTAGTTTACACATGATCCCTAAACATAAAGCAATTGTTTTTAACTAGTAAATATTGTCTTGTTTGTCTAAATTTAGTTTACGCATGATCCCTAAACCTAAAGCAATTGTTTTTAACTAGTGAATATTGTTTTGTTTGTCTAATTTTTTTTATGTATATCATTAGGTGTAAAAAATATAATATATATGTATAGGTTAGGATCATATGAAAAAACTTAGTTAATTGAGAAACGCGAGAAACATTCTGGACTACATATATTTCTTGAGAAAAAAAATATACAAAAAATGCATTTTTTTAAAGTCGTATATAAACATATGTGTATATTGTCAATCTTTAACTATAGATATATGTATATATATGTTTAAAATTGAAACACACGTATTGTACATCTATGCTTGATAATTTACATATATGTGTATATATATAAAGGAAGATTATGGTTCTAAATATGTTTTTTCTAGTGTACATATATGTTTCATAATATACACATATGTATACAAGGGCGTAGGATAGTGGGGGCGGGAGGGGGTGGCCGACCCCCCGAACTTTTCGCTTAGTAGTGGAGAGTATGTAATTTTTGTATAGAAATTTTTGGGTATATACGTTTTCGACCCCCCGTTTTATAGAAATTATTGGGTGTATACGTTTTCGACCCCCCGGTCGGAAATCTCAAGCTTCGCCACTGTATGTATAGTTTAAAAATTGACAATATACATATATGTATAATTAAAAAATGACAATATACATATATGTGTGTGTATACGCACACTAGCAGGAAACCCTTGCGATGCGACGGTGACGACAATATACAAAGCGATATTTGTCTTTTGTTAGTTTATCAATCCTCTTATGATATATTGTATAGTACGTCTAGGGGTTTGGAGCGAGCTTTTCTAACTACAAAATCATTTTAACAACGCTAACAATATGTTGTAAAACATGACTCCATTAAAAAATAATAACAATATTCTAAAATATATTATGTATAGAGTGGTAATTGTGATTCAATTTTAGTAATCAAACCAAACTGAACCAAAATTTCCGGTTAATAAAAAACTGACTATCACGTTTTGCTTTAGGTTAGTTAATTTGATTTGTTTTCACCCCTATCATGTACAAACAAAATATCGCTTTATAAAAGTAAATCTTGAAGCTCATTTGGTATTCACTAATTCACAATCAAGTTTTGACGTTTTTTATCAGACCGTGACCCAAACCATTGATAAGGTTTTTTATTATAAAAAATTGAAACCAAATTTTTACAATTTAAAATAGCACCATTACGAAAGGCTTTGTTCTAGTTTAGTTTCACGGTTTGATATTAATTAGGGCATTTATGAAATACATAAAATAAAATATAACAAATTGTTTCAAAGTTACATAAACCACAAAATCCAAATAACATGTTGTAAAAAGATGCATAAGTAGTACACTTATTTTTATGTTTTCTTAACCTCTCATACCCACCATTAGAATTGATGATGTGTTTCTTTCATCTTTAGCCTTTATTAATTTACAAACTACACATGACGAATAAACGGGTGGGCTAAAAGACTAATGGCCTGATATAAATTAGAGCTAGCCAGATTACTTGAATTGATGTGTTTCTTATGACAGTCTGTATTTTCTCACACAAGTTATATAGAGGAACGCCAAGATCCAGTATCCCACTCTAAATATTTTCATCCATGTTCATTATGGCATTAACGGTTTTCACCATCATCCTTCTTCTGTTATTGAATATGATAACGAATCTATCTATCGACACATTGAACATCCAAGAAACGGTGTTTGTCATATTTTTTTGTCTTTTTTAAAGTTTGGGGTTTTTGATGTTTGGCGTTTTGTAGAGAATGACATTTGTTTTTTAGTATGATCACTAAAAGGGATGGTTTATTCCTTATATAATGATGTTTTAGGCGCCTGTTTTTAGGTGGGAGTTTTTTTTTTTACAATAAATGAAAAGAAATAAAGTCTCTAGTGGCATTTTGACATTTTTCCTGTCAAAAATATTTACAAAAATGCCACCGTATCATTTTACTCCCTAGATTGTTTTGATCAAACAGCTAGCAACCATTCTAACCGTTTTCACACTTTAGGATATTTTCTCCACATCCTACCCCTATATAATATATATATATATATATATATATATATATATATATATATATATATATATATATATATATATATATATATAGGGGAAGGTTCATTTGAGAAGAAAATTTAATTGAAAAGAAAAAGAACAAAGGGTAATTTTGTAAAATATCTATATATAATCTAAAATTTAGTTACATGTTCTATTTTAAAATCAACATTTATGATGTTTTAAATGCAGTACTTAAAATAATATTGATTAAAATAATATATTACAAAATCAATACATAAATGAAAAAAACAATTATTATGACAAGCCATATTGTAATTCTTCATAACATTAGCCTTTTCGTTTACACCATCAACTTTTGTAACCTTCATCGCATATAATTTGGTTATTTAATTCATCATATATACTTGATTATTTAAGAGTAGGAACGGTTGATAAGGAGAATTCTTTAAAGCCTATATTTAACATCCTTTGAACACATAATTCTTTTGCTTACAAACCGACACTACATTACGCAATACATACCCTATCATTTGTCGCAGCCGATAGTCATCATTTATACCCGTCGTTGGCCGCAACTACCGACTGTTGCTACATCCATCCTTCTGATTAAGTTGATGCAGTGCCATACTACCGACTAAGGTTTTGCGTAGTGTCGGAGTGCTGATTCTGTGACTTACGCAGCCGGCCCTTTACATGTCATCGGTTGCTACCACCTTTGTTCCACTTAATTGGACATCAAGATGAACCATGACTGAGTCGCGAGTATGCTTGGCTTTTATGAGGTTACGGTCGGGTCCCATAGCCGATGAAGGTTCCGTCTCACACCACTCCTTCTTCCGGTAAATGGGCTTTGTCCGATCGTAAAGCTTTAAGCTCCGGTAATCCTTTTTTCCTTTGATTATTAAGTTATATGTGCACACTCATTCTTAGTGTTAAGGAAAAAAAACACAAACCGTAACAAACCGAAAGCGGAATGAACGACTGTGAATTTTGTTTTATTTCCGACGACTTGGCAGCTTAAAAAAGAACGAAACAGAAAGTGTAAGTTTGTTACAGTGTTCAAATTCTTTTTCTACATTCACCCATTTAGGTTCCTTCGCTTAACTATAAAATAGATTTTATATATATATATATATATATATATATATATATATATATATATATATACAAATATGTTTTTTAAAAAGGGGAAAGTGAATATGGGGCTGTTACACACGTAAGCTTAGGTGCGAAACCCTTAAAACTACGTAGTTTTGGGTAGTAAAATTAAAAAAGCTACTATTTTTCTTTTTATTCCCTTTTTCGGTTCCAATTTCAGAGCGTTCACGATTCATCTTTGAAATATTAGTATGAAACTGAGTAGTGTTTTGTGTGAAACGAGTTTCAGTTTATATTTATGGCTCTTGCCCAACTAACAATTTTTTGTAATCTTCTTATGTTCATTTAACGATTTGACTGAATTTCCACATGATTACAATTTTATGTATTATAGTGGTATTTCATTATTAAGTGCATCTAATACAAACCATTGAATCAAAATAAGTTTAGGGTTTCCACAAAATATCTATGTGACATTAGTGAATTCATTATGTTGAATTGCTCCTCTGTTAAACCAGAATATATGTCTATTAAATTTTCAACTTCAAATTAAATTTGAGATTAAAATATGAAGATTACAATAGCTGCATAATTCCACCATATTTGTTGACTAGGTTTTCAAGATTATCATTATCCAATATTTCAGCCAATTTATAATCCAGGTAAATTTCTTACATAATCAAATTACTTTTCAGTGTTTGACTTTAATGTTAATTCTATCCATCTCGATTAGAAGTTGCTAGCCATTTGGATTTTGATTTATGAGCTTCGAGGGTTGTTTTTGAATTCATCGTCCCAGATTATAAAGATGAATGCTGTGAAATTGGAATGGAAAGAGGGAATAAAAAGAAAAAGAATATTAACTTATTTTAGTTTTGTTTAACAAAACTACGTAGTTTTAAGGGTTTTGCACCTAAGCTTAGGTGTGTAACAGCCCTATATTCACTTTCCCCCTTTTTAAAATAGATATTTATAAATATTTTTTAACAGTTATAAATATTTATAAATATTTTTTAATACCGAATTCACATTTGTAATACCGAAAAAAAAGTGATGTTTTTTTTAATACCGAATTCACGTTTATAAATATTTATTGAAAACATAAAATGTAATTTAAATATTGGGTAGATAAAGAGTGTACGTAGTTCGTGGCGAACCAAGCATATGTAAACGTTGGTTATTTTGGTTAAGGTCAAACCAGGTTTGCATTAGAATGTAATATACACTTAGGATATGTCATTTTGGATAAGCAAAATATTGGTTATCATTTTTGAATCAAATGGTTAAAGTTTATAGTTATGCTGGTAATATATGCAGAGTGCTGAATTCACCCGTCGTGTTGAAGTCAAACGCATGCGCAATAGCCAAGAGTGGTTCAGGCTGACATGTGGCGGTGGGAATTGCATGAAAGGTGTGGGGCGTGAAGACAACGATATGTGGTGTGATGGGTGCGAAAACCCCGTTGTCTTCCCGAGAGCAAGGTTTGTTTCTAAAAATGTTTAGTTGTATTAATTTGTAGCCATTCTCATGCAGGCTTATAACTGAAAATAAATTACAAACCTTGCATAGTTTCAGGCTAGAACTCGAGGTGTTTAACTCAACAGCCGAAGCTGTCGTTGTCTGCTTTGATGACACTGCCCAACGCTTGACAAAGACCACTGCTCATAGTATACTCACAGTAGAGTCTGGCCTGTCATGTGTCTACAGCCTTTATTCCACTGACATACAGGATAAGTTCACTCCGGTGATGGTAAGGAACGCTGATGGAAGCATTTCAACACTGCCGAATTGTTTGCACTCTCTTGTGGGCAGCACTCAGACCCTCCAGCTTGATTCGTGTACGTATTATGATCATGGCCATTTTGAATCCTTCAACTGCAAGAATGTCCTGCTAGATGGGGATGGTTGTAAGCCCTTTGGTTCTTCCACACCTCCATCGATCCCAGCT
Organism: Helianthus tuberosus; assembly: GCA_030545235.1. Taxonomy (NCBI): domain Eukaryota; kingdom Viridiplantae; phylum Streptophyta; class Magnoliopsida; order Asterales; family Asteraceae; genus Helianthus; species Helianthus tuberosus. Next base: position 7,008,285 of record CM060402.1, read on the forward strand.
AAAGACAAGGGGGTGCTACCCATACCGACACCAGTTAAGCGCGTTGAAGCGATCGTAAGGTATATATCGGCTTACACTTTAATCGTGCCCTGCTTAATAAACCATTTTAATTAAAGATGTGCTATTTACCTTTCTACTCGATCTGAAATGTTATTTACATACCTGGTATATGTTTACTCTATTTTAAAATTAGGAGGCTACAACAGTCAGAAACTTGAGTTCATAAATATAAAAGTGCATTGCTCTACATTAAAAAAAATATGAATAAAAAAACTTGGTAACGCATCACTTCGAATGTGTAAAGACATATAAGGGGAGAAGTTGGCTTTTGAAAAAAATAAACTTGGTATCGTTATAAATGGAAAGGCAACAAAAAAACTTTCAACTATAATTGATTGATTTCCATAAACAATGTAATTGTGCATATTTATTTTTGGATAACCGTCTACATAAATGTTTCGTGCTTTTTCCTTCGCAGGCCTGCTTATGCAGATTCGGATTCAGAAGAAACAGTTGACAATGACCCACATGAAAGGTATATCGTCTGCACTTAGTGTTAGTAATGAAAACCTGTACTACTTTTCGATGCATATATACGTAAACATAGTATACCATTTTTAATAGTTTTCTTTTCGTTATTTCACTGCAGTCAGTTGGCTGGTGATGGGATTGGGGATGACGGTGGCATGCGTTAGCTAAAGTTTGGTCTATGTGTTATCCAATAAGATAGGAAGGCGTGCGAGAGTTTATGCGTTTTCCCTTTTTCTGTTTCATGTTTTTTTTCCCTTGGAAGACATCTTTTTTCACTTCTTTTTGGCCGGCAAGTTTTGCCAAGGAAACAACTTATGGCCCATGGTTTAATAAACTTTAATCACGCCCCTTTGTAGGCATATTGTCTTACATGTTATGCATCGGCCGTGTCAGACATCTTACCACGAACAAACAATAGCTATTATGCATGCCGTGCATCGCACGGGCTTTTTCCCTAGTTAAATAGATTTTTCACTTATCTCATTTATTATCATTTTTTACTAATTAATTAGTCATAAAGACTATTATCCTCCACACTAACTCTTTTTGCCTACACACATCAAAAGTTATCTTACGTATTTCGAAATTCATCCTACACATTGAAATTTATCCTACACAACTCGTAATTTATTCTACACTTTAAATTATTATTTTTTTGAAAAAATATATATTTTGAAGATAAATTACAAAAAATTTAATGTATTAGCTATTAAAATGGAAGACTACAAATAAATGACCTATATAGATTTACCAATGTACCCTTATAGTAACATTAAATACTTATATTGAATGAAGTAAAATAAAGCATTCTTATTGGTTGAAATTTGTTCTTTTTTATTCTTACAAAAAATTTCTTCTCATTTGAACTCTCCACTACTATATATATATATATATATATATATATATATATATGATTAGGATCAAGAGTGAACAACTTCTTAAGAGTGAACTAAGTGAACTAATCTTGCCCCTTGATAATTTTTTAGATTAAAAGGGTAAGATTGACATTACCTAAGTATGTTTAATTAAAATCCCTTAATTTCTCATCTCTTAACTCTCTTTCTCTCTCTTTCTTTCTCTTTCTCATTTTTAATTATTTATCCACTAGCCTAAGATCCCGCGAGTTTCGTGGGTGGCTTAACACAAACATATAATATCTACAGGCATTGAAGCCCATGTAGATCATTCTAGGTCTTTCCAAACTTAGGCTTTACGTCTAAGGGTTAAAACAGGTCCCAAACAGACAATACACGACCCTAACCGGTACAACCCCAAAACCGAACAGAGTGATCACTTCCCTCTCCAAAAACCTGTTGCATACCAGCGAACCTTTAATAGATCAACGAAAGGTCATGGTTTTCATCTTTTGATTGACATCAAGTTTATATAAACTTCAATATCTAAATTCTTATTTAAATTCATATTAGTTCATATAAAACTTTGCTTACATATGTGTAAACCCAAACATGTCTTTTTAAGAAACAAATTAGAGCAGTTTTTAATGTATCAGTAAACAACACAAATAGTACAATGATTTCTAAGTTCAACTCTTACCAGCAAGAAGTAGCTTCATCCAATCACTTGTTCGACACGGATGTTACGTGCATCTTTATATTTATACGGGTGCTCCTACAATTAAAATAATGGAAGTATAAATTAACATAAAAGCATTATATATATAAATTTAGGATGATATTAAAATTACCGATATCCCACCGTGATAACCGATATCTCAAATATCGGTCCTTGACCGATATCCGATATTTTACCGCATTAACTCCTTAGACGATCACACCCTGCACCAAATACCCTTCCTTATAATGTATAAATGATCCTGGTCAATCTAGCTAAGATCCCGCAAGTCCTACCCGCGCGCAGGGGGGGTGCATAAATGAGTTTCTGAGCTAGAATTTGGTTGAACTCGTGCGTGCCCACACGAATGGAGCTCCGAAAACCCGGGCCCGCGTGAGGCAGTTTTTGCACGCACTCGGTTACATTTTTTTCAGTTTTCCTGCTTATCCACTGCGCCTCAGCACCGTTTTTGCACCTAGGCGCGCGCCTTTTTGCGCCTCAGCAGCGTTTTTTTTTTCAAAAAAAACCATTTTTGCGCCTAGGCTACCACTAGGCGCTATAGGTGCGCCTCGTTGCGCCCGGGCGCCTAGGGGCGCGCTTTTTGCGCTTTTGACAACATAGTTCATAAGCATCGGTTATAAGCGCATTATCCCATAATAAGATCATTTGACCTCCCGAAACCAAATGAATATTAAAAAGATACCTATTTTCGAACCGAGATCCATCCACCACTCCTACATTGTCCTGGGATTTCAGCCACTTCCTTATCTGCGTGCCCACAAACATCAAAGCTGTAAGATTAATCTCTAGTAATAAAAAGCGGCAACTTCTACACTTTTACTTATAAATGGCTCGATTTGGGTTTTATTTTATCTCAAACGGGTGAAATTAAAAAAATGGTTAAAAAGTAAAAATGGAATAAATGGATTGAAACTTGAAAGTCTACCAAAGGCTACATTCTTAAGCATAGAACCTCCTAGAAGAACCGTGTAAAAAGTTTAGATAATTATTGTAATGATAAACAAAGTAATTATTGTAAACGATAGACTAAAAGGTGTTTTCGGGTTGATTCAACATAACCTGATCCGTACTACAAAATTGGCCTAGAATGCCCATCTTGCCACCTCTAATCTTTATTAAAATTTGGATGACGTAGCAACCAAATGTAATTCTTAAAATGTACATTCAATAAAAAAGTTGAGAAGAGCATTAGGTTACCTATTAACGGGCCCATAGTATTCCCCACTCGATTCTGGTCTAAATCAAACTGCCATATTCATAGGCTTTAACCATATTATAAAATTCAGATTCTCATTTTCCCAAATTACCAATTATATCAGTATAAACACAAAATAGGCCTTCAACACTTCAAATTTCTATCCAAATATACACCCATCTACCCAGTTATCCAACATCTAACTTCAAATTGTTTATGTTCGTTTATGTTGGTGAACTGTTCGTTTAGGTTTTAAACGAACGAACATAAACGAACACACACATGCCCATTTTCTAAATAAACGAACACGAACAAAAAAATGTGTTCGATTATATGTTCGTGTTTGTGTGGGTTAAAGTGAAATGAACAAACATGAACATGCCTTTGTTCGTGTTCGTTCGGTTCATTTACAGGCCTAAGTGAACATCTATTTAAGGTTTATGTTGGAACTCATATATCTCATTTTTTAATACAAAAAAAAAAAGTAAAAGTGTAAAACAGAAAGAGTAGTACCTGAATCTTAGCTACTCGATATGTATTAACACCTAGAATGCAGGTGAGAGTAGTAAACTCATATGAAGCAACCTGGCAACAACATAATACCATGGGCCTTTAGAATGTCAAATGTAAGTTGAACAATAACCATAAACTTAACAATAATAATGTAAGATGTTCTTGATACTTTCGGTGGGCCAACAACAAATTTTAAACGTATAAAAATGATACTGAACTAAAAAAATTATAAATAAATGAGTACATGAAAATCACAAATCACTAAATTTAGCTATGAAACTTTATATATGATTTAATTGATTTTTTATGATATATTAAACATAGTTGAGTTAACATTAAAAAAATAAGGATTCAGGTTTATAATTACGTCTTACGCAGAGACAGTTGCGACTGTTTAATCAAGAGCATCAACACCGGGAGAACTTTGCCTGCCAATAACTCCAAACATCCACATGTTTTAAGAACATGAGTCAAGGATATGGACATAAAGTTTACAAAATCACCACTACAAAAGTGATAATCTATACCACTACCACTGTTCTCCATAGGTTCCGACAACTTTGGCAGACCTCACATTTGAAACATGGATGTGAACATCTCTATGGACCTACAAAACAGGGCCGGTTATAAGCATGTTCCATGTGTGCTTGAGAACAGGGCCCAAACAATTTAAGGGCCCAAAATTTTTTATGTTTTCTTTATATATACTAGCCCACATTTTTTACAGGCCCAAATTCTTCAAAAACCCAATTGCTTACCTGATTAAGGTCGCTCACAGCTTGGCATCCGCTGGGAAATCAAACGTCGCATGGAAAGTCATCGATCAAAGTCTCAAACGCTGCAGGATTTCTGATCAAATTCAAAGTCATCAAACGCTGCACCTGTGGCCACCGGACATCTGCAGATTCGCGAATCGCGATTCAGATTTCAGGAGAGGCCGAGAGGTATTTGTTTGTTGTGATGTTGTCTTTTGAGTTTTGTTTGTTGATTGAATATTGATGTTACATCCGCTGATCCGCAGGTTCCAAGTTTGATTAAATTGATATGAATAATGAATTATTGAAATATTGAATGATTGATTAAACTGTTAATAGTGTTATGAATAGATTGATTGAATGATTGATTACTGTTGTGAATTAGATTGATTATTGAATGATTTCTAGTTTACTTTTGTGAATTAGATTATTATTGAATGATTTCTAGTTTACTTTTGTTTATTTAGATACTATGGATTGCCAAAGACCTTATGGTCCAGCGGCACCCGTGTTTATCCCTTTGGGAGATGCCCGGGTTCGAATCTTGCTGCCTGCAAACATTAATGGAAATACAGCAAGTCAGGGGGTTTTACGACTTCGGTCGGTTTCTTCCTGGACCGGTTTGGCGCCACCCCTCGAGCGTCAAACTAACAATGGACGGTTGTAATTCCGTCTGTGGGTTAGTACATACCCGGGCTATGAAGAGGCATGCCACTGAGCCCTGTCCCGCTCCACCGTCAAAAAAAAAAAAAAAAGATACCATGGATTACAAGGAGTTGATCGAGAGCTTTGCTTCAAAAAATGCTAGGAGAACCACACTGTTTGCTTAGCAAGTAAGTTCGATACTTTGATCATTTTTGCTATACTATTTTTGTTAATTTGTTTTATCTATTTCATAAAAATTATCGTAGTATTATGAATTTTTAGTTATATAATTGAATGATTAATGAGTTTATGTTATATGAAGATTTGCGAATAGGGCCCAAATTTTTTATCTCGAACAGGGCCAAAAATTTTTTTGGGATTTTCAGAGACGGCCCTGCTACAAAAAGTTGAGAAAAACTAAAAATGGAGTATAGTTTTTATAGCACTTAGTGTATTCATATTTAACATATTAAGTTATTAACTACTTATTAAAGTACCAAATTAAAAAAAATAACTATATGCTACCTGGCTACATATCAAGACTGGTAGCATGAAAAATTGATTGAATGAGGGTGGAAGTTTTGTAATTCAACTTACAGAAATAATTGCTATATAAATCATAAAATAATAAAATACAAAGTGCCATATTAATGAATGAAATGGGTTGTGCTTTATATCAAACGGGTCACAAATAAAACGTACACTATCACATAATCAACAGTTTCATCAAAAGTATTACAGTAGGACTACACATAGATTATAAGAACCACAACCACACTTTTAATTGGTTAGTGGTTTTGCAATGGATTGCATGCCTGACTGATTCAGCATAATTCTTGTGTTGGTAGGTAAGTGTGGATTCCAGCAATGCCATTTGCAAACCATTATTTTAAATAAATATTTGCAAGTCGGCCAAAACCAGTCTGCCAGTTTTGACCCATTAACCAACCCGCCATCTAACCACGTACAAAAACTAATAATACCATTCATGAAACATTAGTGTCGTTTCAATTCATAACCTAAGCCGCCCCAATCTCACAACGTCAATAGTACCACCCATGAAACATTAATGCAGTTTAGGCCCATTAACCAACCACATCTAAATACCCATCAATCCATCATACTACTAATAAAACCATTAATGGAACATTACTCATGTTTCAACCCATTAGCTAACCCCTCATAACACCACATCTAAGAACTCATAATGCTTCCATTCATCAAACATTACTCCTGATTCGACTCACTAACAAACCCACCAATCTAAATACCCATCACAGTAAAAAAAATACCATTTCCCTTGATAACTTGTTTTGAAATCTTTTCATTCGACCCATTTAAGATAATATACACACACAATGACCTAGTCCTAAGTAAACGGGCCACAGTTACCAGCTCTAATATACAACATAGCTTACCAAACGTGTGAGTTGTAACTGTTATTACAGTTATCTCCCAAGTCCCATCACAAAAAAACATAATTTTCTGGTACACGCTGCAAATATAGAACATACAGAGCAGATTTAGCAGCGATTTCAAGTTTAAGGTCTCGTAGATGATTAAAAATGGTGAAGCCTGAACATACAACTGGATTCATTTCATATTTAGGTCCTTTGTATGTGAAGTCTTTGTTTCTGACTACCCCATTTACTATTAGCTTCCCATTGTGTACCTGTGGAAAAAAATGCAAATAGTAAATTATAGTCTCGAATTGAACACGAAGAAAACAATATTTGGACCGAATCAAACTGGAATTAAGAATTCGAACTTGTTTTGCCCTCAAGAATCACTATGGGTATTGGTTTCATAACGGGATGTAATAGGAATGGGTATGAACCTCATTCCTCCAAACCAAATAATGAAACTAAATAAACTCATACCTCAAAACCAAACACCCCCTTAGAAGACTAAAAAAACTGCATAAAAAAACAACAAAATCATTATGTTGATCAGATGCATAAGAAAGAAAAGCAATAAGAAAAGGGTAATTGACTGAAATGGTCAAGATTTGACCAACATTACACTTTACTTTGAGACTCGTTGGGTAACGGGTCGAACGGGTCATCACTAAAAAAATATTTAAATGTAATTAGAAACAGTATATCTTACCAATCTCCATAGAACTTCAAGAATAACGAATGGTTACAGTTGGGCAACACTACTTTGCTATTGATCTCCATGCAAATCCCACATTCGGCTTCTCGTTCCATGTCAGCAACCAACAATTCGTCCATCACATCCTTTCGTGAGTAATTCCCGCTCCTCCAAATCAGTAAAACTGATATTTAACATATTAACTACTTATTTTAGTACCAAATTAAAAAAAATGTTGGCGAGTCAACTGACTTGACTAACCTTTTTCAACCTGTATCTAAAAACTACCCGTTTTGCCATTACCCAACCCGCCTATTTTCCGGTCTTTACTTTTTTTTCAGGATGTTACAAAAATTCAAAGTTTTCTTTTAAACTACCCGTTTGACCGAACTAATTTTGCTCCAAACCCATATTGATCCGAACTTAACTATTAAATTTTTAAATGAACCGAACTAATTTTGATCTGAACCCGTCTTAACCCGTCTTAACCCGAACTCAACTTTTAATCCTAACCCATATTGGCCCGAACCCATTCTGACCCGAACTCAGACCATTCATCTGCACCCCAGCCCCATCTATTGTCATTTATTACGCTGTGCCTCTAAAACAATAATAAAATCATTTTCAAAAAACACATGTGCAATCTATAATAAGCTTACCCCACACCAAAATCTTATAGATGCAATGTGATTAATAAAGCATTACTACACATCCGGTGAGTATATTACATGTATAAAGTTAAGAGACACCATATAAATGAAATATACATATCCGTATACTTAATTGGCTTTACTTATCAAATTAGCTACACTCGCAAAAAAAAATGAAAATTATGAGGCTGGAGTTCCTACAAATTCCGCAAGATCTTCTAATAACTCTTTACTCCATAAAAACAAAAGACTACATAAGAAAAATAGAGTAAATATTTAAGTATAAATAAATATTTATTAAAAAAGGAATAAAATGGGGAAAACAACTTTAATATAGGAGAGGGTTCATTTTGAGACATGTTCTTATTCATTAAACAGGTTTGTTAAAGTAATTAGAGGTGAATTATGTGCTGGTTTTGGTATCGAACCATCACCACCAGGTAGGTGCCAGTTTTGCAGCATTAATATGACTTTTGTGACCGAAATTTGCTAAAAGTGATGTAGTTTTATACAATTATGAAGCACACATCAATGAGGTTGTGTTGGGTCTTAACAGGTTATGATCATTCAAAGCAGTCACTAAACCAGATGAAGAAATGTGCAGGTGTAGAGTGTAGAAATGCTAAACCATGTGCAAAATTTTGCAGTTCTTATGTATACCCGCTCAAAGTAGTCACTTAAAAGCAAAAAACCACAAGAAGCGGTGTAGTGCATGAAGTGGTCTAATTCCCGGTCTTCACCTTTTAGGGGATCGTAATGAGTCTTAACTACATGAAGCTTGGTTGCAGAGAAACAAAGTGATGTCGCTAAATAGTCACTAAAAACCAGATGAAGCAACATGCAGGTGTAGAATGCGAAGATGCTAAACCATATGAAGTTTTGTAACCAAAATTTGCAGTTTGTAGTCACTAAAACCATGAGAAGCGGTGTAGTGCAGAAAGTAGAAGACGACAAAAGGCTGTTTCTCAGGTGATGACCAGACCTCATTAACATTAAAAAAAACGTAAAACATATGTTTAAAAACAAACACTTAAAAATATCACCATATGATACTTCCATAAGAAGCATTCAAATTAAAGTGTGAAAAAACAACCTCTAAGATGATTTCAGCTAGCTGCATTAAAGATCGGAGTCGAGAGCAACCCTTTTAAAGCCACAAAGTGCGGTTCCATATCAAATGCCAAGTCCAACACACGAAAATGGCATATTAGGACACCGACGACATAAATAAAACCAACTGCGATATGTTTACAAACCATATAACAAAACTATTGATGCAGAGCTACCCTGTTACATTCAGCAATCTTCAATTGTTTCTGCTTATCTCATTCTGAAAAAAACCTAAAAAAAACCTAAAAAAAACCTAATTCAGAACTCCCAAAAAACCTAAAAAAACCCTAATTCCACTCAAAAACATAATTAGGTCGAACCCTATTAACTGATTGCACCCATACTTTAATGCTCCTAACATAAGTTCCAATCCAATTCGGCACTCCCAAACCCTACCCTAACTCAATTTAAACAACAGAAACCTGAACCCTAACAACGTGTCACTTAAGACACTGATAATACATGCGGTAGCTATCATTAGCAACTAAATAATCACTCCAAATAAATACAGATCACAATAACACTTGAAAAAGATTAACAAAATTAACATAGAGAAACCTGATTGTAAGAGACTTGCCAATCTTTGACTTTTCAACATAAACATTCTATAACCCTAGAAGATAAGATATCAACAATTGGTGTTTAGAAAGGCATAAAGGGGTTGATATGAGTTTTGGGCAACATTTGAATAAAGTGGAAACCTGTGTAGGAAGATGAGGTGAAGTTGTATAATGAAAGCTCTTTCCAGTGCTCTTTGCAAATTTGTTATTGTCTTAGCTTCTTCTTCTTCAACTTATTTGCCTGTTATCAATTCATCCTAAAAAGAATTCAAATTAGTGATATATCAACCATGTGGGTGTGGGTTTGGGGGTAGAGAGAGGGGGATGGCATACATTCCAAGCAGGGAAGTTTTCTTTTATTTCCGGTGATCAAATTCAACCTGCAACGGCATGATTTAATTTTAGAAACAATAATATATCAATAGAATCATATGTGATTGAGTACATTTAAAATTAACGAAAACCTAGAACACGATTCGATTTTGTGATGTGAAAAGAGATTAAAAGAATTAAAACTGAAAGATTAATGGCAAAAAAAGATGAATCATAACCTACATGTTTCGGTGGTCCTTGTGATGATTGAGACAGAGAGAGCAGATAGTGTGATTCATACAATCCAAGTATTGGTATCAACCATGGCAACCATTTCATATCTTCTTAAGCCTGATTTCATGAACAATGTTGGCTATGTGGTTGTCTATCGCTATTTGGAAGATTATGAGGCTTATTACTTACAGGCGAAAATCTAATAAGAGGATTGAAGAGATCGATTGAAGAACATTTAATGTGTGCTTTGTAGCTTTACCTTAGAAATTACAGTTAATGAAGAACTCAACTCAAGTTTGTTACAACTTACCAGGTCTATCTACAACTGAGGTAGACAGAAGTGGAGCATCCATACATTTTGTTGAATTCAAAAGACAACTCTTTATAAATTATTATTTCCTTTATATGGTTACAATCCAGTAAGTCCACATGTGAATATTTGTTAAACTCGATTAACCTATCATTGCTTTAAGAAAATCATGATCACTCATAAAACTTGGTACCTTGAAAGCATTGGGAAAACCTCAAGAACAACCATCCATAGCATACACCATGCTGCAAAAGCCCATACAGAACGGCAACAATTTGTTGAAGACATCAACACATATAGAAGATGGTACTTCTACGATGGACTGCCAAAAATACAAAAAATATAAGACACCCTCATAGTGGATTAATGTTACGCACAATTAATAGAATAGGTTATGTTCGGATACAACCTAAAAATATAGATAGATTTACAAAGTAATACATGGGGTAAAAATGTAATTACATTCCATAACTTTTGTGGACAAACTTCCCTAGATGCAATAAACATGCTAATAACGGGTACGCACCTTGCGGTCGATTCGAAAAATTGTGAGGCGCCATTTAAGGTTTCTTTTGAGAACGTTGAAACAAAATAGAGGAAAATAAGGAAGGTCTCAATCACGTAGGTTGATTGACTGTGATCCAAATTAGGGTTTTCAATTGTTGGTGACAAAAGAAAAGGCGGATGAAGAGGTGTCTAAACGCAGGGAAGCATAAAGATGTGCAGTTGAATAAAGATAAAAAAAATTCAAAACACATATAAAATAAACATTACCAGAAGCCGAAATTTTATTCGGTACGAAAGACAATTGAAGCTTTATTGAAACTGTATCTACTTCACTCGAATTTGTGTCTGAATCATACTAGCTACCAAATTGAAAAGCATAATTAGAAAACGTTCAGATATACAAATTTAAAGGATGACATATAAAACCATTACCTTGAAAATGGCCTTTACCATCATATACATTACAATTTCTTCATTGTACTCCCTTCCTGCTATTTGATTATGATCCCTTTGTTCTCACAAAAAACGGGAACCTAACACTATTATCAAACCTCAAACCATTACAATCAAATTAATAATCAACTCAAAAACTGATCTTTAAAGCTAAATTCACTTTGGAAATAGTAATATCAACACAACAATAAACAAATCCTTAAGAAAAGCTTATATAAAAATGGTGATTAATGTTTTACAAACCAAAGAACTCAGTTCGCTACTTAATTAATTAAGAGACAACCTCAAAGGCTAAGAAAATAAAACCCTAGATTACTATAATCAAAACTAAATCAAGCCCTAATCAATCACGTTATCTTCTTCCAGACTAAATTAGTGCTTAAAGGTTACCTGTAATCAAGTCAGGTCGGCGATGCTCGTTTATTTCAGTTCCTCCTTCATCGTCGGTTCGGGTTGTTTTGGTCGCTTACCGCCATAAAACACCATCCACATCTCCTCTCCTGTTGTATCTGTCTTTCTTATAAGATGGATTTGTGAAGCTGGGAAGCAAGAAAAGGGGCAGTAGAGGACACGCAGCAAAGCAAGAGAAAATGCCAAACTAAAGGTTTAGATTGCTTGAAAGAGAAGCTGGTCAAGAGTTTAGATGAGAAGTAGGGTTTATGGATCGTAACATGGGAGGAAAAGGCATTGTATGAGTTAGAGAATTTTGTGAATCGTGTTGATTGCAAACCTAGTTTTTCTGGTGAATGGAATTAAGAGGTGAAGAGTTGCAGAGAGAAACAACGAAAGAGGTGAAGAATAAAAGAAAAAATACCAAGGAAAAAAACTTACCTATTTTCAAAAGGAAAGAAGATTGTAGGAGAAGGAACAACCATATACGCGTGTTTTGATTTAGGGTTTAGTTTGAGCGGGATTTGTAAATTTAGAAGCAGTAGGGAGGACAGGTGGCAATTAGTGGTGTAAGATCATGCCATGTGGCTTCAATTTGTTTTGCTTTATTAGACCATGTGTAGTGGAAGGGGAAGATAATGCCCCCACCCTAGGGCATTTTACGCCATGTGACGGTCCAGTCAGCAAAGTGGCATTATTGGGCGTTTTCTAAAATGGGTGTAGTGGGGATGGGGCATTATTGGGCATTATTGGGGCATTAAATAAAATAAAGAAAAAACACCTAAAAAATCTTATTGGACAAGGAGATGAAAGATGAAAGATGATTAGACAAGGAGAAGGGGGCAAGGCATTTTCATATCCACGCCAAGGGGGCTTTTTTTGATTTTTTTTTTAAAAACGCCCTATGTAATGGGGCATGGGCGTTTTTGGGCGTTTTTTTTTAATTTAAAAAAAAAAACGCCCCACTACACATGGTCTTAGAAGTAGTAGATTGTTTCTTTATCCATAGATTTTGTTTTAATTTTAACTTGAATATTGTTTTTCTTTTATTATCCGTATAAATAGATATCATAATACATTGTTTTTAACTTTTTATAATTTTCAATAAACATTAAAAAATTTCTCTGGGATTGAAATTGTAATTATTGTGGTCATTAATTTTTTTTGAATATGTGATAAAGTTATTTATTTTTGCATACATGTGATATGTTTCATTTTCCTTAATTTCATAATTTTTATATGAATCTATTCGTGTGCATGGCTAATATACTATATGTTGTTAATATACACATATGTAACAATTTCTGAATATAATACACAAATGTATAAAAGACTGTACACATGTGTATAAACTAACAGTTGTGTATCTTGTATAAACTCATAGTTAGCGAGATTGTACACATGTGTATAAACTAACAGATGTGTATATTGTATAAACTGATGCTAACGAGACTGTACACATGTGTATACATTAACAACTATGTATCTTGTATATACAGAAACTAGCGTGATTATAGGGATTTTGATTATATTGTTTAATAAATGCAATTTACAAAAGACACAAATACCCTTCTGTCATTTATTTTAAAGGAGAGTTACAACATTATAATTACAATCTTGCCATTGTTTAAAAATCTCTAGATGATGTAATCCAATGGCACAGATTAGTTCACACATTTCACTCTCAACCTAGTGTTCACTCTAGAACCCTACCCTATATATATATAGGGGGAGGTTCATTTGAGAAGAAAATTAAATTGAGAAGAAAAAGAACAAAGGGTACAATTGTAAAACATTAAATAGTTTTTCTCTCATCTCATTTATTATTACTTTTGACTAATTAATTAGTCATAAAGACTATCATCCTACACACTAAAATTTTTGCCTAGACACATCAAAATTTATCCTACACGTTTTTGAAATTTATCCTACGCATACTGAAATTTATCCTACACAACTCGTAATTCATCCTACACACCTCATACTTTATCCTACACTTTAAAATAATTTTTTTCTTCTTTGAAAAAATATATTTTTTTGAAAATAAGTTACAATTTTAATTTAGTTAGCTATTAAAAAGGAAGACTAACAATTAATGATCTATCTAATTTTACCAATATACCCTTACACCTATATTAAAGACAAAAATTAAATGAAGTAAAAAGACTCATTCTTATTGGTTGAAGATTGTTATTTTTTATTCTTACAAAAATTTTCTTCTCATCTGAACCCTCCACTATATATATATATATATATATATATATATATATATATATATATATATATATATATATATATATATATATAGGGGGCAGGATCTGGAGAAAATGACTAGAAGTGTGAAAATGCTGAGAACGGTTTCCAACGGTTGAATCAAAACAATCAATGGACTAAAATGAGGCAGTGACATTTTTGTAAATATGAATGACTTTCGTAAAAGGCGCGGGGTTCATTAAGGGTAAAAGAGTCTTTTTACTGAAAAGAGGAAACGCCAACGCCAAAAATGTCAAATCCCTGACAAATTAATAATAAAGCCGCTGAAATGCCATAGACTTTATTGCTTTCCATTTAGTGTGAAAAACTCCCACAAAAAAAAAAAACACGCGCCTAAAACATCATTATATAAATGAACAAACCATCTCTTCATAGATCATACTCAAAAACAAAAAATGGCATTCTATACTAAACGCCAAACATGAGACAACACATAGAGAAAAAAATGGCAAACATCGTCCTTTGGAGATTCAACGCGTAAATCAATAGGTTCGTTATCAAGTACGACATCAAAAGAATGGTGATGATGAAAACTGTAAACGTTATACTGAACATGGAAAAAGATGTTTAGAGGGGGATACTAGAATTGACATTCCTTGGGATAACTTTTGTGAGAAAACACAGATTGTGATAAGAAGATTGACAAGAAAATTTCAAGGGAATAATCAAAATCAAATTCTCGAGCCAATCATCGAATCAGGGCATGATGATGAAGATTATGAATTGGTGATGGTTGTGTGGAACGAAGGGACAAAAAAATGAGTACACAATTGATAACATACTAACCATAGAAACTCTTGGGTTTATAGAACAACTATGCAATTCAATATATTTGAACTCTGAGAAAACCTGACAATGGCTTCGTTTGAGGGAATGTTTAAATGGAAGCGTCAAGCACTTCAAGACGATGACGTCATGAAAATTGAAGATCAAGATGAGTATTTTAAACAAGAATCAGAAGAACAAGATGAGGGGAGTGATGGGTACTTCTCAGACATAATCCCATCGGATGATGAGTTTTGAATGATGATTTCATCTTTTATAGCGGTTTATGTTTTCTTCTGCTTAAAGTTTGATGAATGAATGAATAAATTATTTATCTATGAAAATGCCAATGATTGGGTGTTAAGTGGTTTGGGGCAATTTCAATAGTTTAAAAGGGACGGGTAAAAACTAATTAATAACAAGTGAAATGCTAAATAAATAAAAACAAAATATTTTTAAAAGCTCCAAAGTTATGCTTCACTTGTGTCCACTATCGAAGACCGTGTAAATCTTCTTTTAGTTACAGGCTCCTTGCATGCAGATTAATAATGTCCAAAATTTTTAAACACTGCATTTCTTTCGCCCCAAATTTCTTTTTTGTATTTTCAATTGCCTCCTCATGTTTGGATTTCAATTGCTTACGAGATCCAGATCCTTTCGACTTGTAACCAACATAAACTTTTATGACATTCTTGTTATTTTGGTAATACCCTATTATCTCTACAAATTTGTCCCTCGTGCAAGGAGAAGGAGCTGGGACAACAAACTGCATATCCTGAACCTTAATCATGAAGTATTGAACATTATCCTTGTACAAGGAAAGCTACTCCTTGTTGCTAGACAAATGATTCAAAGTATACTCGGTCGCAAAAATAATTTCTCGCATCATACCTTGAACATCATCATTAAGCTCAATTATAAAATGACGGCTCATTATGTAATTAGTAGAACAATTTTGCGCAGCAGCGTCTTTACGCCATCTGTTAAGAATGTATTCTTTTGGAAATTCTCAAATGTCCATGCTTCTCAAAAATAGAAGATGTGTCTACATAACAAACCAAACTGCTCAAAACACCTGCATGAACAATTGTTGTTACAAACCAAATGCTGGAATTGAAGAAACAGTTAGACGAATTATTAGAAAAAAGGTTTTATACAACCTAACTCATCGCCTTGGGGAGCACCTGTGCTATTTGTCAAAAAGAAAGATGGATCGATGCACATGTGTATTGAATACAGAGAATTAAATAAGATTATGATTAAAAATCGATATCCACTACCGAGAATCGATGATCTATTCGATCAACTTCAAGGAGCTCGATTCTTTTCCAAAATTGACTTTGCTCAAGATATCATCAACTGAAGGTACAAGAAGAGGACATTCCTAAAACTGCTTTCAGAACAAGGTATGACCATTATGAATTTACAGTCATGCTATTTGGTCTAACCAATGCCGCAACAACATTTATGGACATGATGAACAAGATATGTAAACCATACCTGGATAAATTCATAGTTGTTTTTATAGATGATATACTAATTTACTCCAATTACTCCAAGAGTAAAGAGGAGCATGCCGAACATTTACAAGTACTTCTATCACTATTGAGAAAAGAGAAGCTTTATGCTAAATTATCAAAATGTGAATTCTGGTTGCAAGAATTGAAATTTTCTTGGACATTTAGTTAATCATGAAGGAATTCATGTGAATCCAACAAAGATCGAAAATATTACCAAATGGAATGTCCCTAAATCACCAATAGAAGTAAGAAGTTTTCTTGGATTGGCAGGATATAATAGACTTTTCATTAAAGATTTTTCTAGAATAGTCATTCCATTAACTAAACTAACATGCAAGTCAGTTAAGTTTGAATGGGGACCGAAACAGGAGGAAGTATTCAAGATTTTGAAGCAAAGATTAACTAACGCAGCAATACTTGCTTTACCAGAAGGAACTGAACACTTTATAGTATATTATGATGCATCCAAGTGAGGATTTGGATGTGTATTGATTCAACGTCAAAAGGTAATTGCTTATGCCTCTAGACAACTAAAGAAACATGACGAAAATTATACAACACATGATCTAGAGTTAGGAGCGATAATTTTTCCCTCAAGATTTGGAGACATTATCTATACGATAGTAAGTTCATTATCTTCACAGATCATAAAAGTTTAAAATATATTTTCGGGACAAAAGGAATTAAACATAAGGCAAAGACGTTGGATGGAAATCTACAGCGATTATGATTGTGATATCCAATACCATGCAGGAAAAGCTAACATAGTAGCTGATGCTTTAAGTCGAAAGTATCACAAGAAGCCAAAAAGGGTACGTGCTCTTAGAATAAACCTGCAAATAGATTTAAATGAACAATTGAAAAAGATACAGGAAACAGTAATCAAGGATGATTATGACGGATTAAAGGGTATGACTAAATAATTAGAAAAAGGAACAGATGGAATTTGGAGATTCCATAAGAAAAGGATTTGGGTACCTATCCAAGGGAACCTACAAAATCAAATTCTAGAAGAAGCTCATAAATCCAAGTATACAATGCATCCCGGAAGTGACAAGATGTATCAGGACTTAAGGAAAAAAACTTTTGGCGGACAGGATTGAAGAAGGATATGGCAAATTATGTTGCTAAATGTTTAACCTGTTTACATATGTCCATGCTTCTCAAAAATAGAAGATGTGTCTACATAACAAACCAAACTGCTCAAAATGCCTGCATGAACAACTGTTTTTACAATCAGACTTTCGGAACATAACCTGAAAATGCCATAATAGGGTCAGACTAACGCCATCAGCCCAAAAAACACGTGCACACACAATGACAGAAAAAATAAATGATGAGATATGAAAACGCCATAGTATAGTGAGAATAACGCTATGAAAATCCAAAAGAAACTTATTCACCACACACACATAAAAAAAAAATACAGGCCATGGTGTAAAAATGAATAAACGTCATGATCAGTAAAAACTCCATTTACCTCAAATAGTAAGGAACATGGCTTCTAGAAATTATTTATGAAGAACTTAACAATACCATCTTGATGATCTTCTTAACGAGCATTTATGCAATCCCCGATCCCAATTAGCTCAACTTGTATATCTCAAAAGATGGTTTTGGTGTATATCTCTGAAGCTTGGTTCTACAAGACTTTATAATTCCTTTTCAGTTCAGGCCGTTTGTATCTCGTCTCAAGGTCATTTTCCGATGTGTATGGCGTTGTGCTTCTATTGCAGTTTCACAATGAGTCATAAACTCAACCAGAGTAGACTTGGCATTGCATACTTGACCAAAGAAATGATTTTCACTCTCAGAACTCGATGTCGTACGCATAAGACCCGATAAAAACTCCATCCTATAGAATGCAAGGATCCAAGATTCCCTAAGAGCAAAATATCAGATAACCAGTCGTTATCATCTACATTGAACTTTTTAATAACATCTTTCCATCCAGATTCAAACTCTTCGGGTGTAAGTGCATCGGTCAATACAACACCACATATATGTTCCTTAAAGGTGGTTGAATTGCATAGCCTTACACCCACCTACGTAACACAAAAATGTCACCTAAAAATGCAAAATAATTTAAAAAAAATAAACCATTATAATTATCAACGTCAAACAGTTTATAACACCAAGAAACATTACTACCTTTAGTGAATGCTTGTTATAACAACCCTCAAAAATATCCTAAAGCACTCCGTAATCGAAAAACCGAACTAACATAACGTTATATAGCTTGAAAAATGAAAAAAGAACAATAAAGGAAATAATACTGATACTAGCGAGACTGTACACATTTTATGTATTTTATGGAACGTCAATCAAAGTAAATTCACCAAGGGGTGAAAATATCACAATTAAAGGAAATAAAACCTCTGGATCCACTAAATTCATCTCTGTGATGAAAACAACAAGTTATATAAGAAAAGGATCATTAGTGTATTTGATTTCCATAATCACTAACACAAAAGGAAAAGAATTAAAGGATATTCCAGTAGTATCTTAGTTTTTCGATGTATTTCCAGAAGAGCTGCCAGGGCAACCTCCAGATAGAGAAGTTGAATTCAGAATCCATTTGATACCAGGGACAGCACCAATTGGCAAAGCACCTTACCGTTTGGCACCCGCAGAAATGCAGGAATTAAAGAAACAGTTAGACGAATTGTTAGAGAAAGGATTCATAAAGCCAAGTTCATCCCCATGGGGAGCGCCAATCTTATTCGTTAAAAAGAAGGACGGATCAATGCGTATATGCATTGACTACCGTGAATTGAATAAAGTCACGATTAAGAATCGGTATCCATTACCAAGAATAGATGATCTGTTTGATCAGTTGCAAGGAGCACGATTTTTCTCAAAAATCGATTTAAGGTCACGATATCATCAATTAAAGGTATAGGAAGAGGACATTCCTAAGACCGCTTTCCGAACAAGGTATGGCCGTTATGAATTTACTGTCATGCCATTTGGTTTAACCAATGCCACAGCTGAATTCATGGACATGATGAACCGAATATGTAAGCCATATTTGGATAAATTCATAATTGTCTTTATAGATGATATTCTTATTTATTCTAAGAGCAAAGAGGAACATGCAAACCATTTGCACGGACTTCTAAGTTTATTGAGAAAAGAAAAGCTTTATGCTAAATTTTCGAAGTGTGAGTTTTGGTTAGAACAGGTACAATTTCTTGGACACCTAGTTGATCATGAAGGAATTCATGTAGATCCCACCAAGATTGAGACGATTACCAAGTGGAAAACCCCTGAGTCACCAACTGAGGTTAGAAGTTTCTTAGGACTGGCTGGTTATTATAGAAGATTTATTCAAGATTTTTCTAGAATAGCCATTCCCTTAACTAAGTTAACCTGTAAATCCGTTAAGTTTGAATGGGGACCAAAACAAGAAGAAGTCTTTCGAATCCTTAAGCAAAGATTAACCCATGCACCCATACTAGCATTACCAGAAGGAACTGAAGATTTTGTAATCTACTGT
This sequence comes from Helianthus tuberosus, assembly GCA_030545235.1. Taxonomy (NCBI): domain Eukaryota; kingdom Viridiplantae; phylum Streptophyta; class Magnoliopsida; order Asterales; family Asteraceae; genus Helianthus; species Helianthus tuberosus. Next base: position 7,028,195 of record CM060402.1, read on the forward strand.
GATGCTTCTAAATTAGGTTATGGATGTGTGTTAATGCAACGTCAAAAGGTTATAGATTACGCTTCTAGACAACTTAAGAATCAAGAAGAGAATTATTCGACCCATGATCTAGAATTAGGAGCTTTAATTTTTCTCCTTAAAATTTGGAGACATTACCTTTATGGTAGTAAGTTTATCATTTTTACAGACCATAAGAGTTTAAGGTATGTCTTCGGGCAAAAGGAATTGAATATGAGACAAAGACGTTGGATGGAGATACTTAGTGATTATGATTGTAATATCCACTATCATGCAGGAAAAGCAAATGTAGTTGCTGATGCTTTAAGCCGAAAGTATCATGAAAAGCCAAAAAGAGTACATTCACTTAAATTAAATCTGCAAGTAGATTTAAATGAACAGATTAAAAAGGCACAAGAATCAGTAATCAAGGATGATACTGAGAAATTGAAAGGAATGATTCAGGAATTAGAACAAGGAACAAACGGAATTTGGAGATTCCATAAGAAAAGAATGTGGATACCTAAATTAGGAAACCTACGCCACCGTATATTAGAAGAAGCCCATAAGTCTAAGTATACGATGCATCCTGGAAATGATAAGATGTATCAAGACTTAAGAAAGAATTTTTGGTGGATAGGAATGAAAAAGAATATAGCAGCATATGTTGCAAAGTGTTTAACTTGTTTACAAGTTAAAGCTGAACATCAGAAACCTTCAGGTTTACTACAACAGTTAGAAATGCCTGTTTGGAAATGGGAATTGATAACAATGGATTTTGTTACTAAATTACCCAAAACAAGGAAAGGTAATGATACAATCTGGGTGATTGTAGACAGGCTAACCAAGTCAGCTCATTTCCTACCAATGAAGGAAACTTTCAGTATGGAACAATTAGCTAAATTATATGTATATGAAGTAGTTTCTTTACATGGAATTCCTCTATCAATTGTTTCTGACAGAGATAGTCGTTTTACCTCTCATTTTTGGACAAGTTTCCAAAAAGCAATGGGAACCAAGATAAATCTAAGCACCGCTTATCATCCTCAAACGGACGGACAAAGTGAAAGGACAATTCAAACAATGGAGGACATGCTTAGAGCTTGTGTAATTGATTTCGAAGGTAATTGGGACGTTCACTTACCATTGATAGAATTTTCTTATAATAACAGTTATCACACAAGTATCAATGCTGCACCATTCGAAGCACTTTATGGACGAAAGTGCCGAACGCCAGTCTTTTGGGCAGAAATTGGAGAAAAGCAACTATCTGGACCTCAGATAGTACAAGAAACAACAGACAAGATCATTCAAGTCAATGAACGATTGAAAGCAGCACGTGATCGAAAAAAGAGTTATGCAGATAATAGACGAAAGCCGTTGGAATTTCAAGTAGGAGATAAAGTATTATTAAAAGTCTCTCCTTGGAAAGGAGTAGTAAGATTCATCAAAAGCGGAAAGCTAAGCCCCAAGTATGTTGGACCTTTTGAGATTATTAAAAGAATAGGACCTGTAGCCTATCAGCTACAACTGCCAGAGGAAATGGCAGGAATACATGATGTATTTCATGTATCTAATCTCAAGAAATGCTTAGCCGACGAATCACTAATGGTACCTCTTAAGGATATAGAGGTAAATGAGCAGTTAAAATTTGTAGAGAGGCCTCTACAAATTGAAGACAGAAAAGTCGAGAACCTCAAGCACAAGAGATTAGTTCTGGTCAAAGTGAAGTGGGACTCTAAAAGAGGACCAGAATACACATGGGAGCTTGAATCAGAAATGCAAAGGAAATATCCACACTTGTTCCAGTAAGATCTCGAGGACGAGTTCTAAAACAAGGTGGGGAGGATATAACAACCCTCCTGAATTTTTCTGACACCCTAATATATTTTAAAATATTCACATATGTCTTAAAATACACATCGTATGCGAAAACCGAGCCCAAAATATGATATATCATTAAAAATAAAATAAAAACAAAGTTTTTGTGTCGCTCGCGGGCCGCGTAGACCCTTTAGGGATCTTACGCGAGGCGCGACAGCTACAAGATCAGGCGAGACCCAAGCCGACACGTGTCACGATCGTGGCGGGGCTAGTGCGCTGACTGGGCCAGGCTAGGGCCTACCCAGTCTACTACGCGGGCCGCGTAGCCCTAAGTCTCACTTTACGCGGGCTGTGTGAAACCCAAAATCAGGCCCTATATAAGAGGGCATCGGGCCTTCAGTTACGATCGCTCATTTCTTTTCTTTCTTACGAATTTATGAAGAACATAACATAATTTCCGGGCATAATACCCCCTAATGAACGAAGTTCTGCTCCGTTGTAAGTATTATAACCCCTGTTACGTATTAGATACGCTGCCCAATTGATCCAGGGTTTCGTAACGGCTGTCGAGGTTCTGCCCGAGGTAGTCGTTGGAATACCGTCTCGTGGAGGGTATCGTTAATATAAATAAAGGGTTATTATACTAACATATGTATAATTGTGTAAATTATAGATAATCACCAGGAAACCATAGAAAAAATCTAAGACAGCAATGCGAGTAATCTCCTTTTTGCAAACTGTTTTTACAAAACCTTTATCTATTTTAAGTTACAATTAGGAGTGATTGAGTCTTTGTAATTCTTCAATTACTGCCGATATGTTGGGGTTTTGTACACAAAATGTGGAACACGTTACCATTGGACAACGAGTTAGCCAATGTGTAATATGACCCACCAGTCAGGATTGACAATACTAAATGAGTAATTGTGTAGAAATAAACAATGTGATAGCTCTCAATACTGTTAAAGGATAAAACTCTTCTTGATTAAACTGGGATTCACTCACCAGTATTTTCCACTGACAAATGTTTTTAAAACGCGTTTTAGGTAACAAAATGTAAAAGCCAATTAGAAGAAATCCAGCTAGAGAGCACTGACGGCTTGGAAAAATGTGGCTATAAAAGTTACTTAAAAGACGATGTTTTAAATTCAATAAAATAGGGTTTATCCCTATAAACATGTTGTAATAAGAAACTTGGGTTTTACCCATGTGGTCATTAATATAAAATATGGTGGTTTTACTCTGATAAACATTTCCTAACTATGGTCCTGATAAAATTTTCGCTGCCAAAATGATAAACAAATTATACCACCAAAACTGGTCTCGCGGCCGCCCGTTCCCGGGACAGATAGAGGGCGGGGTTTGCGACAGAAGAGATCAATGACACTGAAGGGTGGGATGATTATAAAGATGAAGATCAACATGAAGAAAAAGCGAAAAACCCACCCACACGTCATAGATCTATGTCCCCAAACATCCACAAAAAAAGCCACTTCAACAAACGAGCAGGCAAAATAATCAAACCGATGGGTTTGTTAAGTTTTACATAAAACTCCATATTTTGTTGTCAGTTATTGTACTATTAAAGAACAGAGAGACTGATGACAGTGAATATTGTGAAGAGAGATCCGATTAGGATTTTTAATTTATTTTCTTCGCTTTTATTTTTTTTACTATGGCTGAAATATAAAACAACAATTGTAAAACGCCAAGATAACCCAAATGCCAAAATGTTTATAAAAAATAATAGAACAATGGGCCAACTTGTTTAAAACGTCTGAAAACGCCATTCAAATAGATTTCCTGACCCCTGGGTAACAATGGCATACGATTTGAATAAACGCCATAAACACCATAAACACCAAAATGTTAATACGATGAAACCATTAAACGCCATTAATTATTGAATTTGGTTAACGCCAAAACGCCAAAATGTTAATACGATGAAACCATTAAACGCCATTAATTATTGAATTTGGTTAACGCCAAAAATCTTAAACCCCAAAATTTCAAACAATATTCGGAAAAGCGGAACTGGAAAAGCAGAAGATGAAACGACAAAAAAGCCCCTCCGCCCTTCTCTATGCCGCGTGACACGTGTTGGGCCAGGAAGCGTTCTCACCGTTCTCACACTTTTGAGCGTTTTCTCCTGATCCCGTTTCTATATATATATCGGGGAAGGTTCATTTGAGAAGAAATTTAATATGAGAAGAAAAAGAAGACAAGGCATATTAGTAAATTGCTATTTCATTTATAACTCATATCATTAATTTTTCTCTCTTTAATTAATTAGTCAACTAATCGTTAATTATCCTACATATAATCTACAAAACCTTCACATCAAAATTTTCTTACATATACCCTATACATTATAGAATTTTATCCTACACGGTCGAAATTTATCCTACACACCTCGAAATATATCATACACAACTCGTAATTTATTCTACACAACTAGTAATTTATTCTACACTTTAAATTAAGTTGTTTTTTTAATTTGGAAAAAGTATATATTTTGAAAAGGAGTTACAAATTTAATTTAGCTAGTTATTAAAGGAGAAGAATACACAATAATGATTTATGTAAGTTTACCAATATACCCTTATATTAAAATTAAATACAAATATTAAATAAAGTAAAATGAAACATTATTATTGGTTGAAACTTCTTCTTTTTTCTTCTTACAAAAAAATTCTTCTCATTTGAAACTCCACTATATATATATATATATATATATATATATATATATATATATATATATATATACGGTTGAGTTCATTTCAGAACTCTAAATAACTACAGAACTTTCAGAACTCCTAATAAACAATCGTTTTATATATAATTTTTTGTATTTAGGATCTTTTTATCATCAATTATATGTATTTCTTTGATTACGTACATGTTAAAAGTAGTTTACATATGTTTAATTGCCAAAATTATTTATATGTGTCATAACTAATTACATATATGTAAAAAAAGTAGTTTACGTATGTGTAATTATAAAATTACATATAAAAATGATAAAATTACTCTTAACATGTATGTAATCGTAAAAATACACATAATAAATGATAAAATTATCCTAAACATAAAAATATATAAATAAAAAGATTGTTTATTAGGAGTTCTGCGAGTTCTGTAAATATTTATGGTTCTGAAATGATCCTGGCCCTATATATATATATATATATATATATATATATATATATATATAGGGAGGGGCTCATGCGAGAACCACCCTTATTGTGAGAACCTTGAGAACCAATGTGAACACAACCTAAAATAGCTAAAAAAACCTAACCCCCACCCCCCCCCCCCAAAAAAACTCCCCCCCCCCCCAAGCTAAAAAAAACCTAAACCCCCCCCCCCCAAGCTAAAAAAAACCTAACCCCATCCCCCCCCCCCCCCCAAAAAAAAAACCTAAACCCCCCTCCCCCACCCCCCAAAAACCTAAACCCCCCCACCCCCCCAAGCTAAAATGCTAAACCCCAAAAAAACCTAAAAAACTCTAAAAAAAATCTAAAATTTTTTTTGATTTTTTTAATATTTTTTAGGTTAAAATCGCTACTTTTCGAAGCAAAAAAAAAATTAATTTTTTTTTTTTGCTTCGAAAAGTAGCGATTTTAACCTAAAAATATTAAAAAAATCAAAAAAAAATTTTTGTGTGATTTTTAGCTATTTTTAGGCATTTTTTGTGTGTTCACATTGGTTCTCGCGGTTCTCACAATAAGAGGTGGTTCTCGCATGATCTTCTCCCTATATATATATATATATAGGAGAAGGATCCTTTAGGAACCACCCTTTATTGCGAGAACCGCGAGAACTAGTGTAATACCTAAAAAAAATCTAAAAAACACCCAAATTTTTTTTACTACTTTTTTTGGAAAAATCGCTATATTTTGTTTATAAAAAAATTCAAAAAAAAATAAATTTCGAGTAACAGTTGTCCATGCATATGTGCATATGTATTTTTTTTTGACAAATTCCGTATTTCATTACAAATATTAGACAATTGCACTTTCATTTACACTACCACGTGTAATACACTACTTTTTACGTTAACAATATTAGAAATGCACATGTGTGGGTACCGTGCAACTACCCTTTCCCCAATGCACATGTGTATCTATATATATCAACATGAAATAAGGTGTGTAGGTACACTACTTTCTCTTTCATTTGTCATTCCATCCATAATACACAAACATGCACATGTGCATTTTTTGTCATTTCTTTGACAAATTTCGTAATTCATTACAAATATTAGACAATTGCACTTTTATTTACACTACCATATGTAATACACTACTTTTTACATTACAAATATTAGAAATGCACATGTGCATCTATATGTATCAAAATGAAATAAGGTGTTTTGGTACACTACTTTGAATACACTTTCCCTTTCATCTATCATACCATCCATAATACACTACCATTACCTTCTACCATCCATAATACAATACCATTACCCCCTACCATCCATAATACAATACCATTACCGATATTTTCACTTTATTACATGTATATCAACACCATTTATACCATCCAATCAACATATTACATCATAAATTGACAATTATAACCAAACCATCAACCACTAGATATAACTAACCAAAAAACATGTATATGGGCCTACTTCTCCATTCAAAATCACAAACTTTTTGTATTAAAACACGTTATATCATGGTTATACATAATGATGCACATGTGCATTTTAAATATTGGTAATGTAAAAAGTAGTGTATTACTGATGGTATTGTAAATTAAAGTGCATTTGTCTAATACTGATAACGTATTACGTAATTTGTCGAAGTAATAATACATATGCACATGTGCATGGATAACTGTGACTCGAAAAAAAAAAAAAAATTTTTGCAAACTTAATATAGCGATTTTTTAAAAAAAAATATTAAAAAAAATTATTGAGTGGTTTTTGATTTTTTTTTAGATTTTATTTGGTGTTCACATTGGTTCTCGCGGTTCTCGCAATAAGGGTGGTTCTCGCATGAACCTTACATATCTCTACTATAATAAAGCAAAACTTTTCTATCCCATGTGTCAAAATTCTAGCCGGTCCACGTCATCCTATCCTAGGTGTAATTTTGTGAGATTTTTGAATTTTTATGTATTATTAATTGTTTCAAACCTCCTGAAATGTTTGGGCGGGACAAATTAGGAGCTCAAAATTTTCATTCAAATTTCAAATTCCATTCTTGTCTCTCTCTATTCGAAAAGCCTTTTGTTTCTCTCTTCCCTCTTCTCTCTCCTTCATTCTCTTGAAACCCTAAATCGATACCTCTCAACCGGATTTGAGTTCTATTGGGCAACCGGATTTCATTACAAAGATCATCAGGTATACATACACAATTCACCCCCTCCGATTCGTTAATATTATTATCTCAACTCAATCGATCATCTGTAACGACGATCTAAACCTAATTCTGTATCATTTCGTTTTTTTTTTTGCTTTTTTTATCAGATTCAATAATATTATTAGGTTTTTGTGAGATTACGATTGAGGAATTTTGTTTGGATTGGAATCGGCATTGATTCATGGAGAAATTGATGAGAGATTGAGGAAAACGATACCTGAATTAGCGGTTGATTGTCAAATGTCGTATGGAGCAGTTTCTTCGAGTGGATTTTGGTCTAGCATTGTGGTGATGTTAGTTATAATCAGCTTCAAAAGGTAGCTTGATTATATGTGTTACCATGTGACTGCCAGACCATTTGTTTATGAGGAGAAATGAAGATGGGTAATATACGGTTTTGAGGAAAAGAGGTATGAATACTATTATTCATGGTTTAACTTTTTTTTATTTAAAGCGGGCTGAATGGGCTTGAATTGCTGTTGACCAGAGGTAATTGTATTTAGAGGTCAAGTTTCTTTGGCTTGAATTGCTATTAACCAGAGGTAATTGTATTTAGAGGTCAAGTTTCTTCGGGTTTCATTTTTTTTACTTTTAAGATTCTTCCATCCTTGGTTTTGAATTAGGGATTTCTTTGATGTCATAGATAAATGTTCTAAACCTCATTATGCTCTTTATGAATTTTTATGTGCAAAATTGGAGATTGATTGTGGTTAGGGATTTAATCTTATAATATGAACTGTTATAGGGAACCGAGAGGTTTGAGTCGCCGGTGATGCATTGGTTGTCAGGTTAAAGTTGCTTTGGTTGAGATACTTGCTGGGAATAGTGGACTGGACTTCTGGGCTGCACAAAATGTGGTGTTCTTAGAATTGCTTGAGAAATATCTGACTTTCAACAGGTTTGATCTGCTGAGTCCTATATTATTTATTGACACATTTTATAATATTATTATCTTAAAGTCCCTTATGTTCATTCTTCTGTAACCAAAAGAATAAAATAAATGATATTTCTTTCTTCGACCTTTGATGATTTAAGTTGAAACTTTTAACTATGATGTCACTGTACAATATATATGATCGTTGATGTGGTGGATGCTTGATGCATTTGTGAATGCTGGAGGCTGAAAGTGGAGATCATAGATGTGGTCAAACTAACGATGTAAACGTTTATATATTATGTGCCAAGGTGTGGATATTGCATACTCATATGTTTTACAATTCAGGTCCATGAATGATTCAGGTACATGAATGATTCCACATAAATGCGTAACTAAATGAAAATATCCGCATTCAAATAGAAGATAAACATTATCATTTCCTTAATTTTGTATAACACAGCTCATTTGATTTCCAATTTGGACTGTTTTGAGACTAATGATATCATTATTGAATTTTAATTACTAAAAGTTCATGTTTTTTTCTTAATTTATTCAAACTTACTTTCTGAGTACTTGATTATTGGAGATTAGAGTTGAGTGGCACGAACAACTTATTCACATATAAATGGGTCAATTTATTTCAAGTGGGTTAAATAGTTCAATTTATTTTTTCTAAAGTGGAACTTTAAAGACTCATTTTCAAGCGGGTCCGATTTTGTGATCATATTTAACTCATTCTCTATTTATGAACTTTCTTAAAAGGTTTGGCCTTTAATAAGACATGACCCGTGTCAACTTGAACTGACTCTAGGCTTAGACCATATCAACGACACTTGATCAATGGTGAATATGAGCTGGCAAATAAAGAGAAACTAAGACTTGAGCAGTTACAAAGACAGATATGGCTTTAGTTTTCTAAAGTTAGGGGTGTGTATAACGTTGAGTAAATCGTTAAAACCTAGCTGGACCAAACTAGGACCGTTTATGCATGGTCTGTTTCTTGCTTTCTTAGTTCATGGCATGATAAAGATTCCATTTTTAATATTTGTTTTTATTTCGATGAAATGACCCGCTAGGCAAGGAGTGAGGTCTAGCATGCAACATCACATGATCTAGCAACTACTTCAAGATATAAGTAAGGATGGCGGTGGGCAGAATCCTTCGGTTTCTGGGCAGAGTCCTGCTAACAGGAATATGGGTCAGGATGGTTTGAGACACGGGATTTCAAAGGCTCACTTTGCACGCTTAGAGGAAATGTTAACTGGTCAGTTATCCACTTTGCACTCTTACATATCCATTTATGTTAAAAAGACAAAAGTGTAAAAGTCATATGTTTCTTTATTTAGGATGAAGGCATGGGGCTCTTTTCAAATGCAAAGAGTTTGGTTTCTCAAAGAATGAAGTGATGAAACATCATCCTATCATAGATGCCAGCTCATCAAATTTAGGTGTGTACGTATTGTTTTTAGACATTACCAACAGTTGATTCCAATGATTAAGGATAATTACATGTTCAATTGATCTTTATGTAGTTGATTTAACCAGTTCTTTGTTGTTTATATATTTTCCAATGATGAATATCGAATTCGTACGTTCATAGTAATCTGATGTGCACTTTATTTGACTTTAGTTGCATTTAAAGCCTCTAAATTGGTGTATTTAATGTCTAATCAGGTAGCTTTAGGGCAGGTAAAAAGGGTTGGGTCGGATTATTCAGGCCTTTTTTCATTTTGTAGTATCTGTCTGTTCTTGCCTTTAAATATGGCAGTTTGCTTTACTCACTTATTAGTGTTTGCTTACTATTTGTCATCGTATGGGCTATCCACTTTGAAGCCTTCTTAGCCAAGGGTCACAAATCATGATTAATTATAGTTAGATAGCTGTTGTAGCTTTGTTCATTTGTTTAATCTTAGTGATTTTGGCATAGGTATTAGATGCAACTGATGACGAATCTTGAGGGTCCACATGGTACCTCATTAACAGAAATTGCTTAGGCAACTAAAAAATGTAAATATTTATTTCGTTCATGTATAAAAAAAATGTTTTTTCTACAAGTATCTTACGAAACTATATTACTTTTGGTTCAATATTTGTCAAGAATATGGTTGCTTTTGTAGTGCTTTTGTAGTAAAGGTGGCTAGGCGTAATCTGTCCCGAGGCGAACGAGTCGTTCAGAAGAGATAAAACAGTTTCAGATGCGGAAACTAAGAAACTGACGATGAAACAGCTTGTTTATCACTTTAATCCTCTTGTGTATTGATATAACAGTGTTTACAGTCGAAAAGTATACCGGCAGCACTTCGGTATCACTCTGAGACAAATGTTCCAAATGAAATGACAAAAAGACTATTTATATAGTTGAGATTTCGCTTGGAAACACTTCAAGCGAAATCTACAAATTCCTTTCAAGCGAAACCTTACATGTTGTATTCTGTTCAAGCGAAAACTGCAAATTCATTTGTCTTCATGTGTAATGATGTCATTGATGATGTCATCATGACATCATGTTTGAACAAAAACCACAACGAACTCGAAACTCGATATAAGACTTAGTCGACAGATGAATGCACCAACAGACTCCCCCTCAGATGTTGACGAGTCTTAAATGTCGAGTCTTCAATGTCTTCAGTCTTTATCGGTCTGAACTCTCTCTGAAATATCTTACATTGTAAGCATCCTCAAACTTTATCTCCTTCTCTTCTTCAGCATCAACAGACTCCCCACGAACAATCTCTACTCGGATGTCTTCAGACTCCCCCTTTCGATATGCTGGGATCGCAGTCTGGCATGTTGAAATCACATCGACCTCAGGTATCGGAACCTGGCACTCTATCTTCAGGTTCAAGATCAAAACCTGGCTACACCTGCACATTCTTAACCCAGAAATAAATTTTCTGATAACTACTTGTAAAACATATTTTAAAATGATTCAACATTTATAGTCTCTGATGAACCAATTGCAGAAATATCATTTTCATTTCAAAGAACTTCAAACAAATATTTTCCCAAACCTGTTCGTCATGTCTAGCACTCGGAATTTTGAAAATTAGCTCATCAACACCAGTTGTCGAAAATCTTTTTGAATTTTTCAAAATTTAAGCTAAAACACACTAAAATCTTTTTGGATTTTTGAATTGAATGAAATGCAGTAAAGAAATATTTACAGACAATATTTTGTGAGTTTGTGCAAGAGGATCATATCAGTTTATGAGACAAATCACCAACACCGTTAAGCTTTAAACATTTTAAGTTCTAAACGATTCACTTAGATTGTCAGTATACTGGTCCACTTAAATTTTCACACAAAGTTCAACTGATCCGAGATACGAAATTAATGTTTTAAGTACCTAAACTTAATCGCGTATCCCACCTCAGAATATACTCCCGTATCCAGATCCCAATATTCAGTCTTACAGGTAATTATGACATAAATGATATCTGTATATAAATTAGGTAATGCGAGGGCCGAGGGATCTCAGGTCGATACTTCCGTATACGCAGAGAGATATCAGCTTCGACTTTTCGGTATGTCCCCTTTAGAGGATCTTTTAGCTACAACAGCAGCGACTATCAATTTTATTGTTTCATCTGCATGCTGAGGGTTTATGCTATGTTTCAAGCATTTGCGGAAAGTATTATCCAAGGACTAGGTCAGAACCACCGTTCAGCAGAAGTCCCGGAATAATACCCCAGATATCATTGAGTATAAAGACCTAGTATATCAGAATATGAGACCTTTCAAACGAGATTTCGGGGGTTACCCATATATCCGAAAGATGTTTCCCCACGATATAAGCAAGTTTGAAATTTAGATTTATATCTCGCCACAATCTACTAAATGTGTAAAAACCTACTGACACATCATCTGTGAGACCGTTTATCACTTTTTAACTTTCCATTTCTTTAGCATGTTGTGATCGTCCACTGATGTACTATCATTTCCTCTTATATGCAACAAAAACTCATTTTTGATTTTATCATGTTTTTGGCTTTTTCAAATTTTCTAATGTTTTTGGATTTTCTGAAAACTTCTACTCCCCCTAAAATACAAACACATTTTAGGAAATTTGAAAACAAACTATACAAGAACTTGACAACTGATATCGAATTGCCTCAATTCTCCATCCACTTGGCATAAATAATCAGAACTCCCCCTTTCACAAAACTATTTTCTCATAATGATTTCAAAACATTTAAGTTTGTTTTAATCAGAATGATTTTTCCGGAAAATAAGTTCTGTTGGTTTTATCACTTATAAAGTTAGGGGTTTGGTTCATCATTTTGTCCATTCAATCTCTTATATGTGGATTACATCAAGTTCAAACTAATGACCTTGAGTAATCACTTTGTCAGAATCAACCTCTCACCACTTTGTAAGAATATCCAAAACATATAATCACATGTAGGAATAAAACATCTACACAAACCATTTTACCAAACAAAATGCCGATTCCTGCTTCACACTTACCAACCTGGAAGCTCCGGCAAATCACACTTATCCTGTAAAAATTAAACATATTTAAAAATCTGTCACAAAATCTATCTTAACAAGAATGATGCCGATTCCTGATCCACGATTACAAATCTACAAATTCCTTTCAAGCGAAACCTTACATGTTGTATTCTGTTCAAGCGAAAACTGCAAATTCATTTGTCTTCATGTGTAATGATGTCATTGATGATGTCATCATGACATCATGTTTGAACAAAAACCACAACGAACTCGAAACTCGATATAAGACTTAGTCGACAGATGAATGCACCAACAGGCGAACTAACAGAGCTGCAGAACTTGGTTGCTTCTATTAGCAGCCTTACTTTGTCTGCGGCTAAGGACAAATGGGTTTGGGCTTCAGCAATTTTCACCATCAAAAGTATCAAAGCGGCAATTGAAGATAATATGCAGTTCCCTCCTCACTATAATTTTTTCTGGAATGCTTGGGTTTCGAATAAGGTAGCGTTTGTGGCTTGGAGAGCGGTTTTGCAAAGGCTGCTAACTGTAGACGCCCTAATTAGAAGGAATGTTTCGGTTCAGAATTCAGCGTGTCGGCTATGCAGTGAAGCTTCGGAATCAGTGGATCATATCTTTATATCTTGCCACTTCTCCCAAACGGTTTGGCAAGTAGTGTCCCTGTGGTACCGTATCCCTCCCATAGTACCTTCTCAGGTAATGGATATTCTAGATCTTCACACTCACTTGGGTCTTCCATCATGGGGTAAAAAGGCTTTACATGGGGTGATTTTAACGGTTTTTTGGAGCATTTGGCGAACCCGGAATGAAGCTATGTTTCAGTTTCTAAGGCGATCGAGAACACAAGAACTACCAGTTTCTTATGGCTCATAAATCGCTCGGGTAGGAAATCGCTGACCTGGGAACAATGTAAGAGGTTTAATGTTGTAGTGGGGCAGTATTTATTTTCTGTTTCAGTTTCCTTTATGTTGCTTTTCTTTTTTCTGTTGTTTCAGCGGGTTGTAAGTTGTTCAAACTTGCTTCTTGCTGATTAGCATGTGATTAATATATGCGGTTTTGTTGGTCGTTTAAAAAAATCTTTATAAACCTGATATCGTCAGTTTCCCAGTTTACTCTACATGTAGATTTCTATATAGGCATCACATTTTAAAAAATGGAACAAATTCATAAAATTTTAGAGTTGAAAACCTTTTGTTTGACCTTGAGAGTCAACTTTAAGTTGTGTATATGTCGTATGGACTGGTTGGAGTATAGCTTTGGGGAGTTTTTCGATTGGTCTTAATTCTTAAAACTAACTACTTATCTATCCACTGGTTTTGGAATTTAAAACTACTTATCTGTCCATTGCTTTTGGAATAAGAAATTTGGAATAAGCAACTTTAAATTTTCACTCGCTGTACAACTTGAATAAACAACCCCAAATACTCTCATATCCACTTATTAGTGTATCAAAGCCCAATGAGCAGATAACAGTTTTAATAAGCAATCTCGAACACCCCATCTCCAGTTGCTTAAAGTAATCTTATTGGCAGTCGCACATATATACCTAGAATGTAGTTTATAAAGACAAATGTAGTTTATAAAGAAGTATTTAGTGATTTGTGATTTTCAGGTTATCATTTATCTATAATATTTAGTTCAATATAATTTTTATACGTTTATATTGAAAGGTTGTTTCATTACAAAGTTCATCTCAATGATTCGCAAGCGCTTATTTGGGATTTGAGTTCTATGGGGCAGCCGGTTGAAGGGGGGCTGGATCCGATTTTGGCGTGTACTGCAGGTGCTGAGATTGAACAGTTGCAGTGGTCGTCTTCGCAACCGGATTTGATTGTCATTGCTTTTGCGTCAAAGCTGCAGATTTTGAGGGTATGATTGTGTTAAAATGTTGGTCTTTTTTGTAATTGTGTTTGGTTGGTTGCATTGATTTTAGGTTGACTTGTAGCCTATATAGATTTGGGAATACACTGACATGCATTTGCTTCTTACCCATTTAAATGCTTTTAGTTTTTTGGTTGTGATTGTTCAAGAACTAAGCACCTGTGCATAGTGCTTGTCGAATAAAATGTCTTATGTATCACATATAGGTGTTTTAGGGGCGGCAATTCTTGACACGAGCCACAAACCCGACACGAAAGAAACATGTTTGGGTCAATTAACACAACCCGTTTTAAAAAAAAACGTGTCGGGTTCGGGTTGACCCGTATTGAAAACAGGTCCGGGTTTGGGTTGACCCGTTGAACTATTTAGAAAAAAAAGGTTTTATATTTTTGTTTTTTCCGTTACATGTTTATATTATGCTTTGCAGGGGAGTTTGCATGTTATTCTAAGAAATCATATAAAAAAATTATTTTGTAAATATAATTTTTTTAACACAATCCATAACCCGTGAAGCTCACGGGTATATAACCTAGTATATATATATAGGGGACCGCTAAAATGAAAACCACCTCTAGTTGTAAGAACCGTGAGAACTACACCGTACAGGGCGAGGTGGACCAAATTCTTTTTTTCATAAACGTAGATGCGTGTATTATAAACACATTTGTAAAAAAAATTCAAAAAAAATGTCGTGTGTGTAGTTTTGAGCACCACAAGTTTGCGTTTACGGTTACCGTAAATTTGGTTTAAAATTTACGGTACCCGTAAACGCAAACAAAACTACACACGACATTTTTAAAATTTTTTTTTTTACAAATGTGTTTATAATACACGCATCTACGTTTATGAAGAAAAATTTTGGTCCAACTCGCCCCATACGGTGTAGTTCACATAGTTCTTACAACTGGAGGTGGTTTCATTTTAGCGGACCCCTATATATATATATATATATATACATACATACGGGGAGTAATGATGAGAAAACTCCTCTTAAACCGTAATCCCTAATCCCCAAAAAAGCTAAAGTCTAACACCTAAAAGCTAAAAACTAAATGCTAAACTTAAACTGTAAAATCTAAACCCTAACCCCTAAAAATTAAACCCTAATCCCTAAAAACTAAACCCCATAAAAATCAACACATAAATCAATCGTTTTATACAGTTTTCTCATGAAGAAAGTGTTTTCTTATGGTCCTCTTCCTATATATATATATAGGGTCAGGATCATTTCAGAACCATAAATATTTACAGAACTCGCAGAACTCCTAGTAAACAATCTTTTTATTTATATATTTTTATGTTTAGGATAATTTTATCATTTATTATGTGTATTTTTACGATTACATACATGTTAAGAGTAATTTTATCATTTTTTATATTTAATTTTATAATTACACATATGTAAGCTAGTTTTTTACATATATGTAATTAGTTATAACACATATATATAATTTTGGCAATTAAACATATGTAAACTACTTTTAAGATGTATGTAATCAAAGAAATACATATAATAGATGATAAAAAGATCCTAAATACAAAAACTTATATATAAAATGATTGTTTATTAGGAGTTCTGAAAGTTCTGTAGTTATTTAGAGTTCTGAAATGATATATATATATATATATATATATATATATATATATATATATATATATAGGACAATGCTAGACAGAAAACCCACATTTAGGTAGAAAACTCTGGAAACCCAAATCTCCCGGCCTTTTTACCCCACCTCCCGACATTTTTTTTTTTGAAAAAAATAACACATGTAATATACATGTTTTAGAGTGTCTTGGGCCAAAAAAAACAAAAAAGCGCCGAAGGATTTTTTTAAAAAAAATAAACAAATTTCAGCCATGTCCGGTCGCCTAACATGTGTTAGCCAAAAATGACAGAAATTGCTGAAATTTTTTTTTTTTTTTAAAAGATCCCTTCGGCGCTTTTTTGATTTTTTTGGCCCAAAACTCTTAAAAACATGTATATTACATGTGTTAATTTTTTCAAAAAAAAAAATGTTGGGAGGTTGGGTTTTCTAAGGTTTTTCATATAGATAGGGTTTTCTACCTAGCCTTGCCCTATATATATATATATATATATATATATGTATGTATGTATGTATGTATGTATGTATGTATGTATGTATGTATGTATGTGTGTGTATTCGTTATTTTTCTCTATTTATTTTGCTAAATGGTATCTCTAACCGTTTGGAAGCTATCCGACCAAAATTTTTTCAGGAAGAACAAAGGGGTTAGAAAACCTGGTTAGGTTAAATGTGATTTGATTCTAGCTGATAAACAGAAGGATGATTTAGGAGTTGGTAGCCTGTCGAGTTTTAATCAGGCTCTCATACTGTCATACAGAAATAGAGATGGCATTTTGTTTCTAGAAAAAAATTGTTTTATGGGTCAAATTAAAATATATTTACAGAGATAAAACATGGGTTATTGACGGGCATGAGAGTGGACATTCTAAGGTGGTGTGAAACCGTATCATAAAACTGGTTTTGAATGATAAAGGTTTCATCCCGTGGGATACTTTGAAGAAAAAGTTGGTAATGTGGAAGACACGTCGTTTTGGAATGATTCGTGGGTCGGAAATGTGAAGCATAGTGTCAGATTTCCTAGACTCTTTCGTTTAGTTTCGCAAAGTGATTGTACGATTAGCTCTCCTTGAGGGTTACATGCTTGGAATGATCTTGGCGTCGACCAGGTTGAGGCAGCCAAAAGACAGATTAATTAAACAACCTTATCCAACTTTTAAATGGCATAAGGTATGATTCGCAAGGCGGTAGATAGGTGTGGGATTTTGATGCAGATGAATCGTTCTCAGTTAAAAGTATTTGTATGCTTACTGATAATATGTCCTTACCAGATGGGCAAATGGAGACGAGATGGAATTTCAATGCTCCTGTCGAGGTGAACATTTTGGGTTGACGTGTTTTATTAAATCGTCTTCCAAATAGTACAAATTTGGTGGATAGGGATATTGAGATCCCAAGTGTGTTATGTCGCTTTTGTGATGTGGGGTTCGAAACATTTATTTGGCTCTTGTGAAGTTGCTTCTTGTGTATGGGCGATGACTTTTAGATGGCTCCATTTTCATCCCGTTCTTATAAATCGACAGATCTTGTTCCTTGGTTGGATTCTGTTTAGAGTTGACAAAGCAGAAAAACAACTTGTGCACGGGATCATCCTAACAGTATGCTGGGATATTTGGAGGTTTCGGAATGACACCGTCTTTGTTCTCAAGAACCCGTGAAAGGGAAACATGTTTGATCTTACTTTTCCTATTTGTGGATTGTGAATAGAAATAGGAAATAAACATTAGTTGGACAGGTTGGTTACAAAACTTCCTCCTATTTGTGTAATGTTTCTGTCTCTGTGCTAGCTCTTGGCTAGTTTTTATATATATTAGTTCGCTGTTAAATATAAATATATATAAATAAAATAAACGAGTTGGTTCGAGCTTTTGACAAGCCAAGACCGAGCCCAACATTTCAGCTTTTAAGATAAACGAGCCAGCTTGGCTCGATTTACAACTCTACACCACGAGCCTGTTGAACCTCTGTTTGGAACGGAGGTTAACCTAATACGAATAGAGAAGTTTAGCCCAATATAAGCATGGGCTGATTTAACCAGAAAAATAAGTGTGGGCTCATATATACACCGAGTTGCATGAAAATGAAATAGGTAATGATGATCAGTTGATTTAGCCGTGTGGCCCCACTAACAAACCCGCTGTTCCCACTTCCACTTACCACTAACCCTACTAGAAAAAGTGAACTACTTTCAGTTTTAATTATCTCTTCCGCCTTGGCTAAGGTTATGTGTAGTGGGCGGCATGGCATGGGGCGGTATGCCTCATAGCGCCGGCACACCGCCACGGAGGGAGCGATCGATCGAAAAATTGGAGGCGGCGCGATGTTAATGGCGCCGTGATTCTGGTTCCTTTTTAAAGCTTTGACCAATCACAAACAAGTAATCTTTTTAATATTAATTAAATAAAATTGAAAATTATTAAATAGGTAATGATGGGTAGGGGCTTTATGACTACGGGCTCTAGTGATATAACGCCCCATAAAGCCCCCGTGTGACGTGGCACGACACGTGTCGCATAACGCCCCACAAGGGGCTTTATGACTACGGATGGCCTAAGAGGTATGGGGGCATGAGATGGGTTATGGATTGCTACTAGGATGGTGGAAGATATGCTACAGCACCCCATTAGAGAATTACTGTGCTTCGTATGGATTAAATCATGGGAACAATGCACGTTCCTTTCCATATTTAGTTAAATATATTTTACACAAAAATAAATTTAAAAAAAATGGGGATGGTAGTTTGGATAATGACCACACCATATAGGATGGTGGATGAGAGTGAGATGACATAGAGGGTAATGGAGGTCTTAAGGGTTATAGTCACACCCTATAGCCTGATTGTTGAGATTCAGTTGATAGAACAATTTTATATCAAATATATTCCCTGTCTAGTTTAAAATTATGGCCTAAAATAAATGTTTATTTTTGACATGGTATATGAGGCAACAAGGCTAAAGAGTTACTAGATATTTTATGTTATCTTCAAGGAGTGGTGGACTCGTGAATTTTTTTTTGTTTTTGAGATGCGGATGAGAAGTTCAACCATATATTTTCAAGCGGCGCGATCGAGGTTTTTTTCCTAAAAATAAACTATTATTTTAAAGGGTGCGCCCACCCACTAATCAAGGTGGGTCCGCCCTGTCTAATGTAATTTATGTGACTTGATTCATTGTATTGAGAAGAAAATACGGATCCGTCACTGGATTTGAGCCGATGAAATTTTTATTGTTTTATAAAAAGGTTCACTAGTAACATATTTATCATCTCTGGTCTCAACCACATTCATTACAGCTTTTAAATCAATTGTCTCTAAACTAACAAATTAAATTCAAATGTTTAGAGTATAGTTATAAAACACTACTGGGCTTGTTTTTGTTTATGTTTAGAAAGGCTGTTATGGTTTTCTTGTTCATGGAGCCTAAAACCCTAGTTAGTCTCTCCCTTTCTATATATATCTATATCTATGTAATTGTAAAAATTATCAGAGCTAATAATAAATTCCTAGCTGCAGCTTGTGGACGTAGGTCCCCACTGGAACCGAACTACGTAAAATTCTCATGTACGTGTGTCGTGCTTTATATTTTCTCGTTTAATATTGTGTGTTCGTTGTGGATCGGTATTCCTTTGCGCCACTTGACACCTAACAGGCACGAGATGGCAAATTATTTTTGATGGGAGAGCAACATATCAAGAAACCACTGGTCCTGCATCGCAAATCAATTTGTTTCCATGCAACTATTGCTTCCAAAATTTGATGTCATTTTTGTTTTCTACTCGCACCATTTGCCCCCACAACTTACAAATAATTGCAACTCACAGGTTTTACATGACATATCATCCCTACCACTATCAATAATTCTAACCATTTATTTTTACTTTTTTTTTTAAATTCGGGCACAAATTTTAGCATTTCTTACTTATATCGGCTGAATAAGGGGCCATGAGCTGGAGTGTTGGACCAGCGAAGAATAATATGCTGACTCCGTTCTGGAAGTACTGTACAGGTTCCACAACTGTTTCTTAGCACCATAATACTTTACATAAATAACCATGTGTTGTGACATTTCTTATACATAATATGGTTATAAGATGGTACAGTTTATGACCTTTAAAACAACAAAACCAGCAAGTTAAAATTGGATTACTTTGCATATGGTATTTGAGAAATACCATGACTTGTAGATAAATAAGGCTCTCATACAAAACGTGGGCAATAATTGCAGTATGAGGACACCTTTAATGTCATTTTGTTTGTACAATGATTTGTTGAACCTTAAAAATCTTCTTTGTGTACTTGGTTGTATCATGAAACCGTTATTCCACTTCTTAATACTGAAAATCTGATTGTTGTTCTGAATAAATTGAATGCCATGATCATCCAATAGACTTCAACTATATGAACTATAGTTAAGCAATGATGAATTCAGAAATTACGATAACATAAACAAGTTGAGTTGCACAGGTCAAAACTACTCGAGTTAAAATGGGAAATACATATATGTATGTAGTGTGAGGTTTAATGGAGAACACTAAAAAAGTGAAAAAATCGGGGAATACATTTAACATGTTAAATAAATCATAAAAGTCAAATTTAAAATGCTAAAATTATTTTTTTTCAATTTTTTTCGATGCTTTTGCATATAAAATGTGTAGAAGCTATTCCAATAAAAAAATTCATTTTTGTAATTTTTATTTAAATTTTTAACTATTTTTCAGCATTTTTTTTATTAAAATGCTTATACATGTATTTATATGCAAAAGCTCAGAAAAATTGTATAAAAAAAAACAATTTTAACATGTTAAATTCAATTTTTATGATATATTTAACATGTTAAATAACCTGTTTCTCGGTTCCAAACTTTTTAGTGTTTTCCATTGAACCCAACCCTATATATGTATGTATGTACGTACGTACGTATGTGTGTGTGTGAGTGTGTGTGTGTGTGTATAGGGGAATGTTTAAATGAGAATACTAAATATTGTGAGAACTGTGAGAACGAAACGAAAAACCGCGAGAACTTGGTAAAAAACAATTCAAATTCGAAATTTTTTTACACTTATCATTATTATTCGAATACAATGCTAGAAATTAAATTTACACATTTAAATTTACATGTATTCGTAAATATTGAAAATTTACACATGTTTAAGTTTTCTCATTTACACATGTGTAAATTTGTTGTATTTAACAAATTGACACGTGTAAAAATTTTACTAAGAGTGATTTTGAGAGGAGAATGAATTATTTGATGTTGTAAAATCTTTTTTTGATGTATTTTAATTACATTGGGGTTTGTATTAAAAAATTGGTTTTGATTGGTTTTCCCATTCGTTCTCACGGTTCTCGCAATATTTAACGTTCTCAAGATAACCCTCCCCTATATAGGTTCAGGTTCCTGTAAAAAGGGTGAAGTTTGAGAGAAGTGTGAAAAATATTATGGAGACGACACGTGACATTATTTAATTTTATAGATTAAGGGTAATAAGGTAACTAATTTCAAAAACCAATTTAATTATACAATATATTGTAACCGCTTTAGGAGTCATTTTAGGAGATAATTCTTTTTTTACATATCAATAATAACTGATCATTTTGTTTTAACATTTGGGATGTTTTTTGTTATTTTATAGGAATCAAATACCATACAGATTTCAAAAATACAACGACTTGAATCGTAGTAAAGTTATAGTATTTTAGCATATGGAATAATTGTATTGCCATTCAAGTTATTGTGTTTTAACACCATCTAGGGATGATGGTATTGAAATCCCAGATGTTAAAACACCATGACTTGAATAGCAATACAATCATTTCAGATGTTAAAACACCATGATTTGAATCACAATACAATGTTTCTAGTTTTCAGATGTTAAAACACCCTAACTTGAATCACAATACAATGTTTCCAGATGTTTAAAACATCACACCTTGAATCACAATACAATTAAACCACCATTGCATGAACATAGACAAAAACCATGGACTAAAACGTGTGATTGAAACGTAATTTTTTTCTCTATATAAGTATAGAAATATGCTACTCATATTAAGATAAAAAACGCTCATTATTATGGTGTAATTTTTTTTAAAAAAAGTTACTTTTGAAAAGTTATTGACGCTTAACAAAGACGAGGGGAACTTGCATTTGCATTGAGGTTGATGACAGTTTCTTTATTTAAACAAGACACTATTACTCATAATCTAGCCAAATTAGTCAAAAAATTAAAACATAATTTACATTTTAAGCACTTTTTGATCTCAACAATTAACTAAAAGATCTAAGAGTTTAAAATGTTTATTACACTTCTTATAAAAAAACCTCTTTTTACAATAATCCCACGCTATGTATATATCAAATTATTATGCTATTGCTAGTAAATTTAAGAAATGTTCAGTAAAATTCTTTTAGGTGCCAATAAGCTATAGCTCAACTGGCATTGTATAAGAATTGAAGATTTGGGTTTAAGACCTTAGGTGTTAAGTTGAAATCTCATTCCAACCGGGTTTTACAACAATGAATGTAAGAAATTTTATCTGATATTTTTATGTTTCATTTCAACCAACATCTCCGGATATTTACTTTAGAATTACCCTTTAGTTTAAATACCTCAAAATATTGTATTTCATTTCAATCAACGTCAGAAGATATTTATTTTACCGGGATGTCGTCTCCTTCTACCAAAAAAAAAAAATTAAAAGACATTTATTTTAGAGTTGTTTTTTGGGCCTAGAATAATTGATGGAAAATCATTATAAACATCATTGAAACTGATTTGTATCATAGCTTAAAACTTAAAAGCAAAAATAGAAGTATTTCATGAAAATGGTGAAATGCATAAATTTGACTCAATATGTCAATTTGGTGAATTGTTAACCTAATTAGCAAAAGATTGTTTTAGAAAGATCAATTACAACAATATGTTTTACTTTCAATGAATATGAGAAATCATAAAGTTAACTTGATTAATTTTCTAGTTAACGAATTTGTTTAGGGTAAATTGGGGATCAACAATTCTTAAAGATTTCAGTCGGCTTGGGATTTGTAAGCTTAGAGATATTATTATGGCCCTTTTATCCAAGTGGTGTTGGAGGTATAAGGCGGATGAGAATTGTTTGTGGCGTAAAGTGGTTAATGCCATTCACTTTGGTGCTTAAAACTGGGATTTCTTGCCAGCTAGAAAGAATAGGGGAGGACCTTGGAATAAATTAGTGAAGTGGATAGCCAGGACTAAGGTGGATGATACCCTGCTGAGAAGTTTTTTTAGAGGTATTCCAGGCAAAGGAGATTGCATCGCTTTCTGGCTTGATCCGTGGGTTTCTAGCGATCCGCTTAAAGATGTGTTTCCAAGATTGTTTCAGTTGGAGGCTAATAGAAGATGTAAAATCAGTGATCGTATTTTGAATGGTAGCTGCACGAACAGATTTTCGTGGCAATGGAAAAGGCCGCTAGAGTCTGCTTTGGAGATGGACGACCTGTCGCAACTCTCTATCTTACTGGACACCTTCACTATAACCGGTAACATGGATAAGTGGGTTTGGCTCGGGAACGGGTCGGAGGATTTTAGTGTCGGAGCGATGAAAAGAGTTCTCGTTAAAAGTAGCGGACTGGAGAATAGTTCAAGCTTTTCTTGGTGTAAGTGGCTCCCTGCTAAGTGCGATGTTTTCGCGTGGCGGGCGGACTTAGGCAGAATTCCTACGGTGGAAGCTCTCCGTAACAGAAATGTTAATATTCCAGAGTCGAGCTGCGGTTTCTGTAACGAAGGCGAAGATACGATATCACACTTGTTTACGGAATGTTTTGCTGCTAATGTAGTTTGGAATTCGGTCAGCAGATGGTGTAGTGTGCTGCAAATTTGCGTTTTCTCGTTTCAAGATCTTATGAAGGCTTACGAGTTCTGTGGATTAAAGGAACCGGAGAAATCCATTTTTCAAGGTGTGATTATCATAGCGTGTTGGTGCATATGGAAGGCTAGGAGTGAAGCTAGATTCAGAAATAAAAGGTTCAGGTTGGTCGTTTTCTAATGAAGTTCACATTTCAAAAAAAAAAAAAAAAAAAAAAAAAAAACTGAATGCCTTATGTTAAATTATGCCAAATAGAATTGGATTGGTCACGAGTTCAATGAAATCGGTCAATATGTACTGATAGTGGGTTGCGATAAAAGAGGCACACTAATTGAGTCCTGGTTAACTTATTATGTAGTTAACTCGTATTAAGCAAGGACTTACAAAGTTATGAACCTAACATACATAAAGCTTTCTGAAGCAAAGCGTATGTAAATTGTCCGGTTAAAGTATAAGTATATTTGAAATGACCTAATTACGTAATTTTCACATAATTAACTAGTTTGACTTTGTTTGTTTTCGTGTTTTACCATCCTTTCTCTCTTCAAGGGGTAGCATCCAAAGGTGAGCTTGGTTGTATATATATTTCTTATCCTTATAAAAATTATCTGAAGTATATAGTTTAGCTTGAGTGCCAAAGTTTTTTGTGTTTAACATGTTAGATTTCAATTTGAATAGGCTAAGTGTGATATGTGGTAGTTCATATTAAGTGCATTTCAAGTTTTGGGCATTTGATATGCGAAAAATGCAACATATAAATTATATCAAATAAGGTATAAAATCAACCCTTTTATGTACTAATGTTGGAAAAAGTGTCTTTCTTTGTATACTTTTAATTTTTGGCATTAAAAGAGCTTAAATATACTATAGGAACAAATTAACAGCAAAAACAAACATAAAAACAAACATAAAAACAAATGATGTGTATAGGAAAGACCTTGAAATCTCTGGTTGTCACATTACGCCCGTACACGGCACGAAGACGCTTATGGGCTAGGCCCATTTATACCTTGAGAGACACGGGGACTCAAATAGGCTAGGCCCATTCTTATTTGTGCAAGGCACAAAGACACTCATGGGCTAGGCCCACTTATACCATATGAGACACGGAAACTCAAATGGGCCAGGCTCATTCTTACCTGTGCGAGGCACAAGGACTTTCATGGGCTAAGCCCACTTATGCTCGTGCGAGGCAGGAAGACACACGAAGGGCGAGGCATGTTCGTACCCATTATGAATGCAAAATATATATAGAAGAATATATATATATATATATATATATATATATATATATATATATATATATTAAAACAAACATACGAAACAAATGCCAACATATTAAAAATACACAAGGAGTCCAAATACGTAACAAATACAAATACAATAACGTTCAAGATGAACAACATGTACATAGTTAACAGAAACCCAAGTGTCTAATGAGTTAGAGCACTTGTAGGTTGTTACGCGCTTTTGGATACCTCGATTTGCTAGTACATATTACGGACGCAAACTTATGAGTTCATGTCCCCCTTTTCTTTTAAACATTTTCGTTTTTATAACTCTCTAGGGGAAATACATGTTACTAGGGTATGGTTAAGCTATGAAATGAAATATTGGATCATGTGCGAACATGTAGAAACTTGAGCACCATTAATCTTGTTTAAGACCAATGAACAAAAGGGGTAGATCTATCGGGTTTAGGACGAGCCCCAATCATGGGTCCTTGTGTGGCCGCATGGAATGCTTTTATTATCCCCACCGGGTGGACCGGTACTAAACCGTCTACGGGTTGAGTGCTTCCTATGTTATCACACATATTAATGTCCTAGCTACACATTAATGATAAACAAGTTCATTGACGCTTTACATACCAGTTTTCGATACTTTAACTTTCAAATGTTTTTAAGATTCATTTGATGTGCAATTAATACACATGAACTCGCCAATTTTTGTTGATGTTTTAAACTTACATGTATTTCAGGAAATTAAGTGGATCTTGGTGCAGAAGGTTTCGAGTTTCAAGTTTTTCAAGAAGTCGATGTCATCCACATTTTGGAAGGGTTTGGTTCATATATTCCGTCCTCGAACGGGACATAGGATGCAAAGCCTTGATATTTTAAAAACTTTATTTTGTACAGTCTATCTTGTAAAACTTATTAACTTATGTTGTCTTTTGTTTTCAAACAACTTATGACTATTTTTTCTATTATGGTAATGAATGAACATTGTGCATGTTTTATTTCATATAGTTTGTTTACTTACATCGTACGCAATGAAAACCGATCAAGTCACACCACGCGCTTCCGCTTCTGATGCGGGTGTGACAAATTTCATGGTCAACGATTCCACAACCGGCTATTAACATGTTTGGCGATTCTTCCTTTAGTCGCGATTCCACGGCCAAGTGATTATCATGTAAGATTTCAGTTTTTGTTGGTTTTTTATTTTAATACATGTTTCATCATATTGATGGGGTGATTATTTGGATCAAGTTCAAGGTTTGATAAATTATCATGGTGGTCTGTTCTACAAGATTTGATCAATTTGTGTGTATTTTCAACTAGTGTCACTGTTTCCATGTTATGGTTTTTTTAATTGTCCTTGTCGAAGAGTTCATTTCTGTCACCATCTCTATATATTGGTAAATTCCATCCGCATGTGGTCGATACATTATCATTATAAATTTCGTTATTTGTTTATTGGTAAATACAAGGTTTGATACATTATCATGTTCTGCTCTACTAAGTTTGTTTATTGAACTCTTTACATCTGTCTGTTAAAGACATAAACCAAAGGACGAGCTAAAAAAAGACATAAACGTCGACAGTGTGATGAGTACGGACACCATGAAAAACCATTAAAAAATTCAGCATCTAAAGATCCATCAACAAGTAAACGTGAAAAAAAGTACAAAAGCTTCTAAAAATAACTAATTAAATTCGAGCAATTTGTTTTTTGGTACCATAATTAGTCAAAAACTTTAACCTCTATCTTTTGCAATTTTGGTTACTGTTACGTCGATTTTTTGTGTTGTTTTTCAGGATATTTTTTTGGTACGGTGATGGATTAAAGTTTTTGCATTTTTTTTTTCATTTAGATGATTGTTATACATATTTTTATAATTGTTACAATAGCTTGTGATAAAAGTACAGCAATGAAAAAACGCAAAAAAAATTAAAGACTCAAGAAAAGGAAAAAAACTACCTAGCGAAACGTAACAAATATAAAAACAAAAAAAAGGTGAAAAGAAAAACAAAGCTAGTAAGAAATGGGTAAATATGCATTTTTTCTTAATTTTAGTAAAAATTAAGGGTAAAACAATAATTATATAACCTGTTTTTGATAAAATAAATCAAAATGGATGAATTTACAAATGTATTAGCTTAAGAAGAGAATATATGTAATTTTAGTTAGATAACTATGCAAAGAAAAAAAAAACATGTAATTGTATTTTTTATTATATGAAAAATGGTAAATGATGTGATTAATATTATAAAAAAGAATGCATTATGTGAGAAACATAATACATTTCCCGTTTACTTACATATACATTTACCATGACCGCAATAGTTTTGCCACCTCATTGGTGGAAAATATATACATTTACCATGGCGACAATCTGCCACCCCATTGGTGGAAAATGGGCGGCTGCCCTATTTTTTATTTTTAATTTTAATTTAATTATTGTTAGCATAATATAATATAATTATAATTGTCCCTTTCAAAAATTATGATTTCGCACTCAGTTCAAAATTAAGTTTTTGCCCTCAGTTCAAAATTAAGTTTTTGCCATCAGTTCAAAATAAACTTATGCTTTTGTCCTCGGCTAAAATTTACGATTTCGTCCTTAGTTTAAAACTATGATTTTTCCCATGTTCAAAACAAAATTTTTGGTTTTGCCCCCCAGCTAAAAATTACGAATTTGCTCTCAGTTTAAAATTATGAGTTTATCATCTTTTAAAAACTTATGATTTTGCCCTTAGTTAAAATCTAGAGTCTTGTCATGGTTTTTTTTTCAAAACTATAGTAGTTTTTATTTTACTTGTTTTACTCAATCTAACTTTTTTGTCAAGCACGCTCATTGTTTATGACAATTTACTATTTTGCCCTCAGCTCAGACTTGCCATCTTTTTTTTTAGCAAAACTATGGCAGTGTTTTGGTTTAATT
Source organism: Helianthus tuberosus (assembly GCA_030545235.1). Taxonomy (NCBI): domain Eukaryota; kingdom Viridiplantae; phylum Streptophyta; class Magnoliopsida; order Asterales; family Asteraceae; genus Helianthus; species Helianthus tuberosus. Next base: position 7,056,238 of record CM060402.1, read on the forward strand.
GGTTGAGTCGATATAATTTTTTTGAGATCGTGTTATGAGTAGTATTCACAAGTAACTAAAATACATGCGTATATGTTATTAAACTAAAAAATATTCAGCTTAGCGCCCCACAACACGAGCATGGCATCCAAGTAGTTGATGATACATAAGCTTTAATTTCCTTGATACAACACATGAGTACCTCCAATAAAAAATTCGGCCAAACAATATTCAGACCAAGTAAAGCCTCTCAATATGAATTTAAAAAATTACAAAGTCTTGGTACTTGTAATAAATATTTAATTTAAAAAAAATTGTATTATGATTTCTAAACCTTTGCATGTAGTCTATTTTTAAAGTAAACAAGAAAACTAAGGGGGTGTTTGTTTTTTGTGAAAAACTCTTCAGAACCTCTTATGTTTGCTCCACGCAAACTGCGCGCAAACGTTTGAGTCTGCTGTGTGTTTGTTTTCTCGAATACCTTTCATTAAAAGTGGCATGCGTGACCTCTTTTTGGTGCAGACATGGATCTATGTCTTCTTAGGTCTGCAGACTCTCTTCTCCTCCACATTTTGAAAACACAGAGAACCCACAACAGCCATCGACCCCTGCCACCTCCACAGCACCATCGACCTCCACCACTTAACGCCGTCAACTACCGCCGTTGATTACATGGACGGAAACACACAGAGGATCCGACGGTCATCTCGTTCTACTCATGTGAACACTCTTGATGATGGTTGTTTGATGCACATCTTTAGCTTCTTATCCCTAGCATTCTACAACAGCAAATAGACTTAGCGTACAAATGAAATTGAACTGAACAAATCACTAGAAAACTCAATGTTAACAATGAATACAGAATAAAACAGCAATTGAAGTGAAAGCCTAAAGATAAGACTCCAACTGAGGCACATAATTCAATAAAGAAATTAATTTATGGCTTATGTCGGATTACGATTGATGTAGATACATACCGACTTGGTTTCGATGGTGGCGGTTGCAGCAGATAAAGCACAAATATTGTAAGTGCAGTTCCTGCCGGGTAACTGTCGCTTATCAGTTCTGGTCAACCAAAACAGAAGTTCAAGTTAAAGTCAACGATAATGAAGAATACAAGATCCCATCTATTCTCCATCACTGTGTGTATTCTAGAGAGAGAGGGAGACTATGTGTTAGTGAGAGAAAGCTTGGGTTTAGATCTTTGTGATCTAAATCCAGCTTGTAGATGATGTATACTCCTTTGGTTTATGTAATCTGTGATGACTGATTCATAATAAAGGATTCATCTTCTACATATTTCTATCTTGTTCATCTTATGTTTGTTCTTTATGTCTTGAATCAAGTGCAATGTTTGATGTTCGTCATCGATCCGGTGCTTTAACAGTGGTATCAGAGCATGGTTACCGATTCAGAATGGTCTAACCGCCTTCTGAATCACCATTGCTCTTGATTTGATGTTTGTTTCCGCCAAACATCCTGAAGACTTGAAGATTTTGGAGAAAACTTGAAGAAAATGAAGCTGTTCGTGGTTGTTTTGTTCTCCAAGTTGTTGCAGATATGAGGTTTGGTCCAAAAATTGCTCTGTCCGAGTTTTCCTTAGTGTTAAACTTGTCTGAGTTTTTAAAACTCTGTGTTTGTTGTTTCCGGGGTTTTGGTGAACTAGTGTGAAGTCACACTAGGGAGAAAGTCCGGAGACTTGTTTCTGATCTTCATCATGTCCGAGTATTGAAGTCCGATTGAAGTCCGATTTTTGTCTTTGTGATAGTGTGTCTGAGCTTTTAGAAGACAAAGTTCAGTTCCGAGTTTTACACATGTCTGAGTTTCAATGTCCGAGTTTCAACTCGAGTTTAAATGTCCGAGTTTTGTCAACTGTCCAAAGTTTAACAACTGTTCCGAGTTTCAGCGTACGTTCCGAGTTTTGATGTTTGAAGTCCGAACTTTAAAAACCGAGTTTCTTGTCAGAGTTTTGCTTTTGTCTATGTGATAGTAACTTTGACAAAAATTGAACAACAAACCAAAGCAGGTCCAATTTGTTTCTTTTCATTCCGAGTTTTGAAGTTCATTCCGAGTTTTAGCTATGGATTTATTCAGCTATGTTTCAGTCTTCAGCTCCGAGTTCTTGTTCAAAAGTTTCCGAGGTTCTGTTCAAAAGCTCCGAGTTTTAAAGAGTTTTTGTCCGAGTTTTAAATCACTGCTGATTCCGAGTTTTTTAATCATTTCAGCATAGTTCAGTTGTGTTCCGAATTTTTAAAACAGTTCAGTAGTGATTCCGAGTTTTTTTAATCATTTCAGCATAGTTCAGTTGTGTTCCGAATTTTTTAAAACAGTTCAGTAGTTATTCCGAGTTTTCAAGCAGTTAGGCCTTGTTCCGAGCTTTTAAACTTTACAGCTGTTCTGAGTTTCCAGATGTTCCGAATTTTAAATCCAGTTCAGCTATTCTGAGTTTTAGCTAGAGGGTCTGAGTTTTGTGCAAAGTCCTTCATGGTTCTGAGTTTTGTGCAAAGTCCTTCATTGTTCCGAGGTTTAACCTTCTCAATGTCTGAGTTTTTCACTACTATTTGAGTCTGAGTTTTATTCCAGACTTGAAGTCAGAGTTTTATCCTGATTTTTTCATTCCGAGTTTTCTCTGCACGAAAACAGGCTCCGAGTCTTGAGAGTTTTGTGCGTGTCTCTGATTTTCTCCTTGTTCCGAGTTATGTGACCTTCGACGAGGAGCCAGCGAGAGGAGACGAGGGAGCAGTGTTTACGGTCGGTGGAGACTTGTTTGTTTGGAGCGAAAGGGATCAACGCGCTGCTTGAATACAGTTATTCACTTGAGGAGCTTTTGGTTAAGCGGCTACGAGATGTTAACGACGGCTCAGCCGAGCCGATTGGTGTTGGCGCGGCTGCGAATTCGTTGAAATCGGTTTGTTTGAACGAGCTTTATAACGGACAGTTGTTTGGCTCGTTGATTTGTGGTGCGAAGAGAATACGACTTGCTTGGAATTTTGTATTGTTTACAAAGAAAAAGGGGGAGTAAAAATTTTGAAGTTCCTATTTTCTTTGTAAATATAAAGCTTGTGCGTGAAATAGCTCGTGTGTGATGGAGTTTTTGTCACGTGTGTTTTTGTTATTTATCAAGTGTTGACGTGATGAAGTTGAATTCTCGGTTGGTGACTAGTTGAAGATTGAGCCTTATTAAGTTGCTATTTAGAGTAGAGAAGATTAGTTCTGGTCTTGAAATAATGTGGGGCTTCTTGATTTGAGGGGAAAGTCGGAGATGAAAGCCATCGGGGATTCAGGGGATTCGTGAAGATAGGAGATTGATTCATGAAGATTCGTGACTAGATGAGATCATACATGAAGGGTTGAAGACTTTTGATTAAGATGGTGGATGTACTTTTACAAAGTTCAGTTTGTTATTAACTTATCGAACTGAGCTTCATGTCTTTGCGGAATTTGAAGTGTTCAAGGTTGGGCATTGGAAATCCGACGTTTCGTTCTTCTACCGGTTAAGTTTGAAGATTAATGTATCGAGCGATATTCTCACATGTTGTTGTAAGTCGGTTCGCGTTAATTTGATTCGGGAGAAGTTTGAGGGGGAGGATCTACAGTGTTTGATATTGGATTATTCGGGTTTCTCAAAGCGACATTAAGTGATCGTCAGCAAGTCTTTTATTAGAAGGGTTGAAGATCGCTGTGCTCTACCAGAAAGATCAAGTCTCAGCCAAAGTTGATAGCAGCCATGATATCATCAGTCAAGGGGGAGTCTGTAAGTGCAGTATCCGGTGACTGAAGATTATCGATGCCACACAGAACTGATGCAACAGTTAAGGGGGAGACTGTAAGTGCAGTTCCTGCCGGGTAACTGTCGCTTATCAGTTCTGGTCAACCAAAACAGAAGTTCAAGTTAAAGTCAACGATAATGAAGAATACAAGATCCCATCTATTCTCCATCACTGTGTGTATTCTAGAGAGAGAGGGAGACTATGTGTTAGTGAGAGAAAGCTAGGGTTTAGATCTTTGTGATCTAAATCTAGCTTGTAGATGATGTATTCTCCTTTGGTTTGTGTAATCTGTGATGACTGATTCATAATAAAGGATTCATCTTCTACATATTTCTATCTTGTTCATCTTATGTTTGTTCTTCATGTCTTGAATCAAGTGCAATGTTTGATGTTTGTCATCGATCCGGTGCTTTCACAAATATTTGTTGAGGAATTCCGGTAACGAGAAGAGTTGAACATCGAGGATAGAGGTTTAAGGTTTGTTTTCCCTAATTTTGTGGGTATTTTGCTGATTTTAGGTGTTAAGTTTCAGAAATTTGGTGGTATTTTGCTGATTTTAGGTGTTAAATTTCAGAAATTCGGTGGTATTTTGATGATTTTTTGGTGTTAAATTTCAAAAATTTGGTAGTATTTTGCTGATTTTTGGTGTGAAATTGTAACACCCATGTTATTAATCTAAGGGTTTTCGTGCAATTAACGAAAACAAACATGAATTTATCATTAAGTATCCTTAGAAAAATACGAGTAAATTAAAACTTTTACAACTTAAAAGTTTTAAACAAAATTTAGATAAGTTCGCCATTTAAAAGTTATGACGTAATGTTGTGCGGAAGCTTTAATCTCGTGTGTTCGGTTCTTCGTAGCTACTTGATCTTCATCCGTGCACTCTTGACATTCACCTAGGATCAAAACCAACTTAAAAGTTAGTTTCGATAGTCAAATATCAAGTCCAAACAAGTACAGGGGTTAAAATTGATAAAATTCAAGAATTTTCGGAGTTTAGGGGCTCGCGTAGCGCTACGGGTGCTCGCGCTACGCGAGTGCTTGTTTTTGACAGAAGTTCGTTTGCTGTTGCTGTGCAAATCCTGCACGACCTGATTTCACGGAAACGGCCATAACTTCTTCGTTATTGATCCGTTTTACCCGATTCTTTTTCCTACGCGTCCGTAATTTAATTCTCCATCTAATGGAGTTAAGATCCAACAACTTTCATAATAAAATTTCAGAGTTTAACTCTTCGGCTTATTACCCTTTTTACCATCTTTTAACCCGTTCGTGATTTCATCTAACAAACTTGTTTGTAGCCCTTGCTTCTTTTGTAAACGTATTATTATGATTATTTCCTATTGTATAAGATTCAAATCACGGATTATTACACATTCTTAACCCGTTTCGCTAATACTTCTATTTTTTGACCCGTTAAGGGTATTTGAGCGCTTTCGAGCCTCAAATCGCTTTCGATTTCTTCTAGCACTTCATCACCACATTTCTTATACTATAATCTCCCACCACAACTGTATTTATGGTGGGCTTAATGTGGCGATCTATATAAACCAAATTTTACCTCTCGAATCATTATTTTACGGCAAAACTCAAAAAGTGCCATTTGACTATTATAATACATCTTTCAGTTTCTATACTTATTCTAAGTATTTGCTTAATCATAAAACTTGTTTCCAAACAACCTTTAAAGGTTGTAAAGGTTGTTTGTTCGAATTAGCTAACAAGGGCGTTTTGGTCACAATTAATCCTTCATTTTTACAATAAGGACTTCCACTAATATTTGACCAAATCGCACTTCTTACTACAACTTATTTGTGCGTACCTGGCTTGGATCAACGTATAGACCCGTTATACCTCGCATTTATTAACCAATATTCTATAGCGTCGCGATTATCCCAGAATTGCTACTCGTTCCTGTTTACATATGACTTGGCAACCAAGATTAGTCATTATTGTCAAATGGTGTTATCATCACCATTTGACCCGTTTGGCTCATATGACCAAACATTTACATATGTAGTAAAACGAGGTTTTCAAATTTCAAATTTACACATCCGGCCTATGTCGGATGTTACCACTTGACCCCTCCTTTTCTCTTTAACTCATTTCTTACAAATTTGACCCGTTCGGCTTACGCCATGGGTGCCCTTTTATTGTCAATTTACATTAGTCGACACTTGACTAAATTTCCACTTTTTCTCAATATTAGATTACACTACGCGGTAATCTTATCAAAACTCATAATCTCTTAGTCATTACATGACCGATTTACCGATTTATCATTTTTTACCATAAACCGTGGTTTTTATCATCTTTATATGTTCCGACTCGTACCAATCGCGTCGGAAGCCATATTTTCATTATTATTGTTATCGCATTTATTACTTGTAAAGTAAACAAGTATTCTACAAAGTGTGTAAGTTTCACTTACCTTTCATCCGAGTTGCGCTTTCCTTTTCATTCTTGATTCGTTCGACCCGCTTTCCACTCAAGCTTCACCTAGCTTGTTTAAGCGCCAACTATTGTTCATCATTTACAAGGTGGTTAGATTAGTCATTAACCATCACGACTATACCACTTTACTTATTTTCTTAGCCGAAACCACTTATTCGACTTCATCACTAGTTAGTTTGACTTTCTAAAGTCAACTACATTTAATCGTATAATATGCACGATTAAGGCAAATCAACATTATGATTAGAACCCGTTTTATCCCATGTCTCATGTAATTAGTCAAGCTTGTCAATTACGCGTTTCGCTTGAATTTCAACACTTTACTTCTCATCTAGGCATTTTAACAAACACCTAATGGGCATCATTCTACACTTTTGCTAACTAGTCCGAAATTAGTCATTTTTAGCAAGATTAACATCAAATTTCAACCCTCTATATCTAGTGTTCATGAACTACATCAAGAACTTACATCATAACAATCAATATTCATCAAATTAACACTCCAATCCGAGTGTTCATCATAACATACAAAAACCCATTTAGCACATAATAGGGTAATTATCAAATCCCTAGTTTAGACAACAAATCATCAAATTTTCTACTAGGGTTTGTTTCTAAACCATGTTATAATCATAATAACACTCATAGAATCAATATTCATTCCAGAATTTCGATTATGATTATTCATCATAATCTCAAAGTATCACCAAATCATAATTTTTTAACATACCTTGTAATCCCCATGACTAGGTGATCACGAATCTGTGTTCATGCAATGATTTGGCTCTTGATTTGGGCTTCAATTTGAGAGATTCTTGAGGGATTAGGGTTTGAGCTCCCTTGGCTCCTGTGGGTTACGACCAGAACACACACACACACCTAGTGTGTGTGTTGTGTTATATTTTTAAGTTTATAATTCTAGTTTCAAGTTACCCGGATTTGGTCCCTCGTGTTTGGTTAGTTATTAATTAGGTCACAACCTAATTATTTTCAACAATACTCTCGCTTATTAACTAGGTTTAATATTCCTAGTTAACTTAGCGGGTTCGGGAATATTTATCACTAAGTTTATTTTAGACCCCGTTAACTCAGGCCTTTTTGTCCATTTTATTTCTTTAAAGACTTTATTCATTTTTATATATATTATTAGGATTAATTATTTAAATCCTAATATTCCACCGGGTAAATTTTACCACTAACGGTACTTTACCCGTCTTTTAGTACTAACTGTGATTAATTACCGAACCCGTTTTCGGGGTGTTACAGAAATTTCAGAAATTTGGTGGTGTTTTGCTGATTTTAGGTGTTAAATTTCAGAAATCTGATGGCATTTTGATGATTTTTGGTGTTAAATTTCAGAAATTTGGTGGTATTTTACTGATTTTAGGTGTTAAATTTCAGAAATTTATTAGCAGCTTGCAGAAGTTAAAAAAACAAACAGTCTTCTTCTTGTAGACTGCAGATGTTTGGTCCACCTCTTCTGCTACAGATGTCTGCAGATATGGCCCGCAAACTGCAGACGTTTTACTTCTGAAAAAACAAACGGCACCTAAATCTTTTCATGTAATCTATTTTTAAAGTTTGCCATGAGTGATCGATTGCAAGGCTAAATGAGGAATAGCGGTGTCATATGAAGTAATGTTGAGCAGCACTTGCATGGTTGTTCTGTTCATACTAACCACAGGTAATTTCACAGGTAATTTTTAACCTGCTACTTCATTAAACTGACATGCCTACAGAAGACGATAATACATTATTTAATTACTTTTCTTAAAGAGTTAAATGCTTGGTTGGTCCCTGTGGTTTGCAAAAATTGCAGACTTGGTCCCAATTGTTTACTAATTACACGCGTGGTCCCTGTGGTTTTCAAAAATGCACTCGGTTGGTCCCTAGCCCTAACATCAGTTAAATTTCTCAGTTAAGTCCATGTTAAATGACCAAAATACCCTTGCTTATTAACAAATACATAAACAGATCAATCTCTCACCTCTCTCTAACTCTCTCTCTCTCTCAGCTCTCTCTCTACATAAACAGAAACAAGAGCAGAACCTAGAACGATGAAATCAGCTGAACAAAATCCCCAACCAAATTTACTAATCTCATTCTGGATAAAATCAGACTCACTAATTTCCGGTTCCTCTACATGGCTACAAACATCAACCCAACAAAACTGAATATCCTTACCATTAAACGCATCACTAACAGCACGAAAGCAATCACGAAATCTCCTTCGACAACCATCTAAACAATTATTACTTACATCAACACACATAAACTCCGCAATAGATTTCAACGATCTACAAACCGGAGACAACAATATAATCAAATTCGATCGAGTATCCACAAGATCACAATAAGACTTACCAGACACATTCTCAAAATCAGACTCCCAGTCATGACCGCGAAGGAGCTGAAGCAGAGAGGCGGCTGTATGCGAGCAATTCGAAGGGGAATACGCCAATTTTGAAACATATATAGAACTGAGAGTGTTGGAGAGAGAATCTGTTCAGATCTAACTGTTGTGATGGAGACACCGATTCGATTCGGGGAGCTTTTGTTTCAACTTCCGACCGTGACGGAGACATCGATTCGAACTGACCTGAACCACCACCGTCGATTGCGACGCCCTGAACCACCACCGTCGATTGCGACGCCCTGAACCACCACCGTCGATTGCGTCACCCCTGAACCACCACCGTCGCGACGCCCTGAACCACCACTGGATCTACCAGAGGTTCTTCACTCTCGAAATCATCTTCGTTCACCTCCGTTGGCCGTCGAAATCAACGATTAGAGCATGTGGTGCATGGTTGCAGCCTACAGGTGAGGTGGTTGTGGTGGCTGGTGTTGTACGGTGGTGGTGCTGTCTTCAGAGAGAGAGAGAGAGAGAGAGAGAGAGAGAGTTGACTGGTGATGATGTTGAAGATGAAGACTAGACTTTAATTTATTAATAGGCAAGGGTATTTTGGTCATTTAACATGGACTTAACTGAGAAATTTAACTGATGTTAGGGCTAGGGACCAACCGAGTGCATTTTTGAAAACCACAGGGACCACGCGTGTAATTAGTAAACAATTGGGACCAAGTCTGCAATTTTTGCAAACCACAGGGACCAACCAAGCATTTAACTCTTTCTTAAATACATCAATGATTACGAATATATTTTAACTACATCATGGTTTATTTTGGTAAATATAAAAATTATATTGTATCCAACAAGTTGAACAATATATTTTTATTATTATATGTAGTCCTTGTCAAATTATATTTATACATAACATGTATATCATTTTACAACATGGTCGACCTGTACAAAAATACGAAAAGCCAATCCTACAATATATTTGCATCTCCATCCAGGTCTTTGTCTTGGAGGGTGTGATTCCTAGGTATCATACGTAGCCATCCTCTTTATCAAGAGTTTTAAATTTCAAAATTTCGAATTATTATTCGTTTCTTTTCACTCATTTATTGAATATACGAACTTCCAAAACAATCCTTAAAAAATAGTTCAATCAAATAAAAGTCAACATTTTGGTACACAGCATTATTCTTTTTCGATCAATCTACTGTGTTTAAATATTGATACCAGAAGATGACACGCTAATGATTATATTTTGCTAGTAAAGGACGAAACTTAATAAGCCAAACTTTTGTTCTGTTTAGAATTATGAGCGACCACATAACATAATGGATAGAAACGTTTCGACAAGTTGAACGTTGAGATACATGGCCGTAGACGATTTGCTGTGTCACTGCCAAGTTTTGGACCTTAATTTTAACTAAAAGTGAAAAATTGACTTGCCATGGTTTAACTAAAAAGTGAAAAAAATGACTCGACGCATCACTGCTATGGTTTGGTCCTTAATTTCACTCTCTATATTCTAGTCTCGATACTCATGTCTTATAAAGCAAAAGTCTAATAAAATACATTCTCTAAATTGATATTTACTTTCGTATTTTATCATTAATATTAAAGACCAAAGATATGAAGAAGAAAAGTGAGATTGTGAAATCATAAACACTTGCAAAGACTCAGTATTGGTGATCATCACTACCCTCTTAGTTAAATGAGTTGGTTAACACACAGTTCCTACCATCTTAGTAAGGTATTGTGATGATCGATGATCTATGTCGCTTTAAAGACACATTGATAAACAAGAAAATATTTTTCTTAAAGTGGTGAAAGTACTTTAAATTTATTAACAGTGTAATTGAACCACTGTATATCGAGTTTAATTTACATTTCTTTCCTTACACTCTTATTTTCTTGTTAGGTTGATTGTGTAAAGAAGAAAAGGAGATCTGTTGTCTTCTTTTCTTTATTCTTGGTTATGGAAGGATTGAATGCTCTTATTGAAGATATGGTTGGCACATGTACGTTTCAGGGGGTTCATATTGGTAAAGATATAGTGTCTCTATCTCATTTATTCTATGCAGATGATGTTATTATTCTCATGGTCTTTGGATAATGACGTCAACAATATTATTAGGGCGATACAATGTTTTTATGGCTTCTGGTTTGAAGATCAATCTTCATAAGTCTAGTTTATTTGGGGTGGGGTGGCTTTTTCAGTGGTTGAGAGTACGTGATTGAATCTGGATAAGATGCCTTTCTTTATTTGGGTCTTCGAGTTTGATGCAATATGTCTAGTATCTAGGGATGGCATATGAGTATGGACCGGTTTCAGCGCCTTTTTACTCTCTGATCGAGGTTCTCAGCATTGAAAAATCTTCGTAAAGTAAATCACACGTGTATATGTTGACTTTTAAGAGATATACAGTCAAGAAAATCAAGAGCAATGGCGATATATATGCCGATTAGATACCAAAAAATAAACACTCAAAAAATGGCTACAATTTAAGGAATGTGGTAAGTGACGGAATCAGATTCCTAATTGATGCAGAAAGGTCTGGTGGCAAGAAAAGCTGCTTCCAGGAGGTTGTCAAGTGTTTTCACTCGACGATTCCATTCTTGGGTGGTTGGTTTGGCCCTTGTTCCTGTAACTCGAATCGACTCTTTAGATGGAAGGCTAACATGTTATCTATTTTTGAAGGTTTTGTGTTGCCTAGAGGGAATGGAGTTTGGCATTTAATTATACAATCTATTGTTTTCCTTCGTGAAAAATATGTTATTCCTCTCTCAACTTTAAAGAAAAAGATTGGTAACGGTCGTTCAACTCAAGTCTAGCATGATTTTTGGTTCGGAAATTCATCTTTATATTTCAGGTTTTCGAGACTTTATAATTTAGAATTGGATAAAAATTGTTCAACTCAAGATATATGGAATAGTTCGGGCTAGTGTTGTAATTGGCGTCACCATGTTAGGGGCGGGGTTGAGAATTTGCAGCTAAATGATCTTCTTTTCATCTTGGACCGGCTTTCTCTGAAAGAAGATGATGATAAATGGATTTGGGAGTTGGACATTAAAGATGAGTTTTCTATTGAACACGCAAGGAATGTATTGGTAGTTTTCTTCTTCCAGATGGAGACAGGGCGATGAGGTGGAATCGAAGTGTCCAAAGAAAGTTAATCTTCTTGCTTGGCGTGTGACTTTATATCGCCTCCCTATGAGGTCTAGTTTGGATGTTGTTGGTCTTGATGTTCGTTCGGTCATGTGCTCCGTCTGTTCAAGGTTGATTCCTTGACATGTCTTGGGTGATTGTGAAGTAGAAGAGAGAACTTGAAATGTAATTGTGGGTTGGTGTGATTTGACTCTTCCTAATTCGTAACATCCAAATGAATTGATGTCTTGGTTGGATTCGTTACACTTCAATAAAAAAGTGGTTATTGAACATATTATTATGACATTGTGGTGGGTTCTTTAGCGGTCTAAAAATGACTTGATCTTTCAACAGAAAAAGAAGAATCGTTCTACAATATTTGATAATATAGTTCATTATTCGTTTTTTGTGGGTATGGAATAGAAGTTATAGAATTCTACTTTTGAAGCATTGTTACAAAACCCTTTGATTAACTTGTAATCATTTTGTTTTGTTTTTGTCTAGTTTCTTGATGGTCGTGTTTTTATTAAATCTTGCCGTTTCAAAAGAAATATTACTATAGTTTTATAAAAAAAAATGTGATAATAATAAATAATATACTTTTTAATTTTGATTTTTTACATAAATATAGGCCATGAATATATGATAATGTTGGATATTTAAATTTTTCTTGAAATACACAGAAATATAGCAGTCAAGTCTTTTATCATTATGTGAAAAAAAAAATCATTTTACCTAGCATGTATCTAACAAAAAAAAGTTATAATGATAAAGGTGATGGTTGTCCCTAAAACACATATCGAAGCCTACAAACAAGGATCCACAACAAGATAAATAAGATATCACCTTGTCACTTGTACCATTTCTAGATTTGATTTCTTTAAACAAATATATGTGAAAGTGACTAAAATATGTGTCGACACGTAGGTGAATAGTTAAAAAACTTATGGTCCGTGTTGAAGATTATCAATGTGTGGTATTACCACGTTTATACAAATATAAGTAAGATTTATCTGATTTTATTTTTATGTTGTATGACATGTTAAATTGTTAGTCCCATTACCTTGTCAAGAGTTTGATGCACGTATTGATTTACAAATTTGTATTGAGTAACGAGATTTGAGGACAGTTGTAAATAATATTAAAAGCGAAACAAATTCATGATTTGTTAGAACAAACGGCATAGGCGTGTTCACTATTTAGCTAGCTTGAGAAATCACTAGTATTAATTGATCTTCGATTCGTCTAAGATCAATAGAGTAATTACTTGGTAAGTTGATTCTTCATCTTCTAACTCAAGGCTTGGAAGATCTAGCTCTTTACCTATTGTAATGTCCTATCCGGTGAGTATTTTCCTGAGCCCTGACTAAAAGAATTATACACATGTTTCAAGATGATTTTGGGTTTATAGAAAGTTAAATATAGGATTAGCATCTGAACCACTTAAGCTTCCGGGCATAATAAGAGACATGAAAGTGGTGTATTTGCAATAGAGTGTAACTCCTCTACTTTGTAGCAAAATATTTGCAATAGAGTGTAACTCGTCTACTTCGTAGCAAAATACATACAGATACTTTTCGTCTTGTTGGACTAAAAATTATATTTATGACATTCTGGTTGAGCTTTGATTCCAAAATGTAATATCGCAAAAGAGTTGGTCGGCGAAGATGTGAAAATTTACTTAATCAGACCAACGCTACAAACTTTCACCGTTGGAAACCTATCCATTGAAAAGCTCCGTGTTGCTACAACAAATACAAGACCAATAATAGTGGACGGACTGGTTAGGCAAAAGGCTTCAAAGGTTTCAGTTTGCCTAACGCAGGTCGTGGGGTCCTCCCACGTTTGCAACACGAGGGGTTGGATCACTTGTTATTGTTCACTCTTTGATTCTGGACTGAAAAGAATTCAACCCAGAACGTTAATGTTAGTGAAATTGCAATGTTTGAAGTGAAGAAGAGAACAAGCAAGGAGCGAGTTCTCAAGAGAGAAGAGAAAGATCAGAGACCAAGGATGATCTAGGATGATCGGAATGTCTTGCATGAATGACAAAGGCTGCTATTTATAGAGAAAGGATATTCTAAGAGAAGAAACCTTTAACTGATGATCCAATGCTTCAGTGAGGGACTTGCTCATTTTGGGGGTTGGAGGCTTCGGACCTGCGGGTAAAAGAGTGTCTCCTTGCACGTGCCTCTTTTTTGCTGCTGAGGGGGAGTCTCACAAGTTATTAGTGATGTGATTGACCATTGTGCTTGTTCTTTTTGATGTTCATTACAGCTCGCGGGTTTTGAACCTTTTAACCTTTTAAGCGGTTATGTGTTTTAGTCATTTTATTGAGACTTGAGCTACCTCCGTCATCACTCCGTTAGTAACTTACTAACGGATCACCCCAACAAGTATGGTAAAAAAACAATTAAATTAAAGAGTAAACTACCATTTTGGTCCCTGTGGTTTGGCCAGTTTTGCCATTTTAGTCCAAATCTCAAACTTTTTACATCTGAGTCCCTGTGGTTTGCATTTTGTTGCCATTTTAGTCTAAAATTCAAAACACCCCTTATTTCACTGTTGTTATCTGCCTATTTTGTCTTCTTGTTTAGGGGCAAATTGGTCATTTTATGAGTTATTTTAACAAATTATTAATTATCATAAATAATCCCTTTCATTTTCTAATAGATTTTAAAATATCACTAATAATTAAAACAAAAAAGAATTTTAAAAGATTAAAAACATAAAAAAAAAATCAGATCTCTCACATATCTCTCAGTCCTTTCTCTCTCTTGACTCTCTCTCTCTCTCTCCTCCTGTCTCTCTCTAACCACTACTCTAGCACCACCACCACCACCATAAACAACCCACTTTCATCTCACCCACCACCACTCTAGCCACCGCCACCTCCCCTTTAACACCTCCGCCACCGCCTCCTTTTTAAACACCTCCGCCATCACCATCAATCCTGAGTTTATATAAGCAGAATTCAAGTTCTAAAAAAACAAACAAATTCAATCAAATAAAAGAAAAGCTCCCATTAATTCAAATCCCATAAAGTTAACAAGAACACAACTATTGGTCACCATATACCAAAATAGGCCCAATTAGTACCAAAGCTAAAACTTGATTCAAATCCAAATTCGAAACTAAATTGAAACTGATGAACATGAATAATACATATATCTCTATCTCTGAACCTCCTAAAAGTCCAATAAAACAAGACAGTGCCTTTTCAACAAACTTCCCAACAACCACATAAACTTTATCACCATCGCCAACAATCTTCAGCACCAGAGGAGTATTCCTGCCAAACCCATCTCGGAAACTGGTCAGAGGAGAAACCCAGAACAGGTTCCGGTGGCCATGGTGGCAGAAGGGTGGGATGCTCTCAAAAGCTTCATTAATAGGTGAAAATCAGCCGACTATTATGTGTGTAAAGCGGGGGTGGCGGCGGAGATATTACAGATCTAAGATTGGAGAGGATGGGTAGTGGTGGCCGGGCGTTGGTTGTGGTTGGGGTTGGATGGCGGTGTCCGGGTGGTTGTTGTGGTCGGGTAGCGGTGGCTAGAGTGGTGGTGGGTGAGAGGAAAATGGGTTGTTTATGGTGGTGGTGGTGGTGGAGCTAGAGTGGTGTGGTGTTTAGAGAGATAGAGGAGAGAGAGAGAGTTAAGAGAGAGAAAGGCATAAGAGGGTTCTAAAAGACAGTATATTTAATTTACTTTTTTAATTAAGAAAATGTTAATTAAGAAAATGTTAAATGAAAAGCAAAATGCCCCTGAACTAAAAGACAAAATAGGAGGTTGCAACAGTAAAAAAGATGGGGTTTTTGAATTTTGGACTAAAATGACAACAAAATGCAAACAACAGGGACCCAGATTTAAAAAGTTTGAAATTTGGACTAAAATGGCAAAACTCGCCAAACCAAAGGGACCAAAATGGCAGTTTACTCTAAATTAAATGAGTTTATAAGGGTGTCCGGGGCGCTTAGCGGGGAGGGGTGCGGTGAGGCAAGTCCCCGAGCGGGAACACCGCCACCGACCCCTCGCGGAGTGTAAGCGGGGAGTGGGGAGCGGTGTGTGTTCACCGCACAAGTTTTCAAGTTTTGAACGTTGGGCAACGGTCGGATTCAATAAAAAAAAATTTCAATTTTAACCTATAAAAATAACCAACTAAATCTAATTTTTTACTACACAAATTCTCAATCTTACTCTAAAATTCTTTCAAATACAACACAAAGCCAAACCGAGCAATGGAGAACCAACCCCGCGAAGCCAAGAAAAAGTCTGTCGGCTCTAACACTAAGGGACGCGGCTCGCAACCGTCTCGTGGTGGTTCGAGCGGTGCAAGTGCACAACTACAACCACCTTTCGGATATACTACACAACCCCCGTTTTTTACCAACAACCTTCACACCCCTCCTTTTACAACACCCAACCACAACCCCCTTTCGGCTATTTTCAAATTTTGTTATCAATGGATCCTCAATCCCCGCTTTCGGCCACCTCGAGATATGAAAACATTCCTCAAGCCGCACGACGATGCTCCGCCGGAAATGGTGCCGTTCATCCTCGCCCGAAAGCGCGAGATCGCTAACAAGTACGGGTGGCCCTGCAATTTCTAAAATTTTTATGTAGTATTGCGATGTAATTTTTATTTTATTAAATGAAATGTAAGTTTTTATTTTATGAAATTATGTTTTTATTTTTTATAAAAATATTTTCTTAATTAAAAAAATAAAAAAACAAGTCCCCCAAGAGAGGAGTGCCGCCATCAAATTGAGGGTGTGGAGGGAGTTAAGAGAGGAGTTGACGTGGCGCGTGCTGATTGGCTGTGGGTAAGAGATGTCACTCCCCTAAGAGAGGAGTGCCCCTTACACCCTAAATATCACCCAACCATCCGTCTGAAATCTACAACGGCGATCTAGCTTGTCAGTGATAAGTAACCAATAATTGTGTCTCGATCATGCTTTTCAGGTTTTATTTCCGAACATGTGTCTGGTAATGATTTCCGATGGAGTATCCGATGGAACCGTATATTTTTTTTTCGATGAAGTAGGCAAGAAGTTGTTGCTCGCTTTGTCCAATGAATTTCCGTTGAAAATAGTGTCTATTTAAACTAGAACTACAACTTCGTTTTTTTTTTTCTTCCGAACGGCAATTGTAGGGGCCAAAGGACCCACTACCTCACAGGGCGAGACAAGCTCTTAAACCCTGCCCAGGCCCAACAATATACTGAAATCCCAATATGTACACAGCAGGAGTCGAACCTGGGACATCCCCAGAGGAGAAACCTTACGGAAAACTCCCGTAACCAACTGGGCTATACCATTTTCATTTGTTTTTGTTACATTTACGTCCCCCGCCAATGCTTCATTTTATAGACCTCGTTGTTCGTTAGGTGGTGATTAAAATGTTTGGTACTGGTCTCAGAAATAAAAATACTACTTTGTAGGTGGTTTTACCTAGGGATGTAAACCAGTCGGACCAAGCCCAAGCTCGACTAGGCTTGAGCTTAGCTCGTTATGTTTTTATGGAGCTCGAGCTCGGCTCGGTTCGAACCTTCTTCTTTAAGCTCGAGCTCTGCTCGAACTATTTTGAGAACAAACTTAAACAAGCTTAAAGTTCGGCTAGAGCTCGCTTAAACGAGTCAAAACTCGGCTCATCACCGTTATCATCATTATTGTTATATTATATGGAAAAAAACTAAAATTTTGTATGGGCTCGTTTAGGCTCGCAAGCCTAAACGAGCTTTGTATTTCATGCCCGAATTTGGGCTCGATAACAAAACGAGCTCGATTTAAGGCTCGAGGTCGGGCTCGTTAAGGCTCGAATCGATTGAGCTTTTAACCGAGCCGATCATCTGTCGCTCTCAAGCCTCTGGGCTTGTTTACACCCCTTGTTTTGCCGTTTATACACTGTAAATCACCTAGGAAACAAAGATGCAGGGTTAAGGTGGTCTTGGAATCTTCGTTTTTGTATGTGATTTACCCACACTGGCAAAGAAGTTCACATATGAAAAGGAAGTTAAACAGTCCACAAACGAACGTATTCCCACCTAGCGACTCATATATCTTAACAAGTTATTGTGATTACCAACATAGTTCATTAACAATTCAACGTGATTTACCAATTAAATTAAATTTATTTTAAGTTTACCCCATTTGAAAATGTTGTTACCTAATTATCATAAGTATGTTAGTTGTTTTAGTTTACAATGTACGTGCTTTTGAAATATGACCTGTTAATACGTATATAAGTGTAGCTTATTTTTATGTGTGTACGTGTTAGTTTGTATAATAAGTATCTATCTTATAACACGAATAGAAAATAAATAATGTGTTCTAAAATTATATTTTTAAATCTATTCACTACAAGAAAAGACCACTATTAGCGGCGACACCATTAGCGGCGACAGGCCAGCTGTCCCCGCTATTGGTCGATCCGCGTCAAACTCGTGCCCCAGCCGTTGATCATTATTCTGATCTAACGGTTGGGGATTAAAAAGGCAATACCGGCGACAGTATAGGATCAATAGCGGCGACATTCTTTCTCCGCTAAAGGTAGGTGTCCCACTTTAATCCCCAGCCACACATATCTTATCCTGGTTAACCCTGGTTAACCTAATAGCGGCGACAACCAATCAGTAGCTGCGACAGCCCGTCGCCGGTAAAACTCTTTCCGTAAAAAGCCTATACAGCGCGATTTCTTCCCTCCTCCTTCATTTTCCCCCCAAATCTCTTCATCTTACCGCCGGAGAACTCCATTTTTTCACCAAATCGGTTAGTTTAACTTATTTTTTGTTAAATCTCTTCTCTATTTTGTTATTTACATGTTATAGACTTTAATTTTTGCTCGTTTTTGTGTATATTTATGTTTATGGAAGAAAATTCGGATCACCACCATCACCTCCGGTCACCACCTCGTCTCCGCGGTCTACATCTACTTGAAAGCTTGAAATTACGGTTAGTTTTATATGAATTTTTTCAAAGTTTAGAAATTGTATAATTTTTTGTTTAGTTATGTAAATGTATATGTAAGAATGTATGTTTGTATGTAAATGTTTGTGAAAATGTATAATGTATGTGACAACCCTCACAATTAAAGGTATCCGTACAATTAATTAATATTTAATTTATGCTTAATGACTGTGCTTGATTACAACTGTTGATTTAACTGCTTACTGATTTCTATTACATACATACACATGCATCACCTTCATACTGTCACTCAATTTATTATATACAAACATTAGTGACAAACTTGATGCACAAAGCACAGTTAGCACAGTGAGCGGATAACCCAGAGACATGCTGACAATGCCAGCACCTAGACAGACAATGCTTTTGAGGCCAGTATGAGCCAGAAATAGAATACTACACTAGTAGGGGACACCCCCATGATTTTATTTATTTGTTTAATTGATATTGTTTAGTACTTAGTGAACATATGGACCAAAGGATTACGATATGTTGGAAGGTTGTTTTATAAATCCACTAGTCACTTAACTTCATTTCATCTTCATCTTCCAAACAACAAAACACTCTTCCTCTCTCCCTCTTGATCGGCCGAGAACAACCACCACCATACCACCACCCTCACTTCATTTTTCAAGCAATCTACATACATACAAGGGTGCTGGGGATCATACAAGCAAGCTTGGTGTGTCCGGAAGCTCAAGGACCTCTTTCATCTTCTTTTATCCATCACTTTTACACTCTTTAACTCCCCTAGCCTTGTGCTAGTGGTAAGTGTCTTAAATCTTCATTCTCTTCTTGATTTTGATGGTTAATAGTTAAAAGAATGATGAAAAGATAAGAACTCTAAAGAAACATAAACAAAGTCTTGACATAAACTAACTTTGTGATGAAGTAGTGTTAAGTTGATGAAGAAATCATGTTATTTTGTGTTGTTATGTTTGCTGATTGTTATTTGTTAGTAGAAATGATATGAATCATCATATGGACTTGCTTGATCATGATTAAAAACATGAACTAGCAAGATGTGAAAGTTAGAAATGTGTAGGATGGTGGAAACATCCACACATAAACTATGAACTTGAATAAATACATGTTTTCATGAAAAATAAAGATCAAAGTGAGTTATAATCATGTCGATCTAAAGATCCATGAGTGGTTTTTCGAAAGACCCAAGTGAAAAGTATGAGTTTTGTTAAAACTTGGATCTTACATAAACTTAACACATTTTTAGTGGATAAACAAGTGTAGAAACACTTGTGTAATAAGAAAATTTCACAAAGAAATATTTTTAGAAAATATGACCAGAAGTTGTAAATATTCAAACTCTTTAAAAATGAAGCTTTAAAGGAACTAATCACATTTTGGAAGGTAACAAGACTTACTAAGTGTGCTAGTAAGTTACTACATGTTTTCATAAATATTCAAGTTCGTGAGTTTATAGTTATGCTTGTTCTTGACAAGTTTGGTAAGTATAAGTTACATATTGTTGGTTGATGATTGATTGAATTATTTTACAAAAGAAAATGATATGCTAGTAAGCATGGACGCCTCCATTTACAAAGGAAACTCTGGCAAAATTTTTCTAAAATTTCAACACTTAGAAAATATTTTTCTAGTAAGTGTTTACAAATATATTTCTAACTTTATTTTCAAAATAAACTTCGTCGTGATTTTTATTACAAAAATTACCAAGTGTCGGAGGTTGATTTTCGTAAATAAATTTTGATAAATATATATGTAGAATATATATTTTATACTAAAACTCTTGTGTGATTATTTGTTGATTTTGTGAACTATATATATTATTTTTAGAATAAAATAATATAACTTATGTATACCATAAAATTACGACTCCAAAATAATACCAAAATTCTTACAAAATAAATATTTAAGTTACGCAAGTATGGTTGCAATACGAAACGCTAAAACGTCACATATGTAATATTTCGGAAAAATACTCTCACACGTATATTTTGGTAAATATTATTTTGGAAAATTTATGAAGTAAAATATAATATTTTTGGGAAAAATATGTATATTTGAATTAAGATGTTTTAGACAAATAATTTAAATATATTTTCTAAGTGGGACTTAAAATATATTTTTCGGAATTACAAAGTGTACATGTATAAATACCCCCATCCTTGGGATGGAAATACACATATAAAATACTTGAGAAGTGTGGATACGAAATAGTTGCCTAACTATTTTTCCTAAATACAAAAGTTAAGTTAAAATAATTATTATTATTTTAACAAGTATAATATCAAAGTAACGCAACTCAAAACACTGAACCCTAAGCCAAGGCACGACCCGTTCGTTTAATAAACATTAGTACGTTGTAGGTCGCCAGGTAGCTGATCAAGTTTGAGATTGACGTTACAGGATACGCACTTCTGTGAGTTCATGTCCCCCTTTTTCCTCTTTACTGTTTTCAGTTTTATACTTCGGGGGTGAAATACATGCGACAATTGTTACAAACATTTATTTACATGGTATGGTTAGCGTAGGGAGGGTTTACTACTAGATCATGTGAGGGGTGGGTACAACGCTTATGGCCATCAATCCTCGTTTTTAGGACCGAGGGACACAAGAGTGATAGATCTATTTGGGTGTAGCGAGCCCACACCCATGAGGCCGGGGCGGCCCTTAGAGGTGACTGTGTCTTCCTGCCGAAGCCCGGTAATAAATTTGCTAGGTTTGAGTCTTCCTGCACCTTTTCACACATACCAGTGGCTTTGCAACCCATTGGTGATCTCTTTTTCCTTATTGCTACATACCAGGGACTTTATTCATACTTTGAAGGTTTATACATATTCACTTTTACATGAACTCGCTCAACTTATGTTGATTTTTCAAACTACATGTATTTCAGGAAATTAATGGATCTGGCGAAGTGTGCAATTGTGTCAAGCTGCGTAATGAATAACGATGTCATCCATGTTTAGGAGGTGTGACCCTTACCTGGACGGGTTACACGCCTTAAACCTCGTTTTATTAAGAGTCTTTGGTTGTGTCTCATGAATATGTTTTAAACAAGTTAAGGTTTGTAACTTATTTGGGTTTATGTTTCCAAAACAATGATGTTGTAGTACCTTTTTAATTTAATGCATGGATGAACATCACGTATTTTTATCATATAACATTGTTACGGTTGTTGCTATGGTATTAAGAAGTCACACCAAAATAATCCACGCTTCTGCAAAAGCCAGGGTGTGACAATGTAGGTGTATTTGGTGAAAATGAGTATATGTAGGTGTATGTATTTGTGTATGTAGGTGTATGTATGTGTATGTAGGTGTATGTAAGGATGTATATTTGTCTGCAAATGTTTGTGAAAATGTATAATGTACGTGTATTTGGTGAAAATGAGTATATGTAGGTGTATGTATTTGTGTATGTATTTGTGTATGTAGGTGTATGTATGTTTATGTAGGTGTATGTAAGGATGTATATTTGTATGTAAATGTTTGTGAAAATGTATAATGTAGGTGTAATTGGTGAAAATGAGTATATGTAGGTGTAGGTGTATGTATTTGTGTATGTAGGTGTATGTAAGCATGTATGTGGGTATGTAAGTCTATGATTGAATGTATGTATGTAGGTGTATGTAAATGATGAATAATTGTGCATGTAAATGTTTGCAATTGGTGAAAAATGTGTATGTTAGTATGTATGTTTGTATAAAATATGCAAATGTGTATGTATAAATTTTGTGGTTTTGATCAAAATATGTGTTATAAGTATGTATGTGTATGTGTAAGTATGTACATGTGTTTTATAAGTATGTATGTGTATTGGTAGTATGTTAATATGTGTGTATAAAGTATGTAACTTTGTGTACGTAAGTATGTGTTAATGTGCATAAATTATGTTTAAGTTTCATGATTTATATGTTTATGGTCACGTTTGAAAAAAAAAAATATGTTTAAGTTGATAATTTCTATGTTTATGTTTAGGTTTGAGAAAAAATATATATTTAAGATGATAATTTGAATGTTGTTTATGTGTAGGTTTGAAAAAAAAAAGTTTAAGTTTGATAATTAGTATGTTTTTGTTTAGGTTTAAAAACATTTATATTTAACTTTGAAAGATATATATTAGTTAGGAAAACCCTCCTTGAATTAAAATTATCATTTAAAACATAACGAACATAGAAAATACTCGCCAAAATTGAAATCACCATTTAAAACAAAAGGAGCTAAGAAAATACCCGCCAAAATTTAAACCATCATGAAGAACATTACATATTTAAAAAATCGTGCCTGATATTGAATCCATCATTTCAAACATAACGAGCTAAGAAAATACCCAATCGAAATTGAAATCATGATTTAAAACATAACGTTCCGCCCAAAATTTAAAACAATCATTAAGAACATAACAATCTTAAAAAACTGTGCCCGTGTTTGAATTAATCGTTTTAAACATAACGAGCTTAGAAATACCCGCCTGAAATTGATTTAGAAATTAATTTCGGGTTGTCCCCGTTTATCTTGGGACTGCTTTTTGAATACTTTATCTCATTTAGGATGTAAATGTGTATTACATGATTGTTTGTTTAAGAAGGATTCGGTTATCATTTTCTCTTTGCTCCTCAGGTATATATATCATTAAATATATACTTGGGAGCTAAGAGGAAATGCTGCCGAATTTTTCTTAAACAAACAATCATGTAATACACATTCACATATGAGATAAAGTGTTCAAAAAGTGGGTTTAGCAGCCTACCCTTGTCTTGTTAATCCTAAATTAGATTTTCTTTCAGTTGCATAATGCCTATCGATAAAAGTTGGATTGATTCCCCACGTCATTCACCTCACTACAAGCAAGGACTCAAGTCATTTATCGAGATGTGTGAAAGAGTGATAAAAAACCATGATGAAGTTAGATGTCCGTGTACCCAATGTAAAAATTCCGGCTTAAAAAATATCGCAGAAATGAAATACCATTTGCGTATTAACAGTTTTTGGAAGGAATACACGAACTGGACCTATCACGGGGACACGAGTCCAATTGCAGAAGTAAACGATGTTGCGCCACAAGACGGTATGGGAAACGTTATTGAAGACATTAGGGGGAGGGTATGGAAGAAGATACATACCTTAACCAAGAGAACTCGAATGGAGATAGTAGCGGTGTTGTTGATGATTTTGAAGACCTGGTAAAGGAAGTTGAAACAGAATTATATCCTGGTTGTACCAAGTATTCTTCTATCGACTTTTTAGCAAAGCTTTTGAATATAAATGATACGTACCATTTGCAAAATGAAGCAGTAGATCGAATCCTCTCGTTGTTGCGAGAGTCAATGCCAGAAGGCAACAAGATTCCCCTTTCGTATTATGTAGCTAAGAAGACATTTAAGGAGATTGGTTTGGCATATGAGATGATAGATGTGTGCACAAATGATTGTGCTCTCTTTTGGAAAGAAAACGAGTCCTTTCAAAATTGTCCCGTTTGTAATGAGAGTCGATGGGTCGATAAAGACACAAAAGGCACGAAGGTGGATCGTAAGGTGTTACGATACTTTCCTTTGATGCCTAGACTACGACGTTTGTATTGTTCAAGGCACACAGCGAAAGATATGATATGGCATAGTACCGGACGATCAGAAGATGGGACTATGCGTCATCCAGTTGATGGATCTGCATGGCAAGACTTTGATAAAAAGTACCCAAACTTCGCGATGGAGCCACGAAATGTTCGCTTAGGGCTTGCAGCTGACGGTTTTAATCCCTTTAACAACAGTAGTGGATCCTCAACTCATAGCACGTGGCTGGTTATACTCACCACATATAATCTGCCTCCCTGGCTATGCATGCGAGTGTCTACATTCATGTTGACCTTGTTGATTCCTGGCCTAAATCACCTGGGAAAGACATGGACATTTTCCTTAGACCGTTAGTGGATGAGCTTAAGCAATTGTGGCAGACAGGTGTACGTACTAAAGACGCAGCAACAAACACATACTTCACAATGAAGGCGGTGTTGTTATGGACCATAAATGACTTTCCAGCCCGTAGTAGTCTATCAGGTTGGAGCGGACAAGGCTACATGGCATGCCCAACTTGTAACCAAGACACTCCTTCAATACGTGTAACTGGTAAATGTGCTTATGTTGGTCATCGCCGGTTCTTAGATGCCAACCATCCTTGGAGAACAAGTCTCGACTTTAACGGGAGACCCGAGACACGAGACCCTCCGAGACAGTTTAACCCAGCTGACATAGAAGCTCAACTCGATCGTTTAATTAATCGTCTACCAGGCAAGCATCCAGCTTTTGGAGGTGGGAGGATAACCCGGTCAGATTTCGAGTTGAACTGGTCCAAAAGAAGCATATTTTTTGACCTTGAGTATTGGTCTTCTCTGCAGCTGAAACATAACTTAGATGTAATGCATATAGAGAAAAATGTGTGCGACAGCTTGCTCGGTACTCTTCTAATGAACGATAAGAGCAAAGACACGCCAAATGCGCGGTCCGACTTGGAAAAACTAAACATTCGGCCAACACAATGGCTGAAACAATCGGGTGGCAAGTTCTTAAGTCCCCACCCAAAGTACTCATTCAAGTCCGATGATCGAAAACTTTTTTGTCAGTTTATAAAAAAATGTTAAATTACCAGATGGGTTTGGATCTAATATCAGTAAGAGGGTGATAGATAACAATGCTAACATTACCGGGTTGAAATCTCATGACTGTCATATCCTCATGCAACGTTTGATACCGATTGGGGTTAGAGGGCTTTTGACTAAAGATACATCTACACCAATAGTAGACCTTTGTATATTCTTTAAGCAACTTTCCTCTAGAACACTATCAGTGGATGATATGAAGTGTTTGAGCTCGAGACTGATTGTGATGAGGTCGAGGCTGATTGTGATGAGGATGATCCCGATTATGTGGAGTCTGACTAAAAGAAAAGTTATTGTAATTTATATTGATTTGTATTTGATAAACACTTGTTTGAAATATTTATTTGAATTTGAGTTACACTTGTTCTACTTTCCCTTAATTTCTATTAGATACACATACTGTAACATTTGTAACTTTATAGGGATTATGTTTTCGGTATTGCTTATATTCGCATATTTGATGGCGGATGTGGCCCCATGGGGACATGGGGGTGACGGCCCTGGTGATCCACCGCCTCCTGGTGGATTTCGTGGCACGCACGAGACTGACTGTAAGTCTTTTACTAAATTATCTTGTAGTCCTTATATTTTATATATTATAAATTTTGTTACTAATTGCAGCGGTTCCCTCGAAGAGGGTTAGGGGGAAAGCCAAAAATGAGAAACTACGGCGTCTGGTAAAAGCGGGGGGGGGGGGGGGCATGTATCGCTTACGTTTGACAGACAGGTCACGTATACCCCTATTGGTAAATCAAGAGATCTGTTTTCAAGGGAGGCCGGCCTGTGTATGTGGCGGACCATCCCGTTCGATAAAATTGGATGGGATACCGTTTCCCAATCGCACAAGGATGCCCTCATGAACCACTTACGGGTAAATAAGTTATATGCATAAAATTTTATCAAATATTTAAGCACATGCAAATCTAATTTATATATGATATTTTAACTTTTTTATTTAATTCGTAGGAAAATTTCAATTTTGATGAAGTGGAACGTGATTTAGAGGCGAGAAACTTGACGGGTGGTATTAGGACTGTGCTTATGAAGCGGTACTCTGACCGCAAGTACGAAGCTAAAAAATTATTTAAGTGTCAGGGAGGTTACAATGATATTGAGAGGGCAAGGGCATACCATCCCGCGGATATGCCATATGATAACTGGTTGAGAACCATCGAAGGTTTCCGGGACGCAAAATATATTAAAAGAAGCGAGGCCAACAAACTAGTACGCGAGAAACAACAATTCCCATACCGCGGGGGGACATCGTTGTACGGTAGCACCGCCTATAAAAATGTAATGTTTTATGTATGTGTGCGTGTGTGTATGCTTTTGTTTATTTAATGTCTAATCTAAGTTTAATGTTAAACAGGATATGGGTTGGGTACCTACGTATGCTAAAACCCACACGGACAATCAAGGGAATTGGGTTGATCCAGTTGCTGAACAAAATTACATAAGTATTTCTTTTAAGTATTATTTTCTATAACAAATATATATATACACATATATATTTAATCATCTTCGTAAAATACAGTGGAACATACAACAGGCCACAAATGAATGGAGCGATGATGGTCCTCCAATTGCCCCGTATCAGGAAGCGTTGGGAGAGTGGCGAGGATGGTACCGCGGGATGGGGCCTAAACCTTCTTCTAACACGTCCTCGAAACGTCCTCGAACATGTCGTCTTCGCAAGCTCGGACGCAAGAACCCTTTTCCGAGGTAAACTACGCAATTGATAAAATGACAAACGAACGCATGTTTCCTTGTTAAATATATGTTGGTAGCGTTAATTAATATGCTAATATAGGTTTTAACATCTATTATTGTAGGATTTTGTTAACAGCTTGTTCCAAACCCGTCCTTTTTTAACCAACTTAACAACTATCTTGCTTCACAAGGAAAAGGAAAAGGAAAGTCAAACGACTACGATTCTGATGACTTATTCGATAATGATTCCGACGAGTGACTTGTTTTTAATGTATGATTTAACTAAACGTTGTAGGATTATAATGGACGACTTAAACGTAGTTTTTAATTATATTACCTTTAGTATATGTTCATGGCGTATGTTTGCGTTATTTGAAATAGGTAGGTTCTATTTTTTCGGCCGTAAAACTGGCTGGGTGCTGTATATACAGCTGCTGTATAAAAAAAAGAGTTTTAGCGGCGACAGGTGTCGCCGCTATTTCCTATAAAACCCTTTACCGACCATAACTAATACCGGCGACCCTTTAGCGACGACAGGTGTCGTCGCTAAAGGTCTGAGATCAATACCGGCGATGAAGACCTTTAGCGACGACAGTAGGCCAATAGCGGCCGATCAATACGGGCGACCTTTTACCGACGACATGTCGCCGCTAAATGTCAATACCGGCTACATTTGCCATCAATACCAGCGACAGCTGTCGCTGCTAAAGGTGGTCCATTCTTGTAGTGATTGCATTACAAGTATATGTTGCGCATGCAATTAAGCATTAGCGTTTAGGTTTTGGAAATAGCAGAGTTTTTTTTATTGGGGGGGGGGGGGTTGCATATGTGTAGAACTGATTTTGTTTTTGAAAAAAAAAAGTTTTTTTATACATTAAAAACAACGAAAGTTTGTAGAAATTTAAAAAAAAAACTGGTGTATTTTTATCCTTTTTTATTGGGGGGGTGGGGGGTGGGGGAGGGGGTTAGGTCTTTTGGGGTAAGGGGGGTTTAGGTTTTTTCGTATTAATGCATATGTAGAAATGATTTTTTTTTTTGAAAAAAAAAGTTTTTTTATACATTAAAAACAGAAAAAGTTAGTAGAAATTTAAAAAAACTGGTGTTTTTTTAGGTTTTTTTTAGTTTTCTTATTTAAACGAGTTTTTGTAGAGACTGAGACTGAGACAGAGACAGAGAGAGTAAATTGCACGAGTTGTCACTACTAGAAAATACACTCCTCTTGACACGCGCATATTTTATGACATTCAACAGCGTATATCAAGAAAAAAATGTCATGGTTTACAAAATTTAATAAATCTGTTACATTCTTTTTTGTGTGTCATGTTTTTAGCGTCATAACAAAAACAAGATTTATTTTGACAAGCAAATAATGACACACGCTTATTTTATGACATTCGAAAGTGCCTGTCAACAAAAAAAATGTCATGCTTTTACAAAATTCAATATATTTATTTTTGAAAGCTAAATTGAATATATTTATGACAGATTTTTTTGTGTATTATCTTTTCAGCGTCATAAAAAAATAAGATCTATTTTGACACGCGATTAATGACACACGCATATTTTATGATGTTTAAATGCGTGTCAAGAAAAAATGTCATCGTTGTATAAAATTTAATAAATTTATGAAACTGTTTTTGTGTTCGATCTTTTTAGCGTCATCAAAAAATTATATAAACATATGGGTTAATTTCCTATAGCAGTTATTGTTTATGTAATATGGACATCATGGTTAATTTCCAATAGAAAATCATGAGGATAACTTGAAAACTGTTAAAGAGAAAAAATTGTACGAACTTATTTCATGTTTTTTTTGACCTTTCTGGATTGTGTTGTTTATTAGTTTTTCATTATCACACAGGACTTGTGAAATTAGGGCATAGGAGAACAAAACCAAAGTAACTAGATATTGGTACAAAGTTCAAGATTTATTTAGAACACAAAAGTGGCTTTTTATAGTCTTGGTTTTGTTACTAAATCTAAATGTTGGGTTGCTGATAATTTATTTGTACTTAGATCTCAAACAGACTCATAATCACAAATAAGCACTAATTCCATGACATACTTTATGACATCTTCATGGTTCAGTTCAACAAACGCAAAGAAAAGCTGCCCAGAAATAAAAATTGTGAAATTGTGAAATCTCTTGGACTGGACAATGAAGATGTTGGAAAGCCTATCATGGGATTAGTGTTTGTTTGTGAGTATGAGTTTGATTGAGATGTAAACCTGTCATGGAATTAGTGCAGCGACTTTGTCATTTGTGACAATGGTGTTGGAAAATTAATGGGTGATGGAGCCTAATACATGTCAAAAACCCCTAGAAATATATTTTAACACGTTTCCATCTTCATTTTGCTTTTTGAGCTTCTACTAAGCTATTTGAACTCCATGATATGGCATTTCAGTTATGTTATTATATTATTAGCCACGATCCTTCTTGTTACTTAGACTTATATAGTTGACTTGACCTTAGTATAAATTAGATTATCATCTGTCATCCGTGATGTGCCCAAGTATACGTTAGATTACTGTTCGGCACAACCTATAGCCACGATATGTCGTCGCTATATATAGAGGTATTTTTTCCATCTCCGTAGATCTAATTCTTTGTAGCGGTTAGATTAATATTCAGTTTATGTACTTTAGGTCTGGTATTTTGATGGTTATTTGTTTATCTTAAAATACATCATATTGTGATGCAGAGTAAATGAAGGTTTGTGTTGCTTTAAATCTGTGCTTCTTTGGGTGATATGTGTACATCGGTTGACATACCATTTGTTGGCGTTTGTACGAATGATGGATAATACGATTCCATAGGGGTATGACATGAGATGTGATGACATATAGGCTATAGAGATGCCCAAAATATGATGACATGACTAGAAAGTGATTTTATGATGAATTTTATGAGCAACTATAAAAAGTGAAATTTTAACAGTTTTTTGCAATTTGTGGTAATTTGGTTTTGATGTAGGGTACAAGTTCAACTTTTGGACTCTGCTCGGGGCACGCGTTGTCCTATTCGGCACGCCTGCTGATACGGATGTCAAGGCTGATGTAGCCAAAGCACATGTTACTGTTGTTGTGTAAGTATGTTCTCACCTCTTGGTTTATTTGATATATGACACGGTATTAGATGTGAATGTAACTTTGACAAGGTTTATTTGATATATGACGCGGTTTTATTTAATATATGACACGGTTTTAGATGTGAATGTAATTCCTGGAGGGGGATTTCGAGTTTTAGATGTGAATGTAACTACGACACGCCAAACATCCAGTTTTGTATAAATACAAATGTAGTTAACGCCGCATCGTGACGGGTAGTATATCTAGTTTCATTTAATTATTACAAATCATTATTTAATAATTTAATTATCCAACTTAAACCTTTCTTTTACAGATTTCTACAATGTTTTAAAGGTTTAGTATTGGGATTTGGGGGGTATACACAGCCTAGTCAAGTTATCTTTATGAGCCATATGAAGAAGCTAAAGGGTTCTCAGTGAGAAATTTTTTCACAGATAGAGCTTCCAATTATGGAATCAAAGACACCAAATGATGACAAGAGCCTACAACATCTTGTTCAACTACAATGACCGGCTTCTTTTCTACAAGATAGGGGTGATGCGTATGAAGTCTCTACATTACATATACCATAGAGAATGTGATAACTATAGATCCCATGAGACCATGAATTCAACCCATCAATCAAGAACAAAAATAACAAGAACAAGAAGAGAGGGATTAACCCTAATACACGATTGTATTAATAAACTGAACAATTGAATCTAATTGTTTCAAGATACAATATACAAACTGAAAACTTAATCTATTTATATAGACTTCAATGGGTGTGATTGTAGAGACGTGTCCTTTCACGAATAGTCGCGTCTCTAGGATCTTGTGGTGTAATTAAATATGAAGAGGTGTGTTGATTCTTGTCCACAAGTTCAAACCGACGTGTCTCTTCCTTTTCCCCTTGAAGCTGACGATCCCACAGGTGCGACCCAAGGAGTTTTGCAACCCTTGGGGTGGTGATTATCATCTTCTAGTTTGCCACCTTTAGTCCCTGTATTTTGTAACCGCCATCTAAACCAACTTTAAACTATTTAAACTTTTGACCCGTATCTTCTAGTCAAACTTTGATCAAACAATTAAGGCCAACATTCACCCCCCCTAATTGTTGATCCAAGTTTGAGTCTTGAACATTGAATGCTTCTTCCTGGGCAAACTATAGTCCAGGTGTCTTCAACCTTCATCGTACACTACACCAAAAACTGTGCGGCCTCATCCATCTCTACATATGACTATGCAAACCATTATGTTCCCTCTATGATTCAATCAACAATCTTCAACCCTGCAAGTCCTTAGGCGATTCCGACGCGAACGCCGTCTCTTGCGATTGACTTTTGTGATGTTATCCTCCCTTCCTTCTCTGTATCTTTTTCTCCTTCTTGGGCAATCTCTGAACCCAATGACTTTAACTATATGCAAATTTGGGATCACTTCTTAGGAGACTTGTTAACTGGTTATTTCCATGAACGAAGGATGGCTCCCCCTACGTGTACTATTTACCTTTTCCGCCGCCCGACTGCTCTTTCCTCCATTCAGACCCTATTCTCGGTTCGCACGATGATTTCCTGCCTTCCCTCAGATGATTCTTCTGAACCGCAAAACCCTTGCCTTGATTGAAGAATTGAACCCATGATCTTGATTCTTTGAGCCTTGGCTCTGATAATTCAACCCATCAATCAAGAACAAAAATAACAAGAAGAAGAAGAGAGTGATTAACCCTAATACACGATTGTATTAATAAACTGAACAATTGAATCTGATTGTTTCAAGATACAATATACAAACTGAAGACCTAATCTATTTGTAGACTTCAATGGGTGTGAGTGTAGAGACGTGTCCTTTCACGAATAGTCGCGTCTCTAGGATCTTATGGTTGTAATTGAATATGAAGAAGTTTGTTGATTCTTGTCCACAAGTTCAAACCGATGTGTCTCTTCCTTTTCCCCGATCCAATAGGTGCGACCTAAGGGGTTTCGCAACCCTTGGGATGGTGGTTATCATCTTCTGGTTTGCCACCTTTAGTCCCTGTATTTTGTAATCGCCATCTAAACTAACTTTAAACTATTTACACTTTTGACCCGTATCTTCTAATCAAACTTTGATCAAACAATTAAGGCCAACAATAATGTGGTTGTAATTCCGTGATTTGTACCATAATATTGTAATATGTAATTTCATGGTATGTAGTTTGTAATTTGTAATTTCTAATTTGTAATATGTAATTTAAGAGTTAGTAATAATATTCCATGATTTGTAAAATTTTTGTAATTCTAAATTATTTGTATTTAATTTTTATAGGAAAAAAGATACTTACCGATGAATTACGGATGGGAAACCCGTCGATAATCATTACATGGTTGGAGAATTTTTCGTTGGTAAGAGTCAACCATTGTATGAATCCGTCGAAAATATCAGCCAGTTTTCCAGTGGTAGCATTACCTATGACCTTCACAGATGAAATTTGCTAATTAGTGATGGCTTTAACCGTTTGTTTTCGGATGGAATAATCAATCGGTGAAACTCTAGTTTTTTTAAGTAGTTTGCAAGAAATTAAATACGAAACATAAAATACATACTCTGTATATTTACAAAGACATAAAATAGAAACGTTATATAACTAAGAGATAAGCACTATATATACAATGTAAAAACACTTATACCTGAGATTAAAAGAAATATAACCAAATACAAATTAAGGAAGCAAATATGTATTGATTCACGAAACTGAAACAAATATTGTCTTTTAAAACAAAACAGTTAAGAAAAACAAGTTCTCACTTTAATTTAACCAAAAATCGTATAGAAGAAGTAAATATATAACCGTAAGAAGAAGAAGTAAATATATTTTTGGTATCTCCATAGAGATTAGTGTACTTAGTTTTTGACCAAAAAGCTATCGAATAAGAAGATATATATTCCTCCTCATGAACAGATTTTGATGGCAGAAAACCTATAGGTTATATATAGGGGTGTGTATGGGTCGGTTTGGATCGGTTTTGACCAAAAACCATAACCATAACCATAACCGCGATGTCGGTTATTGGATAACCATAACCATAACCATAACCATAACCATAACCGATCGATTATGGTGGTTATGATTATTCAGATTTGATGGTTATAGCGGGTCGGTTATGAGTGGTTAACCGTGTATTTAGCTTAGCTAAAAATAGCTTAATTTTTTTAACATAAAATAAATTGTTATTGCATATTTGCATATATTAGTATGTTACATAGTATTAAAAAGGGTCAGGATTTAGAGAAAACGGTGGAAAGTGTGAGAACGGTGAGAACGCTTATGAATCGTCCGATCAAAACAATCTATGGACTAGATTGACGCGGTGACGTTTTCGTAAATAACATCAATTTTATTACGTGGACACGCTTCATTAAGGGTAAAAAAGTCTTTTGACTTCTCCACACAAAAACGCCATCTCATGAAATAAAACGCCAAAACAAATAGCACACACCATTCTAACTAAAAAACGCCATTAGATATAAAACGCCAAACTTAATTATAATAAAATCTCGCCTGAAAAAACCGCCAAAAAAATCTTATATATACAACATCTCAGACCTTCAATTAAAAACACACACAAAACCCCAAACGCCATATTTAATATATACCATTCGTCTTAGAAACGCCAAAAAACTCAAACATCAAATATCTTCTAAACCAAAACGTTTATTTGAAATTCAGTTTGGTTGTCTGTAAGGTTTCACTCAATGTAATGGACAAAAATCCTTAAGTGAGGATATTGTCCATTTCATTGAGTAAAATCTTATTGACTTTATCCTCAACTTCCATCTAATTTATAACGCCAAAATATACAAAAACATTATTGAGGTTTGTTGTCAATAAAATTTAGCTGTATGGGGTGGACAACATTTTCAGATATCTTTTTTAACCGAGGATTAACAATGTTGTTTATCTCATACAGCAAAACATTATTGATTTTAGCATGATCAAATTTTGAGGTTTAAGGTGCTTTTATTTAGTGGCGTTCTTTTAATCGGTAAAACGCCAAAATTAAAAAATCAAAAATCGTTCATTGGAAAATTCAAGATTGTTGGCTGAAGGGTGTAAACTCAATAACATTTTGCTGTATGAGATGGACAAATCTTCAAGAAAAAAATACCGATGTCAGACTTTGTGCTTCCAAACGGCGACAAAAAAACTACTTGAAAAAAGAAAAAACCAAAATGAATCATACGAAAGTCGAACCAGCCAGTTAAGATGATTCAAAAAAGAAGAAAGAGACTGGTGACAGAGAAGATTTGGAATATCAATTGTTTATATATATTTTGTTTTAATTTTCTTTTTCAGTTGATTGTTATAAAACCATTGTATGAATCCGTCGAAAATATCAGCCAGTTTTCCACTGGTAGCATTACCTATGACCTTCACAGATGAAATTTGCTAATTAGTGATGGCTTTCACCGTTTGTTTTCGGATGGAATAATCCATCGGTGAAACTCCAGTTTTTTTAAGTAGTTTGCAAGAAATTAGATACGAAACATAAAATACATACTCTGTATATTTACAAAGACATAAAATAGAAACGTTATATAACTAAGAGATAAGCAATATATATACAATGTAAAAACACTTATACCTGAGATTAAAAGCAATATAACCAAATACAAATTAAGGAAGCAAATATGTATTGATTCACGAAACTGAAACAAATATTGTCTTTTAAAACAAAACAGTTAAGAAAAACAAGTTCTCACTTTAATTTAACCAAAAATCGTATAGAAGAAGTAAATATATAACCGTAAGAAGAAGAAGTAAATATATTTTTGGTATCTCGATAGAGATTAGTGTACTTAGTTTTTGACCAAAAAGCTATCGAATAAGAAGATATATATTCCTCCTCATGAACAGATTTTGATGGCAGAAAACCTATAGGTTATATATAGGGGTGTGTATGGGTCGGTTTGGATCGGTTTTGACCAAAAACCATAACCATAACCATAACCGCGATGTCGGTTATTGGATAACCATAACCATAACCATAACCATAACCGATCGATTATGGTGGTTATGATTATTCAGATTTGATGGTTATAGCGGATCGGTTATGAGTGGTTAACCGTGTATTTAGCTTAGCTAAAAATAGCTTAATTTTATTAACATAAAATAAATTGTTATTGAATATTTGCATATATTAGTATATTACATAGTATTAAAAAGGGTCAGGATTTAGAGAAAACGGTGGAAAGTGTGAGAACGGTGAGAACGCTTATGAATCGTCCGATCAAAACAATCTATGGACTAGATTGACGCGGTGACGTTTTCGTAAATAACATCAATTTTATTACGTGGACACGCTTCATTAAGGGTAAAAAAGTCTTTTGACTTCTCCACACAAAAACGCCATCTCATTAAATAAAACGCCAAAACAAATAGCACACACCATTCTAACTAAAAAACGCCATTAGATATAAAACGCCAAACTTTATTATAATAAAATCTCGCCTGAAAAAACCGCCAAAAAAATCTTATATATACAACATCTCAGACCTTCAATTAAAAACACACACAAAACCCCAAACGCCATATTTAATATATACCATTCGTCTTAGAAACGCCAAAAAACTCAAACATCAAATATCTTCTAAACCAAAACGTTTATTTGAAATTCAGTTTGGTTGTCTGTAAGGTTTCACTCAATGTAATGGACAAAAATCCTTAAGTGAGGATATTGTCCATTTCATTGAGTAAAATCTTATTGACTTTATCCTCAACTTCCATCTAATTTATAACGCCAAAATATACAAAAACATTATTGAGGTTTGTTGTCAATAAAATTTAGCTGTATGGGGTGGACAACATTTTCAGATATCTTTTTTAACCGAGGATTAACAATGTTGTTTATCTCATACAGCAAAACATTATTGATTTTAGCATGATCAAATTTTGAGGTTTAAGGTGCTTTTATTTAGTGGCGTTCTTTTAATCGGTAAAACGCCAAAATTAAAAAATCAAAAATCGTTCATTGGAAAATTCAAGATTGTTGGCTGAAGGGTGTAAACTCAATAACATTTTGCTGTATGAGATGGACAAATCTTCAAGAAAAAAATACCGATGTCAGACTTTGTGCTTCCAAACGGCGACAAAAAAACTACTTGAAAAAAGAAAAAACCAAAATGAATCATACGAAAGTCGAACCAGCCAGTTAAGATGATTCAAAAAAGAAGAAAGAGACTGGTGACAGAGAAGATTTGGAATATCAATTGTTTATATATATTTTGTTTTAATTTTCTTTTTCAGTTGATTGTTATAAAACCATTGTATGAATCC
Source organism: Helianthus tuberosus (assembly GCA_030545235.1). NCBI lineage: Eukaryota > Viridiplantae > Streptophyta > Magnoliopsida > Asterales > Asteraceae > Helianthus > Helianthus tuberosus. Next base: position 7,092,643 of record CM060402.1, read on the forward strand.
GTCGAAAATATCAGCCAGTTTTCCACTGGTAGCATTACCTATGACCTTCACAGATGAAATTTGCTAATTAGTGATGGCTTTCACCGTTTGTTTTCGGATGGAATAATCCATCGGTGAAACTCCAGTTTTTTTAAGTAGTTTGCAAGAAATTAGATACGAAACATAAAATACATACTCTGTATATTTACAAAGACATAAAATAGAAACGTTATATAACTAAGAGATAAGCAATATATATACAATGTAAAAACACTTATACCTGAGATTAAAAGCAATATAACCAAATACAAATTAAGGAAGCAAATATGTATTGATTCACGAAACTGAAACAAATATTGTCTTTTAAAACAAAACAGTTAAGAAAAACAAGTTCTCACTTTAATTTAACCAAAAATCGTATAGAAGAAGTAAATATATAACCATAAGAAGAAGAAGTAAATATATTTTTGGTATCTCGATAGAGATTAGTGTACTTAGTTTTTGACCAAAAGGCTATCGAATAAGAAGATATATATTCCTTCTCATGAAAAGATTTTGATGGCAGAAAACCTATAAGTTATATATAGGGGTGTGTATGGGTCGGTTTGGATCGGTTTTGACCAAAAACCATAACCATAACCATAACCGCGATGTCGGTTATTGGATAACCATAACCATAACCATAACCGATCAATTATGGTGGTTATGATTATTCAGATTTGATGGTTATAGCGGGTCGGTTATGAGTGGTTAACCGTGTATTTAGCTTAGCTAAAAATAGCTTAATTTTTTTAACATAAAATAAATTGTTATTGCATATTTGCATATATTAGTATATTACATAGTATTAAAAAGGGTCAGGATTTAGAGAAAACGGTGGAAAGTGTGAGAACGGTGAGAACGCTTATGAATCGTCCGATCAAAACAATCTATGGACTAGATTGACGCGGTGACGTTTTCGTAAATAACATCAATTTTATTACGTGGACACGCTTCATTAAGGGTAAAAAAGTCTTTTGACTTCTCCACACAAAAACGCCATCTCATTAAATAAAACGCCAAAACAAATAGCACACACCATTCTAACTAAAAAACGCCATTAGATATAAAACGCCAAACTTTATTATAATAAAATCTCGCCTGAAAAAACCGCCAAAAAAATCTTATATATACAACATCTCAGACCTTCAATTAAAAACACACACAAAACCCCAAACGCCATATTTAATATATACCATTCGTCTTAGAAACGCCAAAAAACTCAAACATCAAATATCTTCTAAACCAAAACGTTTATTTGAAATTCAGTTTGGTTGTCTGTAAGGTTTCACTCAATGTAATAGACAAAAATCCTTAAGTGAGGATATTGTCCATTTCATTGAGTAAAATCTTATTGACTTTATCCTCAACTTCCATCTAATTTATAACGCCAAAATATACAAAAACATTATTGAGGTTTGTTGTCAATAAAATTTAGCTGTATGGGGTGGACAACATTTTCAGATATCTTTTTTAACCGAGGATTAACAATGTTGTTTATCTCATACAGCAAAACATTATTGATTTTAGCATGATCAAATTTTGAGGTTTAAGGTGCTTTTATTTAGTGGCGTTCTTTTAATCGGTAAAACGCCAAAATTAAAAAATCAAAAATCGTTCATTGGAAAATTCAAGATTGTTGGCTGAAGGGTGTAAACTCAATAACATTTTGCTGTATGAGATGGACAAATCTTCAAGAAAAAAATACCGATGTCAGACTTTGTGCTTCCAAACGGCGACAAAAAAACTACTTGAAAAAAGAAAAAACCAAAATGAATCATACGAAAGTCGAACCAGCCAGTTAAGATGATTCAAAAAAGAAGAAAGAGACTGGTGACAGAGAAGATTTGGAATATCAATTGTTTATATATATTTTGTTTTAATTTTCTTTTTCAGTTGATTGTTATAAAACCATTGTATGAATCCGTCGAAAATATCAGCCAGTTTTCCACTGGTAGCATTACCTATGACCTTCACAGATGAAATTTGCTAATTAGTGATGGCTTTCACCGTTTGTTTTCGGATGGAATAATCCATCGGTGAAACTCCAGTTTTTTTAAGTAGTTTGCAAGAAATTAGATACGAAACATAAAATACATACTCTGTATATTTACAAAGACATAAAATAGAAACGTTATATAACTAAGAGATAAGCAATATATATACAATGTAAAAACACTTATACCTGAGATTAAAAGCAATATAACCAAATACAAATTAAGGAAGCAAATATGTATTGATTCACGAAACTGAAACAAATATTGTCTTTTAAAACAAAACAGTTAAGAAAAACAAGTTCTCACTTTAATTTAACCAAAAATCGTATAGAAGAAGTAAATATATAACCATAAGAAGAAGAAGTAAATATATTTTTGGTATCTCGATAGAGATTAGTGTACTTAGTTTTTGACCAAAAGGCTATCGAATAAGAAGATATATATTCCTTCTCATGAAAAGATTTTGATGGCAGAAAACCTATAAGTTATATATAGGGGTGTGTATGGGTCGGTTTGGATCGGTTTTGACCAAAAACCATAACCATAACCATAACCGCGATGTCGGTTATTGGATAACCATAACCATAACCATAACCGATCAATTATGGTGGTTATGATTATTCAGATTTGATGGTTATAGCGGGTCGGTTATGAGTGGTTAACCGTGTATTTAGCTTAGCTAAAAATAGCTTAATTTTTTTAACATAAAATAAATTGTTATTGCATATTTGCATATATTAGTATATTACATAGTATTAAAAAGGGTCAGGATTTAGAGAAAACGGTGGAAAGTGTGAGAACGGTGAGAACGCTTATGAATCGTCCGATCAAAACAATCTATGGACTAGATTGACGCGGTGACGTTTTCGTAAATAACATCAATTTTATTACGTGGACACGCTTCATTAAGGGTAAAAAAGTCTTTTGACTTCTCCACACAAAAACGCCATCTCATTAAATAAAACGCCAAAACAAATAGCACACACCATTCTAACTAAAAAACGCCATTAGATATAAAACGCCAAACTTTATTATAATAAAATCTCGCCTGAAAAAACCGCCAAAAAAATCTTATATATACAACATCTCAGACCTTCAATTAAAAACACACACAAAACCCCAAACGCCATATTTAATATATACCATTCGTCTTAGAAACGCCAAAAAACTCAAACATCAAATATCTTCTAAACCAAAACGTTTATTTGAAATTCAGTTTGGTTGTCTGTAAGGTTTCACTCAATGTAATGGACAAAAATCCTTAAGTGAGGATATTGTCCATTTCATTGAGTAAAATCTTATTGACTTTATCCTCAACTTCCATCTAATTTATAACGCCAAAATATACAAAAACATTATTGAGGTTTGTTGTCAATAAAATTTAGCTGTATGGGGTGGACAACATTTTCAGATATCTTTTTTAACCGAGGATTAACAATGTTGTTTATCTCATACAGCAAAACATTATTGATTTTAGCATGATCAAATTTTGAGGTTTAAGGTGCTTTTATTTAGTGGCGTTCTTTTAATCGGTAAAACGCCAAAATTAAAAAATCAAAAATCGTTCATTGGAAAATTCAAGATTGTTGGCTGAAGGGTGTAAACTCAATAACATTTTGCTGTATGAGATGGACAAATCTTCAAGAAAAAAATACCGATGTCAGACTTTGTGCTTCCAAACGGCGACAAAAAAACTACTTGAAAAAAGAAAAAACCAAAATGAATCATACGAAAGTCGAACCAGCCAGTTAAGATGATTCAAAAAAGAAGAAAGAGACTGGTGACAGAGAAGATTTGGAATATCAATTGTTTATATATATTTTGTTTTAATTTTCTTTTTCAGTTGATTGTTATAAAACCATTGTATGAATCCGTCGAAAATATCAGCCAGTTTTCCACTGGTAGCATTACCTATGACCTTCACAGATGAAATTTGCTAATTAGTGATGGCTTTCACCGTTTGTTTTCGGATGGAATAATCCATCGGTGAAACTCCAGTTTTTTTAAGTAGTTTGCAAGAAATTAGATACGAAACATAAAATACATACTCTGTATATTTACAAAGACATAACCGATCGAAACGTTATATAACTAAGAGATAAGCAATATGTATACAATGTAAAAACACTTATACCTGAGATTAAAAGCAATATAACCAAATACAAATTAAGGAAGCAAATATGTATTGATTCACGAAACTGAAACAAATATTGTCTTTTAAAACAAAACAGTTAAGAAAAATAAGTTCTCACTTTAATTTAACCAAAAATTGTATAGAAGAAGTAAATATATAACCGTAAGAAGAAGAAGTAAATATATTTTTGGTATCTCGATAGAGATTAGTGTACTTAGTTTTTGACCAAAAGGCTATCGAATAAGAAGATATATATTCCTTCTCATGAAAAGATTTTGATGGCAGAAAACCTATAAGTTATATATAGGGGTGTGTATGGGTCGGTTTGGATCGGTTTTGACCAAAAACCATAACCATAACCATAACCGCGATGTCGGTTATTGGATAACCATAACCATAACCATAACCATAACCGATCGATTATGGTGGTTATGATTATTCAGATTTAATGGTTATATCGGGTCGGTTATGGGTGGTTAACCGTGTATTTAGCTTAGCTAAAAATAGCTTAATTTTTTTAACATAAAATAAATTGTTATTGCATATTTGCATATATTAGTATATTACATAATATTAAAAAGGGCCAGGGTTTAGATAAAACGGTGGAAAGTGTGAGAACGGTGAGAACGCTTATGAATCGTCCGATCAAAACAATCTATGGACTAGATTGACGTGGTGATGTTTTTGTAAATAACATCAATTTTATTACGTGGACACGCTTCATTAAGGGTAAAAAAGTCTTTTGACTTCTCCACATAAAAACGCCATCTCATGAAATAAAACGTCAAAACAAATAGCACACACCATTCTAACTAAAAAACGCCATTAGATATAAAATGCCAAAAGTTAATTATAATAATATCCCGCCTGAAAAAACCGCCAAAAAAATCTTATATATACAACATCTCAGACCTTCAATTAAAAACACACACAAAACCCCAAACGCCATATTTAATATATACCATTCGTCTTAGAAACGCCAAAAAACTCAAACATCAGATATCTTCTAAACCAAAACGTTTATTTGAAATTCAGTTTGGGTGTCTGTAAGGTTTCACTCAATGTAATGGACAAAAATTCTTAAGTGAGGATATTGTCCATTTCATTGAGTAAAATCTTATTGACTTTATCCTCAACTTCCATCTAATTTATAACGCCAAAATATACAAAAACATTATTGAGGTTTGTTGTCAACAAAGTTTAGCTGTATGGGGTGGACAACATTTTCAGATATCTTTTTTAATCGAGGATTAACAATGTTGTCCATCTCATACAGCAAAACATTATTGATTTTAGCATGATCAAATTTTGAGGTTTAAGGTGCTTTTATTTAGTGGCGTTCTTTTTATCGGTAAAACGCCAAAATTAAAAAATCAAACATCGTTCATTGGAAAATTCAAGATTGTTGGCTGAAGGGTGTAAACTCAATAACATTTTGCTGCATGAGATGAACAAATCTTCAAGAAAAAGATGCTGATGTCAGACTTTGTGCTTTCAAACGGCGACAAAAAAACTACTTGAAAAAAGAAAAAAAACCAAAATGAATCATACGAAAGTCGAACCACCCAGTTAAGATGATTCAAAAAAGAAGAAAGAGACTGGTGACAGAGAAGATTTGGAATATCAATTGTTTATATATATTTTGTTTTAATTTTCTTTTTCAGTTGATTGTTATATAATAAAAACGCCATATATAATAAAAACGGGAGACAACCAAATGCTTGTTAAAACGCTATCATGTCGTAAAACGCTCCAAAAACTCCCAAATTATAATAAAATTACTTTGCAAAAGTATGATAAAAAAACCCAAAAAAATAAAAAAATAAAAACCAAACTTGAAAATGTAACTAGAAACAGTAACTACAAAACAGTAAAACTGAAGAGACGTAAAATTTATTACATTAGAATCTAAAACACCAAACTTGAAAGATGGGACGTGTTATAGACTTCAGAGATAAAAGCTTATCAGAAACAATAATTACAAAACAGAAACGACAAATACTTTATTATAATAATACACCGCCTAACCTACGCCGCCAAAAGAAATCCTATAAAATAATACATCCCAGCAACTTCCATTTAATCAAACCAAAAAAACATACGCCAATACTACTAAATACCACTCACTATAAAATGCCAAAAAATTAAAAAAATCAAAGATAACTAATATGCTTTCTTAGATATTCAGTATTGTTCTTCGTGAAGTTTCACTGAATAGATTGTTAGGTGAGGGGAGTAACTCAGTAAGATTTTGCCGCGTGAGATGGACAAATCTTCAAGAAAAAGATACTAATGACAATCAAATGTCATTTTCTGTTCTCTGTTCTTGAATAAGGCTTGGATGAGGAGAAGAGATCAATGACACTGAAGAGTGGGATGATTATAAAGATGAAGATCAAGATGAAGAAAAAGCGAAAAATTCACCCACACGTCATAGATCTATGTCCCCGAACATCCACAAAAAGCCACTTCAACAAACGAGCAGGCAAAATAATCAAACCGATGGGTTTGTTAAGTTTTACATAAAACGCCATATATTTGATGACAGTTCTTGTACTAATAAAGAAGAGAGAGACTGATGACAGTGAAGATTGTGAAGAGAGATCCAATTAGGATTTTTAATTTATATTCTTCGCTTCTATTTTTTTTCCTGTGGTTGTAATATAATTTTACAATTGTAAAATTCCAAGATACCACAAACGCCAAAATGTATATAAAAATAATAGAACAATGGGCAATATTGTCTAAAACGCCTTGAAAACGACATTAAGAGGGATTTGAAAAAACGCCATAAACGCCAAAATGTTAATACAATGAAACCATTAAAACGCCATATAATTATTGAATTTGGTTAACGCCAAAAATCTTAAACCCCAAAAATAAATCAATATTGTGAAAAGCGGAAGATAAAATGACAAAAAAGCCCCTCCGCCCTTATCTATGTCGCGTGACACGTGTTGGGCCAGGATGCGTTCTCACCGTTCTCACACTTTTGGGAGTTTTCTCCTGATCCCGTTTCGTATTAAAAAATTATTGATGCAAATTTTGTGTCCGATGCTGTTAGAATAATTTAGTTTGTATTTTATGTTGATTATGTAATAGTTAGTGAAACGCTCAAACAAATGTGTATTGACCCGCTCGTTTGAAGTGGTCAAACGAGAGGGTTATGGGTTTGACCGTGTGCGTGTGCAAGTGAAGTGGGTGTGACTATAAATACCACCCCTTGTCTTTCATTTGCACTAGAGATAGTTAGAGTGAGTGAGCTCATTTGAGAGAGTTCACAATGAGTTGTTTGGTTTGGGGGAGAGATCACCACTTGGTCTCTCCCCGGATGTATACTCCTTTGGTATTAGTTCGGTTATCTTGTAATCAGGCCGATTTGTAATGTTTTATTACCGATTAATACAAAGAAGTTGTGTTTATCCATCTCTAATCTCTCCCGTCTTGAACTAATCTCACATGAATTACGGGTTCGGTCTCGAAACACGGTCATACAATTGGTATCAGAGCCATGGTGCCCGATTGAGTGAATCTAACCGTTTGCTAAATCACATGTGCTCTAGATCTGTGATTTTTATGATTTTTGTTCAAGATGTAAAGTTGGGTGAAAATGAGAAAAACCTAGATCTGGACCGAAATATTCGGGTCTAGATGAAACAGAACATATACGAGTGTTGGGTTTTATGTTTTACACCTAAATAATCAAGTTTTCATCATCAAATATCACTTTTGAAGTGATTTTCATCAAATCTGCAAAAGAAACAGTGGCTGTGTTCTTGAAGGTGTGTGGCGGCTGTTTAAAGAAACTAGGGCTTCTTCTGCTTATGATGAAACACCTGTTGATGCTGATTGGCGAAACTCCTGATTGGAGAAACTCCTGCTTTGACGAAACTCCTGCTTTGATGAAACTCCTGCTTCGACGAAACTCCTGCTTTGACGAAACTCCTGTTGCTGGGTTATCGAAAAAGAAGAAGAAGAGTCCGGCAAATGTTGTTGCCGTTGAAGATAGCAGCAGGTCTGGATCGTTTCTTACCCAAATCCATTAAGGAATTAGGGATAGGGTTTGAATAAAATGAAAACCCCCAAAACGATTTAGGGTTCAATTTGATTTTGGTGTGAACCAAATTGGTTTGTTTTAGCAGGAGATTGATGGGATTATGTGTTTGTTTGAAAAGAGGAGCTTGAAATAGCTTCCATGGTGAAAGATTGAACAGGGTTTTGGAGATGGGTATCGCAGAAAGAGAAGAATAGGATGACAGAAAGTTAGCGGCTGGGAATCTTTATGGTTGTTTGACTTTTGGGTTTTATTAATTGCCATCAAATGATGTAGGCCGTAAACGCTTGTTGACAAATTTCATTTGGGCCATTCACATATTTGTTGGAGCATGTTCACATGGATTGATTTCCTTGCTTTTCTATGGGAATGGACTAATACAATTAGAAAATGTCAGACAATAACATCACTTGTTAGGCCCACTTTATGTTGCAACTCTATTGGATCATTATTATTCTTGGGACATTAATAGTGTTGACAAACTTAAATCTTGGGCCGAAGTTAATCGTTTTGGATCAACAAAATTTACTACAAGTTCGAACCGGGCCAAGTGTACAAGACTATTTTTGTGGGCCAAGAATTTTAAGTATTGGGGTCGGGTGTTCGCGAAGAATATTTGAATCGAGCCTCAACGTCAAATTCGTAAGGGTTCATGAAGTGCGCGGGATGATGTGAGATGATGAAGCTTGATGAAAACAGATGATGATATTTTGAATGTGGGGTAGTCGCGGTTACCGATGTAAACGTCAAATTTTGGTGACTTGACTACTATGGGCCAAAAACCAAAAACGGTATGTTCACTTCCGCACGTCAATGTTTATGATTGTTATCAGTTATTCGCAAATGTTCGAAAGCATTTTGTTTAATGTCATATTCTCGCATTTGAAAACGAACGTATGAATCTGGAATGTCAATACCGGTCCTAACGAGTTCACAAAGTCTTTGGAGGGATACAAGTCGGATCCTACGGGGTACTAGGGGACGTTCTTATTCAACTAGAATATGCAAAAAAGAAAGTCATTTTCATGATTTTTCGAACAACGGAGAACATTCAGTGAAGATTGACGACAGTTCTGCTCAGTGGAGGGAATTGGTGAACATTTTAAGATAAATTCTACTCAGTGGAGAGAATTTGTTCTGTGAAATTAACGACAGTTTCTTTGAAGTGGAGAGAATCTGTTAAGGTTTAGAGATCTTACCAAAGAAATGGGGTGATAAAAACTTCCGTATGTTGAAATTTTTCGGTAAATTTCTATACGCAATCACAGGTGGTAGAGTTTGTTTTATGACAGATCAAGACTTGATGAAGATTTTTAAAGAATGGAACCCTTATCAAATGCCAGTTGGAGTATTGGAAGATCAGCGGAAGATCGGTCAATTGAGCCTTTTGAGGAAATTGCACAACACCCAACACGGATACGCGTACTTTGAGGGGGAACTATTATACAAGGAGCGTCAAGATACTACTTACCTGGATCATTGGTCAAAGGGGAATTTGTTAACATAGAGAAGATAGATACTTGACTGAAGATTGATTGCAATTGCGTTTTCAGCATTCGACAGCAACGGACAAGGGGGAATTTGTTGATGCAGATTTTGTGTCCGATGCTGTTCGAATAGTTTAGTTTGTATTTTATGTTGATTATGTAATAGTTAGGGAAACGCTCAAACAAATGTGTATTGACCCGCTCGTTTGAAGTGGTCAAACGAGAGGGTTATGGGTTTGACCGTGTGTGTGTGCCAGTGAAGCGGGTGTAACTATAAATACCACCCCTTGTCTTTCATTTGCACTAGAGAGAGTTAGAGTGAGTGAGCTCATTTGAGAGAGTTCACAGTGAGTTGTTTGGTTTGGGGGAGAGATCATCACTTGGTCTCTCCCCGGATGTATACTCCTTTGGTATTAGTTCGGTTATCTTGTAATCGGGCCGATTTGTAATGTTTTATTACCGATTAATACAAAGAAGTTGTGTTTATCCATATGTAATCTCTCCCGTCTTAAACTAATCTCACATGAATCACGGTTTCGGTCTCGAAACACGGTCCTACAAAAATACATATAATCTATAATATTAATACCAATTATTATTGAATATCCAAATAAAGTGATATTTTACATTCCATAAATTCAAATAAATATTTAAACCAAACCACAAAATGATATTAAAAACCCATAAGTACTAAAAATCTTCAGTTAAAAACATAAAATATTAAAAATATGATGAAAAGTCCTAAATCCTACAAAGATTTATTACATGTTGGTTCAGTTTGGTTAAGGTGGGTTTGGAAAAAATGATAACCATAACCGACCCGCTACTTTCGGTTTTCAAAAAAACCATTAACCGACCCACCGGTTTCTTATTTGGTTCGGTTTTTCAGTTCGATTTTGTCGGTTAATTCATTTATGGTTCGGTTAATTCAGTCTTTTGCACACCCCTGGTTATATATACTTGAAGGTACATATGACTCGTCCACTGCTACAAAAAAGACCATTGCGACTGTCAAAATGGTTGCAAAACGGTCACAAATGCCCTTTTACGACCGCTTTGCGACCGGTTTCGGTGGTTGGTTATACTTTGGTCGTTAATTATTTTGTGACCATCTTTTGCGACCGAAATATTGTTGTGACCGATTTTGCGACTAGACATTTGGTGGCAAATTTAGTGACGAAGGTTGCGCCGGAATCATTTTTGCGACCAATTTTGTGACCGAACATTTAGTGACTGGGATTGTGACCGAACATTTTGCAACCAGTTTTTCGACTGAACTGTTAGTGACCACAATCGTGACCACAACTATTCGCGACCGAGTATGTTTGCGACAAATTTTGCGATTGAACTATTAACATGCAAAATTTTGAAAAATCAAGTACAAAACTTGTGAACTTTTACGACAAAAGACAAAACTTGTACTTTACTATTTTTTTCTAATTTGGAATACTATCCTTTTAAGTCTCCTCGATAAATATAAAACCCGACTTCATTATGTTGGTATTATTATTATTATTGTTGTTGTTGTTGTTGTTGTTATTATTATTTCAAATAACATCTTTAAAAATCTTATTCATCGTCACTTCCTATTTTAGTGGATATATATATATATACACATTAGTGGATGTATATATACATCTAGAGAGATATAGTTATAATTGTTGAAATTTATGTATTTTTAATTATAGATAAAATTAAAATAATATTAAAATATTTTTTTATATTGAAGGAAAGAAAGCCACACGTCATTTATGGGAATCCTCTATTATATGTTAGATTTAATTTAATATGTTAATTATAATTTATAACTATATAAATAGTGGGTTCATTTAAGCTCGCGAGCTGGCTCGTGCTTGATAGCTGAAGCTTCGCTCAACCTTGTTTACTAGATGAGCTTTTTTTTATTCAGGCGCAGGCTCGAGCTTTTTTCGAGCCGAGCTGAAGTAGCTCGCGAGTAGCTCAGCTCGTTTGTCCTTAATTGTCTATAATTGCATGATACCAAGCAATATCATTGTTGACCAATATCGGGAATGATTGACCTAATGAAACATATTGAATGATAAATGCCAATAAGTTATATTAAATCCTCATAAGTTTAACAAGCCATATTGAGTTATATCACGTCATTATATATATTACCCTTGACCATAACTATTTCTAGGTTATCCTTGTTCATGATTATTAATCATTGTCAACCTAAATTACCCCTATTAACCCGAATGGACACTAATTGGCCTTAATTACGTGTGATCAATCCTTATTGACTATCAATGACCTATTCTATACATAATCATCCCTAATTGTCCATGTTAACCCAAATTGGCATTAATTAATCATGATTGACGAATAATGGCACGAAATAGCCTTCATTGACAATTATCGATCATCAGTAACTAAAATTGGTCCATATTAACACTAGTTGAAGCTAATGATCCATGAGTGATAACACTAATTTTCCGTGATTTGCTATTCCCCTCTAATTGGTCCTAACTAACCCTAATTGCACCTAGTTCACCTTCGTTAACTATTATCGACCATCATTGAGCAATATTGTCCTCCATCAACGATAATTAATACCTAATTGTATCTAATCAATCCTAGTTGTCTCTAATCCATCATAACTAAGACGAATTTCTCCTAATCTTCTCTATTTGCCCCTAATTGATCAAAATAAACTATTTAGACGTAATTGACTAATATAATACAAATTACTCCTTATTAATCGGTATCGACCCTGAATGACCGAATATAACTATATTTGCGACCGTTTTTGTGACAACTTTAACTTATTTTGTTTTTCATAATATTTTTCCAAGATTGGCAAGTATATTTGCGACGGAAATAATTTTGGTTGTTATTTCCAACTGTTTTTCAACCAAGCTAATTCTTTTATATCCTATATTTAAAAAAGCAGTGTTCGTATTTGCGACGGAAACGAGTTTGGTCGCTCTATTCGCGTACGTTTTTGCAACCGATTAAATTTCATTTTATTATCTTTTATTACTTCGTATAGATAACGACTGCATTTGCGACTTTAATAATTTCGGTGTTACATTTACAATTGTTTAACAACCAAAAAGTTATGGTCACTAAATTTGCGACTAATATTGTTTCGGTCGCTAAATTTGCGGTCATTTTAAGACTGAATTTTTTCGTCGCTAGATTTGCGACCAGTTTTTATTTTAGTCCCTGAATTTGCAACCGTTTTGAATGGTCACTACATTTGCGAGCATTATACAACCGATTTTTTTTGGTCGCTACATTTACGACCAAAAAAAATTGGTCGCTACAATTGCGACTGTTTTGCGACCGATAAAAACTTAGTTGCTAAATTTACCACAGATTTTGTTTTGGTCGCTGAATTTGCGACTGATTTGGGTTTGGTCGGTAAGTTTGTGACCGATTTGGGTTTGTTGGCTAAATTTTTGACCGATTTGAGCCTGGTCACTATTTTTGCGACCGATTTTGTTTTGATCGCTAAGTTTGCGACCAATTTTAATTTGGTCGCAAATCCAGTCGCTAAATTTCTGACATTTTTGTTGGTCGTAAATTTCGGTCGCTTTTGCTCATTTGTGTAGTAGTGAAGACTTAACTATCTTTCATCTCTCTTGAATACTTATTTAATTTAAGGAGGATTTTGGCTTCATAGAATTTGCAAGGAACATTTGTAAAAGAGTGCAACTCATCTACTTCCTAGCAAAATAGATAAAATACTTCTTGTCTAGTTGGACTGTGTTTCTATTATCATGACATTCTCATTGAGCTCTGATTCCAAATGTACTATCGCAAAAGAATTTGAATTTGTCAAAGGTGATGTGAAAAATAAATAGGGAAATAAATCCTACCAAGAAAATACAAAACGTAATACATACTCTATCAAATTAAATCTTGTTGGTTATATTTACATAGGCATAAAATACTATACAATAAAACAAAGCATTTATACATGAGATGAAAAGAAATATTATAAATAGAGAAATATATGTATTTATTCTGGAAATTGAACCTAATATATTATGTTTACAAAACAAAATGATTAAGAAAAAAGGTTTTCAATTAAATGTCCCTTCTCACAAAAAACACTCATCAAAGGGTGGATCATGTGAAGGTTTATCACAAAGATACACATGTGTGGTTCCAACTTTATCCAGTCATACACATCAAGTTTTGTCATGATTTTCATCTGGCACAGAATTAGCAATTTGCAGATAGGGTTTGTCAATATATATTAGGGTTGTGTGGCTTCTTTTTTGCCTTTAAACTTCAGTGAATATGAAACATACACTAAACGCATAAACACAAAGATATACATATCACATATATGTATATATTCTCTAAGCTCCATCTGATCCCCATTTGCTTGCTAGTTACCACTCTGTCTGCAAAGTGGAGTACTTGACACCTGGTGTGATTATTCTGTGTCTTTTTAATGGTATAGATCGAAGACTCCAATATATTTTAATTCATCATCTAATGATCATTACAATGAACACCAGTTCTTTAGCCCTAGAGATCACCACAACCAACATGAGTTTTTGAGCCCTAATCCGCAAGCTTCGTTGTCTTCGAATTCTCTCACTTGTCATATTTTCTTCAACCCTATTACTACCCATGATCAAGATGAGGTTTTTAATAGAGATCAATCACATCCATCAAAAAATGAGGTAATCCAAACGGGGTTGTATAGCATTTCTTGAATTAAAAAAAAGGGTTTTTTTTGGCTTTTGATGTAATTCCCAAATCAAGAATCTTTTACTGGTTTACATTCAAGGCATTTTGATCATTTCTTTCTTCAATTATTTTGATCATCGTTTCTTGATTCTATGTAGGATGATGATGGTGTCGGATCACAAGCATGCGATGATCCTTGTGTCGAAAATCAAGTAGAGAGAAGCACGGGCAATGGTGAACTTCAGGTTTCTTTATGGAAGAAAGAAGATGATGATCATATGAATGATGAAAATCAAGTGAAGTGGATGTCTTCCAAGATGAGAGTAATGCTTAAGATGAAGAAAACGGATCCAACAAAGCTAGACACTTTGCGATCTACCACGAAAGAGCTACAGCTTGAAGGTCATCACGATCATAAAGAACCAGAACGTGCAAACTCGATCAATAGTAATTATTCAAACAACACCCTAATTAGGGTTTGTTCTGATTGTAATACTACCAAGACTCCTCTATGGCGAAGCGGACCTCAAGGTCCTAAGGTTTATTCACACTCTTGCGGCATCTGGTCATATTAGCTAGTCGGGCTGGGGTGTTACATAAAATTTTTATAATCACAAAAAATCATACTAATTATACAAATTCTTTATCAACAATTTGCGTCATTCTAATATTTTGAATATTAACAAACATTGGAGAGAGATGATCATATCTAATTATCTACGTACATAAAATCTTTGTAAATTAAAACTAATAATTAATTCAGATGTCGTGATCTTTTCTTTGTAGTCACTTTGCAATGCATGTGGGATCCGGCAGCGGAAAGCACGGAAAGCAATGGCTGCAGCACAAGCCGAAGCAGCGGAATCTAGCAAAAGTGAATTCGTTGAAAGACCAACATCGTTAAAAGCTACAAAGATTCTGCATAAAGATTATAAGAAGCCAAACAAAGGGCATGTTACAAAGTACAACAACAGACTGTACTCGAAGAAAATAAACACGAAAGCATCACCAACAAGAAAGAATACCGTCGAAGAATTCTTGGTAAGCTTAAGCAAAAGTCTTGCATTTCATGGTGTGTTTCCTCAAGATGAAAAGGAAGCTGCAATCCTCCTAATGGCACTCTCCTGTGGCTATGTTCATCAATAGTCTCGTTTCTTATTTATTTCATTACATGTTTTTGCAAGTGAGCTTATAGCTGTTGAGAATGTTAACAATTTTCTACAGTTTAGGTAAGATAGCATTGTTGTGTAATAAGGACTTTGAGTGATTTGAAAATAAGCCCTAATGTTGGAATAATAAATTACCTAATGTGTGTAGACCATATTATTATTATAATAAAAGTATTCATGGATCAGTTATTTATTTAAATTTATTAATTATATTATAGTAAAATGCACGGATAGTCCCTGTGGTTTTGTAAAATAACACCTATAGTCCCTAACTTTTGGAAATTACACCGGTGCTCACTGTGGTTTGACAGTTTGTTACTCGGATAGTCCCTGGAGTGGATGAGATTTAGTTTTCTTAGTTAAGTGGGTGTGAAATGACCTTAAGGCCCTTACTGTATTAAAAATTATTAAAAATATTAAAAGATAAAGTTAACTCAAGTAGGACCCACCCTCACCCCCACCCCCACCCCCACCACCTGCAACTCCCAAACACCACCACTCCCTTAACTGAAACAAATCGAAAACAGTCAGTTTTTAACTTTTAAAACAATCTTTAATCAGTCTGAAATGTTCATCAGTCTGAAATGTTCAAAAAGATCAAAAACACAACTAAAACAAATCGAAAACAATCCGAAATGTACAGATTATATCCGAGACAAACCGAATATTGATAAAAAATAATTCGAAATTCACCGAAAACAATCAAAACAGTCTGATTTCAGACACGAAACGTTCCGAAATTAGACCGAATTAGTTCCTTTTCTTTCTACGTTTTTTAATCAGAACACCAAACAATACGAAAACAGATTATGCAATGTGCATAAGCTGCAGATCCAGATCTCAGTCCGTTAGATTTATTAGGCTTCTGTTCTCAATACCGAATAACCTGCAAATCAGGGTTGGAAACGTGACGGAGAAGAACCATCGGGACTTGTCAGGCAAGTGTTTGTTCAGAAACCGTCACTGCGGCGCACACAATGGCGATTTCCTCTGGTGTTGATGTGATTGTGACGGCGAGGTCGCCAGATTTGGATTGAGCGTCGGAGGATGAGAGTGTGTTGAGTGTTTTGAAGGTGCTACAATGGAGGTTTTTTAGAGAGAGAAAGAGGTGGGAGAAGGGGATTTATGTAGGGTTTTATTAATGGTGGGACTTACTTGAGTGTTTTAAACTTTATATTTTATAGTAAGGGTATTTATGTAATTTCACATCCATTTAACATCAAAAACTAACCTCCATCTAAGTTAGGGATTATCCGAGTAACAAGTTGTCAAACCACAGGGAGCATACATGTAATTTTGAAAAATTGAGGACTAAAGGTGAAATTTTACCAAACCACAAGGACTATCCGGGCATTTTACTCATTATATTATGTGCAAATTAGCTTCGTTTAAATTATTTAATAAAAGTGTTGTTTATGAACTTTTTTTTATTACAAATAAGTCTTTTTAATTCTGGTCAAAATTTTATCAAATATTATTTCTTTTCTAATGAGATGCATATAACATTACGCATGTTCATATTCATCATACTAATATATTGTATATCCTTCGTTTCCAACACTCAAAGAAAATGCAACACAGAAGGATATTCTCTTTGTGTTTCATTTATAAATTTCATTACCTTTCTTCTCTCAAATTAACACTGCAACGGCCAATGATGTGCAAATAATGATTGGATTTTGGTTCGATATATCTCCATGTGGAGAAAGTTCCGAAATGGCTTCACGAGAGGTCATGTACAGAAAGAAATGTGTCTTTATGCGTGTTTTTATCTTACCCTCTCTCTCTCTATGAGATTCTTATAGCGTTCTTGTTACGGCATACAACACTACATACAAGTGGTTGTGTTGAAAACACTAACCAAATACGGAAAATCTGATCATGTGAATCATCAACATGTATTCATCATTGAATACACTAAATTTGCTACAAATTCACATAATGTATTCACGAGTTAATAGACTAAAGTAAGAATTCAGAAATAGTGTAATCACTACTCAGCAAATTAAAGTTTCTAGAATATATAACTGGTGTATTGAGAAGTGAATACAGTATAGTATTTGTTAGCATAATAAAATAAGTTTAGTTTGATGTGGGTTTTGGCTTGTTAGCTAATAAGCCCGTAACCTGGTTATATATTTTGTCTTTCACCTGTAAGTTAAGATTTTCTATTGGATGAAACCCTAGCCGTGTTCTTCTCCTATTCTCTGTACATGTTTGTTAATCGACATGGTATCAGAGCCACATTCAATCCATGGTTTATTGGTTTGATGATCTGAGTATTGGACGTTTAAATTATTCTTTGGAAGATTTTTTTTTTTTTTTTGGGGGGGGGGAGGAACGGGGAATCTTGTTTGTCGTACAAATTATTGTATCTGTTTATAACTTTAGTATTTGTTGGATCGGTTAAGCGGAAAGAATTAGTGCTAAAGAATTATCGCGGACATGAATTCATTCAGAATGTTTGGTGGAGTAATTGATTGGTTCCTCTACTGTGAAGAGTTATAAATTGCTTTCTTGGTAGACTATTAGGCTGAAGGGTGTGGGAGGGGCTTTATCAACGCCACATCAATGCTACGTCACACAGAGGCTTTAAGGCCTCTTCCCTTAACTTGAAGGGTGTGGGATAAAGTCACTTCAAGCTATAGCAACCCCCCCCCCCCCCATTTAACCAATCCTTCCTCGTTCTTCGCGATTGCTGCTCGTTACCATGTTGGCGCCTGGGCTATAGCGCCCCGAGATGAATGGCTGGGTGTGGGTGTATGGCGCCACCCGGCGCTATAGAGGGTGAGGTGGCCTTGGGGGCGCCTCCATACCCTCCAGGGGGAGAGGGGATCTTGTTTGTCGTACAAATTATTGTATCTGTTTATAACTTTAGTATTTGTTGGATCGGTTAAGCGGAACGAATTAGTGCTAAAGAATTATCGCGGACATGAATTCATTCAGAATGTTTTGTGGAGTAATTGATTGGTTCCTCTATTGTGAAGAGTTATAAATTGCTTTCTTGGTAGACTATTAGGCTGGATGGTGTGGAAGGGGCTTTATCAACGCCACATCAACGTCACGTCACACAGGGGCTTTAAGGCCTCTCCCCTTAACTTGAAGGGTGTGGGGTAAAGCCCCTTCAAGCTATAGCACCCCCCATTTAACCAATCTTTCCTCGTTCTTCGCGATTGCTGCTCGTTACCATGGTGTCACCTGGGCTATAGCGCCCCGAGATGAATGGCTGGGTGTGGGTGTATGGCGCCACCCGGTGCTATAGAGGGTGAGGTGGCCTTGGGGGCACCTCCATACCCTCCGGACTTATGAAGAATTAGATCATCGTTGGTTTCGATTACAAATGAAGAATTTGTGTGGATAATTATTTGTTCTTGAATAAATAATTATTGCGGTTTCAAATTTCTCGTTCGTGTTTAATTAGTTTGTTGTTCGCTTCAGCTATTTGGTTGTGCGGCTACACTGGATTTAGGGTTTCAGTACGTTTTAGCGAAAAATTAGTTTGGGTAATCAAGTTTGTTTTGCCAAAAAAATTAGTTTGGCGAATTGTTGGGTTTTGGCGAAAAGTTGCTCTCGAGAAAAGATTGGTTTGGGAGAAAAGTTAGTTTTTTTCAAAAAGTCAGTTCAGGGCAACGAGTTAGTGTTGGATAAAAAGTTTGGGTTCACTCGACTTGATTGGTTAAATTTGAGTTTCGTATTTGGTTGCACTCATTTGGGTCATTGTTCTAATTGGGCTTCAAGTATTTTCATCATGGATGATTCTCTTTTGTATACACATGGATTTAAAGTTGCTTTCGATAAATGTGCATGTTGCAAACTTAAACACCATTGGAAGTCCCGGTGCCCATTGTTTCCTAGCAAGACCACACAACAACAACGACACTTTTCAAATCCAAATGCACCCATTGGTCATGTCCCAATGCCTGCTTCAGATCCCCACGTTTTTCAGCTATTATTGGCCACCTTCAATTCAGCCATTTCTTCGTCTACTACCTCAGGTATTTCTTCATCCATTTGGATTTTGGATTCTGGTGCATCTCATCATATTTCTCCCTACTTATCATCGTTTATATCTTTGACTTATGGTTCACCTGCATGCATCTGTTATGTCTGCTACTGCTACATCAATGCCAATTGAGGGTGTTGGATCTATTGTTACCCCTCATATTTCTCTCACTGATGTCTATTATATCCCTAGTCTTGCTTTAAACCTTGCTTCGGTTAGCCAGTTGTGCAAATGTGGTCACTGGGTGTTCTTTTCTTATTATGTTTGTTGCGTATTGGATTCATGTTCTATGAGGGTGGTTGGGACCGGTCGTCAAGTAGGTGAACTTTTTGTCTTAGATGAACTCAAAGAATTTGACATGGCTGCTTCTGGTGTTTACTTGTCTTTCTTTCATTTGATTCGTTCATCTCCTGATTCTTAACGATGGCATTCTCGTTTGGGATATGTATTAGCATCTCGTTTAATTTTCTTTGGTTTCCACATGTGCTTTGGGCCAATTGAACACTTGTGATATCTCTGATTGTAGTGGTTGCAAACTTGCTAAGTTCTCTGCTTTACCATTTAATCAAAGTATGTCTCGTATGTTGCTCCTTTTGTTATTGTGCACTCTGATGTTTGGGGTCCTTCACCAGTATCCAATAAGGGGGGTCAGTTTATTATGTATCCTTTATTAATGATTATACTCGTTATACCTAGGTGTATCTTATGAAACGTAGATTTGAGTTCTTCGGCATTTACAAGAACTTTAGAGCCTACGTAAAGAGGCAACATTTGGTTGTGATAAAGTGTTTCAGGATTGACTTAGGGGGTGAATATATGTCTAATGATTTTACCCAGTTACTTGCTTTTGATTGTACGATAAATAAGTCATCTTGTACTAACCCACCTCAGCAAAATGGTGTTGTTGAAAGGAAACATCGTCATCTTATGGAGACTGTTCGCTTGTTTCTTTTATCTTCCAATGTCTTCTTTTGAAAAACTGTATGATGAACTCCCAGATTACGATGAATTAAGGGTGTTTGGATGTACGTGCTTTGTTCTCCGTCCTCATGTTGAACGACACAAATTGTCGAATAAGTCAGCCTTATGTGTATTCGTGGGTTATGCATGTGGTCCAAAAGGCTATAGCATTAGACATAACGGATATAATTGTTTTTATCCTATAAGTTAGAAGTTATATGTTTCGAGGCATGTCTCCTCGAGTATATTCCTTTTTATTCGATTCCATCCAAATCGCACAATGTAACAAAGTCGGATCTTCTGAATATGGATCTTTTAGATTGTGAGATTGATATGTCTGCATCCTTTGATGTTCTAGCTACAACTATTGAACCAGATGGGCTAGTAGAATCTAATAGGCCAATAGAACCTGATGGGTCAGTTCAAGACACCTATACTTCGCCAGACACAAATTCAGGATTGATTATGCCTTAGACAACTCCTTCGCCAGTTGGGACAGATCACATCTAAGGAGGTCCACTCGTGAATGTAAGTCCACCAAGCTACCAAATTTTTCTTACTCTACTTACTCGACTTCGTTGCTTCCTTTATCGCAAACATACATAACTTATCTGAACCTGAATCATATAGAGATGCTGTTTCTAATCCCCTTTGGAAGAATGTTATGGCTGAAGAGCTCATTGCTCTTCATCAGACACAGACATATGATTTCGTTCCATTACCACCTAGTAAACATGCAATTGGTTTTCGTTGGGTATATAAGATTAAAAAAAAGTCTAATGGGACTGTTGAAAAGTATAAGGCTAGACTTGTAGCAAAAGGATACTCACAAAAGTATGGTATGGATTATGAGGAAACATTTACCTCAGTGGCAAAAATGACTACGGTTCATACTCTTATTGATGTTGCATCTGTTCGTCAATGGAAGATTTGTCACATGGATGCTAAGAATGATTTTCTGAATGTAGATCTCCATAAGGAAGTTTACATGACTCCTCCACCAGGAATTGCTCATTAGCCCGGTGAAGTCTGTCAGCTTCGTAAATCTCTATATCTTATCAAACAGGCCCCTCGTGCTTGGTTTGAGAAATTTTCTACAGTGATTACTTCCCTTGGTTTTGTACCTAAAAATTATGATTCGGCGTTGTTTGTTCAGTGTACAAGTATTGGACGTATTCTTATTTCGTTATATGCGGATGATATGATTATTACATGTGATGATTATGATGGTATTGAGTTCTTGAAGCATGATTTGGCTCACTATTTTGCTATGAAGGATTTGGGTCTACAACGGTATTTTGGGTATTGAGGTGGCTTAGTCTCCAAAAGGATACCTCCTTTCTCAGACGAAATATATATTTGATCTGTTTCAGTGGGCAAGACTTTATGATAATAGAATTGTAGACACTCCCCTTAGCTAATCCATGTCTGTATCACACCATTGTAGGCAGTTTGGTTTATATTACATTTACTCAATCGGATATTTCTCATGTTATTCATGTGGTTAGCCAATTTATTACCACTCCTACCTATATTCATTAGTGAGGTGTTCTTCGTATTTTGAGATACCTTCATGGCACTCAGTTTCAGAGTCTTCTGTTTCCCTCAACTTCTTCTCAGAGTTACAAGCCTATAGTGATGCTGATTGGGATAGTGATCGTAATGATCGCAAATCCACCACTGGTTTTTATGTTTTCCTTGGAGAGTCATTAATCTCATGGAAAAGTAAGAAACAAGACGTTATTTCCAGATCTTCTACCGCGGCTAGTATCGTGCTATGGCTGTGACTACTTGTGAGATTGTTTGGTTGCGATGGCTTCTTGCACATATGGGGTCACCATCTCTCAGCCTACCCCTGTACATTGTGATAACCAAAGTGCCATGAAAATTTCTAAGAAATCTGTCTTTCATGAGCGAACAAAACATATTGAGATTGATTGTCATTTTACTCGTCATCATCTTCAACTAGGGACAATCTCGCTTCCCGACTGAAAGGGTATGGTCCCAAAACGTAGAAGACCATACCATAAATACACTCCAAAACCATGTTAAACAGACCTTGCATGGCCGCGTAACGTGTCTCGGTAAAGATTTGAGAAAGATAAGTGCTCAATGACCATGCGCCGGAGAATACAAAGACAATGTTCAATTAACACCCTTGTGCGGGCCCGTGCAAGGGTGCAGTTAAGCTTGAAGATCTAACAGTCTTAGAGACAAGTCTCGAGCATATCCGCGCATAGGAAATAAGAACTTAAACAAAAGGAATATTTTCTGTTATAACAAAATGGACACGTGGCAAATGATCCATGGTTTGTAGCTGTAGACCTTCTAGAAGGACGTAAATGATCATCGTGCATGGCTTCATTCGGTTATAACTAAATATGACGTGGCAGCATCCCAAACGCTCATCTAAATCACGAAGATGAAGACAAATCTACATAAAACCACTTTCCATGTAGCATCTCCCCAGCCGTTGATTAGATCCACGATCCGTGTGCATGGATGTAGAAATAAATCATTAAAGGAAAAGGAGATAACTGTAATGGAAGAGATAACCCCGTCATTTACCTCCGTAACCTTTTTGGCGCCAAAACTCTGGTTATAAATATGAGAACTCAGTTACGATCTCACAAGCTACTTTCACGTACTTTCACCTTTTACTACTTCATCTCTTTCTTTGAGATCACCGTACTTATTCTCACGCCGGAGGGTGGTCACGGAGAGAACCCCCATTCTCCCTGTGGCGAGTCTAACGGCTTTCTATTTTGCAGTGTTCTCTGGTGAAGTAGCTCCATTCGGCAATCGACGAGAGGATTAACCCTTTTATGCATAAACCCTACCCCCATATCTAAATTGACCAATTTAGATCTGCTGTTCCTTCATTGGCGCCCAAAGATTTTCTATTTTTAATTCTTATCTTCTCGATCGATTCATTCCTTTCTCTCTTCTGTTTTCAATGGCAGAAGGTCCGTTAAATCAACCACCAAGTCCTCAACCTGAGAACAGAGGTAATTTTGTTCATGCTTCTCGGGTCGACATAATCATGGAAGAGACGTTTGATTACAAAGATGTTCATCATGATACGAATCAGGTGAACGATACTGTCATCTTTGAAGGTCAACTCGGAACTCCGATTAGTTCAAATCTACCTTCTGAAGAAACCCCGATCCGTTGGTTTGTCAAATTTCAAGGGGCCTTGAGTGCAGTTTATGCACAACTATGTACACAAACGACTCAAACAGCATCACAAGCAGGAAGATCTACGACTCAGTCTCACACCAGATATGAATTTACCCATTCTGGCACCAGACGTTGAGATCATCGTGAAGAGCCGCATTCTCAGAGATCACAATCCGTTCATACAGAGCAGGGCCCACATTCATCACAACAGCAGGCCACCCAGATCAACGATGAAAATTATCAAGGAGAGTCCAGCCACTCGATACGAGACGTTTGTAAGGACATTCGTCAGATCACGCGCGGAGAAGACGGTCCAAGCAATAAAAAATCAAATCAAATGTACATGGTGCAAGGAGGACCACCGCGTAGACGCAATAACAAACGAAGTCAGAATCAACATTTGCGTGAACAACAAGTCATTTTTCCTGTAGTACCAGGAGGACCTCAAGAAGAACGGCCGGTCGTCATAACTAGTATTTTCGGTCATTACCATACTGACTATATGTTTATTGATCTGGGTAGTTCTATGGATATTATATATGAGCAGTGTTTCAAGCAGTTAGACCCGGAGGACAATGTGCACTTGAAACCAGTCGATTTCCCATTAACTATTTTCTACAATGAAGTCGTCTTTCCCCTGGGTCAGATCTCTTTTCCTGTTACGCTGTCTGATGGTAAACACTTGCGCACGGTGTCGGTCAATTTTATGGTTATGCCAGCTACGTCCCGTCATGATGTCTTGTTGGGAAGACGTTCACAAAGGGAGTTTAGCATGATTACATCCATACCGCATGTTGCTTGTGGTTTTCCAATGAAAACAAGAGTAGCAATTTTATACTAAAAAAAAGAGGTCATTTCTGTTGATGACGAACCTCCAATGAAGGTCACAAAGCCATCCCCCAACGAACCGGAGTAATGGGTACTCAACAGCGAATATCCTGAGCAAACAGTTTTGCTAGGACCCACCGTGTATCCAACAATTCGTGCAAGACTTAAACAACTTCTGTTCGAGAACATGGATATCTTCGAATGGCCCCCAGCGGACATGACCAGTGTACCAAGGGACGCGGCGGAACATTTTTTGAATGTTCGACCTTCAGTAGATCCAGTAGTACAAGGAAAGCGCAGTCTGGGTCTAGAAAAAACTCGCGCAATGTATGAACAAGTTGCCAAGTTGCTCCAAGCAGGCATACTACGCCAACCTAGTGATGGTTCAAAAACATAACGGCGGATGGCGTATGTGTGTTGATTTCAAGGATCTCAACAAAGCTTGTCCGAAAGATTGCTATTCTCTTCCGGAGATTGATAAGAAGGTGGACTCCCTAGCGTATTTCCGCTGGAAATGTTTCCTCGATTGTTACAAAGGTTATCACCAAGTGCAAATGAAGGAAGAAGACGAAGACAAGATGGCTGCCAAATCTTACCCGTTCATAAGCACATTGCGAAATTGCGTCAAGAAAAGCCAATTTCAATGGACTCCGAAGGCCGAGAAAGCTTTTCAAGAAATGAAGGAGCGCCTAATTCAGATACCTACTTTAACGGCTCCGCGAAAAGAAGAACCATTAGTCTTGTACCTTTCTGCATCCGATTTGGCAGTAGGTGCAGTGTTGTTGGTGGAAAGGGACGGATTCCAGACTCGAATTTATTATATCAGCAAAATGTTAACTGGTCCAGAAACCCGTTATTCAATCATGGAAAAGCTTGTTCTAGCGTTGGTCCACGCCTCGTGCAGAATGCGAAGGTATTTTTCTGGCAACATTATAACCGTCCTTATAAATTATCATTTGTGTCAAATATTATCCAAACCGGATGTCACGGGTCGGCTGGCAGAGTGGGCCATTGAATTGGGTGGACATAATATCTTATATAAGCCGCGCCCAGCCGTCAAAGGCCAAGTTCTGGTAGATTTCATTACTGAAGTTCCAGCTGATAAAATCTAAGAATGTGAATCCATGCAGAATCCTGTCCTAATCTTTGACGACAGGGTTTGGATGTTGCATACAGACGGTGCTTCCAACGATGACAGCGCAGGGGCTGGTCTTCGCCTAGTCAGCCCCGAAAATCACGAACTTACTTACGCCATTCAGTTGGATTTCAAAAGCACCAACAACGAAGCAGAGTGCGAAGCGTTTCTCGCGGGTCTTCGCTTAGTAATTAAAATGGGGGCCAAAAATTTAGAGGCGCACGTTGATTCTCTACTGGTTGTTGGGCAAGTCAATGGCCACTATGATGCGAAGGGAGTAACAATGGCCCTATACCTTGAACAGGCGAAAGCCTTAATCGATAAGTTTCAAACATTCAAAGTCACTCATATTAACAGAAGCGAGAACAAACACGCCGACGCACTCAACAAGTTAGCTGCTACAAGTTTCAAACACTTAGCAAAAGAGGTGCGCATTGAGGTTCTTTCAAACCCATCTGTTCCCTTACGACACGTAAACACGGTAGAAATTGGGAATCCGTCCTGGATGTCTCTGATTATTATTTTTCTACAACATGAGACTCTTTCGGAGGATAACGGTACCAATTTCGCTTCTGATGATTTACAAAAATGGATGAAAGAAATGCAGATAGAACACAGTTTTTCTTCCGTGGCGCATCCGCAGGAAAATGGCCAAGTGGAGAGTGTCAACAAGCATATTGTAGATGGCATTAAGGCAAGATTGGGAACCGCAAGAAGAGGTTGGGTTGATGAGTTACCAAGCATTCTTTGGGCTCATCGCACCATGCCAAAGACTAGCACGGGTGAAACACCATTTAACCTTCTATATAGAATGGAGGTCGTGATCCCTGCAGATATCAGTCTCCCGTCACCCCGCATGCTAGCAATGGAAAAACAGAGCCACGAAACAGAGCGCAGACTTGATTTGGACCTCCTCGAAGAAAGAAGAGAAAATGTAGCAATTAACGAGGCCAAGTACAAGTCAAAATTGAAAAAATACAACAATGCGCGGGTACGCATATGTACTTTCCTACCTGGAGACTTCGGCTAAAGAGATAACAAGGAAACGAATGCGGAGCGACCTGGGAAGCTCGCGCCTAAATGGTAGGGGCCTTATGTGATTAACAAGGTCCTGGGAAAAGGAGCATACACCTTGCGCAGACTTGACGGAACGGATGTTCCGCCAACTTGGAACGCGCAACAGCTGCGTAGGTGCTACATGTAATCTTAGCATCCTTCGTACTTGGAAGGCACACTACGCCTTACCAAAGTACAACACAAGGATTTCTACTTGCATACGCATCATTAATTATTTTATTTATCCTAAATGCAATCTTAGCAGCTTTGTACTTGTCGGCCTTTGCGCCTTACCTATTAATGCAAAGTTTGTTACTTACATTACGCCTTTTTTCATGTTTGTTGCAAATGCATGCGATTTCTATTGGCAAGCACAAAAACACTATGGTAATCTAACATACAAGTCTCATGAACAGTCTGCAGTGACAGGTACTGCGCAAGGCCCAGTCCTATGTTCACACATGAGCTTATACCATCTTTATTTGTCTTACATAAACAAAGAAATCGTACTCATACAAATATTGCAACCAAAACATATAAAAAGTTACATGTGCGCCAGCACACAAACAAGTTATTACAAAAAGGGATTCAACATCCCAACAAATTCAAGAATGAAAAACAACTTTGACGAAGTTGTATTTTTCTTACTTTGAGTTGCATCGTCCGAAGTCTCCGCCACATCTGGAAAGAGTTCTTTTAACCAAGTTACATAACAAATGTGCCGGAGCGCATTAGTCACCAGAACCATCACTGGGCGGTGGGCGATATGAGATTCTCCATGGAGATTGTTATTGCCTCGTGCCGAACAAATTTGCTACTGCTCAACAGCAAAAGTTTGCACTTCATTTTTATAGTCGAGTGCTCCACCTACTTGCCATTGGCGCATAGGAGCAACACTGGACTGGGGGGACTTGAAGGGGTATGGTCCCAAAAACCATGTGCAAGCACAGAAGACCATACCATAAATACACTCCAAAACCATCTTAAACAGAACTTGGGCGGCCGCGCAACGTGTCTCAGTAAAGATTTGAGAAAGATCAGTCCTCAATGACCATGCGTCGGAGAATAGAAAGACAAATGTTCAATTAACACCCTTACGCGGGCCCGCACAAGGGTATAGTTAAGCTTGAAGATCTAACAGTCTTAGAGACAAGTCTCGAGCATATCCGCGCATAGGAAATAAGGACTTAAAAAAAAGGATTCTCTCTGTTATAATAGAATGGACACGTGGCAAATGATTAATGGTTTACAGCTGTAGACCTTCTAGAAGGACGTAAATGATCATCGTGCATGGCTTAATTCGGTTATAACCGAATATGTCATAGCAGTATCCCAGACGCTCATCTAAATCACGATGATGAAGACAAATCTAAATAAAACCACTTTCCACGTGGCATCTCCCCAACCGTTGATCAGATCCACGATCCGTGTGCATGGATGTAGAAATAACTTGTAGATGCATAATGTCTGTAGCTTTCGTCTGTATGTAGTCTATTTTGTCCTAGTTGTCGTCATTATATAGTTTTGTATATGTTATATAATATATCCAGGACAAAACGTTGTTAAACGTATTTTCTTATATAATATATCCGGTCGGATGGACAAAACTCATCCAGACGGATGAGCATCCGGTCGGATGGTGGTTTCTCCTGGACAGAGCTCGCCTATAAATAGGAGACCATGGGTCTCATTTGTAACAATTAAGTTCTGATCTCTGAAGCGATGCTCTTGCATTTTCTCACCTGAACTTTGTACTTTCTACTACTTCTAATGAGAATGGATGCTTTGAATTGTATCTTCGTTGTTGATCTTACTCATACATCGTGATTGGATTCCACACATTCGTGGTGATCGCAGATCTGACCTGAGCGAGTTCATTCGATCCGAATTCCCGTTATTCACAAGTTGTATCAGAGCTTGGAGGTCGGATTCGGAGAGGATCTACAACGATTTCACAGAGATTTGACCGATTTCAGAGTTCTACAGCCGATTCTACATGAGATTTCATTATTTTCTTCATCTATTTCTCTGATTTCATCCTATTTGTACCTTTTCTCATCTCAAACACCTTACAAATCAAAATTGACTGAGATTTCACGGTTAAAATGGCCTAAAAATCACATAATCTGTGCGCAATCTCTTAAATAACAATCCGACAAAGTTTCACGGCTAAATTCGAACAAAATCGCATCAAAATCGATCAATAATCAGATAATCATCCGACTAAATAGTGTTTATTACTGCTTATTGTTCTTGCTTCCTGATATCATCCTCATCCGATCGGATAGTCATCCGACTGGATAGATTTCTTGGTATTAAAAGTTTAAGATTGTTGGATTGTTGACTAACCATCCGATCGGATAGCCATCCGACCGGATAGCCATCCGACAATTGACGCATCCGAAACTTATTCATTTGATCAATTGGTCATCCGTTCAACTGTTGTTTTTGTGTGTATTCCATCTAGTTTGACTGTGTTTGACTTTTTCAGGAACTACAATCATGAGTGACGAATTTCTTAACCCATTTGGTGACTTTTTCGTGGCAACAAAAGTGAAACCACAGGGACCCAGATTTAAAAAGTTAAGATTTACACTAAAATGGTAAAAGTGCCAAAACCACAGAGACAGCACCAGAGCAATGTCATCAGACGTGAATCCTAAAACAGCTACAAAAGAGATATCAGATTCGCTTAGCGTGCAGAACGCCTATGGCACATATAACAAACCACCTAAGCTTATGGCTATCGAGGACTACAACCGATAGGCAAAAAGTTTTGACGTTGGTTGAGAGACTTTGCTTATGAGAGTTGGAAGCATGTTAAAAACGGTTACAACCCTACAAGAAGAGATTTTGAGAATCTACAAGATGAGGAGCAAGAAGATTTCATGGCTGAGCAAAAGGCTATTGCATTGTTACACCAGTCTCTGAGGGGTGATATTATTTCTTCGATCTAGTACGAGAATTCAAAAGAATTGTGGAGCAAGTTTGAGAAAAAGTGCACGGGTGGAGAAAAGATCGTTAAAAACAAAAAGTCATTGTTGAAAAAAGAGTTTGATCTATTTGCTTGCGTGAAAAACGAAACTGTTCGTCAAATGGTAGAAAGGTTTTGCCATTTGAAAGCAGAACTAGACAGATTCGGCATTAATAAGGATAAAGAAGAGATAGTTGATAAGCTGTTTGAAGCATTACCAAGCGAACACGATTGGCAGTATTTTGCATTGGTGCTAAAGAACACAAGGTCCATGGAAGATATTACACTAAACTGGCTGATTGAGAAGCTAGAGGGGCACGAGTTGGAGATCAAAAAGCTAAACAAAGTGAACAATACACAATATCAACAGAATGTAGATTTGTACTACAGAGGTAGCAGGATTCCAAAAGCTTCGTCACCAAAGACTGTGTTCAGTGCTGAAAGTTCAAACACTACAACAAAAGAGAATTCAGGCAGTGGGTCTTCATCGAGTGGTTATAGGTATCATGGCACCGGTTCGAGTACACCAGTATCGTCTGTTCCAAACACGTAACAACCTTAAAATGCTCCAAATGCTAACGTCTTTCAATGCAACATTGTCGTCAACCTCAACAACGCCCAGAACTTCAACAAAGAAACTGCTAAACAACAGATGGTGTTTCTTGCATCGATTTTGGAATCATATGAGAGTCTCATTGCAGGGAAGATTGGTAATACGAATCTTACAAAATAAGATTACGATCAGATTGACCCGGAGGAGATGGAGCTCATAGATATCCGTTGGTGTATGGCGAGCGTTATTCGTCGGGCACAGCGATTCATAGAGATCACAGGGCGACAGTCGATTGGGGGGGGGGGGGGGCGTCAACAAAGTTGGGATTTGACAAGTCAAAGGTGACTTGTTTCAAATGTAAATACAAAAGTCATTTCAAGAGGGAGTGCCGAAATTCAGCAGATGATGAAACTGCGAACCCATTTCATGATGACTACTACATAAAAGTAGTTTATCACAGAAACCGTGAAGAACCGCCAAAGATGAAGCAAATTAAAGACAATCCAAAAGAGAAATCAGGGGCTCTTGCTGTAATTCAGGATGACGAAGGGTTAAACTGGAACGATTTTCTTCCTGAAGAAGATGCTGTTGGATACGTGTTCATTGCACAAATTGAAACAGAATCAACGTATAATAGAGAAAGAAGTCTGGCACAGAGAAAATATCAAAAAATTTATGATGCCTACAAAGAAGCTAAGAAAGTGAAAAGGTGGGATCCAGACAGAGAATGCTACTTGGATCCAAAAGGAAATATCTGCATTGATCCAAAATCAATTGATTTCGAAGCTATTGTAAAGTCGATTCCGTCAGTAGAAGAGCAGATAAAAATAGATGCAGAGAAAAGAGTTGAAAAAGAGAGACTGAGACAGGAAAGATATGAGGACTTTCTGAGGTCTCAGAAGTCTAAGAAGGTGGATGAGGAATTATCGATGTTAAGGCATAAATGACAGCTGAGAACTTAACGAAGATGGCTGACCAAGTCACGATGGCAAAGGCACTAGAGGTAGATTCCAAATCCGCTTCTGAGTCTGAGTCGTCGGAAAAGGTCAGTTCTAGTGGTTCAGATAGTGAATCAGGTAAGGCTGAAAAACTAAAATCTGAAAGTGATTGCAGAAATTGCATGAAAGAGTGCAAAGTCTGTAATACTCATGAGTATCTCTCAAGATCGAAAATCCAGGAGCTGACAAATAAAATTAACATTCTAAATAGAGAAGTGATTGGTCGAGACAAACTGGTTAAAAGTTCAACTGAAAGAATAAATGAGTTAACTGAGAAAATTAAAAATGATGAAAATGATGTTGACCGTTTTCGAAAAGAAAATGGAAAGATTATGCTTGAGAACAGAAAACTCACTAAGGATTTTGAAAAGTTAAAGAGAACGATTAAAGACTAAGATGAACGTAACTCTAAAACTCGTAAAGAAAACTCAAATTTGTCAGGACTTCTTCAAGCAAAAGAAAAATTGATAAATGAGCAACTGGATGAGATTACGAATCTCAAGCTTCAGTATCAAGAAGCTAAGATTGAGAATGAGAGAATTAATTTGAAGCTGAACAGTAACACTTCTGCCAGAGTTGTTCTTCAACACATAGTTCCTAAACCGATCGGGAAGAACAAAGACGGTGAAGATGTATACTCTGATAGAACCGGGGTTGGGTATCACAAGGTTCCACCCATGAGCAATAACTTCACTAAAAACAATTAGGGTTGGTTAATTAATCAGATTCAAGTGAGAAAAGTGATGCTGAAAAGTTACCAGATAACATTGATGTCACTTTTAGGTCACAATCCGATGAAGATAGCATCAAATCTGTGGTTGTGAAGGATGTTGTTGTTAAAGTTTTAAAATCTGACAGTGATTCCACAAACGAAGATGATGATTTTTTCTTGAACAATTACATCCCGAAACTTAAGTCCCAGAACAACTAAGAGGATGAACCGACTCTTGTCATGTACAAGATGAATGGTTCAGATAACTTGTTGTCACACCCCGACCACGTAAAACAATAAATCATGGCGGAAACGTCGGGGAGTGTTGTACCAGAATTATTATTTCAAACCATGGATACAAAGAGTTTCGTTTTATTAAATATTAAACATTGTCTTAAAGTTAAACAAGTAAGTCAAACATAGTCTATCATCGTTATTAAATCACTAAGGCCTCGTCCAGTCCTAAGTGAGCATGCATCCTATTCGCAATCAACATTAAGCAACATCACCTGAAACATATGTAAAAACAAAGTTAGCAAAGGAATGCTTGCGAGCACATAGCTTTTGTGTGAGTGTCAGATTCATGACTCGTTGAAATATCTCGTACAACTTCGTTAATAGATATTTGAAACCTTGTTTTGTAAAATGTTTGTATTGTAAAATGAATAACCAAGTCAAAAAAGATTGGTCATAATTTATAAACCTCGATGCCATGAATCTTAACCCAAAACATTTGTTTATGTAAACCAAATCATAAATCCTTCTCGTAATAAAACTTGTATGGTTTATATAGTTTCGTAAACATCGTTGTGTGACATCGTTTAACTCGTTCTCGTTATAGTTCATCGTTTATTTGTTTAAATCGTTCATAATCATTCAATCGTTCAAAAATCGTACGATCGTTTAACATCGTTCTCGTTCCAATCGTTCTCATTTTAGTTGTGAAAACTACTTTTGGTCGACTCGCTAATAACATTCAAACCTTCGTGACTAGTTCATCGTTCAACTCGTATTAACAAACCACCAAAGGGTAAGTTAACAATCATCAGATTCAGTAGTTACCCACCTAACCCACACATAACCATGGGTGCGTTCAACTCGTACCATAACCTAATAATGGTCGGTTCGGCCAAAATTAATGAATGTCATTCGTTATGTAACTACAACCAACAAGCTTGTTCACATTGTCGAAATCATTATTAGTTTAGTATAAACCATATTAATCGTTTTTAAACCATCGTTGAAATATAGAAATTGTTTTGATACATATGAATCACCCCAAAACAATCGAAAACAGTAAAAAGAGGGGATCTATGTACTCACCTTTGGGTGCGTTTTTATATGTTAACACAATCCCTCAAATTGTTTATTCGTCCTAAATTAAATAAGAATGATTTAATAATCAAAAACCCACAAAATACATAAGTTTCTCCGATACTTAGAATTTTCACATAACTTTGAGATTTTTCTCAAAAAGTTATTATTTTTTATTATATTAGTGTATTTATATACATGGGTTAGCGTAATACTCATAATCTTGTCAACACTAACACATCATCATACACATATTGCAAAACACATAGCACATTGTAACAAATAAAATTTACCCATGAACGACCCATTCTAGTGTATGTCGAAAAACACTTATTTTAGCGATTCGGTAACATTTTTGGGCGTCGGAAGTCACGTATGACTAACCAAACACCAAGTAAACTTAATATAAGTTATAAATACTTATTTTTATATCAAAAATATCAGTTTACTTACTGATCTAAAACAGTTCTATAAAATTCCTTCGAAAAGCCGATTTTTGACCGTTTTACCGCATAGTTTTGCATCAAACGTTACCCGAACCATCCCAAATCGAAACGACTTGAAATTTTAACATATTCCCTGTTATTTACTGAATAAAATAGTGGTTATACTCATGATAGTTCAGGTCTTACATAAAGCACATAAGCCATGCAAATTTCACATAATTTACCACTTTTTAAGCTATATGTACAACATGCAAAGCTATCAAACCAATGTCAAAGTTTCATGTCATTATGATATACCAAATAATGTTATTTTTAGTGTTTATAACCTGTTCAAAATCATTTTTGTCATACCATCATTTTTTTATCACTTCTTAAGCTTTAAATCAAAATAATTCACATGTACAAGTGCCTAAAGCACACTATCATATCATCATCTTTTCTTATGAGTTTAGATGTATCAAATATGTGGTTTATTCATGTTATTTGCTGATGTAATTGAACATTTAACATATCATACACAAATCATCCAACACTTGCATTTTAACTATTATTCAAGAACAAGCAACAACTTAAACAAGTACTTATCAAGAAATCAAACTTCAAAGCTCATACACCCATATATATATATGTACGGTTTATACATACACACATATGTACCACCATTTTTATTTGTATCAAGACCCATTTCTTTTTAGATTTCAAGTTTGTGAAAATTCCAAGATTCAAGAGAAACTTCAAATCATCAAGAACAACCTAGAACCAAGAGTATGATTTAAACATAAGTGTTATACCTTCAAGATTCAGGTAAGTTGTTGGATGAGATTTTGATGATAGGAAGCTTGAAATCACTTGAATGCACCTTGGAAACACCTTTGGATCTTCACACTAACTTGAATTTAGCTTGAAATGGTGTTGAATTCTCAAGAACAAGATTGAAGGTTTGAAGATGGAGAGAGAGGTGGGGTGTACGGTTGGGAGGAGAGAGAGAGAGTGAGGGATTTGAGTGATCTTGTGAAGATTTGTTATGATATGCTTAGATCTTGAAAGATATAAAAAGGATTTGGAAGATTTACTAGAGATTTCTTGTATCTACACTTGTCATGTAAGTTAGAGAAGTGGCAAGATGGTGCATATGAGGCCGCCACCTCCACCTTCCACTCTCATACTCATGCATTTTTTTATAAAAATATGTCATATGTAGGCTAAAACGGGTGTTTAACTGGATACCGGGTATTTTATGTAGCGTTTAAATCCCGGTTTATGGCAAATTATTTTTATTATTCTATAAAAATAAACTCGCCAAAATATTACTGAAATAAATTTCAGTTGCCGAGAATAGCTGTGTTGTTTGCGTTTTGCAGTAGAAGCACCGTGTTACGCAGTAACATGCGGTACGCGCTTACACTTGAAAAATAACGTTTTTAAGCGTTTTAATTTATTTTTCAACACGAACCTAATTAAAAATAAAATTTTAATCATAACAGAAATTTTTTGGGATTTAAATATTATCCGGGCGGTCACCAACGTTCGTTTCGCAGTTTTGTCGTAGTTAGTTCTAATGTTCGAATAAACATGTTTTTGCCATACCGAATCCTTCGAAACTTATTTCTAAGTTATGTAAAGGATATTTATGGTATGTTTGGCTCACGTCACAGTTCTGGAGTGTACGTCGCGTTAAACTGATTGCGTTTACGTACCAGTTTGAGTATAACCTTCCGGAAAGCGATTTAAAGCTTGAAATCGGAATCGAATCAAATTGTAAAATTATCAAACAAAATAACACATATAATAACACCAAAGCACATTGTTTTATTGATAATCAACATTTTTTTACATTATACGATGATTACAGAACACAGTTATCACAGTCTCCCCTACTTTAGGAAATTTCGTCCCGAAATTCTATTTAGAGGAAACTTGTGAAAACAAATGCGGATATTTCGTCTTCATCTGGTCCTCACGTTCCTATGTAAACTCGGGGCCACGTTTGGATTCCCAGCGAACTTTGACCAATCGAATCCATTTGTTCTTCAACTGTTTGAATGTACGGTCAACTATCTCCACATGTTTCTCGACAAAGTGCATCGTTTCATCGATTTGAATCTCGTCGAGAGGAATGTGAAGATCATCATCAGCTAAACACTTTCGTAAATTGGACACGTGAAAAGTCGGATGAATATTTCCAAGCTCTGGAGGTAGCTCTAGTCGATAGGCAACCTTTCCAATTCTTTCAACAATCTTAAATGGTCCATCATATCGTGGTGCAAGTTTTCCTTTCTTCCCAAATCTCACCACTCCCTTCCAAGGTGACACCTTGAGTAGGACACAGTCTCCGATTTGAAATTCCAAGGGCTTGCGTCGCATATCCGCATAACTCTTTTGACGGCTTCGAGCGGTCACCAGATTATCGCGGATTTTCTTGATTTTGTCTGTTGTTTCCAAAATGAGCTCAGGTCCAGTAAGCTGAGCTTCACCGATCTCATTCCAACAGATAAGTGAACGACATTTTCGACCGTAGAGAGCTTCGAATGGTGCCACATTAATACTAGCAGGATAACTGTTGTTGTAAGAGAACTTGATCAGCGGAAGATGTGAATCCCAATTACCACCAAAGTCTATCACGCATGCCCTAAGCATATCCTCCAAAGTTTGAATCGTTCTATCGGATTGTCCATCCGTTTGAGGATGATAAGCCGTGCTTAGATTCAG
This sequence comes from Helianthus tuberosus, assembly GCA_030545235.1. NCBI lineage: Eukaryota > Viridiplantae > Streptophyta > Magnoliopsida > Asterales > Asteraceae > Helianthus > Helianthus tuberosus. Next base: position 7,129,041 of record CM060402.1, read on the forward strand.
TTGGGTTCCCAAACCAGTTTGCATGGTCTTCCAAAAATGAGATGAAAACCGAGCATCACGATCGGAAATGATATCCAAAGGAACAACATGTCGTGATACAATCTCATCAACATAAATCTTTGCAAGTTTATCAGCAGATAGATCCTCGCGAATCGGTATAAATTGAGCTAATTTCGTTAATTGATCGATAACAACCCAAATAGCATCGTGACCTTTAGATGAACGCGGTAACTTAGTGATGAGATCCATTGCAATGTTCTCCCATTTCCAAACCGGTATCTCTGGTTGTACAAGCAAACCAGAAGGTCATTGATGTTCAGCCTTGACTTTGAGACAAGTTAGGCATTTCGATACATACAAGGCAACATCCTTCTTCATACCAGGCCACCAGAACTGAGTACGAAGATCCTTGTACATTTTATCAGCACCAGGATGGATAGAATATTGAGACTTGTGAGATTAGTCCATTACCAAGGTGCGAAGATCGTCTTGTTTCGGAAACCACAAACGATCCTTGAAATATAGCAACCTGTCGTCCTTCGTTTCGAGTTAAAGCTCAAGTTGAAGTGGTAGCTTATTTTTCAATAAGTCTTTGATCACACAAGTTCGTTGAGCTTGAAGGACACGAGATTGAATATCAGATAGAGTTCGAATAGAATGAAGCTTGACTCGTTCCTTTCGACTAAGCGCATCAGCTACGACATTCGCCTTACCAGGATGATAGCGGATCTCGCAATCATAATCGTTTAAGAGTTCAACCCAACATCGTTGCCTCATGTTCAGCTTCTTCTGATTGAGAATATGCTGGAGACTTTTGTGGTCTGTGAAAACTACACACTTCGTTCCATAGAGGTAGTGTCTCCAGATTTTAAGTACGAAAACGACAGCTCCTAATTCAAGATCATGAGTCGTATAGTTCTTCTCGTGAATTTTCCGCTGCCTAGAAGCATAAGCTATGACTTTACCTCGTTACATAAGAACGCAACCAAGTCCTAGATTTGACGCGTCACAATAGACAACAAAATCATCGTTTCCCTCAGGTAGAGATAAAACAGGAGCATCACAGAGCTTTCATTTCAGCGTTTGGAACACTTCTTCTTGCTTAGGTCCCCACTCAAAAGGCTTATTTTTCTGAGTCAAAGCAGAGAGTGGAACCGCAATCTTTGAGAAATTAGAAATGAATCGACGATAATAACCAGCAAGACCAAGAAATGATCGAATCTCTGTAGGTGTCGTCGGTGTATTCCAATCCTTAATAGCTGCTATTTTGTAAGGATCCACATGGATAGCCTGCTCACTAACAATATGACCCAAGAACTGAACTTCTTTAAGCCAGAATTCACACTTGGAGAATTTAGCAAAACATTGTTCCTTCTTCAGAAGTTCCAAGGTCAAACGAAGGTGTTGCTCGTGGTCGGCTCGAGACTTTGAATAAATGAGAATATCGTCGATGAACACAATGATGAACTTGTCTAAATAAGGTTTACAAACCCTGTTCATTAAGTCCATGAAAATAGCTGGGGCATTTGTCAAACCAAAAGGCATAACAGTGAACTCGTAATGACCATATCTTGTGCGGAATACAGTTTTGGGAATATCTTCTTCGAGTACGCGAAGTTGATGATACCCAGATCGCAGATCGATCTTGGAAAAGAATGAAGCACCTTGCAGCTGGTCGAAGAGATCATCAATTCTAGGTAGGGTATATCGATTCTTGATGGTAAGCTTATTAAGCTCACGATAATCGATACACATTCAAAAAGATCCATCTTTCTTTTTCACAAAGAGGACAGGAGCTCCCCAAGGAGAAAAGCTCGGACGGATGAATCCTTTATCAGACAACTCTTGAAGTTGTTTTGATAACTCTTGCATCTCCGATGGTGCAAGACGATAAGGTGCTTTCGCAATCGGGTTGGCATTGGGTACAAGGTTAATATGAAACTTGACTTGACGAACTGGAGGCAAACCAGGTAGCTCATCGGGAAACACCTCTGGATAATCCCGAACAATCAGAATACCCTGAATACTCTTGCTCTTGCCTTTCTCCTCGGTGACATGTGCCAGGAAGGCAACATATCCTTTTCGCAAATAACTTTGGGCCTTTGTACACGACATAAGCTTCAAAGAACCAGATGGCTTCTCGCCATGAACTTCCAGAACATCGCCAGACGGAAGAGGAATACGAACAATCTTATCGAAACAAACCACCTTAGCATGATGTTTGGTTAACCAATCCATCCCCACGATAATATCGAAACTCCCAAGTTGCATCGGATTGAGGTCAATGGGAAAAAGATGGTTATCAAGGTTTAACTGATAATCACGAATAACATAATGGAGAACAAAAGGTTTACCAGTAGCAACTTCGACAAATAAGGGTTTCCTCAGTTTAGTTCTAGGTATCGCAACCAAAGGTACAAAAGATAATGAAACAAAACTTCTATGGGCACCAGAATAAAAAAGAATAGATGCAGGTCGGTTTTAACAAGAAACGTACCATTAACCACCTCGTTGTCAGCCCTCGCTTCGTTAGCATTCAGATTATACGCTCGCCCACGAGCGGGATTCACATTTGCGTTGACATTCGCATTCGGGTTCGCATTAGCATTCACGTTTGCATTCACCAGCCTTGGACAGTTGTTGCGGAAGTGACCAAACTCTCCACAATTGAAACATGAACCCGGTGGGAATCTAGCAGCATTCCCCTGAACCGGAGCTTGATTCTGAACAACCTGATTCTGGCCCAAACGACAGATGTTGGCCAGATGCCCAAGCTTACCACACGTTGTGCATTGCCTACAAGATTGTTGTGCAACATGATGACCGTTGCAGCGAGCATAATGGGGTGCGGTACCAGCATACGCTTTATTCGCAGGCGGTTGAGCTGGTGGGTTCTGAGGGTTCTGAGCACTAACTGCAAAGTTCTGAGCACCCTTTCGCTTTCTCAACTTCTTCGACGACTCACCTTTCTTCCCCTTACCCTTTTCCTTGACAGATTCGGTTGACTTCTTCTTATCACCCTTGCAGGTAAGTTTACCCTTCCTGACTTGCGACTCAGTCAGGGTAGCAGATAACAGGATCGCGTGACGAACAGTAGTAGGATTAACGCCAGTCACAATATCTTGTATAGAATCGGGTAAACCATCAATATACCTCTCTATCACTTTCTCCAACTGGGTAACCATAGTAGGACACAAAAGACTGAGTTCCTCAAATCGATCCGTATACGCACGGTGTTCACCCCCATCTTGTTTTAGATCGTCAAACTCTCATTCTAAAGCTCGAATTTCGTGACGGGGACATAACTCTCTCATCATGAGAGCTCGAAGCTCTTCCCATGTTTGTGCCAATGCCACTTCGGCACCCCTATAGCGCATCACTCCGTTCCACCAAGTAACAGCATGCTTCTCAAACACACTTGATGCAAATTCAACCTTACGCCCATCCGGATATTGCACATGTCCGAATGTGTTCTCGATACTTTCGAACCATTGAAGGAGCGCGGTTGCTCCTTGCGCCCCAGAAAACTTTAGCGGCTTAGCAGAATTGAAATTCTTGAAATTACATTGTGCATTGTTATTATTATTGTTGTTGTATAGCTCGTGCATTTGGTTCACAACACCTGGAAGCACAGCAGCCATTTGCTGAGAGACAAGGGCTGCGACTTTTTCAGCAGTAAAAGATTGTGCATCACGTCGAGGAGGCATTGTCTAACAAGGAAATATGAGAAACAAGTGAGGTCGACAATCAGGAAAAACAAAAGAGGTATTGAAAATATCGACGAAACATAAGGAAGGTGAACATTTGTTCGTTACCTCGAACAAACAAACGACACGCAGTGACTAATCAAAGCAAAGAATCAACATAATGTATCACGAAGACATGCTCGCCTATAAGTGAACACTCACCCCAAGAGTTCCCAGATAAGAGTGACTGGTCCGATTATGTGGATTTGTACGAACACTCTAGCCTTAGACAGAAAACTCAGGGTACAGGCATTCACTCTTCCAGTTTGCACGTGTTCACATTATTTAGACTCAAACTTTGACGAGATTTTGAAAACTCAGAAGGCACTAAGCCAAAACTGAGTCAAACTGGAAGGGTTCAAAACCTTACAACAGAGGGTTCAAAACCTAGTAATCAATCATCCTAGAACGGATGATTAATTTTCGAAGCAGATTCGGATTTTGTGTCCTCGTTGTGGTTATCACCTAAGGGTAGGTGACGGTTTTGTTTTTAAAAAAAATCTAAACACAAATCAACTTGCATTGGGGTCCTAGAAAGTTATAGTCTAGGTCAAAGTATTACTAATAACCTAATTCCCTATAACCATTGGCTCTGATACCAACTCTTCTGTCACACCCTGACCACGTAAAACAACAAATCGTGGCGGAAACATCGGGGAGTGTTGTAACAGAATTATTGTTTCAAACCATGGATACAAAGAGTTTCGTTTTATTAAATATTAAACATTGTCTTAAAGTTAAACAAGCAAGTCAAACATAGTCTATCATCGTTATTAAATCACTAAGGCCTCGTCCAGTCCTAAGTGAGCGTGCATCCTATTCGCAATCAACATTAAGCAACATCACCTGAAACATATGTAAGAACAAAGTCAGCAAAGAAATGCTGGCGAGCACATAGTTTTTGTGTGAGTGTCAGATCCATGACTCGTTGAAATATCTGGTACAACTTCGTTAATCGATATTTGAAACCTTGTTTTGTAAAATGTTTGTATTGTAAAATGAATAACCAAGTCAAAACAGATTGGTCATAATTTATAAACCTTGATGCCATGAATCTTAACCCAAAACATTTGTTTATGTAAACCAAATCATAAATCGTTCTCGTAATAAAACTTGTATAGTTTATATAGTTTCGTAAACATCGTTGTGTGAAATCGTTTAACTCGTTCTCGTTATAGTTCATCGTTTATTTGTTTAAATCGTGCATAATCATTCAATCGTTCAAAAATCGTACAATCGTTTAACATCGTTCTCGTTCCAATCGTTCTCGTTTTAATTGTGAAAAATACTTTTGGTCGTCTCGCTAATAACATTCAAACCTTCGTGACTCGTTCAACTTTCAACTCGTTCAACTCGTATTAACAAACCACCAAAGGGTAAGTTAACAATCATCAGATTCAGTCGATACCCACCTAAGCCACACATAACCATGGGTGCGGTCTGATAACGAGATTTGTCGGATCCTATGGTACCATAACCTAATACTGGTCGGTTCGGCCAAAATTAATGAATGTCATTCGTTATGTAACTACAACTAACAAGCTCGTTCACATTGTCGAAATCGTTATTAGTTTAGTATAAACCATCTTAATCGTTTTGAAACCATCGTTGAAATATCGAGATCATTTTTATACATATGAATCACCCCAAAACAATCGAAAACAGTAAAAAGAGGGGATTTATGTACTCACCTTTGGGTGCGTTTTTATATGTTAACACAATCCCTCAAATTGTTTATTCGTCCTAAATTAAATAAGAATGATTTAATAATCAAAAACCCATAAAATACATAAGTTTCTCCAATACTTCGATTTTTCACATAACTTTGAGATTTTTCTCAAAAAGTTTTTATTTTTGATTATATTAGTGTATTTGTATACATGGGTTAGCGTAATACATATAATCTTGTCAACACTAACACATCATCATACACATATTGTAAAACACATAGCACATTGTAACACATAAAATTTACCCATGAATAACCCATTTTAGTGTATGTCGAAAAACACTTATTTTGGCGATTCAGTAACATTTTTTGGCGTTGGAAGTCACGTATGACTAACCAAACACCAAGTAAACTTAGTATAAGTTAAAATACTTATTTTTATATAAAAAATATCTATTTACTTACTGATCTAAAACAGTTTTATAAAAATCCTTCGAAAAGCCGATTTTTGACCGTTTTACCGCATAGTTTTGCATCAAACGTTACCCGAACCATCCCAAATCGAAACGACTTGAAATTTTAACATAACCCATGTTATTTACTGAAAAAAATACTGGTTATACTCATGATAGTTCAGGTCTTACATAAACCACATAAGTCATGCAAATTTCACATAATTTACCACTTTTTAAGCTATATGTACAACATGCAAAACTATCAAACCTATGTCAAAGTTTCATGTCATTATGATATACCAAATAATGTTATTTTTAGTGTTTATAACCTGTTCAACAACATTTTTGTCATACCATCATTTTTTATCACTTCTTGAGTTTTAAATCAACATATATTCACATGTACAAGTGCATAAAGCACACTATCATATCATCATCTTTTCTTATGAGTTTAGATGTATCAAATATGTGGTTTATTCATGTTATTTGCAGATGTAATTGAACATTTAACATATCTTACACAAATCATCCAACACTTGCATTTTAACTATTATTCAAGAACAAGCAACAACTTAAATAAGTACTTATCAAGAAATCAAACTTCAAAGCTCATACACCCATATATATATATATATATGTACGGTTTATACATACACACATATGTACCACCATTTTTATTTGTATCAAGACCCATTTCTTTTTAGATTTCAAGTTTGTGAAAATTCCAAGATTCAAGACAAACTTCAAATCATCAAGAACAATCTAGAACCAAGAGTATGATTTAAACATAAGTGTTATACCTTCAAGATTCAAGTAAGTTGTTGGATGAGATTTTGATGATAGGAAGCTTGAAATCACTTGAATGCACCTTGGAAACACCTTTGGATCTTCACACTTACTTGAATTTAGCTTGAAATGGTGTTGAATTCTCAAGAACAAGATTGAAGGTTTGAAGATGGGGAGAGAGGTGGGGTGTACGGTTGGGAGGAGAGAGAGAGTGGGGGATTTGAGTGATCTTGTGAAGATTTGTTGTGATATGCTTAGATCTTGAAAGATATAAAAAGGATTTGGAAGATTTACTAGAGATTTCTTGTATCTACACTTGTCATGTAAGTTAGAGAAGTGGCAAGATGGTGCATATGAGGCCGCCACCTCCACCTTCCACTCTCATACTCATGCATTTTTTTTTATAAAAATATGTCATATGTAGGCTAAAACAGGTTTTTAACTGGATACCGGGTATTTTATCTAGCGTTTAAATCCCGGTTTATGGCGTTCTAAATTATTTTTATTATTCTATAAAAATAAACTCGCCAAAATATTACTGAAATAAATTTCAATTGCCGAGAATGGCTGTGTTGTCTGCGTTTTGCAGTAGAAGCACTGTGTTACGCAGTAACACGCGGTACGCGCTTACACTTGAAAAATAACATTTTTAAGCGTTTTAATTTATTTTTCAACACGAATCTGATTAAAAATAAAATTTTAATTATAACAGAATATTTTTGGGATTTAAATATTATCCTGGCGGTCACCAACGTTCGTTTCGCAGTTTTGTCGTAATTAGTTCTAATGTTCGAATAAACATGTTTTTGCCATACCGAATCCTTTGAAACTTATTTCTAAGTTTTGTAAAGGATATTTATGGTATGTTTGGCTTACATCACAGTTCTGGAGTGTACGTCGCGTTAAACTGATTGCGTTTACGTACCAGTTTGCGTACAACCTTCCAGAAAGCGATTTAAAGCTTGAAATCGGAATCGAATCAAATTGTAAAATTATCAAACACAATAACACATATAATAACACCAAAGCACATTGTTTTATTGATAATCAACATTGTTTTACATTATACGATGATTACAGAACACAGTTGTCACAGTTGTACTCGGATAAAGAGTTTTCGATTGAAAATGTCAATGTGGATAAACTGAAAAAGGTTTCAAATTAATTGATATTGATGTTTCTGAAGTCAATGGTTTGTCGAGTTCGAAAAGGTTTTTGAACTTCCAAAGAGATAAATCTTACTACAACAAACCTAATGTACCACCGCGATTTCCCAATAACAACCAAAATAGAGGGTTTGGTGGGCATCAGGGTGGTAAAAAAATATCAGAAAAGGAACTTAGAGAAGTCAAAGTTTGTGAAAAAGACAACATTTGTGAAGAGTTTGAGTTCAATGACCGAACAAGAATCAGAAATCTTTTCGAAAACCAATGAAGAGTTTTTCGCAAAGAAAGTCTCACAAACACAGAATGATGGTCAAAGTCGGGTCGTCGACACCCGAACGTGCTTCAAAAGCAACCAGATTGGAAACATTGCACAAAAGTGCACTAATCAACGACCTAAATCTGTGATTGTTGAGAATCCAAAGAAGTCAAATGATGCAAAAGGCAAGGCACCTATGTTTGTTGAGAAGAAGATTCCTAAAATAGAAAATGTAAAAATCAATTCTAAACCAATCAAACAACGAGTCAAGAAAACTGGTGAATCTTCCAAAGAAACATGGATGCCTAAGTCACAAGTCAAGGCATCAACTGAAACAAAACAAAGGTTCCTGAGAACCAGAAGTCACCAACCAAACCGGTTGCTAAAACTGTACCTTTGGATTTGTATCAGAAGTTAGAAAAACAAACTTCTTCAACCCCATCAGTCAAGAAGTATGTTCAGAAAAAGGTCCAACCATCTGGTCAACCACCAAAAGAAGAATTTTTCTTGAACAAAAAGGTTGAGGTTGGAACCGAGAAGGATTTGGAAATAAACAACAAAAACTTCCCACCACTGTATGCCATGAAACCACACCTTAACGTCAAGCTACCCGAGTCAAAGGAAGCTTGGGTTGCTTCATCTAAATGAATCGCATTTGAAATGTGCAGGAGCTCCCGAGATCGATTTCGAAGTGGATAATGGATAGCGGAGCATCCAGGCACATGACGGGGCGAAAAACCCTGTTATATGATTTTAGAGGGTTTAATGGTGGTTACATTGGTTTTGCTGGAAACCAAGGTGGTCGAATTATCGGGGAGGGCACATTATCCAATGGTGTCATGTCTTTTGAACGAGTTAACTACATACCAAAGCTAGAGAACAATAAACTAAGCATATATCAAATTTGTGACAAAATGTACACAACACACTTTACCGACAAAGAATGTCTGATTTTGAAGCCGGGGTTTGTTGTCCCCGAAGAATGGATCATCATGCGAGCACCGAGGGCAAATGACTTATACGTTCTAGAAATGAGCATAACTATAACAACTTCGGGTCATACTCAGTGTTTTGTGTCAAAAGCTACCGAGAAAGAGTCAGTATTATGGCATCGAAAGATGGGCCACATCCACCTGAGAAAGATGAATCACATGGTTCATAACGATCTAGTCAAAGGTGTGAATATGAAAAGTTCCCACTTGGAGGGAGAGTGCATAAGCTACCAAAAAGGTAAGCAGACCAAGAAGTCTCACCCCAGGAAGATGGAAAGATTGAGAGGCCACTTGAAAGACTTCACATGGATCTCTTTGGTCCTGTGAACGTGAAGAGTACAACTGGTGATCTATACTGTTTAGTGGTTACAGACGACTACTCAAGATTTTCGTGGGTGATGTTTTTGAAGTAAAAGGATCAAACATATGAGAGTTTGCTGAAACTGTTCAAAAAGGTGGAGAACTTGTACCAAACTCGGATATGTCGATTACGAAGCGATAATGGTACTGATTTTAAAAATAATCAGATGGAAGAATTCTGTGACAGAAAGGGTATACTGCAAGAATTCAATGCGCCATACACTCCACAGCAGAATGGAGTTGAAGAAAGGAAAAACCGGACACTGATAGAAACAGCACGAACAATGTTGGCTGATTCAATGCTTCCTATTAACTTTTGAGGAGAAGCCGTATCTGTTGCTTGCTATACTCTCAATCGGGTTCTAACTGTGAAGAAGCATAACAAGACGTGTTTTGAGCTAATCAACAACCGAAAGACTAACTTGGAGTATCTAGAGCCGTTTGGGTCTCCCTGCATGGTTTTAGATCCTGATGGAAAGTTTGGTGCTAAGAGTTTGGAAGAAATATTTGTGGGTTATTCTAGTCCACTTAGACGGGTATTTATTCCGAGTCTTGGGAGGATCATTGACGCTCAGCACGTGGAATGTCAGGGATACACTATGCCTCCACAGAAACCTGGTGACTTATGGTGATTCGACTATTGATCTACCTGAAGAGCCGGAGTTTATTGATCAGATAAATCTATTTCGGGAATATGAAGCTTCCCAGATGAATAGATTGCCAACCAAGTCTTCCAAAGGTCAACAGATTCCAAATGATCATGAAGATGGTCCCAGTCACAGTGGTCACAGTGATATAGATTTGCAGCAAACTCAGACATCTTCAGAACAGGAACCTGCTCCAGAAAATCAGACAATAGTTTTTGATGATTCAGAGTCTGATTCGGATAGCCCAACCTTTGATCGAGGTAATTCAGAACCTGAGGGGGAGCAGATCCAATCATCAGATCAGGCAGTCCAAGTAAATGAACACGTTGGAGATCAGAATGTTACGAATTTGGAAAGCGAGGTGAACGTTCCTTGTGAAGTTATGCCGAGGACTTTACCTTCTCACCCCGAAGTTGATAATTGGAGAACTAGAGTCAAGAGTTCGAACGAGAAGTCAAATTGACCAAGGCTTTGCATGTTTTTACACTAAAATTGCACCATTATAGCAGTTTTTGATGATTCACTCAGTTGCTTTATTTTGCAGGTTGAACCGAGAACGTATAAAGAAGCACTTACAGAGGAGTCATGGGTTAATGCAATGTAAGAGGAGCTCGGTCAGTTTGAAAAGCTTGGTGTTTGGAAGCTAGTCGATCTTCCTGATGGTCATAGAAAGATTAACACCAAGTGGGTGTTCAAATGTAAGCGAGATGATAGGGGAGTGATCATGCGAAACAAAGCTCGCCTAGTTGTTCAGGGCTTTAGTCAACGGGAGGGAATAGACTTCACAGAAGTTTATGCTCTGGTCGCCAGAATAGAAGCCATCAAAATATTTCTCGCATTCGCTTCATGGAAAGGGTTTAAAGTCTATCAGCAGGATGTCAAGTCAGCGTTCTTGTATGGCAAAGTGAAAGAGGAGGTCTCTCAACATTTGCTTTCCAACGGCTTCACCGATTCGATTCACAAAGACAAAGTCTACCTCTTGGATAAAGCGCTTTATGGATTGCACCAGGTCCCGAGAGCCTGGTATGAGACGCTCTCTCAACATTTGCTTTCCAACGGCTTTATTCGAGAAAACGTGGATACTACTCTTTTCACAAAGGAGGTCACTGGACATCTACTGATTGTTCAAATATATGTTGATGATATTATCTTAGGGTCCACAAATGAGGAACTCTGCAGAGAATTCGAGACAGTGATGAAGCAGAAATTCGAGATGTCGTCGATGGGTGAGATGAAGTTTTTCCTTGGGCTACAAGTCGATCAGATGCTGGAGGGGATCTTCATACATCAAACAAAGTATGTCCACGACGTTTTGGAGAAATTTGGGATGCCAGAGACTGCACCTATGTCCACCCCGTTAGCAACTAATCATGGTATCAACCCTGATCTCACCGGAGAGAAGGTCGATGAAACGCTTTACTGTTCAATGATTGGTTCGCTGATGTACCTCACTGCATCTCAGCCCGATATAATACCCGATTTGCCTCGCGGCCCATTATCAGTCGAGTCCAAGATCTTCACACATGGTTATCGTCAAGCGGATTCTACGCTACCTGAGAGGAACCCCAAACTTAGGGTTGTGGTATCCAAAAGACGGTGATTTCAAACTCGAAGGCTACTCTGACTCAGATTTCGGATGCTGCAAATTGAATTCAAAGTCAACAACAGCAGGATGCTAGTTTTTTCGGACCACGTCTAGTGACTTGGAAATGTAAGAAGCAGACCACCGTTGCACTCTCAACGTGTGAAGCAGAGTATGTCTCAGCAAGCAGTTGCTGCTCTCAGATTCTGTGGATCCAACAAAAAATGAGGGATTACGGTTTGCAATTTCTTACTACTCCTATTTTTGTTAACAACGAGGCAGCAATCAACATAACTAAAAACCCGGTACATCACGCTAAAACAAAACATATTGAAATTTGACATCACTTCATCCGTGATTGCTTTGAGAAGAAGTTGATTCGAATTGAAAAGATCCACACCGATGAACAAAAGGGTGATTTACACACTAAACCGTTTGATAAGTCATGTTTTCAATACTTATTAAAACTAAACGGTATGAAACTTTTGTTGTCAGGGGGAGCAATTGTTGGCGTTGATGAGCAATCCAAAGCAGAGGAATTCGAGAAGCAATCTGCTATGGTTTGTCGCATTTTTAGTTGTTTTGGTATTTAGGGGGAGATGGTGTTTTACAGAAAATAAAAAAACATTAAAAAAATGTAAAAATACAAAAACAAAAGAAATTTTCAAAATGTAAAAAACAATAGAAAACCCAAAAAGAGTTTGTGTAAAAAGAGGAAATGATACTACATCAGCTAGACTATCATAGTACGCTAAAGAATTGTAATGATAAAAGCGTTAAACTATAACAACTCTCCCAAAATCTTTAAAACACCCCTCTATGTCTTAATATACACACCATATATGAAAAACAGGCCCGAAATACCTTTATTTTATAAAAAAATCGAATAAAACAAAATCCTAAGGCCGCTCACGGGCCGCGACCATGTTAGTTGTGTGCTTCGCGGGGCGCGACAGCTAGCCACCAGGCCGAGCCCTGAGCTGCCACGTGTCGTGATGCGTGTTGAGGCTAGTTGTCAAATCAGCAAAGCTAGGGCCTACCCTATAGGCCCTTGCGGGCCGCGAAGCCTTGCCATTAAGCTCTCGCGGGGCGCGAGCCGCCCCTGTTTCCAACTTCAGTTCACAAGTCGTTCATTCTCGAATTTCTCTCTCAATTCACAAATAGTCAAAGTAATATCCGGGCATTATACCCACTAATTAGCGAAGCTCTGCCTTGTTGTAAGTATTGTAACCCCCTGTTACGTATTAGTTACTTTGCCCGACTGATCTAGAGCTCCGTAACGCATGTCAAGGCTCTACCTGACTCAGTCGTTGGAGTTCTGTCTCGGGGGGAGGGTATAGCTAATGTAAATTGGGTTATCTTACTAACACGTGTGCATTGTTTAATTTAATAGATTATAACCAGCAAATCACCAGGAATTATCTAAATAGCAATGTGAGTTAATTGATTTAGTATTTCACAGTGATTGAGTATTTGTGATTCTACAATTACTGTCGGTATGTTGGGGTTTTGTATACATAACTTGTTACTACTCTGTGAGTAGTAACATGACCACAAGTCAGGATTGACAGTACCGTGGGTGGTAATTGAGTAGATGTAAACAAATGTAATTGCGGATGCCCTTAATGCTGTAAAATGATAAAATTTGTTTTGATTAAACTGGGATTCACTCGCCAGTATTTCTTGCTGATAAAACTTTTAAAACGTGTTTCAGGTAACAAAATGTGAAAGCCAAATAGAAGCGAGATGGAGAGCACTAAAGGCTTAGAAAAGTGGCTATAAAAGTTACCTAAACAAAAAAGAAGTTTTATTTCAAATAAATTAAGGTTTATCCCTATAAACATGTTATTATGGAAACTTGGGTTTTTCCCATGTATTTGTTATTATAAAAATGTGGTATTTTACTCTGATAAACTATTTCCTAACTACGGTCCTGATGTAAATTTCTGCTGCCAAATTAATAAACACCGATACCACTGAATCTGCGCTCGCGGCAGCCCGCTCCCGGGGTAGGGGTCGAAGGTTGCGACATAAGGTGGTATCAGAGCCACAGCCACTGATTTAAGCAACAAAAGTTTTCTGCTGACACCAAAATTTTATCGTTCATGTTACGAAATAATCTATGTGACTATGTGTATATCTGTATATTATTGTTTTGTGTTATTTGACAATTTGTTAGTTTACAGTATGAGTGATCAAGGTCCGTCTGACGCCTATCGTCACCTAGCTAGTTCTCCCAAAAGTGAAGGAACTTCTTCAAAGCCTACTCCTTCGGGGTATTCTGCTGATAAAGAAGAGGGAATCTTCATATTTAAGGCGCAATCGGAAGAACCATTCCCTCGAAAAAGAGAGGATGGTTCAGTTGGGGAGCACATGAGTGCAGGAAGTGAATGAGAAAATGGCAACAACAAAGGGCACTAGCAGCAGCCAATAGGGAGATGGACGCCCAGACCCAAGACATAGTCAATAGGCGATTGGCAAACTTTCACATACTAGCCACCACTGCAGCAAATCCAAACCTAGACCAAATAATTGCACCACAACCACTGCCACTATTCCCAACCCAACCAATGGAGATAGAACCTAACCAAGGAGACCAAATTCCCATACCAGCATTCGACCCAAACGAGATACATAGAATCTCAGCACCTAATCCCTTAATGTATGATCCATGGGAAGATGACCATATGGATTATCAGGAACTCTATCCAGAGGGAGAACCAATACCAAACCCCATAGCACAACATACCAACCTTAACCCTCTAGATCAGTATTGGAATGCTGATCAGTATGTCCAGGAGATACTAGACAACCCATACCCATACGTAGAACCTATGCCCCAGTACCCTGACCCAATACCCGCACCACTGCCAACCATAAGTGAAGCCAATGTGCAGGAACTCTACACATTTGGTGAGGAATTAGTTGAAGGAGGAGAGATGATAAAACAAATAGGGGAAAAGCTCGTATGGAAATACGACGAGCGGGAAATGCAATATTGGATGAATCGCCCCTAGCAATGATATTTATATATATATATATATATATATAAATGTGTGTACTTTGAAAAAAAATCAAATCAACTAAAATAGATAACCTAATACCTACTGATGCATAACTAGTAGTGTGTTTCAATTCCAGTTGTTGATTGTAATATATATATATATATGAAAAAAATAGTAATTGTCGCAATGCTCGCCGATTTTGATCAATGTGTTTGCGTGATTGTTTGCATTAAATCTTATTCTGTGATATTAATACCTGGTAAATGTTGTAATCCAGATAGACAACGAAGTGAATCAGGAAAACCAGAATAACGATAATAATGGGAACCAAATAGATAACAGTGCCATTCAACACATAGTAGCACAAGGTATTATAGACGTTATGCCATATATTATCAACACTGTTAAGGAAGCAAAAAATAATAAAACTAACAGTGGAAGTAAACGACCACCCACTGAACCCAGTCACAGTGTAAATAATGGAGCACTACTTCAATTGCCTATTCCAAAAAGAAGAAGAACCATGTCATATGGTTGTTCTTATAAAGAATTCTTGTCTTGCAAACCAATAGAATTCTCGGGCAATGAAGGAGCCATTGCAGCTCTACGTTGGATAGAAAAGACTAAGGTAGTGTTTGGTATAAATGAATGAGAGGTGGAATGGAATGGATGATTACGAGGGAATGAGCTGAGAAAAAGAGAAGAGCTGAATTTTTACGGTCAAACAGAACAGTCAAGGATATTCCTGAATTTGAAGTCAAAGTTGATACAGAACCTGTCAAAGTTCCTGAAAAATGCATGAACTGTGATTCTTTAATCAAGCAGAACAATGAGTTGCTGCATAACATAAACAGATTGAAAGAATCCTATGATACAATGAACAGAGAAATCAACAAGTATACTGATTCAAACAGTGAACAAGTTGTGGCAATGAATACGCTGAAGAGAGCGTACCTGAGACAGCTTGATGATGTCAATTTTCACATAAAAAAGTGTGCTGAGCTGGAATTAAAGCTGGAAACACAACGAATCGAAACTGAAAGAGTCAACAAGTTATTAGAAAGTTACTTATGTTCTACTTTTGTTGTTGATAGGATTTATCCGGTTGTGGAGAATTTGAAGACTTTTGAAGAAGTAAAGACTTCAGAAGAAGAGAAATCTGTGATAGAAGACGAAGATAAAGTGAAGATTTCTGGTAAGAAACCAAGTGTGGTCTACAATAGATGTCCGCCCCCGGTCGAAAATGGATATTCATCTCGAAATCCAAATTCCGAAAGAGTCGAAAAGGCAATAAACTTACAATGGGAGTCTGGGCCGTTGGATAACTTGCCAGAAAATATTGATGTCACATACACATCATCCGACAATGATCATGAGTCAAAGTTGATAAAAAGTGTGGTCGATCAGGTGTTAGATAAAGATGACTGTGAGGAGTCAAAACCGGAGTCCAAATCCAAGTCAAAATCTGAGTCCGATGCGTCAAAGTCAACAATCAAAAAAGACAAACGGGTTTATGATAAAGAGTTTTTGATATCAAAATCTAATTTGAATGATGAATCATTCAGAGTGGCATATACTTTGAAAGATTCTGACAAATTATATTCTGATAAAGCTTTTCCAATAAGAGGTGTTAAAACTGAAATGATTAAAAAGGTTTTCAAACTAACAGAAATTAATATTTCTGAAATAAAAGATGCAAATCTTTCTGAAAAACCTAACTCTTACACCTCAAGAGTGCAACAAAGATTAAACAAGAAAAAGGGTTACAGTTCTGGTTCTGGTTTTCATAAAAAACCAAACCATAACTATAATTTCAAAAAGAAAGGATTAGGATTTAATCAACCGAAAAATTATAAAAATGAAAAATTTTCTAAACCAAAAACTGTGTTTGTTTCAGGAAAATCTTTAGATGATGAGAAAGAACAAGCATTCAGAAAGCAGACAAATCAAAGGAGTGAAAGAATTTTATGCTTCCAAAAGAAATGTTCACAGGTCGGTTGAAAGTAAAGATGAAGAAGAGGTTGTTACACCCAAGGAAGGTCAGGCTTGGGTGGATATATTTTTCAAACAATAAAAACCTGACTTGCCGGAGATCCCAAGTTTGTAATCGTGGATCATGAATCAGCATCATTCCTTATCATGTTTGTATAATCTGTTTTTGAAAAGCAGGACTTGCCGGAACTCCCATGTTTGTAAGCGAGGAGTAGGAATCGGCACCTTGAGAATTCAACCAACATATGGTAATTGGTTGAAAAACGGGTTTGAAATGCTTAATTGTTAATCCTACAAGTGATATGTATGATTGTTGTTTTTACAAGTGGTTCAGGTTGATCCTACAAGTGGTTAATCAAGGTCATTAAATTGAACTTGAATTAACTGTCATTCATAAAATTGGCAAACAATGTGATGATTTGATCCCCAATTTTACAAGTGGTAAAATTAACAAAGCTTATTTTTCGGAAAAAACCATTCTGATTAAAACAAACTTGAGTGTTTTGAAATCATTATGGGAAAATTGTTTGTTGAGAGGGGGAGTTCTGATTGTTTATGCCAAGCGGATGGAGAATTGAGGCAATTCAATATCAGTTGTCACATTTCTGTACAGTTTGTTTTCAATTTCCTTTAAATGTTTTTGAATTTTAGGGGGAGTAAGAAAGTTTCAAAAAATCCAAAAACATTCGAAAATTTGAAAAACCCAAAAACATGATAAAATCAAAAATGAGTTTTTGTTGCATAAAAGAGGAAATGATAGTACATCAGTGGACTATCACAACACGATAAAGAAATGCAAAGTTAAAATGTGATAACCAATCTTACTGTGGATGTGCCAGTAGATTTTTGCACATTTAGTAGACTGTGACGAGATATAAACCTAAATTCAAACTTGCTTATATCGTGGGGAAACATCTCTCGGATATATGGGTAACCCCCGAAATCTTATTTGAAAGGTCCCTCTTTCTGAGATACTAGGTCTTTATGCTCAGTGATATCTGAGGTATTGTCCCGGGACTTCTGATTTTGCGGAAGCAATGGCCTAGTCCCCGGAGAATACTTTCTGCTTGCTTGAAACATAGCATCACTCTCAGCATATATGATAAGACAATAAAATTGCTTAGCAATGTTGTTGTAAAAAAGATCCTCTAAAGGGGACACACCCAAAAGTTGAGTCATGATCTCTCTGCTGAACGGGTAGTTCTGACCTGAGCTCTCATGATTCTACATAATTTATAACCCCTTACAGATATCATCTGTGGTATACTCACCTGTAAGACTGAATATTGGGATCTGGATACGGGAGTATATTCTGAGGTGGGACACGCGATTGAGTTTAAGTACTCAAGACATTAATTTCTTATCTCGAAGCAGTTGAAGTTTGTGTGAGAATTTAAGTGGACCAGTATACTGACAATCTAAGTGAATTGTTTAGAACTTAAAGTGAAATCGAGCTTAACGGTGTTAGTGATTTGTCTCAAAAACAGATATGATCCTCTTGCACGAACTCACAAAAATATTGTTTGTAAATATTTCATTTTCTGCATTTCTGTTTCTGTAAAAAATTCAAAAAGATTTTAGTGTGTTTTAGCATAAAAATTTGTAAAATTCAAAAAGATTTTCGACGACTGATGCTGAAAAGCTGATTTTCAAAATTCAAAGTGCTAAACATAAAGAACAGGTTTGGGAGAGAGTGTGAAAATGTTTTGTATCTACAAGTGGTTTTCAAAGAATAAATTTTTATAGAATATCTGACATAGTTTCTATATTGTTAAAAGATTTAATTTTTAAAAAGAAACTTATGTGTTGGGTAGAGATTTTTCAGGTAAATTCGTGCCAGGTGACGATACTGAGTTGTAAAAGAGTTAGGTAAAGATCTTGGAATGAGTTTTGAAGCTGTGAATTCCAGACTATGATCCCAGCAGATTGAGAGGGGGAGTCTGAAGACACCATGATATTCAACATGCGAGAGAGAGAGGAGTTTGTTGATGATAGAGATAAAGATTGAGGATTCTTGTAATGACAAATACTTCAGAGGAAGATCGAAGACTGATAAAGACTGTAGGTTGATAATCGAAGACTCGACACTGAAGACTCCGTCAACATCCGAGGGGGAGTTTTTTGGTGCACTACGTCTGTCGACTACGTCTTGTATCGAGTCTAATAGTGTATAGGTTAGAACATGGCACGAAATCCAAGAAACATGTGATAGAGATGATTTCGCTCATGTGTCATCAGGTTAGTTTCTCTTATGTGTCATGAGGGGTGTTTCGCTTATCTGTCAAGTGACAGGTTTCGCTTATGTAAACATGTATGAATGAACGAAACCTGCTCACCTATAAATAGGGTTGTAAGAACGAAACCTCAGATATAGTTGTAGGTGTTCTCTTCCGGTAAGCCACGAAGTGCTGCCGAAGTGTTGTCAGAGCTTGTAATTGTGTTCAAGATAAATACAACAACAGTTTAAAGTGACTTCTGCTGAAATTTCACCAAAGCATTAGTTTCCGCCTCTTGTTTTGGATAGGAATTCTTCTGATCGACTCAAACAGGGCCGAATACGATCCTACAGAACAAATGCTCTAGCATTCTTAGTAGTCTTGCTCTTCATGGATGGAGCAAGTTCCACACAGTTTGGCTTGATATGCCCCTTTTTCTCCACAATTGAAGCATATTCCATTACTGGGTTTCTTCCTGCAGTCTTCTTCCTTGTGTCCCGATATTTTGCAGAAGTTGCAGTATATGGAACATCTTCCTGAATGCTTTTTCTTGTAGTACTTACAGTAAGGTGCCGAAGTAGAACCTATATTTTCCCACGGTCAGAATTACTGTAGCGAAATTCCTGGGTAAGCTTTTGGACTAGGTTCTTTCTCTGGTTTTCTTCTTGCGTACGTACTAATTCATCAGTCAAGGTATTGGCTAGTTCAACAGCTTCTTCTATGGTTTGTGGTCTAGCTGCCTTGACTAGATGTCTGATTTCACTAATTAATCCCCAAATGTAACGGGAGATTAATACTGGTTCTGGGGAGGCTAGGGTTGGCACTATTCTAGCATATTCGAAGAATACGGTAGTGTTACCCTTGCAGTCAACTCAAGTCATCCTAAGGTTTAAGAATTTATTAGCAATTTGTTCCTTTTCATTGGGAGGACAAAATTTTCTTTCAACCATGTTCTTAAACTCAGTCCATTCCATATTATAAACTCTGTCATTTCCCCTAGACTGGAGAATAGTATTCCACCATTTTAGAGCTGCATTCTTAAAAAGATTAGAGGCAAACATAATTTTATCTTTCTCTACACATTTGCTTATTTTTAAGACTGTCTTAGGGTCTGTTTCGTATGGGGTAATGGAATAGACGAATGAATGGAATGAACGAGGTAATGGAATGGACGAGGGAATGCAATGGATCATTACCATTCCATGTCTTGTTTGGTTACCATGTATGAATGGAATGAATTATTATTGTATATTTTTCGGTAGGCAAGAAAAACAGAGTAATAAAATCAGCGGTGAGTGGTGGTGGTCGGTGGTAGTGATTGTGGGTGGTTATAGGTGGAGGTGGTGGGTGTCGGCGGCGGCGATGGGTGGTGGTGGCGGCAGCGAGTGGCGGTGCGGCAGTGACGACGAGTGGTGGCGGCGGCAAGGTTGCCGTTGGTGGTGGGTGGCAGTAGAGGTAGCGGTGGACGGCTTGTTTTCATTTTTGATTTTATCATGTTTTTGGCTTTTTCAAATTTTCTAATGTTTTTGGATTTTCTGAAAATTTCTTACTCCCCCTAAAATTCAAAAACATTTAAAGGAAATTGAAAACAAACTGTACAGAAATGTGACAACTGATATCGAATTGCCTCAATTCTCCATCCGCTTGGCATAAACAATCAGAACTCCGCCTCTCAACAAACAATTTTCCCATAATGATTTCAAAACACTCAAGTTTGTTTTAATCAGAATGGTTTTTCTGAAAAATAAGCTTTGTTAATTTTACCACTTGTAAAATTGGGGATCAAATCATCACATTGTTTGCCAATTTTATGAATGACAGTTAATTCAAGTTCAATTTAATGACCTTGATTAACCACTTGTAGGATCAACCTGAACCACTTGTAAAAACAACAATCATACATATCACTTGTAGGATTAACAATTAAGCATTTCAAACCTGGTTTTCAACCAATTACCATCTGTTGGTTGAATTCTCAAGGTGTCGATTCCTACTCCTCGCTTACAAACCTGGGAGTTCCGGCAAGTCCTGCTTTTCAAAAACAGATTATACAAACATGATAAGGAATGATGCCGATTCATGATCCACGATTACAAACTTGGGATCTCCGGCAAGTCAGGTTTTTATTGTTTAAAAAATATATCCACCCAAGCCTGACCTTCCTTGGGTGTAACAACCTCTTCTTCATCTTTACTTTCAACCGACCTGTGAACATATCTTTTGGAAGCATAAAATTCTTTCACTCCTTTGATTTGTCTGCTTTCTGAATGCTTGCTCTTTCTCATCATCTAAAGATTTTCCTGAAACAAACACAGTTTTTGGTTTAGAAAATTTTCATTTTTATAATTTTTCGGTTGATTAAATCCTAATCCTTTCTTTTTGAAATTATAGTTATGGTTTGGTTTTTTATGAAAACCAGAACCAGAACTGTAACCCTTTTTCTTGTTTAATCTTTGTTGCACTCTTGAGGTGTAAGAGTTAGGTTTTTCAGAAAGATTTGCATCTTTTATTTTAGAAATATTAATTTCTGTTAGTTTGAAAACCTTTTTAATCATTTCAGTTTTAACACCTCTTATTGGAAAAGCTTTATCAGAATATAATTTGTCAGAATCTTTCAAAGTATATGCCACTCTGAATGATTCATCATTCAAATTAGATTTTGATATAAAAAACTCTTTATCATAAACCCGTTTGTCCTTTTTGATTGTTGACTTTGACGCATCGGACTCAGATTTTGACTTGGATTTGGACTCCGATTTTGACTCCTCACAGTCATCTTTATCTAACACCTGATCGACCACACTTTTTATCAACTTTGACTCATGATCAGTGTCGGATGATGTGTATGTGACATCAATATTTTCTGGCAAGTTATCCAACGGCCCAGACTCCCATTGTAAGTTTATTGCCTTTTCGACTCTTTCGGAATTTGGATTTCGAGATGAATATCCATTTTCGACCGAGGGCGGACATCTATTGTAGACCACACTTGGTTTCTTACCAGAAATCTTCACTTTATCTTCGTCTTCTATCACAGATTTCTCTTCTTCTGAAGTCTTTACTTCTTCAAAAGTCTTCAAATTCTCCACAACCGGATAAATCCTATCAACAACAAAAGTAGAACATAAGTAACTTTCTAATAACTTGTTGACTCTTTCAGTTTCGATTCTTTGTGTTTCCAGCTTTAATTCCAGCTCAGCACACTTTTTTATGTGAAAATTGACATCATCAAGCTGTCTCAGGTACGCTCTCTTCAGCGTATTCATTGCCACAACTTGTTCACTGTTTGAATCAGTATACTTGTTGATTTCTCTGTTCATTGTATCATAGGATTCTTTCAATCTGTTTATGTTATGCAGTAACTCATTGTTCTGCTTGATTAAAGAATCACAGTTCATGCATTTTTCAGGAACTTTGACAGGTTCTGTATCAACTTTGACTTCAAATTCAGGAATATCCTTGACTGTTCTGTTTGACCGTAAAAATTCAGCTCTTCTCTTTTTCTCAGCTTCTGCCTCAGCTTTTAACCTCTCTTCCTCTTCTTCAAGCTTTCTCCGTCTTGCTTCAGCAGCTTCCATTACTTTTCTGCACTTTTCGGCACATTTCAAATCGTAGGCATTTGCAATAAAAGCTTTAGCATATGAAGTGTCTTTGGACATCTCTTTGGTCATAAGTTCTTGATCTGGGCAAAAATTGTCCCAACAGAAACCTTCAGCCAACTTTTCATCATCTTGTTCTGCCAAACACACTTTGCTGTTTTTTAGAAGATATTTATCCCAGCTGAAATTATAATATTTGCCCTGATTAACTAGACACGCTCTTTTTGAACCTTCAATCACATCTCTCCCATGTGCAGTTTGTGCCTGATGCGGTGCTGCTGGTGTGACTTGATGATAAATCGCCTTTTTGTGATAATCGTTGTTTCCGAAAGGATTCTGGGCTCCACTAGCATCACGATTTTTGCACTCCCTCTTGAAATGCCCCTTTTCCCTACAACGAAAACATGTAACTTTAGATTTATAAAAGCCTAAAGTTGAAACATTTGCATCACGAAAATCATCTCTTCCCGTAATTTGTTTAAACTTTTCAGCTCGTCTCAACACACTAGCCATGCACCATTTAATATCCATCAATTCCATTTCCTCAGCATCTATTTGATCGTAATCCTCTTTCATGAGCATTGGATTACCGATCTTTCCAGCCACAAAACTACTATAAGATTCCAACACCATTCCCAACAAAGACATTTGATTTTTTGCTACTTCTTCAGAATAATCTTGATCACTTTCAAGATTTAATACAATATTACATTGAAGTTTTCTTCCGTTCTTTGTTGCAGAAATGTTTGGATCAAATGATGAAAATCTTGTGCTGCTTGATCCCTGAGATGATTTCTTTTCAGAAGAATCTTTTACACTGAAAGCAGTTTCAATTTTTGGAGAATGATTTGTTGTTCCAGTAACACCACTCTTGTAGTATAAGCTGATGTCCTGTTCTCCATCATAGTTCTTCATCCTAGCAATCTTCCTTTGCTCCATCTCTTGAGCTTCCAGGTGTTTGATGAAGTCTCCCAATGTCATATTTTTATAATCTTTTCTGTTGGATCTCAGCATCATCAGAAACGTTCCCCAAGTTTCATGAGGTAGTGCATCTGCAAGTTTTTCAATCAATTCATCAGTATCCTTTTTAATATCAAGTTTTGTCATATTTCTCACCAAGTTACAATATCTATCAATTATTTGCTTGGTGTTTTCAGATTTCAAACCACGGAATAAATCGAATTCTTTCTTCATGAGCGACATTTTGTTTTTGAGCATATCATCACTTCCAACAAATTTTGCTTCCAATTCTGTCCAGATTGAGTAAGCAGTTCCATCATGTTGAAGCAGTATCAAGATATCTTCTTTTATTGCTTGCTGAAGCAGACTCACCATCAATTTCTCATCTTGATATTTCTTTTTATCTTCAGTACTCATTTCTCTAATTGTTTGCTGAATACCATTCATTGTAGGTCTAACATATGGTTCTTCAGTGTGTTCCCACTCATCCAAATGATATGCCTCAACCCAATTTCCAAATCTTTCGGACCATGCATTGTAAGCATCAATATCCATGAGTTTAGGCGGTTTTTGAGATGTTCCAGTTTCGTTTTCAAGCAAAGTATTCTGAGTGATTGTGATCGGACTAGCAAAGGCATTATAGAATTCGTTGTCCATTGTTCAAAGTTCACAAGTTCACAAATTTCCAAGCTTAGACAAAAATGACCCTTGGAGCGAAACCCTAGTTGTCACTAAAGCGAAACCACTGAAGTGTCACAAGAGCGGAATACCAAGGTGACTTATGAGTGAAACCCCTAAGTGCCTTATGAGCGAAACCCCTAAGTTGACAAAAGAGCGAAACCTCAAGTGTTCCTTGGAGCGAAACTAACTGATGACATCATCATTATCACGAGTCCATACAAGCGAAACCTCAAAAATCATAAAATCTAGGTCGATTTTAGCTTTGGAAATCTCAAGGGTTTACTAATACATGATTACGCGTGCTGTGTGTGAAATTGAGCTTGTTTTACCGTGAAAAATTTTCGAAAATGACAAAGAAGGTGTAGAAAATCAGAATATGCAGCTGAAATGGCAAGAACTCTTCCTCCTGAGCTCTGATACCACTTGTAGGATCGTATTCGGCCCTGTTGGAGTCGATCAGAAGAATTCCTATCCAAAACAAGAGGCGGAAACTAATGCTTTGGTGCAATTTCAGCAGAATTCACTTTAAACTGTTGTTGTATTTATCTTGAACACAATTACAAGCTCTGACAACACTTCGGCAGCACTTCGTGGCTTACCGGAAGAGAACACCTACAACTATATCTGAGGTTTCGCTCTTACAACCCTATTTATAGGTGAGCAGGTTTCGTTCATTCATACATGTTTACATAAGCGAAACCTGTCACTTAACAGATAAGCGAAAGCCCTCTCATGACACATAAGCGAAACTAACCTGATGACACATGAGCGAAATCATCTCTATCACATGTTTCTTGGATTTCGTGCCATGTTCTAACTTATACACTATTAGACTCGATACAAGACGTAGTCGACAGACGTAGTGCACTAACATGTTCTGACTGCAGAAGAAGCCAAGATGATTCCGGACGTGATTGCCGGTTCGTTTTTAGTTAATGATATTTTTGCTAAAGTATTATTTGACTCTGGTGCGAACCAGAGTTTTATTAATACTTCATTCTGCAAACTTCTCAATCAACCGTTAACTAAACTTCAACAAGAATGTCTGGTAGAAAAAGCAAATGGTGAATCCATTAAGATCACTGAAATCTTGCAGGGAGCAAGAATAGAAATATTAAACCAAAATTTTACTGCTAACCTTTACCAAATGAATCTGGCTGGATTTGATATTGTATTAGGAATGGATTGGTTAGTAGCCAACCATGCAAGTATTCTATGTGATCAAAAGTCTATACAAGTAAATTCACCAAGGGGTGAAAAGATCACAATTAAATGAGATAAGCCAACCAGGTCCACAAAATTCATCTTTGTGATGAAAACAACAAGTTATGCAAGGAAAGGATCGCTAGTGTATATGATTTCCATAATCACTAACACTAAAGGAAAAGAATTAAAATATATTCCCGTAGTATCACAATTCTCAGTTTTTTTTTCAGAAGAGCTACTTGGACTACTGCTAGATAGAGAGGTTGAATTCAGAATTCACCTATTACCAGGAACAGCACCGATTGCCAAAGAACCTTACCGTTTAGCACCAGTAGAGATGCAAGAACTGAAGAAACAATTGGACGAACTACTGGAGAAAGGTTTCATACAGCCTAGTTCATCGCCATGGGGAGCACCAATCTTGTTTGTCAAGAAGAAGGAAGGATCAATGTGTATGTCCATTGATTACCGAGAATTAAACAAGGTCACGATTAAGAATCGGTACCCACTACCAAGAATCGATGATCTGTTTGATCAACTGCAAGGAGGTCGATTCTTTTCTAACATCGATTTACGCTCAGGATATCATCAATTGAAAGTACAGGAAGAGGACATTCCTAAAACTGCTTTCAGAACAAGGTATGGTCATTATGAATTTATCGTCATGGCATTTGGTTTAACCAATGCCCCAGCCGCATTTATTGACATGATGAACATAATATGTAAACCATATCTGGATAAATTCATAATTTTCTTTATAGATGATATTGTTATTTACTCTAAGAGTAAAGAAGAACATGCAGCACATCTGCATACACTTTTAAACTTGCTGAGAAAAGTAAAGCTTTACGCTAAATTTTCAAAATGTGAATTTTGGCTACAAGAAGTAAAATTTCTTGGACACCTGGTTAATCATTCATGTGGATCCCACAAAGATTAAGGCGATTACAAAATGGAAAGTCCCTGAATCACCGACGGAAGTGAGAAGTTTTCTTGGACTAGCAGTTTATTATAGATGGTTTATCTGAGATTTTTCTAGAATAGCCATTCCTTTAACAAAACTGACCTGCAAATCAGTTAAGTTTGAATGGGGACCAAAACAAGAAGAAGCTTTTAGAATTCTTAAGAAAAGATTAACCAACGCACCCATACTCGCGTTACCAGAAGGAACTGAAGACTTTGTATTCTATTGTGACGCTTCTAAATTAGGATATAGATGTGTGTTATGCAACGTCAAAAGGGTATAGCCTATGCCTCTAGACAACTTAAGAATCATGAAGAGAATTATACAACTCATGATTTGGAGTTAGGAGCCATAATTTTTGCGCTTAAAATTTGGAGACATTATCTTTACGGTAGTAAGTTTACCATTTTCACCAATCATAAGAGTTTAAGATATGTTTTTGAGCCAAACGAGTTAAATATGAGACAGCGACGCTGGATGGAAATCCTTAGTGATTATGATCGTAATATCCAGTATCATGCAGGAAAGGCTAATGTAGTAGCCGGTGCTTTAAGTCGAAAGTATCACGAAAGACCAAGACGAGTACGTTCTCTCAAATTAAATCTGCAAGTAGATTTAAATGAGCAAATTAGAGAAGTACATAAATTAGTAATCAATGACGATACTGAAAAATTAAAAGGAATGATTAAGGAACTAGAACAAGGAATAGATGGAATTTGGAGATTCCATAAGAAAATAATTTGGATACCCAAACAAGGAAATCTACGCCACCGAATTTTAGAAGAAGCCCATAAGTCTAAGTATACGATACCTCCGGGTTGTGATAAGATGTATCAAGACTTAAGAAAGAATTTCTGGTGGATAGGAATTAAAAAGGATATAGCAACCTATGTTGCCAAGTGTCTAACCTGTTCACAGGTTAAAGCTGAACATCAGAAACCCTCTGGTTTATTGCGGCAACTCAAAATGCCAATATGGAAATGGGAATTGATAACAATGGACTTTATTACCAAATTACCTAAGACACGAAAAGGTAATGATACAATCTGGGTGATTGTAGACAGATTAACCAAGTCTGCTCATGTCTTACCGATGAAGGAAACTTTCAGTATAGAACAGTTAGCCAAGTTATATGTAAATGAAATAGTTTCATTACATGGAATTCCTTTATCTATTTTTTCTGATAGAGATAGCTGTTCTACTTCTCATTTTTGGACAAGTTTCCAAAAAGCAATGGGAACTAAGTTAAATCTAAGCACATCTTATCATCCTCAAACGGACGGACAAAGTGAAAGGACAATTTAGACAATGAAAGATATGATTAGAGCTTGTGTAATTGAGTTCGGAGGAAATTGGGACGATCATTAAGCATTTATAGAATTTTCCTACAATAACAGCTATTATACCAGTATCAATGTTGCACCATTTGAAGCACTTTATGGGCGAAAGTGCCGAACTCCAGTCTGTTGGGCAGAAATTGGAGAAAAGCAACTGTCTGGACCAGAGATAGTACAAGAAACAACGGATAAGATTATTCAAGTCAAGGAAAGACTAAAAGCAGCACACGATCACCAAAAGAGTTATGCTAATAATAGGAGAAAACCGTTGGAATTTCAAATAGGAGATAAAGTATTATTAAAAGTTTCTCCATGGAAAGGAATAGTCAAATTCATCAAAAGAGGAAAGCTAAGCCCCAGGTATGTTGGACCTTTTGAGATTATTAGAAGAATAGGACAAGTAGCTTACAAACAACAACTGCCAGAGTAAATGGTAGGAATACATGATGTATTTAATGTATGTTATCTCAAAAAGTGCTTAGCGGATGAATCCTTTGTAGTACCTCTTAAGGACATAGAGGTAAATGAGAAGCTTAACTTTGTAGAGAAACCCCTACCAATCAAAGACAGAAAGATCAATAATCTCAAACACAAGAGATTAGTTCTAGTCAAAGTAAAATGAGATTCCAAGAGAGGACCAGAATACACTTGGGAGCTCGAATCAGAGATGCAGAAGAAATATCCACACCTGTTCCAGTAGACCTCGAGGATGAGTTCTAAAACAAGGTGGGGAGGATATAACAACTCTCCTAAAATCTTTAAAACACCCGTATATGTCTTAATATACACCCCGTATACGAAAAACAGGCCCGAAATATCTTTATTGTATAAAAAATCGTATAAAACAAAATGCTAAGGCCACTCGCGGGCCGCGACCATGTTGGGTGTGTGCTTCGCGGGGCGCGACAGCTGGCCACCAGGCTGAGCCCTGAGCAGCCACGTGTCGTGATGCATGTCGAGGCTAGTTGTCGAATCAGCAAAGCTAGGGGCTAACCTATAAGCTCTCGTGGGCCGCGAAGCCTTGCCCTTAAGCTCTCGCAGGGCGCGAGCAGCCCCTGTTTCCAGCCTATATATAGAGAGTTCGAGCTTCAGTTCACAAATCGTTCATTCTCGAATTTCTCTCTCAATTCTCTAATAGTCAAAGTAATATCCGGGCATTATACCCACTAATTATGAAGCTCTGCCTCATTGTAAATATTATAACCCCCGGTTACATATTAGTTACTCTGCCCGATTGATCTAGAGCTCCGTATCGCATGTCAAGGCTCTGCCTGACTCAGTCGTTGGAGTTCTGTCTCGGGGGGAGG
Organism: Helianthus tuberosus; assembly: GCA_030545235.1. Classification (NCBI taxonomy): domain Eukaryota; kingdom Viridiplantae; phylum Streptophyta; class Magnoliopsida; order Asterales; family Asteraceae; genus Helianthus; species Helianthus tuberosus. Next base: position 7,157,967 of record CM060402.1, read on the forward strand.
GTATAGCTAATGTAAATTGGGTTATCTTACTAACATGTGTGCATTGTTTAATTTAATAGATTATAACCATGAAATCACTAGGAATTATCTAAAATAGCAATGTGAGTTAATCCTCGTTTTATAAATCCTTTTTGTGAGTAATTCCCCTTTTTGCAAATTGTTTTTACAAAACCTCAATTGTTTTAAATTATATTTAACAATGATTGAGTATTTGTGATTCTACAATTACTTTCGGTATGTTGGGGTTTTTTATACATAACTTGTTACTACACTGTGACTAGTAACAAGACCACAAGTCAGGATTGACAGTACCGTGGGTGGTATTTGAGTAGATTTAAACAAATGCATTTGCGGATGCCCTCAATGCTGTAAAATGATAAAACTTGTTTTGATTAAACTGGGATTCACTCGCCAGTACTTCTTGCTGATAAAATTTTTAAACGCGTTTCAGGTAACAAAATGTGAAAGCCAAATAGAAGCCACCTGGAGAGCACTGAAGGCTTGGAAAACTGGCTATAAAAGTTACCTAAACAAGAAAGAATTTTTATTTCAAATAAATTAGGGTTTATCCATATAAACATGTTATAATGGAAACTTGGGTTTTTCCCATGTATTTGTTATTATAAAAATGTGGTATTTTACTCTGATAAACTATTTCCTAACTATGGTCCTGATGTAAATTTCCGCTGCCAAGTTAATAAACACTGATACCACTGAATCTTCGCTCGTGGCCCCACTCCTGGGGTAGGGTTGTGGGGTTGTGACATAAACTGTCTCACTGATGATGCGTCGATAGGTTTTTGCATATTTAGTAGACTTTTTCGGGATATAAAACTAAATTTCAATGTCTTACTTATTTGGTAGGGAATATCTCTCGGATATATAGGTAACCCCTGAAATCTTGTTTGAAAGATTGCATGTTTCTGAGATACTAGGTCTTTATACTTAGTGATATCTGGGGTATTATACCAGGACTTCTGATTTTGCAGAAGCAATAGCCTAATCCTCGTATAATGCTTTATACGCTTTAAAACATAAAGCTTTCCCTCAGCATAAAAATTGATAAGTATTGAAAAATACAAATCAAGTGCTGTTGAAAAGAAGATCCCTAAGTGGGACACACCTCAAAGTCGAGCCATCATCTCTCTATCTGAACGGAAGTTCTAACCTGAGCTCTCATGGTTTCGCACTACCCTAAAAGAGATATCATTATAGTATATTCACCTGTAAGACTGAATATGGGGAATTTGGATACGAGAGTATATTCTGAGGTGGGACATGTGAATAAGTTAACTTCTTAATACACTAATTCATATTCTGAATCTATTGAACTTTGTGTGAGAATTTAAGTGGTTCAGTATATCGACAATCTAGGTGAACTGTTTAAAACTTAATGTGAAATGTAAGCTCAACGGTGCCTGTGACACGTCGGTAGCTGATATGATCCTCTAACATGACTCACAAAAAGATGTTAGTAAATAGTTTCTTGTTATTTCATTTTATCATAAACCCAAAAAGATTTTCAGTGTGTTTTAACATAAACTTTCTAAAATCCAAAAAGATTTTATTTCTGCTTTAGTTTTGACAAACCATTGTGGAAAGCTGATCTTCGGAATTTTAAATGCGATGCAAAGAAAGTTTTTGCTAAACGACTGGGTTGGGAGCTAATCTAAATGTTGGGAATTTCAAAAGTCAAACAAGTTCATTAATTTGACCTTTGTATCTTTCAAATAAAGTTGAAAATATTGTTCAAAATGTAATGTGGTTCGAATCGGGCCAACCAAGGTCATTAACTTGGAGTTGGTCGACAAATTGAGTAACTAGGGTCATTAACTTGGACCTGGATACTTGAGTGGATGTCTAAAACTGGTAAAACTGAAAAAATTGAAAAAGTTAGAAAATTTTTGAAAAATTTGAGGTGATCGAATGATCATCCGATCGGATGACCATCCGGTCGGATGGCCATCCGTATGGATGTCACTCTATATAAAGTTGTCAACAGTCATTTGACCTCATTCGATCGATTGCTTATCCGACACTTTCACATTTTCTCTCTCAAACACACATTGATTTCTGAGCCAATTTCTTGCCTGATCATTTGCATAGGATTGTTGGTTTCCACATCATTCACTATGGTGAAGGTAAGTTCTTCAAATCTCAACTTTTGATGTGTTTTTTATGATTGTTATTGCCTACACTGTTGACGTCATGAAGATTCTTAGATCTAGGCCTTGTTAGTGACTGATTGTTAAAACTGATCATAGATCTAGGTTAATCAGCATTAGATTTAAGATTTCACCAGTCCATTTTCATCAAAAACATCTTAGATTTGAACTTAGATGCATTAGAACGGTCCGACAGCCGACATGGTTTTTCTCAGATCTAGGCCAATTTAGAAGGTTTTTGTAGAAATTGAACATAGGGTTTTGATTATCGGCGATAGTTTTAAGAGAATTTGAGTCTAATTTTGAAAAATATTAATAAAATTTGAACTGATGTGTTTGATCATTCAGAATGTTCTTCATGTTTCATTCGAATGTTCATTCGATTGGATGACCATCCGATCGGATAACCATCTGATCTATTGCATTATCATGTTTGAATCATTCATTGTGTGCTTAACTGTTTGTCACTCGAATGACCATCCGATCGGATGATCATCCGATCGGATGACCATCCGAACAATATCTACATCTTGTGCTTGAATGTCAGTAGTCTTTCACTAGAATGATCATTCGATCTGATGACCATCCGAGCCATAACACAATCTTTCACATTTTGCCACTCGGTCGGATGACCATTCAGACCATGTTTCTTTCATGCATATTTTCTTATCCAGTCGAATGGTCATTTGGACCATCTCTCACTTAAATCATTGTGCTTATCAGAACATACTCATCTGAAAGGATGACCATCTGGTCGGATGGCCATTCGTGAGACAGTGTTGAGTGCTGTACATAGTGTAAAGTGTTAGAATATTTTTCAAGATTTTGAAAATTTTTCACTTTGTAGTATTTGTCTTGAAATGCGTGCATATTTTAATAATGAAATATTTGCAGGCAAGGGCTTCTGATTTTCATCCGAAACACAGCATATATTTCATTTTGGAAGAGAATTTTCCTAACATCGAGCCATTCAAAGATGTTGTGCCGTTCTTGAGAGAGAGTAGAATTTTCAAAGCATTGACGGAAAGGGATAGATGTTATGGATCTCATGTCAGAAATTTTTGGAATGTTGCACACTATGTAGAGGAAGAGAAGGCAATACATTCTACAGTTAAATTCAAAGACGAAAAGAATAAAGACGTCAATTTGCCTGTAAAAATCACTGTGGACGATGTGAGGAGAGTATTAAGCTTGCAGGATAAAGATGAGGATCCTATTATAGTTCCTGAAAGATTGTGCAAGGGATTTTGGTTATGTATGGGATATACATGGTTCATAAATGATAAAGGTTATATAAAGTCAAAGTTCTGCAGACCCTACAAGTTTCTCGTTCGTTGTGTGATTCATGCACTATCACATAGGAAAGGTGCATATGATGAGGATTCAGATTATATTATGAACATCATTGCATGCTTGGTGCTCAAAAGGCCATATAACATTTCGCAAGTCATCTTCAATCCTATGCTGGATAATATAAAGGGTGAAAAATATGTTATGTATCGAAGGTTTGTACATATGTCGTTAGAAGATCAGATTCCGAACTTGCCGAAGGATCCAAGTGATGAGCTTCCATTGGAACATATGGACAGTGAGACACTGAAAATATTAAATACTTATAGAGGTGTGAAGCCAGAGGATGAACCAAGATATCGACAGAAGTTTGGAAAGATAAAGAAGTCTGATTATGTGGCACTAGACGGTGAGAATTGGAGACACGCCGATAGCAATTCAGATAATGAAACAGAAGGTTTGAAACCGATGGTTCTTAAGAAGCTTAGATTTTGGTTTGTGAAAGATGAGAAGAAAAAGAGAACTCCTAAAGTTTCTACACCGAAAGTTGTGATTAAGGGTAAACTTGAGAAACAGGAATCATCAGAAAGGTTGGTAGATAATTCTTTTGAATATTATACTAAAAATGTTAATATATGTGCTGCAGAAACAAAGAAAAAGAAGTCACCACCACGCCTAGTTGATGAACCTGTCATTCCACCAACCGATGTGATCGAAGAAGGCGTTGATCTTTTGAAGATGTCATTTGCTGATTACGAGAAGCTATCTACAGCTGAAGGTGCTCAAGATGCAAAAAGATTGGTGATAACGTTGAAGCAAGTGGAGAAGGTGTTAAAGAGACGCTCGTTGAAGGTCAGGTGCATATAGACTCGAGCGAAACTGAAAGTGATTATGATCCAACAAAGATTGCACCAACATCTTATTTGAGTGGAAAGCAGAAGATAAAGAAATTACCAAAGAAGAAGAAAGCATCGGACGAAGAGGATGCTACTTATATTCCAACGCCTGCTGACAAAGAAAAGCACAAGAAAAAGGTATCAAAAAGAGAAAGGCACATCCAACAGGTGATGTTCCAAGAAGAGTAAGAGTAAGAAAAGACACAACGTCTATTCCTCAGCAAGAAACAACAAAAGTTCCAGAGTTTGAAAGGGTTGAAAAGGTTGAAAGCCCTGAGATAGAAATCACTCGAGTTAGAAAGTCAACACCTCCACCGTCACCGATCAATAAAACTATTCATATCTCTGATGAACGTGAGAAGACTATTGAACAATCACCTAATAAAATGGAAGAGCCTACATCAGCAACAAAGAAACCTACAACATCTCAAAGCTCAAGTCACGGGTTTCCTAAGGTATCTTCCGATCTTCCTTCAGGATTTAATGATTGGTTCAACGATGGAAAGATCAATGCTTTGACAAGGAAAGTTAGTATTCTGGAGAAAGGGAAAGCCAAAGTTGAAGCTGAGTTGAAAGAAACAAAAGAAAAGCTAAGTGATATTTAAGCTGAGAATGTAGCGTTGAGAGAAGAGGTTGAAGAGCAGTCAGAGGTGATTGAAGGTTTGGTAGACAAGATCATGGAGGTTAGAGCTTAGTATAAATCTATGGATGAATCTCACCAGATACTGATGGAAGTTGTTGGTAATCTGCATACTTCAACTGCAAATGAGAACGAAGTATTGAAGAAAGAAGTAGAGGCGTTGAGGGTAACAAGGTAATCAAAGACGAGCAACTCAACATACTTTACACTGTGATAGAACACAAGCTTGGAATCAATGTTCAAGCTGTGTACAACGAAATTGAAATTCAAAAGGTTGAAGCTCGAAGGGCTGAAAGAGTGAAACAGATGGCTAAAGAGGCTAAAGAGAAAAGGAAGGGTTTAGTGGTCGACAATGAAGAAATTATGGGTTCGTCAAGCCAACAAGATCAATCAAAGCCTAATGATGAGGTACATGCTTCTAACATTAAAACTTCTACTGTTAATGATGTTGAAATGCAAGATGTAGAAGTAGAGGCGACTATAGAGATAAGTCTTGATATTGTACCTGTTGTAGAGGTTAAAGATGTGCTACATAGTGAATGGGCTAGCCGTCGACAGATAGAGGTTGAGCGTCGTAGATTGAGGGCAAAGATGAATAAGTTTAAAGTAGTTGAGGAAGATAAAGAGTTAGATGAATTATTTGGAGATAAAGATGAAGATGAAGATGATGGTGATAAAGATGAAAAGGACGAAAAAGATAAGAAGGACGATAAAGATGATAAGGGTGATGATGATGTTCAGGGTGCTTCTGGTTTGTTGATTACAAAGACAACAGGTCCGAGCACTTTAGAAGACTTTATGAATGACGAGCTAAACGAGCAGCATGAGGATGATCAACATCATGAAGCGTCGTCTTCTGGAACAAAGCAAGCTACTGATGAGGTATTCCTTACACTTCCTAAAGTTATATATTTGCATCATGTAGAGGAAGAGTGGGAGTTGGTAGAGAACTGGACTCGGGAGTCCATTTTAGAGGAGTTAGATATGGATGATGGTAAGTTGAAGTTCGACATTAAAGAGGAGATTCCACCGACTCCTGAAAGAGAATATTCTTTTGAAGTTTGTGAATGAAGTGGACAACTTCAACGATGTGATTATTGAAGAGGGTTCAGAGTCTGATGAAGATACACCATTCCATTATTCTGATGTGGATGACGACTTTCCGACTTTGAATGAAATATTTCAAACTCATAATGAAGATGAAGTGAGACGGAAAGTAGTAGAGAAGATCACTACAGAGGGTGTTCCAGAAACAGTTTCGAAAGAAGATCTTTTAGAGGAACGAAAAAGATGGTTCAAGGTCATGCCTAAAGAAAGAAAATTCAAGAGGCCACTGCAATTCTTTAATGGTCATCCTGATAAGTCTCTGGGTGATATTCTATCATGGGGTTCCTTGGAAGATCTAAAGGTATATGCGATCAGAAGAGAGTTCGGGGTTCAATATTTTGAGTTCTTATCAGATATTAAGACACTACCTTGGTGGGATATAGAAGAGCTGGTGAAAACAAAGAACATAAAGCAATATTATTATGGTACAAAGGTTAAGTGTCATGACCAGAGGCTGTGGGATTACATCAAGATACAAGCTAAGGTGAACTTTCCAGATTGGAAGCCACATCAGCCTAAGCAGATTGTGAAAGTTGATCCTATCATAGGTGAGAAGGATATTACTTTGAAGATCAGACGTCCAAGATTCTTAAAGAATATGCCGCTTCGAGGTATGGAACAAGACTTTCATGAAGAGTTTAAAGATTGGATCTACAATTAAAGCACAGCTAAAGCAGTGATCACATTATATGATATGAAGACTAGAGATTGTAGACGCATTCATGTGCTGGATCCAATGTGGTTAGTGAACTGCTCTATGAAAGACATTGATTGCTCGTTCTTCAACAAGATTGTCTATAATAAACCGGATAAGGTACAAGCTCAACAATATCAAAAGATAGTGAATGTTTTCTTTGCAAAGGATATAAATTCTGGAAGATATTGGGAGACAAAGTTCAGGGATCTTGAGTTAGAAGAATTTATGAAGACAAGTATTATTTGACTCTGGTGCAAACCAAAGTTTTATTAATACTTCGTTCTGCAAACTTTTCAATCAACCATTAACTAAACTTGCACAAGAATGTTTGGTAGAAACGGCAAATGGAGAATCCATTAAGATCACTGAAATCTTGCAGGGAGCAAGAATAGAAATTTTAAACCATAAATTTATTGCTAACCTTTACCCAATGAAACTGGCTGGATTTGATATCGTATTAGGAATGGATTGGTTAGTAGCCAATCATGCCAGTATTCTATGTGATCAAAAGTCAGTACAAGTAAATTCACCAAAGGGTGAAAAGATCACAATTAAAGGAGATAAACCAACTAGGTCCACAAAATTCATCTCTGTGATGAAAACAACAAGTTATACAAGAAAAGGATCATTAGTGTGTATGATTTCCATAATCATTAACACTAAAGGAAAATAATTGAAAGATATTCCCGTAGTATCTCAATTCTCAGATGTTTTCCTAGAAGAGCTACCTGGACTACTGCCAGATAGAGAGGTTAAATTCAGAATTCACCTACTACCAGGGACAGCACCGATTGCCAAGGCACCTTATCGTTTAGCGCCAGCGGAGATGCAAGAACTGAAGAAACAATTAGACGAACTTTTGGAGAAGGATTTCATACAGCCCAGTTCATCACCATGGGGAGCACCAATCTTGTTTGTCAAGAAAAAGGACGGGTCAATGCGTATGTGCATTGATTCCCGAGAAATAAATAAGGTCAGGATTAAAAATCGGTACCCATTACCGAGAATCGATGATCTGTTTGATCAACTGCAAGGAGCTCGATTCTTTTCCAAGATCGATTTACGCTCAGGATATCATCAACTGAAAGTACAGGAAGAAGACATTCCTAAAACTGCTTTCAGAACAAGGTATGGTCATTATGAATTTACAGTCATGCCATTTGGTTTAACCAATGCCCCAGCCGCATTTATGGACATGATGAACAAAATATGTAAACTATATCTGGATAAATTCATAATTGTCTTTATAGATGATATTCTTATTTACTCTAAGAGTAAAGAGGAACATGCAGTGCATCTGCATACACTTCTGACATTGTTAAGAAAGAAGAAGCTTTATGTTAATTCTCAAAAAGTGAATTTTGGTTACAATAAGTACAATTCCATGGAAATCTAGTTAATCATGAAGGAATTCATGTGAATCCCACAAAAATCGAGGCGATTACGAAATGGAAAGTCCCTGAATCACCAACGGAGGTGAGAATTTTTCTAGGACTAGCAGGTTATTATAGACGATTTATCCGAGATTTTTCTAGAATAGCCATTCCTTTAACAAAACTGACCTGTAAATCAGTTAAGTTTGAATGGGGACCAAAACAAGAAGAAGCTTTTAGAATTCTTAAGCAAAGATTAACCAACACACCCATACTCGCGTTACCAGAAGAAACTGAAGACTTTATAGTCTACTGTGATGCTTCTAAGTTAGGTTATGGATGTGTGTTGATGCAACATCAAAAGGTTATAGCCTATGTCTCTAGACAACTTAAGAATCATGAAGAGAATTATACAACCCATGATCTAGAATTAGGAGCCATAATTTTTGCCCTTAAAATTTGGAGACACTATCTTTACGGAAGCAAGTTTACCATTTTCACCGATCATGCGTTACGGAATCCTAAATCGATCGTGTAGGGTAATAGCAGGGTTATAGTACTTACAACAAGGTAGAGCTTCGCTTTATAGTGGGTATTATGCCCGAGTAGAATTTCTACTATTAGAGAATTTGAGAGAGATTTCGAGGAATGAACAAATGAGCCTGAGCCCTCCATTTATAGGCTGCTCGGCCACTTGGTCGCGCCTCGCGAAAGTGAAGGATAAGGCCTTCGCGGCCCGCGAGAGACCACATGTCGCATATATCTTTGCTGAGTCAACGTGTAGGTCCGGTGAGTCATGTGCCACGTGGCACTATGCCTTGTCCGACAAACAAAGGCAGTCACGCCCCGCGACAGACCAAGGGGGTCTTGGTCGCGGCCCGCGAGCGATACCCAAAATTCGTTTTTCTTGATTTTTATAAATTCAAGGGTATTTCAGGCTCGTTTCTCGTGTACGGGGTATATTTAGGTTCGTCTACGGTTACGTTAAGGGTTCTAGGAGGGTTGTTATATCCTCCCCACCTTGTTATAGATCTTGTCCTCGATGTCTACTGGAACAGGTGTGGGTGTTTCCTCTTCATTTCTGACTCGAGTTCCCAAGTGTATTCTGGTCCTCTCTTGGAATCCCATTTTACTTTGACCAGAACTAGTCTCTTGTGTTTGACATTCTTGATCTTTCTATCATCAATCTGAACGGGTTTCTCGATAAACTTAAGTTTCTCATTTACCTCTATGTCCTTAAGAGGTATTACTAATGATTCGTCTGCTAAGCACTTTTTAAGATTACATACGTGAAACACATCATGTATTCCTGCCATTTCCTCTGGCAGTTGTAGCTGATAGGCTACAGGTACTATTCTTCTAATAATCTCAAAAGGTCCAACATACCTGGGGCTTAGTTTTCCTGTTTTGACAAATCTAATACTTGAAATTCTAATGGTTTACGTATGTTATCTGCATAACTCTTTTGACGATCTCATGCTGCTTTTAGTCTTTCCTTGACTTGAATTATCTTATTTGTTGTTTCTTGTACTATCTCTAGTCTAGATAATTGCTTTTCTCCAATTTTTGCCCAACAGACTGGAGTTCTGCACTTTCATCCATAAAGTGCTTCAAAAGGTGCAGCATTAATGCTCGAATGATACCTGTTATTGTAGGAAAATTCTATTAATGGTAAATGATCATCCCAATTTCCTCTGAAATCAATTACACAGGCTCTTAGCATATCTTCCAATGTTTGTATTGTCCTTTCGCTTTGTCCATCTGTGTGTGGATGATTAGTTGTGCTTAGATATAACCTGGTTCCCATGGCTTTTTGGAAACTTGTCCAAAATGAGAAGTAAAATGGCTATCTCTATCAGATACAATAGATAAAGGAATTCTATGTAATGAAACTATTTCATTTACATAAAGTTTGGCTCACTGTTCCATACTGATAGTTTCCTTCATTGGTAAGAAATGAGCAGATTTGATCAATCTGTCTACAATCACCCAGATTATATCATTTCCTTTTCTTTTTTTTTTTTGGGTAATTTAGTAACAAAGTCCATTGTTATGAATTCCCATTTCCATATTGGTATCTCTAATTTTTGCAATAGTCCTGAGGGTTTCTGATGCTCAGCTTTAACTTGTGAACAAGTTAGACATTTAGCAACGTAGTTAGCTATATCCTTTTTCATTCCTCTCCACCAGAAATTCTTCCTTAAATCTTGATACATCTTATCACTTCCGGGATGTATCGTATACTTAGACTTATGAGCTTCTTTTAGAATTCTGTGGCGTAGGTTTCCTTGTATAGGGATCCACATCCTTTTCTTATGGAACTTCCAAAATGCATCTGTTCCTTGTTCTAATTCGTTAATCATTCCTTTTAACTTTCAGCATCATCCTTGATTGTTGTTTCCTGTACTTCTCTAATTTGCTCATTTAAATCTACTTGTAGATTTAACCTGAGAGAACGTACTCGTTTCGGCTTTTCAAGATACTTTCGACTTAAAGCATCAGCTACTACATTAGTTTTTCCAGCATGGTACTGAATCTCACAATCATAATCACTAATAATTTTCATCCAACATCTCTGTCACATATTTAATTCTGCCCAAAAATATATCTTAAACTCTTATGATCGGTGAAGACAACAAATTTATTTCCATATAAATAGTGTCTCCAAATCTTAAGGGCAAAAACTATGGCTTCTAACTCTAGATCATGGGTTGTGTAATTCTTTTCATGATTCTTAAGTTGTCTAGAGGCATACGCTATAACCATCTGACGTTGCATCAACACACATCCATATCCTAACTTAGACGCATCACAATAGACTATATAGTCTTCAGTTCCTTCTGGTAATGCGAGTATGGATACGTTGGTTAACCTTTGCTTAAGAATCCTAAAAGCTTCTTCCTGCTTCGGTCCCCATTCAAACTTAACTGATTTGCAGGTCAGTTTAGTTAATGGAATGGCTATTCTAGAGAAATCTCGGATAAACCGTCTATAATATCCTGCCAGTCCAAGAAAACTGCGTACTTCTGTTGACGACTTAGGGACTTTCCACTTAGTAATCGCCTCGATCTTTGTGGGATCCACATGAATTCCTTCATGATTAACTAGATGTCCAAGGAATTGCACTTCTTGTAACCAAAATTCACATTTTGAGAATTTAGCATAAAGCTTTTCTTTTCTCAATAATGTCAGAAGTGTATGCAAATGCGCTGCATGTTCCTCTTTACTCTTTGAGTAAATTAGAATATCATCTATAAAGACAATTATGAATTTATCCAGGTATGGTTTACATATCCTGTTCATCATGTCCATAAATGCGGCTAGGGCATTGGCGAAACCAAATGGCATGACGGTATATTCATAATGACCGTACCTAGTACTGAAAGCAGTTTTAGGGATATCTTCTTCCTGTACTTTCAGTTGATGATATCCTGAGCGTAAATCGATCTTAGAAAAGAAGCGAGCTCCTTGAAGTTAATCGAACAGATCATCGATTCTCGATAGTAGGTACCGATTCTTAATCAAAACCTTTTTCAAGTCTCGATAATCAATGCACATACGCATCGATCTGTCTTTCTTCTTAACGAACAACACTGGTGCTCCCCATGGTGATGAACTTGGTTGTATAAAACCTTTGTCAAGAAGTTCGTCCAATTGTTTCTTCAGATCCTGCATCTCCCTTAGTGCTAATCGATAAGGTGCTTTGGCAATTGGTGTCGTTCCTGGTATTAGGTGAATTCTAAATTCAACCTCTCTATCAAGCGGTAATCCAGGTAACTTTTCTGGAAAAACGTCTGAGAATTTAGATATTACAGGAATATCTTTTAATTCTTTTCCTTTAGTATTAATGATTACAGAAATCATATATACTATTCCTCCCGTCCTTTCATAACGTGCAGCTTTCATCATAGAGATGAACTTTCTTGATCTGTTTGGCTTATCTCCTTTGATTGTGATCTATTCACCTGTTGGGGTACTAACTTGTACTGACTTTTGATCACATAAAATACTAGCACGATTGGCTACCAACCAATCCATTCCTAATACAACATAGATTCCAGCCAGATTCATTGGGTAAAGGTTAGCAAAGAAAAGATGTTTCAGGATTTCAATTCTTGCTCTCTGCAAGATTTCACTTATCTTAACGGATTCTCCGTTGGCTGTCTCTACCAGACAATCTTGTTGAAGTTTGACTAAGGGTTGGTCAAGAAGTTTGTAGAAAGAAGTATTGATAAAACGTTGGTGTGACACCCCGTTGAAATGTTCTCACTTCCACTAGCTTGACAGTGACTGCCTTAACTTTCGGGACGAAAGTTCTTAAAACTTGGGGATAATGTGACACTTCGGGTTTCCCCGAGCAACCTCATTGTTTAGCTCTATGTGTACATCTACTACTAAATGAAGATTTGCGAATTATCTTGAAGTATTATGTGATGCTTGTGTTAAACTATGTGTATGTAAATATATATATATATATATATATATATATATATATATATATATATGTGTGTACGTATAAGTGAACCGAGACCATGAACCCGACTCGAGACCACTCGGTCTCGAGTGAACGACTGGGCCGGTTGGGCCGTGCACCCCTAAAGCCCATTCGGAACCCATTAGAGTGTACAAACCTTAGAACGGGTATAAAACCCATGCCCAAACCAACCTTCTCTCATTTTGATATTTCCATCATTCTCCCCACACTCTCCTACACACACACACTCTCTCTCTCTCTCACTAAAACCCTAAAACACCACCACAAACCTCCTCTCATCTCCCTCTCTCGGATTCAACCAAGACTCTCGGATCAAGCTTGATATCATCACTCGGAAGTTGGTTCATTGATTCATCATACCCTCAACTTCTAACCGGTTAGTGCCTTGTAGTTGTTTGGTTATAATGGATGATAAGTGATAAGTATACATCAATCGGTTAGTGTTTTTAGATGCTCACTAGGTACTTATGTTACTTGCTTGATTGGTTAAATGATGAATGAGATATGAACTATTGTACTTTGAATGATTGATGATGCTTATCACCATCCGATTCATGATGATAAAATAAGGCAAATATTGTGTTTAATGATTGTCTTGATACTTGGTATATGTGTCACATAATTCTTGTTCACAAATCTCGTGTTATAAGTTGTAGAACTAAGGTTATATGCACGTGCCTTGAAGATTAAGATGAATGATAAAACCCTAGTGTTGAAATACATGACTATGCTATGAATTTTTGAATGAGATTTCAACATGATAAAAACCCTAATGATTAACAAGTTTGAATGTGTTATGAATATTTGATAAATGCTTGTTTGATCCGTTTGAATTTGGATTTAGGCAAGAAAACATGTTAGTAAAATACTATTGGATAGTACATAAAATCATGCACATGAAATCCTATTGGTTAGTACATGTCTTGGCTGGCATTCTAGAAACAACAATGTTGGAGTCGAAACCTTCGGTCTCGACTCGAGACCATCGTGTTACAACTCGAGACCCCTGGTCTCGACTCGAGACCATGTCCAAGTAACTCAAAACAGATTTCAGGGAGTCGAGACCACCAAGGTCTCGACTCGAGATCTTCCGATTGCGAGTCGAGACTGGACTCGAGATCCCTAAGGTTGCGACTCATACCTGCACTACTCGAGACTACTCCACTACAACCCGAGACCATTTGGTTACGACTCGAGATCTCTCGGTCTCGACTGGAGACCACCTTGTCTCGAGTAGGCTACTGGTCTCCGTTATTGGGCCTAAGTGCATGGGCTGTTCATGTATGATTACTGATGGACTGGACTACGTGTTAATTGTTACTGTTAGACTGTACCATTATAAGAGCAGGCCCAAGAACCTTGTGTGTTAAGTATGCTATGTGTTAGATACGTGTATAATATATGTGATTTCTCTGTACCCAACCTGACCTATACTGGTAACCATATTAGGACGTGGTGACCAGCATACTTGACCAAGTAAACTGTCTACCGAGCAACCCAAGGTGAGTTCACACACAAAAAGCATGCGTCCCAGGGAGGGACACGAACAAAATCAAGAACAACTTCTAAACTACTATTTCCGGGGGAAAAATGCGTTTGGGTATTATTTATAAATCACAACTAGCAAAACTAAACGAATCTCTATCATTTAAAGTCCCTGCTCACAGTACCGATTAATCGCCGGGGGCGAACGGGTTATTAGTTGATAGCGCTATTAGGTTTGACAACCTCACACCGTGACCGGGGGAGATCGGGCGTGAACTAGTAGACCTTGCATCTCGGTCAATGACGATAGACATTGACCTGGGGCACAAAAATCTTCTCGTCAACAGTTTCGGTAACATCAGTTTAGTAGCTTTCATATGGGGTAGCTCCCCATGTCGTGATTATAAATGCTTTATCTAAACAACCTACGTTTTTGAAAAGTTAAAACTGGACCCCTCGTGAACTCGCCAACATTTTTGTTGACATCCTACTGCATGCTTTGCAGGTACCCAGTAACTCAGGAGCTTGCGGCTTGGGGAAGTGTAGTGGTCGTCTAAACCCGTGTGTTGGGTTCTAAATAAATCTTGAACTACGAACTTTGTTTAAACTGTTTTGCCTATGCTTCCGCGACTTACTTAAACTGCTATTTGAAGTTAATCTTTTGAACTTAAAACTATGATGTATTGCTAACTATTATGGTTGGCGATCATTTTCACTAATTACTAATGTTCGGTGTAATTGGTGGCTGGATCCTGGTCAGTCACGCCTCCAAGCGGTGGTACTCCGCATGTGGAATTTGGAGGTGTGACAGATTGGTATCAGAGCCATTGGTTATAGTGAACTTGGTTTTAAAAAGAAGAAAGTCTTTTTGAGAAAAACCAGACTATAACCCGTGACTCGTGACGACACTACACTCCAAGGGCAAGACTTAGCTTATTAGACCTCATAGCTCGGACTTGTGTTTACTTGATTGTTTATCTTATGTTGACTGCTCTACTATACATGCTAATGTGCCTAATTAGATAGATACACATCCCTCTTCTATCTCATTCTCGATACATTACGACATCACACTCATACTGTGTTTTCTGGCTATGAAGACAATGAGTGGACGCGGAAGAGGAAACGTTAACATGACTCAGGCTCAGTTCACCAACTTGCTCAACACGGTGGCTGCAGCTTTCGCAGCTTACCCTGGAGGTAAACTCGTTACTTTAGGACGTTTAGATCCTACCCCCACATCGTCTTTTCACCTCTAAGCCTATTCGCTTCACTTCTCACGACAGGTCAGCCTGCGCCTGCGCAGCCACGTGTTTGTACTTTCAAAACCTTCATGGATGGCAAGCCTCTCCCTTTCAACGGCACTGAGGGTGCCATAGGCCTTCTGCACTGGATTGAAAAGGCCGAAGCTGTCTTTGCTGTCTGCGAGTGTCCCCCTGCTAATTGGGTTAAGTTCGCAACTGGTACGCTTGAAGGAAACGCGCTTTCATGGTGGAAAGCACAGATTCACATGCTTGGTCTGGAAACTGCTAATGCTACTGCGTGGGAAGATTTCAAGGACATGATCAAAGAAGAGTAGTTTCACAGGGATGACATCCACAAACTCGAGAATGAGTACTATGAGCTCAAGATGGTTGGGTCAGAGATTGAGACCTACACCAAGCAGTCCAACGACTATGCTGCACTTTGCCCAAACATGTCCCGACCTATGTATCAAAGGATCAAATTGTACATCAAAGGCTTGGTCCCAGAAATCCGAAGCCATGTGACCTCAGCCAACCTCAATACCATACAGCCCGTGATTCGTCTTGCTCATAAACTCACCAATCAGGCTGTGGAGGAGGGCAAGTTGCCCAAGAGGATCAGTGCTACTGCGGGAACCTCTAGTGACAACAAACGAAAGTGGGATGGAAATCAGAGCAAGGATGTTAACTCTACTCAGGCCACAGCCCAGCAAAGGAAAACTGAAAGCAACAAGGGCCCTCAGCAGCAGGGCGGCTATCAGGGCCATCTCCCCAAATGTAACAAGTGCAATCGACATCACAATGGGCCCTGTGCGAAGAACAAGTGCCAGCGGTGCAACAAGATGGGGCATGAGGCCAAGGATTGTAGGAGCCCTCATCCCGCAAGGCAGAATCAACCACAGCAGCAGCAGCATCATGGGAACATCAAGGGTTGTTTCCAGTGCGGAGCCGAGGGGCACATTAAGAAGAATTGTCCCTAGTTAAACCAGAACAACCACAACTAGGGTGCGGGAAATAACAACAACAACACCAACAATGCTGGGAATGGTGCAAGAGGAAGGGCTTTTGTGATTGGAGCTGGAGAAGCGAGGAATGACCCCAACGTTGTAGCGGGTAAGTTCCTACTTAATGATCGTTATGTTTCCGTACTATTTGATTCCGGAGCAGATGCTAGTTATGTATCCCTACGTATTAGTAAGAAACTTAAGTCCACTCTTACGCCGTTAAGCTCTAAGCACATCGTTGAAATAGCTAATGGTAGAAACCTCGAGGCTTCACACGTAATTCGTAACTGCAAATTAGAGTTGTCTGGTCAGACCTTCTGTATCGATCTCTTCCCCATCATTCTCGGAAGCTTCGACGTCGTTATTGGTATGGATTGGTTATCCAAGCATCGAGCCGAAATCCTCTGCCAAGAGAAAGCTATTCGTATTCCCCGTCCTCCTGGCAAGCCCCTTATAGTTCAAGGCGACAAAAGCGGAGAAGTCACAGGCATCATTTCATTCTTAAAAGCCCAGAAGTGTTTACGAAAGGGGCACACTACTATCTTAGCACTTGTTGCCGACACACAGAAAAAGGAAAGCAGGATTGAAGATTTTCCTATTGTACGCGACTATCCTGAGGTATTTCCTGAAGAACTACCCGGACTCCCTCCTCACCGTCAGGTCGAATTTCAAATCGAGCTAACCCCCGGAGTAGCGCCTATAGCTCGTGCACCTTACCGTCTAGCCCCCGCATAACTCAAGGAACTTTCTACTCAACTACAAGAACTTCTGGAAAAAGGTTTTATCCGTCCTTGCTCATCACCCTGGGGAGCCCCGGTGCTCTTTGTCAAAAAGAAGGATGGCACATTCCGAATGTGCATTGATTACCGCGAACTGAACAAGGTTACCATCAAGAATCGTTATCCACTTCCCCGTATCGATGATCTGTTCGACCAGCTGCAAGGGTCGAGCTATTATTCCAAGATCGATCTACGATCGGGCTATCACCAGCTGAGAGTCCGCGATGAGGACGTCTCTAAGACTGCTTTCAGAACCCGCTATGGTCACTACGAATTCCTTGTCATGCCTTTCGGAATGACCAATGCACCTGCGATCTTCTTGGATCTCATGAACCGAGTGTGCAAACCCTACCTCGACAAGTTCGTAATTGTGTTTATTGACGACATCCTTATCTACTCGAAGAGTCAAGAGGAGCATGAACAACACCTGCGTCTTATTCTCGAACTCCTTCGCAATGAACAACTGTATGCCAAATTCTCGAAGTGTGATTTCTGGCTTAGAGAAGTCCATTTCCTTGGGCACATAGTCAATCAGGATGGGATTCATGTTGACCCTGCTAAGATCGAATCCATTAAGAATTGGCCTACACCTAGGACTCCGACCGAAGTTCGCCAATTCTTGGGATTGGCAGGATACTATCGAAGATTTATCAAGGGATTTTCTAAGATTGCTCAACCACTCACGACCCTCACTCAGAAGGGTGTTGCTTACAAATGGAGTGATGCTCAGGAATCTGCCTTCCAGGAACTAAAGAAGAACCTCTGTAGTGCTCCTATCCTTTCCTTGCCTGAAGGTACCGACGACTTTGTTGTTTACTGCGACGCTTCTATTCAAGGGCTTGGTTGCGTGTTGATGCAACGCGAGAAGGTTATTGCTTACGCTTCGCGATAACTCAAGATCCATGAAAGGAACTACACGACACACGACTTAGAATTCGGAGCTGTGGTTTTTGCGCTCAAGATTTGGAGACATTATTTATACGGTACCAAGTGCACGATTTACACCGATCACAAGAGTCTCCAACATATAATGGGACAAAAGGAGTTGAATATGCGGCAACGCCGATGGGTCGAGCTTCTAAACGACTACGAGTGCGCAATTAAATACCATCCGGGCAAGGCTAATGTGGTAGCCGATGCCCTCAGCAGGAAGGAAACCAAGCCTAAGCGTGTCCGTGCCTTACAGCTCACCATCCACTCGAACCTCCCTAAGCAAATCCAAAACGCTCAGGTCGAAGCATTGAAAGCCGAGAACATCAGGGCTGAGTCCCTGCGAGGATCAAGGAAACGGCTAGAACAAAAAGAAGATGGTGCTTACTACGTAAACGGGCGTATATGGGTCCCACTTTATGGGAATTTGCGCGAGCTTGTAATGGATGAAGCCCATAAGTCCCGTTACTCAGTACATCCTGGTTCGGATAAGATGTACCACGACTTAAGGACTACATACTGGTGGCCTGGCATGAAAGCCCACATAGCAACCTATGTCGGAAAGTGTTTGACTTGTGCAAGAGTCAAGGCTGAGTATCAGAAACCATCGGGCCTACTCCAACAACCGGAGATCCCACAGTGGAAATGGGAGCAAATTTCCATGGATTTTGTTACCGGCTTGCCTAGGTCTCAACGTGGAAATAACACCATCTGGGTGATAGTGGATCGATTAACTAAATCTGCCCACTTTTTGGCTATTAAAGAAACGGACAAGTTCTCTACCTTAGCAGAGGTATACTTAAAGGAAGTGGTTTCGAAGCACGGAGTGCCAACCTCTATTATTTCCGATCGAGACGCGCGTTTTACTTCTGAGTTGTGGCAAGCTATGCACAAATCTTTTGGCTCACGCTTAGACATGAGCACCGCTTATCATCCACAAACGGATGGGCAATCGGAACGCACCATCCAAACCCTCGAAGACATGCTTAGGGCGTGTGTGATCGATTTTGGCAACAATTGGGAGAAGCACCTACCGTTAGTGGAATTCTCCTACAACAACAGCTACCACACCAGCATTTAGGCAGCACCCTTTGAGGCATTGTACGGTCGTAAATTCCGATCGCCTCTCTGCTGGGCGGAGGTTGGTGACAGCCAGATCACAGGCCCGGAACATGTAGTAGACACTACAGAAAAGATCGCCCAGATTAGGCAACGCATGGCGGCAGCTCGTGACCGTCAGAAGAGCTACGCTGATAAGGATAGGAAACCGCTATAGTTCCAAGTTGGTGACCGGGCTCTACTTAAAGTCTCACCCTGGAAGGGTGTGGTTCGTTTTGGAAAACGGGGCAAGCTTAATCCGAGATATGTCGGACCCTTTGAAATTACCGAAAAGATCGGTAGGTCGCTTACAGGTTGAATCTGCCTGAAGAACTGAGTGCTGTACACAACGTCTTCCACGTGTCTAATCTGAAGAAGTGTCTGTCAGATGAAACACTCATCATTCCTTTCAAGGAACTCACTATTGACGAACAGCTACACTTTACTGAGAAACCGATTGAGATCACGAATCGTGAGATCAAAACCCTCAAACGTAGCCAGATACCTCTCGTACGAGTTCGTTGGAACTCGCGCCGTGGCCCAGAGTTTACCTGGGAGCGGGAAGACCAGATGAAGCGCAAGTATCCCCAGTTGTTCCCAAATGAAACTCCCAGCACTGAAGCTACAACCGAATTTCGTGACGAAATTCCAAACTAACGGGGGGATGATGTGACACCCCGTTGAAATGTTCTCACTTCCACTAGCTTGACAGTGACTGCCTTAACTTTCGGGACGAAAGTTCTTAAAACTTGGGGATAATGTGACACTTCGGGTTTCCCCGAGCAACCTCATTGTTTAGCTCTATGTGTACATCTACTATTAAATGAAGATTTGCGAATTATCTTGAAGTATTATGTGATGCTTGTGTTAAACTATGTGTATGTAATATATATATATATGTACATATAAGTGAACCGAGACCATGAACCCGACTCGAGACCACTCGGTCTCGAGTGAACGACTGGTCCGGTTGGGCCGTGCACCCCTAAAGCCCATTCGGAACCCATTAGAGTGTACCGACCTTAGAACGGGTATAAAACCCATGCCCAAAGCAACCTTCTCTCATTTTGATATTTCCATCATTCTCCCCACACTCTACTACACACACTCTCTCTCTCTCTCTCTCACTAAAACCCTAAAACACCACCACAAACCTCCTCTCATCTCCCTCTCTCGGATTCAACCAAGACTCTCGGATCAAGCTTGATATCATCACTCGGAAGTTGGTTCATTGATTCATCATACCCTCAACTTCTAACCGGTTAGTGCCTTGTAGTTGTTTGGTTATAATGGATGATAAGTGATAAGTATATATCATTCGGTTAGTGTTTTTAGATGCTCACTAGGTACTTATGTGAATAATGGTGTTACTTGCTTGATTGGTTAAATGATGAATGAGATGTGAACTATTGTGCTTTGAATGATTGATGATGCTTATCACCATCCGATTCATGATGATAAAATAAGGCAAATATTGTGTTTAATGATTGTCTTGATACTTGGTATATGTGTCACATAATTCTTGTTCACAAATCTCGTGTTATAAGTTGTAGAAGTAAGGTTATATGCACGTGCCTTGAAGATTAAGATGAATGATAAAACCCTAGTGTTGAAATACATGACTATGCTATGAATTTTTTAATGAGATTTCAACATGATAAAAACCCTAATGATGAACAAGTTTGAATGTGTTATGAATATTTGATAAATGCTTGTTTGATCCGTTTGAATTAGGATTTAGGCAAGAAAACATGTTAGTAAAATACTATTGGATAGTACATAAAATCATGCACATGAAATCCTATTGGTTAGTACATGTCTTGGCTGGCATTCTAGAAACAACAATGTTGGAGTCGAAACCTTCGGTCTCGACTCGAGACCATCGTGTTACAACTCGAGACCCCTGGTCTCGACTCGAGACCATGTCCAAGTAACTCAAAACAGATTTCAGGGACTCGAGACCACCAAGGTCTCGACTCGAAATCTTCCGATTGCGAGTCGAGACTGGACTCGAGATCCCTAAGGTTGTGACTCATACCTGCACTACTCGAGACCACTCCACTACAACCCAAGACCATTTGGTTGCGACTCGAGATCTCTCGGTCTCGACTCGAGACCACCTTGTCTCGAGTAGGCTACTGGTCTCCGTTATTGGGCCAAAGTGCATGGGCTGTTCATGTATGATTACTGATGGACTGGACTACGTGTTAATTGTTACTGTTAGACTGTACCATTATGAGAGCAGGCCCAATAACCTTGTGTGTTAAGTATGCTATGTGTTAGATACGTGTAGAATATACGTGATTTCTCTGTACCCAACCTGACCTATACTGGTAACCATATTAGGACCTGGTGACCAGCATACTTGACCAAGTAAACTGTCTACCGAGCAACCCAAGGTGAGTTCACACACTAAAAGCTTGCGTCCCAGGGAGGGACACGAACAAAATCAAGAACAACTTCTAAACTACTATTTTCGGGGGAAAAATGCGTTTGGGTATTATTTATAAATCACAACTAGCAAAACTAAACGAATCTCTATCATTTAAAGTCCATGCTCACAGTACCGATTAATCGCCGGGGGCGAACGGGTTATTAGTTGATAGCGCTATTAGGTTTGACAACCTCACACCGTGACCGGGGGAGATCGGGCGTGAAATAGTAGACCTTGCATCTCGGTCAATGACGATAGACATTGACCTGGGGCACAAAAATCTTCTCGTCAACAGTTTCGGTAACATCAGTTTAGTAGCTTTCATATGGGGTAGCTCCCCATGTCGTGATTATAAATGCTTTATCTAAACAACCTACGTTTTCGAAAAGTTAAAACTGGACCCCTCGTGAACTCGCCAACATTTTTGTTGACATCCTACTCCATGCTTTGCAGGTACCCAGTAACTCAGGAACTTGCGGCTTGGGGAAGTGTAGTGGTCGTCTAAACCCGTGTGTTGGGTTCTAAATAAATCTTGAACTACGAACTTTGTTTAAACTGTTTTGCCTATGCTTCCGCGACTTACTTAAACTGCTATTTGAAGTTAATCTTTTGAACTTAAAACTATGATGTATTGCTAACTATTATGGTTGGCGATCATTTTCACTAATTACTAATGTTCGGTGTAATTGGTGGCTGGATCCTGGTCAGTCACGCCTCCAAGCGGTGGTACTCCGCATGTGGAATTTGGGGGTGTGACAGTTGGTTTGCACCAGAGTCAAACAATACCTTGGGAAATATGTTATTAACTAAGAGCGTACCGGCAATCACATCCGGAATCATTTTGGCTTCCTCAGCTGTCTTAATAAATGCTCTGGCATTTTTCTTAGGCGCTTCAGTTGTCTTAGCCTTGTTGGTTGTGGCTAGAGCTAGTTTCGGATAGTTCGGTTTGATGTGACCAGCCTCTCCGCAATTGTAGCATATCCTGGTACTAGCTTTTCTCCTACAATCTTCTTCCTTATGTCCTGGGTACTTGTAAAAGTTGCAGACACAACACACTTTCCTGGGTGCTTCTTTTTACAGAACTTATAGTAGGGTGCAGAAGAACCTATTCCTTTTCCCCTGTTGGAATTACCAAAATGAAATTCCTGGGTAAGCTTTTGAGCTTGGTTCCTTCTCTGGTTTTCCTCTTGTGTACGCACCAATTCGTCAGTCAGGGTATTGGCTAGTTCTACTACTTCTTCTATTGTTTGCGGTCTAGCTGCCTTGACTACGTGTCTAATCTCACTAATTAATCCCCAAATATAATGAGAGATTAACAATGGTTCTGGTGACGCTAAGGTTGGCACTATCCTAGCATATTCGAAGAATATGGTAGTGTAACTTTTGTAGTCTATTCCAGTCATTCTTGGATTTAGGAACTTATTGGCGATTTATTCCTTTTCATTAGGAAGACATAATTTTCTTTCAACTATTTCCTTAAAGTTGATCCATTCCATATTATAAACTCTGTCACTTCCCCTAGATTGGAGAATAGTATTCCGCCATTCTAAGGCTTCATTTTTTGAAAAGATTAGAAGCAAACATAATCTTATCGTCATCTGCACATTTACTTATTTTATGACTGCTTCTGTCTTTTCTATCCAACGTAAGGCTGCAATGGCTCCTTCATTGCCTTAGAATTCGATTGGTTTGCAGGCAAAGAATTCTTTATAAGAACAACCGTATGAAGCGGTTCTTCTTCTTTTAGGAATTAGAGCTTGGATAATGGGTCCGTTATCATTCACACTGTGACTTGGTTCAGTGTGTTGACGTTTACTTTCATTTGCATATTTATTAATCTCTACTTCTTTAACAGTCTTGACAACATAAGGCATAGCATCTATAATTCCTTGTGCTACTATATGTTGGATGGCACTGTTATCTATTTGGTTTCCGTTATTCTCATTATTTCGTTGTCCATCTGAATTGTGAATATTTATCAAGTATTAATTATCACATAATAATTTGGTACAAATATTTACACACAATCACACAAATAATTTGATCAAAAACATCGATCATTGAGACTTTTACTCTTTCTATATATATGCGTCAAGTACAAACTATAACTGGAAATCAAATATACTAGTAGTTATGCATCCATATCTATTTTAGTCTATCTATAGATTTTTTTTTATCAAAATAAAAGATTTCACTGTTGGATCGATCGGTGACCCTAAATAGTCAGTATGAGTAGTTCATCGTTAAGTACAAAGGCGGAATCAAGGTAAAAGATGTCAACGCAGCTTGTTCCTTTCTAATTATCCTTTTATTGATCAATCCTGAGCTTTTTACAATTCAAATGACACACGAACAGCACCTAGTCTCAGAGAACATGACCAGATTTCGCTTCAAATGACACAACAACATGGGTATTTATAGAGGTGGAGATTTCTCTTGAACATGACATGAGGTTCAAGCGAGATCAGTGATTTCGCTTGAACATGTCAATGTCCATTTCAAACGAAATAACATGTGTTGATTTCGCTTGAACTGCACATTGACACTTTCAAGCGGAATCACCCACTTTAACACATAAAACCCTAATTTCTAACCCTGTTGTGTGCTCGTTTATCCTATCTAGACATAAGACTCGATTCAGACGAAGTTAACAGACACTAGGTGCACCAACAGACTCCCCCTTGGATGTTGACGAAGTCTTCGGCGTCGAGTCTTTAGTCTTTGTCTTTTTACAAATTGTCTTGACATTGTAAAAGCTCCCATCAATCTTCATCTTCAAACTTTAATCTTCAATCTCCCCTTTGAGTGTTGATCCAGAATTCTGACTCCCCCTTTCGCAGACTCCCCCTCTCGATAAGCTAGGGCTCGAATTCTGGTTCAAACTTTGAGATTTTCGTTGCCATGGAGAACCTGATTCCTGTTTCCCACACAATCTCTACATAAATATAAGATATATGACAATAACAGTTTCAATCCAAACTTACCATTCAACCTCATTTGATAGAATTTGCCAGAATTAGAAATCCACTTAAGTATTCAGGTCCAAATTAATGACCCTGATTACTCAATTTGTCTACCAAGTCCAACTTAATGACCTTGGTTGATCTGAGATAAATCACACTGACATATAGTTCAACTTTTTCTGAAAATTTACAAGTTTCAAATTAATGAACTTGCTTTAACTTATCAATTTCTCAAACTTATCATGTTAAGCTCACAAACTCATCCTTCAGCCCAGAAACTTCCTGCATCTGCTTCAATTCAAATCTGAAGATCAGCTTTCCACTTTGGTTTGTCGGAAAATAAAGCAGAAGTGTAAAATCTTTTTGAATTTTTAATAAAGCTTCTAAACTAGAAATGAAATACAGAAATAAAATGCAGTAAAAATAAACTATTTACAAACATATTTTTGGTGAGCGTGTTAGGGAATCATATCAGCTATTCGACAAGTCACAAGTACCGTTAAGCTTTAATTACATACTCAGAATTAAACAATTCACTTAGATTGTCGATATACTGGTCCACTTAAATTCTCACACACATTTCAATCTGTCCAGGATATGGATTTAGTGTTTTAGAGACTTAACTCATTCATGTGTCCCACCTCTTGAATATACTCCCGTATCCAGATCCCAATATTCAGTCTTACAGGTGAGTATACCACAGATGATATCTGTAAGGGAATTAATTATAAAACAGTACGAAACCGTGAGAGCTCAGGTCAGAACTACCGTTTAGCAGAGAGATGACGGTTCGACTTGGGTGTATCCCCTTTAGAGGATCTTTTTTACAACATCATTGATTAGCAATTTTATTGTCTCATCATTTTATGCTGAGGGCGGCGCTATATTTCAAGCATGCGGTAAAGTATTCTCCGGGGACTAGGCCATTGCTTCCGCAAAATCAGAAGTCCCGGGATAATACCCCAGATATGACTGAGTATAAAGACCTAGTATATCAGAAAGAGCGATCCTTCAAACAAGATTTCAGGGGTTACCTATATATCCAAGTAGTGTTCCCCACGAAATAAGTAAGTAAAGATTTAGGTTTATATCCTGAACAAACCTACTAAATGTGTAAAAACCTATCGGTACATCATCAGCGAGACTGTTTAACACATTTATACTTTCCATTTCTTTAGCGTACCGTAACTGTCAAGCCAATGTACTATGATTTTCCCTTTTTACAAAAGCTCTTTTCTGGTTTTCTATTGTTTTTGGATTTTGAAAATATCTCATGTTTTTGTATTTTTGTCATTTTTTATTGTTTTTGTATTTTCTGAAAATATTACCCTATACTCTCCCCCTAAATACCAAAACAAGTAAAAAATCGACAAACCATTGCAGATTGCTTCTCAACATCATCTACAATGTCTCCCTCATCAACGCCAAGAATCTCCTCCAACACCGATAAAAGCTTCATACCGTTCAGTTTTAGCAAATATTGAAAACGTGTTTTATCAAATGCTTTGGTATGTAAATCAGCTTTTTGCTCATCAGTGTGGATTTTCTCAATTCGTATCAACTTCTTCTCGAAACAATCGCGAATGAAGTGATGACGAATTTCAATGTGTTTGGTTTTAGCGTGATGTACAGGATTTTTAGTAATGTTAATTGTTGCCTCATTATCAACAAAGACAGGGGTGTTTAGAAATTGCAAACTGTAGTCGCGCATCTGTTGCTGGATCCACAAGATCTGAGTGCTGCAACTGCTAGCAGATACATACTCCGCTTCACATGTGGATAGAGCCACAGAGGTCTGCTTTTTGCATTGCCAGGTAACCAATCGTGGTCCGAAAAACTGGCACCCCGCTGTTGTTGATTTAGCATTAACTTTGCAGCATCTGAAATCGGAATCGGAATACCCTTCGAGCGTGAAATCGCCTTCTCTTGGATACAACAACCCCAACGATGGAGTTCCTTTCAGGTAGCGTAATATCCTTTTCACAATCACCATATGCGAAGCTCTCGGGTTAGATTGAAATCTTGCTGCGAGGCATGTTGGGTACATAATATCGGGTCTTGAAGCCGTCAAATACATCAGCGATCCGATCATGGAACGATACAACGTTTCATCTACCTTCTCTCTGGTGAGATCAGGGTTTATTCCATGGTTCGTCGCTAATGGGGTGGAAGCTGGAGTAGAACCTGACATCCCAAATTTCTCCAAGATATCATGAACGTACTTCGTTTGATGTATGAAAATTCCTTTGGGTAGTTGATCAACCTGCAGTCCCAAAAAGAATTTCATCTCACCCATCGATGACATTTCAAATTTCTAAAGCTTCAATTTCAAAGCTTGCGGAGTTGTAACTGGTTAATTTCAGATTGATACGCTCATTCTCAATCTTAGCTTCTTCAAACTGAAGCTTCAATTTAGCAATCTCATCCAGTTGTTGGTTGATTTGCTCTTCTTTGTATCTCAGAACTACAGTTAAATGCTCATTTTCTTTATTGGTTTTACCGTTTCTTTCATAAGAATCCTTTACCATTCGTTTTAATTTTTCAAATTTTTCTGAAAGTTGACGATTTTCAAGAATCAGCTTTTCATTCTCTTTCCTAATTCTTTGTATTTCAATTTTATCATTTTCAATTCTCTCAGTTAAATTTTTAGCTCGATCATTTGAAGCTTTTAGCATTTTATCACGGTCTAGAATCTGATCTTCAACCTTTCTGACTCTTATTGTCAGTTCTTCAACCTTAGTGTCACTAAGGTAAGTGAGTGTACTACAAAACTTGCAGTTTTTCATGCAAATTTTGCAGTCACTATCACCTTTGACTTTCTTAGCTGTATCACTTGTTGAACCGTTTGAACTGACCTTGCTTTTAGACTCAGTTTCAGACTTAGAGTCTACCTCAAGTTCCTTTGCAGCAAGCACTTTGTCAGCCATCTTTCCCAAGTTTTCAGCAGTGAATTCTTGAGAAGTATCGATAATCCCATCATTAATCTTCTTAGATTGCGACTTCTTCTCTGCCTCTTTTTCTTTTTCTTCTTTCTCTACAACTTTCTCTTCTTCACCTCCCCACCATTCTCTCTGTCTGGCTTCTTCTTCTTCAGCAAATTCCTCAATGAAAGCTTTTATACTAAGAGTTTTCGCATCAATAGCAATGTTTCCTTGAGGATCCAGATAACATTCTCTATTAGCATCCCATCTCTTTGCTCTCTTGCCTTCACTGAACACCCTAGATAATATCATCATCTTGAATTCTGCTTTCTGCTTTGATATTTTTGTTCTTCAGTTCTTGTGTCTTTGAAATGAACTTATTTTGCTACAAATGCATAGCCTACTGCATCTTCCTCCGGTAACACATCACTCCAACCGTATCCCTCATCATCATGAATAACAGCAAGAGCTCTTGATTTTTCTGTGGGGGTATCCTCAAGCTGCTTCATTCTGGGGGGTTCAGATTTGTTTTGATGGTAGATTGCTCTTTTGTAATAATCTTCACGGAATGGATTTACAGTATCATCAGCTGGAGCATTACGATACTCACGTTTAAAGTGTCCTTTTTGTTTACATCGGAAGCACGTGACCTTTGATTTGTCAAAGCCCAATTTGGTGGAAGGTCCGCCAATTGAATGTCTCCTAGTAATCTCCATAAATCGTTGCGCTCTTCGGACTGCACTGGCCATACACCACCTGATATCGATCAGTTCCATCTCTTCAGGATCTATTTGATCATAGTCCTCTTTAGTCAGGTTGGTGTTTCCAATCTTGCCCGCCACGAGACTCTCGTACGATTCTAACACCGACGCTAAGAACACCATCTGTTGTTTTGCTGACTCTTCACTGAAATTTTAAGCATTCTTCAGATCCACAGCAATGTTACATTGGAACAGATTCTTCGATGTAGATTGGCTTGGACTTGTTGAAGAAGATCCACTATGAAAACAACTTTGAAGAGTTTCTTGATTCACATTATTAGAACTTTCTGCAGAAAATGTTGTTCTTGGAGAACCAATCTTTGGTAGATTTCCTCTGTAGTACAACTCCACATTCTGCTGATAAGATTTCTTGATCTCCAACTCCTGACTCTCTAGTCTTTCGACAAGCAGATACACTATCAACTCTTCAGACTTAATTGTATTCTTCAGCATTAATGCAAAGTACTGCCAATCTTGTTCATTTGGCAACGAGTCGAACAATTTGTCAACCAACTCTTCTTGAGTATATACAATTTTGTATCTTGCCAGCTCCAATTTCAGATGCCCAAATCTCTCAATCATCTTGGAAACAGACTCGTTCTTTCGACAACCAAATAAATCAAACTCTTTTCTTAGCAGTTTCTTTTTGTTTTTTACTATCTCAGCACTGCCTACACACTTTACCCTCAGTTTTTTCCCAAAGATCCTTTGAATTTTCATATTCAATCAATGAAATTATTTCATCTCTCACAGACTGATGAATCAATGCGATGCACTTTTGTTCAGCTACATATCTTTCAATATCATCATTATCTGTTAGACTTTCACCAAAACGTTCTCCTCTAATGTAACCAATCTTTAAACTTTTCCAGCTTTGATATGCAAAGGCTTGAAGCTACTCGTCAAACCTTGTAACCCACCTAATTTAATCTTCTATTGCCAACAACTTTGGAGGTTTGTTATCCGTCCCATACGCACTCTCAACACTTAATGTATCCGAAAGAGTCTTTCTCGCACTCGGAGCTTTCTCATTTGTGTTGTGTGATGTGTCATTTGAAGTATCATCTCCACCGTTTCCAGCAAAAGCAAACACGTCACTGAATGGTTTCATGAACAAATCATCCATCTTTAAGTACCTGAAACAGTCAACAAACACTTAGACAAATTTTTGAAATTTTGAAAATTGCAATTTCAAGCGAAATCTGTTGAAGAGAAATAGCTTCAAGCGGAATAAGCTCTCAAGCGAAATCAGCTTTACAAGCGAAATATGCTTTTCAAGCGGAATAGCAATTAAAGTTCAAGCGAAATCAGGTCACTTGAAGCGAAAAAACTTATTTCGCTTGAACTTTCAAGCGAAATCTGAATTCAAGCGAAATCAGACAAACTCTTTCAAGCGGAATATGACCAAATATGTAATTCCGCTTGGAATTACACTGAAACTTTCAAGCGAAATAACTATGACATCAGCAAAATCGAACAGATTTTCAAGCAAAATTAATCGATTTTGTCAGATTTTGTTCGAATTAAGGTCTAAAACTTTCAGGGATTAGTTAACACTATGTTTCGCTTGATATGTGTAAGTTTTAAGCCATTTCAATCGTAAAATTTCATTCAAATCAGAAAAGAATAAGTAGAAGTGAAAGAATCCGGTAAAATCAAGCTAAATTGGTATGAACTCCTCGTCCTGAGCTCTGATACCACTTGTTGGATCGATCTGTGACCCTAAATAGTCAGTATGAGTAGTTCATCATCAAGTACAAAGGCGGAATCAATGTAAAAGATTTCAACGCAGCTTGTTCCTTTCTAATTATCCTTTTATTGATCAATCCTGAGCTTTTTACAATTCAAATGACACACGGACAGCACCTCGTCTCAGAGAACATGACCAGATTTCGCTTCAAATGACACAACAACATGGGTATTTATAGAGGTGGAGATTTCGCTTGAACATGACATGAGTTTCAAGCGAGATCAGTGATTTTGCTTGAACATGTCAATGTTCATTTCAAGCGAAATAAAGGTAGCAGTGGCGGTTTGGCTATTTGATTTAGGTTAGCAGGTATCGGGAATTGGTTTGCTTGGTTGGGTTCTAGCATTTGTTTGTCTGGGAATAAAGGTAGCAGTGGCGGTTTGGCTATTTGATTTAGGTTAGCATCTACTGATGTAGTGGCTAACATATGGAAATCGGCCAGCTGTCTATCTAGTTCTTCTTCCCAAGGTGGCCTATTGACTGTTTCCTGAGTTTGTGCATTCACCTCCCTATTAGCTCTGACTATCGTCCTCTGTTGTTGCAACTTCTACATTCTTTTTCTTCTCTAATGTGTTCCTCTTTTAAACTAACCTCTATTTTTAGTAGTAAAGGGTTCCTCATACTGTGCCTTAAATATAAATATCCCTTCCTTAGTATCGGCTGAGTATCCTGAGGGATTAGGTTGTGATGATGTTCCCTCATCTTTTGGTGAACTATCTATGTGACGATAAGCATCCGAAGTTCCTTGCTCACTCATACTGTAAACTAACAAATAGTCGAATAACGTAAAATCATATTTACACGTAAGTTCTTTCCTAACACAGAAATTAAAATTCAAGTGTCAGCAGAACACTTCTTTGGCTTAAACCAGTGGTTGTAGCTCTGATACCACTCTCTGTCACAACCCCCCGAACCCTACCATGGGAGCGGGTGCCGCGAGCTCAGATGGGTAGTATCGGTGTTTATTAATTTGGCAGAGGAAATGAGACATCAGCACCGTAGTTAGGAAATGTTTTCATCAGAGTAAAACACCAAACTTTTATAACAAATCTATGGGATAAAACCCAAGTTCATTTGACAGTACATTTGTAGGGATAAACCCTAATTATGGAAAACAAAAACTCCTTTTTATTTAGGTAACTTTTATAGCCACTTTTCCAAGTCTTCGGTGCTCTCCAGCTGGCTTCTATTTGGCTTTCACATTGTGTCACCTGAAACGCATTTTAAAAGCATTTTATCAACAAGAAATACTGGCAAGTACATTCCATTTTGGTAAAGCATCAGTTGTTTACACATTACAGTATTAAGGGCGATTACAATGTTTCTATCTACACAATTACTCGGTCAGTATGTATCACTCGACGGATCTGTGACTATGGTCATATCACACATTGGATACCCGTGCCCAATTGTGAAGGTTATCAAGTACTGTATACAAACTACATAATACTGGAAGCAATTATAGAATTACAAAGACTTAATCACTGTAATTGTATTTGAAAACATTTGAGGCTTTGGTAAAACATTTTAACTCACAAAAATGTACTTACAAAAAGATTTAAAAAGAAGAATGTACTCACATTGTTGACTTAGGTGATATTACTATAGCTTCCTGGTGATTCTCCTGGTTATTATCTACTAAAATTAATCAATGCACACGTGTTAGTAAAATAACCCAAATCACATTAACTGTACAACTCGAGACAGAACTCCAATGACTGAGTCAGGCAGAGCCTTGACATGCATTACGGAGTCCTAGATCAATCGGGTGTAACACGAGACAGAATTCCAACGACTGAGTCGGGCAGAGCCGACATGCGTTACGGAATCCTAAATCGATCGTGTAGGGTAATAGCAGGGTCATAGTACTTACAACGACGCAGAGCTTCGCTTTATAGTAGGTATTATGCCCGAGTAGAATTTCTACTATTAGAGAATTTGAGAGAGATTTCGAGAAATGAACGACTGAACAAATGAGCCTGAGCCCTCCATTTATAGGTTTCTCGGCCACTTGGTCACGCCCCACGAAAGAAAAGGCTAAGGCCTTCGCGGCCCGCGAGAGACCACGTGTCGCGTATAGCTTCGCTGAGTCAATGGGTAGGTCCGGTGAGTCATGTGCCACGTGGTACTATGCCTTGTCTGACAAACAAAGGCAGTCGTGCCCCACGACAGACCAAGGGGGTCTTGGTCACGGCCCGCGAACGACACCCAAAATTCGTTTTTCTTGATTTTTATAAATACAAGGGTATTTCGGGCTCGTTTCTCATATACGGGGTATATTTAGGGACGTCTATGGTTACGTTAAGGGTTCTAGGAGGGTTGCTATAAGTAGACTTGCTATGATGGTTTGTTTATTATGGTGTGTTGTTTTCTTGTTCGTAAATTGTTAATTTGTATGTTATTCTTAGTCTAAACCTTACGTTCTTAGTTCCGTTGGCAATCGAGATATCATGGGTGGGATTAGGATTGGATATTGATTAATTGGTCATCGGGTAACAACCTTGCATATTTCTAATCAGAGTACTTAGTTCCCTTTTATCACAACAAGTGACAACACATGAGCCATGTCTATGTGGTTCTTTATAGTGAATTTTAACATGAATGTCAAAGTAAACCGAAAACCTAGGATGGTCATTTGTTCCTAAACTGTTCACAAAAACCGATTCTTAATTTGCAATTTAATTAGTTAATCTTAGTTGTTAAAATCAAACAATCCAAATCCTTTAGTTTACATTTCAGCAATTTAGCTTAATTTAGTTAATTTATACATACATTTAGATAACGCATATTCCACAAACTCCCTGTGTTCGATACCCACTTACCGCTAGCTATCTAGTTGTTCATGACCTTCGTCAACACCTTTTCCCGATCTCATTTCTGGGCTAGGATGTACTAGTGCGACGAACGTTTAGGAGCCTGCAACGGATCTTAGAAGGAAGTCCTAAGAGCGAAACAACGAAGGAAATCCATTCCTATGTTATAATCAAGCTGTTATGGCACAACGACACAATGATTTGGTTCCATGTATGGAGCAACTAGCAAGGAAGAATCGACGACGTCATTCACATCCTCTCCATTCACGCATTTCTTTTTCCCACCTTAAGTGGCGAGACTTGTTCCCTCATCCAACTGATCATCTGGATTCTTGAAGCGTTCTAGTAGGCTTTGCACTACCCTATTCCTGTTTGCATACCTCAAATACAAGAAGCATACGCAGTGCATCCTTCTCATTGTAGTGCCAACAATTGTTTCGCATCCCTATCGATCACAACCTCATTTCTCTTAATTTCCTATTACATAGTTAATTCTTATTTGAGCTTGTCCTTATACCTCCGCATACCCCGACTAAGCAAATTGATATCCTTCTTATAAATCAACGGATTTGGAGACATGAGAGGACGAAGACACGAACCAGTCAACCCCCCGACGGGCACGGTGATCTAGACTCTTACCTTATCTTTGTTTGCAAGAGCTGTTATTCCTTGATGTCCTTTCTGACTTGTGTGAATCTTTTCGCTAGCTTTCGTATAAGCCATCATTATTGTTTAAGGCGGCATCCTCGTTTCTATCGTTCCTTTATCACGACACCCTCGTTTCTTTATATTGGAACCCTAGTCGGATTTCCCTCTGGTTAGGGAATTCTGCCAGCTCGACTCCCGGTCGGTGAACTTTTGAACCCTGAAAATAGCAACATATTGATTCAGTTACACTTTTAAGACATGTTTTCGCATTTTCACATTGAAACCACTCGACGATGCAAGCACTACTTCGGACTCACCCACACGACCTAAACCGTCCATTCGAACATATTGATTCAGTTACACCTT
This sequence comes from Helianthus tuberosus, assembly GCA_030545235.1. NCBI lineage: Eukaryota > Viridiplantae > Streptophyta > Magnoliopsida > Asterales > Asteraceae > Helianthus > Helianthus tuberosus. The sequence continues at coordinate 7,191,826 of CM060402.1, forward strand.
TTAAGAGATGTTTTCGCATTTTCACATTGAAACCCCTCGACGACGCAAGCACTACTTCGGACTCACCCACACGACCTAAACCATCCATTCGAACTCGATTACTTACCAATTTGAGAAATCACACTCCGTCAGACATTTCAGTAAACCTTAACTCCACAAACCTATACGACAAACCCTTTTTCTCTGGCTAGTTCTTGTTGTGCCAACCCTATCGACATAACACTCTTATCGGCAAACGATGTTCTTTACTTGAACCTCATACAACTTGTGTATGACCTGCTATATCTTTGGCCTTAGATAAACCCTTACTGCCGATCCTAGAACCTTTATGTTTTGCCTCAAGTTGAACGCATCGATTGCGGTTACCCTTATTGCATGTTTTCACATTTATTCCTGTTATGCTCCTCGAATTCTATGATTCTTATTCCACTATTTTGTGTAAATCACTGTCTACGAACGTTACTCGAGGAGCAACAAGCCATAGGTACCTCAGGTAGGAAGATATCACAAGCACTGAACTTCGAACTAGATTCATCCAATACGACTTCCTAGTCACGAGATTCAAATTTACCCTACCTTGACAGATTTGTCACTTTTTTTCATCAAATGACATTTAACCTGCATTTAGAACCAGTAAGAATCCGAGCGACTCCTACGCCCTGCCCTAAAACTTCTCCAATACAAACCGCATTATGCTAAGTTTTCAACGCACAACTTTTGACGTCGCAAAGCCCCCTTTTCTAGATCGTATACACAATCCTTCGTGGCTTAAACTTGATCGCAAATCCAGCAATTGAAAGGTAAGCTTTGAGGCGCTCCTATCCTACCCTATCATGTCCAATGCATTGATGAAATTACTGCTTGCAGCAGTACACCCATTCGAGTACTCAAATCACTAGCTGAAGTAACGCAAGGACAATCATTGCCTACATAGCTCGACAACGCAAGGTTGCGAGGAAACTACACCACTCACGATCTAGAATTGGGAACGGCAACCTCCATACTCGAGAAAGAGGAAAACCTTTTTAGCTAAGTCCATGCGGGGCATGGGTAAGTAGCTCGAACTCAAAAATGGCATCAGTTGGGTTGTGATGGATCAACCGACTAAAACTGCCCGTGTTTTGAAGTCAAAGTACAAGTTAAAGTCAAAGTCAAAGGAAGAAAAGATTGCTAAATGCGATCTGTAACTCCTTGCTTAATTATTGATTGTACTCCTTGACTTGTTAATCGGTTACTGTAGTTTATGTTACTTTAGTTGTATTATGTGGAGTAAATGAAATAATCGCAGTTTAATCGCTAATCTACTTAACGCTAATCTCATCGCAATCGCATCGCAACCTGAATCGCATGTTCTGGATATTGTTTTACGTATGTGTACTATTATGTGTTACCTGTGCGTGTTTATATTATGTTTGTGGTGATTAATCGAAAGCGCAGTCGCAACTCTATCGCATCGCAATCTCATCGCGAACTGAAAACGCAAGTTTATTTATGTTATTGTATGTTAGTTATGTTAATTGTGTAACTATTAATTAAATCTATCGCATCGCTTAATCGACACTCACTTAAACCCATCGCAACGCTCAACGCACGAAATGAAACGTTAAAATCCAACTCACTCGAACCATCCGATCGGACTGCCCTCCGATCGTACCACCACACCGCCTCATCTCTCCTCTCACCTATAAATAGCACCTGTCACATCACTGTTCATGTGATGTGACTGCTCTCGTTCGACCAGCACGCTTCTGGCTATTTTCTATCGATTCCTCGTGATTCTTGTAAGTTTCTACTCTAAATCTTGTACTTCTTTGATCTCCACAAACTTTCTCATCATTTTCACCATTAAATCTTAACTTTTAACCATGAAATCCATCCTATTTGGACTATTCATTGATGACGTCATATCGGGTTCTTATGAACTTCGAAGTATGATCTCATTCCGCCAAGAGCAACCCAGATCTAAGAGATTTCAACATGTTTAAAGAATGTTTTCATCATAATCTAAACATTTTCCAACTGATTTCCACTTTTCTTTAAAACTTCAAACTTTTTACTCAAAACCGATAGAATCTGAGCTCCTTCAGGCCCTCTACTCATTCTCTAGTGAAGTTGCCGGTTTGAGAACTGATTTCTATCAAAGAGACAACCGATTCACGGGTTGAACATGAACAACCATTAAGAATAGTTAATTGATCGGACGGGGTGATTCCCATCCGATCGGATGTCTTGGACTTGGAGGAGTTTCCGTTGTTTAACACGTTGTCATACCGTCTCGGCTAAACCGCAAAATTTTTAGACTTAACAAAATTTTGCAAGTTTCAACGATCAGGTCGCTGAACGAATTGTCATCCGATCGGATAGCCATCCATCGAACGACAATCCGATCGGATGACTTGTGGCTCTCAAATACTTAAACAATTTTGCAAACTTCAAGAAAACATTAGTTTACAACGAATAGTCATCCGATCGGATGACCATCCGGTCGAATGACTATTCTATCGAGAACCTAAAACTCTGAGATATTTCACTTGGAACGAATCGCCATCTGATCTAGCGACCATCCGTCTGGATGACCGTTCGATCGAACGACCTGAAAGGTAGAGATACTTCTCTCATTTTAAAATGCTACAACGAAAACTTCAAAGTCACATCATACACAAAATGTGACACTTGGGTCACTGGGACCATCAAACAAATACCAAGCCAATGAAATATTGTATTTCATACTTGGGATCTGTATAAATATGTGTATCTTTTGCACATATCAATTCTTGTTCGATTTCAAGCTCTAAATCGCTTTCTAGAAGGTTATACGCGCACTGATGCATAAATATAATCAGTTTAATGCAACGAACACTCCGGAATAGTGAAATAGGCTTAACATAATTTAAATAACCTTTACATAACTTAGAAATAAGTTTTGAAGGCTTTGGTATGGCAAAATCAAGTTAAATCGCTTACAGGGACTAAAGTTGACAAACTACGAAAGTATGCCAATTTGAACTGTAACAGACATTCTGGAACATGTCCATAAGTTAAAAATACCATAAATATCTTTTACATAGCTTAGAAATAAGCTTTGAGGGGTTCGGTGTGCTAAAATAAACTTTTGGGTCATTCAGGGACTAAAAGCGTCAAAAAGTGCACAAGTTTGCACTTCCGCGCATAACTTACGTTCTGAATACATCTGGACATTCAAAAATTTATGTAAGCACTAAAATATTTTATTTTAGTGTTTGGCATGAGAAAAATCCATTCGTCACGCAATTTGGATCGTTTTTCACGCTTATGCGCATTCCATCGTAATTAAGCGAACATCGCAACCGTACGACCAAACGAACCGACATCCGAGATGTTTTCAAGCATATTTCATGTTCCCTATGTCTTAACATCATTGTGGAGCTTGAAATTGGGATTGAAGGGTGTTAGAAATGCCGTTACGCAACGAAACAAGGTGCAGGGACTGAAACTGTAATTCTGCCAAATTTAATGGCTTACGGACCGTAAGCCATCACCCTTACGGTCCGTAAGGGGTCCCCAGAATAGCAGATCAGTTTAAACAGCTGTTGCCTCTTCAGAATAATGAGGGGCCAATTTGCACTTGCCTCTTCAGAATAATGAGGGGCCAATTTTGTGTACCATAAGGTTTCAACAAGTGTACGGATGAGATCAAAGCACGTTATTCGATAAACGATCCTAACGTTTCTAACATTCCTATAAATACCCAACCCACTCACTTACAAAACCCACAAAAATCTGATCTAATAATGCTCTAAGTTGAAGCCATTGCTTCATACCTGAGCTACTTGGATCAAGATTAGCTTGCGGGACCCTTTGTAAGTGTTCCTTCGTTCTTTTATCGCTTTTCGAGTCCGAAAGTCAAACTATGTTTGACTTTCTGCATTGACCAGTTTATGGTCAACACGAAGTTCGTTTGAACTTCATAACGTGAGCGTAATCACGATGGTTATAGTCCCTAGTGACTATACCTACTGATTACCACGCTATCTAGGCTCAGTGATGAGTCGTAGTTTCGGCCAAAATGGGTGTTATTGCGTATTGTGTAACCAAACTACTCTTAGGTATCAAAACCGTTTGTTTGGATACCAAACTTGTTTTCTAACTTAGTTAAGCATGTTTCAACATGCTTAGCTCGTCACTTTTAGTTTTGTGCTTGTCTAGGGTCGTAAGGGTAAGCGATCTAATCAATCGCTTATACTTTCGAACCCGACCCGTTTGGTCGATCATTAGGATCTGACCAAACACATTAGGTGACCATAGTTGTATAGGGAATAACCTTCTTAGGTTATACCTTATGGTCACGACGTTTAGTTAGTTGTATGATAGGTAGTTTATATGCCTTAGGTAAATTACCAAAATTCCCTTTTAACGCCAAAATTCATTTTAAGCATATGTAACATAACTTTTGGAATCTAAACTGATTTGGTAACAATATTAGACATGTTAAGGCATATTTCACTTATCATAGGGCTAGTTAGGCATTCCGAACGCGTTTTACGCGAACGACGCGTTAAAGTAGCATAAGCTACCTAAACGGGTCGTAATGGGTCGTAAGCACTTAGGATAGGTTTCATTGTAGTGTGTAGGCCTTGTTAAACCCTACTACATGAGTTCCCATACTCATTTGGTTTACGAGCCCTCATTCTATCCGATCCTCCAATATAGGTCCGGTTTATTAACATAGTTACCTATATTAGGTGCCGTTTGATTTCCGTGATCTCTAGCATTGTTTGGTTGTTACTCAAGGACAACTAAGCAATCTCAAGTGAGAAAATAGACCCCTCTTTTACTGTTTTCAAACTGTTTTGGGGTGAAACACATGTGCCTACTTGTTACTTTCGTGTTTCCATGTTTTCATATCATATGCTTGCTATGTTCATTAGTACATTATTAGTACATCGTTTTACATTACATTACATTTCATGCTATGTATGTCCATTGTGTGCATACTTAGTACATTGTTTTACATTACATTTCATGCTATGTATGTCCATTGTGTGCATACTTAGTACATTGTTTTACATTTCCTGCTATGTATGTCCATTGTGTCCATACTTAGTACATTGTTTTACATTACATTTCTTGCTATGTATGTCCATTGTGTGCATACTTAGTACATTGTTTTACATTACATTTCATGCTATGTATGTCCTTTGTGTGCATACTTAGTACATTGTTTTACATTACATTTCATGCTATGTATGTCCATTGTGTGCATACTTAGTACATTGTTTTACATTACATTTCATGCTATGTATGTCCATTGTGTGCATACTTAGTATATCGTTTTACATTACATTTCATGCTATGTATGTCCATTGTGTGCATACTTAGTACATTGTTTTACATTACATTTTGTTGCATATGCTCATCCAGCATATGAACACATTATATTACATTATGTGAACCATTTGTATCTATTGAACCATGTGAACCATTTGACAATAGACATTTGACTATACCTAAACATTTCTACAATTATTAAACATTACATCTTGATGGTTTGGTTTAAGTAAGTGATTTAAGTAACAAGGCGTGTGTAATATGATACAAGCATGGTGGATACGCCGCTGGTACTTCCTATATATAAGTGTTTGTATGGTATTACATATCGTAGCGTTATTTGAATCATTTCAATTTGAGACATATAACATTTTGTACAAATTACATACTTTTCACAAGACATTGTTTTACAAACAACTTATCTTATTAAAACTCATTTTACATGGTTATTCATTTAACCATACATTATTCTCTTATTTATACGTATCATCTGAACTTATTGTTTTTCAAACGATTTACAAAACAAATCAATTTACAAGGTTCATGACTAAACTTTATTAAACATTTTCTTAAACTTACAAGTCATGAATCCTATTTTCACAAAACTTATGTATCTCACAGGCATTTTTATGCTGACGTACCTATTTTCACATGTGTTTTCAGGAGTTGATGCATAGGACTTATCGAGAGATACTTAGGCGGACCTGTGCCTTAGTGACTTAAAACGAGACAAGAACTAGTTAATTTTTGTTATGTACTCTTTGTTTCTTGTTTAAAACAATGTAACTCTCTTATTTGATTAATAAAACGAAACTTTAATTTCCATGGTTGTGAAACAATTAATTCTGTTACAACACTCCCCGACGTTTCCGCCACGTTTCGTTGTCTCACGTGGTCGGGGTGTGACAGAAAAGTTGGTATCAGAGCCAATGGTTATAGGGAATTAGGTTATTAGTAATGCTTTGACCTAGACTATAACCTTTCTAGGACCCCAACACAAGTTATCTTGTGTTTAGATCTTAAAACATGCATGTCATCTATCCTTAGGTGATAACCACGACGAGAACATCAATTCCGAATCCGCTTTGAAAATTAATCATCTGTTTTTGGATGATTGATTACTAGGTTTTGAACCCTCTATTGTAAGGTTTTAGAACCCTCTGTTATAAGGTTTTGAACCCCTTTGAGTTTTCAAAATCTCGTCAAAGTTTTGGGTCCTAAATAGTGTGAACACGTGCAAACTGGAAGAGTGAATGCCTGTACCCTGAGTTTTCTGTCTAAGGCTAGAGTGTTCGTACAAATCCACATAATCGGACCAGTCACTCTTACCTGGGAACTCTTGGGGTGAGTGTCCACTTATAGGCGAGCATGTCTTCGCGATACATTATGAGGATCTAATTGCTTTGATTCAGCCTTTGTGTGTCGTTTGTTTGCTTCGTGGTTCAAACAAATGACCATCACCCATGATTTTGGTCGGTAATTGTAACATCCTATTCTTACCTAATGCCATTTCATTTGTTTTCTCTCTTGTTTCCCCTTTTAAAATGCCTCCACGACGCGAAAATCAGATATCTATTGAAGAGCTGGCAGCTGTCATTACACAGCAAATGACTGATGCAATCCCGAACATCGTTGCTCAATGTAACCAAGCCCTCAACAACAATAATGCCCCCTGCAACTTCAAGACGTTCAACTCGGCTAAGCCATCAAAGTTTTATGGGTCTCAAGGAGCGACTGCACTTCTGCAATGGTTTGAGAGTTTAGAGAGCACCTTCAGACATGTTCAATGTCCAAACGAGCGAAAGGTAGATTTCGCATCAAGTGTCTTTGAGAAACGAGCTTTGACATGGTGGAACGGTGTGATGAGAGATAGGGGTGCCGAAGTGGCACTGACTCAAACATGGGAAGAACTTCGAGCACTTATGATGAAGGAATTCTGTCCTCGTCACGAGATCAGGGCCTTGGAAAGGGAATTCGACGATCTTAAACAAGACAGCGGTGAACATCGAGTATACACTGATCGATATGAGGAGCTGAGCCTGTTGTGTCCTACCATGGTTACGCCTTTGGATAAGGCGATCGAAAAATACATTGATGGTCTCCCTGACTCAGTTCAGGACATTGTTACTAGTAGTAACCCCACTACGGTTAGGCAGGCCATTGAGCTATCTGCTACCTTGACTGAATCTCAAATCAGGAAAGGTAAATTTTTCCGAAAAGATGATAAGAAACCAATCAAGGAATCAAAGACCATGGATGAATAGACTGGATCCCCTAAGAGGTCAAAGAAGCGAAAGGCTTCTCAGAACTTCGTCGTGGTCGCTCACAATGGTCAAGCCGTCCCCAACCAACCAGCTCAACCCCCTGCTAGGAAGCCATACAATGGAACTTCACCCTTGTGCAACCAATGTAACCTTCATCATCATGCTAGTGTGAAGTGCCGCGAATGCCAAATTTGTGGACTTAAAGGTTATACAGCAAAAGTTTGCCGAGCTGTAGTTGCACCAAATCAAGCTGACAACAATCCTGCTCAAGCTCGCTTTCCACCAGGTTCTTGCTACAATTGTGGCGAGATGGGTCATTTCCGAAGAAATTGCCCAAAGCTTGCTAATGCAAATCCAGCACAGGGATGAGCATCTGACCGACTAGAAGACAACACACTTTAGAAATAATCACGTCTTATGTATTATTTTCTTTTGTTGTCAAGGTCCATGAAATAGTTGTTATCATTGTTTATAAATAAATCTTTTATTTACATTGCAATGTATTTATGTGGTTATATGTATAAACAACATATCCCCTACAATACCGACAATCAAGGAATCGTATTCCTTGAAAAACAAACTACCCCCCAAAATTTTTCTTTTTTATAATCTCTTGCGTTTTCCACGAAATTACTAAGTACCCGTTTCTTTCAAGGAAACGAAGTACAAGGCGCAAGTTACAACACTGGATGAATACCCAAAGTACCACAATAAATCCTTAATAGGGTACCTAAGGGTATTTCTGTGAATCCTAAAATTGTTGTGTTCCTTAATTCGGATATTACGTTTCTTTGAAAACAAAATCGAATTTTTGGGAGATCTTCCTACCTTTTCAGATAGATCCCAGAGGACATTGAAGTCCATCGACTGGTTTCCATATCTATTTTTTTTAATCGATAACAAGTTAATAGCAAATTAATAATCAAGTTAAACAACTATGTGATTATGTGCTTATGTGTTCCCTTTTATGTTTTGTGTAATCCAAGTTTTGTTATCCAAATCCTCGTAGAATCTTCCATATCTTCGTATAAGGAATTCATAGTAGGATATCCAAAGGTACTATATTAAATCCTCAATGGGCTTTTACGTAATAGTAAAGACCATTGGATTATATTGTACTATTCCATAATTAGACCCCTTGAGTGGTCTAGTTAAACAGATTGATCCAAAAATCTGGCTAGGAATATCATGTGATGAAATAGCTGAAAAGACTCCTTGGTGATCCAGCTAAAAGAGATCATTTATCGATCTAATTAAAAGGACCCTATGATAGTCTAGTCACACTCATCACAGGTTTAATTTTTTCCCCTTCACATTACAAAACAAATTGTGCGGACTGTGCAAGGAATTGCGTAATTATGGATGCATACATAATTATGGAATTCAGTGCACAGAAACCACAGCAAGTTTGGTCATGTGTCTAGAGTTGACTCAGTTCATTTTCGTTTCTGAAGAAATTGTGGAAAATGACTCATTCCGTTCATTTTCGTTCTTGAAGAAATTGTGGAAAATGACTCATTCCGTTCATTTTCGTTCCTGAAGAAATTGTGGAAAATGACTCATTCCGTTCATTTTCGTTCCTGAAGAAATTGTGGAAAATGACTCATTCCGTTCATTTTTGTTTCTGAAGGAATTGTGAAAAATGACTCATTCCGTTCATTTTCGTTTCTGAAGGATACACATTAAGAAAATGACTCATTCCGTGCATTTTCGTTTCTGAAGGATACCCATTAAGGAAAATGACTCATTCCGTGCATTTTTCGTTTCTGAACATTATCCATCGAAGGGAAATGAATATCCCTGATTCTTCCTTCATTTACATTTCTGAAAAATGTCCGTTAAAGAGGAATATCAAGATATGCCTTATCCTTGATGGTTATTTAACACAAAGTCACAGACATGTTCCTACAAATAAATTTCGGGACGAAATTTCCTAAAGTAGGGGAGACTTTGACACCTTGGTCACTGCGACCATCAAACAAATACCAAGCCAATGAAATATTGTATTTCATACTTGGGATCTGTATAAATATGTGTATCTTTTGCACATATCAATTCTTGTTCGATTTCAAGCTCTAAATCACTTTCTGGAATGTTATACGCGCACTGATGCGTAAATATAACCAGTTTAATGCAACGAAAACTCCGGAATAGTGAAATAGGATTAACATACTTTAAATAACCTTTACATAACTTATAAATAAGTTTTGAAGGCTTTGGTATGGCAAAATCAAGTTAAATTGCTTATAGGGACTAAAGTTGACAAACTGCGAAAGTATGCCAATTTGAACTGTAACAGACATTCTGGAACATGTCCATAAGTTAAACATACCATAAATATCCTTTACATAGCTTATAAATAAGCTTTGAGGGGTTCGGTGTGCTAAAATAAACTTTTGGGTCATTCAGGGACTAAAAGCGTAAAAAAGTGCACAAGTTTGCACTTTCGTGTGCTAAAATAAACTTACGTTCTGAATACATTCGAACATCCAAAAATTTATGTAAGCACTAAAATATTTTATTTTAGTGTTTGGCATGAGAAAAATCCATTCGTCACGCAATTTGGATCGTTTTTCGTGCTTATGCGCATTCCGTCGTAATTAAGCGAACATCGCAATCGTACGGCCAAACGAACCGACATCCGAGATGTTTTCAAGCATATTTCATGTTCCCTATGTCTTAACATCATTGTGGAGCTTGAAATTGGGATTGACGGGTGTTAGAAGTGTCGTTACGCAACGAAACAAGGTGCAGGGACTGAAAGTGTAATTCTGCCAAAGTTAATTGCTTACGGACCGCAAGCCATCACCCTTACGGTCCGTAAGGGGTCCCCAGAACAGCAGATCAGTTTAAACAGCTGTTCCCTCTTTAGGATAATGAGGGGCCAATTTGCACTTGCCTCTTCAGAATAATGAGGGGCCAATTTTGTGTACCATAAGGTTTCAACAAGTGTACGGATGAGATCAAAGCACGTTATTCAATAAACGATCCTAACGGTTCTAACATTCCTATAAATACCCAACCCACTCACTTACAAAACCCACAAAAATCTGATCTAAGAATGCTCTAAGTTGAAGTCATTGCTTCATATCTGAGCTACTTGGATCAAGATTAGCTTGCGGGGACCCTTTGTAAGTGTTCCTTCGTTCTTTTATCGCTTTTAGAGTCCGAAAGTCAAACTATGTTTGACTTTCTACATTGACTAGTTTATGGTCAACACGAAGTTCATTTGAACTTCATAACGTGAGCGTAATCACGATGGTTATAGTCCCTAGTGACTATACCTACTGATTATCACGCTATCTAGGCTTAGGGACGAGTCGTAGTTTCGGCCAAAAAGCGTATTTTGTAACCAAACTACTCTTAGGTATCAAAACTGTTTTTTTTTATACCAAACTTGTTTTCTAACTTAGGTAAGCATGTTTCAACATGCTTAGCTCGTCACTTTTAGTTTTGTGCTTGTCTAGGGTCGTAAGGGTAAGCGATCTAATCAATCGTTTATACCTTCGAACCCGACCCGTTTGGTCGATCATTAGGATCTGACCAAACACATAGGTGACCATAGTTGTATAGGGAATAACCTTCCGAGGTTATACCTTATGGTCACGACGTTTAGTTAGTTGTATGATAGGTAGTTTATATGCCTTAGGTAAATTACCAAAATGCCCTTTTAACGCCAAAATTCATTTTAAGCATATGTAACATAACTTTTGGTATCTAAACTGATTTGGTAACAATATTAGACATGTTAAGGCATATTTCACTTATCATAGGGCTAGTTAGGCATTCCGAACGCGTTTTACGCGAACGACGCGTTTAAGTAGCATAAGCTACCTAAACGGGTCGTAATGGGTCGTAAGCACTTAGGATAGGTTTCATTGTAGTATGTAGGCCTTGTTAAACCCTACTACATGAGTTCCCATACTCATTTGGTTTACGAGCCCTCATTCTATCCGATCCTCCGATATAGGTCCGGTTTATTAACATAGTTACCTATATTAGGTGCCGTTTGATTTCCGTGATCTCTAGCATTGTTTGGTTGTTACTCAAGGACTACTAAGCAATCTCAAGCGAGTACATAGACCCCTCTTTTACTGTTTTCAAACTGTTTTGGGGTGAAACACATGTGCCTACTTGTTACTTTCGTGTTTCCATGTTTTCATATCATATGCTTGCTATGTTCATTAGTGCATTATTAGTACATCGTTTTACATTACATTTCATGCTATGTATGTCCATTGTGTGCATACTTAGTACATTGTTTTACATTACATTTCATGCTATGTATGTCCATTGTGTGCATACTTAGTACATTGTTTTACATTACATTTCATGCTATGTATGTCCATTGTGTGCATACTTAGTGCATTGTTTTACATTACATTTCATGCTATGTGTGTCCATTGTGTGCATACTTAGTACATTGTTTTACATTACATTTTCATGCTATGTATGTCCGTTGTGTGCATACTTAGTACATCGTTATACATTACATTTCATGCTATGTATGTCCATTGTGTGCATACTTAGTACATTGTTTTACATTACATTTTGTTGCATATGCTCATCCAGCATATGAACACATTATATTACATTATGTGAACCGTTTGTATCTATTGAACCATGTGAACCATTTGACAATAGACATTTGACTATACCTAAACATTTCTACAATTGTTAAACATTACATCTTGATGGTTTGGTTTAAGTAAGTGATTTAAGTAACGAGGCGTGTGTAATATGATACAAGCATGGTGGATACGCCGCTGGTACTTCCTATATATAAGTGTTTGTATGGTATTACATATCGTAGCGTTATTTGAATCATTTCAATTTGAGACATATAACATTTTGTACAAATAACATACTTTTCACAAGACATTGTTTTACAAACAACTTATCTTATTCAAACTCATTTTACATGGTTATTCATTTAACCATACTTTATTCTCTTATTTATACATATCATCTGAACTTATTGTTTTTCAAACGATTTACAAAACAAATCAATTTACAAGGTTCATGACTAAACTTTATTAAACATTTTCTTAAACTTACAAGTCATGAATCCTATTTTCACAAAACCTATGTATCTCACAGGCATTTTTATGCTGACGTACCTATTTTCACATGTGTTTTCAGGAGTTGATGCATAGGACTTATCGAGAGATACTTAGGCGGACCTGTGCCTTAGTGACTTAAAACGAGACAAGAACTAGTTAATTTTTGTTATGTACTCTTTGTTTCTTGTTTAAAACAATGTAACTCCCTTATTTGATTAATAAAACGAAACTTTAATTTCCATGGTTGTGAAACAATTAATTCTGTTACAACACTCCCTGACGTTTCCGCCACGTATCGTTGTCTCACGTGGTCGGGGTGTGACATAAAAGTTGGTATCAGAGCCAATGGTTATAGGGAATTAGGTTATTAGTAAAGCTTTGACCTAGACTATAACCTTTCTAGGACCCCAACATAAGTTATCTTGTGTTTAGATCTTAAAACATGCACGTCACCTATCCTTAGGTGATAACCACGACCAGAACATCAATTCTGAATCCGCTTTGAAAATTAATCATCTGTTTTTGGATGATTGATTACTAGGTTTTGAACCCTCTATTGTAAGGTTTTGAACCCTCTGTTATAAGGTTTTGAACCCCTTTGAGTTTTCAAAATCTCATCAAAGTTTTTGGTCCTAAATAGTGTGAACACGTGCAAACTGGAAGAGTGAATGCCTGTACCCTGAGTTTTCTATCTAAGGCTAGAGTGTTCGTACAAATCCACATAATCGGACCAGTCACTCTTACCTGGGAACTCTTGGGGTGAGTGTCCACTTATAGGAGAGCATATCTTCGCGATACATAATGAGGATCTAATTGCTTTGATTCTGCCTTTGTGTGTCGGTTGTTTGCTTCGTGGTTCAAACAAATGACCATCACCCATGATTTTGGTCGGTAATTGTAACATCCTATTCTTACCCAATGCCATTTCATTTGTTTTCTCTCTTGTTTCCTCTTTTAGAATGCCTCCACGATGCGAAAATCAGATATCTATTGAAGAGCTGGCAGCTGTCATTACACAGCAAATGACTGCTGCAATCCTGAACATCGTTGCTCAATGTAACCAAGCCCTCAACAACAATAATGCCCCCTGCAACTTCAAGACGTTCAACTCGGCTAAGCCATCAAAGTTTTCTGGGTCTCAAGGAGCGACTGCACTTCTGCAATGGTTCGAGAGTTTAGAGAGCACCTTCAGACATGTTCAATGTCCAAATGAGCGAAAGGTAGATTTCGCATCGAGTGACTTTGAGAAACGAGCTTTGACATGGTGGAACGGTGTGATGAGAGATAGGGGTGCCGAAGTGGCACTGGCTCAAACGTGGGAAGAACTTCGAGCACTTATGATGAAGGAATTCTGTCCTCGTCACGAGATCAGGGCCTTGGAAAGGAAATTCGACAATCTTAAGCAAGACAGCAGTGAACATCGAGCATACACTGATCGATATGAGGAGCTGAACCTGTTGTGTCCTACCATGGTTACGCCTTTGGATAAGGCGATCGAAAAATACATTGATGGTCTCCCTGACTCAGTTCAGGACATTGTTACTGGTAGTAACCCCACTACGGTTAGGCAGGCCATTGAGCTATCTGCTACCTTGACTGAATCTCAAATTAGGAAAGGTAAACTTTTCCGAAAAGATGATAAGAAATCAATCGAGGAATCAAAGACCATGGATGAACAGACTGGATCCCCTAAGAGGTCAAAGAGGCGAAAGGCTTCTCAGAACTTCATCGTGGTCGCTCACAATGGTCAAGCCGTCCCCAACCAACCAGCTCAACCCCCTGCTAGGAAGCCATACAATGGAACTTCACCCTTGTGCAACCAATGTAACCTTCATCATCATGCTAGTGTGAAGTGTCGCGAATGCCAAATTTGTGGACTTAAAGGTCATACAGCAAAAGTTTGCCGAGCTGTAGTTGCACCAAATCAAGCTGACAACAATCCTGCTCAAGCTCGCTTTCCACCAGGTTCTTGCTACAATTGTGGCGAGATGCAAATCCAGCACAGGGATGAGCATCTGACCGACTAGAAGACAACACCCTTTAGAAATAATCACGTCTTATGTATTATTTTCTTTTGTTGTCAAGGTCCATGAAACAGTTGTTATCATTGTTATAAATAAATCTTTTATTTACATTGCAATGTATTTATGTGGTTATATGTATAAACAACATATCCCCTACAATACCGCCAATCAAGGAATCGTATTCCTTGAAAAACAAACTACCCCCCTAAATTTTTCTATTTTATGATCTCTTGCGTTTTCCACGAAATTCCTAAGTACCCGTTTCTTTCAAGGAAATGAAGTACAAGGCGCAAGTTACAACACTGGACGAATACCCAAAGTACCACAATAAATCCTTAATAGGGTACCTAAGGGTATTTCTGTAAATCCTAAAATTGTTGTGTTCCTTAATTCGGATATTACGTTTCTTTGAAAACAAAATCGAATTTTTGGGAGATCTTCCTACCTTTTCAGATAGATCCCAGAGGACATTGAAGTCCATCGACTGGTTTCCATATCTATTTTTTTTTTCAATCGATAACAAGTTAATAGCAAATTAATAATCAAGTTAAACAACTATGTGATTATGTGCTTATGTGTTCCCTTTTATGTTTTGTGTAATCCGAGTTTTGTTATCCAAATCCTTGTTGAATCTTCCATATCTTCGTATAAGGAATGCATTGGACTTATCGAGACATACTTAGGCGGACCTGTGCCTTACTGACTTAAAACGAGACAAGAACTAGTTAATTTTTGTTATGTACTCTTTGTTTCTTGTTTAAAACAATGTAACTCTCTTATTTGATTAATAAAACGAAACTTTAATTTCCATGGTTGTGAAACAATTAATTCTGTTACAACACTCCCCGACATTTCTGCCACGTTTCGTTGTCTCACGTGGTCGGCACTACGCCAAAAAAGGCTTACGGCCACAGAAAAAAAGAGTGACCATACGCCTTTTGTCACACTTTTTTTTTTCAACTCAAGTGTGACCAAAGGTCCAGTCATCATAGGTATCATACGGCCACATTCACGTTTAGTGGCCGTAGCAACTTTAAAGTGTGGCTAAAGGGTACCACTATCTCTTGCTGGAAATCAGACATTATGTACAATAAGTGTGGCTAAAGGGTAACAACAGCCACATGAATTTATTGTAAATGTAGTTGTTTCTATTATATAGTCACTTAAAAGTTTGTTTTAGCCACATCAATTAAAAAAAATGTGGCAAAAAGAGTTGTTGTAATTAAGCATTCCATTTATTAAGTAAGACTAAATGTTTGGAATGGCCACATGAACTCACTGTAAGTGTGACCGTTTTATTATTTAGTCACATCTGTTTACTATAACTGTGGCTAAAAAATATTTCTAGACACTAAAAACAACTTTGTAATTTTATATGTGACTATTGTCTAACCTTTAGTCACACATAAAATTTTGTAATTTTAAGTGTGACTATTGTTTAACCTTTGGTCACACATTTTTTTTTTCACATGACATATGTTATTATTCTGTCACACAAAAGTAATAAAGTGATGATAGCGTGACTAATGTTTATGTAAAGCTACATGAAGTTTTGTGGTTTTAAGTGTGGCAATGGCTAACATTTGGTCACTTATAATTTACTTTCTCGTGACATTTGCTATCATTTCGTCACATAAAGTAAGGATAATGTGGCTAATGATTATGTAAAGCCACATAAAACTTTATGATTTTATGTGTGGCTATCATCTAACCTTTGGCCACACAAATTCATTTTGTGCATTACAGATGCTATCATGTTGTCACATAAAATAATCAAAATAAGGATGGTGTGGCTAAAAGTTATGTAAAGCCACATGAATTTTTTTTTCTTTCTAAGTGTGGCTATTGTGTAATCTTTAGTCACACATAATATTTTTTACCCATGACGTTTGCTAATATTTCGTCACACCAAAATAAACACAATGGCGATGGTGTGACTAATGATCAAGTAAAGCCACATGAAATTTTGTAATTTTAAATGTGACTATTGTCTAACCTTTGGTCACACATAATCTTTTTTACCCATGACAATTGCTAACATTTCGTCACGGCAAAATAAACAAAGTGACGATGATGTGACTAGTAATTATGTAAAGCCACATGAAAATTTGTAATTTTACTATGTGACTATTGTTTAATCCTTGGTCACACATAATTTGTTTTTACATAACGTTTACTATGATTTTGTGACACAAAAAGATAAAATGACAATGGTGTGGCTAATGTTTATGTAAAGCCACATGAACTTTTGTGCTTTTAAGTGTGGCTTATGGCTAACCTTTAGCCACACATGTATATCCAAATAATAAAAAACAATAATAAACATGAGAAAACCTAAAACCAAATAATATTAAAATTAATAAACCAAAATCTGTGCACGATAATACCAAAAACTAAACTTCTAATCAAAAACTATCTACAAATGTTGCAAAAGGAAATGATTGTAAACATAAAATAAGTACTAGTTTAAAGTGTTTTTCTTGTTCTTCTTGCTCCCTGTTTTTTAATGCCATCTAGCGTTGTAAAACATATCTTTTGCTTTTTAGCGACTTGAGTTGTAGAGTTTTGTGTTTGAATGCTTGATAGATTTGGTATCTGAAGCAAAAAGCATGAAAACGAATATCAATAGCTAGAGTAATTAATCATATATTAATAAAGAACAAACCTTTTGGCTAGTTTTGACAAGGTATTTTGGCCAAGCAACAAAAGTATTTAGTGCATCCCCAACTGTTTTGACCTCACATGATTCTACCGGTAAAAATGCTGCTTCTTTTACAACTTTATCAATAGAAACTCTATAGCAATTATCTTGTAGTGGAACTCCATGAATGCTTTGTTTTCCCGTTGACAAATGAATTGTACCATAAGCCACACAGTTGTTCATATTTATAGTATATAGAGTACACTTGATCTACAAAAAAAATATTTTATATTAACATCTTAAGGTGAAAATCAATATAAATATGTATTTCGTAACACATACCTCTAGGACATTTGTTGAATGTGTATTATGTATATTTTCTTGTGATTCCAACTGCGATGATGTCCGAAGAAGTGAAGTCTCTTGCGTAGACAAAATATCTTTTTTTCTAGTTTTCACATTTTCCTAAAAACATTGAATTAATTAAGTTATAGAAAATCAACAATCACACATAAAAACTATAAAAAATACGAAATTGTCAAACACTTACCGTTATCATTTCTTTTTGCACCATTTTAGAAGTGTTAGCATGAGAAGTGACTTCTGTTTGCACTACTTTACTTGATATGTTAGATGTGGTAACATTAGTATTGTCCTTTGATCCAGTACTATTGTTCATAGATTTTACCTACAATTCAAATAAGTGTGTTATGAAATATCAATAATTACATGGGAAATTATAAAAAAAATAATGAAATTATCATACTTACCGTTGGTGCCATTTCTTTTTGCACTATTTTAGATGCGGTAGCATTGGCCTTATGCTTTGATCCGTCATGTTTATCCAAAGAATTTACCTACAAAATGTAACAAGGAAGCAATACAGATAATACGATTCGATAAAACAGGGAAAATTTCTAAAATTGTAATGCACATGGTAAATTTATATAAATAGGTTGCTATTTATGGTAGCTAACAATGGTTAACATTTGAAAACTATTAAGGTATTAATTTGCTAATAAAATAAGTCACTTACTTGTGTTTGTGACATTTTGTCTGCAGATAATGAACATATTTGTAATGTTTGTCCTTGTGCAGCTAGATGAGCTAAAACTTGATTAAGTGTGTTATTTGTTTCTGCCATCTGCATCGAAAGGGTCTTAATTTGTTCATCTTTTTTCCCACGCTCAAGTCTCTCGTTATGTAGTTGAAACTCCAGTTGTGCAATTCGTTCTTTTGATGATCCTTTTGTTCGAGGACTCTGCCAATATCTACTAGAAGTCACTCCATAACCAACACCTTTTAAATACCCACCTTTTTCTTTGCCAAATACTAATGTGAGTGCATCCGTGCCCGGATCAAGGTTCACGGATCCATCTTTAATTTGCGTTTCAGTGTCAATCTGTAGAAATTGTTAACAAATAAACATGTATTATAGTTATTAAAAATAACCCAAAAAAGTTTAAAGTTGAACTTACTATTTTATTAGCTATGTCTTTTACATCAACATTCTTGTATTCTCCGTTTTTGTTTTCCCTTGCTTTCCTCCACATTAAAGCACGAGAGGGGATCTCATCAACTGAAAGTTCGTTATTTTGTACCTTGTAATATATACAACAAAAATAACGGACACACACATCAGACATACAAACAAAAAATCATTATAAGCACAAAAAAAAAACAAACTTTAATTGAAGAAATGAAGTTACCAGTTTGTCTCTTAGATAAGCATACCCTCCTCGTCCCAAGTGATGATCATAAACGTTTTTTGATCGTGCTGTTTTTCTCTTATTTGACACATCCTTACAACAAAATTTGTAATTATTTCATTAGAGTTTAAAATTATATTTAAAATAAAATAATGATAAACATTAGAATAAAAGATTAAAACCTTAAACTCGTCTGATTGTGTATATGTTACAAACTTGTCCCAGTCTGTTTGCTCTACCATTGAACGATACCTCTTAGGAATTCGTGCAAGTTTCTTTGGTTTACCTAAGTTAGGTACTATGTATCCCGCATACACTTTTCTTCTAAAATTTCGAAGCAGTTCACCAAGCCGAGTCATTACAAAACGCCTACGACATGCATCAATGTCATAAAAACGCTGCAATATATAATACAAGTTGTATGTTAGTCACATGAAAATGTAAAAATACATTTATAATTAAGAGAAAAGAATTAACCGTTATTTCCTCCCACAGTTTATCCTTTACTTCTGTTGGCACTGTTTTCCACGCTAAAAACCTAAATCCGACATATTCTCTTACTAGGTCTCCCAAAAAACTTGAAAATTCTGATCTATATTCCCCAGAAAACTTCTTCAATTCATCAAATGTAACTTTGTGTTTTTTTCCACCCGAGTTTGTAAATGCTGTTCGCATTTTTGGTAACCTGGTCAACCCCCTCTTCGGTGTTTTTGTTTTGTGTGCTGTCAAATCCATATCCGAGAAATCGCTTTCAGATTCACCTGTCAAATCCCTATCCGAGAAATCGCTTTCTTCTTCAACTTCCATGATTTCTTCTTCAACTTCCATGATGCTAGAAATGAGTTTGACAAAAGTTGTTATTATATACAATAAAGAGAATGAATAAATTTTCCAGAAATGAGAACTGGAACCGGACAAAAGTTGTTTTAATGTTTTCTGTGATATCAAATGAGAATCAGCAATGCAGGTTCTTTTTTATGTATAGATCTGTAGGTTTCTAATAAAAGTAGTTGAAACGATTTAACATTCGACTGCTCGTCGTCTTTGACAGAAGATATCTATGATCTATCTTTTGAATTTTGTGATTTATAATGGGGTGGAGTTAAGTTGCCGGTTATTTCAATGACATGTTTGATGCTGGAAAAGATGTCAGTTTACTAGCAACTAGCAAGATGCAAAAAAAAACGAATTATTCAACTTGTTAGGGCACTTTATTCATTAAGTTAATTTGTAGTAACCAAGATATATCATGGAATTGATCTACTTGCAACATTATTAATGGCGGCCCAACAGTTTCTTTTTTTTTTTTTTTTTTGCGAATCTTAGTCATTTCTTTAGTTGATCTTGCCAGCATGCTATGTTATTTGGTTTGCTAACCACATTCTTTTATACATTTTGTTTGTTTACAGGAGAAAGAAGCAAATAAGGAAGCTTTTAGGAAGTATTTAGAGTCTAGTGGAGTTCTCGATGCTTTGACTAAAGGTTATATAATTCTTTTAACACACTCAAATAACATAAACATAAACATATCATCTGTTCTTTTTGCCCTCAGATGCTCAATTCAAATTTCTTTTTATTACTTGTAGTTCTTGTGGCACTATATGAACAGAATGACAAGCCTTCCTCAGCTGTTGAGTAAGTTAACACACATTTAAATAACTTATGAACACATTAGATACAATGAGCTTTTGGCAGTTCATCAAGAAAAATGTAGCCAGGTATATCTTCTTACTCTTAGATCAGGGGTGTGAATTTCTGACACGACACAAATATAGCAGTATAGCACGAAATTCGCAGGTTTGGGTTTAGTCTAAACGGGTTCGGGTTAGTTTAAGGTTAAACCCGCGAACCCATTTAGCTAAACGTGTTGGGTTCGGGTCAACCCAGTCGGGTTGGCGGGTTGACATGTTTAACCAATTCATCACCATTATTACTTCCTAGCCTCAAAACATGTATAATCAGTCATTTACTAGTGAAGTACATAACATATTTCAAACCAAAACAGAGCATGCAAATACACAATGTAATTAACATATTAACAGCAGCAGCACACAACATATTAACAGCAGCAATATAATGCAATATAATTTGCTTCTTGAGAAAGAGATAACTTAAATAGCTCTTTCATATCATAGAATTGTCCATGAATGTCACCGCATATCTATAAAGCAAAACAAAAATCAAGAACAAGTACTACAAGATTAAAAGTATTAAAAGCTTGAGAAAGAGATAACTTAAACAAGTGACAAATATCGTTGCTTCTTGAGCAAAATTTGCTGAAAACAAGTAACAGCAGCAATATAAAAAGCACGAACATATGCAGCAAACATTTAAAATCATATTGATGTCTATTGCAGCAGAAAAAGAACCTTAATCGCGCAGGATTAAAGAGGAAGAATGGTTTCTTGATCGAGCAATTTCTCTAGGGTTTCTTTAAGATTGAAGACGATAACCCAGTTAGTTGTTCACCTGTGGTATCAGTACGAGATGAGATGAGATGTGGGGATGAATTTTGGGAGGGGAATCTCTTTAGGGTTAAAGGAAAATATGGGGAAACTAAAAATTAACATGTTTTAGGAAGGAGACACAAGAGAAAAGAGGAGGGAAATTAGAATTTTTTAGGGGGAGTGGTGGGAAACGAAAATTAAAGGTATATTTTTCATATATTACACAAAATAATAATAAATATGATATTATTATATACATTTATGTTTTTTAAGTAAATTTTAATTTATTAATTTTAGAAAAAAAATTAAAAATTTGGGTTAAACGAGTCGTGTTCGGGTCAACCCACAAAAGTTCGGGTCATATTCGGGTTCATATGTATAGTACGATTTTCAGGTTCGGGTCGGATTGGTGTAAAATTTTCGGGTTCGGGTCGGATCGAACCCGCCAACCCGCGAACACGACCCGTTTAGTAGTCCTAAATAATAGACCTAATCGTAATTAATTAATAATGATCATACTAATTTAGTCCCTATTGGTCAATTTTCCTATGGTTCATGTTGTTTTTCGGGTCGTGTCCAAAATTCATACCCATACTCACTAGAGCAGTGTAACAAGTAATTCACCTTGATTGCGTCTAATTGACCATGATTGGGCCTAGTTTACCATCATTGAGTTTAACAACCCTAACTAACTTTCATTGGGCCTAATTGACCATCATTGAGCTAAAAAACCGCAATTAACCATCATTTGGCCTAAATGACCATAATTGGGTCTATTTGATCACCACTGGGCTTAGTTGGCCATCACTGAGCCTCAACAACTCTAACTAACCTTCATTGAACCTAGTTTACCATCGTTGGGTTTAATTGACCGTCATTGGGCCTAATTGACAATCATTGAGCCTCAACAACTCTAACTGACCTTCATTGAAACTAGTTTACTATCGTTGGGTCTAATTGACCATCATTGAGCTTAACAACCCTAACTGGCCTTCATTAGGTCTAATTGACCTTTATTAAGCCCAACTAACTATCATTGAACCTAGCTGACAATCATTAGACCTACTTGACTTTCATTGGGCCTAATGGGCCATCATTGAGCTCAACAACCGTAATTAACCATCACTTGGCCTAAATGAGCATCAATGGGTCTATTTGATCACCACTGGGCTTAGTTGGCCATCACTGAGCTTCAACAACTCTAATTGGCCTTCATTGAACCTAGTTTACCAATGTTGGGTCTAATTGACCGTCATTGGGCCTAATTGACAATTATTGAGCTCAACAACCCTAATTGACCTTCATTGGGCCTAATTGACCTTTAAGAACCCAAATAACCATCATGGGCCCAAATGACTGGTCTAATTGACCGGTTATACGAATTAACCGAACCGATTATTGAAATTAACCGATTTATGCAACTGTATGACATACTAGTGTCTATTGCAATTCAATAAGGCCCAATATGGTCCATTAAGCCATATATGAATTTCTGTTGTAAGATTTTTGTGGCATCATCATCATACTCAGTAAATCCCACCAATAGGAAAACTAAGGTAGGAAATCTTTCACACCCCGATCCGCAGCAGACAAGGTGATCGGGGCATGATTTGTTGATACAAAGCTCACGACAAGTGTGCACCCGTCCCTTCCACTGGGACAAGTGACCCGATGGAATATTGTATTTTAATTCCTTTTATACTGAATGAGAAAAAATGGTGAGCTTTGTGAATATGTAGAACTAGGGGTGCAAACGAGCCGAGCCGAGCCCGAGCTCGACCAGGCTCGAGCTCGAGCTCGTTTAACATATGAAAGCTCGAGCTCGAGCTCGGCTCGATTCGAACTTTATTTCTAAAGCTCGAGCTTGGCTCGAAGGTAATTTTTCAAGCTCGAGCTCGGCTCGGGCTCGACTCGTTTAGCATTTATTAATTAATTTATATTAACTATAATTATTATTATACATATAATTTAGTTACTTTTTATATTTATATAAATGGTAATTATTATTATATAAATATATGTTTAATATAATAATAAAAAATATATACACAGAAAGCTCGTTTAGGCTCGCGAGCCGGCTCGAGCTCGATAAGCGAAGCTCGGGCTCGGGCTCGTTTACTAAACGAGCTTGTTTTTAGGCTCGGGCTCGAGCTCGTTTAATCTCGGCTCGTTCGAGCTTTTTTTCGAGTCTAGCTCGAGTAGCTCGCGAGTAGCTCGGCTCGTTTGCACCCCTATGTAGAAGTCCTAAATCACTTGCAGGGGCGGATCTACAGCCAAGAAAGAGGCTCCCAGGAACCCGTTCAGTTGGTAAATTATAATGCTAAGTTAAATCGAAAAGCATGAAGGAACCCTTTAATATTATTTACGGGAACCTGTAACCAATACTGAATGGTGATGCACTGGTAAAGCGCTTGGCGTTTGTAGTTTATGTCCCAAGTTCGAGTCTTGTTAGGCTCATTTCCTCTTGTTTATTTTAATGTTTATGCCTTCTGCTGTTTATAATCTCCCTCAATTCCAAACACACACTCTCTCAAAGTTTCAGTCATTATACTTTCAGTTGGTAAATGTAATGCAATTTGGTAGTTAATTGTTTTATTTTTTACTAATAAGATGGTTTGAAATCAACTGTAAGTTGTACGAGTACAAACTAGCAACCTTCGTTCGCCGTAGCTTGAAATCAACTTATTGTTATCTAGCGATGATATGTACTTCTGTTACAAACCTTTTTTTATTATTGTTGTCATGATCGCAGCCGGTCTGCAGCATGTTCGCAGCCGGTCGGCAGCATGTTCGCAGCCGGCAAACGATTGGGAAGATCTTGTGGACTGATAAAGGAGCCCCCTTCATATGCAGGAAGTATTTAAAAAAGTCAGTTGTCAATGGGAAAGCAATATATATACAAGATATAGAAATTTAATAAGGCAGGGGTATTATGGGATTTTTTAAATGAAAATCAACCAGCAAATGGTTGGATTTGATTTGATGAGGTATGTTTGTTGGCATCGCTACCGGCGGCGGATGCCAACTACCGTCTCCGGTTGAACCCTAACCAAGACCACAGGGCGGATAACTACCATGATCTCGGTATGGAGTTCACTCCTCTGCTTTTCAGCTCTCTCGAGCGATATTTGCCGCCAAATCTTCTGGATGTTTCTCGTGATACGAAGTATAAGTACATGCGTGATATTCTCAGACGGTATTCGACTGAAGGAGAACGTACTCGAGTGAGAATCTGCGTTCTGTTATCTGTTTTTCTATAACTTATGAACATTAGTTTGTGAATTGTATGTTTCTGCATTGTTTTTGTGTAATTTGAATTGTGGAATATGCTTGGATGATGATGATGTGAAATTGAATTGTTTTATGATTTCATTGCGGTTATATGTAAAGCGTCGAACACGAACTATTGTGTTTTGATCGTTGAATTATGTGAATTGTGTGGATTTTTAGATGAATCTAGTTATGTTGATGCTTGAAAATTAGTGAAGATGTTGAAAACAGTTAGGTAATAGAAGTGATTTGATTATAATCTATCTTAGAATAGTATATACATGTGGAATGCTTATTAGCCTTGTTTCAAAACTGGATTCTGCGCAAAACGACAAGTGTTTCGAAACTGGATTCTGCGCAAAACGACAAATTTCGATGAAACAAACCTTCGAAACGGTACGCGTCGATCCCTTATCGCTGTTCAGCAGCCTTGTTTCGATCAAACAACCTTGTTTCAAAACTGGATTATGCGCAAAACGACAAGTGTTTCGAAACTGGATTCTGCGCAAAACGACAAATTTCGATGAAACAAACCTTCGAAACGGTACGCGTCGATCCCTTATCGCTGTTCAGCAGCCTTGTTTCGATCAAACAGCCGTGTTTCAAAACTGGATTCTGCGCAAAACGACAAATGTTTCGAAACTGGATTCTGCGCAAAACGACAAATTTCGATGAAACAAACCTTCGAAACGGTACGCGTCGATCCCTTATCGCTGTTCAGCAGCCTTGTTTCGAAACTGGATTCTGCGCAAAACGACAAATATCAGATCTGTGCAGACTCGTTGAACTGATTCAAAAAAATCGCCTAAAATCCAGGCTTAAACGAGGATCGAACCCACGACCCCTTGATTGCTTCACACGCACCAAAACCAATCCACCACTTCATCCGCTTGTAAGTTAATTGGTTTTTAATTTATAAAAACACCAACTTTAATCGTCCTTTTTATTTAAAAATAACCAAAATAGAGTAAATCTACTGTGATTGTTTTGTATCATCGCAAATCCCAATTAATATTAGAATTAGAAACAAGGCTGCATCATACGTAACCCTACTGTTCGACAATTTTGAAGGCTGCATGTTGGACAATTTTGAAGGCTGCATATATACAAACCCTGTTGTTACGAAAACAAGGCTGCATCATACGAAACTACAAGGCTGCTGTTCGACAATTTTGAAAGGTGTTCAACTAATTTATGCATGTTCTTTAATAAATATTGTTTAAACATATTCAACAGATATATGATTTGTTGAACTACAGAACCCTACTGTTCTTTAATTTATGCATGTTCTTTAAATACAGCACTGTATTTATTGCTTGGTCGGTGATCAGGCAATAAAATTTGACAATCATAAGGATGCGTATATTAAATGATGTTTCTCTACATACCTTGTCGTATTTTTATTCTAATGTGTTTTTACTCTACTATGCTTATGTACCAGGTCGTGATTAAAGGATGGATAAGTCTTGGATGTTAACCGATATAACCAAAAAACCATATATGGATGGAGTTGCAGCATTTCTAGATTACGCAGTTTGCAATTTGAAGATGTCGACGAACATCGACCCAAAAAAAACTAAACAAAAAACAAAAATTCCATGTCCATGTATAAATTGTTTAAACCACAACTCTCTTCCTTTGGATGAAGTGGATCATCACTTGTTCAATAAGGGAATTGATCCAAATTATACAAGGTGGATAAAACATGGAGAAAAAGATGAGCCAGTTAAAAATGTGCTTCATACAGAGTATTTTGACACCGAAATTCCAACAGATGCCACGGAAACAATAGAAATGGTAAATGCCACAGAAGATAATTTCACAAAGGACTATGAGAAGCTTCAGGAACTACTTGTTGATGCTGAGAAGCCCCTTTATAAAGGATGTCCTAACTTTACAAAGTTGTCCGCACTAGTTCAACTAGTCAACTTGAAGAGTAAGCATGGAGTCTCAGATAAGTGCTTTACTGAACTTCTAGCTTTGTTGAAAAAGATGCTACCTGAAGGTAACGAAATGGTTAACAATACATATGAGGCAAAAAAGACAATGAAGGCAATGGGTTCAGGATATACAAGGATACATGTATGCATCAACGACTGCATTCTTTACAGGAAGGAGTACAAAGACTTGGTTGTATGTCCAACTTGTGGGAAGTCAACGTGGAAGGTGGATGAGAACACTAAAATAATGTATGAAAATATTCCTGCAAAGGTAATGTGGTACTTTCCCATAATACCACGATTGAAACGACTCTTTCAAGCTAAGAGTATAGCAAAACATTTATTATGGCACGCTACCAGTTCCAAAAAACCCGGTGTTTTACGCCACCCATCAGATTCACCTGCATGGCAAGCCATAGATAACCAATTTCCCGAAATTGCTGACGATCCAAGAAATCTTCGGCTTGGCATTTCCACAGATGGGGTTGACGTAAATAGAGGTAATAGAAATCATAGTGTTTGGCCGGTTTTAGCTATCATTTACAACCTTCCGCCTTAGTTGTGTATGAAAAGAAGGTTTATCATGCTTTCGGTACTAATATCGGGAACGCCTGGAAACGATATTGATGTGTTTTTGGATCCTTTGATTGATGATCTACAACTCTTATTTGAAGAAGGAGTTGAAACATATGATGCCTATGCACAAGAAAAATTTATCCTACGTGCAGTTGTTTTATGGACGATTAATGATTACCCTGCTCTTGGTACACTATGTGGCTGCCCTTATAGTGGATTCCATGGTTGTGTAGTGTGTCGAAAAGAAACTCAATGTTGTAGACTTCCTTTCTCATCCAAGCAGAGTTATGTTGGTCACAGAAGATATCTACCATATAACCATCCTTTCAGAAAGCAAACGAAGGCGTTCAATGGAAAACAAGAATGGGGAACTACTGCAAATCCTATGACCGGGGAAGAAATATTCAACGAGGTTAAATACGTTAAGAATATATGGGGGAAAGGATTTAAGGATAAAGTATCAGGAATCCTAGAAACTTCTACTGGAAGAGGGGGGAAGACAATTAAGAGAAAAAGGAACACATCAAAAGAGGGTGATAGTTCAAATTCCGGACATAAAGAACCGACCTATTGGAAGAAATTCAACATATGGTATCGACGACTTAGGTATTGGTGGTATAATTGTGTCCAACATTGTATTGATTTCATGCACATTGAAAAGAATGTGGCTGAGAGTATTGTCGGAACATTGCTAAACGTTCCAGGAAAGACGAAAGATGGATTGAATGCTCGATTAGATCTGGCGCATTTTGGGTTAAAACAAGAGTTGCAGGCTAAAACACAAGGCAACAAAACAATACTTCCTGCAGCATGTTACACATTAACGAAAGATGAAAAAGACAAGTTTTGTGAAACATTATACAACTTAAGGGTTCCACAAGGGTATTGTTCTAATTTTTCTAGTTTGGTGAATCGAAAGGATAGGAAACTTGTGGGACTTAAATCACATGATTATCATATGCTTATGCAACAGTTTTTGCCCATTGCAATACGGTCTATCATGCCGGAACCCACAAGATATGCTATTATCAGGTTTTGCTTTTTTTTCAAATCAATATGTAGCAAAGAAATCAAGGTAGAAGAACTAGATAAGTTGCAAGAAGAGCTTTGTGTGACACTGTGTCTGCTCGAGAAATATTTGCCCCCATCCTTTTTCGATATTATGATTCATTTAACTGTGCACCTTACTAGGGAGGTAAAATTATGCGGGCTAATATGCTTTCGGTGGATGTATCCCTTTGAAAGGTGCATGAAGGTTATTAAAGGGCATGTGCGAAACAAAACTTATCCAGAAGGATGCATTGCTGAGGAGAATATTGCAGAAGAAACAATTGAGTTTTTCAGCGAATACCAAAAAAACATGAAGACTATTGGCATTCCACCATATAAGTATAAGACATCTGAAAATGATAACGGGGAAGGAAATCCTTTGTCAGCCGGTAAACCAGATCTGGTTTCTCCGGAACTCTCCTTGAAAGCACATTTCTATGTATTGCAAAATACGCCTGAAATTGTGCCTTATATTGAGTAAGTATAACAAACATGTTTTTTTTTTACATTAGAATCTATCAAATATGATACTAATTTATGTACTTGTAGACAACACATGACCTTTTTGAAAAACCGACATGGTGGTAAACCACAAGCGTGGCTGGAGAAAGAGCATAACACAACGTTTGGTCACTGGTTACGTAACAAGGTAATTTAAATTTTAGCATAATACTAGTTTTTCCTTTATTGTAGTTTGTGCAAGGTGAATCTCATCCTAGTAATGAAATTTAGGTTGAAAAAGAGTTAGCGGTTTCCACAGAAAGTATATCAGAAACCGTAAAGTGGATTTCAAATGGAGCACACAGCAACGTATTAAAATACGATGTATATGAAATCAATGGCTATACATTTCATACAAAATCTTGTGACGGTGGAGTTTACCAAAACAGTGGGGTTGGTGTAGAGGCAACTGACATGCACATTTCTAAAGAAGTAGTAACCTACAGAAAAAACTTCTATTATGGGGTATTACGAGAGATCTGGGTACTAGTGTTGGGATTGAACCCTACCAAAGGAACAGATAATGTAAAGCCAAAACCAGGTCACAACAGAGGATTCACAATAAGTAGCAGTTTACACTTTGCTCTCCCCTTGAAAGTGATTTATAACAACTGATGGTCTCTATCCACTGTCCATATACAACTGCTGCTGCCCTTTCAACTGCTGATGAAAACCCTGAAGTTTCCAACACTGCTGGTCCTATCTACTGATGATAAAGCACTGCCCAGTCAAGGACTGATCAACCTTGAGGAAAGCACTGACATAAAGAGAAAGCAGCTGTTTAGTGAAATATCTGTTTTATGTATAGTCAGTGGTTAGGTTAGCAGTGTTTGTGTAAGGACAGTAGATACAGGTTGTTAGGCTGTTAGACGTCGCTTTCATGGTGACGTCAGCTGAGATACCTCAGTGGTTTGGTTTGACTATAAATGTAACAGTACCATGTACTGTTACATTTGATTGACTGAGCGAGTTCTTCTCCTCATGTCTAATCCTTTCATCTTGTGTGCAACCAACCTTGGGGCATCAGGCTGAGGGGGAGTATAGTTTGTAAGCATGACTGTAATCTTTTGCTTTGATTTGTAATCTTTTGACTCTATGTGAAGCAATTGTTTATCAAACAATTTTCTCCTTTGATTGTGTTTACAAAGTTTGTTTTCATTTCCGCTGCACCTAACATGTTTTCATATTCATTGATCATTCATTTTAAACAAACAAACACTATCATGAGAGCCTCCGATCCTAACAATTGGTATCAGAGCCTGGACAGTCAAATTCGATCTAACAATCAATTTGACATAACAGTTCGGCTCAAAATTCATTGATACTAAGGTTGGTTGTAATTAGTTGAAAAACAGAGTACCGAGTAAATCATGTTCAAAGTGGTTAATCAAAAACTCTGTAAATCAACCAAGATGTCATACGACACACAAATTTCACACTACAAGTGGGGGGGGGGGTAGTTGCACGGACCTCCCATCCGCCGGAGTATTGCAACTCCGCAAGCTAGCTTAGCCCCATAGCTGCCTGGCGGTGATTACCCACGGTGAAGAGCCCCAACACCCCATAAGAGCATTGCCGGGAATCGAACCGGTGACCTCAAGTAGAGGCCTGGGTGAGGCTGGCCAACTGGGCTACCCCAGAAGGTTAGCACTACAAGTGAATCCATGCACAAGTCACTCATAGTTTTCAGATCTGAAAACATATCTGTTAAACTATGGGATTATTTCATGTTTTCAAATTTGATTTCAATCACTGTTGTGTAATTTGTGATGTTTTCCATAAATACTAAAGTCTGAACCTCAGATTAACAAAACATATGTTCTTAAAAACATTGATGTCTTGATAACTCAAAAAGAGGGAATTGCAACTTTAGTCTTTCAAATCTTATGTGTTGAAAACAGGTTGAGTTCCTCAAAAGGACAAAATCAACTTTGTTAAAATACATTGAGGAAATTCACAAAAACTCAGAAGTGTGTCTATCACAAAACTTTTGAAATCAAAAGAAAAGAGTATAAACATAAAACACTTATGAGTCAAAGTTTAGGGTAATAATGGTCATTAAGCAAATATGTGCATTCATCTGTTAAGGAAAAGGTTTTGATTCCAGTGAATGAACTCCAAAGAGGACTAGACAAATGTTTAAAAATATATCCATGTGTCCTCAGGTTTGCAATCAACTGACAAAGAAAATGGTACCAAACAGTGGTCAAAATGTATTCCAAAAGTTTTCTACCACTGTTGTCAAACTACTGATCATTTTTCAAAAACCTGTGAGTGATGTGATTATATTCTCTATTGAAATTATACCAGATTTTTTTGATACTATTCTTAGAAAATCCTTTAACCATTTTTTTTTTGTTGTGTTCAAAGGATTTTCTCGAATAACCAGGATATATTATTCATTTTTTTTGGAATAATGTATTTGGAACTTATGCTTGTTTTTGTTGGCAATAGTTTCAGCTCCTGTCAGGATGTAATACCTTATTTTTGTATAGTATTAGTGTCCTCATAAATGGGTCAAAAGGAAATCGTACATATGTCATGATCATGTCATACTCAGGTTTGCTCCTAAATTTTTATCAAAGGTTGATTGCAAACTGTGCTTAAATTACTAAGGTACTCATGTGTTAATTGAATATTAAACGAAAATGAGTTGCCTTAGTAAAAAGTTTTCATCATCTGGGGTACTAAACCACTGTCTTTCAAAATTGACATGTGGCAAAACCTTGAATGAAAATCTTCAAAACTGTTGCTGAAACACCTGTCCTTCAGAGTTGTACTATTTACCCTAACCACTGTTTTGTTCCAACGTCTGATCTCTAAACACTGTCCACTGCTGAAAGTTAACCACTGATCCCTCATTTTCTTGAAAAGCACTGATGCTCAAAATCAGTATCTTATCCACTGATAGTAAAAATCATCCACTGCCCATAATTTTTACCGTTGTAACCACTGATGCTTGATACGTCAGTGGCCCTTAAAACAACTGTTCTCCATACTTCATCCACTTCATCAGTGTTTGACACGTGGTCAGTTTTTAGCCCTCAGATCTTAATAACCGCTGCCACATCAGCGATCATTTTTTTAAATAAAACCCTGCCCTAAACCCCAAACAGGGTTTTACACTGTCGAATTTAATTCCAAAATTCTCTTCTCATAGCAGTTTCCAACCCTTCTTCTCAAAATCTCTAAAATCCTCCTTCGTTCTTCTCCGCAAAAATGACAAAATCAAAATCAAAACCTAAATCACCATCACCTTCCAAAGAGGTCGCTCAAACGGCCGAAGAACCCATCGAAATACCATTCAAACAATCTCACAACTATCTGGGTCTA
The DNA here is from genome assembly GCA_030545235.1 of Helianthus tuberosus. Taxonomy (NCBI): domain Eukaryota; kingdom Viridiplantae; phylum Streptophyta; class Magnoliopsida; order Asterales; family Asteraceae; genus Helianthus; species Helianthus tuberosus. Next base: position 7,223,951 of record CM060402.1, read on the forward strand.
CTCACAAAACCTACTGATAATCACACCTTTGACACCATCATTGATACATTATCTGCATCAAAGTATAAAACTTTGTTGACAGCAAATGCTCCCATCTATCTGCAAACCCAGAGAGAGTTTTGGAAAAAGGCGTCGCTTGAAAAACAAGACGGAAAAGTCATAGCCATTAACTCCTCAATACAGGGTAAAGCAGTTCAAATAACCCCACAGTCGATCTCCGAAGTCTTTAATCTCAACGATCAGGAAGGTAAACTCTCTTTTGAGAAAGCCGAGATGAAAACTGATTTCGTAAAAAGGGGGTATGCAGAACAATCAAAGGTTGATACCTTACAAAAAGGTTATTTTCCTTCTGCTCCAAGATTTTTATTTCACACACTTTTGATGTGTGTTTCAAATAAAACAACATCATTTAATGAAATACCATTGAAGATTCAATGCCTGGGGTATGCCATTTTGAATAACAAAGATTACAACTATTCCCAGGAAATCTTCAATGACTTAGTGAAAAATGTTGACAACAAAGCATTTTTACTTTTTCCAAGATTTTTGAGTTATTACTTTAAACAAAAATTTGTAAAGGAAAATGAAAATTTGCCAAAACAAGGTGTTCATTGTCAAATAAAAAGCTTAACAAAAGAAACATTTTCAAGGATGATGGCACCAATAAAAACAAAAGCAGGGGTACCTGAGCAGATTTTAGCGGTTACAGCTGCTCCTCAGGTATCAGCTGCTGAGCCCACTGCTCCAGGTGATCATAGCAGCACAACCACTGCTTTGAAACCCACACCTGACATAACCAAAAAGACCAAAAGAAAAACATACAGAAAACCCACCAAACCCAAAACAAAGGCAACTCTGGAAGATGAGATCCCAGAGGAAATGCCTGTGACAGCACAAAAGTCACCACAAACCACTGCTGCTACTTCCTCACAGCAGTTGGAAGAAAGATCTCAACCCATGCCCAAAACTCCTCCTGCATCCTCACAAAAGGATCAGGTTGTAAGCACAGGGACACCACAATATGAAGCTCTGAATCCACTCGGATCCATCTTCCTCAGTCCTGATCCCAAGGACATGTCTCTTTCAACTCCCATTCCCTCACCAATAATAATGCCACAATCCATGCTACCCTTGTTGCATGCAGCTGCTATAGCTCAGACACAAACCAGTTCCTCTCTATCACCTATCACTGAGAGTATACCCTTCAAGTGACTGGGTCTGATGCTTATACTCCTGCTATCCCAGCAACAATTGAGGAGGTTACACCCCCTGAGTTACAAGTAACTCTCGGTGGTAGTTCAAGTGGAGCAGCAACTACAACAGGTGGATCAACAGATCCTCAGTTGGACAGTTGTTTCATAAGTAAGACTCCCTTGAAGGCAATTTCTTCCATGGCAACTTCGGTAACCACCAGTGAGTTGGATCTAACCACTGGTACCATCAAAGGTTTATCGAATGCTGAAGAAAGAAGTCCCCAGTACCAAGAACAAGGGGCATCAATGGGTGATTTTTGGGACTCAGTTCCTAAGTCAAACATTGATATAACCACTACAAGTGGGGATTCAGATGATCCCAGTAAAATGGGTGATGATTCAAGATATCAGGAATTGACGGGCAGAGTGGAAAAACTTGAAGAATCAGTTTCTGAAATAAAAGAGATGGTGCAAGAGATTTCAAGCACCTGCACAACATGCATTTGCTGAAAATGAGCTTTGGAATACTTTTCAACCCATGCTTGAAGCACAGCAACTTATGGCTGACAAAAAGCATGCTATTCAAGTACAAATGCTGACCAACATGGTTGAATCAAGATTTAAAGACACTCAAGCAGATATCAAGGCTATAAAGGCTAGCATTCAAAATGCTTCTGGCAAAGTTCCTTCTTCCATACCATTTCTTGTAAACCCCCCTTCAGATAATGCCAAAAAGGGGGAGAATAACAAGCTGTTGGGAAAAATGAATAGGATGGGAATAGAACATGGCCTTCATGTTGAGTCTGAAAAAGAAATAGAAAAAGAAAAGCAGGTCTCAAAACCTGTTAGCCAAACAGCTGATACAGCAGTAGTTACAAAAACTGCTGTCAGTAGCCAAACAGCTGCCATGTCATCAACACACACCATTTCAACACACACCACTCTACCACACACCACCACAACTACTGCTCTACCACTATCATCCACAATTACACCATCATTACTGCCTCCTGCCATAAAGCAGAAGACAGCAGATGTTACAACATCTGCTGTAATAACAACAGTGATTGAAACACCAGTTGTTTCAACCACTGTCAGTCAATCACTATCACAAACCACTGATCCACCCGAAACATCATCAGCCTTTCCTACATTAAAAAGGAGAAGGATTTTCACCCCTGATGATGAGTCACCACCTTCATCACCACCCTCAAAAACTACCTCACCTCTTTCATCCCCTGCTCAAAAGCAGAAGACATCTGCTGACATATCAGCAGTTGTAATGACAACAGATGTTGAGACACCAGTTGTTTCAACAGCTGTTAGTCAGTCATCTTCCACTGTTCCCACCAATCTTACGTCACAACCTCCTAAGCTTCACAAACGAAAAAGAGAAACAACTCAGGATACTGATGAAAAGTATGATCCTGTTGCTGCTAAGTATCCACTGGAATTAGAAGCTGTGAAAAATGAGATGAAACAATTTTATACTGAAGATGATCCTTCAAAAAGGAAATTTCCTTCTCTCATAGGTTTCATAATTCCAGAAGACATGAATGAATATCTTGAAATGAAAGTAAGACAAGCAAGGATAAGATCCAGAATTGAATGCAAGAATCAAGGCGATGAAGCCATTTTGAAAAGAAGAGAATTCCTGCTCAACAAGGTTAAGCAAATAAAAGAATATGCAAGTGATCTAAACATGGAAATGTCAAGTCTATCTCCTAAAGCAGATCAACGAAATGAATTGAGGAAGGAATATCTTGCATACATAATGAAAGAGAAGTTCTATCCTGCTGAAGAAACAGAATTCAAAGATTGGCCAATAGTTGCATTAAAGCATGAGGTAAAAAGAATTGAAAAGGTTAAAAATGATCCAAGTAAGAAGAAGACAGCTCCAAATTGGAATAAATACAGGAAGCTCATAGCTGATCTTATTTCTGAATACAAGAGAAAGAAGCAGGAGTTGGTAGATGCAAGAGTGGATTCTGCAAGTGCCATAGCAAAATGGACCAAGCAGCAAACAGACGAAGCTTATGAAAGACTTAAGAAAAGGAGGGACACTCCTAAAAAGTCTGACTACAAAAAGCTAAAGGAACAGGTCAAGACTTTTGAAACGCAGATCAGCAAAGCAGAAGCCTTTGTTACAAGGTTGAGAAAAGAAAGGAAGGAAATGCTGACTGTTGGAAAAGAAAGGCATAAAGAAGATGATCTGATTGAAGAAGCTACCAAGAAATTGGCTTCAGATAAAGAAAACTTAGCAAAACTACAAGACCTTACCAAAAGGGTCAAAGTAGTAAGCAAACCATCATCAGCAGGTATCACAGACAGTGAGCTTGATCAACAACAGAAACAAGAGCTGCTTGACAAAGAAGTTGCAGAAGATATAGCTGCAGCAAACAAAGTCATAGAAGAAGCTTTTAAAAGAATGTCTGAAGTTCAAGATACCGCTTTACAGTTTTTCTCAAGGCCAAATGCATCCAGCTCATCAGGAAATAAATCTCTCCCAAGAAACCCATTTGGTTTAAAAATACTAAAGTGGCTCTCTGATCAAAAGACCCATGTATTGACCTTGGTTAGAACCAATGGAGAAGTGAGGCATATATCAAGGAATCAAGCACTAGGCCTGAGTGTTGAAGATCAACTAGATCTCCTTGAGCTTACACTATGCAGGGATGAAGATGACACAAGTTCCAAGGAATTTGAAGAAGAATTTAAAAGACATGTAAGGGAACTTCTGATGAGGAATAAAGATCCAGAATAATGACAGGTTTTGGCACTATCTGTTCCAGGGGGAGATTGTTGGGATTGAACCCTACCAGAGGAACATATAATGTAAAGCCAAAACCAGGTCACAACAGAGGATTCACAATAAGCAGCAGTTTACACTTTGCTCTCCCCTTGAAAGTGATTTATAACAACTGATGGTCCCTATCCACTGTCCATATACAACTGCTGCTGCCCTTTCAACTGCTGATGAAAACCCTGAAGTTTCCAACACTGCTGGTCCTATCTACTGATGATAAAGCACTGCCCAGTCAAGGACTGATCAACCTTGAGGAAAGCACTGACATAAAGAGAAAGCAGCTGTTTAGTGAAATATCTGTTTTATGTATAGTCAGTGGTTAGGTTAGCAGTGTTTGTGTAAGGACAGTAGCTACAGGTTGTTAGGCTGTTAGACGTTGCTTTCATGGTGACGTCAGCTGAGATACCTCAGTGGTTTGGTTTGCCTATAAATGTAACAGTACCCTGTACTGTTACATTTGATTGACTGGGCGAGTTCTTCTCCTCATGTCTAATCCTTTCATCTTGTGTGCAACCAACCTTGGGGCATCAGGCTGAGGGGGAGTATAGTTTGTAAGCATGACTGTAATCTTTTGCTTTGATTTGTAATCTTTTGACTCTATGTGAAGCAATTGTTTATCAAACTATTTTCTCCTTTGATTGTGTTTACAAAGTTTGTTTTCATTTCCGCTGCACCTAACATGTTTTCATATTCATTGATCATTCATTTTAAACAAACAAACACTATCATGAGAGCCTCCGATCCTAACAACTAGATTATCATATTAAAAGAATTCCTCTTTTCTTGTGCGACTGTGTTGAAAATAGAAATGGGGTCAAACAAGATAGTCTTGGTTACACGTTGGTTGAACTTAACAGATTAGGCCACAAGGATGATCCGTTCATATTGGCCTCACAAGCACGACAGGTGTTTTATGTTAAAGACCAGCTGGATAAAAAAATGTCTATTGTCTTTATGACACCTCCCAAAAACTATAGAGATTCGTATGACGACGTTGATGAGGAATTTAGTACTTTAATTTTTCCTCACAATGATAATATATTGCCACGTGTAGATCCACTTGACATGGGTAATGAATCCCGCGATGATTATTACAGAACCGACTGTAACGGTATAGTTTTACGTAATGCCGATTGAACCATGTCATGGTTATCATTACATGAGTCATTTTCTTTGTTTTTTATTTAGTGAATAATATGTAAAAACGCTGAATTGTAATGTTTTGAATGATAATATTAGAACCTCTACCTACAGTTGGGTCTATTTGATCACCACTGGGCTTAATTGGCCATCACTGAGCCTTAACAACTCTAACTAACCTTAATTGGTCATTTTTGAAACTTAATTTATAAAAGAAATAAATATATAAAAATTGTTTTAAAAAGTCTAGGGTTCATATGGTCATTATTGAAACTATTTTAACTGAATGGTCTAACCGGGTTAACTTTCATATAAAGATTTCTTCTTTATACATTAACTCAGTTAGGATATTTAACTGAACAGTACAGGGACCATTTGTGTCAACTTCCAAAACATCAGGGATCAATTATGTACATTTTATGAAAGTATAGGGACTGTTTATGCAACTTTTAGAAACAACAGGGACTACTTTTGTAAAAACTGAAACTTCAGGGACCAAAGTTGTAAATATTTCAAAAATCTGTCAAAAAGGGGGTTCTTCTTTAAAGAACCGGCCCTTTGCAAGGATCGAACTCGTGACCTATCGTTTAGAACCGCAACGCCTTAACTAGTTTATCCTCCTACTAGGAGCTGTTAGGATATAAGATTTAAATTCATTTATACACTGTTTATGCAACTTTTAGAAACAACAGGGACTACTAGAACTGCAACGTTTAGAACCGCAACGCCTTAACCAGTTTATCCTCCGACTAGAACCGCAACATTTAGAACCGCAACGCCTTAACAGTACGGGTCGAAACGGTATGGGTTGAAACGGTACGCGTCGAAACGGTACGCGTCGAAACGGTACGGGTCGAAACGGTACGGGTTGAAACGGTACACGTTGATCCCTTATAGCTGTTTTCGATCAAACAAACGTTGAACAAATAATCAGCAAAACGGATCCGTCGAACAGATTCTGCGGAAAACTGTCGATTCTGCAAGTGTAAATGCAGTGTAAATGATTGGATTCTGCGCAAAACGACAAATTTCGATCAAACAAACCTTCGAAACGGTACGCGTCGATCCCTTATCGCTGTTCAGCAGCCTTGTTTCGATCAAACAGCCGTGTTTCGAAACTGGATTCTGCGCAAAACGACAAATTTCGATCAAACAAACCTTCGAAACGGTACGCGTCGATCCCTTATCGCTGTTCAGCAGCCTTGTTTCGATCAAACAGCCGTGTTTCAAAACTGGATTCTGCGTAAAACGACAAATTTCGATCAAACAAACCTTCGAAACGGTACACGTCGATCCCTTATCGCTGTTCAGCAGCCTTTTTTCGATCAAACAGCCGTGTTTTGAAACTGGATTCTGCGCAAAACGACAAATTTCGATCAAACAAACCTTCGAAACGGTACGCGTCGATCCCTTATCGCTGTTCAGCAGCCTTGTTTCGATCAAACAGCCGTGTTTCGAAACTGGATTCTGCGCAAAACGACAAATTTCGATCAAACAAACCTCTGCCTACAGTTGTCTGAATTAGAACCTCTGCCTACATTTGTCTGAATGGTTGGATTGTTATGTTAAACGGATCAAACTATAGCAATTTATTATGGAACGGGTCAAACAAGCAAACGTAATGCTGCTACTGTTAGCATTACAGCTAGATTTTGTGCTGACAAGACTAGCAGCTGACGGTGACGTACTACCGAAAGCAAACGTAATGCTACGAATCACACTCGTAGCATACCCTGCAGCTCTGATCGGGCATCCCGAAAGTCCCTCGACATATTAGCCTCTGACCAAATTACCAGTCAGATTACTTAACTTATCCGGTGAATCCATGACCAAACAAATTCCTTATCAGTTATCACACTCATCATGATAATAGAAAATTTTAAAACTGAACAAATTACTTAACTTAGATGAATTCTCGACTTCAGATCATATCAGAAATAGAAAATTTTAAAACTGAAAGCATTATAATAAAACTAATATCATTTGGATCCCTCGACGGTCAGAGGCTAATGTGTCGAGGGACTTTTGGATGCCTGATCAGAGCTGCAGGGTATGCTATGAGTGTGATTCGCAGTTCACTTTGTTTAACCGAATACACCATTTCCGACTTTGCGGTCGAGTTTTCTGCGCCAAGTGTACGCATAACTGGTGTTCAAATAACCTTCGTTAATGCGCAGTCAAACTGGAGTTCAAATAACCTTCGTTGCGGATCATGGCGTTCAGGATTCCAATCAGGATCTTAGTACGTCACCTTCAGCTGCTAATCCTTAACCCGAAATCTGATAAAGTTGAATGAAACTTGACTGTATTGAAGATATCATAGGCAATTATTATTAAATTTAGTTTACAATTCTGCTGGAACCAAAAAAAGGTTTAGATTTTCATGTGCCAGCATCAATGAAGACAAAAAATAACTTATAAAGAAAGTTTAATCTGTGTATTTGGATTCTCTCTAAATTCTGAATACGTGTGTTGGAAGCAAGTAAACAATGGGACGCGTGTTTGGGTTCCCACCGCCCATAGTAGACAATAACGAGATGGATGCATTGCTGAAAAATAACGAGAAGAAGCCTCATGTAGTTTGTGTACCACATCCAGCACAAAGCTACATCAAGGGTATGCTGAAACTAGCAAAGCTACTGCACCACAATGGCATTCAAATAACCTTCGTTAATGGGCAGTCAAACCACTATCGCCTCTTTAAGTCTACTGATCCCAATGGTGTTGCTGGTTTTCATTTTAAAACGGTTCCGGATGGCCTCCCTTTTGAACGATTACGAATCTTCTGTCCCACATCTTTTGATCAGTTATGTACCATTTCGACGGGAACCGTTTCGACGCGAACCGTTTCTTTTGAACCGTTTCGACCCTAACCGTTACGACGTAAACCGTTTGTGTAGCAACAACATCAGTTTTGTATTTGAATTAGAATTATGATTTATGTAAGCAGCAACAGATTTTCGTTTGGTCATTTTGACTTAACATTTTTTATTTAAGTTGTAGTCTTCAATGCAGTGCCCCCAAAATAGTTTGTAACAGAAATGGGAATTGGGTGTTCGGATGAGGGGCCACACTGTATGGTTAGCAGTTTAAAACCACAGTGCAACATTAGATTGGAATGAACAGATCGAGCTATAGAAGGTTCAGATTAATAGACCTGGCAAATGGGTCGGGTCGGGTCATGGGTCAAAACGGGTTCGCGTAATAATATAGGATTTTGAACTGAAACGGGTCAAACACACCAAAATGTAATGAGTTAGTATTTGTAAGGGACAAATATAGCGAATTAAGTTTTATTGGGTAATACATTTACAGATAAAACAATATGCAAACACAACAGAAATGGTTCGAAAGGCATATATCGACGGCAAATTGGTTGTTATCCCTCCCTTCTGGTCATAGTCCGTATGTCAGACCCAAACATCTTCAGTCCCTCATCAACAGACCGATCTTTGAAACCAAACCAGTTTCGGTCGACTGGTTATCACAGTTGATAACGATAAACAATGGTTTCAGTTTACTTTAGAGGAAGCCTTTTATCTATGCTTTTCTCTAACAAGAATTTCAAAGGGAAAGAGAGAGTTTTGAGATTAATTTCTCCAGTACGTAATTTAAATACTCAATAAGATAGTTAACTACATCCTAACATCTACGAATTCATGTATGCAGTAACAGAAATCATGGAAAACATAGACTTGTTCTCTTCTACAGACCAACTTTGACATGATATTTGACTGGATGGACAACCCTTATCACCCGACTTCCACTTGATTTGTGCTTTTGTCAATCTTCCAGCCTTGCGAGCCCATTGGTGGTAGGTGGCTTAGAGACGGTATTATGTTGGGCTGCATCAACGTCCCAGGTACATATTAGTCAAAGATATAGTAGCAATGGTTATTATTATATATGTGTGTTGCTCAATTCCATCATACTAATTTTAAAAATGAAGAGAGAACTAACCAGACTCGTTACCAATAAAGCAATCATCTGGGGAGTACCACATTTTCTTTACCCATGTTCTGCTTTTCTTATTTATTCCGTTGGATCTTGTAGGCTATAAAGCCTTGTTCTTTTCTCAATAGTAAATAACCCTTTTCTTTTATCAAATACAGTAACCTCTGCAACTTTACATTCATATACTTATACATATAATTGTGTGTTTTGTGAGTGTGTCTAGTGTGAGTGTAGAGTTTTGGGCCTGAACCAACAAATATGGGGTCGATTACCACAAGAACCCACCCAGACATTGATGGTGAAAAGACAAGAATGCCCCTAATATGTTTTGGAATAGAATGCACATAAAAGGGGAATCCTCGGAAACGAAGTTATTTCCTTGTGAAGGGATTCACAAGCCAAAAATCACAGGTTCTTGTCTAAAAATAATCAAGTAACCACAAGTTATCCCAACACAAATCATGTCATAGTCAGAATCGGGAATGGTGGTTTTCAGTTTTCACGTTCGGTAGTCCTCTACGTAAAACTTTTTCTCATTCAAATGAGAAGAGATGGACAAACAAATGGCTTGTTTAGCCAACATAAACTTATTCCAGTTAGAGACCACAAGTGATCTCCATGACTTGCAGACACCACCAAAAGCAATAAAATCAACTAATCCCATGTGCATCATAATTAAAAACCAGAGATCAAGATCAAGGTTTGACCATACTGGACCATCTTTCTTCAGTTTTTTAGCATTGGCCATTCCTGCAATTGCAAAAGAACAATTAGAATATGCAAAAAAATTTCAACCAGCAACAAGTACATAAAGAAACTACACTCCGCAAATCTAATCGAATCTTACAAAAGGCATCAAGCCTATATTTGTAATTTTCTTTTGGGGGATGGGCGTTGATTTCTTACCAACTCCAAAAAAGAAAGCTCGAGAAAAACTGCCATTTACAATGAAAACAAATGAACTACTAAATCTTTCATGTGAGAATCCAAGTGTTAAATGAGTTGATTCATCCGACAGATCACATCTCATTTTGTAAATTAAATAACAGCTTCAGTATCTAAATTAAGAGATCGTTACACGTAGAGTCAATTAAATGTAAAAATTCAAATCATGTCAGATTAGGTCACAAAAAAAGTCAAGGCAAAAAAATTGACAAAAATAACAGATTTCTACACTAAATTTAACAAAAAAAATCAAATTTGGAAACAATTAAAGTAGCCATGTTATACCTGCAAATCTAAAATCACAAAGGCACGGCACCGGCGTTGAGAGGGGAGTTGGGGTAGGCGATGTACTCGACAGACAGTTGTGACTAGCTGGAAACTCACGAGCAATTTTGAGGAGAGCGTGAGGGGACAATGACGACCGATTGTTGTAATTCTTGTGACGGTGGTTGTGTTGAGTTAGGAGAGGCAATGGAAATGGGTGGTTGTGGTAGATTTGTAGGGTTTTAGAAGACAATGAAGGTATTGTTTCAGAGTGGTGTCTTCATTGTAGATTGAAATGATTTCAGAATTAGGATGAACTACAACACTGTCTTCCTCCATAAACCAATGGTTCTTAATTTCAGAATTAGGGCTAACTGTTCCTAGAGAGTTACCTGGTTGCTGGATGTAAACGAACGCACTAGAGCGGATGATAGAGTAGGGAATTGAAATATGGCCACATGAAACAATTAAAGTGTGACAATATATCACTTACAGTGATATGTTTTTTTGTTTTGCTATCACCAATGATAACTTTTAGCCACACTTAAAAAAACTTATAAGTGACTAATTAAACCTTCACATCATTATAAAACAAATAACATAGATTATATTTGGCCACATTTTTTAGTATGACTACTGAATGTCACAATGTGTTTTTTGTCACATGAATCAAATATTGTGGCACTAGATCATATTTGGTCATACTTTTGTAATATGGCTACTAAATGCCACACTTTATACTTAAAGTGTGGCTAAAGGTTTTGAAGATAAGTGTTTTGGTCACATGTATCAAAAATTAAACAAATGCTGTAACCGTAGGTTACATTTTGTCACACTTTTTTAGTGTGGCTAGTAAATGCCACAGTTTTACTCATAAAGTGTGGCAAAAAGTTTTGAGCTGTAATACAATTGTCACTTAAATAAATAAAATGTGTGACTAAAATTAAGCTAGAAGGTTTTGAAATGTGATTAATGACCTTTAGCCACACATTTAACCGAAAGTGTGGCAGAGTGGTTTTAGAAAAATGTGGCTAAAGGTCTATTTTGACGTAGTGCGGGGTGTGACACAAAAACACATCCATCCCAAACAGATCACCCTCCGACCGAATGGCCATCCGTCCGGATGACCATCCATCCGATAGGTCATCCGATCGGATGATCCTTCGTCACTCAGTTCACTCTTCACCATTTTGTGCACCGTTCATCGCTTATGCCATCGTTCTGTAATCAGGCTAACATTCCAGCGCTCCCTTCAATCCAATCCAAGGTTGTCTTATTTATTTAACACAATATTTGAGTATACTCGAACCCTTATTGCTTAATGCACTTTTGGGTGTTACATACGTTATCTATTTCAAATCACAATCGACACACAACGCAAACACTTTTATACGCTGACCGTTATTGCATGTTATACGTGTTACTCGATGAATGCTTGTATGTTATGTTTACACAGTGATTGTTTCCTGACACCTTAGCAATGATAGTACTATAGTTTGGACTCAGCACCTGTCGTGGACAGGGGTTGTTAAGGGCTTTACTTCACGTGTCACAGCGGTGATATGTGTTGCGCATTCTGCAACTCGCAGTCATGTCTGTGAAAATTTCATTGCCGATAGCCTAAGAGCTTCACTTTGCTACATGTTACATGCTGGTTATGCGTAAATTGCTTACGCTATTATTATGCTATTAAACTTGAATGCTCACCTTTACACTATGTGTATTGACCTCTATTTTAACGTATGTGATAGGTGTTTAGGATGCTGTGCTATGTGGAATCGAGCTTAGGAGAGTCTAGAAGCAAACAATTAATATTTTGAGTTGTTGGAACTATGATTTGACATTGAGATAACTATGTCTGTCATAACTCCTTTATTTTGATATGTTATGGTATGGGACATGATGTTAAATATCTGGTAATTTAGTTGTTATGGATTTCTCCTGGACAATCTGTTTCGCTCAGTGTCGTGCCCCGATGATTCCGCCATCGGTTGGGGTGTGACAGATTGTTATCAGAGCCATAACTATAGGGAATTAGGCAAAACTCGACCTTGTCTGGGTCGATGTCTTAGAAATGACCTAGTCTATAGTCTAAGTACCAACAGACCACCTTGTCCAAACCCGGTAGGGGTTACGCGCAAGGTTATTTCTTTTATTCGATCGACTCGCGAACATACTACACCCCATCGACCTTTCCTAAGGACGAGCACTATCACTCTGCCTTTCCTAAGGCAGGCACACCGCACACTATTTTCAAGAATGAACGAGTGGTTAGATCAAGACTAGGTGTGAAAACCGCAAACTCTCGATTGGATCACTTGTTCGATGCACATTTTACTATAAACACTAGAATTTACGTTGAATCAGGAGTGAAATCCATATTTTGACGCAATTCTCCATCTCTATCTCGTGATTCTATCACACAAACAGGAATAAAGTCGTTAAGTCAGGGGTGAAACCCGAACCTTGATGACTCGTTCCGCTCTCTATTGTTGGTTTTACGAAACTCTCACCAAAGTCTCGATGGATTCCAATGACACGAGTTGCGCGAATAGCTGAAAGGATGCCTGCCATTCACCATACGCCGGTGATAGAGCACAGTCTATTAGGCCAAAACGCATACTCGAAGTCCTTGAGAAAAGTCGAATCACTTTGGGTAGTCGACGTCTATCAGCCGAGACACTCTATTTTCTATTTCAAGCTCGCAACCGTTGTTTTATGTGTTTCGATTCTGAGCATGCAAACGCTGACTCTGTGATTTATCGCTTTTATGTGTGGAAATTTTATGTGTTTTATGTGGTTTTATATGTTTATGTGTTTCGATTTTTGGCAATTTATACGCTTTTCGCTACTCGCTTTGATCAACACGCACAACTCGCACTGCACAATCACCTTAATACGCTAACAAATCGCTGCTACTCTATGGGCAATCACATGCTATGTTACTTGCTTACGTTATACTACTCACTATGCTACTCGATGTGATACTCGCTACTCGCAATCGCTATTCTCGATCGCTTTTCGCAACTATGAATGATAAGGGAACACGTTGGCATAGGTAGGTGAATACATGCAATATGTGTAGGTGAATACGTGTAAAATATAGTGTTTAGCATGGTTTCTGTGGGCTATGTGCTTATGTGCTTGCATGCTTAAGTGCTTACGTGCCTATGTGCTTACGAGATTGTATGTCTAAGTGTTATATTTCGATGTATTCCTAAGCTTTATTTAGTAGTAGTGCCTGTGAGGTGAGATTCAATTATATAGTGTTTGAGTCCTATGGCGATGTCTGTTGCAGAAAATGTCGTCATTTGGATCACATCACTCCCGCGCTGCACGCCGAAATTATGCTGACAAGCGAATCGCTTCTCTAGTCGCAAAGCAGATGGCTAAGGTCATTCCGCAAATTGTCAGTGAGCTTAATGAGAATGCCAGCAAGCCTTCTGAGGAATCAAGGACTGACTCTCCAAAGGGTACTTTCAGCTTTAAGCAGTTTAAGGCCTGTGGCCCAAAAGACTTCACAGGCGAAGACGGACCAAGCGCTATGTTTCAATGGTTTGACTCAATCGAAGTCAAGCTACGCCAGAGCGGATGTCCCGATCACCTACGAACTGTCAATGCAACTGGCGTTTTCCAATCCAGGGCTCTGGATTGGTGGATAACCAAAAGGAACAGACGTGGGAACGACACAGCCTATGGGCTCACTTGGGATGAGTTGAAAGAACTCATGATGAAGGAATTCTGCCCACCCCACGAGCTCCAAAAGCTTAAGAACGAGTTCTGGAACATCAAGCAGGATGGTGGCGATGATGCCAGTCTAACTGCCCGCCTCAAACAGCTGAGTATCATTTGTCCAAGCCAGGTGGTAACACCTGATATGACAATCAAGAAGAATATCCGTGCTTTACCGGATTATGTTGCTGACTTCGTGCAAGCCGCGAAGACAACAACAATCGAAGAGACATACATACTCGCTGCTGAAATTAATGACAAGCGAGTGTTGGCTGGTTATTTCAAGAATACCACCAAGAGTCTTCACCAAGCTACCGCCGCACCCACCGCTGAAAACACCGCCGCTCCGCAAGCTTCCAAATCTTCTCGTCGCAAACTCAAGCAGAACAACAACAAGAACTGCGCAGTAACCGCCGCTCCACTCCAAGCTGTCCCTGCTCAACCGCAACCTCAGAACTGCCAAGTAGCGGCACCGGTGACCAATGCACCGACGGCCAAGCGTGCATTTACTTGTCCACACCCTCTCTGCCCTACTTGCACCTATCATCATCCTGTTGGGATTGCATGCTAGTTTTGTGTTCACTGCAACATGTGCGGCCACTTTATTGCCAACTGCCGTGCTGGTCCCCGCCAAGCTCCAGCTCAAGCTCAAGGTTAAGCTGCTGCACCAACCAGCTTTCCTTCCTGCTCCATAGGGTCTACAAGCAGCTCCTGCACCCGCTGCCTACGCAAGAGCCTGCTTTGCATGTGGTGATCCCAACCACTTTGCAAATGTCTGCCCTAACAGAGTGGTGAAGCAAGAGCCATAGCAGCAGCCGCAACAACATCAACAGCAGCCGCCTCAGCAGCAGCAACAGCCAGCAGCCCGCGGACGTGCATTCAACATCAACACCCGCCAGGCTCAAGCAGATAACAATGTGGTTAATGGTATGTTTCTTGTGAATGGTATATAAGCCTCGTGTTTATTTGATACTGGAGCCGATAACTGTTTTGTGTCGTTAGAATTCGAAAAGCTCCTAAATCGTAAGCGCGCCCATCTACCTGCGACGTTCACGTTGAAGTTGCCACTGGAAGAACCGTCACTGTTTGTTCTGTTCTTCGTGATTGTACGCTTGAACTCAACAATCACGTCTTCCCTATCGATCTTATTTCGATGCAGATCGGTAGTTTTGATATCATAGTAGGAATGGATTTTCTTCGTGAAAATTGTGCTAAAGTCGTTTGTTTTTATAAAATGATTCGTTTCTCGTTCGCTAATGGTGATCAACTTTGTGTTTATGGTGAATTCGCATCGAAGAATCTCAAACTTATGTCGTGTATCCAAGCAAGCAAGTATCTCCGCAAGGAATACAAAGCTTTCTTGGCACACATCGTAGTAGCAAAGGAAAAGGAAAAGAAGGCAATGGATAAGGTGCCTGTGGTTCGTGATTTTCCTAACGTCTTTCCTAATGAATTGCCTGGTTTACCCCCGAGTAGTAATATTGATTTCCGAATCGACCTCATTCCTGGAGAAAATCCTGTTGCTAAATCTCCTTATCGCCTCGGTCTGTCTGAAATGCGCGAACTCTTGAGTCAACTCCAGGAATTACTTGACAAAGGTTTCATTCGCCCTAGCACCTCTCCTTGGGGCGCACCAGTTCTTTTCGTCAAAAAGAAGGATGGGTCGTTCCAGATCTGCTTCGACTTTAGGGAGTTGAATAAGCTGACCATCAAGAATCATTATCCCCTGGCCTGAATCGATGATTTGTTTGATCAATTGCAAGGTGCTATGTGTTTTTCAAAGATTGATTTACGCTCAGGCTATCACCAGTTACGAATCCAGGAGGAAGATATACCTAGAACTGCTTTCCGAATCCGATACGGCCATTATGAGTTCGTCGTAATGCCCTTTGGTTTAACCAATGCACCCGTGGTGTTCATGGATTTGATGAATCACGTGTGTAAACCATTTCTTGACCGTTTTGTCATCTTGTTCATCGACAATATCCTTATCTATTCGAAGTCGAGAACCGAACACGCGCAGCATCTACGTTTGGTTCTCGAACTACTCCAAGGGAATCTACTCTATGCCAAGTTCTCCAAGTGTAAATTTTGGCTAGAGGAGGTTCAATTCCTCGGTCACATTGTCAATAGTTAAGGTATACATGTCGACCCTGCAAAGATTGAAGCTGTTAAGAGTTGGGTTACACCAAAATCACCATCCGATGTTCATTCATTCCTCGGATTAGCGGGCTATTACCGTCGATTCATCGCTGACTTTTCTAAAATCGTTGTCCCACTTACTTCTTTGACACATAAAGACAAGTCTTTATTTTGGGGAACCGAACAAGAGCACGCCTTTCAAACTCTGAAGCATATGCTCTGCAATGCTCCTATCCTCGCCCTACCCGACGGAAACAACGACTTTGTTTTCTACTGCGATGCCTCGAACCTTGGTCTCGGTTGTGTTCTCATGCAACGGGACAAGGTTATCGTGTACGCCTCTCATCAGCTCAAGATCCACGAGAAGAACTATACAACCCACGATCTCGAGCTTGGTGCAGTTGTTTTTGCGTTGAAGATTTGGAGACACTTCCTTTACGGGTACGGTCTTCACAGATCATAAGAGCCTACAACACATCCTCAACCGAAAGGAACTGAATATGCGCCAACGCCGATGGATAGAACTTCTTAAAGATTACGACTGTGAGATTCGTTACCATCCTGGCAAAGCAAATGTCGTGGCCGATGCTCTAAGTCGACGAAGCTATTTGCATAGCATTCGTAATACTCGCGCCCAACATGACCTCGAAGCCTGCTTCATTGAGAATACCTTGCGAGAGGAAATGAAGAAGTGTGGTGCTGAATCGCACTTTGTCACCAAATTAAACGGTATATGTTATTATCTAGATCGCATCTGGATTCCAAGTCGCAATAACCTACGAGATATATTGTTGACTGAAGCGCACAAGTCTCGATATTCCATTCATCCGGGTGTCGACAAGATGTACCATGACCTTCGTCTACGGTATTGGTGGCCTGGAATGAAGAAGGATATCGCTATCTATGTTTCGAAGTGCTTGCCTTGTTCAAAAGTCAAAGCCAAGCAACAAAGACCCTCTGGCTTACTTGTGCAACCAGAGATCCCGATGTGGAAATGGGAGAGTATAGCCATGGACTTTATAACGAAACTTCCGTGAACGCCCTCAGGTCACGATAGCATCTGGGTTATCGTCGACTGTCTTACTAAATCTGCTCATTTTCTGCCGATACGAGAAGACTACAAGGTAGAACGATTAGTACGGATCTACACCGACGAAATTATCTGTCGACACGGGACGCCTCGTGATATCATCTCTGAAGACGATGGTCGGTTTACCTCGCGTCTTTGGGAAACGTTTCAATCTTCTCTCGGTACTACTCTAAATCTAAGTACCGCTTTCCATCCCCAAACCAACGGTCAGACTGAAAGAACAATGCGTACCCTTGAAGACATGCTTCGCTCGTGTGTCATAGATTTCGGTGGTAATTGGGATGCGCACTTACCATTGGTCGAATTCTCGTACAATAACAGTTATCATTCTAGCATTCAAATGGCACCATTTGAGGCACTATACGGAAAAAAATGTCGATCGTCGATTGTATGGCATGAGATCGGAGATGCGCAAATAACCGGTCCTGAGCTGCTGCAAAAGAAACGACTGACAAAATCCTCCAAATTCGAGACAATCTGCTGAAAGCTCGGAGTCGTCAGAAAAGTTACGCCGATAGATGCCGCAAGCCCCTTGAATTTGACGTTGGCGATCACGTACTCCTAAAGGTTTCACCTTGGAAGGGGGTGATCAGATTCGGCAAGAAAGGGAAACTCGCGCCTCGATATGTGGGACCTTTTAAAATCCTGGAAAAGATTGGCAAAGAGTCTTACAGACTCGAACTACTGGAAGAACTTAGCAACGTCCACCCGACTTTCCATGTTTCGAACCTCAAAAAGTGTCTGGTTGAGCAAAATTTACATGTACCACTTGAGGATCTACAACTGGACGAAACATTACACTTCGTGGAAAAGCCTGTCGAGATCATGGATCGAGAAACCAAGAAGCTCAGACGCTCACACATTCCCATAGTGAAGGTTCGCTGGGAAGGCAAACGTGGCGCAGAGTTCACATGGGAACTCGAAAGTGACATAAAGGCGAAGTATCCACAGTTATTTGTTACGCCTGCGGCCTAATTTCGGGACGAAATTCCCTAAAGTATGGGAGGTTGTAACAACCCGCGTTTTGAAGTCAAAGTACAAGTCAAATTCAAAGGAAGAAAAGATTGCTAAATGCGATCTGTCACTCCTTGCTTAATTATTGATTGTACTCTTTGACTTGTTAATCGATTAGTCTAGTTTATGTTACTTTAGTTGTATTATGTTGAGTAAATGAAATAATCGCAGTTTAATCGCTAATCTACTTAATGCTAATCTCATCGCAATAGCATCGCAACCTGAATCGCACGTTCTGGATATTGTTTTACGTGTGTGTGCTATTATGTGTTACCTATGAGTGTTTATATTATATTTGTGGTGCTTAATCGAAAACGCAATCGCAATTCTATAGCATCGCAATCTCATCACGAACTGAAAATGCAAGTTTATTTATGTTATTGTATGTTAGTTATGTTAATTGTGTAACTATTAATTAAATCTATCGCATCGCTTAATCGACACTCGCTTAAACGCAACGCAACGCTCAATGCACGAAACAAAACGTCGAAATCCAACTCACTCGAACCATCTGATCGAAGGACCATTCGATCGAATGGTCATTCATCTGGATGTCGCACCACCACACCGCCTCATCTCTCCTCCCACCTATAAATAGAACCTGTCACATCACTGTTCATGTGATGTGACAGCTCTCGTTCGACCAGCACGCTTTTGGCTATTTTCTCTCAATTCCTCACGATTCTTGTAATTATCTACTCTAAATCTTGTACTTCTTTGATCTCCACACACTTTCTCATCATTTTCACCATCAAATCTTAACTTTTAACCATGAAATCCATCTGATTTTAGACCGTTCGTTGATGACGTCATCTCGGGTTCATATGAACTTCGAAGTATGATCTCATTCCGCCAAGAGCAACCCAGATATAAGAGATTTCAACATGTTTAAACATTGTTTTTGTCATAATCTAAACATTTTCCAACTGATTTCCACTTTTCTTCAAAACTTCTAACTTTTTACTCAAAACTGATAGAATCTGAGCTCATTCAGGCCCTCTACTCATTCTCTAGTGAAGTTTCGGTTTGAGAACTGATTTCTATCAAAGAGAGAACTGATTCACAGGTTGAACATGAACAACCGTCAAGAACAGTTAACTGATAGGACGGGGTGATTCCCATCCGATCGGATGACTTGGACTTGGAGGAGTTTCCGTTGTTTAACACGTTGTCATACCATCTCGGTCAAACCGCAAACTTTTCAGACTTAACAAAATTTTGCAAGTTTCAACGATCAGGTCGCTGAACGAATTGTCATCCGATCGGATAGCCATCCATCGAACGATAATCCGATCGGATGACTTGTGGCTCTCAAATACTTAAATAATTTTGCAAACTTCAAGAAAACATCAGTTTACAACGAATAGTCATCCGATTGGATGACCATCCGATCTAATGACTATTCTATCGAGAACCTAAAACTCTGAGATATCTCACTTGGAATGGATCGCCATCTGATCGAACGACCATCCGTCCGGATGAGTATTCGATCGAACGACCTGAAAGGTAGAGATATTTCTCTCATTTTAAAATTCTACAACGAAAACTTCAAAGTCACATCATACACAAACACATCCATCCCAAACGGATCACCCTCCGACCGAATGGCCATCCGTCCGGAAGGTCATCCGATCGGATAATCATCCGTCCAGAAGGTCATCCGATCGGATGATCCTTCGTCACTCAGTTCACTCGTCACCATTTTGCGCACCGTTCATCGCTTATGCCATCGTTCTGTAATCAGGCTAACTTTCCAGCGCTCCCTTCAATCCAATCCAAGGCTGTGTTATTTATTTAACACAATCTATGAGTATACTCGAACCCTTTATGCTTTATGCACTTTTGGGTATTACATACGTTATCTATTTCAAATCATAATCGACACACAACGCAAACACTTTTACACACTGACCGTTATTGCATGTTATACGTGTTACTCGATGAATGCTTGTATGTTATGTTTACACAGTGATTGTTGCCTGACACCTTAGCAACGAAAGTACTATAGTTTGGACTCAGCACCTGTCGTTGACAGGGGTTGTTAAGGGCTTTACTTCATGTGTCACAGTGGTGATATGTGTTGTGCATTCTGCAACTCGCAGTCATGTCTGTGCAAATTTCATTGTCGATAGCCTACTACCTTCACTTTGCTACATGTTACATGCTGGTTATGCGTAAATTACTTTCGCTATTATTATGCTATTAAACTTGTATGCTCACCTTTACACTATGTGTATTGACCTCTATTTTAACGTATGTGACAGGTGTTTAGGATGTTGTGCTATGTGGAATCGAGCTTATGAGAGTCTAGAAACAAACAATTAATATTTTGAGTTGTCGGAACTATGATTTGTCTTTGAGATAACTATGTCTGTAATAAATGCTTTATTTTGATATGTTACGGTATGGGACATGATGTTAAATATCTGGTAATTTAGTTGTTATGGATTTCTCCTGGACAATCTGTTTCGCTCAGTGTTGCGCCCCGATGATTCCGCCATCGGTTGGGGTGTGACACCGACAAGTTTTCAAAACTTGCAAACACCTACTTGAAGGAAGTAGTTGCTAGGCGTAGGCCGCCAAATCCTATTGTCTCTAATTATGACTTACGTTTCACGTTCGATTTGTGACAAGCCATGCACAAATCCTTCGGTTCACGATCGGGCATGAGCACTACCTAGCACCCACGAACGAATGATAGAACCAAACATACCGTCCAAACTCTTGAAGACATGATGTAACATGTGTCACCGATTTTCAAAACGGCCGGAAACAACACCTACCTCGTTTAGAGTACTGATGGAACTCAACCTTATGTGAAACAACCGTACCCTAGTACTGGTCACTCAGGACGTGCGAACACTATTAAGAGTGTTTGGGTGACTGTTTACCTACTATACCAGTTCGCGTCGTCGACATAAGACTTTTGATACAACGCGCACCCTAAAGTGAGTTAACAACTTTTTACTTAAGGCATGTGTCCATAGTTTGGGACGACGCACTATTTCCCCGGTTTGGGAAATACATACGGTACCCCTAGCTTGGGGCTACACACGTGTCCTTAGAATAGTACTCATTCCCGTGTATTGAGAACCACTACTATCCCTGGATTGGGACTGCCTTATATTCCTGGATCGGAATACTACTATCCCTGGATTGGGACTGCCTTATATTCCTGGATTGGAATATTACTATCCCTGGATTGGGGTTACCTTATATTTCTGGATTGGAGTACTACAATCCCTGGATTGGGGAGGAATACTCTTCAAATTAATAGTCTTGGAGGAATACTTTTAAATGTATTGGTAAAATTTCGATGGTTAGTTAATAAACTCAACTCTACCACTTTCTTGATGGACCGGATGACACCATAACCCTCAAGTGTAGTAAGTTACCTATAGATAGGGTTTGTTGGAACTCACATCGTGGCCCGGGGGTTTACTCAGGAATGGGAAAACCAGATGATGCGCACGTATCCCCAGTCATTTAAGAACAAACTTTCAGCCATCATCTTAGAACAAACAAATTTAAATTTTCGAGATGGAAATTCTTCCAACTAGGGGATGATGTGACACCCAGCCTTCACAGGGTGAACACAAACCCCGTTAACCTATGTGCTCATCTAGGTATTACATTTAAACTCAGATAAATCAAGTGTCCCAAAATTTCACGTAAACTCACGACACAGTATTCTTGAGCAAATAGATATAACTTATGTGATACTCCCTACTATGTGAAGTAAGTATAAACTCTGTGAATTTTCATGTTATATGAACGTATATACGTGCTATGTGACTTACATGATTCATTTTGTGAATATTCGTGAAACTATGTACATAGGTTGTGGACAAAGCTATAAATAAAACGTATCGTATGTCTTAGCTTAAATTTCGAGGAAGAAATTCATGTAACATGGGGGGAATGTGACAACCCGTACTCTCGTTGCCGAGAGAAGGGTATTACCGAATGATTATTTTACTATTATTAATATTATTATTAGTTTTTATTTATTAAATAATAATGACCCGTTGTAACGCCCTGCTATTTCGTACTTTCCACATTTAGAAACCGTTGCTTGTAATTCTATTTTTGGAAGTCTTTGTATTCTTGTATTCGTCGTGTCATTGTAATCGTTGTAAAATCCGAGACTTGGATCATAATGAAATTCGTATTTTCTTACATTCATGTTATATACACTTCATATATGTTCATACTTTCAAAAATATTAAACATGTGAGACTTTGTTCACACTTTGTGCAAAATATGTCAACTTGCAAACATATGACTTATACACTCAAATGATGTGAAATTCGATGCT
The DNA here is from genome assembly GCA_030545235.1 of Helianthus tuberosus. Taxonomy (NCBI): domain Eukaryota; kingdom Viridiplantae; phylum Streptophyta; class Magnoliopsida; order Asterales; family Asteraceae; genus Helianthus; species Helianthus tuberosus. The sequence continues at coordinate 7,246,549 of CM060402.1, forward strand.
TAAACCCGACAAACAAACTTGTTTACGCTTGTTTAATATTTTCCTTATGATTTAATTACCTTGCATACCCTCAAATATGGCCATTGTTACATAAAATACCCTTGATATACCTAAAAACTATCAAATAATAAACATAAGGGGGGTAAATTGTCAATTTTCAAACTTGAACCACCTTTGGGCCGGCTCACCAGCCGCGACCCGGGGTTGCTTGTTTCCTCGCGGCCCGCGAGGATGGGCTGATCCGGAAACAGCTAACCAGCTTCGCGGGTTGGCGGGATTTAGTGGTTTTGTTGAGTTTTCAAGTGTGCTTTCTTCATTAAATTCTCACCAAACCTAGCCCTAATCACTTCCCTATAAAACCCAAGTGCCTTCCACACATTTTCCACTTTACAACTCATAAATTACACTCTCAAATCACTCTCAATCTACTGGAAATCAAGAACTTGGATAGATTCATCACAATTGTTTAAGTATGCATAACTTCTTCATTTCTTAGTCTTTTTCTTTGATTCTTTTTCCTAATCACTTAGAACAAGCCTAGGTATGATTCCACAGGTTTTACATGGAAAACCAAGGCCTGGAACATCACCAAAACAGACTCCAAAGTGATACAAACTTTCTGATTTGAATTAAACTTCGTTGAACTTGTTAAACTTGAGGTTTCACATACACATTCCTATGTCCTTATGCTCATAATCAATTGTATGGTTAGTTGGGCTTAAAAACAAGCCTGTGACACTTAAAAAATCAGAGGTTAAAACCTCATAAACTTTCTATTTTGGTTAGGGTTTAACCCACAAGTAGTGTACAAGCTTAATGCTTTATGTTTGTGTGATTATAGGACTAGCTTGGGCTATCCTACTTGAAAATCTACACACTACTTGATGATTTCTTAGATTAGATATAGTTAACTTATTCTTTATTGTATGTTCATGACCCTCCTTGATTGTTTATAACAACAAGTGTAGTGGTGAACACCAAGAGGTACCTAAATGGAAGACTTGTTCATCCTACCTCATGCATGACTTGTATGTAATACACAAGAGGTTCCTAAATGGAGGATTTATCCTCCTACCTCATGCTTGACCTATACGACATAATGTACATTATATAATACTTATATATTATCCAAGTAATCGAACTCTTGATGATGAACTAGTGATTTAATTACCTTGTCACGGTTCTAATGGGCTTTTGTCCCATGAAAACACCTAAACTCTTTCGAGTTTCATAGCGTCAAGAATAAGTATCATGTGTGCTAGATGATTACTTTCTAATATGTTATTTTCGTATAATTTAAACTCTGAATCTTTAATCTTCCGTAAACTCTCCATACTCACCCACCTATGTTTCTTCTTATAGAAGGACAAGGTGCTCCAATCTAATCAACAAAACACTCGCGGGATATCAAGTAGGAAGCTTGCAAAACCGTGAGTATACTCGATCCCGTTTTCCTTTTAATCACTTTTGGGTGCAACATGTATGTTATGCAAAATTACACTTCACATGAAACTATTTTAATCACACTCTATCCATGCTATAACATGAAACTATATGATGCTTGTTAGACTTGTATGCTATGTAAACTATTTGTGTCGATATATGCTCATTAACTTTGCTAGCCTACCTTAACAATTATAGCTCTATAGGACTAACGCACCGCCCATGAAACTTGGGGTATTGTTAAGTTAAACATGTTAACCTCTCGTTATTCTTTGGGATAGGCTATATTAACGCGTTGGATTATTGGGTTTGAACATATAGTACACCGATTCAGCATGCTAGTATACTTGCATATTATGATTCATGTTGGATATGAGACTTTAAGCGATTTTACTCTATACTATGCTATGTAACAAAACTTGTATACTCGCCAACTTTTTGTTGATATATTTTAATACATGTTGTAGGTTGATTGATGAGATGATGTTGAGAAGAAATGCAATTTAGGTGGACTTAGATACACACCTAAATAAATCTATCATTTTGATGTTATGTTTTTGAGACAATGTTGTTCTTTTATTTAATCTAGTATGACAATTTAGGTCTGCAACGAAATTTGAATTTAAATTATATTTTCACAATAGTGTTATGATGCGTTTGAGCGATTTGTTCGTCTCATCCCGATGTTTCCGCCATCGGTTAGGGTGTGACACCCGCGACAGGAGAAACATATCGTTTAGCTGATAACTCGAACCAAGCACACAAGTATATATACATTTATGGTTATAGTTAATCATAAATTTAAAATGGACCAATTCATTTAACGAGACACACGAACACTTACGAGCTGGCACGCACGAGCCCAAGTCCAACCCAACTCACCTAAACCCCTACCCCTTAAATATCCTTTAAATGCATCCTAACCCCTCATTTTATAAACAAACAAAACCCTAATACCCATGTTTCCTTTCAGCCGCACACAAGCATACATCCACCTTTCATCTCCTTCATGTTCTGCTAACCCCCTCGATTACACCTCCGGCAACCGGAGCTACTCCGGCGACACATCCAGCCGTCGCACACCCAAACATTCCTAATACCTCTCCCCCTTATCCACTATGCCCACCCCCCGTAACCCCCCCCCCCCCCCTCTCTCTCATGGTTCCTTGCCGGAGATTGGCTGCATGCGGAGTTTCTTCTACAATACACCCCCGACCCCCCCCCCCCCACTTCACCTTGTTTTGTTGAAATAAGGGTTTTGTATATTGCTTGACTGTAAAAGTTTAATCGCGGTGGGTTGTGTAAAGTGATTAAAAAAACAGTTTCATTTCTTGTTATATTCTGAGTATGATGATATTCTTATGATAAGCAGTTTGTTTAGTATCCGAACATTTGTGTTCATCGGCTTATTTAATTTGGGGTTTTATATATAAAACATAGCTGTAAAGGATTAAATGGTGATAATGACTGTTTAGGAAATGGTATGTGAGGATGATTGGTAAATGGTGATGTGTACTATTCTCGGATTTTATCAAGCCTAGGGTTCATGTGTGCTGAAAGTTGATTGTGTCGAACAGACTAGGGTTGCTTATATGACAAGATGATGAAGATATCTAGCATAGGTAGAATTGATAGATCTAAGGTCACGTGTACTCTAAAAAGGTGTTTTAAAATGTTAAGATCTGGTTGATTGACAATCGTAATGGATAGCCTTAAATGAAACTGATGATGTACGAGAAATGTTTGATGAGTTATTTTAGAAAAGAGTGTTAAGAAAACATGATCGATAGAAATATATGCTTAAATGATTTGATTGAATAGACCTGAGAAGTTTAACTGTTTGGATAATCTATGACCGCATACTGCCTAAGAGACCGCACACTTATGTATTGGTCACACACTAGACAGTGTGTCGCACAGTCTCATTTGGGCCGGAAATAAGTGTTGGGCCGCACACTACTAGTGGGTCGCACACCCAAAACGGACCACACACTACACCACACACTTCCTGCGTCATACATGCATGACCGCACACTTGTCCGTGGTCGTACACTCCCGTGTGGACCACACACTGACAAGTGGGCCGCACACTTCAACGTGGGCCTCGATCTTAGTAGGTCGCATACTCCAGTGGGCCGCACACCAGTAAGAGCCCACTTACAACAGTACTTTTGAACTATGATTAACTGTGATGATTATTGTGGCGTGTAAATATGTTACTATAACGTGCAATCGATGCTACTTGAACACTACTTGTTAGATACGTGTACGAACATATGTGATTACTTGTATATTGTCCTAATATGTGGCAACCATAATAGGACGTGGTTGACCAACTTAGGACGCGTGCTTTACCTACCGAGCAAAGCAAAGGTGAGTTCACACTAAAACTAAACGCATGTATTCCCAATGGTTTGGGAACTTCACACACACCAAGGTAACGGTGTGACAACTTAATAAAACTCATAAAGCATACACCCCAAAGGTTTGGGAGCATCCATACTAAACTAAACTCCACCAAGGAAAGTCCCTTACACTTATACCGATTAATCGCGGGGAGCGAACAAGATATTAGTTGATAGCGCTATTAGGATTGACAAACCTCACACCGTGCGGGGAGCTGGGCGTGAACTATTATCTGGACATCAGGTCAATGATGGTATACATTGACCTAAGAGGGCACACAACTACGTTAAAGTTTCGGTACTACACAGTTTATTCGCTCATTATGAGATGGATTTCCCATAACATGTTTTAGTAACATGGTAACTTCATAAAACGATGTTTTTGTATAAAACGAGAAAACTTTTTCGAAAACTTTTTCAATAATACAATACCCAAACAATCAAGATGAGGAACTTAATAATCATCCAAGTGTATTTTGTGTTACCTTATTTATTAGTATAAAGATGAAACAACTGTTCAATTAATAGTACAGATTAAACCACTGAAGTGATGTGATAAATACTCTTACATATAAACCACTGTGGTGATAAACACTGTTACATATAAACAATGATGCCATAAAACCGGTTACATATAAAACACTAAGGTGATGACATCTAACAACCTAACAGACTATAAACACTGATGCGAAAAACACTGTTAAATATAAACACTTAAACACTCTTAACATCCAAGTGTATAGGAATTTTATTTTATTAAAATAAAGATGAAACAACTGTTCAATTAATAGTAGAGATCAAACCACTGAAGTGATGTGAAATACAAAACTGTTCCTAAACACTGTTACATATAAACAATGATGCCATAAAAATGGTTACATATAAAACACTGAGGTGATGACATCTAACAACCTAACAGTCTATAAAACACTGATGCGGAAAACACTGTTAACATAAACAAATAAAAAGAAACATAGAATAACTAAAGTTGATGCTGAACCGCTGTTATAGTTTGACACTGTTATTGGACGTCATAAATTTCAGATTTAATTTCAAAGGTAAAAGTAGTGTATATTCTTATATGCTGCTTTATTAAAATAATTAAATATTAGAACTGATATGCACTGTAGGAAAAAAAAAGAGAGAGAGAGAACGGAAAATTTAACTTACCATTTTGCATATTTTGAATTTCAAAATTACTGATATTGTCAGTAACTACTGACTTGATATGAAAGCAAATGCCATAATGACTTTTTTAAATTTTATTTTAACTTTAATCAACATATAATAACCGTCAATTTGAAATTCAAAATTTGGTTAATCAAATGTCCAAAGCTCAAGAAATCAGCATTAATTACTGATTTGATTTGAAACAAATAGTCATCAAGAAATTTTTTTTAGTTTTTAATTTAACTTTAAATTTTATCATGAAAATAATGTTGGTGGAACTCTTATGTAATTGGAATGTAAAGATTTGGTAAAATGGTAATTTGATTGTAATTCTAGTTTTCATTTGATAATTTCAATGTATCACTAATTAACAACATCAAAAATAAAAACGTGAGCACTGACTATTTTTTAGGGAAACCGCTGATGGTCAATATCAGTGAATGTCAACAATGTAATAGTGAGCAGTGGCTATTTTTTCCGATCAGTGGATACCAACCAGTTTTCGAAACACTGATGTTCGGTCAATCAGTGGTCAACATGGAGATTGAAGAAACACAGGTTGTGTATCCGTAGTGGAATACTTGAACAATCAAATGTTTGAACCAATTTCAAGAATACTATAACCAAACAATCAAGATGAGAAGCTTAATATTCATCAAAGTTTATATGAATTTTATTAGTATAAAGATGAAACAACTGTTCAATTAATAATACAGATCAAACCACTAAATTGAAGTGATAAATAGTGTTACACATAAACACAGTCTTTTAAATTACCATTTTGCATATTTTGAATTTCAAAATTACTGATATTGTCAGTAACTACTGACTTGATTTGAAAGCAAATGCCATAATGACTTTTTTAAATTTTATTTTAACTTTAATCAACATATAATAACCGTCAATTTGAAATTCAAAATTTGCTTAATCAAATGTCCAAAGCTCAAGAAATCAGCATTAATTACTGATTTGATTTGAAACAAATAGTCATCAAGAATTTATTTTTATTTTTTAATTTAACTTTAAATTTTATGATGAAAATAATGTTGGTGGAACTCTTATGTAATTGGTTGTCAACAATGTAAAAGTGAGCAGTGGCTATTTTTTCCGATCAGTGGATACCAACCAGTTTTCGAAACACTGATGTTCGGTCAATCAGTGGTCAACATGGAGATTGAAGAAACAGAGGTTGTATTTCAACAGTGGAATATTTTGAACAATCAAGTGTTTGAACCAATTTCAAGAATACTATACCCAAACAATCAAGATGAGAAGCTTAATATTCATCAAAGTGTATATGAATTTTATTAGTATAAAGATGAAACAACTGTTCAATTAATAATACAGATCAAACTACTGAACTGATGTGATAAATAGTGTTACATATAAACAAAAGTACTAAACCCAGTTACATATAAACACTGATGCCATAAAAATGGTTTCATATAAAACACTGAGGTGATGACATCTAACAACCTAACAGTCTTTAAAACATTGATGCGGAAAACACTGTTATATATAAACACAGTCTTTTAAATTACCATTTTACATATTTTGAATTTCAAAATTACTGATATTGTCAGTTACTACTGACTTGATTTGATAGCAAATGCCATAATGACTTTTTTAAATTTTATTTTAACTTTAATCAACATATAATAACCGTCAATTTGAAATACAAAATTTGCTTAATCAAGTGTCCAAAGATCAAGAAATCAGCATTAAAATAGTGATTTGTCATCAAGAATTTTTTTTAATCTAACTTTAAATTTTATGATGAGAATAAAGTTGGTGGATTTTTTCCGATCAGTGGATACCAACCAGTTTTCAAAACACTGATGTTTGGTCAATCAGTGGTCAACATGGAGATTGAAGAGACAGTGGTTGTATTTCAGCAGTGGAATATTTTGAACAATCAAATGTTTGAACCAATTTCAAGAATACTATACTCAAACAATCAAGATGAGGTGCTTAATATTCATCCAAGTGTATAGGAATTTTATTAGTACAAAGATGAAACAACTGTTCAATTAATAGTACAGATCAAAACACTGAAGTGATAGTATAAATTCTGTTACATATAAACATCTATTAACATAAACAAAGATAGAATAAACACTGTTAACATAAACAAACATAGAAGATGTTTTCTTGATGAGGAACCACTGTTGTTGGAGAGTGTTTCACATTTAGTTGATCGGTGCTTGTCTGGACTTTGGTCTTGATCAGTGGTTCTTCATAATTGAACAGTGGATGATGTTCATCAAACTTTATGTACAACCATCCTTATATCCAACACTTGTTAGGCAGATCAGTGATGTGCCATATTAACTTGTTATAACCACTGTCAGTGTAGGAAACTTAGCTGGGCAGTGCCTATTGGTGGAAACTTCAGTTTACCTACAAAAACTGATGAATTTAGAATAAATAACGCAAACTATTGTTAAGTCAAATAGCTGATGGAAAACTTTTTAACCACTGCTAGTAATTAAAACACCGATAGTGATTAACAAAACTACGTTTAATTGCTCAAATTGAGATGACGGGAGATCTGCAAAGGATTACAAATGAATCAATGCACCAATAAACAGTAAATCAAAACGTTAGAAATACCAAAAAAATAAATCACACCAATTTAAGTTACCTTGGTGATGTCCTAAACTTTTGCACTGGTAACACCTATCAACACACCTGGTATAACCTTTCCCATTTCCATCTCCTCAACAACCGTCCGGCAGAGGTTGCTTCTAATCAACAAACTCTATAATCCAACAAAAAAGGTTTGGAAAGACAAAGTACAAAACATATCAAAATAAATCTGCTCGTAATCACATGATACAACAAACCAAACATACCAGAGTCACCGATTAAGAGGAGGTTGTACAAAAGCGTTCATCGAGTACGATAAGGAGATCTGTTTCTTCTTCTGAGGGTAGAAAAGGGTTCATCATGTTCAGTATGACAAAATAGATAAAACGAAATAAAATTTCTAGATAAAAAATTAGATCTTACATGATTATTCTCTTCTTCAACCACTGGACGGTACATGATTTAGGGTTTCAAACGAAGATGTATCCAATAGAAGTAACCTCTGCCGTACATTGTTGAGGAGATGAATATGAGAAGAAGAAGAAGGATAAACATGAGAGAGGATAAACATCGATCGGAAATAGAGCAGAGCAGAGAGAGAAAGAAAGCAAGAAGCCCTAAATGAGTAAATGAAGGAGGATATAAATAGAAGAGGGCAGTGGCACTGTTGGGCGGGAAAAGAGAACTGAGGATGCCCTAATCAAGTGACACGTGGCCCAAATAACTTTCATTTATTATATATAATAGATATTTTAATAAGAAGAATTTACGCCGAAATAGTTAGTAAACGGGCAACAAGCTGCGATGCTACCCTTTTTTGAATAAGAAAGTAGTTAAAATATCAAATATACTCAATTTATTAAAAACAATCTAATAAATAATCATTTTACACTTATTTTTTTTAACATCTAAGTTTTCATATATGCTTATCTTTTAACTTCATTTTTTTACATTAAAACATTTTAAGGTTAAATTTATTTTTACCCATTTTTTTTCATTAAACAATAGTATTCTCCATATATATAATATTTAAGCTAAATAAATTAGAGGGAGGTTCATTTGAGAAGAAAATTAAATTAAGAACAAAAAGAATAAAGGGTACAATTGTAAAACACTAAATAGTTTTTCTCTTATCTCATTTATTATAATTTTGACTAATTAATTAGTCATAAAGAGTATCATCCTACACACTAAAAATTTTGCCTAGACACATCAAAATTTATCCTATACATTTTTGAAAATTTATCCTACACATACTGAAATTTATCCTACACAACTCGTAATTCATCCTACACACCTCATAATTTATCCTACACTTTAAATTAATTTTTATCTTCTTTGAAAAAAATTATATTTTTTAAAAATAAGTTACAAATTTAATTTAGTTAGCTATTAAAAAGGAAGACTAACAATTAATGATCTATCTAATTTTACCAATATACCCTTACACCCATATTAAATACAAAAATTAAATGAAGTAAAATGAAGCATTATTATTGGTTGAAGTATGTTCTATTTTATTCTTACAAAAAATTTCTTCTCATTTGAACCCTCCACAAATTAATTAAGCTAGAAAAGAGTAGATATAATATTTGAAGATAAATGCCATATATGAGATTTCAAAATTATAGAAAAATAAAGGTAAAATTGTGTTTTATAAATTGTTTTTAATGAATTAGGTATACATATAATATTTCAACTAAGGGTATATATAATATTTATAATTTTGAAATGGTATATATGATATTATACAAGTTTGTAAGGGTATATATAAAATTGTCCCTTAATTTTATACAGAAACTAATCACGTTCTTCTCATTAATTTATTATAATTTTAGATTATCACTATGAAATATATAGTTTTAGTAATCTATTCAACATATGAATAATTTATAAGATTCATAGAATGAGAAAAGAGAAGTGTTCAATGAAGCTAATAGGAATGAGTTAAAACTACACTTACAAATCACAAGCATATATAATTAGTGTTTATGTGTGGAGGGTATAAGGCTGGTAGGTGTGTCATTGCGTCGTCACGCCACATCATCGTCGATAGCGTTCCCGGGGCGCCACCATCCATACCGCACGATTTAAAGGGGGGCGTCATCTATGTCTCGCCAGCACGTTAACGAAGGTGAATCGCTTTGATCGAGGGGTGTTTAGTCAAAGTTACCGTTGAACGGTAACATTCAATTTAAAAAAAAAATCAAACTTTATAAAATTCACCTATAAATACCCCACTTTTTTCCATAATTTTCATCCCTTCTACATCAATCTTTATACAAAATCTCTACACTTTTTTTATATAATCACACAATGTTTCCTAACAACCAAAACGCATGGGATCCGAGCTATCCGTTTTGGCCAGGTGCGCCAAACAACGGGCAAGAAAACCGTTATCGAAGAGACCAGCGGACGGGTGAGATTGTAAGGCACATATCGGATGGCCCGTCAAGGTTGAACGAGTTCGAGACAAGTCTCAACAAAATAATCTCGATGAAGGAAAAAGAGCAAGAACTAAAAATGGAGAAACAAATCCAGAAAGACATGGCGTGAAAGACTTTCATATCTAGCGGAGGTGGACCGAGTCATTTTGGAGGCTCGTAAGGCACACATTCAGGCGAAATATATGTAGTTTTTATTTTCTAGTACCTTATTTTTTAACTTTGTATTTTTAGGACTTTGTAATGTTTTTCTTTTATTTTAATGAATTTATGTTTTTTTTTTATTTCTAGTTATTAAAATTGGCATTTAATTTAAAAAAATAAAATATATAAATAAAAATAATAATTAGGTAATGGTGATAGGTGCTTTATACCACACCCTGCAAGTTAAAGGAATGTGGCCTTAAAGCCCCCTGTATGACATGGACATGACGTGACGCTGAGGTGGCGTGATAAAGCACCTATGGGCTTTGTACCACACCCTCCAGCCTAATGAAGCAAAGGAACTAGAAGGTGCACAAACTTACATGAGTTGATGATTTTTAAAACATTTGGTTTTCTTCCTTCAACTGCATAAGGCTTCTCAGCCAAAGCTAAGAGAACTTCCGTAAGTAATCGCTTTTTTTCAGTTAGTTCCGGGTGGTCATTAACTATATTTATAGCAACACCTACAAAAGAGTTTACGGTCACTTTATGAGAGAAATTGCATAGGTTTATGCATAAAATTAAATGCACAAGAAAACATGTATAAAAGTACAAGAAGAAATACCAACTCATAAGAAAAACTAACCAAACATATCAGCTTCAACACATTTTTGTAGGACCCGTCCCCGATTTTCATGTGACCAAAAATGGCCGGACATTCTGTTAGAGATACCATACAGATACCTCGCCATAACAGGTTGTGCAAATAAAACAGCCGTATAGAGTGGCATCACTTTACTTCTATTAGGGATTTCAGTCAATGTCGGATTCTTTTTCACCAATACCATTGCTGTATCTATATTTCCCACTTGAGCTGCTAAGCTGAGGGCGGTATCCCAGTTTTTATTCTGTAGCTCCAAATCCGCTTTTTTCATCAAAGTTACAAGATTTTTTACAAATTCTACAACAGCCTTGGTTCTTTCCGCTGATGCTGCAACGTGAAGCAGTGTTTCCTCGTTTTCGGTGATAGCATAACGTATCAGAGATGGCTGTTTTCCAAGGATGGGTTTAGCGGCCTTCCAATCTCCTTTCATTGCTGCTTCATAAAGGGGAACACCAATCTTGATGTAGTCTTTTCTATTTCCTTCATAAATTCAAACACGGATTGCCTCATTTTCACTTTTAATTACTAGGTTGGGGGACTGGGGGTGGTCCGTGATGGCACCTCCATCACTCGTGATGAACATGGGAACACCGCGGCCACCACAGTTTTCCACGCGTGAAACTTATAACGAGTGGAAAACTTCACGCGTTGTAAAAAATCGATTGTATGTGTATGACTTGTACGTTGTGTATTAATACTTGTACGTTGTGACCCCAAAAGAATATAAAAATTTGTTGGCTTCGCCGGAAAACTTGGTCTGCAGGTCGAAGAAGATGGAGCTGCTGTTTTTGAAAAGTTTGATTCCTTTTTAACACATTCAGTCCCTGTGGTTTATAGTTATTTACAAAACTTATTTAAATCTTATTCCTTTTAATTTCAACTTTTAAAACTGGCAGGTTTGGTCCTTGTCATAAAAAAAATTTGTTTCTTTTATAAACTTGTAAGATTTTTTTTATAAACTTTATAAAATCTTGAATCTTTTTAAAACTATGGGATATTATAAATGTTACGAAGCCATGGCTGATTTGTTGTTAATTTAATTTAAAAACAAAAAAAATAGGTTGTGAGTGATGGAATTCCATCACTAGTGATGACCACCGCCACTAAAAAATGGTTGTGAGTAATGGAATAATGGTTGATGGCATGACGGAACTTGATTGGATGTTTGTGAGTGATAGAATTTTTGCAACTGATACCACCTCCACTCCCCTTATAACCCAGTGTATTACACGGGTTGAATAAATGAATTTTATTTACTAAATAATAAAACAATAAATCTTTAGAAACCTCCTTTATTGCACGGGTTGAATAAATGTAATTATATTTATTAAATAAAAAATTATATATATAAGGACCATATATATTGTACGGGTTGAATAATTGTAATTTTATATACCAAATAATAAAAAGATTATATCTTTAAAACCATCTGTATTACATGGGTTGAATAAATGTAATATTGTTTACCAAATAATAAAAAAGTTATATCTTCGAAAACCCTCGTTTATTACACGAGTTGAATAAATACGATTTATATACCAAACAATAAAAAAAATATTTAAAAAAAATAACGGATATACTCGGTACGCGATAGATATGGTGATTTCGGAGATGGTCATTGAAAAGAAGATACAGTGGTTAAACATGTTATTCAACATGCAAATAAACAGCCATTTGAATAATAAAATATAAATTATATTTGAAAAATCCATAATAAATCTAATTTTATATTTAAAGTAATATTGAGAGTTATATACAATTTGTTTAAAAATTATGTAATAAAATCGATATAATAATTTTTTTATCATAAAAGATTGGCAGGAAAATAAAAAGATACATGGCCTTATAAATGAGAATATACATTAAAATTAAACTAAATAATAATTATATATAATTATGTAGAAAAGATTAAACTAAATAATATTTGGTATGAGAGTTATCTATAATTAATTATTAGAAATTAAATTAAATAATAATTATCCATAAGGGTGGAGGGTATAATTCAAACACTTTATAGTGTTTAAGTTTTCTCTATCAAATAATCTCATGACATGTCAACTCACCCCCTTCACCCCCATTTTCTACTCAAACACGAGGAGTGATTCAAATACCCACTCAATTAAAAAAATAAAAAATTTGATTGGTTCTCTCTCTCATCTCTCCCCCCTCTCTCTCCTCCCTTTGTTCTTCTTCATCTTCGGTGAATACTCACCGAAAAAACCTCTTCTCTCCTACTCCCCACTCATCGATCCACCACCCGGTATCATTCCCCCCGTGGCAACCCCACTCCCCGCATCCACTCACCGATATCACTCCGACCACCCGAAGAGATTGGCAAAAAAAAAATCAAAGGATAAATGACCTAATATGATGACAAGTGTCCCCTAAATGATTTCTTTTATTATATAGTATATTGTAAGTTGCAACGAACAAAATTAATAGATTGTAGTTTGATATTGAGAGGTTAAACACTTAAATATTCAAAGTGACATTGTTATTGTTATTGTTATTATTATATATTTTATATTATTATTATTTTGTGAAGTAAATTTGACTTAGAGATTTCAAAACAAATGAAGCACAATCGATAACAGAGTTTCTACATGTAATTATTAGTACAACGACACTTTAATTTAAAAACAGACATTGAAACAAAAACTCACTTATATGTATATTGGAATGTACTAAGGATATATGGTAATATATCAACGAAAAAAGCAGTTGAGAAACTACCGGAAATTAGATCTAAAATAGGTCGGTTCTGTTGTGGTGGCACTGGTGGCATTGGTGGTGGCACTGGTGGCATTGGTGATGGCACTGGTTGTTGAGGCATCTGAATGATAGTATGGTTCTGCTGCTGCTGCTGTTGGTGACCAGAGCTTCTACTTTGGTTGTTCATCCTGTGGCTGCAAAGTCATATCGATTATTAGTAAATAATATAACTGGAATGGAATAGAATCACAAGAACTTCTAGTGAGCTTTTGAAACCACCTATGATTATCGGAGTTATCTTTCAACACTGATCAAAGGTGTTATTTTTCATAATTGGAGATCTCAAGAGCTTACACCTTAATTTATAGACAGCAAAGCACTATTGCTAAAAGTCAACGTCCATCCGGCGACAGGCAACCCCATAAAAATAGATAAAATTTTAGTATAAAATTATTTATATCTTGTACATCATTGTGCAGTTTTATCTCTTGTATATCATTGTGCAGTTAAGACCATACGTAGTGGGCGTTATTTTTTCAAAATTTGCCACCAAACACGCTCAGTCACGCCCCCTCCCCACCCCCCAAGCATTATTGGGCGTTATTGATCAATTTTCCCCCATAGGCGTTTTTTAAATAACGCTTTCTCCAAATTTGAAGCACCAATCACATTTAATCTTCTTTTTTCATGGCCAATAGCTTTTTTTACTGGGTTTTTTATTTTTATTTAATTCTCTACACCCTTTTAACATAATGCTCACATCTCCACTACACCCATTTTAGGAAAACGCCCAATAATGTCACTTGCTGACTGTACTGCCACATGGCGGAAAATACCCAATGGCGGAGGCATTATTCACCCTTACCACTACGCATGGTCTAATAGATTCAGTAATTGAAAGGTTGCTCCAAACATGCAGACTAATTTTTAAAAGTGGGTGTAGTCAATGGCTACTTTTATAATTTTCTTAAATAGAAACTTAACAAGTCAATAATCCTAGATCAATTTATTTATGAGGCACTCCATGACCTTCCAATGTGGAAGTCGTGAGTTGAAGTCCCACTTAGTACAAATTGCTTGCAATTTGTTTCAAGTGGATCACCGGTTTTACCATATTGGTTCTTCGAGCGGTGTGTTTCCCATGCAATTGTTGGCGGGCTTGGTAACCAGAACTGTCTGCATATGTAGGGCGTCGGTGGCCTTTCGCCAAAAGGTTTTCCCGGATGACTGGTGTCACACCCCGACCGCGTAACACAACAAACCGCGTCGGAAATGTCGGGGAGTGGAGTAACAGAATTATTGTTTCACAACACATGGTAATTGAAGTTTTGTTTTATTGATTTAAAATGTTTACATTGACTAGAAATTTACAGAAGCATAATATGAATTAAACTGTCTTTCATAGTTTCAAGTCACTAAGGCCCTCGTCCAATCCTATGTTTGCATCATGATCATCTAACAACAGCACCTGAAACACATGTGAAAATAGGTACGTCAGCATAAAAATGCATGTGAGATACATAAGTTTTGTTGATGCAAGATTCATGACTTGCAAGTTAAAAGAAATGTTTAACAAATAGTAGTCATGAACCATATAAAAATGTTTTCTTTTATAAATCATACGAAAATCGTTAAGAAAATCAGATGATATAAAAGAATATTGCATGGTTAAATAAATAACCAAGTGAAATTGAACTTGTATAAATTATGTCGTTTGTAAAACAATGTCTTGTGAAAATATGTCTTTTGTATAAAATGTAACATGTCTTTGTCGAAATGATTTAGATAACGCCACGATATATAATATCATAAAAGCACTTATATATAGGAAGTACCAGCGGCGTATCCACCATGCTTTTATCATATTACACACGCCTCGTTATTTAAATCACTTACCAATAACCAACCAAAATGTCTTGTTTCAACCATGTCAAAATGTTTATGTGTAAGCAATGCCCAATGTCAAATGTAAATCATGTCTTGTATAATCAAATGTTATGTATGGCAAGTAAAAAGTATTTACTCAAACCATATGTATAATGTCAATGTATAATCAAATGTTATGTATGGTGAATAAAAAGTATTTACTCGACCCCATAGGTAAAATGTACAAAACAAAGTCTTTTTAAATCAAAAAGTTATGTTTTGCAAAAATAATTGCTTTATTGATACAAACATTTATGCGGTAATGTTTATCGCATACATTCAAGCCTTGCGACTGTCGGACAAACCTTCAAACGAATCAAAGGTTTATCAATTATGTATATCGGATTCAGTCATCCCTTACGTCCAAACAAACCTAGGATTCCAGGGATGGGAGTTGTCAATTCCTATGGTACCACTACATACTACCGAACGACATGATCAGTGTTAATGAACGTACTTTAGTTTCGTTAAACAAACCAAATGTCATACCAAATGTAAGCATGTGAAAATAATGTACTAAGTATGCTAAGTAAACATACGAAGCAGAAATGTTTATGAAATCAATGTGCTAGCATGCTAAGTAAACATACATAGCAAAAATGTAATGTAAATCAATGTGCTAGCATGCTAAGTAAACATACATAGCAAAAATGTAATGTAAAACAATGTGTCCATATGCTAAGTAAACATATGTAACAAAAATGTTATGAAATCAATGTGCTAGCATGCTAAGTAAACATACATATCAAAGCATAATGGAAATCATGTACTATATGCGTACTAATGAACATAGCAAGTATATGTCATGAAAGCACGAAAAGCACGAAAGTAACAAGTAGGCACATGTGTATCACCCCAAAATATTTGAAAATAGTAAAAGAGGGGACTATGTACTCACTTGATATTGCTTTAACAGTCTTGAAATAACAACCAAATAACGCTTGAAGGATCACGGAATCAATCGGCACCTAATATAGGTAACTATGTTAATAAACCGGACCTAATTCGGAAGATCGGATAAAATGAGGTTTCGTAAACCAAATGAGTATTGGAACTCATGTGATATGGTTTAACAAAGCCTACATTCTAAGTCGGAATCTATCCTAAGTGCTTACGACCCGTTACGACTCGTTAAGATAGTTTACGCTACTTTAACGCGTCGTTCGCGCAAAGCGCGTTCGGACCGCCTAACAAGTCCTATGACAAGTATTATATGCCTTAACATGTCTAATGACATTGCATAATCAATTTAGATGTCAAAATTTAGGTTACATATGCTTAAAATGAAATTATGTGCAAAAGGGCATTTTGGTCATTTTCCTAAGGCATATAAACTACCTATCATACAACTAACTAAACGAGGTGACCATAAGGTATAACCTTGGAAGGTTATTCCCTATACAACTATGGTCATAAAACATGTTTGGTCGGATCCTAATGATCGACCAGACGGATCGGGTTCGAAAGTCTAAGGGGTTGTTTAGACCGTTTAACTTACGACCCTATATAAGCACTAGACTAAGAGTGACGAGTTAAACATGTTAAAACATGTTTAACTAAGTTAGAAAACAGGTTTGATATCAAAACAAAGTGTTTTGATACCCGAAAATAGCTTCATTGCAAAATACGCATAAATACGTATTTTGACCGAAACTTTGACTCGTCACTACGCCTAATCAACATGGTAATCAGTAGGTATAGTCACAAGGGACTATAACCATTGTGATTACGCTCACGTTGCAAAGTTCGAACGAACTTTGTGTTGACCATAAACTGGTCAAAGCAGAAAGTCAAACACTGTTTGACTTTCATGCTTGAAATGCATAACCAAGCATGAAGGAGACTTACAAAGGGTCCAAGCTTGGATCAAGAACAAGAAAACTGAAGAAATGAGCCTGCAACCAATAAGGGATAGCCCCAAAGATCAGATGGAGAAGAAATTCTGAAGTGAGCTAGTTGAAAATGAAATTTTGGTAGGTTTATATAGAAATTCAAGAACCGTTAAGATCATTCCACTTGTTCAATGATTGATCTTGGCCCTACATGTGTAGCACATGGTTTAGAATGCCAGGGGAGTCCAAAAACAAGCCCATAGCATTGAAAAACCATGTCTAAAACCCAAGGAACAGTTGTTGTTTGCTGAAATCAGTTTTCTGCCCAGATAGGGGCTGTCGCTCCCCACGTAAGAATCAGGCCAGTCTTACGCGCCCCGCGAGCGACCTGAAGTTCAGCAACAATTTCATTAATTACAGTTTTGGTCCCTACATGCATTTAGGCCCATTTTTAACACGTTTAAGCCCCGTTAACCCATTTTCAAGGCTCTATAATGTTTTCAAAGTATAGGAAACATGAAATATGCTTGAAAACATCTCGGATGTCAGTTCGTTTGGTCGTACGGTCACGTTATTGGGTTAATTACGATGAAACACGAACGGACGCGAAAAACATTCCAAATTGTGCGAAGAATGGAATTTTTTCATTCCTATCACTAAAATAAAATATTTTAATGGTTACAAAAATTTTTGGATGTCCAGATATGTTCAGAACATAAAATATGCGCGTAAATGCAAACTTATGCACTTTTTGATGCTTTTAGTCCCAGTTTGATTAAATAAGTTTATTTTCGCATACCGAACCCCCCAAAGCCTATTTCTAAGCTATGTAAAGGATATTTATGGTATGTTTAACTTATAATCGTGTTCCGGAGTGTACGTTATTATACGAATCGGCAGACTTTCGCAGTTTGTTGCAAATAGTCCTTGTAAGCAAATAAACTTGTTTTTGTCAAACCAAACCCTTCAAAACTTATTTCTAAGTTATGTAAAGGTTATATAAGGTATGTTAAGCTTAAGTTGATGTTCCGGAGTGTTTGTCGCGTTAAACTGATTACGTTTACACATCAGTTTGCGTATAACTTTCCAGAAAGCGATTTAGAGTTTGAAATCGAACAAGAATTGAAATGAGAAATTGTCAAACATAAATAAACAAATATAGGGATCAAAATACATTGTTTCATTGATAATTGAACTGTTCAGAGTTTGTATAATGATTACACAAGCACAATGTCACAATTGGGCTTGTATAGTGTCCGGCTGAGTCATAGATCGGTCCAAGAAGTCTAATCAAAATCGATTGAAGGTAATTATTGTCAACTAAATTAAAAGAAATACTGGTTAGAGAACTAATATGGGAAATGACTAATTGATAAGCAGAACTCAAAAATAACATAAATATAACGGATTTTAGAATATAACTGAAATCATTAATCATCGCATATTATATTTTGGATATATGAAATGTAGATCGGTTGTTTTTAATTTATATATATATATATATATATATATATATATATAGGGTTAGGTTCATGTGTGAACAGCATCCTTGTTTGTGAACAAAGTGAACTAATCTTAGCCATCCATTTGTTTTTTTGATTAAAAGGATAGGGTTCTAATTTTTCCTTTAATTTTCATAAATTAGATTTAAATCATTTTGTTTTAATTCTTGATTTCAGTTACACGTTTCCTATTTAAATCATTTTGTTTTAATTCTTGATTTCAGTTACATGTTTCCTATTTTGTAGAGATTATACATTTTCTCATGACATATTTACATTTTCTCATTTTCCAACTTACTTGGATGATGATTCTGTTATTAATAATTAGTAGTACATGCGGAGTTTGGAAAAAAAAAACAACGTTTTTTTTTTATTTTGTCCCCTTGGCCTCTCAAGTAAATACGGGAAGTAAGGTAAAATAATTTTTAACACCAGATCTTCTCTTCTAATAAGAGTATAAAAAATTTCGCATCAATAGCATTCGTAATTTTTTTTATTATATAGTTTATAATACAAGGGGTATAAATTTAAATTGAAATTAATTAAAATGAAGAAATCATCAATAAGATTTTCAATTGAGTGCAGTTTACTAATAAGATTGTAAAGATTTTGCCATCTGTTTCTTTTTAATAAAAAAGATAAATGTCATACCGTATACAAGCACCATCTGGTAATACACTAAAACTTGTTTCTATTTAATAAAATTGTTTTTCTTTTAATTTTTTTATCATCAATAAATACTAATTCTCATTTTTTAATTATTTTTGTGTAAATAGTTTGAACATTTGACATCAAGTATGAAGATAGTTATATGTAATAATGTGCGTTTTCCTTAAAAAAAAATTTCAATCTTTTGTTCAATACATTCCATTCATAGTATTGTTATACATATATGTACTTTTTAATTTACATGTGTATGTATGTGTATAAAAAAGATATGCATATGTGTATAAAACAGTTTGGCTGAATAGAAACTGTGTATAAAATATACACAAACAGAACTAATAAATGATTTATACACATATGTACTTGTATTGGATACTCAAAGTACACATATGTATTATTCATATTACATGTGTATGCATGTGTATAAAACGGATATACGTATGTGTATAAAACAGGTTGGCTGAATAGTGATTGTGTTTATTTTTAAATTAGTAAATTAGTTAATTGGTGAGAGAAATGAAGAGAGAGAATGTAATTAAGTGTTTAATTGGAAAGCGAACTAGTTAACAATTTACACTTATACTCTTTTCATTTATTTTCTACATATAAATAATTAGAAAATTGTCATTATTATAAATCTCAAGATCTCCTAATTCAATGGACAAGATTTGTTCATTTTGTTCACAAAAACAGCATGGTTCACTCTTGAACCCTATCACATATATATAGGAGAATGATTCGTTAGGAACCGCCCTTTATTGCGATAACCAATGTGAACACAACCAAAAATACCTAAAAATAGCTAAAAAAACACTTTGTTAGTTATATCTAGTGGTTGATGGTTTGGTTATATTTTCATTTTGTGATATAATATGTTGTTTGGTATGGTATGAAGGGTGTTAATGTACATGCGCATAAAGTGAAATTATTATACACCTTGTTAATGGTAGTGTATTATGGATGATAGGAGGTAATGGTAGTGTATTATGGATAGTATTATAGATGAAATGGAAAGTGTATTCAAATAGAGGCGTCCCCGAGAACTCTCAAAAAAAGTAGGCCTTGGGCGACAAAAACAATTTTTGCCCAAAATTGTGTTTGGGGAAATGAACTAAAAATAACAAATTCTTGGTGGTGGAGTCAAGAGTTGAACTTGAGACCTTTACAATATCTTGAGATGGTTTTCCCACTCCACCACCAACACTTTTTTGCATAATGAGTAGATGCATATATTAAATATATAATTAAGTATATATATATAAGCTCATAGAAACCTTTCGGCTCTTTAAAAATTTGGGCCTCGAGCGACGGCACGGGTTGGCGGCCTAAGACTCGGCCCTGTATTCAAAGTTGTGTACCAAAACACGTTATATCATATTCATACATATAGATGCACATGTGCATTTTTAATATTGGTAATGTAAAAAGTAGTGTATTACGGATGGTAGTGTAAATGTAAGTGCAATTATCTAATACTGGTAATGTATTATGGAATTTGTCAAAGAAATTATACATATGCACATGTGCATCGATAATTGTTACTTAAAAATTTTTTAGTGGCGAAATATAGCGAATCTTTTTAAAAAAATATTAAAAAATTGTTTTTTTGTATTTTTTAGATTTTTAGGTATTTTTTATTGTGTTCACATTGGTTCTCGCAATAAATAGCACATGTGCATCGATAATTGTTACTTAAAAATTTTTTAGTGACGAAATATAGCGAATCTTTTTAAAAAAATATTAAAAAATTGTTTTTTTGTTGTTCAAATTGGTTCTCGTGATTCTCGTAATAAATAGTGATTCCTAACGAATCCTTATTCTATATATATTGGTACAAAAAATTGGGTTTTTTATTTATATTTTTATAAGGGTTTTCACTATTAAATTGTGATGTATACATATGCACGGGTAACGTAAGCGAATTTTGTCATGGTGGCGTCACATTAAATAATTTTCTAGTGATCTCATATGCACATTTTACGTTCTACTTTATAAATGCAAATTGGAAGTTGACATAGCCGGTATTCATTTTGCATAAATTATATTTATACTTTGATTAAAAAAGTTATAAAATAATATAATAAAATAATATACGAAACTATTTTATAAATGCAAATTGGAAGTTGCCATAACCGATATTCATTTTGCATAAATTATATTTGTACTTTGATTAAAGGAGTAATAAAATAATATACGAAACGCATTGTAATAAACTAAAACAATTATTGTTAACAAACTATTGGAATGCATCTTTACTCGTTGACCACCTAAATGTCCTCCACATATGTATATTCAAAAGGGGGTAGCGGCGCAACTTGTTGCCCGCTTACCGGCTATCTTGGTGTAATTTGTTTGGCTAAACTTTTTGGAACGTTAAAAAAAAATAAAAAAATAAAAAAAATATATATAAAGAATCATTTATTGGTAACATTGAAATTGAAAGTAGTATAAAAGCCAATTAAAAGTTTAGATAAAAGTAATTTGTTTTGTCTTAACCTTAATAAACAAATTTAAAAAAGAATATAAAAACAAATGTAAATGTAAATGAAGTGTCTTAACAACTATGACACTGAATGAACCATATGTGAATGTAGGGTAATAAGGGCATTTGACTCACCAATTAAACTACAAGTTGACAGCGAACCCATGAGGTGGCATAAACTAAAACTTGGATTAAACAAATTAATAGTCTAATTTAACAGGGAACCATGAGGTGGCATCAACTAAAACTTGGATTAAACAAATTAATAGTCTAATTTAAAATAGCATAACAAATATATAAAATATATAAGCTCATATACGTAATGGGCACTATATGGGCGTGAATACAACTTTGTATTCGACAAATCTTATACCACCACATAGAGAAAACCACAAAACCGGGTACAGTCCAAATACTGATGTTGCTTGGTCGGGACATGTTCAATTCATGCCGATAAAGAACAAAAACAACTAGAACTTTTATCAAATCAACAGTATATTCGGAATTTTATAAAACGTTATATTATATTATTACTAAACAACGAAAAGAATAAGTTATTAAACAAAATAAACTAATGTTATACGAGACCAATACTGATGTTATTCGAACAATATCAGTTGGGTTCATCACGTTAAAGAACTTAAAAAGTCAACTATATTTGACTCATTCAAATCGAATGGTGGATAAAACTAAGCACGCCACAACGGTATATTTAGAACTTTATAAAACGTTATATATAACATTACTGAAAACGTAATATAACTTTGATAACATATACATTTGTGCTTACTAAAACAAAACGTCAGAACAAACTGACAAGCGTAGAAATTATCCACGAGGTAGTTGATATCTGTACAAGCTAATGATAATGATCGCTATATCTAGGTGGTGAGTTTAGTAGTTTATCTAGCACATCTTATGCTAGCTTTTCAGAAATTAGCCGAGAGGAGTGATCAATTATGAGTGGCATGTGCTATGTAAGTATTTTATAGAAATGGACTGATCAAAGCTTGGTGTTTTCTTGTTCAAAAATGTATCATCAAAATGACTTGTAGAAGATGTCAATCTCTTGCCTTTGTTAGTCTTGGGAGTCGGACCGGGGGTATATGACTTGGAAATAGAATTGGTCTTGGTTTGAGTTTTTGTGCAAGTGTGAGTTAATTTGAACTATTCAAAGAAGTGAATTGCTTAGGGACAAGCAATGTTTAAGTGCGGTGATATTTGATGTGTCTGAAAGACAACATAATATTATAGCATAAAAACATGTATTTTGATAGTGGTTTGCTGTAAATACTGTTTGTAATGGTTTAAATGTTTGTTTATGAGTATTTTTTAGGTTCCTAAGTGAAATAAAAGATTTATAGGCCAAAACTAAAGATTACTGAAGATGTGCAGAAGGTAGGCCGAAGACTGTTGTTTATGGGCGGTGAGCCTAGAGAATGAGTACGAGTTGTGATCCCCAAGTCAAGACTGTGACAAATGCCATTTTTCGTGTAATTTCCGTACAATGTGAACAGTATTTTATATTATATGATTGTGCATTTTGAACTTATGATGTGTATGATTTCATGAATTACGTTTAAAGAACTCAGAAAAATATTTCATGATGCATGATGTTACTATTATTGATTGCGACTCGAAACAATTTAAACAGTGCACAGAACGAAACTAGCACACTTATCAGATGAACTAGTACTGACAGGAGCTCAATACTCAGACAAACAACATGTTTAGGACACTATTTGAGTCCCAGAACCAAAGATATACTAGAACCTTATGTGAGAAAATAAGGGTTTAAGATACTGCTTTTCGAGTGACAAGTGAACACTAGAAACTGGCCGAAACTAGCTAAAACAATAAAATTCAGCAACTTATAGCTTATGTAGAAATCTGAAATAACGCCAGAACGCTCAGAATAGCTTAAAAAGTGTTGAAAACATTAACACGACATAATTACATATTATATCATACAAGACACTAATGTTAACTTTTTAAGCGATCCGGTAACCAAACGGACATCCGAACACAACTAGAAGCATCCTATGAACTAGTTAACAATATTTTAGAATCATAATACTAGTTTACTACATCGAACGCCTTCTTACACATAAGAATCTCTAAACACTTAACACCCTAAACTAATTATCATTACTTCACATCTTAAACACTTAAACAAATTTCAAACTAATCTATACCCCCCCCCCCCATGTGACCGTCCCCAAAGGGGACCCCACCTCCTTGATTTGTTGACTAACCTTCCTTGTAGTCAAAGATGCTACATTGAGAACCATGAGGTAATGGAGTGGAGGGAAAATATTAACCTTTGTGTTAAAAACCTTATCATAACCTTAAGACCCTCATTATCAAGACTTAACTTCACAACACACCACACCCTCTTCTCTTCTCTCCTCCCACTCTCGGCCACAAGTAACCCCCCCCCCCCCCCCTTCACTTTTAATCAATTTCAACTTAAACCAAGGCTCATCTAAGGTGTATCAAGGCAATTCAAGAAGGTATCAAGTGTTAGATATTGAAGGACCTTTCATTAGAGCTTTTATCCACCATTTTTCTTCATCATCATCTTCTAGTTTCTACCCTAGACTTGTGCTAGTAGTAAGTGTCTCTCGAACACATTTTTACATCTTGATTTAGTAGTTAAAGCATATGTATAACTAAAAATCTCAAGATCTTACAAAACCAAGAAGATGAACTGTCACACCCCGATATTTCCACGTATTACCGGTGGGCCCGGTGGGGAGTATCGTGACGTAGTTGATATCATCATAGTCATATAATCACAGTTCAATGCACAACGGAAGTCTAAAGTAATATTAATATAAACCGATTCAAAAGTATAATAAGGTATTATACAGCTGTTGTATATAGACCCACAGGCGGATCTTAAAACAGAAATATAAACACTGTTCAATAGACTTTAGACGTTTAGAACTTGCAAGATTCCTTATTAACACCCTGAGCTCCCAGCCAATTACGTACAGTACCTGTCATTTAATCTTTTTGGAAAATACGTCAGTTTACACTGGTAAATACAATTAACTGACTCTTTTGAAAACATTTATGAAAATTGATTTAAATGCACAAGGCACAAATATCCTTTTATAACGTGGGACAATTATATAAAAATAATCTTTTATACAGATTTATATATTCGTTATGCATTCAGGGCCAGATATAAAAACCGAATCAAGATTAATAGACACACCACAAGTATAGGCCCACAAGAAAGTGAGATACCGTTTTTCCTACGCAACTGTCAGGTGTATGCCTACACCCCGTGCTTAAGACGTGGTCATTTCTTAATAAATGATGCCAAGGATATCCGGGACATGGTCATTAACCCCCAAAGGCTTTGTTTCAAATAAGACAGATTAAAACGGGTTACCTCAATAATTTAACCACTAATCAATTAAACATTAAATACCCGACCAAGCGGTATTATTATAATACCGTATCCCAAGCCCGTATAAGGAAAATAAGTTAAAAGTATTTACCTGAGCTAAAATGTAATTTTATTCTCAGCCGTATATTCAAATCAGCAAGCACAAGTACCTCTACTGGGGCTCTAAATCTGGAACGAAGGTTTTATTAACCTATTAGATTCCTAACGGGTCTTATTTAAGTTGTAACTTAGACTGGTTAGTTTTAAGGAAAGGTTTACGGTTTAAAACGCAAGATTAAGCGAAGACCGGATTAGAATGTGATTTAGACCCGACAAGTATGGAGACTTGTATAACATGGGTAAACTAAACACATTCTGAATTTTGAAGTGAAAATGATAAGGTTTGATCCGTTTCGGTTAATTCATGTAAACTAGTTACATAAACCATACCGAACGCGTAAGATGCATAACGGGTAACCAAATGAGTCATGAACATGTTTCACAAGTTAATATGCCTTAAATATGTTGTGATATCAGTAGGATACCTTCCATTATGCCCAAAACAAATCTAAAATCAATTTAAGCCTCGTAGGGGTATTTTGGTCATTTTATAGTTTATAAAAGAGGTTAAATAGAAACCTGAATTTATGGTCTAAAATAATCAGTAGAAACATTTATTTTAATAATTCATATCAGTAAGATATCATATACACGTGAAATTTATCATTTATGGCCAAACTATGCACCGTAGGAGCATTTTGGTCATTTCACATATGTTAAAAGGGCCAATTTTAGAAATCTGAGTTCAAAACTTTTAATTACTATTTAAGTATAAAAATTTATTCATAACATCAGTAGGTAACAAGTCTTAGGTGCTAAATATGGTGTTAAACCATACTATGCGCCTAAATCGCATAAAAGTCGGTATTTGACGATATTCGGGTTGATTAAGGAAATATGAGATTTTGATCAGCCTTGACTGTTTAAAATAACTTATTTAATATATAAAATCAGTAGAAAAGGTTTGGTGTGTAAAGGATGTGTAAAACTCATTTTATTAGCGAAAAGGGCATTATCGTCAATTACCGAGTCTATGCGAGAACTCTATGTTATGATCAGTTTAAAATTTAATAAAAAATTCCAAAAATCCCTAAATATTATATCACATCAGTGGGTACAAAGTTTGGTGTCAAAATTTGGGTTTAAATAGGCTTTATGCCGGAAATGCCGTTTAATTAAACAAAAGCTTTCAATTTACGATATCGAGCATAACTCTTAATTTAGACCTCAAACTGATGTCAAATTTTTAGGACATGTTTATAAATCAGTAATAAAGGTTTTGATCCTCTCACATTCTCAAAAATCTCATTTTTATATCAAAAGGGCATAATGGTCAACTTTTAAGCAATTAACGGAAACATGCAAATGATTCGGATTTCAAAGGAACCATGTCATATAACCTTGGATGGTTATACTAACATATAATATGGTCCTAAAGGAATCCTAAGGCATATCTAAACTAAGCTAAATCGGGTCAGAACTGAAAGTCAAACCAAAAGTCAACTCTTGCGACTTTCGGTTGCGAACCGAGCCTAAACTTAGAATTGTCGGGTTGAACATGCCTAGACATGTTCAATTAATATTTACCAAGTTATTAAAGTGACAAAACTGATTTTATTGTATTTACATCATTAGTTATGAATTTTATTTAAAAACCGACTCGTTTGACTTTTATTTTACTTACTTTGACCCGACAATTAACTAACTAAACGTGGTAATTAGGAGGTGCCCTTTTGGGGGTTTAATACCTACCTAATTACGATCACGTAGCCATGTTCGTTGTGAATAATGGCTCGACCGTCTAAAAGTCAAAGCGTTTATCACGAACGCTTGACTTTTCGGCTTTAAGAGCCAAGCAAGTTGACTAAGCACGAAAGGAACACTTACAAGTGGTCCTTAGGACTGAAAAGAACTCAAAAGGAGGCTCCAAATGATCAGGATCCTCAGATTTGAGATAGAGAGCAAGAACCCAAGAAGAAGGTGTGAATTTCAAATGAATTCAAGCCCCTTTATATAGTTTTTGGGATTGCATAGGATCATAACAAGTGTTGGAAGGGGCCATGAGATGATTACAGGTGTTTTACCATGTTTTAATACCATCGAAGAGTCTCTAGAATTGATTTTAGTGGTTTAGAATGGCTTGGAGTGGTTTACAAGCAAAAAAAAACGAAGCTGCCTAGACCTGGGCGTAGGCTACGCTGCAGGGGGCGTAGGCTATGGCCTGCACAGATTAAACACACACAACAACTTTCATAAATTACAGAATCAGTCCCTGCACTAGTTAAATGCCATTTCTGACACATTTAAGGCCCGTGAAGCCATTTTCAAGGCTCTATAATGATTCCTAAACACAGGGAACATAAAACATGCTCAAAAATATGTCGTATATCGGTTCGTTTGGTCGTACGGTTGCGTTGTTCGGCTAATTACGATGAAACACGAACGGACTCGAAAAACGATCCAAATTACGCGATGAATGGAATTTTATCATGCCAATCACTAAAATAAAATATTTTAATGATTAAATAAATTTTTTGATGTCCGGATATATTCGGAACGTAAGATATGCGCGAAAATGCAAACTTATGCACTTTTTGACGCTTTTAATCCCTGTTGATCAAATAAGTTTATTTTTGCGCACCAAACACCTCTAAGCCTATTTCTAAGCTATGTAAAGGATATTTAGGGCATGTTTAACTTATGATCATATTCCGGAAGGTTCGAATCGACAGACTTTTGCAGTTTGACGCAAATAGTCCCTCTAATGCACAAACTTGCGCATACCATCGTTTAATAGCATCGAAGCCATATCTAATCCATATTAGGCATTCTTGAGAGTATTATTAAACATCACGATGCTTCAGGTTCGTAAGAAGGTCATTCAGAGGTATAATTAAACATATTGACGCTTTTAACCCCTTAAACTTGCGAAGTTGCGTGTAACGTCACTTAAAGGCATAAAAACCTTAGACGACCAATAATTGGCATTCCCAAGAGTATAATCAAATATCATGTAGCTCCCGGTTTGTTAAAAGGTCACTCAGAGGTAAGAATTAACATGTTGATGCTTTTAACCCTTCATCGCGCAAACTTTTAATTAATCACGCAAACGGCTATTCTCGATCAATCAAACGGCTCATTTATGAATATGAATACCGTAAGAGGTTATTCAGAAACTTATTTTAAGCATGTTATCACTTCCAGTCCTTCCATAATCAAAGTTTTTGACTTTTCAAAAATTAGTCCCTTAAATTCAACGTTTGACTTTATTAGGGTTTATTACACGTGTCAATACATCATTGGACGTGATTTACGAGGTGTTACATCCTCACCCCCTTAAAAGAAATCCCGACCTCGAGATTTGCTCAAGCGATGGAAGTACTTTCTGTCTTATAATGGACTTAATCTTCCATAGCATATTTGGGGCCTCTCCAAGCACCCAAGATGTCCTTTATAATAGGTATATGTATCCTTTTGGAGCTTCTAATCTTGTCGATCCTGAATCGATGCTGATTCACCACAAACTATAAGTTTTTATTAATCCGCCTATCATTATGTGACAATGCTCTTGACCTATTGTCTAGCCATATCTTTAAATCAAAAGTGTGGAACACATTGCGAGCTCCACCAAGCTCCTTAAATAGGTTTTAGCTTATAAGCTACTTGATCTTGATATATTCGATTTCCTCGAATGATTTTATATATCCAGAGCTTAACTAGCCTGATAAATTAGAAATTCAGCACACCTTTCAAGGGTGATACCTTCTGTTGAATCTTATTCCTTAACAAGAACTTAAGAGGTTTGCGACGTTCATTTATTATTGAATTTCCACCGATTACTGGTAGCCTCCAGACGATCATAAATTTATAGGATCTTATCCGTCGTTTTCTAGGTAACTTTCAGGTACTGGTAATTCAAACTTACCATCTTCTATCCAACAACGAATGTTTAACATCTCATCAATACAAGGTTTCCAAAGGAGCAACCTTGATACTTATATATCAACTATTATAGAAAAGCTTATTTAAGGTGAGATGGTTATTCCAACCATTGCTTAAAATTAATCTTAAGGAATAGCTAATCCTTACAGTTAATCGAACAAATCGACGATCCTGGGCAGCTGATGGCGATTCTTAATTGTTGCCTAAATAGGGTTGCGGTAATCAATGCATAAGCAAAATGAACCGTCTTTCTTAATTAATTATACCGAACTCTCCGAATATTGAATTAGGCTTTATGAACCTTTATCTTAAAACTCATTTAATCATGGTTTCGATTATTCCATAATTGGTGGTACTAATCAACACGGAGATTTCATAATACTGCAACCCTAAGCGGGATGTTAATCTTAACTCTACTTGTCTACGGAGGTAAACGGGGTACTTTATAACAACCCTCGGTAAAACCAACACCCTTATAATATTTCTAACACTCTAGTATATTTTAGAATGTCTCAATATGTCTTTAATTACACCCCGTATGTGAAAACCGAGCCCGAAATACGTTATAATTTATAAAATAAATTAAAAACAAGAAATAGTAAGCTGAGGCGGGCCGCGTAGACCCACCCCAAGCTTTCACGCGGGCGGTATCAATGCTGGAACATGACTCCGCTGAATTCTTTAGTTCAAGCGGGCCACGTAAGCTTAAGCTTACATTGACGCGGGCCGCGAGAGATCATCAAACGCGGATACATCCTAGGCCGACACGTGTCGACATCCTGGCGGGTCTACTTGGTGAGCCGGACAAGCTATATGTTGACCATATGTTGACGCGGGCCGCGTAAGAGCCCCTTATCTTTTACGCGGGCCGCGAGAGGACTAGAATCAGCAACTATAAATAGAACGCATCAGTTTTCGTTTTCCGTCGCTCATTCTCAATTCTCAAATCACAATTTCTATAGTAGTGTTATAATACGCGGGTATTATACCCCCTAATTAGCGAGGTTCTGCTCTGTTGTAAGTATTATAACCCCAGTTTCGTAATAGTTACGCTGCCCGATTGATTTAGGGTTCCGTAACAACTGTTGTGGTTCTGCCCGACGTACTTGTTGGAATGCCGTCTCGGGGAGGGTATCATTAATATTCTCAAAGGGTTATGATACTAACCAACGTACATTTGTATAAATTATAGATTATATCCAGGAAACCCTTACGCGAAGTCTAAGATAGCAATGTGAGTTTATCCTCTTTTTGTTAACCTTTTTGGTAATGTTTCACCAAACCTTAAATGTTTTACTATGAAATTTAGCAGTGATTGAGTCTTTGTAGTTTTTCAATTACTGCCGGTATGTTGGGGTTTTGTATACAAAATTTACTACACTATTAGTAGTAAGTCGAGGATGACAGTACGTTACAATTGGACAATGAGTTAGCCAATGTGTAATATGACCCACAAGTCAGTGGATTGACAGTACTAATGGAGTAATTGTGTAGACATAAACAATGTGATCGCTCTCAATACTGTTCACTATGACTTTTTATTTAAACTTGAATAAACTGGGATTCACTCACCAGTATTTCCCGCTGACAAATATTTTTAAAACATGTTTCAGGTAACAAAATGTGACAGCCAATTAGAGAAAAGCCAGCTGGAGAGCACTGAAGGCTTGGGAAAAATGTGGCTATAAAAGTTACCTAATAAACGATGTTTTAAATTCAATAAAATAGGGTTTATCCCTATAATGTATTGTAATAAGAAACTTGGGTTTTGCCCATGTGTTTATTAATATTAATTATGGTGGTTTTACTCTGATAAACATTTTCTAACTACGGTCCTGATGTAAATTCCGCTTCCAAATTAACGAAACACTGATACCACCACTGAGCTCGCGTCCGCCCGTTCCCGGGACAGATAAGGGATCGGGGGTTGCGACAGAAGGTGGTATCAGAGCCTAGCCACTGGTCTGAGCCAAAGAAGTGTTCTGCTGACACTTAAATTCTATATTTTGTGTTAGGAGATAAATTACGGAAATTCGTGTATAACTGTATTTATCTGTTATGTGTTATTTGACTATTTGTTAGTTTACAGTATGAGTGATCAAGGACCCTCCGACATGAGTCGTCAGTTGTCTGAATCACCTAGGAGCGAAGGTACCTCTTCACAGCCTGCCCTCTCTGGGTATACTTCTGATCAGGAAGAAGGAATGTTTGCTTTTAAAGCTCAGTCAGAAGAGCCATTCCCTCACAAAAGAAGAGGATGGTTCAGTAAGGAAGCCTTTGCTCGTATGAAAAGGATGCGAAAGTTGCAACAGCAAAGAGTTTTAGTAGCCGCTAAGCGTAGAACAGATGCCAATACCCAGGATATGCTTAATAGAAGCCTATCTAATTTCCATATCCTAGCTACAACTGCTGCTGACCCAAGTCTGGAACAACTAGTAGCCCCACAACCACAAAACCCAAAACAACTCATGGAAATAGAAAACCAGGAAAACCCAGTGGAGATGCATGACTTTAACCTAGAAGAAATCCCTAGGGTACCTGCACCAAACCCCCTAGATCCAAATTACGACCCCTGGTGGGACGAGAATAGGGACTATGTGCAACGTTACTCTATCCCTGAAGACACACCTATAGGAGCCTATTCAGGTATGGACCCTTTCGATCCCTATTACCATGATAACTACATTAGGGGAATCTTAGAAGATCCTTACCAATTACAGGCACTTTTACCCCCATATCAGGAACCCGCACCCCAGATTCCAAACCCAGTCCGAGAACCTGCACCCCCAATGAGTGCAGAAAACGTCCAAGAACTTAGGACTTTTGGGGAGAAAATTTTAGAAAGCAGTGAGAGAATGCGTCAGGTGGGAGAGCGTCTCGTATGGAAATACGATGAGCGCAATACAGATTTTTGGATGAATCCATATCCGTGAATGAGATGGTGAAACGATGGTAGTAATAATAATATAATAAAATAAAATAAAATATGTGTGTACGGATGCATATTACTATTAGTGTGATTCTATTTTTGTTGGTATTGTAATCTTTATTTCTGTACTAGTGTGTAATAGACACATAGTATATGAAAATAGAGTACAAGTCGCAATGATCGACGTTTTTGGTTAGATTGTGTGTAATGTGATTAACTATATTACCTATTATCTTGTGATATTAATATGGGATAAATGTTTAAAATTCAGATGGCCAACGAAGGAAATCAAGGAAATCTGAATAATGATAACCAGAGTAACATTAATGTGGTTAATGAGAATCCAAGCATCAATAACAATGGAAACCAAGTGGATAATAGTGCTATCCAACACATAGTGGCACAGGGAATTATAGATGCAATGCCATTTATTCTTCAAACTGTTAAAGATGCTGATAATAAAAGTAAGCATAGCAGTAAGCGACCAGTTGAACCAGAAAACAGTGTAAACAATGGACCTGTACTTCAATTGCCTATTCCCAAAAGAAGAAGAACCGTGTCTTACAGTTGTTCATATAAAGAATTCTGGTCTTGTAAACCAATGGAATTCTCAGGCAATGAAGGGGCCATTGCAACCTTACGCTGGATAGAGAAGACTGAAGCAGTCTTAAGGATAAGCAAGTGTGCTGAAGAAGATAGGATACTGTTTGCTTCTAATCTGTTTAAGAATGCAGCACTAGAATGGTGGAACACTATCCTCCAATCAAGAGGAAGTGATAGAACCTACAATATGGAATGGGAAGAATTTAAGAACAAGGTAGAAAGGAAATTCTGCCCACCCAATGAGAAAGAACAGATAGCAAACTAATTCCTAAACCTTAGGATGAGTGGTGTGGATAGTAAGGGATATACTAAGATATTCTTTGAATATGCTAGAATAGTGCCAACCCTTGCTTCACCAGAACCAGTGTTAATCTCCCGTTATATTTGGAGATTAATTGGAGAGATTAGATACATAGTCAAGGCAGCTAGACCTCAAACCATAGAAGAAGCTGTAGAATTAACAAATACCTTGACTGATGAATTAGTCCATACTAGAGAAGAAGATCAGAGGAGGAACTTAACCCAAAGGCATACGCAAGAATTCCGTTCAGGAAATTTCAATCGTAGGAATATGGGTTCTACCTCTGCACCATACTGCAAGGTCTGCAAGAAAAAGCATTCGGGAAAATGCTCCACTCTCTGCAATTATTGTAAGATGCCAGGACACAAGGAAGAAAATTGCAGGAAGAAAACCAGTAATGG
Source organism: Helianthus tuberosus (assembly GCA_030545235.1). Lineage (NCBI taxonomy): Eukaryota > Viridiplantae > Streptophyta > Magnoliopsida > Asterales > Asteraceae > Helianthus > Helianthus tuberosus. Next base: position 7,280,164 of record CM060402.1, read on the forward strand.
ATTATGCTACAACTGTGGAGAAAAAGGTCATATTAGGCCAAACTGTCCGAAATTAGTTCCAGCCACAGATAACAAGAATACTAAAAATGCTAGAGCATTTGTTCAGACTGCAGATGAAGCCAAGATGATTCCAGATGTCATCACTGGTACGTTTTTAGTTAATGATGTCTTTGCTAAAGTATTATTTGACTCTGGTGCAACCCAAAGTTTCATTAATACATCATTTTTCAAATTTCTAAATCAGTCATTAACTAAACTACCACAAGAATGTTTTGTAGAGACAGCCAATGGAGAAACCGTTAGGATTTCTGAAATCTTGCAGGGAGCAAGCATAGAAATTTTAAATCAGAAATTTATAGCAAACCTGTATCCCATGAATCTGGTAGGATTCGATGTTGTTTTAGGAATGGATTGGTTAATAGCCAATAAAGCCAGTATTTTATGTGATCAAAAGCTAATTCAAGTAAATTCACCAAAGGGTAAAACGATCACAATTAAAGGAGATAAACCCTCTAGGTCCACTAAATTTATTTATGTGATGAAAACTGCTAGTTGTATAAGAAAAGGTTCTATAGTGTATTTGATTTCTATAATCACTAACACTAAAGGAAATGATTTAAAAGATATTCCAGTAGTATCTCAGTTTTCAGATGTCTTTCCAGAAGAATTACCAGGACTACCTCCGGATAGAGAAGTTGAATTCAGAATCCATTTAATACCAGGAACAGCACCAATTGCCAAAGCACCTTATCGTTTGGCACCCGCCGAAATGCAGGAATTGAAGAAACAATTAGACGAATTGTTGGAGAAAGGATTTATACAACCGAGTTCGTCGCCATGGGGAGCGCCGATATTGTTTGTTAAAAAGGACGGATCAATGCGTATGTGCATTGACTACCGTGAATTAAACAAGGTCACGATTAAGAATCGGTATCCATTACCAAGAATCGATGATCTATTTGATCAACTACAAGGAGCTCGATTTTTCTCTAAAATCGATTTAAGGTCAGGATATCATCAATTAAAGTTACATGAAGAGGACATTCCTAAGACCACATTTAGAACAAGGTATGGTCATTATGAATTTACTGTTGGTTTAACCAATGCCCCAGGTGCATTTATGGACATGATGAACCGAATATGTAAGCCATATTTGGATAAATTCATAATTGTATTTATAGATGATATTCTAATTTACTCTAAGAATAAAGAGGATCATGCAAGACATTTGCACGCACTTTTGAGTTTACTACGAAAGGAAAAACTTTATGCTAAGTTCTCAAAGTGCGAATTTTGGTTAGAACAGGTACAATTCCTTGGACATTTAGTTAATCATGAAGGAATTCATGTAGATCCAACAAAGATTGAGGCAATTACTAAATGGAAAACCCCTGAATCACAAACCGAGGTTAGAAGTTTCTTAGGATTGGCCGGTTATTATAGAAGATTTATTCAAGATTTCTCTAGAATAGCCATTCCCTTAACTAAGCTAACCTGTAAATCTATTAAGTTTGAATGGGGATTAAAACAAGAAGAAGCGTTTAGAATCCTTAAGCAAAGATTAATCCATACACCCATACTAGCATTACCAGAAGGAACTGAAGACTTTGTAGTCTATTGTGATGCTTCTAGATTAGGCTATGGATGTGTATTGATGCAACGACAAAAGGTTATAGCTTACGCATATAGGCAACTTAAGAATCATGAAGAAAATTATTCAACTCATGATCTAGAATTAGGAGCTATAATTTTTGCTCTTAAGATTTGGAGACATTACCTTTACGGTAGTAAGTTTACTGTATTCACCGATCATAAGAGTTTAAGGTATGTTTTCAAGCAAAAAGAGTTGAATATGAGGCAAAGACGCTGGATGGAATTGCTTAGTGACTATGATTGTGATATCCAGTATCATGAAGGAAAAGCAAATATAGTGGCAGATGCTTTAAGCCGAAAGTATCATGAAAAACCAAAAATGATATGTTCTCTTAAATTAAATCTACAAGTAGATTTAAATGATCAGATAAGAGAAGCACAAGAATCAGTAATCAAGGAAGATACTGAAAAATTAAAAGGTATGATAAAAGAATTAAAACAAGGAACAGATGGAATATGGAGATTCCATGAAAAGAGAATGTGGATACCTAAATTAGGAAATCCACGTCATCGTATATTAGAAGAAGCCCATAAGTCTAAGTATACGATGCATCCAGGAAGTGATAAGATGTACCAGGATTTAAGGAAAAAATACTGGTGGATAGGAATGAAAAAGGACATAGCAGCCTATGTTTCTAAATGTTTAACTTGCTCACAAGTTAAAGCTGAACACCAGAAACCCTCAGGTTTGTTACAGCAATTAGAAATGCCAATTTGGAAATGGGAATTGATAACAATGAATTTTGTTACTAAATTACCCAAAACAAGGAAAGGTAATGATACAATCTGGGTGATTGTAGATAGGCTAACCAAGTCAGCTCATTTCCTACCAATGAAGGAAACAATTAGTATGGAACAATTATCTAAATTGTATGTAAATGAAATTGTTTCTTTACATGGTATTCCTTTATCAATTGTTTCTGATAGGGATAGCCGCTTTACATCTCATTTTTGGTCAAGTTTCCAAAAGGCAATGGGAACCAAGTTAAAGCTAAGTACGGCTTATCATCCACAAACGGATGGACAAAGTGAAAGGACAATTCAAACAATGGAGGACATGCTTAGAGCTTGTGTAATTGAATTTGGAGGGAATTGGGATGATCACTTACCTTTAATAGAATTTTCTTATAATAATAGCTATCACACAAGTATTAAGGCTGCACCATTCGAAGCACTTTATGGACGAAAGTGCCGAACCCCAGTTTGTTGGGCAGAAATTGGGGAAAAGCAACCATCTGGACCTAAGATAGTACAAGAAACAACCGACAAGATTATTCAAGTCAAGGAACGACTGAAAGCAGCACGTGATCGACAAAAGAGTTATGCTGATAACCGACGCAAACCGTTGGAATTTCAAGTAGGAGATAAAGTATTATTGAAAGTCTCTCCTTGGAAAGGAGTGGTAAGATTCATCAAAAGGGGAAAGTTAAGTCACATGTATGTTGGACCTTTTGAGATTATTAGAAGAATAGGACCAGTAGCTTATCAGCTACAACTGCCAGAGGAAATGACAGGAATACATGATGTGTTTCATGTATCAAATCTCAAAAAGTGTTTAGCTGATGAATCCCTGATAGTACCTCTTAAGGATATAGAGGTAAATGAACAACTCAAGTTTGTAGAAAGGCCTCTACAAATTGAAGACAGGAAAGCCAAGATTCTCAAACATAAGAGACTAGTTCTAGTCAAAGTGAAGTGGGACTCCAAAAGAGGACCTGAGTACACATGGGAACTTGAATCGGAAATGCAAAGGAAATATCCGTATTTATTCCAGTAGATCTCGAGGACGAGCTCTAAAATAAGGTGGGGAGAATGTAACAACCCTCGGTAAAACCAACACCCTTATAATATTTCTAAAACTCTAGTATATTTTAGAATGTCTCAATATGTCTTTAATTACACCCAGTATGTGAAAACCGAGCCCGAAATACGTTATAATTTATAAAATAAATTAAAAACAAGAAATAGTAAGCTGAGGCGGGCCGCGTAGACCCACCCCAAGCTTTCACGCGGGCGGTATCCATGCTGGAACCTGACTCCGCTGAATTCTTTAGTTCAAGCGGGCCGCGTAAGCTTAAGCTTACATTGACGCGGGCCGCGAGAGATCATCAAGCGCGGATACATCCTAGGCCGACACGTGTCGACATCGTAGCGGGTCTACTTAGTGAGCCGGACAAGCTATATGTTGACCATATGTTGACGCGGGCCGCGTAAGAGCCCCTTATCTTTTACGCGGGCCGCGAGAGGACTAGAATCAGCAACTATAAATAGAACGCATCAGTTTTCGTTTTCCGTCGCTCATTCTCAATTCTCAAATCACAATCTCTGTAGTAGTGTTATAATACGCGGGTATTATACCCCCTAATTAGCGAGGTTCTGCTCCGTTGTAAGTATTATAACCCCAGTTTCGTAATAGTTACGCTGCCCGATTGATTTAGGGTTCCGTAACAACTGTCGTGGTTCTGCCCGACGTAGTTGTTGGAATGCCGTCTCGGGGAGGGTATCATTAATAGTCTCAAAGGGTTATGATACTAACCAACGTACATTTGTATAAATTATAGATTATATCCAGGAAACCCTTACGCGAAGTCTAAGATAGCAATGTGAGTTTATCCTCTTTTTGTTAACCTTTTTTGTAATGTTTTACCAAACCTTAAATGTTTTACTATGAAATTTAGCAGTGATTGAGTCTTTGTAGTTCTTCAATTACTGCCGGTATGTTGGGGTTTTGTATACAAAATTTACTACACTATTAGTAGTAAGTCGAGGATGACAGTACGTTACAATTGGACAATGAGTTAGCCAATGTGTAATATGACCCACAAGTCAGTGGATTGACAGTACTAATGGAGTAATTGTGTAGACATAAACAATGTGATCGCTCTCAATACTGTTCACTATGACTTTTTATTTAAACTTGATTAAACTGGGATTCACTCACCAGTATTTCCCGCTGACAAATATTTTTAAAACATGTTTCAGGTAACAAAATGTGACAGTCAATTAGAGAAAAGCCAGCTGGAGAGCACTGAAGGCTTGGAAAAAATGTGGCTATAAAAGTTACCTAATAAACGATGTTTTAAATTCAATAAAATAGGGTTTATCCCTATAATGTATTGTAATAAGAAACTTGGGTTTTGCCCATGTGTTTATTAATATTAATTATGGTGGTTTTACTCTGATAAACATTTCCTAACTATGGTCATGAAGTAAATTCTGCTGCAAGATTAAATAACCTGATACCACCACAACTGAGCTCGCGTCCGCCCATTCCCGGGACAGATAAGGGATCGGGGGTTGCGACATACTTCTTTGAAGAAAATAGTCAAGACACAAGGAGATTACAGAGATTTTCCAAATCTCAGGCTCCAGTTCATCTATCATTGCCTGTGTCAGATAAGTGACACATTTACTTTACGAGTCTACGGATTTCTTAATCAGAGACACTTACTTGGACGTTTCCATTCTGGATATCTTCTTTGAATACCATTAGCTCTCTTTAGTACCATATGACCATTGGAATATCTCAGTGGTTCCATGCATTAAACCTCCATACTGATCAGACATGGAAGCAATCTATGGAAAATATTAAGATACACCATTCCTCATATGGCGCTTTTATCATACAATCTGGTATTCGCAGTTGATAGAAATCATTGAGATAACAAACTAATATATACTGACGTACTCCATCTGAAGAGAGTACTCTAGCATTTTACGAATGAAGATTTCCGACAGGAACAGAAGAAATGGTTCCTATGTTTTCCATCTGTAAGTTTTACCTTACACTTAATCTTTGGGGTTCTTATGGAAGATTTTAAAAGTTTGCTATACTTACAATTTACGAAGGATTTATTGGTACCCGAATCAAAACAGAACTCTTAGCATTCATATTACTGATGAATGATAAGGAATGTACCCGATGTGATTATTGATATGAACTACTTCTGGCATCCATCAAGAGAGTTTAAGCGCTTTCATTCTTAGGCTTTCTATCCTTAGCCGCACTTCCCTTGACAGATTTAGGGCATGTAGTCTTGATGTGGCCTTTCTCACCACAGCCGAAACAGACTGCATTCTTTATGTCCTTGCAATCCAACGTTTTATGCTCTCTTGATTTGCAGAACCCATAAGCCCTAGGCTACGATTGGGATTTTGATTCGAACCTGCACTTTCCTAGATGGTGCTTCTTGCAGGTCTTGCATACAGGTTTCTTGTTGGACTTTTGTTTGTTCTTATTGAACTCAAGCTTACCCTTTTTCTTAGAAGTCTGGGAGTTGTCTTCCTCCCTTTTCCTTTTTAGTTCATTCTTTGCATCCGAGGTATGAACAAGATCCTTCTCGTGGGTAAGGGAGTGTAGTCTTAAATGGGATTTGGAGCAAGTAGCATTGGGCTCCTTGAACTTTTTCATGACCTTTCTCACAGCTTTTCCAACAGCTGCGTCAATCATAGCTTGGAGAACATCTTTGTCAATTTTAAGGTTCACAATTGTAGCATCATTAGCATGCGTCGCATCATTAATGACGCGATCGACGGTTGTCTTATCCGAGTTTGTCATACTTGAGACTTGGTCCCTAACACCAAATGAAACAATTACTTAGTTGCACTACAACAGTTATTCATCATCCTGATGACCTAGCATATACTAACCATGGTATCATTAAACCATACAGGCTAATACAGTACAAACATTCCTAATGAATGCTATTTAAATATATATCAATTATATTTAGCCTAGGCCATTAAAAGACCATCAATGGCATTTTAAGGTTTGGACCTAGTCCATTACCTTTTTGACAGGGGATCAAGATGTCACATCTGTCTTTAACATTTTGATGATTTTGGATGGCTTGAAAGCTCGCCATAAGGATATTTGAGAAGAGTGATTCCTAATGGACATAAAGCATCCATCTAAGATTGTTGAAGCAGTCTCTAAAGTATCATAGGCCAATTCTACCTCGCGTTATACGTCTAAAGTCCTAACAGGCGGATACAACAGCTTACAACATTTATTATCCACAATAGACTTATCTGCGCCAGTATCAAACAAATTCCCTCATAAACATCATTGATAAGGAATGTACCTGTTATAACATTGTCATTCTGAATGGCTTCCTGAGCATTCATTTGAAAGACCCGAGCATTGGTCTTCTTAGCCTCTTCAGGCTTCTTCTGATTCTTAGGGCAGTTAGTCTTGATATGCCCCTTCTCGTTGCAACCATAACAGGTTGCATCTTTCAATTTCTTGCAATCCAAGGTTTTATGTTCCTTAGACTTGCAGATCCCACAAGGTAGAGGCTGAGATTCAAATCTGTATTTCCCGAGGTGGTATTTCCTACAGGTTTTGCACCTGGTCTTTTCGCCCGACTGCTAGTTGTGCTTCTTAAACCCGGAACTCTTCTTATGATCAGAGTTCCCCTTTTTCTTCTTATCGGAGTGATGAGAATTCTCATCCTCCCGTTTCCGCTTTCCGTCATCAGAAGCTTTGGCAGCATTGTTTCTGACCACATCAAGTGTGAGAGATAGTGACAGATCTGCCGCTGACCTAAATGTGGTAGGTCTCGATGCTTTCACACTTGCCTTGATTTCTAGGGCTAAACCCCCAATAAAACGAGCTATACGCTTCGGTTCCGGTGTGATCAAGTAAGGAACCAATCGAGACATGGTATTGAAACTTGTAAGATATGCCTGAAAATCTAAGTTCTTCATGACCAATGTCAAGAAATCAGTCTCGATTTTCTCAACTTCATGTTGAGGACATAAATTTTCTTTGATAAGAGCAACAAACTGATCCCAAGTCAAGTTGTACAACGGGATCTTCCCTGTAGCTTGGATTAGTGACCTCCACCAAGTTAGAGCTTCTCCTTTAAAAGATTGTGAAACAAACTTCACAATGTCTTGCTCTGTACATCCACTAATATCAACAACGGTGTCCATCTCATTGAGCCACGTCATGCAATCGATGGCTCCCTTTTCTCCCGTGAAGTCTCTGGGCTTGCAGGAGACAAAATATCTATATTAACAGGTTTTAACATGTGGCTCTTGATTAAGCACAACCTGTCCAGACGGAACACTCCTCTGATTTTGATGAATGATGAGAATCGCTCTTGTGAGCTGTATGAGTCTTGGAGGGTGGTTTTGAATGTGGTACAGACTGATTTCTGGCGCGAGTTCCACTTGATTCATTATACTATCTGTCAAGATCCTGAGTAACGGCATTATCTATTAATGCCTGCAGTTCTGCACCAACTATATTAACTCTTGTAGTATCATTATTCTCCCTCGGGTGGCTGTTAACCTCCTCTGATCCAGCCATGTAGCTTGATTGCTACATAAATATTGATAATGATTTATTCAAAAGTCTATTATGGAATTGTCATTTATGGCAATCGTTAACAATGGAAATTTTGAAGCCATATTGGTTAATTTAATTTATTTAAATTTTTATTATATTTTATCCCAGTTATAAACTATTAAGGATAATAGGGTGGCATACAAAAGGCCTAGTCACAAGGATAATTTTAAATTATGAGCCATGATCTTATAGGATCGAGGCATTATGGCTTGAACATAGTTCATCACCTTTTCTTGACAGTGAGTCATAGACTACAACTGTCTTTCGTCTCAAGGACAATATGTATGGCCCGTAGGCACTACATCACTAAGGGGTGTTTAAATTAAATGAGAAAAGAAATTGGAAGAATCCAATATAAGGATGACTTGTGTGATTTTATCGAATCACCTTTGCCTGGAGTGCTAACATGTTTTCAGATGTTAACAAGGATTTAAATCTTAAAAAGGTTTTACCATCTAGGCCATGTCTAAAATGACATATAGGCTAGGTTATACCTTCAAGATTTTCTTTCAATATTCAATGGCAGATCAATTACAAAAAGGAATGATATTTTGATTTATTTTATATGTTATATTCATACATATAAGGACAAATGAAACTTTTTAAATTAAAACATTCCATTAAATGGAAAAAGTACATAGATGCCCTAAACGGGACTTTTAAACAAGAAATTTGTCCACATAGGGACTAAAAGATAAATATGTCCTTATAAGGACTAATAAAGAAATGAAATGCAACAAAAAGAGTTTCTTCTTTACTTTATTTCTGGAAATTTTCTCCTTGGTTCTCTGTGTGCGGTACGAATACTGAAGGTTTTTGTGGGTAGTCCAAATCTTCTATATTAGGAATCTTTGCAAACGTGGAATCCAAGGATTTTATGGTTAATGAATAATATGAATCATGAATAAGGTCAGGACAGGTATAATCCAAGTTTGGGATTCCAAGACTTGGAGGTAAGAAATATGAGTCCTTTGGGTCCATAGGTATTATCTTTGGAGCGGGAGCTTCAGGGACAGCTGGTATGCACTCCTCCGATGTTAGCTTCTCATTTGAAGTTTCAAAAGTCTTGGATACAGAATTTGAAATATGGTTAATGGGTTCAAAAGGTCCTTTCTCCATACTGGTCGTATGCTAACTCGAGCTGTGGTACGAAGCTTACATTCTTTAGTCTTCGTGTCTTGAGAGCTTCCACCAATGGTAGCTTTGCTCGACGACACAATCCTAAGATACAAAAATATCGAAAACAATACATACATATAACAGGGATGAGATCATTCCTAGTTCATGTCTAGACTCGGAAGTCAAGGAATGTGCTACTGTGTCATTGAGATTAAACCCAAAAGGCTAGTATTTAATTCACTCAATGTTGGCTCTGATACCAACCTGTCACACCCCGATATTTCCACGTATTACCGGTGGGCCCGGTGAGGAGTATCGTGACGTAGTTGATATCATCATAGTCAAATAATCACGGTTCAATGCACAACGGAAGTCTAAAGTAATAATAATACAAACCGATTCGAAAGTATAATAAGGTATTACACAACGGTTGTATATGGATCCACAGGCGGATCTTAAAACAAAAATATAAACACTGTTCAACAGACTTTAGACGTTTAGAACTTGCAAGATTCCTTATTAACGCCCTGAGCTCCCAGCCAATTACGTACAGTACAAGTCACTTAATATTTTTGGAAAATATGTCAGTTTACACTGGTAAATACAATTAACTGACTCCTTTGAAAACATTTATGAAAATTGATTTAAATGCATAAGGCACAAATATCCTTTTATAACTTGGGACAATTATATAAAATAATCTTGTATACAGATTTATACGTTAGTTATACATTCAGGGCCCGATATAGAAACCGAGTCAAGATTAACAGACACACCACAAGTATAGGCCCACAAGAGAGTGAGATACCATTTTTCCTACGCAACTGTCAGGTGTATGCCTACACCCCGTGCTTAAGACGTGGTCATTTCTTAATAAATGATGCCAAGGATATCCGGGACATGGTCATTAACCCCCAAAGGCTATGTTTCAAACAAGACAGATTAAAACGGGTTACCTCAATAATTTAACCACTAATCGATTAAACATTCAATACCCGACCAAGCGGTATTATTATAATACCGTATCCCAAGCCCGTATAGGGAAAATAAGTTAAAAGTATTTACCTGAGCTAAAATGTAATTTTATTCTCAGCCGTATATTCAAATTAGAAGCACGAGTACCTCTACTGGGGCTCTCAATCTGGAACGAAGGTTTTATTAACCTATTAGATTCCTAACGGGTCTTAATTAAGTTGTAACTTAGACCGGTTAGTTTTAAGGAAAGGTTTACGGTTCAAAACGCAAGATTAAGCGAAGACCAGATTAGAATGTGATTTAGACCTGACAAGTATGGAGACTTGTATAATATGGGTAAACTAAACATATTCTGAATTTTGAAGTGAAAATGATAAGGTTTGACCCGTTTCGGTTAATTCATGTAAACTAGTTACATAAACCATACCGAACGCGTAATATGCATAACGGGTAACCAAATGAGTCATGAACATGTTTCACAAGTTAATATGCCTTAAATATGTTGTGATATCAGTAGGATACCTTCCATTATGCCCAAAACGAATTTAAAATCAATTTAAGCTCCGTAGGGGTATTTTGGTCATTTTATAGTTTATAAAAGAGGTTAAATAGAAACCTGAGGTTCTGGTTTAAAATAATCAGTAGGAATATTTATTTTAATAAGTCATATCAGTAAGATATCAAATACACGTAAAATTTATCATTTATGGCCAAACTATGCACCGTAGGGGCATTTTGGTCATTTCACATATGTTAAAAGGGCCAATTTTGGAAATCTGAGTTCAAAACTTTTAATTACTGTTTAAGTATAAAAATTTATTCATCTCATCAGTAGGTAACAAGTCTTAGGTGCTAAATATGGTTTTAAACCATACTATGCGCCTAAATCGCATAAAAGTCGGTATTTGACGATATTCGGGTTGATTAAGGAAATATGAGATTTTGATCAGCCTTTACTATTTAAAATAACTTATTTAATATATAAAATCCGTAGAAAAAGGTTTGGTATGTAAAGGATGTGTAAAACTCATTTTATTAGCGAAATGGGCATTATCGTCAATTACCGAGTCTATGCGAGAACTCTATGTTATGATCAGTTTAAAATTTAATAAAAATTTACAAAAATCCCTAAATATTATATCACATCAGTGTGTAGAAATTTTGGTGTCAAAATTTGAGTTTAAATAGGCTTTATGCCGAAAATGCCGTTTAATTAAATAAAAGCTTTCAATTTACGATATCGAGCATAACTCTTAATTTAGACCTCAAACTGATGTCAATTTTTTAGGACATGTTTATAAATCAGTAATAAAGGTTCTGTCCTCTCACATTCTCAAAAATCCCATTTTTATATCAAAAGGGCATAATGGTCAACTTTTAAGCAATTAACGGAAACATGCAAATGATTCAGATTTCAAAGGAACCATGTCGTATAACCTTGGAGGGTTATACTAACATATAATATGGTCCTAAAGGAATCCTAAGGCATATCTAAACTAAGCTAAATCGGGTCAGAACTGAAATTCAAACCGAAAGTCAACTCTTGCGACTTTCGGTTGCAAACCGAGCCTAAACTTAGAATTGTCGGGTTGAACATGCCTAGACATGTTCAATTAATATTTACCAAGTTATTAAAGTGACAAAACTGATTTTATTTCCTTTACATCATTAGTTATGAATTTTATTTAAAAACCGACTTGTTTGACTTTTATTTTAATTACTTTGACCCGACAATTAACTAAGCAAACGTGGTAATTAGGAGGTGCCATTTTGAGGGTTTAGAATGGCTTGGAGTGGTTTACAAGCAAAAAAAAAAAAACGAAGCTGCCCAGACCTGGGCGTAGGCTACGCTGCAGGGGGCGTAGGCTACGGCCTGCACAGATCAAACACACACAACAACTTTCATAAATTACAGAATCAGTCCCTGCACTTGTTAAATACCATTTCTGACACATTTAAGGCCCGTTAAGCCATTTTCAAGGCTCTATAATGATGCCTAAACACAGGGAACAAAAAACATGCTCAAAAATATGTCGGATGTCGGTTCGTTTGGTCGTACGGTTGCGTTGTTCGGCTAATTAGGACGAAACACGAACGGACGCAAAAAACGTTCTAAATTACGCGACGAATGAAATTTTATCATGCCAATCACTAAAATAAAATATTTTAATGATTACATAAATTTTTGGATGTCCGGATATATTCGGAACGTAAAATATGCGCGAAAATGTAAACTTACGCACTTTTTGACTCTTTTAATCCCTGTTGATCAAATAAGTTTATTTTTGCGCACCAAACACCTCTAAGCCTATTTCTAAGCTATGTAAAGGATATTTAGGGAATTTTTAACTTATGATCATATTCCGGAATGTTCGAATCGACAGACTTTTGCAGTTTGACGCAAATAGTCCCTCTAATGCACAAACTTGCGCATACCATTGTTTAATAGCATCGAAGCTTTATCTAATCCATATTAGGCATTATTGAGAGTATTATTAAACATCACGATGCTTCGGGTTCGTAAGATGGTCATTCAGAGGTATAATTAAACATATTGACGGTTTTAACCCCTTAAACTTGCGAAGTTGCGCGTAACGTCACTTAAAGGCATAAAAACCTTAGACGGCCAATAATTGGCATTCCCGAGAGTATAATCAAATATCATGAAGCTCCCGGTTTGTTAAAAGGTCACTCAGAGGTAAGAATTAACATGTTGACGCTTTTAACCCTTCATCGCACAAACTTTTAATTAATCACGCAAACGGCTCTTCTCGATCAATCAGGCGGCTCATTTGTGAATATGAATACCGTAAGAGGTTATTCTGAAACTTATTTTAAGCATGTTATCACTTCCAGTCCTTCCATAATCAAAATTTTCGACTTTTCAAAAAATTAGTCCCTTAAATCCAACGTTTGACTTTACTAGGGTTTATTACACGTGTCAATACATCATTGGACGTGATTTTACGAGGTGTTACATGAGCATATGAACGAAACTAAAAATCACAAGAATATAAGTTGTTTATGATATGTGATGAAGCTGTTTGTTGATTTCTTGTGTGTATGGTGCTAAACACCACATAAGTGCTTGCTAGATGATGATTAAACACATGCTCTAGCAAGTATGATGATAGATCTTGAAGGATCTATGTTAAGCATACAATATGTGAAGTTTGAACTTGAAAAGTAAGCTTGTTTTTGTGATGAAATTGGTTCTTACAAGGTGTAGATCATAAAAAATAAAAGATTACAAACATTAAAGTTTCAAAGAAACAAAGTTACTTCTTGTTAAGCATGGTTTTGGTTTTTGAAAGAAAGTAAACCTATTACATGTGTGAAAATGGAATACTTGAAGTGTTTAAAACATAAAAAGTTATAGAAAATGAATTTCTACAAAAATGAGTTATAAGTTGTAAAGATGAGATTTTTACAAAGGTTCTTATGGAGTAAAAATCATGTTTTTTAAAGTTAATGGATCATGATAATCACCATGTTAAAAGACTACAAGTTTTTATAAAACTTTAAGTTCATAACTTCATGAAGAAATGCATTCCATGCATATGTTAGGATGTAATATTGTTGTGGATGATTGTTGATGAATTTGAAAAGAACATGATATGCTTAAAAGCATGGAAACCTCCATTTTTCAAAGGAAACTATGGCAATTTTTTTGTAGAATTTAAACACTTAGAAAAATATGTTTTAAACAAGTTTTTACAAGTAATCTTGGATTATGGTTTTAAATATAAAAATTTTCATAATTTTTTATATAAAAATTACAAGTAATGGAGGTTGATTTCCAAAAATAAAAATGACTAAGTATATAATAAGAAAGATATATGTATTTAGAAATCACACAAACTATGTGCTATGTGTATATTATTTGTATTAGTTATACTAAAATTAGGAACTTGAAAATAATATACCACACAAAAATTACAAAAATTATAAGAATACAAAAATATATATATCTTGGACAAATAATGGATTTTGGACAAACGGACTTATCAGGCATAATGAACTCCATATATATACATATATTCCGGATTGAAAATAATATATCAAGGCTTGGTAAAAATATATTTCCTGAAAACCGAACAAGTGACAAAATATATTTTTACAAATAATATACTATATTTTGTCAAACTTGAAAATATATTATTTTGGTGGAAACTAAAAATATATATTTTTCTAACTTTGATCTTAAAAATAAATTATTTTTAAGATATATGTGAATAGGGCTGTCCAAACTGCTTGACGATCGAGGATCGCTCGACGATCGCTCGAAAAATTTTCGAAAAATGTCTGTTCGATTCCCGCTCAGTTTGTAAATGAGCCGCTCGGATCGGTTCGATTCAAATTCAATCCAAGCATGAGCAAACGTCCGCTCGCTCGTCGATTGCTCGATTTCGCTCGAATTATTTTTATTAATAACGAGGTGACGCTACCGGCGCTTTGCTGCGGGAGTTGATTACCAAAGAGTTCTTTTTTTCTCATCTGGTCCATGAGGTTTGATTTATTTTATTTTATTTTTGTCATTTTCCAAATCAATAACTTCGTCCAAAAATAATTAACTCAGGGGTAATCGGTCAGATAATATATATCCTTTTTTTACCTTTTCATCAAAAAAACCTTTTAGCATTTATCTTTTTAGATTATATAATTCTAATACTAACAAAAATAATAATTAACATTAACACTACTATGTAAAAGATAGATATAAGTTGGTGTTGACGCGCATTGCAGCAGAAATGTAAAAATGAATGTCCATGGTGATGGTTTTATGTTTCGGGTTTTTTTTTTTTTTTTTTTGGTAATTAAATATTTTCATTCCAATCATCGGGGCAAATTACATAAGAATAGCAGGTAGACGAGCAACAAACTGCGCCGCCATCCCTATCTAATCCTTTATTTACGTTCTTTAAAAGTGTTTCACAAATATTAAATGGATAAATTGCATCCTATCTAATCCTTTATTTACGTTCTTTAAAAGTGTTTTACACAAATATTAAATGGATAAATATAAGCTTCTAAAGAATTTAATATAGTTACTTGAATACTGTTAGATATTATCCATGTGTCATATAGCTGGTGGTATATGCTAACATTTAAATACAAAACATATAACATTTTCATGCAAATACAAACCCTATTCTGTAAATCAAGTTTTACTTTGATTTAAGTTAAGAATTTAACCGCCTTGACTATAACTTTGAATGAAATAGAACCTTGAACGTGGCTTTTGACTGCGTTGAACCTAAAAAATTTACCTGCACGTTGAGGCGGGTTTGTTTTGCGTGTGCACTCGAGTAACGTTAGCATTTCATGTATTACAGAGCAATGGCACTTTATAGTTTGAAGGCTTGTGTGTTGTAGTTAGGGTCGGAGGATAACGGAGGCCCAGGTGTGCCTCGGCTCCACCGATTTTTCGTGCGTAGTGTTAATTTTATCGAAAATTTGTTTTTTTAGTGTAAAATATTGGATTATTATTAAGAGTCTACCCATTGTGAAATGCATCCCAATACACACTATCTTTAAAAATAATCCATGAAGATATCAACAATTTCACCAAAACTATGCACATAGATTCCGTTTTCGTTGTTTTTCTTATAATCAATCCTGATATGTTTCAAAAGCTCAACGAAATCATTTGTATAAACAACATCATTCACGTTAAATGCACGGAAATTGAATGGCCAGATGCAAAACTTATCAGTTCCACAAGTCGGTAAATTTGAGCACATCAAAGTTATCCTTCAACGTCTGGTAATGATAGTCGTTACTGTTTTTTATAAATAACCGACCGGACAAAGAACAACTCCAGGAAATTCAATAGCCATTGCGATGTGAATCGAAAATCATCAAAGATTTCTCGAATCAAAGCGAATTCTTCTTCGAAATTGTCATTCCACACCTGGCGAATCTGAATCGAATTGCCTTTTGACAAAAGCGACACTTCTCATAACAAAATCGTAAGGTTTTTATCATATTTTCATAATCAACGATTTGTAGGATCAACGCGAATTCTGCTTCGGAAAGCAATTATTAAATTATGAAGTGAATTTGAGTTCTCAGATTCTTATGCTACGTGAATGCTTGCATATTCTAAAATTAATTGTTAAATAAAGAATGATGAATCTTCATCAGTTAACCTCGCGAATCTGAATCGAATCGCCTTTTGACAAAAGCGATTATTGAACGATGAATCGAATCGCCTTCGTGAGGAAACATAGCGTGAATGAATATGAATGTTCCCGACTCCGAATGTTTGTATATCAGTTATTGAATGATGAAGCGATGTGATGGCGGTTATTGAATGATGAAGCGTTTTGATGGTGGCGATTCGGTATTCATTCCGTAATTTGATGCATGTGTGTGAAGTACTTTGGGTAGGGTGGCTGTTGAACGACGATGGCGTCTACAGTGAATGGTAACGATAATCAAAGGTGACGTCACCAAATCGAGTTCTGTTTACAAATTTGTTATTGTTGTTGTAGCCATTTACGATCATGGTCGGTATCTCGCTCGTCTTCGAGCGGCTACATCATTGTTAGATTGGCGGGAGACGCAAAGAGGATGGAATGGAAAGTGGTGGCCAATAACCGTTTTCTGGATGATGATTATAATAACAGTAATGTAATGGAAAGTGGTTGAATTCTAATATGTATGTCTATATTTTCTAATCCACGCAGTGTTTAAACAATGGGTATAACCCATCCTAGAGACGGTGACTTTGAATGAAATTTATGAAATGGTGCCGTTTATTATATAAAGCCACACATCATTTATAAATGAATTATAATAAATAATAATTAAGCAAAGAGGTATGTGTTGCTGGTTTTTTAAAAGTCACAACTTTTCATTCTAAATAGGCAATCCAAGTTGCTTTTTGTAGGGTTAAATAATATATATATATATATATATATATATATATATATATATATATATATATATATATATAGGGGACCGCTAAAATGAGAACCACCTCGAGTTATAAGAACCGTGAGAACTACACCGTACGGGGCGAGGTGGACCAAATTTTTTTTCATAAACGTAATTGCGTGTATTATAAACACATTTGTAAAAAAAAATTCAAAAAAAAAGTCGTGTGTGTAGTTTTGAGCACCACAAGTTTCTGTTTACGGGTACCGTAAATCTAACCGGAAAATTTACGGTACCCGTAAACACAAACTTGTGGTGCTCAAAACTACACACACGACATTTTTTTTTTTTGAATTTTTTTTACAAATGTGTTTATAATACACGCATCTACGTTTGTGAAAAAAAAAATTTGGTCCACCTCGTCCCGGATCAAAAAGTTCTCACGGTTCTTACAACTCGAGGTGGTTCTTATTTTAGCGCAATTCTATATATATATATATATATATATATATTATAAATTTTAAAGATTAAAAGCCCAAAATATATACTAGCCCAACTTAATAATTAATATCAAAATCTCTAAATCCCTAATTCCTAAAACAATACTCATAAACTGATTGTTTGAACTTCGAAGATCTGCATATCGCCGCTGCCAGTTGCCTTGCCACACACCAAAATCTAACACCAAAAGTTTATGGCTTTTGAACTAAATGACAATTTGTACTTCCCACTTTATTTTGTGCTTCTTGATATTGTTAAGAACATTTTTAGAATCATGAGTTTAATTATGTATTGCTTTTGTTAGTAAGGTGTTGGACATGTTTTAATTAAGTTAGGATTTGTTTTTGTTGAACGCAACCTTATAATTCAATCGAGCGAAAACGATCCACTCGATTTTAGTTAGGATTTGATAAAAACCGAGCGAAACCGAGCAAAAACGATCCGATCGATTCAAATTCAATCCGAGCATGAGCATCACTTTTGTGCTCGGTTTTACAAATTCGATCCGATCGGATCGGACCAGTTGTAATTCAATCCGAGCATGAGCAGACCCTCGATCGGATCGGATCGCCTCATGAACACCCCTTTATGTGAATATATATATATATATAGGGGAGGTTCATTTGAGAAGAAAATTATTGATAGAAGAAAGGACATTTTGGTAAAATACTAATTTATTTATAACTTATCTCATTAATTTTTCTCACTTTAATTAATTAGTCAAGTAATCATTAATTATCCTACATATAATCTACTAAACCTACACATATCAAAATTTTCCTACATATACCTTACACATTACACACGTCGAAATTTATCCTACACACCTCGAAATATATCCTACACAACTCGTAATTTATTTTACACAGCTTTTAATTTATTTTACACTTTAAATTAAGTTGTTTTTTTAATTTGAAAAAACTATATATTTTGAAAATGAGTTACAAATTTAAGTTAGTTAGTTATTAAAGGATAAGATTACAAATTAATGATCTATGTAAAGTTTACCAATATACCCTTATATTAAAATTAAATGAAAATATTAAATGATGTAAAATTAAGCATTCTTATTGGTTGAAACTTCTTCTTTCTTCTTCTTACAAAAAAATTATTCTCATTTGAACTCTCCACTATATATATATATATATATATATATATATATATATATATATATATATATTATCAAGTCAAAATATGGATATTTTTCTATAAACTTATCTTAAAATATATGTATTTTAAGGATACAATAATAGTGATTTTTAATTGTGCAAAAACAATGTTTCAGAAAGTTAAATATATATTAAGTATGAAATACTTAATAAATACAAGAAAATACGTATTGTTATATGTACAAATACACACCAACATACACTACCAACACTTGGTAAAATACCCATATACAAGTATTATACATAAATATAAGAATACAAGGGGAAATAATCAATATACTCATAATACAAGTATACCTATACTTGGAAATACGTATAAATGTGTAATACTCAATAAACGGTATGTTGGTTATGGAAACTACAAACATGCGTATATGTGAACCATATGACAAAACGAGTTAAAAATATATTATTTTTAACAAACCCCCGAATGAAATGCATGCAAATGATATGAGTTAAAATATAATTATTTTAACTAATATATTAAATTTAGAATTATATATAATTATGAAAATTATATATACACCATACACCGAAAGTGTAACTCAAAGTAAACACAATTCCAAACAAGTCCTAATAAATAGTTAAGACTAGGAGTCGTTACACGACCAAGGTGTCTAATA
The DNA here is from genome assembly GCA_030545235.1 of Helianthus tuberosus. Lineage (NCBI taxonomy): Eukaryota > Viridiplantae > Streptophyta > Magnoliopsida > Asterales > Asteraceae > Helianthus > Helianthus tuberosus. The sequence continues at coordinate 7,299,441 of CM060402.1, forward strand.
AAACATAGTACGTTTGTAGGTAGCGACACGAACCGCGGACATCGACTTTGAGTGCACACGAGTACAGACGCAAACTTGTGAGTTCATGTCCCCCTTTTGTCTTAACTTTTTTTGGATTTACAACTCTCGAGGGTGAAATACATGTTTCAATGGTATGGTTTAGCTAGGGAATGAACTGTTAGATCATGTGGATGGGTAGTATCTCTCTTAAGTGCCATTAATCTTGTTTAAGACCAAGGGGCAGAAGTGGTAGACCTATGGCCACACTTTTTTAAAAATCGTGATGCCACACTTTCAAATAAATGTGTGGCTAAAGGTCATTAATGACTTTCAAAACCTTCTAGCCTACTTTTAGCCACACTTTTTATTTATTCATGTGACCATTGTATAATAATTCAAAACTTTTAGCCACACTTTAAGAAAAAAATATGACATTTACTAGCCACAATTGAAAAATGTGGCCAAATGTGATCAGCCGCCATGGTAATTGCTTGATTTTGTATTCATGTGACAAAAACACACACATTTTCGAAACCTTTAACTACACTTTCACCTTAAAACGTGACATTTTCTAGCCACGGTCGAAACGTGTGGCCAAATGTGACCAACCGTCTTGGTATTTTTTTAATGATATGGCTAAAAGCTAATACATATGACCACTTATATTATGGTCACAGTTAAAGTTTTGATCTGTGGCTAAAAAGTAATCAATGGTCATGGCAAAACAAATAAACATGTGACTATTAATAGTCTATGGTCACAATTTAATTGCTCCATGTGACCATTGTATAAAATTTAGCCACACTTAAGAAAAAAAAAGGGATATTTACTAGCCACACTTCAAAAGTGTGATCAAATGTGACCAACTGTCATTGTATTTGTTTAATGATGTGACTAAAAACTAATATAAATGGCTACATATATTATTTTGTGTGACCAACGAGTAGTGTTTATTAGTCACTTAGTGAACGAAACAAAAATAGTGACTATATGTAATTTATGATAATAGTTAAAGTTATTATGTGTGGCTAAAACTAATTAACGGTCACAGTGAAACATTCTATGGGGGTGTTTGGGGTTCCTTATTTTTCTGACTTTTGACTTATTGGTGGGTAAAAGGACTTATTTTAGTGTTTGGGTTTTCTGTTGTTGTGAGACAAGAAGTCAAGAAGTAAGAAATTCTTACTTATTTTGAGGGAAAGGACTTTTAATAAGTCAGAAATAAGTTAAGCCAAACATGCCCTATGTTGATATAAGAAAGAGAAAAATGCCCGGATAGTCCCTGTGGTTTCGCTTTTTTTCACCTATAGTCCCTATCTTTCTAAAACTACTTGAATAGTCCCCAAGTTTTCGATTTTTGTTCTCGGATAGTCCCTGGGTCTAACTTCAGTTACTTTTCTCAGTTAAGTGGGTGTTGAAATGACCAAAATACCCTTTCCTTAAAAGGCCAAACCATAGGGACTATCCGGGCACCTTCATCTTCAACATTAAGAAACCCTAATACCCACACCCTGCTTCTCTTTATATCCACTACCAAACACCCTTCATCGGCCGGCAAGACACCCCAAACACCTCCCCTCGTCGACAAAACGGACCACCACCGTCCGGTGGTGGTGAGCGATGGCTGCGGAACCAGAGAGACAGAGAGATAGAGAGCAAGATAGAGAGAGAGAGAGAGAGAGAGACCGAGGAGACCGAGGCCGGCGGCGACTCACGGCGGCGACTCACGGCGGCGGAAGGGTTTTCCGGCCATTTTTCACGGTGGAACCAGGGTGTACCCCCCTTAAACCGCACCTCCCGAGTCCTTTTCCAGCGTCGGTTTTCCGATTCGAGCAGCGGGGATGACACTTTCAGCTCCGGCAGCCGCGTTTCAACAGGTTCACTCCGGTAACATCTGAAAGTTAATACGAATCTGGGATCGGAAATACATACAGATCTGTGGTGTTACGAATTTGCAGAATTTGTGGAAATCAAAACATTAGTTGTTGTTCAGTCCGTGCAATTCATTGCAGAAATCAGTTTGGTTACTGTTATCATTCGCTGCAGATCCAAAATTCGCCATTCGCAGAATCCACGCAAAAAATGAATTACCCGCTGCATTGTATCTGCGTTTATACATTCATTCAAGAGTTTGTCCGCAATAACGATTCACTACAGAAATATCATCTGCAGAAGTGCATATCTGCAGAATTAATCACTGCAAAAGTGTTTTGTTTGCTGAAATCGGTACATTCATTAACATCGGATCATTCGCTTATTTCTGTTCAGTCGCAGAATAGTCTAACTGCAGATTTAGTTCAACGGCGGAATTTATTCATTCACAAAACAGCCGCATAATTGATTCGAAACACTGATTATTGGCATAATTTTGTTGTCCATTCACTGCAGAATTATCCGCTGCAGAATCTGAAGTTAATCCGTTGAATATTGGTTTCGTTCGCTGCAGATTGTTTGTGTAAAATCAGTTTATTCGCTGCAGGAATATAAAGATTCATTCGTCTGAATCGGGTGTCCATTCGTTGGTAGTTTTGTCCATCCGCAGAATTTATACATTAGTTGAACAGGTTCAGTCGCTAAAGAGTCCATTAGCTAGTAATGAATTGCCGGACTTTCGCCGCCGTGAGTCGCCGCCGGCCGTCATGGTCTCGCCGGACTTTCGCCGGAATTGGAGAGGGAGAGAGAGAGGGTGATGGTGGGTGGAGGTTGAAGATGAAGTGTGGTGGTGGGGTTTTATAAATAAAAATGAAGAAGATGCCCGGATGGTCCCTATGGTTTGGCCTTTTAAGGAAAGGGTATTTTGGTCATTTCAACACCCACTTAACTGAGAAAAGTAACTGAAGTTAGACCCAGGGACTATCCGAGAACAAAAATCGAAAACTTGGGGACTATTCAAGTAGTTTTAGAAAGATAGGGACTATAGGTGAAAAAAGGCGAAACCACAGGGACTATCCGGGCATTTTTCTCTATAAGAAATTAATAGTCACACTTAATATTTTTATATGTGGCTAAAAGGCTCCAATAGTCCTCAGTTGCTTCTCTTTGTTGATCTTCGTTCTTCCACTGCCTTCTGTATCCTAATTTCTTTATGACATCAGCATGGGGTTCAAGCTTTTCTAAAGCACGCAAACTGATCTAGGGCGTGATTTGGTTTGGTGATATCTCCGCAACCGCTGGTGGTGCCTATAGTGGTGGATAACACATGTTTAAATTAGAAACTAAATCAAGTTATCTAGGGTTTCTTTCTTCTTCTCTGTACTTGTAACCACAGCAAAAGGTTCTAATATCTGATCAAAACCGGCCGAACAAGTAAGTTGTTACACAAATACAATCTTATTTTACAATATCAACAGTTCTAATGATCTACTCTGCTTCCTGCATCTATTCGCCGACTTGAAGGCGTTTTTAAAGCAACCAAAAGTCTTCATCTAGTTAGAAACGAACCCTAGACCTTTAGGGTTATGTAATTGTGCTATATTTTGTTTGATTGTTGGTTGAATGTGTTTATTTTTGTATGAATTGTGGATTTGTGTTATGTTTATTAGTTCGAAGAAGAGCGACAAAGGAAAAAAAGGTATGGAAAGGGGGAAATAGTTCTGGAAGAGTATTGGTATTGGATTTAACCTAAGAGAGGCTATTAAAGGTATTGTTGTTATATAGTTTTTACAATATCAGTTGTCTGTTTTTAATTGCATTTTGTTATGCTGTTGAATTGGTTGAATGAATTTAAGATGTGTGTTAGATGAATATGAAAAATAATAGATGAATTTGAATCAAATGGATTGTTACTATGAAATGTGGATTGATTATTTGTGAAAACCAGAATACATATTGGATGAGGAGAATGTATATATTGTATCTGTTGTATATTTGTTGGTTTAATGATTGATTTTTAGACTTATTTGTTCTTATCGAGTTAGTTGTTGCTGGTATTGGAAATGCATATGCCACTCACTATTGATGTTACTACATCATTTTGAGGTTTTTAAAGTGCTAACATCATGTCATCTTCCTCGTCTTTCTGTGAACAAAGATGAGGAAAGAGTATCAAAGTAGAACTAGATGGAAAGCGGGTCCCGCCTAAAAAGTTTGAAGACTATGTAAATCTTTATCTTCAACAATAAACATATAGGTTGGTGTATGAAACCTCTCACGCTACAAAATTTATAAGAGTCGAGATTAGTGTCTTGCTGGGTTGCGCTACAAAATAAAATTGGGCTTACATATGTGATCTGTGGGTAAACTGAAAATATATTACATAACTAAGGTGCATTCAAATTGTTTTTTTTCTAAACCTTAACCGGTTTCAAACTGAAAGTTAGCTGTGTAGACTGATAGGTGGTCAATTGGTAGTGCAATACATTTTCAAGCTAGCTTTAATAATAACCAAACAAGACGAATGATTATCAACTAATTTAGTTATCCTGCAGTTTCAACGACTCAGACCAAAGCAATGTACACCTGCTGCTACTAGTGATGCCTTCCACCTTTTTCTCTGCCTAACCTGGTAGAACTCTAAGGGGAAAGCTTCTCTTCAACCCAAAAGAACTCAAATCACTGGAGAGGAGATTAATGCAATTGTGGTAAGCAATATCTTTTTTGATGTACATATGCTCTTAGTTATGGTTTACAATATTCTAATAAAGTGTTTAGTTCATAAGCAACCTGTGCATGAGAACTCTTTCTTATGTGCAGGCGTGCTGTTTTTGCAGGCACGCAATTAGTCGAGGATCCGTTGTCGTTTTAATGAACCATATTGGGCCTTAATAAATCACAATGGCCAATAGTTGATCATACATGTCTTAATGGACCATATCGGGGCCTGATGGATCATATTGGACAACAATTGAACTTACATGTCTTAATTGACCATGTTGGGACTTAATAGATCAAAGTGCGCAATAGTAGATCATGCATGTCTTAACGAGATCACAATGAACAATATTGGGCCTTAATGGATCACAATTGTACAATAGTAAATCATACATGTCTTAATGGAGCATATTTGGTCATAATAGATCACAATGTATAATAGTAGATCATACATGTCATAATAGACCATATTGGGGCTTAATGTATTACAATGGACAGTAGTAGATCATAAATGTCTTAATGGACCATGTTGGGCCTTAATGGATCTTAATGGACAATAGTCGATCATACATGTCTTAATGGACCATATTGGGCTCGCGAGTCTAAACAGCCCAAACAAAGTTTTAGTTATTATATATATAATATAATGATAATTATGATTATTTATAACCCATTTCAATCCTATTCTAAAAATCCCAAGTGGGTTTGCCTATAAAATGAGCTCAAGCCAAGTTTTGGCTCGTTTAAGCGATATTGAAGCGTGCTCGAGCTAAGCTTTAGCTCGTTTGAGGTTGTTCTCAAAATTGCTCGAGCCGAGTCGAGTTCGAACTTTAGGTTTTGCTCGCGAGCCGAGCTCGAGCTCAAATAAGTGGCTCCAACCGAGCCGAGCTCAAGCTTCATAGAAACGTCACGATCTGAGCTCGAGCATAGGCCTCAGGCTCGGCCCGACTCACACCCCAAACCGGAACCCGACCAAGTCGAAATTTAAATGGGTCAATTATTGATTCACTTTTCCTAATTAAAAACTCGAACACTACGTTACAACCTGAGCAAACCCGAAATCCGAAAGAAAAAACCCGAACACCCTATTAACCGGCATCTCACACGAAAATGATAATTTCCCGCTTATATTTTTATACCTTCTGCCTAAATTTTCCCTAATTTGATTCCCCACCCAAAATCTATATGATACTTCACATATTCACTAATAAACCCTATCTCATCTGATACTTTAAACCTTCACGATTGATAATTCCCTCCCAAATAAACCCTAATAAACCCATTAATCTATCATCTCATGATTTCCATCTGCAGGTATTTCACATCTTCACTCAAATCCGTCTCAAATCCATCTTCGTGGATTTCTCATATTCGTCTCAGATAAACCCTTATATTTAGGTTTAAACGCATGTAAGAAAAGGTTGTGTGTTTGTTTGATTTATGTGAGTGGGACTTGGATTTATGTTTCTAGATTTCGGTTTCATCGATTTAGGATTCTCAATGGGCCTCGTGTTAGGTAGGAAGTTAGAATCTTTATTCTCTCATTTGGCCTCTGTTCACTCTCCTCCGCCCCAAGTTTGTATGTTTTCTTAATTTTGTTCATTCAAATGATTCAGTTATCACATTATATTTTGCTATTTTATGTTTACCCTGTCACGCTTGTTCGTGTAATCTATTAATCTTGTGAACCAACTTCTTTTATTTGGGGCTTTAGTTGGTTAGGGCTCCTCTTTTGTTCAATTTTAAATCTCTGTTGAAAAATAAGTTCACTAAATTTGGGTATGGCAGTGAACACGTTAAAAAAAGCTTCACAAACTTTAGACATTTAAGATCCACATTGCAAATAGTTCTGACTGTTTCAAGTTTACAGCTTTATTTCATTTCATGGTGACACAAGTATAACTAAGAGTAATTCTCTGTATGAAAAAATATGTGAAGTAATAAATTATTACTCTGACCCTCTTCCTCATCGATCTATTAACTCTGGCGTTAGTCATTCGTTGTTAATGGTGTTAAATCGACTACTCCGTTGATCTATAAGTGTGGGTTCAATAATTTTTTAAAGAAAGAATTACAAATCATTGTTTTTCAAGCGGTCCTGTCAAGGAATCACCTACTCAGATAAAAGGCAGAGGAATAGAGAAAGCGAATCTAGTAATAATCAGTTGTCTTTGTAATAATCACCTGCTTGCAAGTAATTACCTTGTTTTTGAAGGTGTTTTTCAGTTTGAAGCTTTAATAATTGGATGTATTGGTGTTTTACTAGTTCTTTAAGGAGTTAATAGTTTAGTGAAGTTTTAATGATCATCTGATAAAAAAATAGTTTTGGAGAAAAAATGATGTTCAGTAAAACGCTAAAACACTGAAGAAACAATAATTACCGCCGGTGAAGTTGGCTGACTCTCTATCTCTCTCATGTGCAGTTTGGCCATGTCGGATTTGACTCATTTGTGGGATTGGATGGTTACAAGAGGATGATTGGTTGCCATTTTTGTTGTAGAGAGAACAAGGGGGCTAGGGTTTGGGCAAAAGTAATATATCTTAAGCTTCGAAGTCAGCTCTACAGACCTTGTCATAGCGGTAAGCCCCCTGACCCTCTCACAAACACACACATAACCATTTGATTTTGGATCTTTCAGTCTATATTAATTGACTCGATTGGAGGTGATACATCGTTATAAATTTGGGGATTTTGTGTAGCAATATTAGTGTATAGATGATTATCGGGGTTAAGAAAGAGAAAGAAACGGGTGCTTTTTTTTGGCTGCAAGGGGCTGTGGCTAATTTCTACAGCTTGCACTCAGGTACATTTCAGCATGTTAGGGCACCAATTTTGGTGTTTACATGTTTGTATAGCAGTTCAATCGTCCGTTGTTTGTATATTAGTGTTTACATGTTGGTATAGCTGTATTGTTCATATGAGGTATAGGTGTCTGCTGAATCGAGATTGTTTGTTCTTGAAATCGTGACAGAAGAATTACCACCAAATGACGTTGCTAGTGCGGGCCAGCAAGTATGTACATTATCGTATAATTAGCTCAGTTCTCGTTCTCGTATTTTACAATGTATTACTGACTATAATGTATTTATTTCAGTTGAAAGATCTACTTATGCAATTACTTGGAAAACCAAGACTGACGCATGGTGAAGTTCTTGTATTTGGCACACCGAGGAGATTAGTAGTACGGTTTCCTCTTCCTTTTATGATTAGTTAACAATGATGTTCTTATGAGAATCTATGCTCTAAGAAATCCGCTGAACCAATTTCCGAAGTTAACGAAGTTGTAACTTTTTTCTTATTGTTATAGGTAAGACAAAGTATGTCTATGCCCGTGTGACGGAGTCGGCACAGCTTGCTGTGGTGGTACAATGGCTATATATATGTATGTATGTGTTGCATCTCAACTTTTAAATGAATTACTATACATTTTTACTGGTAAATATGTTTAAGAAAGAATATAGCTAAAATGATGTTTAGGGTGGATTTTAAAAGAAAATAAGTGATAAAATTTTATTGCAGACCCCTTTAATGATTTGATTTATGCTATTATATAGTGCTGATATTGGGCAATGGCAGAGATGAGAGATATAACAACAATAAACGAAACACACTTTGTTTTTAGGATCATGCAATTCTGGACTGCGCGAATTCTTATTATTGTTAGTGATGGTTTTCTTCATTCATATTATGATTGTTATATCAATTAGTAATTTGGTGTTATATATATTTCCTATAGGTTTTATCAAAGGAGTTGCCTGGTGCAATTGCTAAAGTGTCGTTACCAAAGTCCATGCGTTGGAATTCTGAGGTGTGTCCTGATTTTTGAATATATATAACACTTAATAAACCTAATTATAACTTTTTCGCGAATTACAACTTTGTTGATTCAAGTTACAGTTCTTTTAAGTAGTTATCTGCTGTATCGAACTTTACACTTTTTAACGTGTGAATAATCAGATAATTCTTGTATCATCTAGGTCATCTTTAGCAGACTATTCGTTGGATTTTGGTACTCCATGGGGATGCAGTTGTTCCTTTTGCATTTGCTGGCGTATATTAAGGCAAGCGGTCACTTCATGCATTTCCTTACTTTATATTATTTTATAAATTTATTCATGAGTCTATTTCAATAAACCTAGTGTATGGTCACATAGCATTATCTTATTTTTTATTTTCTAATATATGTGGAATTTCATGCAGATCGATAGCGCAGAGTCTTACGCTAATGTAATGCAACAAGCCGGAATTTCTGTAGACATTGAGGTGACTTAAGTGCATATCTTTTCTATTATCAATCATGCGTAAAAAGCTGCATGCTAAAATAACTTTCTTATTGCAGCAACGGAAGAAAATAATTGTAGAACAAGCCAATTATTTAGCAAATGGTGTTGACGGATGTCTTGTGATGCAAAGCAACTTACTTGATGAGGTAACTAGTTATAGTAAGTTAGTATTATCTTCCTCAATTTTCATTTTTTTTCAATAATGTAACTGATTGTTTGTGGTAATGAACTTAGGTTGTAAACCTTGTCGAAGCACCTGTTCCCGTGCTCGGAAAATTCTCAGAGTCGTTCCTAGTGCTCCCGTTAGATCTGTTAGTAATGGTATCGTGTTCTTCTAAACATCTATTAGAAATTTGTTACAATCTACTATAAAGATGATTATTGTATCTATTGTTGAGTTAAGTTTATCCTGCAGGTTATGCAGAAGCATCAGAAGTACTTTGCGTTGACGGACACGAACGAAAGTCTATTGCCGTATTTCATTTGCTGTAAGATATATTATCAGCTCTAAACCGCAATTACTAAATTTGAAGTTATATTTTTAACGCTGTTAATTTCTTCTCAGGTTGCAAATGGAGCGATTAATGAATCAGTTGTTAGGAAAGGAAATGAAGTTGTACTCAGGTTTGCATTGTCACTTTTCTTTGTTTCGGTTTCTTATCTTTGTATAGTATAAATGTATAGTTAACTGAAATAGTCGAGTAATTTTCTTTATCGTAGAGCTCGATATGAAGATGCTAAGTTCTTTTATGAATTGGACACTAGTAAAAGGTTTTCGGAGTTCCGGGGTCAACTGAATGGAATTCTTTTTCATTTTTTTCCTACTCTTCGTATTGACAAAATAACATGTATATGTCTGGTCTCTCTCTCTAAGAAGATGAAATTTACAGGAGAAACTTGGAACGATGGAGGACAAAATGATACGGGTCGAGAGTACCGTTAGTGAACTCGGGTCGGCCCTAGGGCTAAGTGAAGATAAGCTTCAGATTGTTCGTGAAGCTGCATCACTCGCTATGTCTGACCTCTCAGCTGCTGTTGTTACGGAATTTACGTCTTTATGCATCACTCCCTATGCTCTTCGTGAAGGATACTCGCAAGAGGTTTCCGATGCATTGTTTGAGATTACCAGCAGCATGAATAAAACACTTGGAGAATCATACAACATCAGAACCGGCCACCAGTTACAAATTTTCTCCCCATCACAACAGCAGTAATGTGTCCATGAACCCATGGATGCAAATTTGCAGCACTTTTAAGTCTTAAACAGTGAGTATGTGGACCTGAAGAAAACAGTCTTGAAATAGTTATTAGTATATGTGTAAAGTCGTTTTCCTTTGTAACTTTTGTAGATAGGTTTTGATTAGAAGTTAATGTTTATAATTAGTATTACTATTTAAATTAAAAACTTATGTATGGATTTTGGGTTATTATTGTTAATAGCATTTGGTTTTTAGTTTTCTCATTTTACATGAAAATAGTCACATAAAACCACATAAAAAGAGTGTGACCAAAGTTTAGACAACCACACATAGAATTACAAAATTTCATGTGACTATAAATAAACATTAGCCACACCATAGTCATTTTGTTTCTTGTTTGTGTGACGGAATGATACCAAATGTCATGGAAAAAAGTTATGCGTGATCAAAGATTAGACAATAGTCACACTTAAAATTATAATATTTTGTGTGACTATAAATAACCATTACCCACACCATAATTACTTTGCTTTTTATTGTGTGGCGGAATGATACCAAACGTCATGAGAAAAGAAAATTATGTGTGACAAAATGTTAGACAATAGCCACACTTAAAATTACAAAATGTCATGGCTATAAATAACCACTAGCCACACCTTAGTCACTTTGTTTCTTATTTGTGTGACGGAATGATACCAAACGTCATGGGAAAAGAAGATTATGTGTGACCAAATGTTAGACAATAGCCACACTTAAAATTACAATATTTGGTGTGGCTATAAATAACCACTAGTCACGCCATAGTTACTTTGTTTTTTGTTGTGTGACAGAATTATACCAAACATCATGGGAAAGAAAGTTATATGTGACCAAAGGTTAGACAATAGCCATGGTTATAATTACAAAATTTAATGTCCATACATAACCATTAGCCACGCTTTCATCACTTTGTTTTTTGTTTGTGTGACGGAATGATATCAAATGTCACGGGAAAAAACATATATATGTGACAAAATGTTAGATAATAGCCACACCATCATTACTTTGTTTTTATTGTGTGACGAACTGATAACAAATGTCATAGGAAAAACATATATATGTGACCAAAAGTTAGACAATAGCCACACTTACAATAAATTCATGTGACAATGTAATAGAACCGACCACACTTACAATAAATTCATGTGGTCGTTGCTACCTTTTAGCCATACTTAATAGACAAAATGTTTGATTACAACTCTTTTTGTCACACTTTTATTCAATTGATGTGGCTAAAACATACTTTTTAGTAAATATATGTGACTATATAATACAAAGAGACACACTTTAATTAAATTTATGTGGCTATTGCAACCCTTTAGCCACACTTAATTAAGGAAATGCTAGATTTTAACCAAAAATGTTGTTACCCTTTAGCCACACTTTTAAGTTCTAAGGCCACTGAAAAGTGTGTGTGGCTGTATCATACCTATGATGACTCGAGCTTTGGTCACACTTGATATGAAAAAAATATGTGTGGCGAAACACATATAGTCACACTTTTTTGGTGTGGCTATATCCCTATTTTGGCGTAGTGTGGCGGTTATTGAATGATGAAGCGTTTTGATGGTGGCGATTCGGTATTCATTCCGTAATTTGATGCATGTGTGTGAAGTACTTTGGGTAGGGTGGCTGTTGAACGACGATGGCGTCTACAGTGAATGGTAACGATAATCAAAGGTGACGTCACCAAATCGAGTTCTGTTTACAAATTTGTTATTGTTGTTGTAGCCATTTACAATCATGGTCGGTATCTCGCTCGTCTTCGAGCGGCTACATCATTGTTAGATTGGCGGGAGACGCAAAGAGGATGGAATGGAAAGTGGTGGCCAATAACCGTTTTCTGGATGATGATTATAATAACAGTAATGTAATGGAAAGTGGTTGAATTCTAATATGTATGTCTATATTTTCTAATCCACGCAGTGTTTAAACGATGTGTATAACCCATCCTAGAGACGGTGACTTTGAATGAAATTTATGAAATGGTGCCGTTTATTATATAAAGCCACACATCATTTATAAATGAATTATAATAAATAATAATTAAGCAAAGAGGTATGTGTTGCTGGTTTTTTAAAAGTCACAACTTTTCATTCTAAATAGGCAATCCAAGTTGCTTTTTGTAGGGTTAAATAATATATATATATATATATATATATATAGGGGACCGCTAAAATGAGAACCACCTCGAGTTATAAGAACCGTGAGAACTACACCGTACGGGGCGAGGTGGACCAAATTTTTTTTCATAAACGTAATTGCGTGTATTATAAACACATTTGTAAAAAAAAAATAAAAAAAAAAAGTCGTGTGTGTAGTTTTGAGCACCACAAGTTTCTGTTTACGGGTACCGTAAATCTAACCGGAAAATTTACGGTACCCGTAAACACAAACTTGTGGTGCTCAAAACTACACACACGACATTTTTTTTTTTGAATTTTTTTTACAAATGTGTTTATAATACACGCATCTACGTTTGTGGAAAAAAAAAATTTGGTCCACCTCGTCCCGGATCAAAAAGTTCTCACGGTTCTTACAACTCGAGGTGGTTCTTATTTTAGCGCAATTCTATATATATATATATATTATAAATTTTAAAGATTAAAAGCCCAAAATATATACTAGCCCAACTTAATAATTAATATCAAAATCTCTAAATCCCTAATTCCTAAAACAATACTCATAAACTGATTGTTCGAACTTCGAAGATCTGCATATCGCCGCTGCCAGTTGCCTTGCCACACACCAAAATCTAACACCAAAAGTTTATGGCTTTTGAACTAAATGACAATTTGTACTTCCCACTTTATTTTGTGCTTCTTGATATTGTTAAGAACATTTTTAGAATCATGAGTTTAATTATGTATTGCTTTTGTTAGTAAGGTGTTGGACATGTTTTAATTAAGTTAGGATTTGTTTTTGTTGAACGCAACCTTATAATTCAATCGAGCGAAAACGATCCACTCGATTTTAGTTAGGATTTGATAAAAACCGAGCGAAACCGAGCAAAAACGATCCGATCGATTCAAATTCAATCCGAGCATGAGCATCACTTTTGTGCTCGGTTTTACAAATTCGATCCGATCGGATCGGACCAGTTGTAATTCAATCCGAGCATGAGCAGACCCTCGATCGGATCGGATCGCCTCATGAACACCCTTTATGTGAATATATATATATATAGGGGAGGTTCATTTGAGAAGAAAATTATTGATAGAAGAAAGGACATTTTGGTAAAATACTAATTTATTTATAACTTATCTCATTAATTTTTCTCACTTTAATTAATTAGTCAAGTAATCATTAATTATCCTACATATAATCTACTAAACCTACACATATCAAAATTTTCCTACATATACCTTACACATTACACACGTCGAAATTTATCCTACACACCTCGAAATATATCCTACACAACTCGTAATTTATTTTACACAGCTTTTAATTTATTTTACACTTTAAATTAAGTTGTTTTTTTAATTTGAAAAAACTATATATTTTGAAAATGAGTTACAAATTTAAGTTAGTTAGTTATTAAAGGATAAGATTACAAATTAATGATCTATGTAAAGTTTACCAATATACCCTTATATTAAAATTAAATGAAAATATTAAATGATGTAAAATTAAGCATTCTTATTGGTTGAAACTTCTTCTTTCTTCTTCTTACAAAAAAATTATTCTCATTTGAACTCTCCACTATATATATATATATATATATATATATATATATTATCAAGTCAAAATATGGATATTTTTCTATAAACTTATCTTAAAATATATGTATTTTAAGGATACAATAATAGTGATTTTTAATTGTGCAAAAACAATGTTTCAGAAAGTTAAATATATATTAAGTATGAAATACTTAATAAATACAAGAAAATACGTATTGTTATATGTACAAATACACACCAACATACACTACCAACACTTGGTAAAATACCCATATACAAGTATTATACATAAATATAAGAATACAAGGGGAAATAATCAATATACTCATAATACAAGTATACCTATACTTGGAAATACGTATAAATGTGTAATACTCAATAAACGGTATGTTGGTTATGGAAACTACAAACATGCGTATATGTGAACCATATGACAAAACGAGTTAAAAATATATTATTTTTAACAAACCCCCGAATGAAATGCATGCAAATGATATGAGTTAAAATATAATTATTTTAACTAATATATTAAATTTAGAATTATATATAATTATGAAAATTATATATACACCATACACCGAAAGTGTAACTCAAAGTAAACACAATTCCAAACAAGTCCTAATAAATACTTAAGACTAGGAGTCGTTACACGACCAAGGTGTCTAATAAAACATAGTACGTTTGTAGGTAGCGACACGAACCGTGGACATCGACTTTGAGTGCACACGAGTACAGACGCAAACTTGTGAGTTCATGTCCCCCTTTTGTCTTAACTTTTTTTGGATTTACAACTCTCGAGGGTGAAATACATGTTTCAATGGTATGGTTTAGCTAGGGAATGAACTGTTAGATCATGTGGATGGGTAGTATCTCTCTTAAGTGCCATTAATCTTGTTTAAGACCAAGGGGCAGAAGTGGTAGACCTATGGCCACACTTTTTTAAAAATCGTGATGCCACACTTTCAAATAAATGTGTGGCTAAAGGTCATTAATGACTTTCAAAACCTTCTAGCCTACTTTTAGCCACACTTTTTATTTATTCATGTGACCATTGTATAATAATTCAAAACTTTTAGCCACACTTTAAGAAAAAAATATGACATTTACTAGCCACAATTGAAAAATGTGGCCAAATGTGATCAGCCGCCATGGTAATTGCTTGATTTTGTATTCATGTGACAAAAACACACACATTTTCGAAACCTTTAGCTACACTTTCACCTTAAAACGTGACATTTTCTAGCCACAGTCGAAACGTGTGGCCAAATGTGACCAACCGTCTTGGTATTTTTTTAATGATATGGCTAAAAGCTAATACATATGACCACTTATATTATGGTCACAGTTAAAGTTTTGATCTGTGGCTAAAAAGTAATCAATGGTCATGGCAAAACAAATAAACATGTGACTATTAATAGTCTATGGTCACAATTTAATTGCTCCATGTGACCATTGTATAAAATTTAGCCACACTTAAGAAAAAAAAAGGGATATTTACTAGCCACACTTCAAAAGTGTGATCAAATGTGACCAACTGTCATTGTATTTGTTTAATGATGTGACTAAAAACTAATATAAATGGCTACATATATTATTTTGTGTGACCAACGAGTAGTGTTTATTAGTCACTTAGTGAACGAAACAAAAATAGTGACTATATGTAATTTATGATAATAGTTAAAGTTATTATGTGTGGCTAAAACTAATTAACGGTCACAGTGAAACATTCTATGGGGGTGTTTGGGGTTCCTTATTTTTCTGACTTTTGACTTATTGGTGGGTAAAAGGACTTATTTTAGTGTTTGGGTTTTCTGTTGTTGTGAGACAAGAAGTCAAGAAGTAAGAAATTCTTACTTATTTTGAGGGAAAAGGACTTTTAATAAGTCAGAAATAAGTTAAGCCAAACATGCCCTATGTTGATATAAGAAAGAGAAAAATGCCCGGATAGTCCCTGTGGTTTCGCTTTTTTTCACCTATAGTCCCTATCTTTCTAAAACTACTTGAATAGTCCCCAAGTTTTCGATTTTTGTTCTCGGATAGTCCCTGGGTCTAACTTCAGTTACTTTTCTCAGTTAAGTGGGTGTTGAAATGACCAAAATACCCTTTCCTTAAAAGGCCAAACCATAGGGACTATCCGGGCACCTTCACTTTATAAAACCCATCCACCCTTCATCTTCAACATTAAGAAACCCTAATACCCACACCCTGCTTCTCTTTAAATCCACTACCAAACACCCTTCATCGGCCGGCAAGACACCCCAAACACCTCCCCTCGTCGACAAAACGGACCACCACCGTCCGGTGGTGGTGAGCGATGGCTGCGGAACCAGAGAGACAGAGAGATAGAGAGCAAGATAGAGAGAGAGAGAGAGAGAGACCGAGGAGACCGAGGCCGGCGGCGACTCACGGCGGCGGAAGGGTTTTCCGGCCGTTTTTCACGGTGGAACCAGGGTGTACCCCCTTAAACCGCACCTCCCGAGTCCTTTTCCAGCGTCGGTTTTCCGATTCGAGCAGCGGGGATGACACTTTCAGCTCCGGCAGCCGCGTTTCAACAGGTTCACTCCGGTAACATCTGAAAGTTAATACGAATCTGGGATCGGAAATACATACAGATCTGTGGTGTTACGAATTTGCAGAATTTGTGGAAATCAAAACATTAGTTGTTGTTCAGTCCGTGCAATTCATTGCAGAAATCAGTTTGGTTACTGTTATCATTCGCTGCAGATCCAAAATTCGCCATTCGCAGAATCCGCGCAAAAAATGAATTACCCGCTGCATTGTATCTGCGTTTATACATTCATTCAAGAGTTTGTCCGCAATAACGATTCACTACAGAAATATCATCTGCAGAAGTGCATATCTGCAGAATTAATCACTGCAAAAGTGTTTTGTTTGCTGAAATCGGTACATTCATTAACATCGGATCATTCGCTTATTTCTGTTCAGTCGCAGAATAGTCTAACTGCAGATTTAGTTCAACGGCGGAATTTATTCATTCACAAAACAGCCGCAGAATTCATTCACAAAAATTATTCTCATTTGAACTCTCCACTATATATATATATATATATATTATCAAGTCAAAATATGGATATTTTTCTATAAACTTATCTTAAAATATATGTATTTTAAGGATACAATAATAGTGATTTTTAATTGTGCAAAAACAATGTTTCAGAAAGTTAAATATATATTAAGTATGAAATACTTAATAAATACAAGAAAATACGTATTGTTATATGTACAAATACACACCAACATACACTACCAACACTTGGTAAAATACCCATATACAAGTATTATACATAAATATAAGAATACAAGGGGAAATAATCAATATACTCATAATACAAGTATACCTATACTTGGAAATACGTATAAATGTGTAATACTCAATAAACGGTATGTTGGTTATGGAAACTACAAACATGCGTATATGTGAACCATATGACAAAACGAGTTAAAAATATATTATTTTTAACAAACCCCCGAATGAAATGCATGCAAATGATATGAGTTAAAATATAATTATTTTAACTAATATATTAAATTTAGAATTATATATAATTATGAAAATTATATATACACCATACACCGAAAGTGTAACTCAAAGTAAACACAATTCCAAACAAGTCCTAATAAATACTTAAGACTAGGAGTCGTTACACGACCAAGGTGTCTAATAAAACATAGTACGTTTGTAGGTAGCGACACGAACCGTGGACATCGACTTTGAGTGCACACGAGTACAGACGCAAACTTGTGAGTTCATGTCCCCCTTTTGTCTTAACTTTTTTTGGATTTACAACTCTCGAGGGTGAAATACATGTTTCAATGGTATGGTTTAGCTAGGGAATGAACTGTTAGATCATGTGGATGGGTAGTATCTCTCTTAAGTGCCATTAATCTTGTTTAAGACCAAGGGGCAGAAGTGGTAGACCTATGGCCACACTTTTTTAAAAATCGTGATGCCACACTTTCAAATAAATGTGTGGCTAAAGGTCATTAATGACTTTCAAAACCTTCTAGCCTACTTTTAGCCACACTTTTTATTTATTCATGTGACCATTGTATAATAATTCAAAACTTTTAGCCACACTTTAAGAAAAAAATATGACATTTACTAGCCACAATTGAAAAATGTGGCCAAATGTGATCAGCCGCCATGGTAATTGCTTGATTTTGTATTCATGTGACAAAAACACACACATTTTCGAAACCTTTAGCTACACTTTCACCTTAAAACGTGACATTTTCTAGCCACAGTCGAAACGTGTGGCCAAATGTGACCAACCGTCTTGGTATTTTTTTAATGATATGGCTAAAAGCTAATACATATGACCACTTATATTATGGTCACAGTTAAAGTTTTGATCTGTGGCTAAAAAGTAATCAATGGTCATGGCAAAACAAATAAACATGTGACTATTAATAGTCTATGGTCACAATTTAATTGCTCCATGTGACCATTGTATAAAATTTAGCCACACTTAAGAAAAAAAAAGGGATATTTACTAGCCACACTTCAAAAGTGTGATCAAATGTGACCAACTGTCATTGTATTTGTTTAATGATGTGACTAAAAACTAATATAAATGGCTACATATATTATTTTGTGTGACCAACGAGTAGTGTTTATTAGTCACTTAGTGAACGAAACAAAAATAGTGACTATATGTAATTTATGATAATAGTTAAAGTTATTATGTGTGGCTAAAACTAATTAACGGTCACAGTGAAACATTCTATGGGGGTGTTTGGGGTTCCTTATTTTTCTGACTTTTGACTTATTGGTGGGTAAAAGGACTTATTTTAGTGTTTGGGTTTTCTGTTGTTGTGAGACAAGAAGTCAAGAAGTAAGAAATTCTTACTTATTTTGAGGGAAAAGGACTTTTAATAAGTCAGAAATAAGTTAAGCCAAACATGCCCTATGTTGATATAAGAAAGAGAAAAATGCCCGGATAGTCCCTGTGGTTTCGCTTTTTTTCACCTATAGTCCCTATCTTTCTAAAACTACTTGAATAGTCCCCAAGTTTTCGATTTTTGTTCTCGGATAGTCCCTGGGTCTAACTTCAGTTACTTTTCTCAGTTAAGTGGGTGTTGAAATGACCAAAATACCCTTTCCTTAAAAGGCCAAACCATAGGGACTATCCGGGCACCTTCACTTTATAAAACCCATCCACCCTTCATCTTCAACATTAAGAAACCCTAATACCCACACCCTGCTTCTCTTTAAATCCACTACCAAACACCCTTCATCGGCCGGCAAGACACCCCAAACACCTCCCCTCGTCGACAAAACGGACCACCACCGTCCGGTGGTGGTGAGCGATGGCTGCGGAACCAGAGAGACAGAGAGATAGAGAGCAAGATAGAGAGAGAGAGAGAGAGAGACCGAGGAGACCGAGGCCGGCGGCGACTCACGGCGGCGGAAGGGTTTTCCGGCCGTTTTTCACGGTGGAACCAGGGTGTACCCCCTTAAACCGCACCTCCCGAGTCCTTTTCCAGCGTCGGTTTTCCGATTCGAGCAGCGGGGATGACACTTTCAGCTCCGGCAGCCGCGTTTCAACAGGTTCACTCCGGTAACATCTGAAAGTTAATACGAATCTGGGATCGGAAATACATACAGATCTGTGGTGTTACGAATTTGCAGAATTTGTGGAAATCAAAACATTAGTTGTTGTTCAGTCCGTGCAATTCATTGCAGAAATCAGTTTGGTTACTGTTATCATTCGCTGCAGATCCAAAATTCGCCATTCGCAGAATCCGCGCAAAAAATGAATTACCCGCTGCATTGTATCTGCGTTTATACATTCATTCAAGAGTTTGTCCGCAATAACGATTCACTACAGAAATATCATCTGCAGAAGTGCATATCTGCAGAATTAATCACTGCAAAAGTGTTTTGTTTGCTGAAATCGGTACATTCATTAACATCGGATCATTCGCTTATTTCTGTTCAGTCGCAGAATAGTCTAACTGCAGATTTAGTTCAACGGCGGAATTTATTCATTCACAAAACAGCCGCAGAATTCATTCACAAAAATTATTCTCATTTGAACTCTCCACTATATATATATATATATATATTATCAAGTCAAAATATGGATATTTTTCTATAAACTTATCTTAAAATATATGTATTTTAAGGATACAATAATAGTGATTTTTAATTGTGCAAAAACAATGTTTCAGAAAGTTAAATATATATTAAGTATGAAATACTTAATAAATACAAGAAAATACGTATTGTTATATGTACAAATACACACCAACATACACTACCAACACTTGGTAAAATACCCATATACAAGTATTATACATAAATATAAGAATACAAGGGGAAATAATCAATATACTCATAATACAAGTATACCTATACTTGGAAATACGTATAAATGTGTAATACTCAATAAACGGTATGTTGGTTATGGAAACTACAAACATGCGTATATGTGAACCATATGACAAAACGAGTTAAAAATATATTATTTTTAACAAACCCCCGAATGAAATGCATGCAAATGATATGAGTTAAAATACAATTATTTTAACTAATATATTAAATTTAGAATTATATATAATTATGAAAATTATATATACACCATACACCGAAAGTGTAACTCAAAGTAAACACAATTCCAAACAAGTCCTAATAAATACTTAAGACTAGGAGTCGTTACACGACCAAGGTGTCTAATAAAACATAGTACGTTTGTAGGTAGCGACACGAACCGCGGACATCGACTTTGAGTGCACACGAGTACAGACGCAAACTTGTGAGTTCATGTCCCCCTTTTGTCTTAACTTTTTTTGGATTTACAACTCTCGAGGGTGAAATACATGTTTCAATGGTATGGTTTAGCTAGGGAATGAACTGTTAGATCATGTGGATGGGTAGTATCTCTCTTAAGTGCCATTAATCTTGTTTAAGACCAAGGGGCAGAAGTGGTAGATCTATCGTGTGTAGCGAGCCCCACTCATGGGTCCTTGTGTGGTCGCATGTAGTGCTTTTGTTGTTCCAGTCAGATGGACCGGAGGAAATCCGCTAGGTTTGAGTGCTTCCTACGTCACCACACATATTAATGTCCTTGCAAAACATTAATGGTTTGTTCATAGACCCTTTACATACCTATTATCAAAGAATCCCTCAAATGTTTACAAGTTTATTTGGAACTCATACAAAATGCATGAACTCGCTCAACTTTTGTTGATTCTTTTCAAACTTACATGTATTTCAGGAAACTAGATGGATCTTTGGCGCTGGAGTCGTTTTCAAGACTACGAATTTCAGGTTTAGATGTCATCCACTTTTGAAGGGTTTGAATCGTATATCTCATCATTGATGAGATATATGATGCAAAGCCTCGAGAATCTAGTCTTTTGTTAAAAGAAGTCCTTTGATGGAACTTATTATCTTTTGATGGGTTGTAACTTAAACTTAATACTGCGTTGGTTGAAAACTTAAACAACTTATGTTTGTAATGTTTTAAACTTATGAATGGATGAACATCGTTATTTTAGTCATGTAGTTGTTTATTATAGTCGAATGCAATGAAAACTGATCAAGTCACACGTATACGCTTTCGCAAAAGTCAGGGTGTGATAGGTTGGTATCGGAGCTTCGATTTTAGTGAACTAGGATTCCTTCTCGGGTCTAGACTACAATCAATAGGATTCCCTCACGAAAACATTTTTACAACAAACCAAAAATGTTTTTCATTGCATTTACGAAAACGCCAAGATCCATGAACCAAACATTTTTCAAAGGAAAGAAACAAAGCAATAACATTAGTTGATGATATGGTCTATATGGGATAGACTTGCCGAACTAGAAATGACCCACAAAAAAAAACAAACGTGAATTATATGTGATATGTTGCCTTTACTTGCCTGTATATACTAAGTAACATTATTATTCATTGATATATATGCATATATGTGTACGGATTATTTTGACAGGATACCATGGCATCATCTGCCAGTAGCGGTGTATACGACGACTATGGCCATATAGACATATCTTCCGACAACGAGCCCTCTGTAGAGATTGTTTCATCCGATGACGAGGATCTAGATGACTTCCAGCCCTTTGCGCTACCCGACCCTGTCCATGATGGAGAGCCCGTAGAGGATGGCGTCCTAGCTGTGGGTGTCGCAACCCCCGCCCCCTATCTGTTCCGGGAACGGGCGGCCGCGAGACCAGTTTTGGTGGTATCATTATTTATCAATTTGGCAGCGGAAATTTCATCAGGACCGTAGTTAGGAAATATTTATCAGAGTAAAACCACCATATTTTATATTAATAATCACATGGGTAAAACCCAAGTTTCTTATTACAACATATTTATAGGGATAAACCCTATTTTATTTAAAACATCGTCTTTTAGGTAACTTTTATAGCCACATTTTTCCAAGCCGTCAGTGCTCTCCAGATGGCTTTCTTCTAATTTGGCTTTTACATTTTGTTACCTAAAACGCGTTTTAAAAACATTTGTCAGTGGGAAATACTGGTGAGTGAATCCCAGTTTAATCAAGAAGAGTTTCATCCATTAACAGTATTGAGAGCAATCACATTGTTTATTTCTACACAATTACTCATTCAGTATTGTCAATCCTGACTGGTGGGTCATATTACATATTGGCTACCTCGTTGTCCAATGGTAACGTGTTCCACATTTTGTATACAAAACCCCAACATACCGGAAGTAATTGAAGAACTACAAAGACTCAATCACTGCTTAATCACATTGTAAAACAGTTAAGGGTTTGTAAAAACAATTTACAAAAAGGAGATTACTCACATTGCTGACTTAGGTTTCTTCTAAGGTTTCTGATGTAGTGAGTAGTGTGATAATGAAGATCAAACACGTTGATTCTACGAATACCCGTGTAGTTCTTCCCCAACCCCCAAATTGCAACCCAAAGGCCACGGAATTTGAAGTGAAAATTCAGTTTTCTCAAAATTCAAGTCTGATTGTTTCAATTACTAAAGGGACATATAAATAAGAACAGAAATTCAAAATGGGCCTAAAAAAGATAACGGGCCAAACACACGGCCTAAAACAAAATGCCCAAAATAGTCCAAAAAACATAAAAATGCAAATAACTAATAGAAATAAGTGTTTTTCGGCCCGGACGATAACCCAAACCGCCGTAGGCGTTTGCAGCAAGATGGACCTCGTTCTCACGTTCGTTTCGCCTGGTCGTACGCCCAAAACGGACCCCCCGTAGACCAAGTTAGAGCCATTTTAGTGAAGCCCCTTTTGTTACGCGATCTTGGGCCTCCAAATACAAGATGGCCCGCTCCTCCACACTTGGGCCCGCATCAGTTTCCTGGAGATTATCTATAATTTACACAATGCACACACGTTAGTATAATAACCCTTTATATTTACATTAGTTATACCCTCCTCGAGACGGTATTCCAACGACTACGTCTGGCAGAATCCTGACAGCCGTTACGGAACCCTGGATCGATCGGACAGCGTATCTAATACGTAACCGGGGTTATGATACTTACATCGGGGCAGAACTTCGTTAATTAGGGGGATATTATACCCAATTATAATGCCTATTATTAGAAAATTCGAGTGAAAGAGAAAGATGTGAGCGATTGAAACTGATGCCCCTAGCTCCCATTATATAGGGCCTGATTTGAGCATTCTCGCGGCCCGCGTAAAGTGAGACCTCGGGCTACGCGGCCCGCGTAGTAGAGTAATAGGGGCTAGGGTTGATTGGTCATCACAACTAGCTACGACACGATGATGACAGGTGGCAGCCTGGGGTGTCGCCGGAGATCTGAGTTGTCGCGGCCCGCGTAAGCTAGTGGTGAGTCTTACGCTGCCCGCCCGAGCCCTAATTTTCTTGTTTTTATTTAATTTTTAATGATATAATGTATTTTGGGCTCGGTTTTCACATACGGGGTGTATTTTAAGATATATTAGGGTATTTTAAAATATATTAGGGTGTCAAAATATTTTGGAGGGTTGTTATATCCTCCCCACCTTGTTTTAGAGCTCATCCTCGAGGTCTAATGGAATAGGTGTGGGTATTTCCTTTGCATTTCTGATTCAAGTTCCCATGTGTATTCTGGTCCTCTTTTGGAGTCCCACTTCACTTTGACTAGAACTAGTCTTTTGTGCTTGAGATTCTTAATTTTCCTGTCTTCAATCTGTAGAGGCTTTTCTACAAACTTTAATTGTTCATTCACCTTTATATCCTTAAAAGGCACTACTAGCGATTCATCAGCTAAGCATTTCTTGAGATTGGATACATGAAATATATCATGTATTCCTGCCATTTCCTCTGGCAGTTGTAGCTGATAGGCTACTGGTCCTATTCTTCTAATAATCTTAAAAGGTCCAACATGCTTGGGGCTTAGCTTTTCCCTTTTGATGAATCTTACCACTCCTTTCCAAGGAGAGACTTTCAATAACACTTTATCTCCTACTTGAAATTCCAATGGCTTTCGTCTGTTATCAGCATAACTCTTTTGTCTATCTCGTGCTGCTTTCAGTCGTTCCTTGACTTGAATGATTTTGTCTATTGTTTCTTGTACTATCTCGGGTCCGGATAGTTGCTTTTCTCCAATTTCTGCCCAACAGACTGGCGTTTGGCACTTTCGTCCATAAAGTGCTTCGAATGGTGCAACATTGATACTTGTGTGATAACTGTTATTGTAAGAAAATTCTATTAATGGTAAGTGATCATCCCAATTACCTCCAAAATCAATTACACAAGCTCTAAGCATGTCTTTCATTGTCTGAATTGTCCTTTCGCTTTGTCCATCCGTTTAAGGGTGATAAGCTGTGCTTAGATTCAACTTGGTTCCCATTGCTTTTTGGAAACTTGTCCAAAAATGAGAGGTAAAGCAGTTATCTCTGTCAGAAACAATTGATAGAGGAATTCCATATAATGAAACTATTTCATTTACATATAATTTAGCTAACTGTTCCATACTGAAAGTTTCTTTCATTGGTAGGAAATGAGCTGACTTGGTTAGTCTGTCTACAATCACCCAGAATGTATCATTACCTTTTCTTGTTTTGGGTAATTTGGTAACAAAATCCATTGTTATCAATTCCCATTTCCATATAGGCATTTCTAACTGTTGCAATAAACCTAAGGGTTTCTGATGTTCAGCTTTAACTTGTGAACAAGTTAAACAGTTTGCAACATATGCTGCTATATCTTTTTTCATTCCTATCCACCAGAAATTCTTCCTTAAGTCTTGATACATCTTATCATTTCCAGGATGCATCGTATACTTAGACTTATGGGCTTCTTCTAATATACGGTGGCGTAGGTTTCCTAATTTAGGTATTCACATTCTTTTCTTATGGAATCTCCAAATTCCATCTGTTCCTTGTTCTAATTCCTTAATCATTCCTTTCAGTTTCTCAGTATCATCCTTGATTACTGATTCTTGTGCATTTTTAATCTGATCATTTAAATCTATTTGCAGATTTAACTTAAGAGAACGTACTCTTTTTGGCTTTTCATGATACTTTCGGCTTAAAGCATCAGCAACTACATTTGCTTTTCCTGCATGATATTGGATATTACAGTCAAAATCACTAAGTATTTCCATCCAGCGTCTTTGTCTCATATTCAACTCCTTTTGCCCAAAAACATACCTTAAACTCTTATGGTCGGTGAATATGGTAAACTTACTACCGTAAAGGTAATGTCTCCAAATTTTAAGGGCGAAAATTATAGCTCCTAACTCTAGATCATGGGTTGAGTAATTCTCTTCATGATTCTTAAGTTGTCTAGAAGCGTAAGCTATAACCTTTTGACGTTGCGTTAACACACATCCATAACCTAACTTGGAAGCGTCACAATATATTACAGTCAAAATCACTAAGATGCATGGGTTAATCTTTGCTTAAGAATTCTAAAGGCTTCTTCTTGTTTTGGTCCTCATTCAAACTTAATGGATTTACAGGTTAACTTAGTTAAGGGAATGACTATTCTAGAAAAATCTTGAATGAATCTTCTATAATAACCAGCTAATCCTAAGAAACTTCTAACCTTGGTTGGTGATTCAGGGGTTTTCCATTTGGTAATTGCCTCGATTTTGGTGGGATCTACATGAATTCCTTCATGATTGACTAAATGTCTAAGAAATTGTACTTGTTCTAACCAAAACTCACATTTCAAAAATTTAGCATAAAGCTTTTCTTTTCTTAGTAAACTTAGAAGTGCGTGCAAATGGGCTGCATGTTCCTCCTTGCTTTTAGAATAAATAAGAATATCATCTATAAAGACAATTATGAATTTATCCAAATATGGCTTACATATTCGGTTCATCATGTCCATAAATGCAGCTGGGGCATTGGTTAAACCAAATGGCATGACAGTAAATTAATAATGGCCATACCTTGTTCTGAAAGCGGTCTTAGGAATGTCTTATTCCTGTACCTTTAATTGATGATATCCTGACCTTAAATCGATTTTAGAGAAAAATTGTGCTCCTTGCAATTGATCAAACAGATCAACTATTCTTGGTAATGGATACCGATTCTTAATCGTGACTTTGTTCAATTCACGGTAGTCAATGCACATACGCATTGATCCGTCATTCTTTTTACCGAATAATATCGTTGATCCCCATGGCGATGAGCTTGGTTGTATGAATCCCTTCTCTAACAATTCATCTAATTGTTTCTTTAGTTCTTGCATTTCTGCGGGTGCCAAACGGTAAGGTGCTTTGGCAATTGGTGCAGTTCCTGGTATTAAGTGGATTCTGAATTCTACTTTCCTGTTTGGAGGTTGTCCTGGTAGCTCTTCTGGAAATACATCTGAAAACTGGGATACTACTGGAATATCTTTTGATTTTTTTCCTTTAGTGTTAGTGATTATAGAATTCAAAAACACTAATGATTCTTTCCTTATATAACTTGTTGTTTTCATCACAGAGATGAATTTTGTGGACTTAGAGAACTTATTTCCTTTAAGTGTGATCTTTTCACCCCTTGGTGAATTTACTTGAGTTGACTTTTGATCAAATAAAATATTGGCTTTATTGGATATTAACCAATCCATTCCTAATACAACATCAAATCCTACCAGATTCATTGGGTAAATATTTGCAATAAATTTCTGATTTAAAATTTCTATTCTTGCTCCCTGCAAGATTTCAGAAATCCTAATGGTTTCCCCATTTGCGGTTTCTACTAGACATTCTTGTGGGAGTTTAGTTAATGATTGATTAGGAAGTTTGCAAAATGAAGTATTAATAAAACTTTGGTTCGCACCAGAGTCAAATAATACTTTAGCAAAAACATCATTAACTAAAAACGTACCAGTGATCACATCCGGGATCATCTTTGTTTCTTCTGCAGTTAGAACAAATGCTCTAGCATTTTTAGTATTCTTGGGTTTTGTAGCTGGAGCTAATTTTGGACAGTTAGGCTTGATATAACCTTGTTCTCCACAGTTGTAGCATATTCTGTTGTTAGGCTTCTTTCTGCAGTCTTCCTCCTTGTGTCCAGATATTTTGCAAAAGTTACAGTATATGGAGCATCTTCCTGAATGCTTCCTTTTGCAATACTTACAGTAGGGTGCAGAGGTAGAACCTACATTTCTCCCACGGTTAGAATTTCCAGAACGGAATTCTTAAGTAAGCTTCTGGGTTAGGTTCCTCCTTTGATCCTCTTCTCGTGTACGGACTAATTCATCTGTCAAGGTGTTAGCTAGTTCTACAGCTTCTTCTATGGTTTGAGGTCTAGCTGCCTTGACTACATGCCTAATCTCTCCAATTAATCCCCGGATGTAACGGGAGATTAATACTGGTTCAGGTGAAGCAAGGGTTGGTACTATTCTAGACCCTTACTATCTATTCCAATCATCCTAAGGTTTAGGAATTTGTTTGCTATCTGTTCCTTCTCATTAGGAGGGCGGAATTTCCTTTCTACCATGTTTTTAAATTCTTCCCATTCCATATTGTAAGTTCTTTCACTTCCTCTAGACTAGAGGATAGTGTTCCACCATTCTAGTACTGATTTTTTAAACAGGTTGGAAGTAAACATTATCTTATCCTCTTCCGCGCATTTACTTATCCTTAAGACTGCCTCATTCTTTTCTATCCAGCGTAGAGATGCAATGGCCCCTTCATTGCCCAAGAATTCCATTGGTTTACAAGACCAGAATTCTTTATAAGAACAACCGCAAGACACGGTTCTTCTTCTTTTGGGAATGGGCACTTGAAGTACAGGTCCATTGTTTACGCTGTTTTCAGGTTCAGATGGTCGCTTACTATCATGTTTACTTTTATTTTCCTCTTCCTTAACCGTTTTGATAATATATGGCATTGCATCTATTATCCCTTATATGCTGCATGGCACTGTTATTCACTTGGTTTCCGTTATTGTTGTTTGGGTTCTCATTAAACAAGTGTAACACCCGTTCTTATAAATTAAGGTTTAACGTATCATTTACGAAAAACAGTCAAGTAATTAAGATTACATATGCATTGGAAATTACGGGTTTATTAAAACTTTTTACAATTTAAAAAGTATACAACATATCATGTGTACGTTCGTCGTTTAACATAATAACGGTACATAGTGCGGAAGCTTATTTCGTGATCGTGTTCGGTTCTTGCTCGTCGCTTGATCTTCATCCGTGCACTCTTGGCATTCACCTATGATCAAAACCAACTTAAAAGTTAGTTTTGATAGTCAAATATTAAGTTCAAACAAGTACAGGGGTAAAAAATGACAAAAATTAACAATTTTCGGAGTTAGGGGGCTAGAAGTGACGCCAAGGGCCTAGGTGTCACGCCTAGCCCTGTTTTTCACAGCCTATGCCTTCAGCTGATGCTGTACATTCCCAGCTCAACCCGATTTCACGGAAACGGCCATAACTTCTTCGTTATTGATCCGTTTTACCCGATTCTTTTTCCTACGCGTCCGTAATTTAATCCTCCATCTTATGAAGTTAAAATCCTACATCCAACATAAGAATTTTTGAGACTTCTATGCCTTCGACTCGTTACCTTTTTACCGAATTTTAACCCGTTTATGCATTTTATCAAACAAACGTATTTATTTGATTCCTATATCTCATACACTTCTTCAAATTAATGTTACCCACTAAATTAGGTTCTAATCATAGGTTTATTACACAATTTAAACCCGTTTTCGCTCGTATGCTTATTTTGACCCGTTAAGGGTATTTAAGCACTTTCGAGCCTAAAATCGCTTTCATTTGTATCTAACTTTATATTTCCACATTTCTTACCAAGTAGTCTTCCACCACAACTATATTTGTGGTGGATTTAATATGGAGATACATATATTCCGAGTTTTATCCCTCGGACTATCATTTTACGGCAAAGACCCATATTGAGTCATTTGACCCAAGATTTACCCTTTTCATTCTTTATACTTATTCAAAGTATTTGCTTGATCATATAACTTGTTTTTAAACGACTCTTAAGGTTCATTTACTCGATTTTGCTTACGAGGGCGTTTTGGTCATCTTAAACCCTTTCTTTACAACAAAGGACTTTTCATGTCGTAATTGACCAAAATTCCACTTTTTAAACTAGGATCTTGTTTAAATAGCCATCATGTTTTTAAAACACAATGAAAATAACTTAAATCATTCGGTTTACTTAAATGATAACCCAATGTCCATTTTAACTTGTTTAGCCCTCATTGAACTTCAAGTTCTAATGATGATTTGACCAATTATGCATACCTGGGTCGAATCAATATATTGACCCGTTTTGATACCTTGCCTTAGTAGCCGCTAAGTAATAGCGATGACAACATTCAATCGATATTTATTCCTGTAATCATACAACTCGACAAAACATTAGCCGATATTGTCAAAGGGTGATATTTTCACCTTTTGACCCGTTTGGTCTATATGACCATTTACTTTTGCGAGATGGATTTATTATCATCTCGTCTACATAACTTGTACCGGTTTACACCGTATGGTCGATTTACTTATAAATCTATTTCTTGATTATTTTGACCCATTTATATCTTACGCCATAAAGTGTCCTTCAAAACTAGCGGTTATCGTCAACGAGTGACCACATTGCCGTTTTACCCTTATTAAATGTATTGATTTACCTTATAAGGTAAATTATTCAAAACTCGTTATTTATTAGTCATTACATAACTAAATGACCTTATTAGCTCTTTTTAACCATTTAACATGGTTTATCATTATTGTCTTTTGTTCCGAACCTCGCAGGTCGGGTCGAAACATCATAAGTCAAATGTGACTTTTGATTATTCAAAATCTATAAAGCCAATAGATATTAAATAAAAGGTGTAAGTTTTAACTTACCTCGCATCCCGAATACGCCTTTCTTCTCACTTGATTCGTTTGACCCGCTCACTCATAAAGCTTCCACCTAGCTCGTTAAGCGTCAAACTATCATCATAATTCATAAGATGGTTAGATTAGTCATTATTAATTATGACTACTCCATCTAACGGGTCTTATGTCGACTTTATCACTCGATTAAATCATTGGTTAGTTTGACTTCCTAAAAGTCAATTGATCTATCGACATATCCAAATGCACACTTCACATGGAATTTCAACATTTTGGCTTCGTTTAGGCATTTTAACAAACACCTAGTGGGCATACTTTTACACATTTACAAACTAGTTCATAACTAGTTATTTTTACCAAGATTAACATCATATTTTACCACTATCACTTATGATCAAATACTCAAAATTGAAATTTGTTTAAGTATTTCCCGATTACTTAACATGCATGATGATTCTAATCATAATCATATCATCAATTCCACCTTATGACTAATACCCACTTAGCCTAGTGTGGGAATTCATTCAATCATTCAATTCATAGCATGTTAGGTATGATTTTCACTTAGGGTTTCGTTCCTAAGCAAGTATACATCACTTATCTAGCCATAGCTTCTCTAATTCATGCCTAATTCGCGATTAGGATGATTATCAAATTTTTACAACTTCATGAATGTTAGAAATTCAACATACCTCACGATCCCCTTGACTTGGTGATCACGAATTTGTGTTCATGCATTGATTTGGCTCTTGATTTGGGCTTCAATTTGATCAATTTGTTAAAGTTAGGGTTTGAGCTCTCCTGAGCTTTCTCTTGGTCGACTAGAACACGCGCACACACACCTAGTGTGTGTGTTGTGTTTAATTTTAATAAATCAAGTTTCAATTCTTCCCTTTTTAGCCCCTCTAGTTTGTAGCTTTATAATAAGGGTTATTTCCCAAGTTTCCTTCTTTGTTTTAAGGCACATATTTAACTAGGTTGATATTCCTAGTTACTTGGTGGGTTCGGGGAAATTATAACCCGTTTTATTTTTAAGTCCCGTTAACTCGGGCCTTTTATAAACTTATTTCCTTAAAAGTATTCATTCACGTTTTATTAAATATTAGGTTTATTTATTTAAATCCTAATATTTACCGGGTTACTTCTACCGCTAACGGTACTTTACTCGTCTTTTAGTATTAACGGGGTTTGATTACCAAACCCGGTTTCGGGGTGTTACACCAAGTTATCGTTACTCTAGTTATCGTTATTCTGGTTTTCCTGGTTTACCTCGTCGTCCATCTGAATTTTAAACATTCACCAATTATTAATATCACAAAATAATTAATAAATTGGGCAACAACCACACAACACACATATTGGCCAAAAACGTCGAGCATTGCAACTTACTCTTTTCTATTATAGTATGCTTCTAATACAAACCAATACTAGAAATTAAATAGTACAATACTACTATGCATTGCTAACCACGGAGTGGTCTATACTACAACATATATTATTATTACACATATATATATTATATTTTTTTCATACAAACATATTATATATTATTATATTATTATTATTATTACCAACTCCACCATCTCCTTCACTGGTCTGGATTCATCCAGTAATCCATATTGCGCTCGTCGTATTTACAGACGAGTCGCTCTCCTACCTGCCTCATCCTTTCACTACTCTCTAAAATTTCTTCTTCGAAAGTTCAGAGCTCATGCACATTATCTGCACTCATTGGGGGTGCAGGTGCTGGTACTGGGTCCGGGTACTGGGGCATGGGATTCTCCTGAGGGTACGGATTCTCTAAGATCTCCCTAATGTATTCATCTTTATCGTGGTAGTAGGGATCTAGAGGGTCCAGACCTGGATAGGCTGCTAAGTTTGGCATGGGTTCGTCGTTTAGGTGGTAGCGCGGCACATAATCCCTATGATCATCGAACCATGGATCATAATCTGGATCTAAGGGATTAGGGGCTGGTATCCTAGGTATCTCCTCAGGGTTGAAATCATGCATTTCTACTTGATTTTCGGGGTTATCCTCTATCTCCATCGGCTGCGTGGAGAACAAAGGTAAGGGTTGTGGGGCTACTAGTTGTTCCAGGTTTGGGTCGGTAGCAGTTGTTGCTAGGATATGAAAATTGGCTAGGCTTCTATTAAGCATATCCTGTGTATGGTCATCTGACTCTCGCTTAGCGGCTGCTATGACTCTCTGCTGTTGCAACTTTCGCATTCTTTTCCTAAGCTCGAATGCTCCCTTACTGAACCATCCTCTCTTTTTCTGAGGGAATGGCTCTTCAGACTGAGCCTTAAAGACAAACATCCCTTCTTCATTATCAGCGGCATACCCAGAGAGGGCAGGCTGTGAAGAGGTACCTTCACTCCTAGGTGAATCGGACAACTGACGATACGCGTCCGAGGGTCCTTGATCACTCATACTGTAAACTAACAAATAGTCAAATAACACACAACAGTAAAATACAGATATGCACGTATTTTCATAATTAATTTCCTAACAATTTGAATAATATTGGTATCAGCAGAACACTTCTGTGGCTGAATCAGTGGCTTAGCTCTGATACCACCTTCTGTCGCAACCCTCGCCCCCAATCTGTCCCGGAAACGGGCGGCCGCGAGACCAGTTTTGGTGGTATCATTATTTATCAATTTGGCAGCGGAAATTTCATCAGGACCGTAGTTAGGAAATATTTATCAGAGTAAAACCACCATATTTTATATTAATAATCACATGGGTAAAACCCAAGTTTCTTATTACAATATATTTATAGGGATAAACCATATTTTATTTAAAACATCGTCTTTTAGGTAACTTTTATAGCCACATTTAAAACATCGTCTAATTTGGCTTTTACATTTTGTTACCTGAAATGCGTTTTAAAAACATTTGTCATTGGGAAATACTGGTGAGTGAATCCCAGTTTAATCAAGAAGAGTTTCATCCATTAACGGTATTCAGAGCAATCACATTGTTTATTTCTACACAATTACTCATTCAGTATTGTCAATCCTGACTGGTGGGTCATATTACACATTGGCTAACTCGTTGTCCAATGGTAACGTGTTCCATATTTTGTATACAAAACCCCAACACACCAGTAGTAATTGAAGAACTACAAAGGCTCAATCACTGGTTAATCACATTGTAAAACATTTAAGGGTTTGTAAAAACAATTTACAAAAAAGAGATTACTCACATTGCTGACTTAGGTTTCTTCTAAGGTTTCCTGGAGATTATCTATAATTTACACAATGCACACGCGTTAGTATAATAACCCTTTATATTTACATTAGTTATACCCTCCCCGAGACGGTATTCCAACGACTACGTCGGGCAGAATCCTAACAGCCGTTACGGAACCCTGGATCGATCGGGCAGCTTATCTAATACGTAACCGGGGTTATGATACTTACATCGGGGCAGAAATTCGTTAATTAGGTGGATATTATACCCAAATACAATGCCTATTATCAGAAAATTCGAGTGAAAGAGAAAGATGTGAGCAATTGAAACTGATGCCCCGAGCTCCCATTATACAGGGCCTGATTTGGGCTTTCTCGTGGACCGCGTAAAGTGAGACCTCGGGCTACGCGGCCCGCATAGTAGAGTAATAGGGGCTAGGGTTGATTGGTCATCACAACTACCTGCGACACGATGACGACACGTGGCAGCCTGGGGTGTCGCCGGAGATCTGAGTTGTCGCGGCCCGCGTAAGCTAGTGGTGAGTCTTACGCAGCCCGCCAGAGCCCTAATTTTCTTGTTTTTATTTAATTTTTAATGATATAATGTATTTTGGGCTCGAGGTTTTCACATACGGGCTGTATTTTAAGACATATTAGGGTATTTTAAAATATATTAGGGTGTCAAAATATTTTGGAGGGTTGTTATAGTGGGACCACAGCTGAACCAGTTTGTCATTATCGGTCACCCAGACGGAGCCCATATTGTTGATTACATACCTCTAGATTTTGTTCCCTTAGCCGCAGTTCCAGGAGACATTGTTGTCTCTGATGACGAGGATGACATTCCCGTCATTCATGTCGGCCATCCTGATGACGAGATCGATGATGGAGAGGTTCTTGACATAGCTATTCTGGAGGTGTCTTCACCTGTTGTTTCGGTCATAAACATTTCTTCCTCAGATGTTAGCGATGACGCATCTTCCACTGACATCTGCCGAGGTGGGTTACATGCGGATGCGACTGATAGCAGTTTCGATACCATACCTATTGCTACCCAGTCACCCGATCATGCACTTGCTTCCATTTCAGCTCCCGTTGATACACCCACAGTTGCTCCACTTAATGGACAAACTCTCCACACTACCCCCGTCACTCTTATTCCAGGATGTCCACTTACACCGCCCACTGCTAATCCCCACCATGTTGATCTACCCACTATATTTTCCCATGAGATCCCAGCACCCCATCCTGGGGAGGGAACGTCCTGACAGCCCCCTTGTTCTGACACTCGAGCACCTGTTGGTCACATGTCTGCACCCTACCTTTCTCCACCCGAGTCGGGTCCATGTCATCAGTCACCTCGATTATTCCCGCCATATACTATGTCGTTGTCTGACCCATACCATCTTTCTCATCACTCTGATTACACCAGAGATGATCTTTTGTTATCACTCCAGCTTCAGGTGGAGATCCTCTGCCGCAGAGTCTATGAGCTAGAGAGCGAGGCCGACGCTAGACGACCTCCGCCACCAGCTTATCCCCCACCGGCCACACCACCACCGCCATCTTCACCCCCACCAGTGTCTCCACCACCACCTGTCCATGCACCAGTTGATGGTGACGCTGCTCAATTTCTCACACTAGAGTAGCAGGTTAGCTTTTTGATTCGTCGAGTCCACGAGCTCGAGGATGAGGTAGCTCATCTTCATAGCTTGGCTTTTCCTACACCTCTATCTCCTCCAGCACCCTAGACACTTTTGTTTGCAGGTACTTTTGAAGTGGTTCTGGAAGCTCCAAAGCCACTTGTATGAAGACCAGGATTAAGCTATAGACACTTGAAGACTATGAAGACCAATGTAGGAGAAAATAGTTGCTACTTTTGTATTATGAAACTTGTACGACCGAGGCGATGTAACCTCGAGTCCCTTTTGTTTTTCTTCTACAAAAAAAAAACAATGTATCAAGTTGTCAAACATATATATAAAAGCTCAGTGGTTCTTTTCTTTATCATACATTGTTGCTTATGTGTGTGCAAGTGATATTTAGGTGATTGTTTGTTTGGATGTTGTGATGATCATTTATGTTATATATATATATATATATATATATATATATATATATAGGGGAATGTTCATTTGAGAAGAAATTTAATGTGAGAGAAAAAGAAGAAAGGGCATATTAGTAAAATACTATTTCATTTATAACTCATATCCTTAATTTTTAATTCTTTAATTAATTAGTCAACTAATCATTAATTATCCTACATATAATCTACAAAACCTACACATATCAAAATTTTCCTACATATACCCTACTCATTATAAAATTTTATCCTACGCAGTCGAAATTTATCCTACACACCTCGAAATATATCCTACACAACTCGTAATTTATCCTACACAACTAGTAATTTATTCTACACTTTAAATTAAGTTGTTTTTTTTATTTGAAAAAAAGTATATATTTTGAAAAGGAGTTACAAATTTAATTTAGTTAGTTATTAAAGGGGAAGAATACAAATTAATGATTTTTATAAGTTTACCAATATACCCTTATATTAAAATTAAATGCAAATATTAAATGAAGTAAAAATGAAGCATTCTTATTGGTTGAAACTTCTTCTTTTTTCTTCTTACAAAAAAATTCTTCTCATTTGAACCATCCACTATATATATATGTATATATGTATGTATGTGTATATATATGTATATATGTATGTATGTATGTACCTCATAGACATTTATTTGGTAAATATTGTCTAACCTACCCGATACTTCTTGATAGAAGAAAATGCCGCCCAGACGGAACACAAACACAAACCCGTTACCAAGAACTGAAGCAGAACTTAACGAGCGCATATCACTAGCAATAGCGCAGCACGAAGCCCTCCGCTCTGAACAAAGCGGTGGCACTTCAGGAAACAATCCTCCCACTGGTAATGTTAAGTCACCCAAGACGCATTACAAATCTTTTGGATATTTCCATTTGTGCTTTGTCAATGCTCACTCGTGATTTGTTGTTGCACATGTTTCAGGCTGCACATACAAACAGTTCCTAGACTGTAAGCCCTTGAACTTTGATGGCACAGGAGGTGTCGTTGCATTCGTACGATGGGTCGAGAAGACCGATTCAGTTCTGAGGATGAGTAAATGTTTGCCTGAGTAGAGAGTTACCTACATTTCGAGATTGTTCTTGGATGGTGCACTCTCTTGGTGGAACCTTCAGGTTCAAACCAAGGGTGAAGCTGCTGTATACGCGATGAGCTGGGACGAGCACAAAGAGTTGATGCGAAAGAAATACTGCTCAAGGGCCGAAATTCAGAAGCTTGAAACTGAATTCTAGAACTTAAAGATGGATGGACCAAAGATTGCTGAGTACATCCAGCGTTTTCATGACTTATCAAGGGTTGTTCCCTATTTGGTTGACGCTGAATTTAAGAGAATTGAGAGATTCATCTGGGGTCTTGCTCCAGAGATCCTGAGCATGGTTACTTCCTCAAAGCCTCCTACCATCACTGAGGCTACTGACTTAAGTGTCACACTCACTGAAGAGGCACTCCGTTTGGGAAAATTCTCGAAATCTGGTGCAAACAAGAAAGAAACTCATGTGGAGTCCTTGAATGACAACAAGAGAAAATTTTTGAACTTCAAAATGAGCACGCGAGCAAACAATGGTTACAATAAGCGTAGGGATGCAAACCCGCGAGCAGAGGTCCAGACTGGCACGACAAACACTGAGACTAGGGGAAAAGGGTATGCGGGCTTCCTACCCAAGTGTGATAAATGCCGATATCATCACACGGGTCCGTGCAGGACCAGTAAGTGCGAAAATTATGGTAGGACTGGGCATGCCAAGGACACGTGTTGGTTTGGTGCGGGACACGGTAATAGGATCAAGGAGGAAATGGTAACCACGGTGGGAACGACAATCAGAATGGTAATAGGAACCAAGGTGGGAATGGTAATCAGGTAGGAAATGGGAATAGAGGCGGAAATGGTAATCAAGCTGGCAATGGGAACCGAGGGGAAAACAACAATAATAATCAGGGCGGGAATGGTAATGGACGTGGCCAGGGTTGTTATGGCTGCGGAGACATGGGGCATTTCAAGAGGGATTGCCCTAAAGATAATCAAGCCCGCGGAAGAGTGTTCACAATTGGAGCTCAAGAAGCACGCCAGGATCCGAATGTGGTTACGGGTACGTTCCCTATTAACCAATACTACGCATCTGTTCTGTTTGATACTGGCGTCAACTTTAGTTTCGTATCAATAGAATTTAAGGATACACTTGGCCTAGTTTCAAGTAAGCTAGACATCCTATATTCTATAGAACTGGCAAACGGAAAGTTAGTTGAAGCAAGTGAGGTTATTAAGGGTTGTACACTTGAACTTGGAGAGCGAGAATTTTCTATTGATCTTTTGCCCGTTGATTTGGGAAGCTTCGACGTTGTTGTTGGGATGGATTGGTTGTCTGACAACCATGCGGACGTGGTTTGCCATGAGAAAATCATCTGTATCCCACTGTTGAATGGAGAAATGCTTGTAATTCATGGGGAAAAGCATGAGATGCCCCTACGAATTATCAACTGCATGAAGACGCAGAAAGTGCCTCCGAAAAGGCTACATTGCCTTCCTCGCTCATGTCATCGACAAGATGACCAACGAGCCAAAACTAGAAGACATCCCCGTTGTGAAGAAATTTCCAGAAGTCTTTCCCGAAGACTTGCCCGGGCTACCTCCATAGCGACAAGTGGAGTTTCAGATAGATCTAGTGCCAGGAGCGGCACCAGTGGCAAAGGCACCATACTGGTTAGCTTCGTCCGAAATGCAGGAGCTTTCGACTCAACTGCAAGAGCTGCTTGACAAGGGATTTATCAGGCCGAGCTTCTCACCCTAGGGAGCTCCAGTGTTGTTTGTTAAAAAGAAAGATGGTAGTATCCGTATGTGCATCGACTACAGGGAGTTGAATAAGCTGACCATCAAGAATCGGTATCCCTTACCGAGAATTGATAACTTATTTGATCAACTCCAAGGTTCTAGCTACTACTCCAAGATTGATCTGAGATCGGGATATCATCAGCTGTGAATAAAAGAAGAAAGCATTCCCAAAACAGCCTTTAGGACTCGCTATGGGTATTACGAGTTCCTTGTCATGTCGTTCGGCTTAACCAATGCACCGGCAGTATTCATGGATCTCATGAATACGGTGTGTAAGCCGTATCTGGATAAATTTGTGATTGTATTTGTTGATGACATCCTCATATACTCATGAACCAAGGAGGAGCA
Organism: Helianthus tuberosus; assembly: GCA_030545235.1. Lineage (NCBI taxonomy): Eukaryota > Viridiplantae > Streptophyta > Magnoliopsida > Asterales > Asteraceae > Helianthus > Helianthus tuberosus. The sequence continues at coordinate 7,338,021 of CM060402.1, forward strand.
TGAGCAACATCTGCGAGCTATCATGGAACTCTTGAAGAAGGAACAACTGTACGCAAAGCTGTCGAAGTAAGAATTTTGGATTCGCGAGGTGCAATTCCTAGGTCATGTGGTGAATGAGAATGGAATTCATGTCAAACCTGCCAAGATTGAGGCAATCAAAAATTGGGAAGCACCTACGACCCCAACTGAGATACGACAATTTCTGGGGTTAGCGGGTTACTACAGGCGATTCATAGAGAACTTTTCAAAGATTGCTCAGCCGCTAACGTCCCTAACCCAGAAAGATAAGAAATTTGATTGAGAAACAAGAAATGACTTTCCAACTGTTGAAAGATAAGCTTTGTGACGCGTTTATTTTGTCCTTACCCGACGGTACCAATGGTTTTGTGGTTTATTGTGATGCGTCTCGACAAGGTCTTGGTTGCGTGTTGATGCAACAGGACAAAGTCATCGCGTACGCGTCTTGCTAATTGAAGGTGCATGAAAAGAACTATACCACGCTCGACCTTGAGCTAGGTGCTATGATATTCGCGTTGAAGATTTGATGTCATTACTTGTATGGTACTCGTTGCACAATCTTTACAGACCATAAGAGTTTCCAACACATTTTCGATCAGAAAGACTTAAACATGAGGCAACGAAGATGGGTCGAGCTATTTAATGATTACGACTGTGAGATAAAGTATCACCTGGGCAAGGCGAACGTGGTAGCGGATGCCTTGAGCCGCAAGGAGTGTGCAAAGCCTCTAAGGGTGCAAGCCTTAGAGATGACTATACAAACTGATCTCACTACCCGGATTCGTAAAGCTCAATAGGAAGCGCTTAAGACGGATAATCTACAAGCCGAATCATTGCATGGAATGGAAGCGCAATTAGTGCCAAAGGAAGATGGAACATTGTACTTCATGGAGCGAATTTGGGTTCCATTCTTCGGCGATCTAAGTCGAGGTACTCTATACATCCGGGATCCGACAAAATGTACCAAGACTTGAAGAACTTTTATTGGTGGCCTAAGATGAAAGCCGATATTGCTACATATGTGGGAAACTGTCTTACTTGTGCCAAAGTTAAGGCGGAATACCAGAAACCATCAGGGTTGCTGCAACAACCTGAGATTCCCGTATGGAAGTGGGAACAAATATCAATGGATTTCATTACTAAACTACCGAGAACTCAAAGAGGCCATGATATGATTTGGGTAATTGTTGACCGAATCACGAAATCCGCGCATTTCCTATCGAACAGCGAGAAAGATAGCACCAAGAAGTTGGCGGAAATATATCTCAAGTAGATTGTGGCACGACATGGAATGCCTGTTTCTATCATATCCGACCGAGATGGTCGTTTTGTGTCAAGGATTTGGCAAACGTTTCAGAAGGCATTTGGATCTCAGTTGAACCTTAGCACGGCCTTTCACCCTCAGACGGACGGACAGAGTGAACAGACGATACAAACTTTGGAAGACATGTTACGTGCTTGTGTGATGGACTTCGGTGGAAATTGGGATACTCACTTGCCTTTAGTGGAGTTTTCCTACAATAATAGCTATCACACTAGCATCCAGGCCGCCCCTTTGGAGCTTTATATGGGCAAAAGTGTCGGTCCCCGTTGTGTTGGGCGGAGACTAGAGATAAATAGCTCATCGATCCAGAGTTGGTTCAGGAAGCCACATACAAGATTGCTCAGATACGTGATCGTATCAAGACAGCTCGTGATAGACAGAAGAGGTACGCCGACAAACGACGCAAACCATTGGAATTTGAAGTTGGAGACATGGTTTTCTTGAAAGTCTCGCCTTGGAAAGGCGTAGTAAGATTTGGAAAACATGGAAAGTTGAACCCATGTTACATTGGACCTTTCAAAATTCTGGAAAAGATCGGAACCGTTGCGTACAAACTAAAGCTTCCAGAAGAACTCAGCAGTGTACACGACACATTTCACGTGTCTAGTCTCAAGAAAAGTCCTACTCAAGAAACAGTCGTCATCCCAGCACACGAGATTCAGGTCAATGACAAACTCCAATTCACCGAAGAACCTGTTGAGGTTACGAACTGGAAGGTCCACAAAACACGGAGAAGTCGTATAAAACTAGTCAAAGTTCGTTGGAATTCACGTCACGGCCCAGAGTTTACATGGGAACGTGAAGACCAAATCAAGTCTAAGTACCCTCACCTATTTCAAAACTCCCCTGCAACGGATAACGCAGCTTGAATTTTGGGACAAAATTCTTTTAACACGGGGAGAATGTGACAAATGGCATTTTTCGTGTAATTTCCGTCTAATGTGAACATCATTTTATATTATATGATTGTACATTTTGAACTTATGATGTGTATGATTTCATGAATTACGTTTAAAAAGAACTCGAAAAAATATTTCATGTTTAGGACAGAACGAAACTAGCACACTTATCAGATGAACTAGTAGTACCGACAGGAGATCAGTACTGAGACAGACAACATGTTTAGGACACAGATTGAGTCCCAGAACCAAAGATATACTAGAACCTTATGTGAGAAAATAAGGGTTTATGATACTGCTTTCCGAGTGACAAGTGAACACTAGAAACTGGCCGAAACTAGCTAAAACAATAAAATTCAGCAACTTATAGCTTATGTAGAAATCTGAAATAACGCCAGAACGCTCAGAATAGCTTAAAAAGTGTTGAAAACATTAACACGACATAATTACATATTATATCATACAAGACACTAATGTTAACTTTTTAAGCGATCCGATAACCAAATGGACATCCGAACACAACAAGAAGCATCCTATGAACTAGTTAACAATATTTTGGCATCATAATACTAGTTTACTACATCAAACACCTTCTTACAAAAAAGAATCCCTAAACACTTAACACCCTAAACTAATTATCATTACTTCACATCTTAAACACTTAAACAAATTTCAAACTAATCTATACCCCCCCCCCCTTTATCCGACTGTCCCCAAAGGGGACCCCACCTCCTTGATTTGTTGACTAACCTTCCTTGTAGTCAAAGATGCTACATTGAGAACCATGAGGTAATGGAGTGGAGGGAAAGTATTAACCTTTGTGTTAAAAACCTTATCATAACCTTAAGACCCTCATTATCAAGACTTAACTTCACAACACAACACACCACACTCTCTTCTCTCCTCCCACTCTCGGCCGCAAGTAACCCCTCCCCCTTTTCACTTTCAATCAATTTCAAGTTAAACCAAGGCTCATCTAAGGTGTATCAAGGCTATTTAAGAAGGTTTCAAGTGTTAGATATTGAAGGACCTTTCATTGGAGCTTTTATCCACCATTTTTCTTCATCATCTTCTAGTTTCTACCCTAGCCTTGTGCTAGTATTAAGTGTGTCTTGAACACATTTTTACATCTTGATTTAGTAGTTAAAGCATATGTATAACTAAAAATATCAAGATCATACAAAACCAAGAAGATGAACATATGAACAAAACTAAAAATCACAAGAATATAAGTTGTTTATGATATGTGATTTATGATATGTGATGAAGTTGTTTGATAATTTCTTGTGTGTATGGTGTTAAACACCACATAAGTGCTTGCTAGATGATGAATAAACACATGATCTAACAAGTATGATGATGGATCTTGAAGGATCTATGTTAAGCATACAATATGTGAAGTTTGAACTTGAAAAGTAAGCTTGTTTTTGTGATGAAATTGGTTCTTACAAGGTGTAGATTATAAAAAATGAAAGATTACAAACATTAAAATTTCAAAGACACAAAGTTACTTCTTGTTAAGCATGGTTTTGGTTTTTGAAAGAAAGTAAACCTATTACATTTGTGAAAATGGAATACATGAAGTGTTTAAAACATAAAAAGTTGTAGAAAATGAATTTCTACAAAAATGAGTTATAAGTTGTAAAGATGAGATTTTTACAAGAATGGTTCTTATGCAGTAAAAATCATGTTTTTTAAAGTTAATGGATCACGTTAATCACCATGTTAAAAGACTACATGCTTTTATAAAACTTCAAGTTCATAACTTCATGAAGAAATGCATTTCATGCATATGTTAGGATGTAATATTGTTGTGGATGATTGTTGATTAATTTGAAAAGAAAATGATATGCTTAAAAATATGGAAACCTCCATTTTTCAAAGGAAACTATAGCAATTTTTTTTGTAGAATTTAAACACTTAGAAAAATATGTTTTAGACAAGTGTTTACAAGTAATTTTGAATTATGGTTTTAAATATAAAAATTTCCATAATTTTTGGTATAAAAATTACAAGTAATGGAGGTTGATTTTCAAAAATAAAAATGACTAAGTATATATTTAGAAAAATATATATATTTAGAAACCACTCAAATTATGTGCTATGTGTATATTATTTGTATTAGTTATACTAAAATTAGGAACTTGAAAATAATATTCCACACAAAAATATCAAAAATTGTAATTAAAGAATTACAAAAATTACAAGAATACAAAAATATATATATCTTGGACAAATAATGGATTTTGGACAAACGGACTTATCGGACATAATAAACTCTATATATATATATATACTATGTTTGGCCCGGGCTTGCCAGGGCTATTTTTAGTGCCCGTGTCTTTCGGCCCTGGCACGTTCAACGAGCAAGATCCGCCACTGTATATATATATATATATATATATATATATATATATATATATATATATATATACAGTGGCGGATCTTGCTCGTTGAACGTGCCAGGGCCGAAAGACACGGGCACTAAAAATAGCCCTGGCAAGCCCGGGCCAAACATAGTATATATAAAAATTTTTGATCGAAATGCGAAAAATTAGCACTACGGTCGAAAAACTTGCCCGGGCCGTGGCCCTGCCAGAGCTCTTCTAAGATCCGCCCATGTATATACATATATTCCGGATTGAAAATAATATATCAAGGCTTGGTAAAATTTATTTTCTGAAAACCGAACAAGTGAGAAAATATATTTTTACAAATAATATACTATATTTTGTCAAACTTGAAAATATATTACTTTGAGTGTAAGAAAAAATATATTTTCATAAACAACTGAAAAATATATTATTTTGGTGGAAACTAAAAATATATATTTTTCTAACTTTGATCTTAAAAATAAATTATTCTTAAGATATATGTGAATATATATATATATATATATATATATATATATATATATTACCAAGTCAAAATATGTATATATTTCTATAAACTTATCTTAAAATATATGTATTTTAAGGATACAAGAATAGTGATTTTTAATTGTGCAAACACAATATTCTGGAAAGTTAAATATATATTAAGTATGAAATACTTAATAAATACAAGAGAATACGTATTCTTATACATACAAATACATACCAACACTTGGTAAAATACCCATATACAGGTATTATACATAAATATGAGAATACAAGAGGAAATAATCAATATACTCATAATACAAGTATACCTATACTTGGGAATATGTATAAATGTATAATACTCAATAAACGGTATGTTGGTCATGGAAACTACAAACATGCGTATATGTGAACCATATGACAACACGAGTTAAAAATATATTATTTTTAACAAAACCCCTGAATGAAATGCATGTAAATGATATGAGTTAAAATATAATTATTTGAACTAATATATTAAATTTGGAATTATATATAATTATGAAAAATATATATACACCATACACCGAAAGTGTAACTCAAAGTAAACACAGTTCCAAAACAAGTCCTAATAAATACTTAAGACTAAGAGTCGTTACACGACCAAGGTGTCTAATAAAACATAGTACGTTTGTAGGTAGCGACACAAACCGCGGACATCGACTTTGAGTGCACACTAGTACGGACACAAACTTGTGAGTTCATGTCCCCCTTTTCTCTTAACTGTTTTCGGATTTATAACTCTCGGGGGTGAAATACATGTTTCAATGGTATGGTTTAGCTAGGGAATGAACTGTTAGATCATGTAGATGGGTAGTATCTCTCCTAAGTGTCATTAATCTTGTTTAAGACCGAGGGACAGAAATGATAGATCTATCGGGTGTAGCGAGCCCCACTCATTGGTCCTTGTATGGCCGCATTTAGTGCTTTTGTTGTTCCAGTCGGATGGACAGGAGGAAATCCACTAGGTTTGAGTGCTTCCTACGTCACCACACTTATTAATATCCTTGCAAAACATTAATGATCTGTTCACAGAAGCTTTACATACCTATTATCAAATAATCTCTCAAATGTTTACAAGTTTGTTTTGAACTCATACAAAACGCATGAACTCGCTCAACTTTTGTTGGTTGTTTTCAAACTATGTATTTCAGGAAACTAGATGGATCTTTGGCGCTGGAGTCGTTTTCAAGACCATGAATTTCAAGTTTAGATGTCATCCACATTTGAAGGGTTTGAATCGTATATCTCATCCTTGATGAGATATATGATGCAAAGCCTCGAGAATCTAGTCTTTTGTTAAAAGAAGTCCTTTTATGTAACTTATTATCTTTTGAGGGTTGTAACTTAAACATAGTACTTCGTTGGTTGAAAACTTAAACAACTGATGTTTGTAATGTTTTAAACTTATGAATGGATGAACATCGTTATTTTAGTCATGTAGTTGTTTATTATAGTCGAATGCAATGAAAACTGATCAAGTCACACGTATACGCTTCCTCAAAAGTCAGGGTGTGACAAAGACACCGACATACTATGTGGAAACCCTAGATTAATAACAACAACTTTCCCTTGTTTGCGGGTCTTAACCCGGGTTCGGGTATACGGGTCGTAAACCATCTAACTTACAAACGAGTAGTATAAAAAGAAAGAGATGTCATAGAAACCCTAAGTTTGGACGAAACGAGAGAAGAGAAGTGAAAAATGGGTTGTCGAAGTTCAAGTGATTCAATATCTAAGATTCGGGAAAGGATTCAAGGAAGAAGAACGTACAGGATGACAAGAGATTGTTCCTTACTGAGTTAGTACCCTTCGTATTATCATATCTTGTGATTTTGTGTCATGTATTCAATGAATTCTTTAGCTTTGTTTGTTATTATGAGTAGCTAACCGCACAATAGTCAATTAAGGTAGGATGATTCTTGTTACTTTGAATTAACTTAGTTGACTTTGTTATGAAAGTGAGTTTTTAGTATGGTTTCCTTATGAACTTGTGATAGTGTAATCTATAGGTTAAGTATTGATGTTCAATTGAGTTTGTGTGGATGGTTTAGGTCTGTCTATGAGGTTATACATGTTAGATCGGCTTCATTTATCTTTAGGCTATAAATCGATCGTTAGTCTAAGGCTGGATGCTCGGTATACAAAGGACAAACTTGGTTAGGTATTGGTAATGCATACGAGTCACCTACGAGAACAATCTGATTATAAGGGTTTGGAAACTAGATAAGGATTTGCTTTAAATTGTGTAATTTGGATAGTAATTCTCTCAGTTTGCTTAGTTACTTAGAACCGAATAATTGGGTTTGTGTATATCTTGGTTATTTGGGGAGATGGGGCTAACCCAAGTGGGCTCTAGCTTTTCAACACTACACTCTCGTTACTAGTGTCCACTAGGGCGAGTTTTTCATAAGAACCATAATCAACTGTTTTGAAAAAGTAATAAGATGGTTCGGAACCTAATTGATTATCTTTTTATCACTATTTTCTTAACTTAATCAAATAGGTTATTCAGCATTTTCCTTATTCTTAAAAGTTACGTAGGTTAAATATTTCAAAAGAGATAGGTTAATAGATCTTAGTGTCCACATATTAATACTTAGGTGCTTACCTAGGTTATGCTATATACCCATAGGTATGTTTACCCAGAACATGTGTAGTTAGTATTAGTGTTTCTGTCATTAAAATTCGGCTTTGTTCTGTATTAATTTAATTGTTACTATCTAAGCACGTCAAGTTTTTGCGATGTTGACGGGGAACCTACTCCTACTCAAATGAGTATTCAGCTAGCTAACCATTTCATCAAATATCCACGGGGGATTGTTGAAAATATGCTAGTGAAAGTTAATAAGTTTATATTCCCATTGGATTTCGTCATCTTAGGTATGGATGAAGATTAAAATGTTCCCTTGATTTTGGGATGACCATTCCTAGCTATGGCGAGAACTTTGATTGATGTAGTCGAGGGAAGACTAGCTTTGAGGGTTGATGAGGACGAAATCATCTTCGATGTACAGGAAGCAATGAAATACACAAATGATTCAGAGAACTTGATCTGCTTTGTAGATGCCAATACGGAAATGACGGAGGATTTCATAAGAGAGGCTTATGGCCAGGGCATAATAGAAACAAGAATAACGACTGTAGGACCGTATGATAGGGGCCTTATGGATCCAGAGCAGGGAGAAGCTGAACTACAACCACTTGAGGATGATGAATGCGAGCTGGGAGAGGCAATTGAGCTTTTGTACACAAAGGAACTAGAGTCAAAAACCTTATCAGAAAAACCACCAACCTTGGAGTTAAAAGAGTTACCATCTCATCATGACTATGCATTTCGGGATGACAACGGAAAACTCCCCATCAATATATCCTATATGCTCGTTGAAGAAAAGAAGTAGAAGCTAATATCTGTGCTGAAGTAACATAGGCAAACCATTTCTTGGAAGCTCATGGACATTGATAAATAAAATTTTGATAAATGTCAAAAGTCTATAAGAGCTAAAAACAGAAAATAGAAAATGAAAATTACAAAACTAGCCAGTGAGCATACCCTCTTTTAAAACTAGCCACCTCATGCGTCTTTAGAGCAAACTTTCAAGCGCGAGATGCGTCTTTGAAGGTCGTTCAGGACTGGGATGCGTCAACAAGCACGGGATATGTCTTTGAAGGTCTTTCCCATGTGTCTTTTATGCCGCATGTCTATTTTTATTAGGTTTCATGGATGCGTCTTTGAAGGTCTTTCCCATGCATCTAGGACTTCTCCCATGCGTCTTTCACGCCACGTGTCCATTTTTTATTGGGTTTCAGTGATGTCGCTCCAAAGATGCATCATGTGCATGAAAGGTCGCTCCAAAGACGCATCAGGTGGCTAGTTTTAAAAGAGGGTGTAGTCCATTGCTAGTTTTGTAATTTTCCAAAATAGAAACTTAACAAGTCAAGAGTCCTTGATCAATTTGTTTATGAGGAGGCAACTCCATGACCTTCCTCTGTGGAAATGTGGAGGTCATGAGTTAAAGTCCCACTTGGTGCAATTTGCTTGCAATTTCTTTGACGTGGGTCAGGGGTTTTACCATAGTGGGTTTTCGGGCAGTGTGTTTCCCACGCAATGGTTGGCAGGTCTGGTCACCAGAGCTATCTGCCCACGTAGTGACGACTGTTGTAAGGGTCAATCAAAAACCTAATTAAACTACGTAAATAGCTAAAACAACTATCCTAAAATCCCTATAACATCCCTATATGTCCTAAAATACACCCCGTATACGAAAAATGGACCCGAATCACCTTTATTTTTTAAAAAAATCAAATAAAACAAGAAATAAGGGGCGCTCACGGGGAGCGACACCCTTGACTACATCCGTCGCGGGCCGCGACCAGGTGGCCATCAGGCAAGCCCCGAGGCCGCCACGTGTCCCACTCGTGTCGAAGCTAGCCCTTAAGTCAGCCAGGCTAGGGCCTACCCTAGCAGGTCTCATGGGTCGCGAAGACCCTCACTATAACTCTCACGGGGGGCGAGAGAGTGGCGGATCAGATCTATAAATAGAGGGCTTCGGCTCTCATTTCAAATCACTCAAAATCTCGATCTCTCTCTCTCTCAATTTCTGAATATTAGAAATAATTCTCGGGTATAATACCCACTAAAAAGCGAAGCTCTGCCTCATTGTAAGTATTATAACCCTCGTTTACGTATTAGTTACTCTGCCCGATTGATCTAGAGCTCCGTAACGCATGTCTAGGCTCTGTCCGACTCAGTCATTGGAGTTCTGTCTTGGGGGAGGGTATAGCTAATGTAAATTTGGGTTATTATACTAACGCGTGTGCATTATTTAAATTAATAGATTATAACCAGGAAGTCACAAGGAAATACCTAAATTAGCAATGTGAGTTAATCCTTCTTTTTGTAAACTGTTTTTACAAAACCTCAATTGTTTTAAATTATAATTAAAAGTGATTGAGTATTTGTAAATCTACAATTATCGTCGGTATGTTTGGGTTTTGTATACATAACTTGTTACTACACTGTGAGTAGTAACAATACCACAAGTCAGGATTGACAGTACCGTGGGTGGTAATTAAAATAGATGTAAACAAATGTAATTGTGGGTTGCACTCAATGCTGTAAAATGATAAAACCTGTTTTGATTAAACTGGGATTTACTCACCAGTATTTCTTGCTGATAAAATGTTTTTAAACGCGTTTCAGGTAACAAAATGTGAAAGCCAAATAGAAGCTAGCTGGAGAGCACTGAAGGCTTGGAAAAGTGGCTATAAAAGTTACCTAAATAAAGAAGAAGTTTTATTTCAATAAATTAGGGTTTACCCCTAAAAACATGTTTGTAATAGAAACTTGGGTTTTTCCCATGTATTTATTATTATAAAAATGTGGTGTTTTACTCTGATAAAATATTTCCTAACTACGGTCCTGATGTAAATTTCCGCTGCCAAATTAATAAACACCGATACCACCAGCTCTGCGAGCTCGCGGCCGCCCACCTCCCGGGGCAGGGGTCGGGGGTTGCGACAGAATGTGGTATAAGAGCTACAGCCACTGATTTCAGCCGCAGAAGTGTTCTGCTGATACCAAAATTTTATCCATTATGTTAGGAAATAATCTACGTGATTAAGTGCATATCTGTATATTATTGTTTTGTGTTATTTGACAATTTGTTAGTTTACAGTATGAGTGATCAAGGTCTGTCGGACGCCTATCATCACTTGTCTAGTTCTCCTAGAGATGAAGGAACTTCCTCCCAGCCTACTCCTTCGGGGTATTCAGCAGACATAGAATAGGGGATCTTCATATTTAAGGCGCAATCCGAAGAACCATTCCCTACGAAAAAGAGAGGATGGTTCAGTTGGGGAGCACACAAGCGTAGGAAGCGAATGAGGAAAGTACAGCAACAAAAGGCTTTAGCAGCAGCAAATAGGGAGATGAATCCCCAGACCCAAGACATAATCAATAGGCGATTAGCCAACTTTCACATACTAGCTACCATTGCAGCAGACCCAAACTTAGACCAAATCATTGCACCACAGCCACTACCACTGTTCCCAACCCAAACCCATGAAAATAGAACCTAACCCAGGACCAGATTCCCATACCCGCCTTCGACTCAAACGAAATCCCTAGAATCCCAGCACCAAATCCTCTAGCTTATGACCCATGGGAGAATGAACATAGGGATTATCGAGAACTCTACCCACAGGAGAAACCCATACCAAACCCTATAGCACCATACCCCAACCCTGACCCTCTAGATCCATATTGGGATGCCGATCAGTATGTTCGAGAAATACTAGAAAACCCATACCCATATGGAGAACCCGTACCACAGTACCCTGACCCAATACCCGCACCACCACCACCCATGAGTACCGAAAACGTGCAGGAACTCCGCACTTTTGGTGAGGAGTTAGTGGATGAAAGAGAAATAATAAGGAAAATAGGGGAAAGGCTCGTTTGGAAGTACGATGAGCGCAATATGCAGTACTGGATTGTCACACCCCGATATTTCCGCATATTAGGGGTAGGCCCGGCGGGGAGTATCGTGATGAAGTTGATATCATCATAGTCAATATACACAATATTATAGCACAGCGGAAGGCTTGGTAGATAATTACTATTACAAACCATATTGTCCGAGTGTCCAAATAAAAGAATATACAGACTGATTGAAATAGAGATCCACAGGCAGATCATAAAAACAAATACAAGGAAACTGAAATAACAGACTTCAGGCCTCTAAGGATTTGCAAAATCCTCTTATTTGACACCAAGTAGCTCCAGCCTAATTTCGAGAGGTACCTGTCACTTAGTCTTTGGAAAATATGTCAGTTTTCACTGGTAAATACAATTAACCGACTCATTTGAAAAGAGTTTATGAAAATTGATTTAGGCGCACAAGGCACAAAACCATTTATAACTTGGGACAATCTTTAATAAAATCTTGTATACAGTTTTACATGTTTGTCATACATATGGGGCCGGTTTGGAAGCCGATCATGATTAACCGACTCACCACTATAAAACCCAGAAAGGAGTTATCCCCAATATGTGGGTTATTTAGCATTTGCATCTGTCAGGTGTATGCCTACACCCCGTGCATAGGTCGTGGCCATTTTCAAATGAAATGAGCCGAGGATATCCATGACACGGTCGTATTAACCCCCAATGTTTATGTTATCAAACAAAACAGATTAAAACAAGTTATGCAAATTTATTAATCACAATCCGATTAAATGATTTCATACCCGACCAAGCGGTATTATTATAATGCCGTATCCCAAGCCCATATAATGGAAAATAAGTTAAAAGTATTTTCCTGAGCTAGATGTGAAAAGATGTTACTCAGCCGTATGTTTCTGAAAGCCTTATGTAAATACCTTCTACCGAAGCTACTCAATCTGTCTGGAAGGTTTATTAACCTATTAGGATACTAACGGGTCTTTATTTAAGTCAAAGACTTAGACCAGTTAGTTTGAAAGATACATTACGGTTCGAAATGCTAGATTAAGCGGAGACCGGAATGGAATGTGATTTAGACCCAACAAGTTTGGATACTTGTATAATATGGGTAAACTAAACACATTCTGGATTTTGAAGATTTAATGATAAGGTTAAACCCATTTTGGCTAATTTATGTAAACTAGTTACATAAACCGAACCGAACGCATAATTGCATAACGGGTAACCAAATGAATCATATACAAGTCTCATATGTTATTATGCTTTAAATATGTTAATACATCAGTAGGATGTTAACATATATGCCCAAAAAGTATTTAAAACTAATTTAAGTCCCGTAGGGGTATTTTGGTCATTTTAATATTTATAAAAGAGGTTTTAAAGTAAACTGATATGCTGGTCTAAAACATTCAGTAAAAATATTTATTTTATGATTTTAAAATAGTAGGATATCATTCATATGTGTGATATACCATTTATGGCTAAACTATGCCCCGAAAGGGTATTTTGGTCATTTCACATATGCTTTTAAGGACATAATTGGAAGTCTGAGTTCATGACTTATACCTACTGTAAGAATATTAAAATCTATTATTAAATTAAGTAGGTAACAAGTCTTAGGTGCTAAATATGGTTTTAAACCATACTATGCACCTAATTAGCGTAATAGTCGATAATTGATGATATTTGAAATGTTTATGTGATTCTGAGATTTTGATCAGCCCTGAATGCTTAAGATATTTTATTTTTCATATCAATTCAGTAGAAAAAGGTTTGGCATGCTAATCACATGTAAATCACATTTTATTAGCCAAAATGGCATTATCGTCAATTAAGGAATTTATACAAGAACTCTAAGTTATGGTCAGTATCTAATCTGACTCAACATTCCAAAAATTCCTACAAATGATATCTTAACAGTAGGTAATGAGTTTTGGGTCAAATTCTATATTTAAACATGTATTATGCACAAAGGCGTAATTTAATTAATAAAAAATTCAATTTTACGATATCTTTCATAACATCGTTTTGAGACCAGAAAAATATGTCAAATTAATTTAGACATGTTTATATATCAGTACTAAACCTATTTGTATGCTCACATATACAAAAATCTCGTTTTTAGACAAAAAGGGCATAATGGTCAATTATAAGCATAATAACGGAAACTAGCATATAATTCAGAATATTATGGACCAGGTAGTGTAACCTAAGAGGGTTATACTACAACATAATATGGTCCTAATGGAAGCTTAAAACATAGAAGAATTAACCTCAATCGGGTCAGAACTGAAAGTCAAAGCAAAAGTCAAGCTTTTGCGACTTTTGGTTGCGAACCGACCCTAAACTCAGAATTGACGGGTTGAACATGCTTAGACATGTTCTAATATTATTTACCAAGTTATTTAAGTGATAAAACATGGTTCATAACTTCTACATTATAAGCTTAATAACTTCCATTTTTGGCACTTCTAGCCCTCAAACAACATTCAAAAGTTGTCACATTTAGTCCCTGCACCTTTATAAGCTTAATAACTTCCATTTTTGGCACTTCTAGTCCTTGTAGTTAGTTTGTAAATGATCTAGGGAGTATAACCAAACACCGTTAGGTCCGGTTTCGTTAAACGATTACCGAAAACACTAGTTTTTGCTCGTTGACGCTTTTAACCCCTATTCTTGGGAATTTGCGTAAATAACACATAACGATCTCGAAACCTCATGAATTTGATATCACTTATTCTTGGGAGTATAATCGAGCATTATAAAGCCCCGGGTTTGTTAAAAGGCCACTCAGAGGTAAGAATTAACATGTTGACACGTTTAACCCTTATATCTTGTAAACTTTCGTTTACTTTCACAAACGGCTTCTTATATCCGAATAATTACTCGTTTAAGAATATATTTATCGTGTGTGGTCAATCAGAGGCACAAGTTTGGTATGTTGACACTTTTAGTCCCTTCGCATACATATTTTCATCGATTGACAACTTTAGTCCTTCAAACTCAAACTTTTACATGTTTAGAGTTTAGGACACGTGTCTTCACATAATTGGACATCTTTTTACGAGGTGTTACATTCTCACTCCCTTAAAAGAAATCTCGACCCCGAGATTTACCGAAGCAAGTGAGGGTACTTTTGTCGCATAGTGGACTCAACCTCCCACGTAAATTCAGGGCCTCTACGGGCATCCCATTTAACTTTCACTATAGGCACGTGCTTCCTTTGGAGCTTTTTAACCTGTCGATCCTCGATCGATATAGGTCTTTCAACAAACCTCAGGCTTTCATCAATCTGTACATCTTTATGAGACATTGCTAGCGATTCCTCAACTAGACATTTCTTTAAATTACAGATGTGGAACACATTGTGAATTCCACTAAGCTCCTCAAGCAAGTTTAGCTTATAAGCTACACTGCCGACACATTCGATGATCTTGAATGGTCCAATATACCTTGGGCTTAGCTTGCCCTACTTACCAAAACGCATCACGCCTTTCCAGTGTGATACTTTTAGTAAGACTTTGTCGCCTACCTCAAACTTTAGGGGTTTTCGCCTCTTATCTTCATAACTTTTCTTCCTATCCCTGGCAGCTTTTAGGCGATCACGAATTTGGACAATCTTGTCCATTGTTTCTAGGACTATATCAGGTCCTGATATCTGAGTTTCTCCAACTTCCGCCCAACAAACAGGCGTCCTGCACTTCCTCCCATACAATGCCTCAAAAGGCGCAGCCTGTATGCTAGTATGGTAACTATTATTATAGGAGAACTCAATCAAAGGTAGGTGGTCATCCCAGCTACCACCCAAATCAATAACACATGCACGAAGCATATCTTCTAGTGTTTGGATTGTACGCTCACTTTGTCCATCTGTTTGAGGATGGTAATCAGTACTAAAATTCAAACGAATGCCTAATGATTGTTGGAAGCTTTTCCAAAAATGAGAGGTGTATCTAGTATCTCTATCGGATATAATAGATACTGGCACTCCATGGAGAGATACAATCTTATCCACATACAACTGAGCTAGCTTGTCGGAGCTATGAGTCTCCTTGATGGGTATGAAATGTGCTAACTTAGTCAGTCTATCAATTATGACCCACATAGTATCATTTCCATGCCTTGTTTTAGGTAACTTGGTTATAAAATCCATGGTTACCATCTCCCACTTCCATGTGGGAAGTTCTGGTTGTTGTAGCAAACCTGACGGCTTTTGATGTTCAGCTTTAATCTGAGCGCATGTCAGACATTTAGCTACATGTGTGGCAATGGACTTCTTCAAACCTATCCACCAATAGTTGGCTTTCAAATCTTGATACATTTTGTCACCTCCAGGGTGAACTGAGTATCTGGAATTGTGAGCTTCCTGGAGGATTACATCTCTGAGTCCTCCATGGATAGGAAGCCAGATCCTACTATTCAATCTGAGGATTCCATCTTTGCCAGGTGACAACTGATCAGCAGTTACACCTAACTTTTCATCTGGAAAGTTAGCTTCCAATATTGCTTCCTTCTAAGCAGCTAACAGCCTTTCATTCAAGCTGTTCTTGAGTTCAATACTCTTGGCATTAATCCGTATAGGTTTAATCCTTTCCTTTCTGCTCAATGCATCTGCGACTACATTCTCTTTACCAGGATGGTAGTGAATTTCACAATCGTAGTCATTTAGAGTCTCCATCCAACGGCGTTGCCTCATATTGAGATCTTTTTTATTTAATAAGTGTTGGAGACTTTTGTGATCCGAATATATCACACATTTAGTTCCATATAAGTAATGTATCCACAACTTAAGTGCAAATACAACGGCACCCAACTCTAAATCGTGGGTGGTGTAATTCTTTTCATGCACCTTTAGTTATCGTGATGCATAGGCAAACACCTTGCCTCTGCATAAGTACACAACCCATACCGGTGTGTGAAGCATCACAATACACGACAAATTCTTCTATTCCTTCGGGCAATGTCAACACAGGAGCATTGCTCAATTTTTGTCTAAGAATCTCAAAAGACTCTTGTTGTTTAGGACCCCAATCAAACTTCACATTCTTGCGGGTCAGAGTAGTTAACGGTGCCGCTATCCTAGAGAAGTTCTCAATGAACCTTCTATAATAACCAGTTAATCCCAGAAAGCTGCGAATCTCCATAGGTGTCTTAGGTGCCTCCCAGTTCATGATTGCTTCTATTTTAGTAGGATCCACTTGGATACCACGCTCACTCACAACATGTCTAAGGAATTGGACTTCGCGAAGCCAGAACTCACACTTGGAGAATTTAGCATACAACTTCTCCTGTCGTAGCAATCCTAAGATACATCGAAGGTGTTTCTCGTGATCATCTTGATTACAAGAATATATAAGTATGTCATCTATAAAGACAATGACAAATTTGTCCAGGTACGGCTTGCAGACTCGATTCATGAGATCCATGAATGCTGTAGGCGCGTTAGTGAGCCCAAAAGGCATCACTAAGAACTCATAGTGACCATACCTCATTCTAAACGTTGTCTTAGGTACTTCTTCAGTTCTAACCTTGAGTTGATGATACCCAGATCTTAAATCGATCTTCGAGGAGAAGCTTGCCCCTTGGAGTTGGTCGAATAAGTCGTCGATCCTGGGCAATGGATAACGATTCTTTATTGTTACCTTGTTTAGCTCGCGATAATCAATGCATAGATGCATTGAACCATCCTTCTTCTTCACAAACAATATAGGTGCTCCCCAAGGTGAAGAGCTGGGTTGTATGAAACCCTTTTCCAATAGGTCATCCAATTGAGTCCTTAGCTCTTTCATTTCTGTAGGCGCTAGACGGTAAGGAGCTCGTGCAATTGGTGCTGATCCTGGCAGAATGTCTATCCTGAATTCGACTTGCCTCTCAGGAGGTAATCCAGGTAGCTCATCAGAAAAGACATCAGGGTATTCAGAGATAATTGGGATGTCTTCAATCTTGGGTTTCGGATCATCTACTGTCACTTATGCCATGTAGATGACACATCCGTTCTTCAGACACTTCGATGCTTTGAGTGTAGACACATTATCGGGCAAACCATATTGTGTATCTCCATGAATGGTGACCAATTCACCAGATGGGGTTTTGATGTTAACTAGCTTCTTGTCGTAGGCAATTTGGGCTTGGTTATACGATAACCAATCCATTCCTAAAACTACATCAAATCCAGCCAATTTCATTGGCAAAAGAGATAGCGGGATATAATGATTCTTAATGGATATAAAGCATCTATCAAGAAGAGTTGAAGCGGTTTCTAAGGTACCATCTGCGAGTTCTACCTCATATTTAATGTCTAGAGTTTTAATAGGCAGGTTCAATAACTTACTAAACTTATGGTCTACAAATGACTTATCAGCACCTGAATCAAATAAAATTCTAGCATAAATATCATTAATGAGGAAGGTACCTGTTATAACGTTATCGTCATTCACCGCCTCCCTGGCGTTCATCTGAAAAAACCCTAGCATTGGTTTTCTTCGCCTCATCAGGCTTCTTAGCATTTTTAGGGCAATTAGTCTTGATATGCCCTTTTTCATTGCAACCATAACAGGTTGCATCCTTGATGTTTCGGCACTCCACAGTTTTATGCCCTTTATTTTTGCAGATTCCACAAGGCTTAGCTTGTGGATCCTGGTTGCACTTCCCAAAGTGCCTCTTATCACAAGTTTTACACCTGGGCTTGTCACCCGACTGCCCTTTCTTGAAACTAGAGTTTCCTTTCTTCTTTTTATTTGACTGGTGGGACTGGTCATCCTCCATCTTCCTCTTCCCTTCTTCGGTGGTTTTCTTTGACTTACTCCTTATGACATCGAGACTAAGTGACAAAGATAGATCTATAGCCGATCTATATATAGCAGGCTTAGAAGCCTTGACATTTCCCTTAATCTCAGGGGCTAAACCACCGATAAAACGCGCAATGCGTTTGGGTTCTGGGGTGACCAGATACGGGACGAGTCGAGACATCGAGTTAAAACTGGTCACATAAGACCTGCAATCCAAGTCTTTCATCACCAGAGTGAGGAAGTCAGTCTCCACCCTTTCTACTTCATGTTGCAGACAATAAGTGTCCTTCACGGGTTCAACAAATTTATTCCAAGAATGGTTATACAGAGGGACCTTTCCTGTGGATTGCACCAAGGCTTTCCACCACGTCAGGGCATCGCCTTTGAAGGACTGAGACACAAACTTAACAATGTCCTCCTTGGCACACCCGCTGATATCAATCACAGTTTCCATCTCGTCTAACCACTTCATACAATCAATAGCTCCCTTTTCTCCCGTGAAATCTCTTGGCTTACAAGAGACAAAATATTTGTAAGTACAACCCTTGTTGTACCTGGGAGCTTGATCAACGACAATTTGCCTCTGAGGTTCACTCTTTTGATTGGATGAATGTTGATAATCATCCTTTTTCAATGTATGCGAATGCGATAGGGACTTTGTATGAGTTTTAGACCGAACATTACTCGGTTCCTTAAACATATTGTTCACAGCTTGAGCCACTGCTGTGTTTATCATAGCTTTATTCAGCACCGGTGACATTTATCCTCGTATCATTATTGTTTCCTTCTACTGGATGACTATTAGCTTCATCGGAGCCAGCCATGATTTGAATACTAAAATCAAACAACAATGATTTATTTAGATTACATAATGAATCATCGTATTCGATGATTAGATGGCCATGGTATTAATAAACCATATAGACCATTTTGGATAATAAGTCAAAATTTAATTAATTATGATTTGCCTAGGCTACAAATGAACCATTATTGGCAATCAAGTAGGATATAATCCTTTATATTTATCAGACGGGGACATAAGCCACAACTGTCAATGTCGTAAAGACATTTTCGTATGGCACAAAGGCTCGTCTCGAAGGACATTTAAATGGCACAAAAGGCCTTGTCACTAGGATAATTCAAGTATTATCAATGATCTTTCGGATCAGTGATTTTAAGGGTCGAACATAGTTCATCGCCTTTTGGACAAGAAGTTATAAAATATAACTATCTTTGTCACAATTACAAATTGGCCCGTAGGCAGAACACCTCAAATGGATGTTTTGTAAGGACATCATATTTGATGTTAATAGCCATGATTCATATTGATCATTTAGGCCTTAAAGGTGGCTTGGAAAGATCCAAGTACTTTTGGAAGCTAGTGTGGTTTCTCAAGTCACACTGCCAGGAGTGTTAACATGTTTTTAGATGTTAACAAGGAATTATTGTCTTAAGAAGGTTATACCATCATAGCCATTAATATTTTGGCTAGGTTATACCTTTAAGAACTTCTTTTGAAATTTCTTTGGCAGATCAATTTAAAATTGAAATGATATTTGCATGATGATGTAATAAAATACACATATAAAAATTTCAAAAGAAATTCCATTAAAATACTAAACGAGTACAAGAAATGCCCTAAACGGGTCTTTGAAATAAACAAATTATCCATGCAGGGACTAAAGAAAAGAAACAAGTCCACGCAGGGACTAAGTACAGAAATGAAATGTCCACGCAGGGACTTAATTGAAATTACAATACAAAATAAAATAAAAGTCTTCTACTTCTTCTTTCCCTTTATGAAATTCGCAAGACCCATAAGGAATTTATGGGCCTTCTTTTCCCGTTCCTCCGCTTTTTGTTCAACCTCATCCAACCTTTGTAAAATTTCTTGTGTTTGAGAATGTTGAGGTGGAGGTTGAGGTTGTTGTTGTTGGTAAGGAGGGTATTGATACCCTTGCACGGGATACCCAGTTGGGTATGCTGGAGGGAATGGTGAGGGATAAAGAGCATTAAAGTGAGCTGCCTCAAGATATGGATCATGGGCAGGGGCTTGATATTCATAACCTGTAGGAGCTTGATATTCAAACGGGTTATACCTAGACGAACCTGGGTAAGTAGGTATTGGGTTTTTATAACCCATAGGCGGTGGCGGTGGTGCAAAGGTAACCGACGGGGGATCATTTTCTTGCACCGCGTGAGAAGGTCCACCCATTTGTGGATCTTCGGGGATTGGAGGGTAAGTGCTTGAAGCTTGTGGGGAACTGAATCTCGGTCCCCCTCGCACGGACATCCGTGCATTCCTCCTCCGCCTTGGTGGCTCAGGAGGTGGTTGTGGTGGTTATTGAGGTGGTTCCTCAACTGGCAATAGTGGTGGAGTTACCGCCTGAAAGTGTGGTTCCTCCATTAGAGGTTGTGGTGGAGAGTTATGAAAAGAAGGGGTGAACTCCCACGTGTAAGTGTTCCTCCATTCGGCCCATGAATCGGGGCCTTGGTATGGCGATCCTGCATAAGACGAACTGCTGGAAATACTGATGGGATGCGTAGGCGTCCCAGTCGGTGGCATATCTGGATCTGGATCATTGTCCATATCCATGTCTTGCGAGAAATGGTCCTCGGGGCCCAATGGGTTGTAACCTGGTGGTTCATTGATATAATCATTTGGGTTAATTTGGCCCGAAGAATAAGAATGGTGAGAATCAAAATGGTGAAATGAATGAGAGTGTAGAGAGTGATATGAATGATGTGAGTGGTGAGAATGATGAGAATGGTGAGAATGTTGGGGCTCGTCTTGTATAGGCGGCCCACAAGAAGGGTGATATGAAGGTGATGTACTTAGCGAGACGGATCGCCTCGCGGGTTGCAAAGATTGCCTCCAATCATCATTTGAATCGGAGATGCTAAATGACGTCGATGGTGTGCGTCTATGTGATGGCCCAGCTTGACTTGAAGGTCCTCCTCGAATAGGACCCTTTCCACGGCCTCCACGGCCTCTAAGTCTTGGCGGCATAATGATTAGTAAACCTGTCAAAACAAGAAAAACAACATATAAACGAAAAACGAAAGTTAAGAATAATTCCTAGGTCATTTGCCTAGACTCGGAAGTCTAAGGAATATGCTATTGTGTCATTGAGATTAAACACAAAAGGCTAGTGTTTAATTCACTCAATGTTGGCTCAGATACCAACCTGTCACACGCCGATATTTTCACATATTACCGGTGGGCCCGGCGGGGAGTATCGTGACGAAGTTGATATTATCATAGTCAGTATACACAATAGAGTGAATTGCAAGGATTGTCCTTTATCTTTATATCCATTTCCAGGCGCTATCCTTTATGTTTAAAATTGACAAGTTTTGTACTTTATGTTTTCAAATCATACACGTTTTATCCTTTAGCCCTAACCCAGTTAGATTTTTTGTCAAATCTGGTCATGTGCAATGCACATGAGGGTAAAATTGTCTTTTTCACCCTATTCTTTTAAAATACATTTAAAATAAAAAATATTATATATCATTTGTCTATCTCTTCCTTTACACAGACACCCAATCTTCTAATCCTCCATCCTCTATCCTTTGTACCAATACCTCCTTCCACCATCATCGCTTTCTTCAAATCCATCTTCAAATCGATCCAAAACCTAATTTCTTCTCCTCCACGTCATCAATTTCATTCGGAATCGGAACAATCGCAACCGCAATCGCAATATTCTCCGGCGATGATTTTTTGAACATCCGAGAGGATTAAACAACTGGAGATCGAGTTACCGAACGGAGGTCTGAGATTAGAGAAACGACGATGATTTTTGAACATTTGAGAGGATTCAACAGTAAGACATTGAAGCGGTGTGTGATCCTAGGGTTCCGGTTCGGCGGCGTAGGAACGGCGGATCTCGGCGGTGGTGGCGGTTTGAAGACGAGAGTTGTGGACAATTTCCGCGTTGATTGCAGCTTCCGCTAGATATTATATGGTGAAAGAGATTGTAACTGAACATGAAAGTTTTGTTGAAATTGATTGTTAGAGATAGAGAAGAAGAAGGAATTATGAATGAATTAGGCATCAATGAGTTTAGAGAAGATGTTGGTGATAATGTTGGTAATTTGGGATTAAATTCGGGTGGCGTGTGGTGGCGGAGTAATCGGACTCGAGTTCCTGCGGTTTAGACGTGGATGAGGCATGAGGCGAAGTTGGAGTTGTCGAATGGTGTGACGATGGAAGGCGCAACGCTTGTGGTGGTTAGACCGACTGCGAGAGCGGGTGGTATGGTGGAGGAAGCGGAAGACCAATGTAATTGGGATGGATTCGGATTTGACGGTGTTTATGGTGAGGCGGTTGAGAAACTGATTAACCTACGGAGTTATTTGCTTGAGATGAATTCGTTTTGAATTTGGAGACTGGAATAGTTACTTTTGTTGGTGATTTGTTGTTACTGGTTGTTATATGATGCATATAATGTGAATCTGTTTTGGTTTTGTTATGTTGGTAATGTAAATCACTACATCTATAGTTTCTATGAGTATGTTTCAGATTAGTTGTTATGATTTGGTACATAGTTGTATGCCTGGTCTTTGAGACTGCTTATCTATGCAGAAGGAGATGATGGTGGAAGGAGGTAATGGTACAGAGGATGGATGATCAGAAGATTGGGTGTTTGTGTAAAGAAAGAGATAGAGATAAATGATATATAATATTTTTTTTCTTATATATGTATTTTTAAAGAATAGGGTGAAAAGACAATTTTACCCTCATGTGCATTGCACATGACCAGATTTGACAGTAAAATCTAACTGGGTTAGGGCTAAAGGACAAAACATGTATGATTTGAAAACATAAAGTACAAAACTAGTCAATTTTAAACATAAAGGACAGCGCCTGCAAATGTGTATAAAGATAAAGGACAATCCTTGCAATTCACTCTACACAATATTATAGCACAGCGGAAGGCTTGGTAGATAATTACTATTACAAACCATAATGTCCAAGTGTCCAAATAAAAGAATATACAGACTGGTTGTAATAGAGATCCATAGGCGGATCATAAAAACAAATACAAGGAAACTGAAATAACAGACTTCAGGCATCTAAGGATTTGCAAGATCCTCTTATTTGACACCAAGTAGCTCCAGCCTAATTTCGAGAGGTGCCTGTCACTTAGTCTTTGGAAAATACGTCAGTTTTCACTGGTAAATACAATTAACCGACTCATTTGAAAAGAGTTTATGAAAATTGATTTAGGCGCACAAGGCACAAAACCATTTATAACTTGGGACAATCTTTAATAAAATCTTGTATACAGTTTTACATGTTTGACATACATATGGGGCCGGTTTGGAAGCCAGTCATGATTAACCGACTCACCACTATAAAACCCACAAAGGAGTTATCCCCAACATGTGGGTTATTTAGCATTTGCATCTGTCAGGTGTATGCCTACACCCCGTGCATAGGTTGTGGCCATTTTCAAATGAAATGAGCTGTGGATATCCAGGACACGGTCATATTAACCCCCAATGTTTATGTTATCAAACAAAACAGATTAAAACGGGTTATGAAAATTTATGAATCACTATCCGATTAAATGATTTCATACCCGACCAAGCGGTATTATTATAATACCGTATCCCAAGCCCGTATAAGGGAAAATAAGTTAAAAGTATTTACCTGAGCTAGATGTGAAAAGATGTTACTCAGCCGTATGTTTTCTAAAGTCTTATGTAAATACCTTCTACCGAAGCTACTCAATCTGTATGTCAGGCTTATTAACCTATTAGGATACTAACGGGTCTTTATTTAAGTCAAAGACTTAGACCGGTTAGTTTGAAAGATACTTTATGTTT
Source organism: Helianthus tuberosus (assembly GCA_030545235.1). Classification (NCBI taxonomy): domain Eukaryota; kingdom Viridiplantae; phylum Streptophyta; class Magnoliopsida; order Asterales; family Asteraceae; genus Helianthus; species Helianthus tuberosus. The sequence continues at coordinate 7,362,254 of CM060402.1, forward strand.
CGAAACACTAGATTAAGCAGAGACCGGAATGGAATGTGATTTAGACCCGACAAGTTTGGATACTTGTATAATATGGGTAAACTAAACACATTCTGGATTTTGAAGATTTAATGATAAGGTTAAACCCATTTCGGCTAATTTATGTAAACTAGTTACATAAACCGAACCGAACGCATAATTGCATAGCGGGTAACCAAATGAATCATATACAAGTCTCATATGTTATTATGCTTTAAATATGCTAATACATCAGTAGAATGTTAACATATATGCCCAAAAAGTATTTAAAACTAATTTAAGTCCCGTAGGGGTATTTTGGTCATTTTAATATTTATAAAAGAGGTTTTAAAGTAAACTGATATTTTGGTCTAAAACATTCAGTAAAAATATTTATTTTATGATGTTAAAATAGTAGGATATCATTCATATGTGTGATTTACCATTTATGGCCAAACTATGCCCCGAAAGGGTATTTTGGTCATTTCACATAAGCTTTTAAGGACATGTTTGGAAGTCTGAGTTCATGATTTATACCTACTGTAAAAATATTAAAATTTATTTATAAATTCAGTAGGTAACAAGTCTTAGGTGCTAAATATGGTTTTAAACCATACTATGCACCTAATTAGCGTAATACTCGATAATTGACGATATTTGAAATGTTTATGTGATTCTGAGATTTTGATCAGCCCTGAATGCTTAAAATATTTTATTTTTCATATCAATTCAGTAGAAAAAGGTTTGGCATGCTAATCACATGTAAATCACATTTTATTAGCCAAAAGGGCATTATCGTCAATTAAGGAATTTATACAAGAACTATAAGTTATGGTCAGTATCTAATCTGACTCAACATTCCAAAAATTCCTAAAAATGATATCTTAACAGTAGGTAATGAGTTTTGGGTCAAATTCTATGTTTAAACCTGTATTATGCACAAAGGCGTAATTTAATTAATAAAAAGTTCAATTTTACGATATCTTTCATAACATCGTTTTGAGACCAGAAAAATATGTCAAATTAATTTATACATGTTTATATATCAGTACTAAACCTATTTGTATGCTCACATATACAAAAATCTTGTTTTTTGACAAAAATGGCATAATGGTCAATTATAAGCATAATAACGGAAACTAGCATATAATTCAGAATATTAATGACTAGGTAGTATAACCTCAGAGGGTTATACTACAACATAATATGGTCCTAATGGAAGCTTAAACATAGAAGAATTAAGCTCAATCGGGTCAGAACTGAAAGTCAAAGCAAAAGTCAAGCTTCTGTGACTTTCAGTTGCGAACCGACCCTAAACTCAGAATTGTCGGGTTGAACATGCTCAGACATGTTCTAATATTATTTACCAAGTTATTTAAGTGATAAAACATGGTTCATAACTTCTACATTATCAGTTTAATTATTTTATGAAAATCTGACTAGTTTGACTTTTTGACTAGTTACTTTGATCCAACAATTAACTAAGTAAACGTGATAATTAGGAGGTGCCCTTTTGAGGGATTAACACTTACCTAATTACGATCACGTAGCCATATTCGCCTCGAACAATGGCTGGACCGTTTAGGTCTAAACCAAAAGTCAAAGCAATATTACGAAAACTTTGACCTTTGGTCTTTAAACACATAAAAACTACACTAGAGTGGCTAAGGACACTTACAACAGGTCCTTGCAAGAAGATTGAACTAAGGTGGGCTCCCTCTTGATCAGGAATCCCAAAGAAAGCTCAAGAAATGCTTGGACTAGTGAGATATGAGAGTTTAAAGTGAAAGTGCAAGTGTGATGCCTCCCCGAAGGAGCCTATTTATAGTGAATGGAGGTTCCTCTAGATCATTACAGGAGTTTTGGGATGAATTCTGATGTCTCGAGGTGTCCAAGTGGTATTAAAAACCATCAACAAGGCCATGGAATTCGAATTAACTTGTTTGGAGCTTAAGAAAAATGACAAACTTGCAGATGCCATGCATAGGCTGTCGAAACTGACCCGTCGTGTCATGCCACAGCATATAGGGGGTGTGGTCGCGCGACGCTAGCCTTCAAACAACTTTCAAAAGTTGTCACATTTAGTCCCTGCACCTTTATAAGCTTAATAACTTCCATTTTTGGCACTTCTAGTCCTTGTAGTTAGTTTTTAAATGATCTAGGGAGTATAACCAAACACCGTTAGGTCCAGTTTCGTTAAATGATTACCGAAAACACTAGTTTCAACTCGTTGACGCTTTTAACCCCTATTCTTGGGAATTTGCGTAAATAACACATAACGATCTCGAAACCTCATGAATTTGATATCACTTATTCTTGGGAGTATAATTGAGCATTACAAAGCCCCAGGTTCGTTAAAAGGCCACTCAGATGTAAGAATTAACATGTTGACACGTTTAACCCATGTATCTTGTAAACTTTCGTTTACTTTCACAAACGGCTTCTTATATCTGAATAATTACTCGTTTAAGAATATATTTATCGTGTGTGGTCAATCAGAGGCACAAGTTTGGCATGTTGACACTTTTAGTCCTTTCGCATACACATTTTCATTGATTGACAACTTTAGTCCTTCAAACTCAAACTTTTACATGTTTAGAGTTTAGGACACGTGTCTTCACATAATTGGACATGTTTTTACGAGGTGTTACATGGATAAACCCCTAGTAATAATATATATATATATATATAATATATATATATATATATATATATATATATATATATATATATATATATATATATATATGCGTGTAGTTTGCAAAAAAAAAAACAATTAAAATAGATAACCTAAATACTTACTGATGCATAACTAGTAGTATATTTTAAATTCCAGTTGTAGCTTGTAATATATAAATATATGAAAAAGAGTAAATGTCGCAATGCACGACAATTTTGATTAACATGTTTGTTTGTGTGATTGTTCGCATTAAATCTTATTCTATGATATTAATACTTGGTAAATGTTTATAATTCAGATGGACAACGAAGTGAATCAGGAAAACCCGAATAACGATAATATCGGGAACCAATTATATAACAGTGCCATCCAACACATAGTGGCACAAGGGATTATAGACGCTATCCCATATATTATCAAAACGGTTAAGGAAGCAGAAAATAATAAAACTAACATTGGAAGTAAACGACCACCTACTGAGCCCAGTCACAGCGTAAACAACGGACCACTACTTCAATTGTCTACTCCAAAAAGAAGAAGAACCATGTCTTATGGTTGTTCTTACAAAGAATTATGGTCTTGCAAACCAATGGAATTCTCTGGCAATGAAGGAGCCATTGCAGCTGTAACAACTCTTGCCAAAATTATTATTTCTTATTTTAATAATGCATATTAGGAAATCCTAATTGAGACCCCCAAGTGGTATAGCGTGACCCATAATTTTTAAAACGGCTAAAACTAGGATCAGGGCCCCATAAAACTCAAGGGGGTATCCCCTAATTGATAATTATCCATATAAAACGAATGTAAAGCATGCAAAATCGTTCAAATTGACTCACCCATGCTATACTGGACACGATGCTACCCTAGTCTAAACCGGTCGCTGTCGCGACACGCGCCAGGGGCTAGGGAGCCTGGCGCGACACGCGGGGGAGACCAAAAATCAGTATATATAGTAGGGGTTTGGCACTTGCATAGAGAAGTTGTTACGACGGAAATATTAGTTACGTACGAGAAGTTATACACCATTTCGTTTAAAAACACACACAGTCAAGAATCTCTGTTGCGACAACATGGTAATAACTCGATCACTGCTACGATACAATGTCTGATCGATTGAAACCAATCCGATGGATGTTTAAGTGCTGCCTGAATTCGGGCTATACTTTGTCATTCGTCGTGAGGGTTTTGATTTCATGAATTTATCGTAAATGTTGTATTAAGTTACTAACCTAGTTTCATTTGCATTATTTAACTAGGTTACCAGGCTTAATCGGTAGGCAAAACTCTGTCCAACTAAACTTGCAATGTGAGTCATTCTCTTTTTGTCAAAAGTGTTTTACAATACCTAAATGTTTTCCAGTTTTATTTTACATGGATTAAGTCTTTGTTATCTTAAATTACTGGCAGTAAGTGGGGTATTGTGCACAATTACTACTGTTTTATCACCTTTAGGTGAAATGACCTAAATAGTGATACACGTCACTTTTGGGTGAAAGGACTCAATAGTGATGTGACCACAGTCATAGATCTGGTCGAGTGACAGCTGAACCAGCTAATTATAAGATAGGGGCAATTGTAATCGCTCTTAATACTGTAATCTATAACAATGTGTCGTTTTATGTAAATTGAATGACTCGCCAGTATTTCCCCGCTGATAAAATCTTTTTAAACATGTTTCAGGTGATTTACTGTGAACAATGAAAAAGTGTCGTGTAGCACTACCAGCTTGAATAAAGTGGCTCAGTAAATAAATAAACATGTTTTTGTAACCAAGGGGTTTCCCAGTGGAATTCCTTTATTGTAAATTACGGGGTTTGTCCCGAAATTTGAAATAAAATAAAGGGGTATTTTCAGTTTAAACGATCCTGTTAAAATTTCCACTGCCTAATTAAACACCAATACCACGGGTTTTCTATCCCGCGGTAACTGGGTCGGGGGCTGTGACAGAAAAAGGTGGTATGAGAGCCACTGATTTAAGCCAATTAAGTATTTAGAAATACTTGATTTTTCAGATTGCCATTTTGTGATTCTATGAAAATTTAAGTTACAATAAATAAAATTTTAACTTGAATTTTGTGTGTTTCTTCATGTGTGCTAACAGTATGAATGAACTATCGGAAGCACTCTGAAACTTTACCATCCATACAACCGATATGGATACAAGAGGAACCCAATCCGGCTATTAAGCGGATACTGAGGAGCCACCAGTGTTCCAGGCCCAGCCCCAGGAGAAACCCAAGCCTAAAAAGAGGAGAAGAATCCTGGACTAGAAACGCGGATGAAGGAAGAAGCCAGCTGCCCAAAAGGTGAAAAGGCAGAGGATCCAAAAGACAAAGGAAAAGGAAAGGGAAAGGAGATAGGGGAAAGCTCTCGTCAGGCCCAGGAGATTCCACCTTGGGAGGAACTTGATCGAAAACTTGCAAATTGTGACCTCATCGGACCTGCCGATGAAACCCTTTTCAATTTCCCAGCCCAATCAGAACTTCCAGTCAATTTGGAACCCGCTATTCCGGACCCCAATGTTTACTTTTCCCAGTTTGATCCTGAACCTACACCATTCCCACCTATGAGCTCGGAGAATGTTGCTGAATTACGCCGCTATGGCGAGAAACTGGTGGATGCGGGAAACCGGATTCATGAAGTGGGGGAAAACATCACATGGAAATACGACGAGGGGGAGCATCGTTTCTGAAAGGCCAGCTAACTGTGGTTGCATGTTTGTATAATAATAATATGTGGAGAATACATACATATATATATATATATATATATATATATAATGTAAAATAATAACTAAAATAAAACCTTTGTAAAATAGATGGTGTGTATTGATGCATACTTTTATAAATATATATAAAGGTCGCAAGGTCAATGATTTTGGCTATATGTGTTGACTTAATTGTGATGTGATTGCCTTGTTATGTTTAATTTTTATTCAGTTTGTGACAATAACTTGTATATATTGATAATTATTCAGATGGAAAACGCAATAAATGAACCGGTCAATGAAGTTAATCAATCTGAACAACACAATGAGGCTCATTTTCTTAATCGACAAGATATAGAAAACATCTTTGCTCAGGGAATAGCCAATGTTATCCCGGCAATTGTTGCTGCTGTTAAGAATCCTGTTGAACCTTCCCAAGCCAACCATAGCAATCGCACTGTGACAACTGTGCTCTGTAATCGAAGTACAATGTAAAACAATGTTAATTATCAATAAAACAATGTGCTTTGGTGTTATTATGTGTGTAATTGTGTTTGATGATTTTGCGATTTGATTCGATTCCTATTTCAAGCTTTAAATCGCTTTCTAGAAAGTTATACGCAAACTGGTGCGTAAACGCAGTCAGTTTAACGCAAAAAACATTCCAGAATAGTGACATAGGCTTAACATACCTTAAATAACCTTCACATAACTTAGAAATAAGTTTTGGATGGTTTGGTGTTTCGAAAACAAGTTTATTCTCTCACAGGGACTATTTGCGACAAACTGCAAAAGTCTGCCATTTCGTAAGGCAACGTACAGTCCGAAACTTGATCATAAGCTAAACATACCATAAATAACCTAAACATAGCTTAGAAATAAGCTTTGAGGGGTTCGGTGTGCGAAAACATGCTTATTTGATCTTACAGGGACTAAAAGTGTCAAAAACGATGTAAGTTTGCATTTACGCGCATATCTTACGTTCTGACCACATCTGGACATCCAAAACTTTTGTACACACTAAAATATTTTTTATTTTTAGTGATCGGCATGCAAAAATTCCATTTGTCGCTTAATTTGGATCGTTTTCTGGTCCGTTCGAGTTTCGTCGTAATTTGACGAATAACGTGACCGTACGACCAAATGAGCCGACATCCGAGAGTTTTCCGAGCATATTTTGTGTCCTCTACACTTTAATGACCTTGTAGAGCCTTGAAAATGGCTTAACGGGTGTCAAAAGTGCTAGTAATGAGCTTAAATCAAGTGCAGAGACCATTTATGCAAATCTGCCAAAGTTGGCTACACGGGCCGCGTAAGCCCAGTCTCTAGCTTACGCGGGCCGCGTAAAAAGACCCAGCAACAGAAACTGTTTTCCAGCATTCTGTTGCAACTTCAGGGTTTTTTCTTGCAATTTTCTTGTGTGGAGGCCAAGTTTAAGTGTTCTCCAAGTTCCTCAATCAATTCCTAACACATGTATGGCTGAGATCTTTGCTTGTTGGCCACACAAAAACATGGCATGATCTTGTAAACTTGCAACTACTATAAATAGGAAGGCCATTTCATTGTTTCACCTCACACTTGATCTAAATTCTCTAAGTTGAGGTTTTATAACTTCATACCTGAGATTTATAAGATCAAGTTCTAGCAAGGACCCTTTGTAAGCTTCCTTCGTTCTTTTATCGCTTTTCGAGCGTGAAAGTCAACAGTGTTTGACTTTCTGCTTTAACCATGAGTTGGTCAACACGAAGTTCGTTTAAACCTCGCAACGTGAGCGTAATCATGATGGTTATAGTCCCTTGTGACTATACCTACTGATTACCACGTTGACTAGGCGTAGTGGCGAGTCGTAGTTTCGGTCAAAATGCGCATTTAAGCGTGTTTTGCAACCAAACTACTCTAGGGTATCAAAACACTTTGTTTTGATATCAAAACCTGTTTTCTAACTTAGTTAAGCATGTTTTAACATGCTTAGCTCGTCACTTTTAGTTTAGTGCTTGTTTAGAGTCGTAAGTCAAGCGGTCTAAACCACCGCTTAGACTTTCGAACTCGACCCGTTTGGTCGATCATTAGGATCCGACCAAGCATGATTAGTGATCATAGTTGCATAGGGAATAACCCCTGAGGTTATACCTTATGATCACCTAGGATTGGTTAGTTATTTGTTAAGTAGCTTATATGCCCATAGGAAATGACCAAAACGCCCTTTTGAAGCATAAATCCGTATTTTACCTATGTGAACATATTTTTGACATCTAAACTGATATGGTAACATATTTAAGTGTATTTGGGCATTTAAGACTTGACATAGCATCTAGATAACCATCCGACCAAATTTTTGCGCAACCGAAGCGTTATAGTAGCTTATACTACCATAACGGGTCGAAACGGGTCAAGAGCACTTAGGTAGACTTCCAAATCAGAATGTTAGCTCTATTAAATCATACCATATGAGATCAAATACTCATTTGATTTATAGAACAACATTCTATCCTATCTCCCGATTTAGGATCCGATTATTAACATAGTTACCTATACTAGGTGCCTTGTTGATTCCGTGATACTTGGAGCTTAATTTGGTCTTATTCTCAAGACTAATAAGCAATCCCAAGTGAGTACATAGTTCCCCTATTTTACTGTTTTCGATTGTTTTGGGGTGATTCATATGTATAAAACGATTTTGATATTTAAACGATGGTTTCAAAACGATAAAGATGGTTTGTATTAAACTAATAACGATTTTGATAAAGTGAACGAACTTGTTGGTTGTAGTTACATAACGAATGACATCTATTAATTTTGGCTGAACCGACCAGTATTAGGTTATGGTACCATAGGATCTGACAAATCCCGTTATTAGACTACACCCATGGTTATGTGTGGGGGTTACGTAGGTAACGACCGAATCTGATGATTGTTAACTTACCCTTTGGTGGTTTGCTAATACAAGAAACGAGATAGACGAGTCACGAAGGTTTGAATGTTATTAGTGAGACAACCATAAGTAGTTTCACAATTTAAAACGAATACGATTTTGGGACGACTTAAATGATTTGATACGACTTAAACGAGATAAATGATTTGATTAAACGATTGGTTTTGGGTAGTGATTATATAATGGGATGGGTGCAGCATGATAAAAGCATGGTAGATACGCCGCTGGTACATCTTATATATAAGTGCTTTTGTCATATTACATTTCATGTCATTGTTTAGTTCACTTGGGAAACGATGTCACACAACGAGGTTCTCAAATGATATAAACCATACGAGTTTTATTAACGAGATTTTACGAGATGTTTTACGAATTGGTTTACTAAAAAAAATATTTTGGAGTTAAGAATCATGGCTACGAGATTTTATAAACTATAACCATCTTGATTTGAGTTGGTTAATTATGTTGCAATACGCTTTTCAAAACGAGGTTTGTACTTTTGACTCTTGTAGTCTAATGAGGTACTGCAACATATAAACGAGCCATGAAACCGATACTCTCATAAAACCTATGTGCTCGCCAGCATTTCTTTGCTGACTTTGTTTTTACATATGTTTCAGGTGGTATTGCTTGATGTTGGTTGCTAGGATGCATGAGTCACATAGGATCTGGGCAAGGCCTTAGTGACTTAATAATGATAATAGACGATGTTTAATTTGTTTGTTGGTTAAAGACAATGTAAATCACTTAATGAATCAATAAAATAAAACTTTCAATTACCATGGTTGTTGAAACGATGATTCTGTTACAACACTCCCCGACGTTTCCGCCACGGTTTGTTGTTTTACGTGGTCGGGGTGTGACACGCACCCGCGACGAAAATTTCAGTAACAGTGTGAATGGAGGCAGCAATGATAATAATGTGGTTCAAGCCCCAATACTTAAGAAAATGAAAGTTGCAACACATGGTTGCACTTACAAGGAATTTCTTGCCTGTAAGCCAGTGGAATTTGCAGGCAATGAAGGGGAAACGGCCGCACTGCATTGGTTAGAGAAGACCGAAGCAGTAATTAAAATAAGTAAATGCGCAGAGGAAGATAAGGTTATGTATGCATCCCACCTTTTCAAAGAAGAGGCGTTAGGATGGTGGAACACGGTGCTGCAAGCCAAGGGAAGTGACGTGGCTTATGCCATGAGTTGGGAAGAATTTAAGAGATTGGTGGAAAGAAAATTTTGTCCCGACTATGAAAAGGAACGAATGACGAATAAGTTCCTGAACCACCGGATGGTGGATGTTGACTGTCGAGGGTATACTTCGAAATTTTTCGAGTATGCTAGAATTGTACCAACTCTGGCCTTGCTAGAACCAGTGCTTATTTCTCGCTATATCTGGGGACTAATTAGCGAGATTCGGGACTTAGTCAAGGCTGTGAGACCACGCACGATTGACGATGCGGTCGAATTGGCCAACACCTTGACTGACGGACTGGTACGCACTAGATAAGAGAACAGGAAAAAGGAATTGGCCCAAAAGATCACCCAAGGTTTGCGTGGGGGTAATAATGCCAGCAACTTCAAGAAAAAGGGAACCGGGCAATCCTCCACTGCTCCATTTTGCAGTACCTGTAAAAGAAAGCATTTTGGAAAATGTAAGGGGTATTGTAATTTCTGCAAAATTTCGGGGCACCAAGAGGAGAATTGCAGGAAGAAATCCATGATCTGCTACAATTGCGGAGAAACATGACACTTTAGGCCCGACTGCCCAAAATTGGTTAAGCCAGCTGAGAACAAGGCCAAACCTGCAGAAGGAACTACTAAGAAGAATGTAAGAGCCTTCCAGCTGACTACACAGGAAGCAGATCTGATTCCAGATGTGATAGCTGGTACGTTTCTTGTACATGACGTTTACGCAAAAGTATTATTTGACTCTGGTGCAAACCAAAGTTTTATAAATACTTCATTCTGCCAAGCTCTTAAGCAACCTGTAACCAAACTTAGGCATGTTTATACGGTAGAAACAATATATGGAAATTCTGTTCACATAGATAAGGTTCTGCAAGAAGGGAAGATAGAATTCTCAGGCCATAAATTTTCTGCAAACCTGCTACCTATGAATTTAACTGGATTCGATGTCGTATTTGGAATGGATTGGTTAGTAGCCAACCATGCTCGAATCCTCTGTGATAAGAATTCCATAGAAATACGTACGCCAATAGGAGAAGTAATTTTGATAACAGGAGATAAGCCGCGTAAACCAATGAAGTTCATTTCAGTAATGAAAGTTGCTAGTTATGAACGAAAACAAGGAATAGTGTATATGATTTCGGTAATCATTAAGGCTAAAGGTAAGGAACTTAAGGAAATTCCAGTAGTATCAGAATACCCGGATGTATTCCCGGAAGAGCTACCTGGATTACCACCCGATAGGGAAGTAGAGTTTAGAATTCATCTAATTCCTGGAACTACACCAATAGCTAAGGCACCTTATCGATTAGCACCCACAGAAATGTTAGAATTGAAAAAGCAGTTAGATGAATTACTAAGCAAAGGATTTATACAACCTAGTTCATCCCCTTGGGGAGCACCAGTGTTGTTCGTGAAAAAGAAAGATGGTTCAATGCGAATGTGTATCGATTATAGGGAATTGAATAAGGTTACAATTAAGAATCGATACCCATTACCTAGGATTGATGATCTTTTTGATCAACTTCAAGGAGCTAGGTGTTTTTCTAAGATAGACTTACGCTCTGAGTATCAGCAGCTGAAGATACAGGAAGAAGACATACCTTAAACTGCTTTCAGGACTAGGTATGGTCACTACGAGTTTACAGTCATGCCGTTTGGATTAACGAATGCTCCTTCAGCATTCATGGACATGATGAATAGGATCTGTAAGCCGTATTTGGATAAATTCGTAATTGTATTCATCGACTATATATTTATTTATTCCAAAAGCCAGAACGAACATTGTGAGCACCTGCATGCACTTTTAACCTTATTAAGGAAGGAAAAGCTTTACGCCAAATTTTCGAAGTGTGAATTTTGGCTACAAGAGGTGCAATTTTTAGGACACATGGTGAATCATGAAGGTATTCACGTAGATCCCTCTAAGATAGAAGCGATCATAAATTGGAAGATCCCGCAATCAGCTACCAAAGTTAGAGGTTTTCTAGGATTAGCGGGATATTATAGACGCTTCATAAGAGACTTCTCTAAGATAGTTGTTCCATTAACTAAGTTAACCTGTAAAACAGTTAAGTTTAAATTGGGACCCAAGCAAGAAGAGGCCTTTAAGATTTTGAAGCAACGATTAACAAATGCCCCAATTCTAGCCTTACTAGACGGAACCGAAGATTTTGAAGTCTTCTGCGATGCTTCTAAGTTGGGATTAGGATGTGTGCTAATGCAATGCAAAAAGGTAATTGCGTATGCATCAAGACAATTGAAAAAGCACGAGGAAAATATACGACTCATGACTTCGAATTAGGAGCTCTAATTTTTACCCTTAAGATTTGGAGACATTATCTGTATGGAAGTAAGTTTACAGTCTTTACAGATCATAAGAGTTTAAGATACATATTTGGGCAAAAAGAATTAAACATGAGGAAAAGAAGATGGATGGAAATTCTAAGTGACTACGACTGTGATATTCAATATCACGAAGGGAAGGCAAATGTAGTAGCAGATGCCTTAAGTCATAAGTATCATGAAAAACAAAGACGAGTTCCTGCTCTTAGATTAAATCTTCAATTAGATTTAATGGAACAACTGAAAGATGTACAGGAAACAGCAATCAAGGATAATGCTAAAGGAATGAAAGGAAGAATAAAAGAATTAGAACAAGGGACTGATGGAATTTGGAGATTCCATAAGAAAAGGATTTGGGTACCTAAACAAGAAGAATTAAGAAGTTTTTAGAAGAAGCTCATAAATATAGATATACAATGCATCCTGGTAACAACAAGATGTACCAAGATTTAAGGAATAATTTCTGGTGGATAGGGATGAAGAAGGACATAGCTAGATACGTTTCTAAGTGTCTAACTTGTTCACAAGTTAAGGCAGAACACTAGAAACCTTCAGGTTTACTTCAACAGTTAGAAATGCCTTTATGGAAATGGGAATTAATAACAATGGACTTTGTTACTAAGTTACCCAAGACCAGGAAAGGTAACGATGCAATCTGGGTGATTGTGGATCGATTAACCAAATCAGCTCATTTCCTACCAATGAAGGAAACCTTCAGCATGGAGAGATTGGCTAAGTTATACATAGATGAGGTAGTATCATTACATGGAGTTCCACTCTCCATTGTGTCAGATAGAGATAGTCGTTTCACTTCACACTTCTGGACAAGTTTCCAAGAAGCAATCGGGACACGATTAAACTTGAGTACTGCATACCATCCCCAAACAAATGGACAAAGTGAAAGGACGATTCAAACTCTGGAAGACATGCTCAGGGCATGTGTAATCGACTGCGGTGGAAACTGGGATGATCACCTACCATTAATAAAATTCTCCTATAACAATAGTTATCATACAAGTATCGATGATGCCCCGTTCGAAGCACTATATGGACGAAAGTGCCGAACCCCAGTTTGCTGGGCAGAAATAGGAGAAAGTCAATTATCAGGTCCCGAGATTGTACAGGAAACCACCGACAAGATAACTCAAATCAAGGAAAGACTAAAAACGGCACGAGATCGTCAGAAGAGTTATGCAGACAATCGACGCAAGCCATTAGAATTTCAAGTTAGAGACAAGGTACTCTTGAAAGTTTCTCCTTGGAAAGGAGTAGTTCGATTCGGTAAGAAAGGAAAGGTAAGTCCAAGATACATAGGACCATTTACAGTTACCCAACGAATTGGACCAGTTGCTTATAAGCTACAACTACCAAAAGAACTGGCTGGGGTACATGATGTGTTTCATGTATCTAATCTTAAGAAGTGTTTATCTGATGAATCACTGGTAGTACCTCTTCAAGATATAGAGGTAAATGAAAAGTTGAAATTCGTTGAGACACCTCTCCAAATAGAAGACAGGAAGGTCAAACATCTCAAGCACAAGAGACTGGTGCTGGTCAAAGTAAAGTGGGATTCGAAGAGAGGACCGCAGTACACATGGGAACTAGAATCAGAAATGAAGCGAAAGTACCCTTACCTGTTCCAGTAAATCTAGAGGACGAGATTTTAAACAAGGTGGGGAGGGTGTAACAACTCTTGCCAAAATTATTATTTCTTATTTTAATAATGCATATTAGGAAATCCTAATTGAGACCCCCAAGTGCTATAGCGTGACCCATAATTTTTAAAACGGCTAAAACTAGGATCAGCCCCCCCTAAAACTCAAGGGGGTATCCCCTAATTGATAATTATCCATATAAAACGAATGTAAAGCATGCAAAATCGTTCAAATTGACTCACCCATGCTATACTGGACACGAGGCTACCCTAGCCTAAACTAGTCGCTGTCGCAACACGCGCCAGGAGCTAGGGAGCCTGGCGCGACACGCGGGGGAGACCAAAAATCAGTATATATAGTAGGGGTTTGCCACTTGCATGGAGAAGTTGTTACGACGGAAAAATTAGTTACGTACGAGAAGTTATACACTGTTTCGTTCAAAAACACACACAGTCACGAATCTCTGCTGCGAAAACAGGGTAATAACTCGATACTGCTACGATATAATGTCCGATCGATTGAAACCAATCCGATGGATGTTTAAGTGCTGCCTGAATTCGGGCTATAATTTGTCATTCGTCGTGAGGGTTTTGATTTTGTGAATTTATCATAAATGTTGTATTAAGTTACTAACCTAGTTTCGTTTGCATTATTTAACTAGGTTACCAGACTTAATCAGTAGGCAAAGCTCTGTCCAACTAAACTTGCAATGTGAGTCATTCTCTTTTTGTCAAAAGTGTTTTACGATACGTAAATGTTTTCCAGTTATATTTTACAGGAATTAAGTCTTTGTTATCTTAAATTACTGGCAGTAAGTGGGGTATTGTGCACAATTACTACTGTTTTATCACCTTTAGGTGAAAGGACCTAAATAGTGATACACATAACTTTTGGGTGAAAGGACTCAATAGTGATGTGACCACAGTCATAGATCTGGTCGAGTGACAACTGAACCAGCTAATTATAAGATAGGGGCAATTGTAATCGCTCTTAATACTGTAATCTATAACAATGTGTCGTTTTATGCAAATTGAATGACTCGCCAGTATTTCCCCACTGATAAAATTTTTTAAACATGTTTCGGGTGATTTACTGTGAACAAGGAAAAAGTGCCGTGTAGCACTACCAGCTTGAATAAAGTGGCTCAGTAAATAAATAAACATGTTTTTATAACCAAGGGGTTTCCCAGTGGAATTCCTTTATTGTAAATTACGGGGTTTGTCCCGAAATTTGAAATAAAATAAAGGGGTATCTTCAGTTTAAACGATCCTGTTAAAATTTTCACTGCCTAATTAAACACCAATACCACGGGTTTTCTGTCCAGCGGCATCCGAACTGGGAAACTGGGTCGGGGGCCGTGACAGCAGCTCTACGTTGGATAGAAAAGACTAAGGCAGTCTTAAAAATAAGCAAATGTGCAAAAGAAGATAAAATTATGTTTGCCTCCAATCTTTATAAGAATGCAGCTCTAGAATGGTGGAACACTATTATCCAGTCTAGGGGGAGTGATAGAGTTTACAATATGGAATGGACTGAGTTTAAGAACATGGTTGAAAGAAAATTATGTCCTCCCAACGAAAAAGAACAAATTGCTAATAAGTTCTTAAACCTTAGAATGACTGGAGTAGACTGTAAGGGTTACACTACCATATTCCTCGAATATGCTAGAATAGTGCTAACCCTAGCCTCACCAGAACCAGTACTAATCTCTCGTTACATCTGGGGATTAATTAGTGAGATTAGACATGTAGTCAAGGCAGCTAGACCACAAACCATAGAAGAAGCAGTAGAATTAGCCAATACCTTGACTGATGAACTAGTACGTACGCAAGAAGAAAACCAAAGGAAGAACCTAGTTCAAAAGCTTACCCAAGAATTTCGCTACGGTAATTCCAACCATGGGAAAAACATAGGTTCTACTTTTGTACCTTACTGTAAGTCCTGCAAGAAAAAGCATTCAGGGAGATGTTCTACATACTGCAATTTCTGCAAAATACCGGGACACAAGGAAGAAACCCAGTAATGGAGTATGCTTCAATTGTGGAGAAAAGGGGCATATTAAGCCGAACTGTCCGAAACTAGCTCCAGCCTTGAACAACAAGACTACTAAGAGTGCTAGAGCATTTGTTCTGACTGCAGAAGAAGCAAAGATGATTCCGGACGTGATTGCCGGTACGTTTTTAGTTAATGATGTTTTTACTAAAGTATTATTTGACTCTGGTGCGAACCAAAGTTTTATTAATACTTCATTTTGCAAACTTTTCAATCAACCATTAACTAAACTTCAACAAGAATGTCTAGTAGAAACGGCAAATGGAGAATCCATTAAAATCACTGAAATCTTACAGGGAGCAAGAATAGAAATTTTAAAACATAATTTTATTGCTAATCTTTACCCAATGAATCTGGCTGGATTTGATATTGTGTTAGGAATGGATTAGTTAGTAACCAATAAAGCCAGTATTCTATATGATCAAAAGTCAATACAAGTAAATTCACCAAAGGGTGAAAAGATCACAATTACCGGAGATAAGCCATCTCGATCCACGAAATTCATCTATGTGATGAAAACAGCTAGCTATGCAAGAAAAAGGTCACTAGTGTATTTGATTTCCATAATCATTAACACTAAAGGAAAGGAACTGAAAGATATTCCTGTAGTATCTCAATTCTCCGATGTGTTTCTAGAAGAGCTACCAGGACTACCACCGGACCGAGAAGTCGAATTCAGAATCCACCTACTACCAGGTACGGCACCAATTGCCAAGGAACCTTACCGTTTAGCACCAACAGAGATGCAAGAACTAAAGAAACAGCTGGATGAACTTCTGGAAAAAGGATTCATACAGCCTAGTTCATCGCCATGGGGAGCACCAATTTTGTTTGTCAAGAAGAAGGACGGGTTAATGCGTATGTGCATTGATTACCGAGAATTAAACAAGGTCACGATTAAAAATCGATACCCATTACCAAGAATCGATGATCTGTTTGATCAACTGCAAGGAGCTTGATTCTTTTCTAAGATCGATTTACGTTCAGGATATCATCAACTGAAAGTACAGGAAGAGGACATTCCTAAAACCGCTTTTAGGACAAGGTATGGCCATTATGAATTTACCGTCATGCCATTTGGTTTAACCAATGCCCCAGCTGCATTTAAGGACATGATGAACAGAATATGTAAACCATATTTGGATAAATTCATAATTGTCTTTATAGATGATATTCTCATTTACTCTAAGAGTAAAGAGGAACATGCAGCGCATTTGCATACACTCTTAAATTTGATGAGAAAAGAAAAGCTCTATGCTAAATTTTCGAAATGTGAATTTTGGTTAGAAGAAGTGCAATTCCTTGGGCTTTTAGTTAATCATGAAGGAATTCATGTAGATCCCACAAAGATCGAGGCAATTACTAAATGGAAAGTCCCTGAGTCACCAACGGAAGTAAGAAGTTTTATTGGATTGGCAGGGTATTATAGATGGTTTATCCGAGATTTTTCTAGAATAGCCATTCCCTTAACAAAACTGACTTGTAAATCAGTTAGGTTTGAATGGGGACCAAAACAGGTAGAAGCTTTTAGAATTCTTAATCAAAGATTAACCAATGCACCCATACTAGCGTTACAAGAAGGAACTGAGGACTTTGTAGTTTATTGTGACGCTTCTAAATTAGGTTATGGATGCATGTTGATGCAACGTCAAAAGGTTATAGCCTATGCCTCTAGACAACTTAACAATCACGAAGAGAATTATACAACCCATGATTTAGAATTAGGAGCCATAATTTTTGCCCTTAAAATATGGAGACATTATCTTTACGGTAGTAAGTTTACCATTTTCACCGTTCATAAAAGTTTAAGATATGTTTTTGGGCAAAAGGAGTTAAATATGAGACAAAGACGCTGGATGGAAATTCTTAGTGATTATAATTGTAGTATCCAGTATCATGCAGGAAAGGCTAATGTATTGGCTGATGCTTTAAGCCGAAAGTATCATGAAAAACCAAGAAGAGTACGTTCTCTTAAGTTAAATCTGCAGATAGATTTAAATGAACAGATTAGAGAAGTACAAAAATCAGTAATCAAGGACGATACTGAAAAATTGAGAGGAATGATTAAAGAATTAGAACAAGGAATAGATGGAATTTGGAGATTCCATAAGAAAAGAATCTGGATACCCAAACAAGGAAACCTACCCCACCAAATATTAGAAGAAGCCCATAAGTCTAAATATACGATACATCCTTGAAGTGATAAAATGTATCAAGACTTAAGAAAGAATTTCTGGTGGATAGGAATGGAAAAGGATATAGCAGCTTATGTTGCCAAGTGTCTAACCTGTTCCCAAGTCAAAGCTGAACATCAGAAACCCTCAGGTTTATTGCAACAACTAGAAATGCCAATATGGAAATGGGAATTGATAGCAATGGACTTTGTTACCAAATTACCCAAGACACGAAAAGGAAATGATACAATCTGGGTAATTGTAGACAGGCTAACCAAGTCTGCTCATTTCTTACCAATGAAGGAAACTTTCAGTATGGAACAGTTAGCTAAGCTATATGTAAATGAAATAGTTTCATTACATGGAATTCCTTTATCTATTGTGTCTGATAGAGATATCCATTTTACTTCTCATTTTTGGACTAGTTTCCAAAAAGCAATGGGAACTAAGTTAAATCTAAGCACTGCTTACCATCCTCAAACGGATGGACAAAGCGAAAGAACCATTCAGACAATGGAAGATATGCTTAGAGCTTGTGTAATTGATTTCGGAGGAATTTGGGACGATCATTTACCATTAATAGAATATTCCTATAATAACAGCTATCATACCAGTATCAATACTGCACCATTTGAAGCACTTTATGGACGAAAGTGCCGAACTCCAGTCTGTTGGGCAGAAATTGGAGAAAAGCAACTGTCTGGACCAGAGATAGTACAAGAAACAACGGACAAGATTATTCAAGTCAAGGAAAGACTAAAAGCAACATGCAATCGACAAAAGAGTTATGCTGATAACAGGCGAAAACCGTTGGAATTTCAAGTAGGAGATAAGGTATTATTAAAAGTTTCTCCATGGAAAGGAGTAGTCAGATTCATCAAGAAGGGAAAGCTAAGCCCCATGTATATTGGACCTTTTGAGATTATTAAAAGAATAGGACTAGTAGCTTACCAGCTACAACTGCCAGAAGAAATGGCAGGAATACATGATGTGTTTCATGTATGTAATCTCAAGAAGTGCTTAGCAGATGCATCATTAGTAGTACCTCTGAAGGACATAGAAGTAAATGAGCAACTTAAGTTTATAGAGAAACCCCTACAAATCGAAGACAGGAAGATCAAGAATCTCAAGCACAAGAGATTAGTTCTAGTCAGAGTAAAATAGGATTCTAAGAGAGGACCAGAATACACTTGGGAGCTCGAATCAGAGATGCAGAGGAAATATCCACACCTATTCCAGTAGACCTCGAGGACGAGTTCTAAAACAAGGTGGGGATGATATAACAACTCTCCTGAAATCCCTATAACATCCCTATATGTCCTAAAATACACCCCATATACGAAAAATGGACCCGAATTGCCTTTATTTTTACAAAAATCAAATAAAACAAGAAATAAGGGGCGCTCGCGGGGTGGGACACCCTTGACTACATATATCGCGGGCCGAGACTAGGTGGCCATCAGGCAAGCCCTGAGGCCGCCACGTGTCCCACTCGTGTCGAAGCTAGCCCTTGAGTCAGCCAAGCTAGGGCCTACCCTAGCAGGTCTTGCGGGTCGCGAAGACCCTCACTATAAATCTCGCAGGGCGCAAGAGAGTGGCGGATCAGATCTATAAATAGAGGGCTTCGGCTCTCATTTCAAATCGCTCAAAATCTCGATCTCTCTCTCTCAATTTCTGAATATTAGAAATAATTCTCGGGTATAATACCCACTAAAAAGCGAAGCTCTGCCTCATTGTAAGTATTATGGCCCCCGGTTATGTATTAGTTACTCTGCCCGATTGATCTAGAGCTCCGTAACGCATGTCTAGGCTCTGCCCGACTCAGTCGTTGGAGTTCTGTCTCGGGGGGAGGGTATAGCTAATGTAAATTTAGATTATTATACTAACGCGTGTGCATTGTTTAAATTAATAGATTATAACCAGGAAGTCACAAGTAAATACCTAAATTAGCAATGTGAGTTAATCCTTCTTTTTGTAAACTCTTTTTACAAAACCTCAATTGTTTTAAATTATAATTAACAGTGATTGAGTATTTGTAAATCTACAATTGTCGTCGGTATGTTGGGGTTTTGTATACATAACTTGTTACTACACTATGAGTAGCAACATTACCACGAGTCAGGATTGACAGTACCGTGGGTGGTAATTAAAGTAGATGTAAACAAATGTAATTGCGGGTTGCCCTCAATGCTGTAAAATGATAAAACCTGTTTTGATTAAACTGGGATTTACTCGCCAGTATTTCTTGCTGATAAAATGTTTTTAAACGCGTTTCAGGTAACAAAATGTGAAAGCCAAATAGAAGCCAGCTGGAGAGCACTGAAGGCTTGGAAAAGTGGCTATAAAAGTTACCTAAATAAAGAAGAAGTTTTATTTCAATAAATTAGGGTTTACCCCTAAAAACATGTTTGTAATAGAAACTTGGGTTTTTCCCATGTATCTATTATTATAAAAATGTGGTGTTTTACTCTGATAAAATATTTCCTAACTACGGTCCTGATGTAAATTTCCGCTGCCAAATTAATATACACCGATACCACCAGCTCTGCGAGCTCGCGGCCGCCCGCCTCCCGAAGCAGGGGTCTGGGGTTGCGACAATAGTGTAAGTAGGGTATCGTATCCACGGGGAATTTGTGGTCAATGTAGAAGATTTTAACGAAAAACTAAAATTACCTAACTTGGGGGGTTTGATTGGTTGATTTTGAAAACAATAAAACTAATTAGAAAAGTTTTGATCAATATGAGAAAACGCAACCCCTATCCGGAATCCTGGTTGTTCGTTTAACACAAAAATCCGTTTATAGATTCAAAACACCACATAGACATGGCCTTGGGATTAATAGATTTGATTAATTATCAGAGATAGTTTTTAACATTCACCATACAATCTAACAATCCGTTTAGTTATACCAATTACCCACAAAATTACCAACCCGCTAACAACGCAAGAAAGTTGCCAATACGCTTGATAAAACGACAAATAATTCAAGTATAATAAAATGTTGCACAAATCAAACACAAGTAGTCAAGATTTACCAGTTTTAACGAATCCACAAACAAAGTCTAATAAAAAAACTACACAATCGTTCATCCGGGCGGAAGCTACAAATGGTTTAGCCGCTCATGGTCGTCATTGAAGCTTCAGATTTGATTCGGGAATGATGAAACATGCAGAAACGGCTTGAAAGATGAGAGGAGTGATGATTAATGAAACTAAATTTGTCTTAGGGTTCTGGTCGATGGCTGGGGATTTGTAAGATGAAAAAGTGTGTCTAAAAATCAAATCATGTCGTTTAAATAACTTTTCTCTTCGTCACATCGAGCCGCGTGTCGCGGCAGGTTACCCAAACACCCATGCGTGTCGCGGGGGCTTGCTCTTGACCGACTTCCATAAAAAATGTGCTGACATCATTCTTGCTTGTTCCAGCGTGTCACGGATGTTTCTTGGGCATGTGTCGCATGTCGCCTGAGGATCTCAGGCGAGTTTCTTTCGTTTCGCGTCCCTTGTTTACCTATCGAACCCATTTTTCAGCTTGTTACTCTTGTTAACTTGTTGTAAGACCTGTTAAGCACAAAAAAATAAACACATTTCGAAGAGCAGGTTTATGCTGATAGGTCTACTCTACGGGAGTTGAAGAGGTGTTTTAACGGACTGCAACTTGGTCTGCTGACAAGAGACCAGGTTTCGAGGAACTTGATGATTATGCCGACGACTTTCGTTCGTGACCTGTGTGTTGCGAGTAATATAGAGTGTGGAGACAGAGACCTGGAGTTCTTGACAAAGATCAAGAACATACATTGAGAAGTTCAGTGCTCGTTGGAGTTGAAGTTAAAGTTTCTTAATTCTTACTATTAGAGTTTAAGTGTCTGATTAGTTTTCTTTTTTCATATGTAATTGTTACTTTTAAAATTTAATCACATTAATCTTTCTTGTCACAGTTTATTTTTACTTATTTTTATGAGTTCAAAGATATAGAGACAGTGTTCCATTGTCGATAAATATAGAAAATGATGCATCTGAATTTCTTTTTAAGGTTGTTGTTTGGTACCAGTTTGTCTATAGATGCTACATGTCACCTAAATCTTATTTCAATATGTGATAACAATTTAAGTTTTCCTTCTTTTATCCTTTACGATTTTATGTTGCTACTGATGAGGTTATTGTTGTGATTTGAAGATGATAATGTTCAAAAGGTGAGACGTTACATTCATTGTTCCAAGGTAATGTTGTTTTGATTAATATGATTCATATTATTAATTTTTCTTTTGGTGATGAGATTGCAGCAAGGCGGTCAGTTAAGGAAAAGTGACAGGAAATAGACTCTGTTCAAGTGCACCATTCACTGTTCCAAGGTATTGTTGTTTTGATTAATGTGATTGTAGGTTGTAGAACTATGATGTGTTGTTGATCTTTAATGCAGTAGGTATCTTGTAGTTTGTAGAATTATAACTCACAACTGAGTTAGGGTTAGTTTTGTTAAAAATATGTTGACAGTGAGTTTCATAAATCTTTGGAATGCTTGATAGGATAATGATTTGAATGTATGCATATTGTTTTTGATGAATCGTCTTACTTTATTATTTTGATATTTTATATGATTTAGTTTACACATTTAATAAATGAACCTGTTATATGTTTTTAATTATTGATTTATTATATTGAGTTTAGTAAACTATATGCTTGTAGAACTAATGAAGGCGGAGTTATATGGAAGTCTATGACCAAATCCGTAAGATCTACTCATAAAATCGAATAGTATTATCAGATCTGTTTGTCTACGCATTTCATCAAACAGTTGGAGTACATGTTTTATTCTGTTTGATGTGTTTATTCTGAAGGAAAAAGCTCGGTATGTGGCAAAGGCAGCTAGAAAGTAAGTAGAGTATGAGTTTGCGATTAAACAGGACAATGACAATCTGGTAATCATTCCTAAAGTTTATTTTGTCACATTATTAATTAATTATATATTATGAAATAAATTTTGTTGTGTGTGATCAATTAGATCGAAACTGCAATGGAGATATATACATCATCATCTATGAACACTCGTGAGGATGTTGAGCTGGAAAATAGCTCTCAGGTAATCTGCTAAACAAACAGATAGTTAGATCTGCATTCGAGTTAATCGTAATAGGTTTTTTGGAATTGAAGTTGATCATGCTGTTTATTGTTTCTGCAGATTATGAAGCTCCTGTGATAAGTGAAGAGCAAATATAAGCTGATGGTTTTAGAGTGGTTGGATTGGTTAGATTTCATGTTGTAACCTATTTTCGCCTTCTGTTGTTTGTTGTTTTGTTCTCTCTTCTCCCACTGGTTTGCTAGGTTGAAGTTGTGGCTGTTAATGAATTCAACGGTTCAAAAAAAATACAATTATATTTGTTTCTGAATGCGATTACCATTAAGGTGCCGTGAACCATTTTACATATTACTCAACCTTTTGTAAGTTAATGCATTTATTACATAACAATTATATGTTTTTATTGATTCGTTGTTTAATATAATTTGGTATGAAAAATTTCTAAACACCACCCATGTTTGCACACGGGTTTTACTACTAGTATAAATAAGAATAGAAATTCAAAACAAGCCATAAAAAGGGTATGGGCCAAACACAAGCCCAAAAACAAAATGAATAAAACATGGAAAAAACATGTAAAAGCCAAAAAGGGGTAGATGTGTTCTTTCAGTTTTGTAAAACTTTTGTTGATTTTTAAACTCAAAGGAATATTTGTTTGTAAAATAAGTAGATCTGGGATAGAAAGATGCCATAACACGCTATATATATTGGTTTGGCTGAATTTGAATTCTCAATCATAAGTCCGCTAATCATTGATTCTTTACTGAAAGTTTTCTTTATTATTAGACCACCCATACTGGGGATTTTTTGGGCGTGGATTGGGCCAAAAAAGCCCCAAAACGCCCGGCCTACCACCCCATGGGCATTTATTGATTTCATTTTTTTGCTTGGGCATGATCATTAAAACACCATATGAAAAATTGGTGGACCAATAAGAAATTTCCAACTCATTTATGATAATATTATTTGTTTTATTTTTCTAAGCAGATAATAATTAGGTAATCATTGTTGTGGTATTATATACTATATTCTTTTTTACCTCCACCTCCTATAATGCCATATATGTCTCATGTCATTTCATGCCCAAAGAAAAGGTATTATGATAATGCCCCGCTATAGATGGTCTTAGCTTCTCTCTAAGACTAGTAGAGATCCAATTACAACTTCTCACCAAGTAGTCATTATTAACTTCTCTCATTCGGTTGTAACTTTCTCTCTTGCTAGATGGTCTTGAGTGTTGACTTTTCTTAGTATAATCACTTGAGAATATTAGCAAGTGTTCTATGTTTTTTTGAGAGTCAAAATACTGAAAGAAAAATTTTATACAGACTCAAGAGTTTTAAATCAAGATTTGGTTATTTCTTCATCCAAGACTATAAAGACTAGAAAATTAAAAGAAATCAAGTAGAATATTGAAGAGCATTAACGTACCCATTTTTAGATGAACAAATACCCATTTTTTATTTGATATTTACATCATATACGAATTCTGTCACAATGTCATAAAAGATAAATAAACACTTGAATAGTTAGATGCATTAACGTACCTTTGTTGCATTAATGAAGAATTCCAAATCAGTTAAAAAGGTCAGAACTTCTCGAGGGACTGATGTACCAATTGCCCGCGATCAATATCTTAATACTTTAAGCATCGTTCTTTCTTTCTGGTGCTCAGCCCTACAAAGTCCAATTCCTTAAGAACCATTGTTTCTGGTTGATAAGGAATCATTAGGTGTTTCTAAATTTGTCATAACCTGTCTAAAAACCACCAAAAAGCAGCCCATCATTTCAAAACTCTATAGTCTAAACTACAGGGGCGGAAATTTCCAACATAACATGAAAATAAGTAGTTTTTAAGTTGTCATTTAATCTTTTTAATGATAATAATAATCAGCTTTGTGACAGGGCTCATATCTTTTATAACATTGTGACAATGTAATAATTAACCTCCAAATTACATATAAAATAAAAGATTAATTGAGACAAAAAATAAATTAAAAATTAACCAAATTATAATATTTTTCTTTGCAACGTGGCAGTCCATTTCTTCCTTTTCTACACCTGAAGTTCCACATTAGCAAGAAAAAATTACACTTCTCAACCAAAATTTCCCATCTCAATGAAAAGATGTTCTATTATATGTAGACAACAGAGAGAGCATACAAATCGATTCCTCTGAATAAAACTGAACAAACCCAAAACCCTCAAAATCCATTTTGGGGTGTTTGACTTGTTTCTTTCATCCTGAAGCGCCTCAAATCAAATCAATAATTGAAAAAAAAAATCAAAGAGAAAAAAAATCAATGAATCGTAATAATAAAATCAAATTGCAATTCCTCATATCATGATCATCATTTTCACCATTAAGGAAAAAGCCTAATTCTAGCTTCGTTCTTCCTCTAACTTAAAATTAAAAAAAAAAACTTTAAAACGTATAATAAATGCATGAATCACAAATAATTAAACCTTGAATGAAAAGAACGATCAATCGATGCTAATAGATTAAAGAGACAAAGATAATTCTTAAACTTTGAAAAGCGACACTAAGAACATAGATCATTCATTAAACAAGCACAAAACAAATATAAATGTTCAATACAAAATCGAAATCGTAGAAAGCAACAGATGAAAGCGGTTACAAGAGTGAATCGCCTGGGGAAATCGAAGAAAGATGGGGTTCGTGATTTGCAATCACATTCAAAAAGGAAACAATTTATAAAAAAAAAGTCTAATTTCTTTAAATTTGGACATTCAAAAAGGAAACGGTGTAGAATAAAAGGAAAGTCGAATTTCTTTGATTTTCGATTAATTACAGGAGGAGAAAAGAAGTTTGTGTGTCCCCTCCCAAAGGCAATTAAGGTGGCCTAAGAAGATGCCAAGTGGCATATAGTTGTTTTGCTTTATTATACAGGATAGATGCCTAACCCTAGCTTGGTTCATATAGACTAACCCCAACTTGGTGGTCAAGACATTACCATATTAATTATAATATAATTAGGAAAATTAACCAACTATGACTGACTTGTCAACATTGATTCCTCAAGTTCACCGACTTGTGACTTCAAGTCCGTAAATTACCAACAGAGGTTGCATTGAATTGATTGTAGGATCGTCGTGCGACCTTAACGAGTCGTTCAGAAGAGTTTTTAATCAAAACGAGAGGCGGAAACAGACGTTTTGATGACGAATCAGCTTGTAATGCACTTAGAATCACTTAAACGGTCTCTTGTATTGATATGAAAGCTTTACACGACCTGGAGACACTTCGGCAGAGCTTTACTACCGGAATCCAAAATTACAAATGAAATCTCAAGTTACCTATTTATAGGATTTTTCATTTCGCACAAAATGGACTTTTCCATTTCGCACGAAATGGACTTTTCATTTCGCACGAAATGCCATTTCGTGTGAAACTGCCATTTCGTGTGAAACTGCCATTTCGTGTGAACTGGCCAATCAGCACAAAAACCCTATTTCTTTTACTATCAAGCTCTGGTTTATCCTATCTAGATACAAGACTCGATGCAAGACGAAGTCGACAGACATATGCACCAACAGACTCCCCCTTGGATGTTGACGAAGTCTTCGGTGTCGAGTCTACAGTTTGACGAGTCTTCAGTCTTGATCAGTCTTTATGCTCTTTCCAAAGAGTCTGACATTGTAAGCATCCTCAATCTTCTCTCTTCTCTTTATCAACTTCTACAGCTAACCTCCCCCTTGGATGTTGATCCAATAAATTCTTCAGGATCAGCAGCTGGCTCGAATATCGGGATTTGACACTGGTTCTACTATCTTCAGACTCCCCTTTGCTAGCAGACTCCCCCTTAAATTGTTCCGGGATCGCAATCTGACATAGCACTTTCACAGGTTCAAGAACGATTCCTGGCTCTCCGTAGCAACAGGATCAAACACGGGGATCTGCACAAATCTCTACCCAACACATAAGTTTTTACAATTATTAAAATTTAACAATTTAATCTCTACTAACCACTTGTAATTGAAACATACAAATTTGGTATTTCATTAAAATCATTTTACATTTCAAACACACTCTCCCAACCCAGTTGTCGTCATGTTTAGCACTCGAAATTTTGAAAATCAGCTTTTCAACATCAGTTGTCGAAAATCTTTTTGAATTTTCAAAATTTTATGCTAAAACACATTAAACATCTTTTTGAATTTTTTATTAAAGAAATGTAGTAAAGAAATATTTACAAACAATATTTTTGTGAGTTTGTGTAAGAAGATCATATCAGTTTTTTGAGACAAATCACCAACACCGTTAAGCTTTAAACATTTTAAGTTCTAAACGATTCACTTAGATTGTCAGTATACTGATCCACTTAAATTTTCACACAAAGTTCAAGTGTTTCGAGATACGGGATTTAGTGTTTTAGAGACTTAAACTTATTTGCATGTCCCACCTCATAATATACTCCCGTATTCAGACTCCTATATTCAGTCTTACAGATGAATGTACACTAGTGATATCTGTAAAGGGTTAATTGTGAGACCATGAGAGCTCAGGCTATTGCTTCCATAAAATCAGAGAGATGATGGTTCGCTTCTCGGTGGGTTCCCTTTAGAGAATCTTTTTTACAACAGCACATGATTAGCATTTTTCAATGTTTCATCATTTTTTATGCTGAGGGCGAGCTTTATCATTAAAGCAATGCAAAGTATTATACGAGGACTAGGCTATTGCTCCCGCAAAATCAGAGGTCCAGGTATAATACCCCAGATATCACCACGCACAAAGACCTAGTATGTCAGAAATAGAAAGCCCTTCAAACAAGACTTTAGGGGTTACCTATATATCCGAGAGATGTTCCCCACGAAATAAGCAAGTTTGAATTTTAGGTTTATATCTCGAACACAATCTACTAAGCGTGCGAAAACCTACTGGCATATCATCAGTGAGACCGTTTATCACATTTTGACTTTCCAATTCTTTAGCATGTTGTGATTGTCTACTGATGTACTATCATTTCCTCTTTTTTTACAACAAAACTCATTTTGAATTTTTATCATGTTTTTAACTTTTTCAAATTTTCCAGTGTTTTTGGATTTTCTGAAAATTTCTTACTCCCCCTAAAATTCAAAACCATTTAAAGAAAAATTTGAAAACAAACTGTACAAAATAAAGTGACAACTGTTGTGAATTGCTTCAAATCACCATCCACTTTGGATAAACAATCAGAACTCCCCTTGACAACAAACTATTTTCCCATTATGATTTCAAAACACTTAAGTTTGTTTTAATCAAATGGGTTTTCTGGAAAATTAGTTTTGTTGATTTTCACAAACCACTTGTAGGTTAGGGGTTTCATCACATTGTTTTTCAACCAATTTGTATTAAAGTTAAATCAAGTTCAACTTAATGACCTTGATAAACCACTTGTAGGTAAAAAGATCACAACTGTGAATTTCTCAAGAAAGATGCCGATTCCTACTCCACACTTACCAACCTGGGAGTTCCGGCAAGTCAGAATTTTTACATATGAAAAACAGACACCCAAGACTGACTATCTTTGGGTGTGACCTTTTCAGTTTCACTTGGGGTTTCAACATTTCTTTTTTCTTCATAAAAATCTTTTACCCCTTTTACTTTCCCATCAACCATTTTCCCAAAAATATGCTTTACTTTACCATTAAAAGCTTTTTCGACATCAAATTCTTTCTTTTCAGAATATAATTGATTCAAGATTTCCACTTTACCAACTTTTGATTTTAAGTTTTCAGCCCGCAATGGTGGAAAGTTTACATCATCCATTGGCGGAACTGAATTTTCTCTTTTAACCTCAACTTGTGGCTCCTCTGACTTTGACGAGTCAGATTCATTGCCAGATTTCACATCAGATTTCTTAACAACCCACATTTGGTTATTAAGATTTACTCTTCTTTTGTAAAATCTTTTTGAACATTCACCAACTTCGTATGTTGAGTTTTTAAACACTTTGAATTTCTCAGTTGGTGGTTCAGTTTTATCAACAACTTTTTCTTTCAGTTTAGAAGAAACTCCCTGTTTTGTGTTGGTTGCTTTTGGACAATTCCATGCAATGTGACCAACTTCTAGACATCGATAACAGGTTCTTGTCTCCCTCTTCTTCTGATTAGCTCCATTCTTCATTCCCTCTTGCTTCTTAGCAAGGAATTCTTTGTTTGATTGCTTCCAGAATGAGCTTTTTTCTTCTTCTTCTTCCAAACTTGCTCCTGAAACAAATACAGTTTTTGGTTTATAAGTTTTCTCATTTTTATGATTTTTCAGTGGAATAAAACCTAATCCCTTCTTTTTGAAATTACCGTTATGGTTTGGTTTCTTTCGATAACCTGAACCAGAACTGTAACCTTTTTTCTTGTTTAACCTTTGTTGAACTCCTGAGGTGTAAGGTTTAGGTTTTTTCAGAAAGACTTACATCTTTTATTTCAGAAATATTAATTTCTGTTAATTTGAAAACCTTTTTGATCATTTCAATTTTAACACCTCTTATTGGAAATTCCTCATCAGAATATAATTTGTCTGAATCAACCAAAGTATATGCCACTTCGATTGGTTCGTCATTCAAATTAGATTTTGATAACAGAAATTCTTTATTGTAAACCCTTTTGACCGATGACTTTGAATTGTCAACTGATGAACTCGAACTCTCGGATTCGGACTTTAACTCTGACTCCTCATCTTTATCCAACACCTGATCGACCACTTTCTTTATTAACTCAGACTCATGATTAGTGTCAGACGATGTGAATGTGACATCAATGTTGTCTGGTAAATCATCAGTTGTTTCGGACTGTAACTTTATATTGACTGCCTTTTTGACTTGCTCCTCATTTGGTTTTCTAGGAGAATAACCTTCCCAGATCGGAGGCGGACACTTGTTATAATTTGCACTTTGTTTCTTACCAGTATCCTTCTCTTCCGTCTTCTTTTCTTGAAAGGCTTCAAAACCTGCAACAGTTGGATAAATTCTATCAATCAAATAATCAGAACTAGAATAACTTTGTAACAATCTTCTGATTCTTTCATTCTCTATCTTTTCAGTCTCCAACTCTTGCTTCAATTTTGCACATTCTTCAATATAATGATTGATAGCCTTTTGCTTTGACATCATCACTGCATTCATCATGGTTAAAGCATCTTCTCTTTCAGAATTTGTCTTTTGCAGGCTATTCATCGTTCTGTTCAACACATCATACGATTCTTTCACATATTTGACATCGAACAATAATTTTTCTTTCAACTTGTCAAGCTCACTAAACTTCTCATCTTTTTCTTCACACTGTTTGCAAGGTTCTAAACATTTGA
The DNA here is from genome assembly GCA_030545235.1 of Helianthus tuberosus. Classification (NCBI taxonomy): domain Eukaryota; kingdom Viridiplantae; phylum Streptophyta; class Magnoliopsida; order Asterales; family Asteraceae; genus Helianthus; species Helianthus tuberosus. Next base: position 7,392,366 of record CM060402.1, read on the forward strand.
GACACGGTTTCGTGATCTCAACAACTTTTTCAACTTCGATAATCTTTTCGACTTCAAAAATCTTTTCAACTTCAACTATCTTCTCAGCAACTTTAACTTCTTCACTCTGTTCATGCTTCTCTTCCTGAGCAATGTTCTTACATTTTACATTTTACCTTTTTTTGTTCTTTTGCTGCTCGCTTCTCCTTTAGCTTCTCCAATCTATCTGCAAAATAAATTTTGAAACTTTCAGGAGATAATTGGGTTTTTCCAATGTTTATTAGTGTTTCTTCTTCATCATCACTACTATCAGATGACGATTGATCAAACACTTGGGTCTTTTCTGAGCTTTTCTCTGAAGAGACAGACTCTTCATCTTGACTTTTCTCATTATTGTCAAACATATCCATCCACACTTTCATCAAATCTGGTTCTTGAACTATTTGTGCAATAAAAGCTCCAAGCTTGGAATCAGGTGGAATGTATTTGTCCCAGCTAAAACCTTCTGCCACTTTTTCATAATCTTGATCTATTATACCATAATAAGCTCTCTTTGTTGATTCTTCGATCGCCTTCTTCTTTCCATCTTCAATAGCATTTGATGATGATGGTTGTTGAGCAACTTGTTGATATATAGCTTTCCGATAATAATCATTATTCCCAAACGGATTCTGAGCTCCTCCTGCTTCTCGATTAGTACATTCCCTCTTGAAATGTCCTTTTTCCCTGCATCGAAAACAAGTAACTTTAGACTTATCAAAACCTAAAGTAGAAACATTAGCATCACGGAAATCATCTCTTCCTGTAATCATCTTAAATTTCTCAGCTCTCCTCAAAACACTCGCTAAACACCACTTAATATCCATAAGCTCCATTTCTTCAGCATCAATCTGATCGTAATCCTCTTTTGTCAACATAGGATTTCCGATCCTTCCTGCAACCAATCCCTCATATGATTCTAACACAGTAGCTAGTAATGCCATATGACCTTTAGCCACTTCTTCAGAGAAATTTTGACCATTCTGAAGATGCAACGCAATGTTGCAACGTAAAACATGACCATTACTGTTGTTTGAGCTTTGGAACTGATGACTTAAGGTTGAAACATTTGGACTAACACTCGAGTATGAAGAAAAACCACTGTTGCTGTTTGAGCTTTGATTAACTGATCCGGATGAGTTTTCTGCACTAAACGCGGTTTGGACCTTTGGACTTGTTTCAACATCCTGAACACTCCCTTTGTAATACATTTTGAAGTCTTGTTGACCACTTGGATTGTTCATTCTAGCAATCTTTTGCTGTTCAAGATCTTGTCCTTCAATTTTTTCAATGAACTGAGAAATTGTCAATTTGTCATATTCTCCAGTGTTCTTTATCAACCCATTCTTCTCGATCTTTGTTGATATCCAAAAGAGACATTGATCTCACTAAATGACAATATCTTTCGATCAGTTTCTTTGAAGTTTCACCCGGCAAACTCGTAAACAAATCAAATTCTTTCTTTAACAATGATTTCTTACTCCTGATCATCTTCTCACTTCCCTCAAACTTAACTCGAAGTGCTTCCCAAATCGAACATGAAGTATTATCATGTTGAAGTAATATGAAGATGTCTTCTTTCACAGCTTGCTGGAGTAGACTAATCATCATCTTTCCTGCTTTGTACATATCTCGTTCTTTGTCCGACAACTCAGAAATAGTTTTAATAACACCCACATCTATACGAGGTTTAACATACTTCTTCTCAATATATTCCCATGGCCTCAAATGATTAGCTTGAACCCAGTGTTCGAATCGGTCTTTCCAACCATAATATTCTTCAATACCCATTAGCTTCGAGGGTTTTTGCAAAGTTCTTGTTTCATTTTCCATGTTCATGCTCTGAGTAATGGTGACAGGAGTACTCGGAGCAGTAGCAAATGCGTTATAGAATTCATCTTCCATGTTTTGGTATCGAAGGATTTCTCAAACAAGCTTTCAAACGAACTGGTTCACCTTGTGAAACACCTGGAGATTCAAAAACAAATGATCAGTTTAAACGAACTGAATATGTGAATGTGTGTGACGGTTGAATCAATCTAGGACACGTGTCGAAAATTCTCGGACTCATTCAATGTATTTCGGGTATAATCACTGAATGAATGGGCCAATAAAAAGATGAATTCAATTAGGCCGCAAACTGTGAGTATCTTGGGCTTAACACCTTTAAATGACCGTTTGAAATAATGGACTGATGCTTTAAAACTCAATTGGGCCGATAACTTGAATTAATGAATCCTCAAATATAATTGATCTTGGGTCGATGAACTTGACAATTTATTAAAGAGTCCGACAAACAGTTGACTTATTGAAATCTCATTAGGCCGCTAATATTAACCAATCACATGGGCTGATATAGTCTTCACATGGGCTTTCAACAACACAAATCGAATGCTAATTGGACCGATTGTTTTAATGAATCTTTTAACAATTGATTGGGCCAACAAAACTTACTAAGCCGACAACTTACCTGACTGATATTAAACAAATCGATTTGACTAAAGACTCACTTAACCAACAACTTCAATTGTTCAAAGAACTCTGATTGGACCGCTATATATGGATCACATGGGCCGACAAACACCTGCACTTACTCAATTCTTGATTCGAGTAAATTGAACCACATGCACAACTGATAACTTCTCATTCAATCTTTGATTTTATTAATAAGTGGCCGAAACCTTTGTGACTCACTTGGACCAATATTCAAGTTATGATTAGCTGACAACAAACAATGGGCTTCTCTGATTTACCTTTAACCAAATGCACATGGGCCGAACATACAATTTAATCTAATTGGACCTCCAATTATAGATCAGATCAATATTTAAATGTCAGACAATTGATTGTGATATGCAGGCTCTGATTGGACCGATAATCACATGCAAACTGATATCCAAGATCAGTTGACACTTTCTCAAACGAAATGTCAGACCATTACGTATGAAATGATGACCTGAAAGCACTTCAAACGAAATGGATTGTATTTTCACACGAAATGAAAGTATCTGGTACGAAATGAATTCAATTCGTACGAAATGGAGTCAAATTATTCCAATCCGTGCGAAATGAATTATATTTTCACACGAAATGACAATATTCAAACGAAATGAAGTTCTAAAAAGTCATTTCGTGCGAAATGAAAGATTCAATTCGTGCGAAATGCTGCTGATGTCATCCAAACGGCCATGTTTTTGACAAAATGATCAGGTTTTTATTCGATTTTAGGTCTGATTCTTTCAAGGCTTTGTTAAAATAGTGTTTCGCACGTTATGTGAGAAAATCAACCCATTTTATCCGTGAAATCTCGATTAATTTTGAAAAAATGTGAAGAAAATGAGTAGAAGTGAGATTTTCGGATGAAATCAAGCTGAATCGGTAAGAACTCTTCCTCCTGAGCTCTGATACCACTTGTAGGATCGTCGTGCGACCTTAACGAGTCGTTCAGAAGAGTTTTTGATCAAAACGAGAGGCGGAAACAGGCGTTTTGATGATGAATCAGCTTGTAATGCACTTAGAATCACTTAAACTGTCTCTTGTATTGATATGAAAGCTTTACACGACTTGGAGACACTTCGGCAGAGCTTCGCTACCGGAATCCAAAATTACAAATGAAATCTCAAGTTACCTATTTATAGGATTTTTCATTTCGCACGAAATGGACTTTTCATTTCGCACGAAATGGACTTTTCATTTCGCACGAAATGCCATTTCGTGTGAAACTGCCATTTTGTGTGAACTGGCCAATCAGCACAAAAACCCTATTTCTTTGACTATTAAGCTCTGGTTTATCCTATCTAGATACAAGACTCGATGCAAGACGAAGTCGACAAACATATGCACCAACATTGATCAAATGGAGAAACTACTTGTAATGATTGGCATTTTTATACTTTCCTTATTTAGAAGGATGTATTCGTATTTCTATTTTTGGAAATCTTGTAATTTTAATTCATTTCAATCTACGTAATCTCAAGACTTGGTCATAATGGAAATACATTTTTATTCACACTTGTTCATGCATAAATACTTGATACTTAATCAATCTCTAATACGTGCTTTATCTACGGGACCGAATTATACTTGATTTAATTATATTCAGAATCATACTCATATGCATTCATGTTATTCACACACTCATATATTCTGGGCGGGCAGAATATTTGAAAACTCGCTAATTCACCTCTTTTCCACCTCCAACCTTCATCAATCACCTCCTAACTTCATTTAAGACCCAAGCCTAATTACCCACTTATAAATATATGCTTTCCACACCTTCCTAACACTTTTACACACTCCACAAATCACTCCAAACACTCAAATTCTCTCAAGAAATCCAGTTTTGGGCAGAATACTCTCTACCGTTCAAAGTGAGTTCTAACTCACTTCTTCCACTTTCTTTGTGTTTTCTTGTATCAAGCTACTTGGAAAACCTCCAAGGATGTTACCCAAAGTTCACCATGGTGTAACAAGGTGGTACAACCCAAGAAATGGTATCCAAAGTAGTTAACACTTTATGTTTTTAACCAAACTTTTCATACATGTTCATGTTCATCTTGTTCTTGTAAGAATCCTACACCTACCTTGCTTATAACCAAACCTATGGTTACGGGGCTAGAATAGAGTTGATTCCCACAAGCTTAAAGGTCCAAGAACCTTCTAAACTATGTGTTTTAACAAGGTTCCAAGCAACCTACAAGTGTTGAGACCGTCCAAGCTCATCATCTTCAATATGGTGAAACTTGTGTTTTGGTGAATGTGTGAACCATGGAAGCTTTAGCTCTCCAACCTTGTTCCACTACCTCACTTGCTTGATTTGTTACTTACCTTCATACCACTAAATCTCCAAACAATTTCCAAACAAAGGGACAAGGCTACATCACGTCCCCCAAACACTCTCCATGTTTGGAATGCACACATCTAGCTAGCTCACTTGGTTGTTTTTAAATCTAGTAGTTTTATATTCTTATCTCTACATTCATGAACAACCAAAATCATCAACAAAGTTGATGATTTTGTGCTTTGGTGAATCATATAAAGAGAAAGTGAGATAGTTTCATTCTTGACATATGTTTAGCTAACATATCTTAATAACATGCTATGAAGAAAAGAATTTTCCTGCCAAACAAGATTGTTGACCTGACATTATTAATGACTGAAGTTGTGGTTCACTTTCAGTATTAGAAATATTTATGTAAAGTAGGTTTCCCACACAAGGGCTGGTGGTTGGCTTCAAGTATCAAATTAAGTTTATGATTCCCAAACGATCTCTATAGAGTAGTTTCGGTTTTTCTATTGTCTACATAGGCTTCGCAATGAGTTATCTTGTTAAGGGGATACTCAAAAAGGCATTCCAATGGAGATCGGTATGACTCATTTGAACCAGCCAATGGTTCGAATGCTTGCACATTTTTTGTAGGCTTTGCAATGAGCCGTCTTTGAGAGGGAATAACAGAAAAAAGGCATTTCAAAGTGAATCAATGTGACCATTTTAACAAACGTGTTACTTAGGCTTTGCAAGTCTGCTAATAGAATGGTTGCAGATTTTAGTTAGGCTTTGCAATGAATACCCAACGGGCCCACAAATCGTGATCGTATGAACCAGTCAACTAGACCAGCGAAGCAAGTTTAAAAAGTGCATATTGGAATTGAAATCGTTTGTAGTGTGTGGAGTTTGAAGATGAAAGAGAATTATTCTTGAATAGAATTGGTAAATCTGAATGTTGTTACAGAGATCATATATATATGACGGTTTTGATAATGATAACCGTCGCTATATATGTTAACGAAATAATAACAATAATGTCACATAAACTATAATTAAACTATGTATTATATCTAAATTATATTAGATCTAGCTTATAATTCTTCTTCTAATATCCTCCCGTAAGCTAGATTGGGGTAACATGTAGAAGATTCTTGATACGTATGAAATCTCTTGGTTGCAAAGCTTTAGTAAGTACATCTGCTACTTGAACTTTTGTGGTACAGAAACGGACTTCCACCTTGTCATTCTTAATCAAATAACGAATAAAATGATATTTGACCCTTATATGCTTGCTTTTACCATGATAGACTAGATCCTTGGCCAAACAAATGGTTGATTTGTTATCACAGTAAGTAAATTGTTGGAGGACAAACCATGTTTACTTGAAGTTCGTTCGGAATTCCCTTAAGCCAGAGTGCTTGACAACCGGTTATGGATAGTGCGATATATTCTGCCTCAGTTGAAGATAAAGCTACTACCTTTTGTTTTTTAGATTGCCATGCTATAGCACCTGGACCCAAGTTAAATACATACCCAGATGTGCCTTTACTATCATCGATGTTTCCTGCATAATCACTATCGCTAAATCCAACCATTGTTCCTTTGCTTCCTTTAGAGTACATAATTCCATGGTCTAATATCCCTTTTATATATCTTAGAATTCTTTTCCCGACTTCCCAGTGGCTTTTCTTTGGTCGTTCCATAAACCGACTTACCTTACTAACTGCAAACATGATATCAGGCCTGGTGTTTGTTAGATACATGAGGCATCCAACTAAACTTCTATATAAGTTCTTATCTACCTCATCTTCTAGATCTTCCTTAGACAAGCATACCCCATATTCTATTGGCGTTGAAATGGCATTGCAGTTTGCCATCTTGAATTTGTCCAGCAGATTGTTTGCATATTTTTGTTGTGACAGTGTGATGTTCCCATCGTTATAAGTTACTTCCATACCAAGGAAATTATGTAGAATTCCCAAGTCAGTCATTTCAAACTCTGTCTTCATAGATTTCTTTAACTGATTTATCATGTCTAACGAATCACTGGCTATGATGAGATCATCCACATATAGAAAAATTATTATCTTTGTATTCTTGGAGATTTTAATAAGTAATGTATGTTCATATACACATCTCTTAAAACCATGTGACTTGAAATAGTCCTCTATTCTGCTATACCATGCCCTCGGGGATTGTTTCAAGCCATATAAGGCTTTCTTAAGGTGACATACTTTTCGTTCTTCTCTTCTCTTGACATATCCTTCTGGTTGTTCGGTATATACTTGTTCGTTTAAATTACCATTCAAGAAGGCCGTCTTCACATCCATTTGATGTAGTTGCCACCCATAGTGTGCAGCCAGAGCTAGAACAAGTCTAATAGTATCGAATCTTATTACTGGAGCAAAAACATCTTGATAATCAATTCCATATTTCTGCTTGTAGCCTTTTGCTATCAAACGTTCCTAGAATTCACTTACATTCCCATGTTCATCATACTTTGTTTTGAATATCCACTTCACCCCGATAGATTTTTTATTCCTTGGAGGATCTACTAATTCACAGGTCTTGTTTTTTGGTATTGATTCCATTTCTTTGTCCATGGCTTCTCTCCACTTTGTTTCTTTACACGCTTCGTTATATGTAGAGAGATCAGTATCAGCATATAGAATGAAATTTTCTACATTATTAGAATTGACTTGATCTCTTTGATATAGTTCATCAACTTGTGCTTTGGTAAGAGTGTGTGACTCTTGGTATATATATGTAACACTTTGAGCCCTTAACTCTTCATTCTCTGACGAGGATGATGAATCTACATCTTCTTGGTTGTTAGTGTTTGTTTCAACTTCTTCATCGCTTGATTGATTCTCATTCTGATTATTTACTTCTGATACTGATCTCTCTACATATAACGAAGCGTGTAAAGAAACAAAGTGGAGAGAAGCCATTTCTTGGAGGATCTACTAATTCACAGGTCTTGTTTTTTGGTATTGATTCCATTTCTTTGTCCATGGCTTCTCTCCACTTTGTTTCTTTACACGCTTCGTTATATGTAGAGAGATCAGTATCAGCATATAGAATGAAATTTTCTACATTATTAGAATTGACTTGATCTCTTTGATATAGTTCATCAACTTGTGCTTTGGTAAGAGTGTGTGACTCTTGGTATATATATGTAACACTTTGAGCCCTTAACTCTTCATTCTCTGACGAGGATGATGAATCTACATCTTCTTGGTTGTTAGTGTTTGTTTCAACTTCTTCATCGCTTGATTGATTCTCATTCTGATTATTTACTTCTGATGTTGCAGTTTCACTTTGGTCATCCAAAGACGTCCCTTGAATGTCATCATTTTCATTATTTAATTGAATATACGATATTCCTTGGTTTGTGTTGCTTGAAACCCAATTTTGATTTTCATCAAACAAAACATCCTTCTAATGATTTTGTTTGTTGTTGGATTATATAGTTTATAGGCCTTGCAATTCTTGCTATAGCCAACGAAGATTTCTTTTTCTGTTTTGTCATCCAGTTTGCTACGATGTTTTTTTGGAATGTGAGCATATGCAATGCAGCCGAAGACTTTAAGGTGCCCTACATTTGGTTTTCTTCCACTCTAAGCTTCTTGGGGTGTTACATTTGGTACACTTTTGGTGACGGCTTGATTTAGTAGATATGTGGCACATGCCACTGCTTCAGCCCAATATGAATTTGGTAGACTCTTCATTTTCAGCATGCTTTTACTCAATTCCATGAGTGTTCTATTTTTTCGTTCGGCTACCCCATTCTGATGAGGGATGTAACTTGTGGTGAGTTGATGATGTATTCCACTTTCCTTGAGAAGGTCTTGGAACTCATGACTGCAGTATTCACCCCTCTATCTGTTCGTATGCTCTTTATCTTGTGTTCAACTTGATTTCCACAAGTTTTTTAAAGATTTTGAAATAACTCAAGGCATCTGATTTTAACTTTAAAAAATATACCCATGTTTTTCTTGAGAAGACGTCTATGAAGGTGATAAAATACCTATAGCCTCTAATAGATTGAGTCCTCATAGGACCGCATATATCCGAGTGAATAAGTTGTACAGGTTTACTAGCATGCCATGTCGCTTGCTTTGGGAACGGTTTTCTGGCATGCTTGCCGAAGATGCATCCTTCACATACATTTTGTGATTTAGGGATTTTTGGTAATCATTTTACAGTCTCGTTTGTTCCCATATCATATAGTGTGTCAAAGTTTAGTTGTCCATAACGTCGGTGGCATACTACATACATATCTTGTGTCATCATGCTATGTGCACGTGGTGTTACATCGTGATTCATGTTTAGTGGAAACATCTTGTTTCCAGTCATTTTAACCGTTCCTATACAAACTCCGGCTGGATCTTTAATTGTGCATTCTTGATTGCAGAACTTCACTTCATATCCCTTTTGAACTAATTGTCCAACACTTAATAGATTATGTTTTAATCCTTCTACATAAAATATATTTGGTACTCGCTTTTCTAACCCTTTTCACTCTGATGGTTACATCACCACATCCTAATACTTCGAGCCTCTTATTGTCCCCTGTTCTCACTTCTCTTCTTTCAGATTCATTTAATCTGATAAACAGACTCTTATATCCTGTCATGTGGTTGCTACACCCACTATCTAGGTACCAGCAGTCATTCTTTGTTACCTCTTCCATATTAAATATCATAAACATAGTCTCATCATTTCCCTCTTCTGTTTCATCTTCATGCAAGAGAGCATTTCCAGTTTTTTCATACTAATCTTTACTTTGATAGACTTTATTATGTACACACTCTCACGTTTATACCCAAATTGATCATTATTAGTCAAATTCTTATTAATCTCAACATGCATTGCCTATTTAAACCTACTCTTATCCTACAATCTATTTTCACATTCTCTCACATCCATGAAATTCTTAAAATTATCGTAAACGCTCATTTCTTGATTTTCAAAATTTCACGAAATGCTACTTATCATTTTAGCCGGCCCAATAAATCCATTGCCCACAAAATTTCGCATTTCACGTAATTACTAAAACACACTCATCTCGCATCATTATACAAAGGATCGTTATTTTTCAATCGAGAATCAAACCAACTTTTCATACAAAATATTACGAATATTATTCGATCGTTTACCAAAACTCTTTTAAAAATAAAATCAACAAAGTATTTTATTGAGGACACTTTTCAAGATCACTAAGCTCATATATCAAATTCCTTTTTCTAAGGATCAACGTTTTCAAAATAACCTCATTAACTTCTAGAACCTTTTCAAACGTTACTCGATACGTAAAATGAATTTAAAACATGTGGGCAAGGAAACTTCATAAGAACCATAATTTTTCAACTTATGTAAATTCTTTAAAAAAAACAAGAGTAGCATTTCATTCTTTTACAAAGTACCATTTCACGCAACCAATGGATGTTTTATATCCTCTTCACTTGCACAAACTAGACTCTACATTCCCAATTCGACTTAATCTATTTTGATTCAGTTATGCTCAAGCGACTACACGCACATATCATTTTAGTCAATGTCACACAACAAACTCATGCATACCACTCGCTTTCTTTCTTACTCAAACCTCCATAATCTTCTACGTGCTTTAATTCACTTGCACAAACTAGACTCTACATTCTTTTACAAAGTACCATTTCACGCAACCAATGGATGTTTTATACCCTCTTCACTTGCACAAACTAGACTCTACATTCCCAATTCGACTTAATCTATTTTGATTCAGTTATGCTCAAGCGACTACACGCACATATCATTTTAGTCAATGTCACACAACAATCTCATGCATACCACTCGCTTTCTTTCTTACTCAAACCTCCATAATCTTCTACGTGCTTTAATTCGTAAATTTCGATTAATGTTACAAACAAAATCATTATTTCTTACACTCATATTTATACATTTAATGTCTACACTTATATCCATACTTACACATTCATGTTCATAATTCAAAATTTATACATTTACGTTTACAACTACACTTATACAATTATGGTTACACTAATATTCACAATCATGTTTTACTCATATTTATTTAATTATGTTTACACTTATATTCACGTTCGTATGCATGCTCATGCATCTTATGTTCATACTCATACTTATACTCGCATTCATACCCACACGTATGGTATTCATATTTATACTCGTATTCACGCTCGTAGTCATGTTTATACTCTCACATATACGATTTATGTTATACTCGTACTCGCATTTATACTCACGTTTATACGATTTCTGTTATACTCGTACCTATATTTATACTCTCATTTATACGAATTGTGTTTATACTCACGTCTTTCGTTGTGCTCAAATTGTACTCACATTTGTACTCATTTTTCATAGGCGTCATGTTTATACTTATGATCATACTCTTAACCATGCGTTTGTCGTTATGCTCGCATGCGTCTTTATATTTAAAACTTATACTATGATCATGCCTTTATTCATACACAAAATTTATACATTCGCACCAGTACGTGAGCGAAACCCGAAGGAATTCGCTTACGTTGGTTTTATGCTATTTGGAACTCAAACATACTTATAAACTACATTCTATCACGTACGCAATCTTATTTTCAGAATTTATGTATACCTTAACTCATACGCAACTAAAACAAGCTATGTGGATCATACGACGATTGATATAATCACGGGTGCACACGGGATTATAATGATAGGCGTATGAGAACCATAGAGTGTACTACTGCGTATGGTAAGACACGGAACGTAACATTGCACTGAATAACGAAACGAACGTAACATGGTCGAAACATGGTGGATACGCCGCTGGTACATCCTATATATAAGTGTTTCCACCATATTACTGAACTTTCGTAGAACGTGCCATGAGAAATTTAGTGCTTTGCAAATCTTTGGACCTAATTCAACTTTAAACAAGTCACAAACGCATTACATCTGATTATCCACGACAAGACTTCATTCTTAACATGCTACTTTTATATATCCAATACCTATGCCATTCTTATACTTGCATTCTTTAAGAGTCAATTGTTCACTTCTATACTCATATTATTCTCCATTATTCTTTTTGTTATTACGAACCCCGTTCCCAATCAAGCCTGTTTAAACGTTTGAATCATAACTTATCTCCTTCCCTTTAAAACCATCTTCCTATTCTTTACTCTTGTGTAAACATACTTAGTAGACCGATATCACTCTATTTAAAGTACCCAACCTTCTCGTTCCTCTTAATGAACAATTTTTACAAATGTGTGATTTTATATAATCCTTAAAACTTTCTACGCAAACTACCCCACTTTCATCAAATACAAACCGTTTTGATACAAAGATCTCCTTCGGGAATACAATACGCTTTTTAATCAACTCCAAATTTAGTTATTCAAAAACTTGTTTAACTCGTTTTACGTATACACGTTTCACTCATGCTTCTGCCTCAAAACCATTTTAGCCAAACAAATTCTCCCACAAACCTATTTCGCTGTTCATATTGAACTAAACATGGTTTCTATTTTATTTATAAACTCGTTCGGCCCATAACAGTAGCCGCGACCAGGCCTTGTTTCAGCGCGATTTTTAGCGGATTTTGGGTTGTTTTTGAGTTTTAAACCATGACTTAACATTAAATACTCAACCATAACCTAACCTAACTCTTCCCTATAAAAACCCATCATCCTCCAAGCATTTTACACTTTTCTAATCATCAAAAACACCCTCAAATCCTCTCCAAATTGCAGCTAAATTCCAAGTTCGAGCAGATTGTCGCTTCTTCACTAAAGTGAGCATAACTCACTCATTTCTTGTCCGATTTAATCCATTCTTTTTCCTATGTGTCACACCCCGACCACGTAGAACATACAAAACGTGGCGGAAATGTCGGGGAGTGTTGTAACAGAATTAATCGTTTCAAATCCATAGCAATTAAAGTTTCGTTTTAATAATCAATTATGAGAGTTTACATTGTTTAAACAAGAACAAAGGGTACATAACATAAGTTAACTAGTTATTGTCTCGTTTTAAGTCGCTAAGGCACGAGTCCATCCTAAATGTAGCATGTATCAACAATCATTGCAAAGCAGTACCTGAAACATGTGTAAAAACGAGGTCAGCAAAGAAATGCTGGCGAATACATTGGTTTTGTAGGAGTGTCGAAATCATGGCTAGTTTAGACGTTGCAATACTTTATTTAAAAACCTTGTTTTGAAAAGAGTATAATATTGCAACTTAATTAACCAACTCAAATCAAGCTGTTTATAATTTGTAAAACCTCGTAGCCATGACTCTTAACCCATAAACATTTGTTTTAGTAAATTATTTGAAAAACAATGATAAGTTCTGATGATATGTATAAATAAGAGAATAATGCATGATTAAATGAATAACCATGTAACATGAGTTTGTATAAGATATGTTGTTTGTAAAACAATGTCTTGTGAAAAGTATGTTATTTGTATAAATGTTATATATTTCAAACTGAAATGATTCAAATAACGTTACAGTATGTAATACCATACAAACACTTATATATAGGAAGTACCAGCGGCGTATCCACCATGCTTGTATCATATTACACACGCATCGTTACTTAATCACTTAATCAAACTAAACCAAATCGATAGATAGATAGTACATTAAATATACCTTCGTTGTTCAAAAGAATAGATTTAGATAGTATAGTACAAGTATACTTCGGATTTATAGATAACATATCAAAATATGCTTTGGGTGTGATAAATAACATATTAGACTATGTTTTTGTTTAGTAAATAACATATTAAAATATGCTTTGGATGGTTAACAAAAATATATGTTGGTTTGTACAATACCACACGTGAGAGTATATCAAAATATACTTTAATAGTGTGATTTGAGAATTCAATCAGACCTGGTGCATCAAGATACACCTTTGAGACTATAGAAATACCACAAAGGCAATTCCTATTTGGATGGAGCAACAAATTGGTTTCAGACATTCCATGACAACAGGAATGGGGTGTCAAATCCTATAGCGCTATATCATACTAACAATCGGTCTGGTGAACATAAAATAAGTACAATTCAACAATTTATTTTATGTTCTTTGAGAAATCAATCTTTAAACTATAATTAATCATTCAGTTTGTCATATGATAAGTAATAACATGTATAATCAATTATACTTTTGGAATCATGAAAATAACAGATAGGTACACATGCTTCACCCCAAAACAGTTTAGAAAACAGTAAAAGAGGGGAATAATGTACTCGCCTGAGATTGCTCAGATGTCTAAAGATAATCACCAAGTAATGCTAGAGATCTCGGAATATCAAATGGCACCTAATATAGGTAACTACATTAATAAACCGGACCTAAATCGGAGGATCGGATAGAGTGAGGGTTTGTAAACCAAACGAGTGTAGAGACTCGTGTCATTTGGTTTAACAAAGCCTACATACTAAATGAAACCTAACATAATTGTTTTCGACCCATTATGACCCGTTTAGGTAGCTTATGCTACTTTAACGCGTCGTGCGCGTGAAACGCGTTCGGACCGTCTGACTAGTCCTATGACAAGTGTTATATGCCTAAACATATTACATAATCAGTTATGTGACAAAGGTTTAGGTTACATATGCTTAATTACCAATTATACATGAAAAGGGTATTCTGGTAATTTACCTAAGGCATATAAACTACCTATCATACAACTACTTAAACGATGTGACCATAGGGTATAACCTCGGAAGGTTATTCCCTACCTACTATGGTCACCTAATGTATTTGGTCGGATCCTAATGATCGACCAAACTGGGTCGGGTTCGAAGGTATAGGCGATTTATCAGATCGCCTACCCTACGACCCTAGACAACGTGGTAATCAGTGGGCATAGTCCCAAGGGACTATAACCAACGTGATTACACTCACGTTGCGAAGTTCAAAAGAACTTCGCATTGACCATTACTGGTCAACGCTGAAAGTCAAACAAAGTTTGACTTTCTGACTCGAAAAGCAATAAAATAAGGAAAAGAACGAAAGAATACTTACCCAGGGTCCCCGAATGCTAATCCCGATTCAAGAATCTCAGGTATGAAACAATGGTTTCAACTTAGAGTTTCTAAAATCAGAATTCTTGTAAGTTATGCAATGGGGGGCATGGGGTATATATAGTTTTCGGGTAACCGTTAAGATCGTTTCATGGAAAACGTGCCATGATCCAAGCCGTACATGTGTTGGAAGCTTATGGTGGCTAAATATGTGTTCTTATCCGCTGACTAGACGATAGGAAATGTGTGGACACGAATCGATCAGCTACAACTTGCAAAACAAAACATTGAATCTGGTCAGGTTAGGCAGTAGCGTAGCGCGACGGTGAAGCCCTTAGGGCTCGCGCTACGCTAGCACCCCCCCTGATCAGAAAAGTTTCAGAATTGGCAGAAATGGTCCCTGCACGTGTTTAAGGCCTTTTTCGAAGCGTTTGAACCCCGTTAACCTCATTTCAAGGCTCTAAAATGAAGTTAAAGTATAGGGAACTCAAAACATGCTCAAAAATATGCCGGATGATGGTTCGTTTGGTCGTACGAACGCGATGTTCGCTTAATTACGACGGAATGCGCATAAGCGCGAAAAACGATCCAAATGACGCGACGAATGGATTTTTCTTAAGGAGAACACTAAAATATAATGTAGTCATGCTTACATAAATTTTTGGATGTCCAGATGTATTCAGAACGTAAGTTATGCGCGAAAATGCAAACTTGTGCACTTTTTGACACTTTTAGTCCCTGAATGACCCAAAAGTTTATTTTAGCACACCGAACCCCTCAAAGCCTATTTCTAAGCTATATAAAGGATATTTAAGGTGTGTTTAACTTATGGTCATGTTCCGGAATATTCGTTACAGTTCAAATTGACATACTTTCGCAGTTTGTCAAGTTTAGTCCCTGTAAGCGAATTAACTTGTTTTTGCCATACCAAAGCCTTCAAAACTTATTTCTAAGTTATGTAAAGGTTATTTAAGGTATGTTAAGCCTATTTCACTATTCCGGAGTGTTCGTTGGATTAAACTGGTTATATTTATGCATCAGAGCGCGTATAACCTTCCAGAAAGCGATTTAGAGCTTGAAATCGAACAAGAGTTGATATGTGCAAAAGATACACATATTTATACAAGTCCAAAGTATGAAATATAATATTTCATTGGTTTGGAATTTGTTTGATGGTTGAAATGACACAGGTGTTACAGTCTCCCCTACTTTAGGAAATTTCGTCCCGAAATTTAATTCTAGAGGAAACTTGTGAAGACAGCTGTGACGGTTTTGCCTTCAGACAAATCCATTGAGCCCTTAAGTAAAACTCTGGGCCATGTTAGGATTCTTAGCAAAGATGTCAACCCTCAAAGTGAAGTCCTTGTAGTAACAAAACATGGAGTTTTGAACTACGGACAGAAGAACGTTTCTTATGAAGACTTATCATAGGAAACTGTGTGTGTGATTGAGATCAGAATTGGGTAGTGTGAGAATAAATGACATTGGTCGAAGTCCGAGACTTCTCCCGTATCATTATTCTTGTCACTTTAGGTCTTAACACATGACAAAACTTCTTGTGGTTTCTGTGCACTGAATTCCATAATTATGTAGGCCTCCATAATTACGTAATCTCTTGCACAGTCCGCACAGTCCATTTCATAATGCATAGAGGAAAAATCAATTGAATAAACATGAAGCGACTTGACTAGATCACCAAAGGATCTTTTTAACTAAATCAACGAACGATCTTTTTAACTAGATCAACTCATGATCTTCTTAACTAGACCGTCGTACGATCTCCTTAAATAGACCACTTAAGGGATCTTTGTATTTATATCATCATATGATATTTTTGATCAGATTTTCAAAATCAGTCTGTTTAACCAGACCATTCAAGAGGTCCAGTTTTAGAATAGTACTTTAAAACCCAAGGGACTTAACTACAACGTAGAAGTCCATTAAGGATTTAAGATAGTAACTTTGGATATCCCATTATGAATCTCTCATATGAAATATAAAAGACTCTACGAGGATTTGGATGGATCACATACAACCACAAAACATGTAAGAAAACACATAAGCACATAATTATTTAACTTGATTCTTTAATTTGTTGTCTTTGGGGCATGGATATTTAAAGCACACTAGAAATCCAATCCATGAATTTCATTTGGTACTTTAATCATTTCCAAGGATTCATCTAAAAAGATAGAAGGATTCTCAATAAGAGTTTGGCTTTGTTTCTTAGAAGAAACAAGTGTTTAAGGTTCTTGGGGAGATCACAAGTGATCATAAAATAACTGAACCATACGAATAGTTTGTCTTTGAGTTGACATCATAAGATTGTATCCAACGATCACACAATCGTATCAGTTTTGCAAAAATAAAAACGACGAATTTTTATTTATATAACAACTGACTTGTCTTTAAACATCATAAGATAACAGCCAAGGAAAAATAACAAAACACTAGTTGTTCACTGCCGCATCATTGTTCATGTTTGCCCCATTGATGTTGAACACTCGTCCCTGCGCTGGAGGTGCGTTAACAAGTCTTGGGCAATTGTTCCTGTAGTGGGTAAGGTCACCACAATTATAACATGACCCCGGAGGGAACCGTGCTTGAACAGCAGCAGGGTTTGCAGCAGCTTGATTTGCATAACGACAAACATTGATCAAATGTCCCAACCGCCCACAGTGGGTACATTTGTGACACTGCTCTTGCGCTAGATGATGACGGTTGCACTTGTTGCACAAAGGTGCAGTACCAACATAGTTTTGCCTTTTGCGAGGTTGTGCTGGTTGGTTTGGTGCAACCTGTTTGTCTTGAGCAGTTACAGCGCAGTTCTGAGAGGCTTTGCGCTTCTTCTTCTTGGACACCTCAGCATTTTCTTCCTTTGGTTCCACATGAGCAGTCTTGTCAGATGGTCTTGGGTCGCCCTTCCGAAACAGCTTTTTCTTTCTGATGTGGGATTCAGTCAGAGTGGCAGACAGTTCAATGGCTTGTCTGACAGTAGTAGGGTTACTGCCAGTAACGATATCCTGAACTAGATCAGGAAGACCATCTGTATATTTCTCGATCGCCTTATCCACAGGAGTAACCATAGCAGGACACAACAGACTCAATTCTTCAAAACGGTCAGTATAGGCTCGATGCTCGCCACTGTCTTGCTTCAAATCATCAAACTCCCTCTCCAAAGCTCGCAGTTCATGACGAGGGCAAAACTCCTTCATCATAAGAGCCCTAAGCTCAGCCCAAGTCTGTGCTAATGCAACCTCAGCACCGCGATCTCTCATCACCCCGTTCCACCATGTAAGAGCCCTCTTCTGAAACACACTCGAAGAAAACTCGACCTTACGATTTTCAGGACACAGAACATGACGGAAGGTATTCTCAATGCTCTCGAACCACTGAAGAAGCCCAGTTGCTCCCTCAGAACCACTAAACTTGAGCGGTTTTGCCGAGTTGAAACTCTTGAAATTGCATGGAGCATTGTTGTTGTTGATGGTTTGCATCATTTGAGCATAAAGATTTGGGAAGGCAACAGCCATTTGCTGTGCGATGATTTCCGCCAGTTCGGCATTATCCATCTGATTGTCGCGTCGAGGAGGCATTCTAAAAGAGGAAACATGAAAGGAAACAAGTGAGAGAATTTAGACGAAAAGAATGAGATGAAACAAATCTGATGAAAGCAAGGATAGTGGTCATTTGTTTGTCACTACAAAGCAACGAACGACCCTGGTGACTAATCAAAGTAAATGGATCAAAAATAATGTATCGCGAAGACATGCTTGCCTATAAGTGAACACTCATCCCAAGAATTCCCAGGTAAGCACAACTGGTCTCGCGTCTGATGAGATGTATACGAAGTGCTTGCCTAGACAGAAAACCCAGAATACAGGCATTCACCCTTCCAGTTTGCATATGTTCACATTATTTAAAACCCAAAACCTTGACGAGATTTTTTTGAAAATTCAAAGGGGTTCAAAACCTTACAATAGAGGGTTCAAAACTTAGTAATTAATCATCCTAGAACAGATGATTAGTTTTCAAAGCGGTTTCGAAAAATTATGTTCTCGTTGTGGTCGTCGCCTAAGGATAGGTGACGGTATTGTTTTATGACTAAACGCAAGTAAACTCGCGTTAGGGTCCTAGAAAGGTTATAGACTAGGTCAAAGCATTTCTAATAACCTAATTCCCTATAACCATTGGCTCTGATACCATCTTTTCTGTCACACCCCGACCACGTAGAACATACAAAACGTGGCGGAAATGTCGGGGAGTGTTGTAACAGAATTAATCGTTTCAAATCCATAGCAATTAAAGTTTCGTTTTAATAATCAATTATGAGAGTTTACATTGTTTAAACAAGAACAAAGGGTACATAACATAAGTTAACTAGTTATTGTCTCGTTTTAAGTCGCTAAGGCACGAGTCCATCCTAAATGTAGCATGTATCAACAATCATTGCAAAGCAGTACCTGAAACATGTGTAAAAACGAGGTCAGCAAAGAAATGCTGGCGAATACATTGGTTTTGTAGGAGTGTCGAAATCATGGCTAGTTTAGACGTTGCAATACTTTATTTAAAAACCTTGTTTTGAAAAGAGTATAATATTGCAACTTAATTAACCAACTCAAATCAAGCTGTTTATAATTTGTAAAACCTCGTAGCCATGACTCTTAACCCATAAACATTTGTTTTAGTAAATTATTTGAAAAACAATGATAAGTTCTGATGATATGTATAAATAAGAGAATAATGCATGATTAAATGAATAACCATGTAACATGAGTTTGTATAAGATATGTTGTTTGTAAAACAATGTCTTGTGAAAAGTATGTTATTTGTATAAATGTTATATATTTCAAACTGAAATGATTCAAATAACGTTACAGTATGTAATACCATACAAACACTTATATATAGGAAGTACCAGCGGCGTATCCACCATGCTTGTATCATATTACACACGCATCGTTACTTAATCACTTAATCAAACTAAACCAAATCGATAGATAGATAGTACATTAAATATACCTTCGTTGTTCAAAAGAATAGATTTAGATAGTATAGTACAAGTATACTTCGGATTTATAGATAACATATCAAAATATGCTTTGGGTGTGATAAATAACATATTAGACTATGTTTTTGTTTAGTAAATAACATATTAAAATATGCTTTGGATGGTTAACAAAAATATATGTTGGTTTGTACAATACCACACGTGAGAGTATATCAAAATATACTTTAATAGTGTGATTTGAGAATTCAATCAGACCTGGTGCATCAAGATACACCTTTGAGACTATAGAAATACCACAAAGGCAATTCCTATTTGGATGGAGCAACAAATTGGTTTCAGACATTCCATGACAACAGGAATGGGGTGTCAAATCCTATAGCGCTATATCATACTAACAATCGGTCTGGTGAACATAAAATAAGTACAATTCAACAATTTATTTTATGTTCTTTGAGAAATCAATGTTTAAACTATAATTAATCATTCAGTTTGTCATATGATAAGTAATAACATGTATAATCAATTATACTTTTGGAATCATGAAAATAACAGATAGGTACACATGCTTCACCCCAAAACAGTTTAGAAAACAGTAAAAGAGGGGAATAATGTACTCGCCTGAGATTGCTCAGATGTCTAAAGATAATCACCAAGTAATGCTAGAGATCTTGGAATATCAAATGGCACCTAATATAGGTAACTACATTAATAAACCGGACCTAAATCGGAGGATCGGATAGAGTGAGGGTTTGTAAACCAAACGAGTGTAGAGACTCGTGTCATTTGGTTTAACAAAGCCTACATACTAAATGAAACCTAACATAATTGTTTTCGACCCATTACGACCCGTTTAGGTAGCTTATGCTACTTTAACGCGTCGTGCGCGTGAAACGCGTTCGGACCGTCTGACTAGTCCTATGACAAGTGTTATATGCCTAAACATATTACATAATCAGTTATGTGACAAAGGTTTAGGTTACATATGCTTAATTACCAATTATACATGAAAAGGGTATTCTGGTAATTTACCTAAGGCATATAAACTACCTATCATACAACTACTTAAACGATGTGACCATAGGGTATAACCTCGGAAGGTTATTCCCTACCTACTATGGTCACCTAATGTATTTGGTCGGATCCTAATGATCGACCAAACTGGGTCGGGTTCGAAGGTATAGGCGATTTATCAGATCGCCTACCCTACGACCCTAGACAACGTGGTAATCAGTGGGCATAGTCCCAAGGGACTATAACCAACGTGATTACACTCACGTTGCGAAGTTCAAAAGAACTTCGCATTGACCATTACTGGTCAACGCTGAAAGTCAAACAAAGTTTGACTTTCTGACTCGAAAAGCAATAAAATAAGGAAAAGAACGAAAGAATACTTACCCAGGGTCCCCGAATGCTAATCCCGATTCAAGAATCTCAGGTATGAAACAATGGTTTCAACTTAGAGTTTCTAAAATCAGAATTCTTGTAAGTTATGCAATGGGGGGCATGGGGTATATATAGTTTTCGGGTAACCGTTAAGATCGTTTCATGGAAAACGTGCCATGATCCAAGCCGTACATGTGTTGGAAGCTTATGGTGGCTAAATATGTGTTCTTATCCGCTGACTAGACGATAGGAAATGTGTGGACACGAATCGATCAGCTACAACTTGCAAAACAAAACATTGAATCTGGTCAGGTTAGGCAGTAGCGTAGCGCGACGGTGAAGCCCTTAGGGCTCGCGCTACGCTAGCACCCCCCCTGATCAGAAAAGTTTCAGAATTGGCAGAAATGGTCCCTGCACGTGTTTAAGGCCTTTTTCGAAGCGTTTGAACCCCGTTAACCTCATTTCAAGGCTCTAAAATGAAGTTAAAGTATAGGGAACTCAAAACATGCTCAAAAATATGCCGGATGATGGTTCGTTTGGTCGTACGAACGCGATGTTCGCTTAATTACGACGGAATGCGCATAAGCGCGAAAAACGATCCAAATGACGCGACGAATGGATTTTTCTTAAGGAGAACACTAAAATATAATGTAGTCATGCTTACATAAATTTTTGGATGTCCAGATGTATTCAGAACGTAAGTTATGCGCGAAAATGCAAACTTGTGCACTTTTTGACACTTTTAGTCCCTGAATGACCCAAAAGTTTATTTTAGCACACCGAACCCCTCAAAGCCTATTTCTAAGCTATATAAAGGATATTTAAGGTGTGTTTAACTTATGGTCATGTTCCGGAATGTTCGTTACAGTTCAAATTGACATACTTTCGCAGTTTGTCAAGTTTAGTCCCTGTAAGCGAATTAACTTGTTTTTGCCATACCAAAGCCTTCAAAACTTATTTCTAAGTTATGTAAAGGTTATTTAAGGTATGTTAAGCCTATTTCACTATTCCGGAGTGTTCGTTGGATTAAACTGGTTATATTTATGCATCAGAGCGTGTATAACCTTCCAGAAAGCGATTTAGAGCTTGAAATCGAACAAGAGTTGATATGTGCAAAAGATACACATATTTATACAAGTCCAAAGTATGAAATATAATATTTCATTGGTTTGCCATTTGTTTGATGGTTGAAATGACACAGGTGTTACACTATGTGCTTGGTTTGACCTTAGCTTCGATTCTATGGGTTTTTCACAGTAAATAAGTCCCTGGAACTCCGGCAAAAAGGCTCCAAAGTCCACTGATTGTTTTTGTTTTCATGTAATCTTTGTTAAACTTAACAAAACTTGAGTTCTCTCATCTCAAACCTATGTCCTAATGCTCATAATCAAATGAATGATTAGTTGGGCTTAAAAATAAGGCTGAGAAATGTTAAATCAGAGGTTAAAACCTCACAAACTTTCTGTTTTAGTTAGGGTTTTACCCACAAGAAGTGTTCAAGCTTGAAACTTGATGAAGGTGTGATTGTTTGACTAGCTTGGGCTATCTTTTATAAAAATCCACACACTTCTTGATGTTTTCTCATAGATTAGTTGTTGTATTTCATTATTCTTGTAAGTTCATGACCCTCCTTGTTGTTTATAACAACAAGTGTAGTGGTGAACAATAGAGGTGCCTAAATGGAAGCTTTGTTCTTCCTACCTCTTGTACGAATTCTATGATACTTAAAGGTGCCTAAATGAAGACTTTGATCTTCTACCTCATGCATGACTTATATGATATACTATAATCTATATAATACTTATGTAACATTCGAACAAATCGAACTCTTGGTGATGAACTAATGGACATTCGTCAAGCTAGTAGATTGTATCATCTTAGGCCTTGACAACTTGTCACGATTCTAATGGAACCTTGTTCCATGAAAACATTTAAACTCTTTTAGAGTTTCATAGTGTCAAGAACAAATGTCATAGGTGTTAGATGATTATTTTCATATGTTTATTTTCATGTTATTTAAACTCCAAATCCCTAGAACCATATGTAAACACCTCTTAAACTCCAAATCGAACACATTCAACTTTCTAGTCTCAACAACTTCGTCACTTTGGATAATCGGAAAGCATAGGCAATTTTGTGAGTATACTCGATCCCTTTTCCCTTTTACCATTTTGGGATGCAACATGTATATTATACAAAATGACACTCAAACTATTTTTAACATACTCTATCCATGCTTAACATGAAACTATGTGTGGTACTTGTTATTCTCGTATGCTATGTAAACTACTTGGTCGATATATGCTCATTAACTTTGCTAGCCTCCCTTAACAATTATAGCGCTATAGGATTAACGCACCACCCGTTAGACTTGGGGTATTGTTAAGTTAAACATGTTACCTCCCGCTACTCTATTGGGATTAGGCTATTTTAACGCGTTGTATACTCGGGTTTGAACATATTGTACGCCATATTTGCATACTAGTACTCACATATTATGAATCATGTTGGATATGAGCACTTTTTATTCTATTTATGCTATGTAACAAAACATGTATACTCGCCTTTGCTTTTGCATTGAACTCTATTTTAATACATGTTGCAGGTTAATTGATGAAATGATGTTACAAGATGAAACAAGATTTAGGGTGGACTAGATACACACCTAGATTAATCTATCTTTTGTTGTTATGTTACAATTTGAAACAATGTTGTTATTTTTATTTGAATCTTGTATGAAAATTAGTCTTGAAAGGAAATTTGAATTAAATTAATATTGTCACATAGTGTTATGAAGTCTCTTGCAATCTACGCACTTCGTCTCATCCCGATGTTTCCGCCATCGGTTGGGGTGTGACATGCATATTCTGATCTAGATTGTCTTGATCGATAATACTTATTGCTTTGCACTAGGAAGGCTTGCTCCATCGGTGAATCATCATATTGTTTCAGTCTTAGTTCATGTGATTGAAGGATACCGAGTAATTCTTTTGTAGAGATTGTATTTAAATCCTTGGATTCTTCTATGGCTACTACTACCAATTCGTATTTGCGTGTCAGACTTCGGAGGATTTTTTCAATGATTCGTTGTTCTGCTATGCTTTCTTCGTTTAACCGTAATTGATTTACTATTATCGTTGTTCGATTAATGTAATCTTCTATTGATTCACTCTCTATCATTCTTAAGGCATCAAATTCACATCGTAGTGTTTGAAGTTTTACCGTTTTTACTCTGTGTTTGCCTCTGTATGCTTTGTGCAGAACATCCCATGCTTCTTTAGAAGTTTTACACGTAGCAATTCGTTCGAAAACAGTTTCGTTGACAGCCTGAAAAATGATGTGTAGTGCCTTCTTATCCCTTTTGATTTTTTCTTTATGAACGTTTTGATCATTTTCGGATGCGCCGACTGCGAGTTGTATCCTTCTTCCACTATCGTCCGTAAGTCTTGTGATTCCAACAACACCTTCATTTGTATGTGCCAGTGATAATAATTTTGCTCCAGTAATTTTGGAATCTGGATTTGAATTCCTCCGTCCGTCGTCATGTATTAGCGTTGTCTGGGGTATAGGGTTGTAAAAATTCGATGGTTTTCGAATGGATGTAAAGATTTGTGATCGTGGATCGTTGTAGCTCTGATACCAATTTATTGAAATTGAAATCGTTTGTAGTGTGTGGAGTATGAAGATGAAAGAGAATTGTTCTTGAATAGAATTGGTAAATCTAAATGTTGTTACAGAGATCATATATATATGACGGTTTTGATAATGATAACCGTCGCTACATATGTTAACGAAATAATAACAATAATGTCACATAAACTATAATTAAGCTATGGATTATATCTAAACTATATTAGATTTAGCTTATAATTCTTCTTCTAATAGGCAACCCTTCAAACTGCTTCTGGCCAAGACAGCTGAAAATATAATGGCGGCTCTCAACCACCTTATGGGTGTATCTGTTAGAATATAAACTTAGCATATTTATATTTATTATTACTATTATTATGTTAATATAGTTAGTGGCGGTTATCACACCAACCGACCGAGTATATATCTGTAATCTCTGTCAACATTTCAAGTTACCAAGATATTTTCACAATATCCAATTTCAGTTTATTTCCGTTCTGTTTTGTGTATATGTTTATTATCGTGTTCATGACAGAGGATAATATGGAATTGACATCCAGTCCTTATAGATCCATTTCGGATGATAATGATTATCAGACATGTGATAATCTTCCGCTGCTAAGAAGTGGTATCAGAGCCACGGTGGGAAATCGAAGAAAATCGATCGATATTACATGATTCCGGGCACAACCGGATGAAGAACAAAACAGAGGATACGGAGACGGAGACGAATTCAACCCCGATCGCACAACTCCGCGATCACGAATGTTTGCAAGAATGAAGCGGGAAACGATGTAATGCAAACGTTGTTCCGATGAAGTAAATGAAAGACGAAGATCGGAAAGGGAAAGGGTTGAAGACGGCTATGGTATGGGCCGTAGTATTCACGCAGACGGGGTATCATTCAAGAGTACCATACGGGGAAAAGATGAAATACCAAGTATGAAATTCGCAAAACGTGCGGATGACGAAGAAGACGTTCGTT
The DNA here is from genome assembly GCA_030545235.1 of Helianthus tuberosus. Lineage (NCBI taxonomy): Eukaryota > Viridiplantae > Streptophyta > Magnoliopsida > Asterales > Asteraceae > Helianthus > Helianthus tuberosus. Next base: position 7,418,211 of record CM060402.1, read on the forward strand.
CGAAGGAAGATGAATCAAGAATTAGTGAACAAGAAACTGAAGAAAACAATCATGAATTGCAAGTCTCTGTTTTAGAGAAGGTATTCATGCATCAACAGAAAAGAATGATGCAGAAACGGCGGGAACAAAAAAGGAAGAAAGGATATCCAGATTTAGCGACGGCAGTTAGCGACAAAAGAAGAAGGATAGCGACAGGAAACAGATCAGCGACAGGAAACAGATCAGCGACAGAACGACGACAGTAAACAGATCTATGGACGAATCATGACAAGTTTATGGACGAATCAGCGACAGAACGACGACAGGAAACAGATCTATGGACGAGCCATTACCGATGCTAAGTTTAGGGGATGGTGTTAGAATATAAACTTAGCATATTTATATTTATTATTACTATTATTATGTTAATATAGTTAGTGGCGGTTATCACACCAACCGACCGAGTATATATATGTAATCTCTGTCAACATTTCAAGTTACCAAGATATTTTCACAATATCCAATTTCAGTTTATTTCCGTTCTGTTTTGTGTATATGTTTATTATCGTGTTCATGACAGAGGATAATATGGAATCCACATCCAGTCCTTATAGATCCATTTCGGATGATAATGATTATCAGACATGTGATAATCTTCCGCTGCTAAGAGTATCGACTATGAACACACAATCGAAATTATATATGAATATTATACTAATTCAGGTGAATTTAACGTCAAACCCATAAAAAAAATAATTGGGTTGGTCTCAGGTCAATTTAGCGGATGAATTTTCTAAGAAATATTATACAGAGATGTTGACGTCTCGGTTGGGTTGAAATTCTTAGCTGCACTATTAGTTACGGTTTTAAAAAATAAAAAAAAATAAAAAAATAAAATAAAACAAACAAACTGACATTTGGTAAGCTTAATTCCGGAAGTGAAAGGGGGAAATTGAGATTGAAGCTTAATTTGAGTGAATAGTCATCATTTGGTATATAGCTAAATTCCAACCAAACTCCCATTTTTGATCTTCAAATGGGTTTTAAACAAGACTTGAAATTTAGAGTTACATGAAATACATTTTATAATTCGAGGTTTCATACACAAAATAAAAGAAGGGAAACGGAACAGAAATTTCAGACAAAGATCGTCACTAATTGCTTCTTCAGAGACTTTATGATGATCATGGACAATCTCTGTAGTTGTTGAATACTTTGCCTGCATCAACTTTCAGAGAGGTGCAGATGAAATAATTAGACCAGTTGCAAAATGTAAAATATATACACATACTTTGAGATGTGGAGAAATTACCTTAAGGAATAGATTGCCTCAAATAAAGACGCCACTGATCAATATATGCCATCTGGATCTGGTCATCATCCATGCTTGGTATTTCACGTGTCTCTAGTCTTTCTATTATCTTTGTAGTCTTACCAAGAAGATTCGCTGCTACCTTTACACTTGCCTCTCTTTTCTCTATCACACGTTCTTGGCATCTAAGTCTTATGACTCGCGGTATGTTGGTGAAGCAAGCACAGAATATGTCCGCAATCATCCTGTTTAAATGGGCAAACAACTGCTTTTTGGTAATTGGTTCTGTGTTGCTTTGGTATCTAAGCAAGATTGTTTCTGTGATTCGGTACATTGAATTGGCAGCAATCAATGCTTTAGAAGGGTTCCCCACCGATTCTCCATTGGTACTCTGTCTGATTTTTGTCACAATTTCCTTCGATTTAGCAGAAAACCATTCAATAATCTCTGTTGCTGTTTTCCCTTCAAAAACATTTTCAGCTAGAGGATTGTCCAACCATCTGCATTTGGTTTCAATCTCATGCCATAAGATCCAAGTGGCCTTTTGAATACTTACATATTCACTTGCACTATTGAGGCTTTCTTCCACGAGACGGGTGAATGAAAGACCTTCATCAACACTTGTTAACAAGCTCTCAACTATGTCCTTACGAATAGTTGGGAGAGCAACAGCAATACAGGTTAAGGTTACTATCGGTAAGCTCCAACTGTTGACAAATTCAACAGAATGCAGAGGTTGAACATGATCAGCATCAAAGATCTCCACTCCTTGGAATCCAGTAGATTTCTTCAGAAGCTCTAAAAGATTGTTATGTTGTTCCTTCTCAGCCTTTGATATGAAAGAATTCATAGATTTTGAAATACCCTTCAGTGTTTGCTCAGCAAGCTCTCTCTCATTATCAATTTGTAAGACATAATCTTTGAGGCCTGTATCTATATCATCAGTTCTTGAGGTGATGAGTGGAGCAAAACAGCGGACCACAAACACCGGGACTATTGTCACTATGAGCCATATCACTTTGCACATTATGACAATCACCTTTTGAAATCCGATACAAAGTCTTAGAAAGATAGTTTTTGAATTATAGATGAGACTTCTTGATCTTCGACTTGATAGAAAACGTATTGGGCTCTCTCTCCACTCATGCAACTTTTGGGTCCAGTATTTCTCGACTTTCAAAACCATGAAATAATTCTTGAAGCTGAAAACTAAAAAACATCTAGATATAGGAGCAATGATTCCCACTGTGCATCCAATGGACTGTGTTATAAGAACGGCACTTGTTGACCACTTGTATGGTGAACCACCATAACCAAGTTCATTACTCATACCTATTTCTTCGTAAAAGAAACTGTCATGATTAATAATCACAAATTTTAGCACCATAACCACGTTCATGACCAAAACCATTACACAAATAACACCTGAAGCAGTAGATAATGGATTACTAGCCATCGCAAACTGAGGGCTACCAGTTTCTGCCATCACCCAATACCTTCTCACATGTTGTCTTAGTTGATCAACTCTAGACATTTGGATATTTTGTGGACCTTGATCAACTAATGATATGTTTATAGCTTGATACTTGGATTCTAAAATTTCCTTATAGGTTGGAATTGTTAAAGATGAAAAAATTATTATTATTAGCAACAAGAGGATCATAGGCATATAGATCCATGCAGCAAGAGTGAAAACAATGGGAAAATTCATATAGCCGCCAAGGAGAATATAATTATCAATAACACCGGTATATATCTGAATGCATACATTCACAAGCACAGTGATAACGAGAATACACAGACCTATTAGGTTTGCTAGCAGTGTCTTGTTGTCCATGGATGCCAAAGAAGGCATTAAGTTGGCCATCATTGTGCACAAGAAACCCAAACTTCCTACCTTGGCTGCTTGGTCCACATAACTTGGCATTGCAGTAGTTAGATCAACAGGCAGTTTCAAGGCGATGGTTATCACCGTGATGGATGCAGCATTCAGAGAGAAATATTTGGATGGAAACCAAAACTTTTTATTTCGGAAACCATTCAACAAATCAGCAGCCATGGCAAGGGTGCAGAAAAATGAAGCTGCTGCAATATAGATCCCAACCCAAAACATAGGTTTGCTAAACCTTTCACTTGTTTCCTCATTTGTGATACAACTATCAATAATAGATGAATCCATGTTGGGAATTTTTTAGTCAAGACTGAGTTTAGTTGATGCTAAGTATAACTATAAGTGCATAACAAGACTGAGTTTAGTTGATGCCAAGAGATTTCGGTGTTGTTGCACTGAAACTTCCTTACAGTATTATTTTATAACGAGGAGGACGGTCCTCCGAGGACCTGATCACTGACCAACAGTAGAAGACAAGTAAAAAAGTAGAACACAAAGTTGTCTAAATCTATGTGGTAATTTAAATCTCATAACGCAAATTAACACCCATAACTATTAGCGAATCTAAGAATTATTTTATTGGGAAAATAATATTTTGGTGTTTATTTGTTTTTCGAGTAATCCATCACTTGTGGTCTAGTAGTTGGAAGGATTTAGGTTCAATCTCCACTAGTGTTATATTTGGTGGATAAAGGCATTGAAGGGTAGTTCTTCCAGACCTTAGATCAAGAGTTCGAGCCAGAGTCACCCCGGGTTTTAGTCCACCGTGCGTTACGCCAGAGAGATTCTCTCTTGTGCCGGCGCAAGCCCCTGCCACTGTCAGCTGGCGGTATGGTTTTCCGAGGAACGCCGTTAGCCGAACTCTGACGCCAGCGTGGCCCCTGTTTAGACAAGCCAGAGTGGGGTTTGGGTCCTCTGTTTGGAAGGATGTGAGATCTCTCTCAGCTGTTAAAGATTCTCACCATTCAAAAAAACATATGTTTGTCGAGTTAGATTTTAAAAAATTCTTTTGAGGATTTGGGTGCAAATATCAGATTACGATTTGATTTGTTTCCTGTGATCTTTTTTAATGTGAGATAAGTTTCAATTTTAGCATATAAGTCCTTGAATTATACTTTAACCCCTCTTAATTCCACCTAGGTGTCGCATCTATTTTGTTTCCTATTTCATTCTACCTTACTCGAAGGAAATGTTTTAATCCCGCTAACTCCACATAATCCTATATTTGGCAGTTTTTGGTTTAAAATAAGGAAAAATATAATTCATTCTCTTAACATTTAGTTAACATGTTAACAAATAATGTAACGCCCTGCGTTTTCATACTTTCCATATTTAGAAACCATTGCTTGAAATTATATTTTTTTGGAAACCTTGTATTCCTTGTAATATTATTTCGTTGTATCGTTGTAAAATCCAAGACTTTGATGGTAATGAAACGAATCTTTTATACATGTTTATACATTGATACGTGCATTCGTTTGATACATGGTTCGTAATTCGTATAAACGTAAGCTTAACACGTAAACAATGATCATGTATTCGTAATCCTTAAATTTTCATACATTTAAACACTTAGTTATTCGATTATAAGATTAAGTTTGTATGTTTTTTTCACTTGATAATACCAAACTATAAACCATACATACTGGTTACATTTCATGTGTTATACACACCTATGTTATCACACTTTTGCTAAATTAAAACATGTCATTTATACATTTTGAACCTTGTTACAAGTTACATACATACTAGACACCATGTAACACTTTAATAAACATCAAATATATACATTCTAATGTCAAAAAAATAAAATAAAATAAAATAAAAATTATAGGGCTGTTAACAGCCTTGCATCAGCCCACTTAATTTTCTTGTTTTGAGTTATTTAACCCACTAAGCACTTCAAAGCCCAACCCAATGAAACCCTAATCCATCCCCTATATAACCCAAGCCTCCTCCAAGCATTTTTCACTTTCTAAACACTCTCCATTCACTCTCAAACACTCCAAACCGTAGCTGATTGCAGAAGTTCGAGCAGATTTATACCACTTCACTAAAGTGAGTATAACTCACTCAATTCTTATCTGATTCACTCGATTCTTTTTCCTACTACTTTGTATTGACCTTAGCTACGTTTCCATGGGTTTTCCTTGGAAAACCAGAGCCTGGAACGTTGCCTAAAGGGCTCCAAAGTGGCCTGATTTTTCTGTTCTTGTTTCAAACTTTGATAAACTTGTTTAAACTTGAGGAAACTCATCTCAAACCTATGTCCTTATGCTTATAACCACTTCTATGGTTAGTTAGGCTTAAAAACAAGGTTGATACATTCAAAATCAGAGGTATAAACCTCACAAACTTTCTGTTTTGTTCAAGGGTTTTAACCCAAAAGTGATGTTCAAGTTCAAGACTTGATGTATGTGTGATTAAGGATTAACTTGGGTTGTCCTACATAAAAATCCACACATTACTTGACGATTTCTTATAGATTAGTGTTTAATATTCTTGTATTACCTATAGTTCATGACCCCCCATGTATGTTTTTACATCAAGTGTAGTGGTGAACACTTAGAGATACCTAAATGGAAGACTTATCTTCCTACCTCCTATATGACTTCTATGACACAAAGTGGTGCCTAAATGGAGATTTTAATCTCCTACCTCCTACTTTTTATCAATAGGATATTGCAATCTTTATATTATCTATATACTCTACATATATATCTAAGTAACTAAACTTTATATTATCTATTTTATCATCTATGACCATACACTTGTTATGGCTCTAATGGACCTTTGATCCATGAAACCCTACAAACTCTTTTGAGTTTTAATAGTGTCAAGGACATGTGCTATGTGTACAAGATGATTACTTTTTATATACTTACTTTTCTTATATTTTAAACTTCACATCCTTAGACCAAATGTATCTGTCTCTTAAAATCCCAAATCGAACATACTCAACCTCCTAACCTCAACAACCTCGTCAACAAATGGATAATCGGAAAACATATGCAATTTGTGAGTGTACTTGAACCCCTCTTTACGTTGATCACTTTTTGGGGTGTAACATGTGTTCTTATGAAACTTACACTTTAATCATAATACACAAACATTCCTATTACATGCATGCTTATTTGATTACTTGATACTTTAAACTTGGGTTTATGACATCTTGTGTTAGACTTATCATTAACTTCGTACGAGCCTATCCGTGACATATATAGCGCTATAGGATTAACGCACCGCCCGTAGACTTCTGGTTATGTCATGAGCATATTGCGTTTCATCATTGGTTTGATATGTTAGACACATGCCGAATTTAATGTTTATCTTGTATCAAGGGCTTGCCACATGGAATTGTTTGAAAACTTATCTTTTTATGCTACGTACGAAACTTGTATACTCGCCTTTGCTTTTGCATTGAACTTTATTTTAAAACATGTTACAGGTTGAGGATGACGACGCGTTGAACTTGAAGTAGTGTTGATACTTAGATACACACCTAGACGTCTTAAGTTAATATACTTGTTGTTGTATTCTTGTATTGAACATATTGTATATCAAGTTGTTGTATTTGATCATAATCTTTGTAATTGACTTCTAAAAATGAAATGAAATCCATTATTTAAATATTGTCACAAATAGCATTATGAAGTCTCTTGCAATCTCGTTTTCGTCTCACTCCGATGTTTCCGCCATCGGTTGGGGTGTGACAGATTAGTATCAGAGCCATAACTATAGGGAATTAGGAAAAATTGCCATGATTTTTACCTGGTCTATAGTTCTAGAGCTTTATTCTTATGTTTTGCTTGAACCACTCGCATGATACTTTTTTTTGCTCCTTATTTATTTTCTTTTAACCTTTTTGTCACTTTTGTATTAATACTTGCTTTATTATTTATTAATACTTGTTGTATTGTCCCATTCTTTATGTGCTATTCTTGAAATGTCCTTTACGTGTTATTTTCTTGAGATGCTTTATGTGCTTATGCTTATTATTATTTTGAACATACGTCTTTGCTCGTTTATACTAAAAATCCAAACCACTCGTAATACCCAAACGAGACAACTTCACCAAAATAGGCGTGAAACCCACAATTTGGTGAACGACTCTCAATCCACCTATTCTTTTTACACGAAATTCGCCATCAAGTTAGGAGTGAAATCCTCACCTTGATGGAGAATTTCCGCTTTCAAATTCTACTGGACCCTCGTCAAAGTGTTGAAATTAAATTTTGACCCGACGAGTACCAACCACACTTAGGGTACGAAACCGTCAAGTTAGGGGTGAGAGCCGCACCTTGTCGACTAGTTCCACTCCTTGAATTTTCATAAATCCCGCCAAGTCTCGAAAATTCAATTGATTTGAGACATGTAGTAACCGGAAGGGTAAATACCGTTAAGCGACTTGTCGGCGAGAGTATTCCACCTATTAGGCCAAAGCATGCTCCTCAAATTCGAAAGACTTTTCGACCACTTTGGTTAGTCAAAGTTCCGTTTTGGAACCATCCAAATTTTAATCAAACATGTGTTTCTATTATTTCACTTATATGATGCATTCTTTCAAATTCAAATTTACTTTCAACATTTACTTCTCACACACAACATACTAAATCTTTTTCTACACTTACACATATGCATGATTTCAAAACGTCACTCAATTTTATTACATTCTTTGTAACACCAAAATGGAGACATATCATCGAGATATGAGTGATTTCCTTACCTTGACGATTAGCTCCACTCCTTCTTTTCTTAAAACGACCTCACCGATGAGTTAGGGGTGATTCCCTTATCTAGGTGATCGTTACCAAAACTTTACCTAGAAATATCCTATTATGCAAATCCGATCAGGTCTTATACCTAAATCATTTATCATTTATCAAAATACCTACTTATATCAATTTCAAAATACATCGTTTTATCAAATGTACTTCTCATCCTACAATCTATTTTTCACCTAACTCATACATACAAAATTCTTAATCATGCCTTAAAACGTTTTATCACCTGAATTTCAAAACCTAGCGAAATGCTACCTATCAACTTAATCGGTCCAATGGATCTCTTGCCCATGAACTTCATTTTTAACCTATCCACTAAAACACACTCACATTATATCATCATACTAGAGACTTCCATTCTTAATCGAAATCAAACCAACGTTTCTCAACTACTTAAAAGATCTTATAGATATTATAAGATCGTTTTACCAAAGACTTTTTTCAACATCAACGAATCAATTGTCAAAACCCTTTACAATGAACACTAAGTCCTTTTGCTAAATCCCTTTTTCTAAGGACCAACGGTTTCATAAGAACCTACAAAATTCAAAATTTCTTGTTTTGATGCAAACGAAACAAACCTGTTACTTTCAAAAACCTTTTCTACACCGCTTAATTCGACACCAATTTTCAAAACACGTGGGCAAGAAGACTTCATGGGGACCGACCATCTTCGGATTTCGTAAACTCTTTTAAAAGAAAAGTAGCATTTCCATTCATTACAAAATACATTATGCTTAACCAATGAGTACTTTATACCCTCTTACATATACAAACTATATTCTACACTTCAAATCAAGCTCAACCTAATTTGATTCGATAAACTCAATGCTTCATTTAAACAACTATACATGCATATCATCATACACATTTTAGTCGATATCTCGCGATAACATCATTTATATCGTTCGTATTTACATACTCAACCTTTTGAACGCTTTTATACACTTAAATCCGTGATGTCCCAACATACACTATATACGTAATTTTTATTATTCGTACCTACATTTATATTCATATGTTTTATGCTTATGCTTATACTTATACACATACTACTTATACGTTTTATGTTTATGCTCATACTTACATGCATATTCATACTTAAACTTATGCTCATACTTTCATTCATACTCATGATTCATACATTCGTACCCATGTGCGAGCGTTATCCGAGGGATTCGCTTACGTGGGTCCCATACATACTTAAGCATTGACTTGCTTACATACTACACTCTTACACGTACACATTCTTAATTTTTAATTATGTATACCCTGATTCATACACAACTAGTACAAGCTATTCGGATCATGCGACAATCAATATAATCGCGGGTGCACATGGGATTATAGTGATAGGCGTATGAGAACCATAGAGTGTACTACTGTGTATGGTAAGACACATAACGTAACGTGACACCGAATACGAAATGGACGTAACGTGGTCAAAACATGGTGGATACGCCGCTGGTACTTCTTATATATAAGTGTTTTCACCATATTACCAAACTTTCGTAAAACGTGCCATGAGAAATTCAGTGTTTTGCAGACCTTTGGACCTAATACAAACTTTAAACAACTCACAAACGCATTATATCTGATTATCCACGACGACACTTCATCTTTAACACGCTACTTTCGTCTATCCAATACTTATATCATTCATATACTTGCATTCATTAAGAGTCAATCGTTCGCTCCCATACTCCTATTATTCTCCATTACCTTTCCTTTCATACGAATCTCGTTCACAATCAAGCTTGTTTAAACATTCGAATCCTAACTTATCTCACTACCTTTAAAACCGTCTTCCTATTCTTTATTCTTGTGTAAACGTACTTAGTAGACCGTTAATGCTTTATTTAAAGTACCAAACCTTCTCGTTCCCCTCAATGAACAATTTTCTACAAATATGTGATTTAGTCCTATTCTTAAAACTTTCCATACGAACTACCACACTTTTCATGAAAATACAAACCGTTTGGTATAAAATTTTTCTTCCTAACACGACACATTTTAACACATCTCCAATTTAAGTTATTCAAACTTGTTTAAACTCGCTTTACCTATATATGCACCTACACATTTTCAACTATGTTTGGTACCTCAAATTATTTTAGACAACGAACTCCCTTGCAAATTTACCTTGTCGTTCTCCAAAGTTTCATACTTTTCAAACCGTTTCAAAATTTCTAGGTCTCAATTTTTGCCAAAACTTTTTCAAGTCTTCCTCTTGAATAAATTTCGGGACAAAATTTCCTAAAGGAGGGGAGACTGTAACACCCTGCGTTTTCATACTTTCCATATTTAGAAACCATTGCTTGAAATTCTATTTTTTTGGAAATCTTGTATTCCTTGTAATTGTATTTCGTTGTATCGTTGTAAAATCCGAGACTTTGATCATAATGAAACGAATCTTTTATACATCGCTTATACAGGTTTATACATTGATACGTGCACTCGTTTGATACATGGTTCGTAATTCGTATAAACGCAAGCTTAACTCGTAAACAATGATCGTGTATACGTAATCCTTAAATCGAATATATACCTTCTGATGTTAAAAAAATAAAATAAAATAAAAATTATAGGGCTGTTAATAGCCTTGCATCAGGCCACTTAATTTCCTTGTTTTGAGTTATTTAGCCCACTAAACACTTCCAAAGCCCAACCCAATGAAACCTTAATCCATCCCCTATATAACCCAAGCCTCCTCCAAGCATTTTTCACTTTCTAAACACTCTCCATTCACTCTCAAACACTCCAAGCCGTAGCTGATTGCAGAAGTTCGAGCAGATTTATACCACTTCACTAAAGTGAGCATAACTCACTCAATTCTTATCCGATTCACTCGATTCTTTTTCCTACTATTTTGTATTGACCTTAGATACGTTTCCATGGGTTTTTCTTGGAAAACCAGAGCCTGGACAGTTGCCAAAAGGGCTCCAAAGTGGACTGATTTTTCTGTTCTTGTTTCAAACTTTGATACACTTGTTTAAACTTGAGGAAAATCATCTCAAACCTATGTCCTTATTCTTATACCCACTTTTATGGTTAGTTAGGATTAAAAACAAGGTTGAGACATTCAAAATCAGAGGTATAAACCTCATAAACATTTTGTTTTGCTCAAGGGTTTTAACCTACAAGTGATGTTCAAGTTCAAGACTTGATGTATGTGTGATTAAGGATTAACATGGGTTGTCCTACATAAAAATCCACACATTTCTTGATGATTTCTTATAGATTAGTGTTTAATATTATTGTATTACTTATAGTTTATGACCCTCCTTGTATGTTTTTACATCAAGTGTAGTGGTGAACACTTAGAGGTACCTAAATGGAAGACTTATCTTCCTACCTCCTACATGACTTCTCTGACACAAAGAGGTGGCTAAATGGAGATTTTAATCTCCTACTGACGGGTGGTCCGTAGGACAACCCTTAATCATGTTAAAAGACGAAATAATCCTTCACTTAATCGTGTAATTATCTTGAATTAGATAACTACTGTTGCCTATGTTTCAGGTGCGGTTCGGGAGCTTAAAGTGGATAAAACGCAGCTTTGGAGGGTATTGGAGTTGAGCGGGTTGCGCAAGGAGCAAAAGATGCAACAAAGAAGACATATCAGCTCACCACCGTAAATTACGGTCCTACCGTAATTTACGGTGGACCTGGATTTCATCTAGAGCTCACCGTAAATCAGATAGTTTGCACTGTAAACAAATCAAGTCCACCGTAAATTACGGTAGGACCGTAATTTACGGTGGTGGCTGCGATCAAATGTGTAACTGCCTCATTTAAGTTAGTTTTATTGTGTCTTTTCAAGTGTTCTCATCATTGGACGTTTTTGGGAGACACTAGGGGCGATTTTGGGCTATCTTGCTTGGTTCTAAACAATTCCTAACATTCGGTTTGTGTATTCGATTCGTATGAACATTAATCGTTGTGTGTAGATGATGCACCAAGTCATGCGTGGCTAAACTTTTGGTGATCATCCTAGATGTAAGGTTTGCTTTTGAAACACTATGTTTGTGGTTGAATTTCTAGAATAATAACTTTGAATGTTTGTTTGAGTTATTATGGTGTTTGGATATTTGTTTGTAAATTGTTGATTATTGTTTGATGTTAATCTAAGCCATACGTTCTTGGTGCCGCTGGCAATCGAGATATCATGGGAGGGATTAGGGTTGGATAATTGTCAATTGATCATCGAGTAACAACCTCGCGTTTTATAATCCGAGTACTTAGTTCTCTTTCATCACAAACAGATAATCAAACACGAGCCATGTCTATGTGGTTCTTTCTAGTTAAGCATAAGCATTAGTGTGGATTAAAACCTGAAATCTAGGATGGTCGTTTGTTCCTAATCTGTTTACAAAAACACTCTTTGATTTGCAATTTAATTAGTTAATATTAGTTCTTAAAATCAATCAATCAACTCTTGAATTTTAATTTCTGCAATTTTAGTTTAATCTTAGTTTAATTGCAAAGCTAAATAATCGACATACTTTCCACATACTCCCTGAGTTCGATACCCTCTTACTGCTATCTATAGTTGTTTTTGGGATTAAATTTGCGTGACCCACGACAATCACGTCAAATTTTGGCGCCGTTGCCGGGGAGTAGTGCGCAACGTGTGTCAGTTTTTTTAGTTTTGTTTTGTTATTTTCGGGTTTACACTGGTGTGTTTAGTGTGCAGGTTCTACAGGTGCATGCATACTAGAGGTTCTCACAAAGCGTCACCATTGTCATTTGATCCGGAAATCGAAAGAACACTAAGGCAAAACCGAGTTCTACTACGTGAAAACAGAATCATTGGTTCACCTACTTCACCCATTACACCAAGAAACATCATGGACGAAACACAAGTACCACCCACAACGGGTCAAACGACCTCAACTTTTATACCTACTTCCACACAACCATCACCAAACACCACGATTCCAACCGTCACCACAATTCCTACTCCACTTCATGATACTACACCAACCAATACCAACACCACACAACCGAACACTACTCAAGTCGAACCCAGTCTTACCTTTAGCCCATCTGCCACCATTCCACCATTATCACACTTCTTTCCTCCAACTACGGGTCAATCATCTTCTACTCACTCACTACCACAAAGCTCAACCGTTATCCATACTACCTCTACATATCGACCATCGAACCAATCCGGTATGCAATATTCGTCTTATCCTTATATGCAATCTTCGGGTATAGGAGGAGATGGGTATTTTGAAGGTTATGAAGAAGAGTTTGAGGGATACGAGGAAGAAGGATATGCTTATGGGGGTGATGGAGATCAAGGAGAGTTTGGGTATGTGCCGGGTCAATCTCAAGGGATGGCAAGTGTAGGTGGAGTGCTACAACAACAACTCATACCGCAACATATTCGGCCAAGACCACAAGGGCTACAAGTTCAACGCCCTATTCCATTGCAACAAGTTCGGCCGCAAAACGTACAACCTCAATTGCAAAGGCCGATTCAATACCCACCGATGCCACAACAACAACAATTTCAACCACCATTCGTACCACAAGGGCATATACCAAGACCTATGGGTCCTATTCGTCCAAGGGGTCGATTGGGTGTCCCAAGAAGGCATCTTAGGGAACAAGCACGGGGAATAGAAGCACATTTCAGGCCAATCATTACTCAAAACCCTTCACCGGTGGTTATCCCTCACAACAACCAAGGGAGAACTTTTGAAGTAAGAACGAATTCGTTGCAAAGTTTGCCGAAATACAAAGGGCTAGCAACGGAGGAGCCGTATTTCCACTTAGAGGCTTATGACTCCATTTGCAATACTCTTGGGAGTCAAGGTTTTTCGGCTGATGATATCAAGTTGGTCTTATTTCAATTTTCGTTGGAAGACAAGGCAAAGAAGTGGTTCTACACTTTGCCTTCAGCATCGATTTATACTTGGGCGGAGATGCAACAAATTTTCTTAGACGAATTTTACACCGCCCAAAAGACTAATGATGCTAGAAAAGGGTTGAGGAGTTTCCAACAACAACATGGTGAGATGTTCCATGAGGCATTTGAACGATTTAATATGATGATAAAGAATTGCCCTCACCATGGGATTGAATTGTGGGAGTTGATGAATGCCTTCTACGAGGGGTTGAGTGCCGAGGATGCTCGAGATTTAATGTCCATTACCGGTGGGACTTTTGGCACAAATTATGAAAATGATGATTGGGAGTTCTTGGAGAATATGGCAAGTACATCAAAAAGAAAAGCTCAAGCATCGAGGAGAGCGCGACCGGCCATTGCCCGACCTCAAGTGCACGCCATAGATGATGGTAATGTTCAAACTACTAACCAAATTTATGATGTTTGTGCTTTGTGTAATGAAATAGGTCATGCGGCTGAAAATTGCCAAGGAATGGTGGAAGGGCAATACGAAGAGGTTCATGCTATTCAAGGTCAAGGTCAAGGAGGGTGTGGTAGAAACTACAACAACATGAATTCAAGTACATACCACCCCGGGTTGAGGAACCACCCAAATTTTCGCTATGGGAATCCCTTAAATCAAGCTAACCCGAACTTCCAAGGTAGCCAAGGTAACTTTGGTTCACGCCAACCTTATAACAACCAAAGTGGATATCGAGGCGGGAACAACCAAGGCTATCAAAAGCAAGATCAAACGGGTCAAGAACAAGGGGGTTCTTCCGGTGGAAACGAGATGATGGAGATGCTAAAGAGCATGCAAACGGAGATGCAAAAATGGAATCAACTTGATGAAGTCCGAATGCAAAAAGATGAAGTTCGTGACAAAAGCATACAATCATTAACAACCCAAATGGGTCAATTGGCAACCGATGTGGCGGAGTTGAAGAAGAACAAGGGTCAACTTCCTAGTGACACCAAGGTAAATCCATCACACGGTTCGTCAAGAGGTAATGTTAATGTTCATCAGGTTAGTGTTTTGAGAAGTGGAAAAGAGTTTAAAGCCAATTTGTCACCCGAATTGGTTGAGGGGGTAGTTGAGGATATCACGGGTAATGATAGTGATGATGATGTTTCACCGGTAAAACCAAAAGAATTAAATGTTAAAAAACCGGGTTTGGGTGAAAATGAAAAGAGTGAGAAAGTTGAGGGTGAACCGAGTCAAGTTCCGTTTCCATCGGCTTTACTTGACCCGGGTAAGAAAAACTTTATCGCATCAAGAGGTCCCCAAAAAGAAGAATTATGGGACATGTTTAAACAAGTTAAAATAAACCTTCCACTTCTTGATGAAATAAAGCAAGTACCCGCCTATGCAAAATTCTTAAAAGAATTGTGTACACAAAAGAGGCAAAATAAAAAGAAAATGCCTAAGCGGGTAGATTTAACTGGGCAAGTGAGTGCGGTTTTGAACGGGGAGCTTCCTCCTAAGCTCCAAGATCCGGGCACGCCATTGATTAACATACAAGTTGGTAATTTTCAAATGGCTAAGGCGTTGCTAGATCTTGGAGCCGGAGTTAGCATTTTACCGGGGGGCTTATATGACCAATATGATTTTGGTCCGTTAGCAAGGGTGGAGACAACGGTTGTTTTAGCCGATTTGTCTCATAAGTTACCCCGGGGTATGGTTCAAAATGTAATTGTCAAAATTGATGAATTTTATTACCCGGTTGACTTTTTAGTCCTGGACTACTCCTCGGCGGACCCCAAGCAACAACAAAATGTAATTTTGGGTCGGCCATTTTTGAGCACCGCACATGCAGTCATCGATTGTAGATTTGGTACAGTCGATATGACTTTTGGAAAACGAAAAATGCGTTTGAATGTGTTTACTAACAATTCTAATGCTAATGGTGTTGATGAGTGTTTCATGGCAGATATAGTTGACGGATGCAACCCGCATGAGTATGAGGAGGATGGTTTGGATGTTTGTCTGTGTGATTTTTCTGAACAGGTACATGCTTATGCACTCCGGGTTGAAGAGGAAAAGCAAGATGCAATGGCATTGAAAGAAGGTCGGCCACCATGGACCCACCAGTTTGAAGGCTTACCGGCGGAAATAGATTCGGGTACTAAACCATCGCTAGAAGAACCGCCAAAGTTGGAGCTCAAAGACTTGCCGAGCCATTTGAAGTATGTGTTTTTAGGGGATAATGACACTTTACCGGTCATTATTGCCTCTAATTTGGAGTTGGCCCAAGAGCAAGCATTGTTGGAAGTCTTGAAGGAACACAAGGGAGCTATCGGATGGACAATTGCCGATCTCAAAGGAATTAGTCCATCAATTGTCATGCATAAAATCATTACAACTGAAGATGCCAAACCGACACGAGAAGCTCAAAGGCGGTTGAATCCGAACCTACGGGAAGTAGTTAAAAAGGAGGTAATTAAATGGTTGGATGCGGGAATTATCTATCCGATTTCGGATAGTGCTTGGGTGAGTCCCACCCAAGTTGTGCCTAAGAAGGCCGGCATTCAAGTAGTCAAGGATGAAAGTGGTGAACAAATTGCCACCCGACCGGTTACCGGGCGGCGTGTATGTATTGACTACCGAAAATTGAATGCCGCCACTTCTAAGGACCATTTCCCGCTACCTTTCATTGACCAAATTATTGAAAAATTATCGGGTCAAAAATATTACTGCTTTTTAGATGGGTACTCGGGTTACAATCAAATAGCAATACACCCGGATGACCAACACAAGACCACCTTCACGTGTCCATATGGTACCTTTGCCTTTCGGCGAATGCCATTTGGCTTGTGCAATGCTCCGGCAACTTTCCAACGATGTATGATGAGTATTTTCTCGGACATGGTTGGAGAGTCGCTCGAAGTATTTATGGATGACTTCTCCATTTTTGGCACTAGTTTTGATGCTTGTCTCAACGAATTACAAAAGGTTTTAAAAAGGTGCATTGAGAAAAATCTAGTGCTAAGTTGGGAGAAAAGTCATTTCATGGTGCAAGAGGGCATTGTGTTGGGACATGTAATTTCTGAAAGAGGGATGGAGGTGGATAAGGCGAAAATAAGGGTAATAGCATCTTTGCCACCTCCTAAAAACGTTAAGGGTGTAAGGTCATTCTTGGGACATGCGGGTTTCTATAGACGTTTCATAAAGGGTTTTAGTGTTATCACCAAACCTTTATGTAACTTGTTATTAAAAGATGTCCCATTTGATTTTACTAATGAGTGTATGCAAGCTTTCACTGTTTTGAAGGAACATTTGGTCAAAGCTCCTATCTTGCAACCACCGGATTGGTCAAAGCCGTTCGAGATAATGTGTGATGCAAGCGACACCACTATTGGTGCAGTTTTGGGTCAACGGGTTGATAGAAAGCCGGTGGTGATTTACTATGCAAGCAAAACTTTATCCGAAGCACAACTCAATTACACCACAACCGAAAAGGAGTTACTAGCGATGGTGTATGCTTTGGATAAGTTTCGTGCTTATATTTGGGGGAGTAAAGTGGTGGTTTATTCGGATCATAGTGCGGTCCGATACTTGATGGAGAAGAAAGACGCGAAGCCTCGGTTGATTCGGTGGGTATTATTGTTACAAGAGTTTGATTTAGAAATCCGAGACAAAAAGGGAAGTGAGAACGTAGTGGCGGATCACTTGTCTCGGATTCCGGTGGAAGGGATCGATGATGTAAGTGAAATTAATGAGAGTTTTCCCAACGAGCAATTACTAGCCGTTTCCACCTTTGTTGCACCGTGGTATGCTCACTATGTCAACTACTTAGCCACGGGTGCCATCCTAAGTCATTGGACCAAGAAGCGCCGACAACAATTTATGGTCCAAGTGAAGCAATACATTTGGGATGAACCGGATCTTTTCAAGATTGGACCGGATCAAGTCATACGAAGGTGTGTGCCCGAGACAGAAGTGTTGGAAATTTTGACCCATGCTCATTCGTCCGCATGTGGGGGTCATTTTAGTGGGCACAAAACAGGCTATCGGGTTCTCTCATGTGGGTTCTATTGGCCCACAATTTTCAAGGATGCTTGTGAATTCGCTAAAAATTGTATAAATTGTCAAAAGATGGGAAGCATATCGAAGAGGGATGAGATGCCATTACAACCAATCTTGGTGGTAGAGATATTTGATGTATGGGGTATATACTTTATGGGTCCTTTTCCGAATTCGAATGGCTTTCTATACATTTTGGTGGCAGTGGATTATGTCTCAAAGTGGATTGAAGCTATTGCAACACGCATAAACGACCATTCGGTTGTTTGTAAATTTGTTCAATCCAACATTTTCTCTCGTTTTGGCATCCCGCGGGTTATTATAAGCGATGGTGGTTCGCATTTCAAGAACTTCAACTTTGGGAAATTATTGAAGAGGTATAGCGTAAATCACCGAATTGCCACACCTTACCATCCGCAAACGAGTGGACAAGTCGAAGTGTCCAACCGTCAAATCAAAGAAATTCTCATGAAGACGGTAAGAACGGATAGGAAGGATTGGTCGAGTAAGTTAGATGATGCGTTGTGGGCATACCGAACGGCCTACAAAACTCCTATTGGCACAACACCTTACCGGATGGTGTATGGAAAGGGTTGTCACTTGCCAATGGAGTTAGCGCATCGGGCGCATTGGGCAATTAAGACGGTCAACGCGGATTATGACGAGGCGGGTAAATTGAGAAAGTTGCAACTAAGCGAGATCGAAGAGATTCGAGACGAGGCATATGAATGTGCATTGGCGTATAAAGATAAACTCAAGAAGGTGCATGACGCAAAATTGCGAAAGAAAACGTTCGAAGTGGGTCAAAAAGTTTGGTTGTATAACTCAAGGCTCAAGATGTTCGCGGGCAAGCTCAAGAGTAAATGGATGGGTCCGTATGTCATTCGGAGAGTTGGGAGATTTGGTGACGTAGACATTCAAGACGAGCAAACATTGAAACAACAAACGGTGAACGGTCACCGATTAAAGCCGTACTTGGATGGGAACGACATAAACACCTTGGAGCTTGACAAAGCGGGCTACATCTTACGCCCGGTCGATGAGGAACCACCGTGAGAGGCCCAGGTTTGGTAGTGTAAATAGTTAGCATTTCATTTTGTTTGTTTTGTATAGTTTGCATAATTGCCGTATTTCCTTGAAACCCGTGTTTGAAACAAGTGTGGGGATATTCGGGCCACAAATTCCTCTAACATTGCGTTGAGGACAACACGAGACTTTCGAGGGGGTAGGGTGATTTTTACATGTTTTTGAAAAAATTAAAAAACATAAAAAAAACATTGAAAAAACTTAAAATATATATATATATATATATATATATATATAAAATGAACCCTTAAAAAACAGCATTTTTTCCATGAGCCAGATATGCCCAGTTCGTACCGTAAATTACGGTATGACCGTAATTTACGGTGGAGATAAAAAGAGTTTGGGCTTTTACGGTAAATCTCTACTGAATTACGGTGGAATTTGTGCCCAGTTTATACCGTAAATTACGGTCATACCGTAATTTACGGTAGCTGATGAAAACTTTCTGTGTTTTACGGTACTTTTCTACTGTTATACGGTGGGGAGTTGTTGTTCAAGCTTCACCGTAATTTACGGTATTTACGGTATAACCGTAAATTACGGTACGCAGAAAAAACAATTCCATTGTTCCGGTTCTTGCAAGTACATAAAAAAATATATATATATAATAAACACAATCAGATCACGTGAGTTCACCCCAGCCACACAAATCATTTTCACTTTACATTCCATCTATCACCATCATCTCTTTCCCACAAGAAACCACAAATCTCCATAACCTTCTTCACCTTCAATCCTCCATAACCTTCTCAATTCTTGACCAAACTAAGTGAAATCGGAGTCTATCTTGACTAATTTTTCACGTAGTTTCTGATTTTGCCAAGAAACTTAGAAGAAAACGCAGTTTTAGGGTCCGAATTCTAAACCCTAGTTCGAAAAATTTTGGGGTTTTGGGAGCTTTTGTTTCACAAGCACCTTAGCATCTTCAAGCAAATGTATGAAAGCTTATTTGTTGTATTTTGATGCTACATTGTGAAAAGTAAGGTTATTTAGGTTATTTGCTCATACCCACTTGCTTGTTCTTAGATATGATTATGAAATTGGTTATTTGAACATGGTTATGGTTGTAGATGTAGGATTTGTGATTAAAGTAGGGAACTTTTGGGGATCTCTACATTGTAGAGACACCATGCCTGATTTTTGAAAAACTTCTTGATATACTTTTGGTTCACTAACATCTACAACCATGATAACAAGCAAGTGTGGGGATGTTTTGGAAAAGAGGGTTTAATTTTGTTTCGTTGGTTGTGTTGTTTGCTCTAATGTGTGTAGGAATGGCACGAACAAAAGAAAAGACGGGAGCTGGTTCATCTTCGTCTTCAAAAGGAAAGGGTAAACAGCCGGAACAACAACCACGGAAGAGACAATACATGGGTAGAGTGGATGAAAGCGAAAGTGAAAGCGAAGAAGAGATGGAGTTGGATATGACGGAGAAACTGAAATGGGATTCGGGACCGTTAGATGATCAACCATTGGAATGGCAGCCAACGTTATATAATGACTGTATGAATAGGTTGAAGAATAAGGCAGCGGCCTTCATATGTGAAAGGGATGTTCGAGAAGTCGAGTTTGGTCAGTTCGGGGTGTTTGACAAGTTCCGGGCTCTAGGTTGGGAGTCGGCACTTAGTTGTTTTGACAAAGATAAAAGCAACTTGTTTATCACCGAAATCCAAGAGTGGATGGCAACTCTTAAGGTCAATACGTATGACAGGCCATCGAATATGAAGCTGACGGGTGTTTTGAATGGAGTTCCCATGGAAATGTCTTTTGATACTTTGAAGAAGCTTGGAAAGTATGATAGTTTGCCAGCCCGCGATTATATGATACCGACTCTTGACGATCTTCTAGTAAAGCCGGAGAAACATCAGCGATGGAATGATATGTTGACATCATTGTTTTTACCCGGTAGATACAGTGGTATTCTATACCGGAAGAATTTAAAAATTGAAGCTAAATTGTTGCATACAATCTGTCTTCTCAATGTTATTCCAAGAAGGGGGGACAAAGAACAGGTGAGGTTTCATGAAGTACCTGTTCTTTATTCGTTAATGCACGGGGCTCCGCGTTTTCCTATACGCTATCTTATCATGAACCACTTATGGATCTGTCGGAATAAGTATGGAAGAGACATCGTCCCGTATTGTCGAATAATTACGGGGTTGATGAAACAACAGAAGGCGATAACATCCGAAGATCGAGGAGCAACGAAAAGGCACCAACCTTTTACGCTAGATAAGTTGGGGAATGTTTGGACGTATACTCAGTCGGAGCGGTATCACAAGTTAAAGTCGGAAGGGCAAAGGTGGAGGGCACTAAAGTTGGGTGCACGAGATTTGTTATCGGGTGAGCCGGACGAGCCAGAAAGCGATGAAGAAGTAGTTCCGAGTGGAGATGAGGACTATGCGGACGAGCCGCATGGTGTTGAAAATGTGGGTCAAGGTGGTTATGGTAGTGGTCATGGTGGGATGTTTTATGATTATACGCAGCAATCTTATGTGCCGGGTTGGGCCTATGAAGGCACAATGCAAGAAGTGATTGCGAGTCAACGCCCTCCGGCATCCGTGTTTGATACGTGGTCGGGGTCGGAGAGGACGTTGTATGATCAAAACACGAGAAATAGTGCAAGTATAGAGCGGGCCTTGAAACATAGCTTGGATCGTCAAGAAGAATGGAATCGCACACATGCGTATTCTCGGGAAGTGGAAATAAATAACCGTTATTTTGATGATCAAGAAAGGAGATTGCATGCGGATTATCATGCCGGGCGGCCGGTGGTTGTGGATCCACAACATGTGGATTATGCGTCACTACCACCATATGATGGTAGTATTTCGTATCCAACCCCGCCGATCCACCACTCGCAATGGATTGACCCAAGGCAACAAGAGGGAGCGCAACAACAAGAAGGAGGAAGTAGTAGCGGCTCATTTGCTGTCACACCCCCAAAATCCACCTGCGGAATACCACCGCTTGGAGGCGTGACTGACCAGGATCCAGCCACCAATCATATTGAACAAGCATATAAGTGGTTATAAAAGTTCAACCAATACAATTGGTGTTTAAACAAAACATAGTTCAAGTTGCAAGCGGAAGCATAAGTCTTAAATCAAAACATAAGTTTAATTGTTTCAAAGTTTAACATGGCACACAGTCGTCCATGTCCCACAATGATCCTCCTCCATGCAAGCTCCAGCTAAGAACCTAAGGACCTGCAAAGCATGTAGTAACGAGTCAACAACAAGTTGAGTGAGTTCACGGTTGGGTGTTCGTTTTAAGTTGTTTCGAAAACAGTTTCCTTTAGCTGGCATCCTGCCGTGGGGGTTACCCCATAGTTAAAAAAACGTGACTTGTTTATTCCCGGTTACTCTGGCTATCCAGCCGTGGGGGCTACCCCGTGTTAGTTATCTGGCATTTTGGCCGTGGGGGCTACCCCATGTATACACTAGACTCGTTACCATATCGACTGCTGACTGTAGTCATGTTTAAGTACCCTGAAACTGTCAATGTCTATCATCATTGACGTGCCCCAGATCCATTAGTTCACGCCCGTCCTCTGCGGCACGGTGTGAGGTTTGTCAGACCTAAATAGCGCTATCTAACTAATGACCCGCTCGCCATTGGCCCGGCGATTAAGTCGATATAAAAAGGAGGGACTTCCTGATAGAGTTTTGGTCTAGTACGAGTTATCTGTCCGTGAGGACGAGGAATTACATTCCTGAACCATAGCTGTCCTACCCAAGGAGGACGAGGAACCCATGTTCCTTAACCCCAATTCCCGACCCCTGGGAATCCCATGCTTTGTAGAGGGTATGAACTCACCTTGGTTTGCTCGGTAGGTACACAGAAAAGTCAAACAAGCAGTATTGTGGTCACTCGCGTCCTATCATAGTTGTGTCATACAAGTCAGGTTCGTAACCAAGTAGCACACGGGTGTTTCTAGCACATTGCATTCAAGTATCATCTATAGCAGTTCATCAACATTCACGTTCAACAGTAACATATAAGGTCTGTGCATTAGGCCCAAGAGTCCGGCCCAATCAATTAAGCCCGTAATGGGGTGCAAGTCCAAACAGTGTGCACATGCAACTGGTCTCGAGTCGCAACCAGGCGTTCTCGACTCGCAACCTGAGTCGCAATCATGGTCTCGGTTCATGCTGTTTTGGTCTCGAGTCGCAACCGGACTCGTAACGGTGGTTTCGAGTCATAAGGTTTGTGTGCTGATCACGTGTGGTTTCGAGTCGCAACCAGGTGTTTGTGACTCGCAACCGATGTCGCAACCGGGGGATTTCGACTCATCATGTGGTGGTCTCGAGTCGCAACTGGAGGTTTCGGTTGGACAACTGCTGATTCGGTACAGTGTACTATCCAATGGAAAACCGATTTCATGTAACAGTTTGTACCATCCACTTAAACATGTTTTCTTGTCTAGCAATTTGCCAATTTGGATCAAACATATCAGTTTTCAAATATTCAAGCATGTTCATATCACATTCAAGTTGTTCTTCATGTATTCAAGTGATTCATCATCCTCATTCATATAAACTTTAACCAAACAAAAATCATGATCAACAACTCATCAACACTAACATGGACCCTATGATATTAACACATTGAATCATCCTAATAGCGAGCATTCGGTTCTTAACACAAGAGTATACAATCCGATTATATGAACATCATCTATCATACATATGCAAGCCGATTTCATAAACATCAACAACCTAATGGTTAAACCACATTTAATCACAAGATCTCATTAACTCATTATGCAATATATTAAAATCAAGGCATGTTTAACCGATTATCATTAACATACACACCCGAGAATATGATAAAGCCATAATCATACATTTTTCCACTTATTAATTCATGAAGACAAGCATTCAAACATCAAGCACACATAATCCTTAATACATAGTAAAGCACTAACCGATTGGGTTCTCTAAGTGTGAGGGTATGAAGAGTGATGAGTGGACTTCCGAATGATGATCCTGAGCTTGATCCGAGAGTCCTAGTGCCACCAGTTTGATCCGAGAATGAAGGAGAAGGAGTGTGATGCTTGGTGTCTAGGGTTTTAGTGAGAGAGTGGAGAGTATGTGTGTTAGAGGAGTATGAGTGTTTTGCCCAAAAATGCCAAGTGTGGCTATCACTAAGGTTATATAGTTATTCCACATGGGTGCACCCTAATGGGTTTTCGAAATAGGCTAAGTGTGTGTGTGTAGCCCAACCGGCCCATATGTTATTGTTCACTCGAGACCACATGGTCTCGAGTCGAGTTCTTGTTGTCTCGGTTCATATAAATACACGCATCCGTACAAGCACGACACATAAACATAACACGTAGTCACATAGGATGTTCACTTATACTATTAAACCAACACGTTTACTAGTCACATAACATAGCAAGTAGGTTGTACTAAGATACACGAAAGGTTCTAAATTTCGAGTTGTCACATCATCCCCAAGTTGAAAGAAATTTCGTCCCGAAATTTGGTAGGCACTCACTGAGGAAGCTAGTTAAGTTGTATGGTTTTCCTAGTTTTCCTGGGGTGTCACATCCACCCCCCGTTGATCTGGAATTTCGTCCCGAAATTCCGTAGCTTCGGCCTCAGTAGTGGGTGTACTGTTTGCGAACAGTTGGGGATACTTTTGTTTCATCTGATCTTCGCGCTCCCAGGTGAACTCTGGGCCGCGACGTGAGTTCCAACTAACTCGAACGAGAGGTATTCTGGTGCTCTTGAGGACCTTAACATCCCGGTCCGTGATCTCGACTGGTTCCTCGACAAATCGTAACTGTTCGTCGATAGTGAGTTCCTTCAGAGGAACTACGTGGGTCTCATCTGACGGGCACTTCTTCAGATTCGACATGTGAAAAACGTTGTTAACTGCACCGAGTTCTGCTGGTAGGTTCAGTCTGTAGGCTACCCTGCCTACTTTCTCACTGACTTCGAAAGGTCCAACGTATCGTGGGTTGAGTTTACCGCGTTTACCAAAACGAACCACACCCTTCCAGGGTGAAACTTTGAGTAGTACCCGCTCCCCAACCTGGAGCTCAAGTGGTTTCCTGCCCATGTCGGCGTAAACTTTCTGACGTTCGCGAGCTGCCGTCATGCGTTTTCGTATTTGAGCAATTTGTTCGGTCGTGTCTACCACATATTCTGGACCAGTGATCTGACTATCTCCCACCTCTGCCCAGCAAAGAGGTGACCGGCATTTACGTCCGTACAATGCCTCAAATGGAGCAGCTTTAATGCTGGTGTGGTAGCTGTTATTGTACGAGAATTCCACAAGTGGCAGATGCTTTTCCCAGTGGTTGCCAAAGTCGATTACACATGCACGAAGCATGTCTTCTAAGGTTTGAATAGTGCGCTCGGACTGCCCGTCCGTCTGAGGGTGGTACGCTGTGCTCATGTCTAATCGTGAGCCGAAGGATTTGTGCATTGCTTGCCACAGCTCTGAAGTAAAACGTGCATCTCGATCCGAGATAATGGAGGTGGGCACCCCGTGCCTCGACACGACTTCCTTAAAGTATATTTCTGCAAGAGTGGAGAACTTATCCGTCTCCTTGATAGCCAAGAAGTGTGCAGATTTTGTGCGTCGATCCACGATCACCCAAATAGTATCATTCCCGCGCTGGGATCTAGGTAGGCCAGTGACAAAATCCATGGAAATTTGCTCCCATTTCCATTGAGGTATCTCTGGTTGTTGGAGTAGGCCTGAGGGTTTCTGGTATTCAGACTTGACTCTCGCACAAGTCAAACACTTACTGACGTAGGTTGCTATGTGGGCCTTCATGCTAGGCCACCAGTACGTAGTTTTGATATCATGATACATCTTATCTGATCCAGGATGTACTGAGTAGCGAGACTTGTGTGCTTCATCCATCACAAGCTCTCGTAGGTTGCCGTAGAGTGGGACCCAAACGCGTCCCGTTACGTAGTAAGCACCGTCTTCCTTCTGTTCTAATCATTGCCTTGATCCGCGTAGGGCTTCAGCCCTGACGTTTTCTGGTTTCAGTGCTTCTGTCTGAGCAGCTCGTATCTGGGAGGGAAGACTAGAATGGATCGTGAGTTGTAAAGCTCGCACGCGCTTAGGCGCAGTGTCCTTTCGACTGAGGGCGTCGGCCACAACATTGGCCTTGCCCGGGTGATACCTGATCGAGCACTCGTAGTCATTCAGTAGCTCGACCCATCGTCGTTGCCGCATATTCAGTTCTTTCTGCCTGAAGATATGCTCGAGGCTCCTGTGGTCGGTGTAGATGGCGCACTTGGTACCATACAGGTAATGCCGCCATAACTTAAGTGCAAAAACAACAGCTCCCAGCTCTAAGTCGTGCGTAGTGTAGTTCTTTTCATGAACCTTAAATTGGCGTGAGGCGTAGGCTATAACTTTATCTCGTTGCATCAACACGCAACCAAGACCCTGAATTGATGCGTCGCAGTAAACCACAAAGTCGTCTGTGCCTTCCGGCAAGGAAAGGATAGGTGCGCTACAAAGTCTATCCTTTAGGTGCTGAAATGCCAACTCCTGTGCGTTTCCCCAGCGATAAACAACGCCCTTCTGCGTTAGTGAGGTGAGAGGCTGTGCAATCTTAGAAAAATCCTTTATGAATCTCCGGTAGTATCCCGCCAAACCCAAGAATTGGCGAATTTCCTTTGGTGTGCGAGGTGCAGGCCAGTTCTTAATCGAGTCTATCTTGGATGGATCAACATGAATCCCATCCTTGTTTACCACGTGGCCTAGGAAATGGACTTCTCGAAGCCAGAAGTCGCATTTCGAGAACTTTGCATAAAGCTGTTCTGTTCGAAGGAGTTCCAGAATAAGTCGCAGATGCTGCTCGTGTTCCTCCCGACTCTTGGAATAGATCAGGATGTCGTCGATGAAGACTATAACGAACTTGTCCAGGTAAGGCTTGCACACTCGGTTCATCAAATCCATGAAAACCGCAGGTGCGTTCGTCATCCCAAAAGGCATGACCAAAAACTCATAGTGCCCGTATCGAGTTCTGAAAGCTGTCTTGGAGACGTCCTCTTCCCGGACTCTCAGCTGGTGATAACCCGATCTCAAATCGATCTTCGAATAGTAGCTTGACCCTTGCAGCTGGTCGAATAAGTCGTCGATACGCGGTAGAGGATAACGATTCTTCACCGTCACCTTGTTGAGTTCCCGGTAGTCGATGCACATTCTGAAAGTACCGTCCTTCTTCTTTACGAATAATACTGGAGCTCCCCAGGGCGATGAGCTAGGACGAATAAAACCCTTATCCAAGAGTTCTTGTAGTTGCGTGGAGAGTTCTTTCAACTCTGATGGGGCTAAACGATAAGGTGCACGGGCTATGGGCGCAGCTCCAGGAGCTAGTTCGATCTGAAACTCGACTTGGCGATGAGGCGGAAGACCAGGTAATTCCTCAGGAAATACCTCTGGATAATCGCGTACAACTGGGAAATCTTCTATCTTCTTCTCTTTTTCTGAGGTGTCAGTAACGAGAGCCAAAATGGCAGTGTGGCCCTTTCGCAAGTACTTTTGGGCCTTAAGGAGAGAAATGACGTTCTCAACAGCACTCCTCTTGTCGCCATGAATCATGAGAGGTTCACCATCGGGACCTGGAATACGGACAACCTTCTCGTTGCAAAGAATCTCTGCTCGGCGTTGGGATAACCAATCCATCCCAATGACAACGTCGAAACTACCCAAGACAATAGGGATGAGGTCGATAGAGAAGGTCTGGTCAGCGAGAATAAGTTTACAACCCTTGACTACGTGTGTGGCTTCTAAACTCTTACCATTTGCTAGCTCTACGGTGTGCTTGTTGTTCAAAGGGGTTGGAATACGCTTAAGCATTCGACTAACTTCTAGTGACATGTAGCTAGTATCGGCACCCGAATCGAATAAAACTGAAACATAAAAGTCGTCGAGAAGGAACTTACCCGCCACAACATTGGGGTCATTCCTTGCTTCACCTTGGCCGATCACAAACACCCGCCCCCTGGCGCCATTGTTGTTGTTGTTCCCATTGTTACCATTCCCTTGATTGTTGTTATTGTTGTTGTTGTTGTTGTTCTGGTTCCTGTTCAGTTGGGGACAATCTTTCTTGAAGTGGCCCTCAGCTCCACACTGAAAGCACCCTTTGTTATCACCCTGTTGCTGTTGCTGGCGCTGGTTCTGTTGAGCTTGCTGACGATTCTGATTGGCGGGGTATAAGCTCCTGCAATCCTTCGCAGCGTGACCAGGCTTGTTGCACCGATGACAGTTGCCCCTGGTGCATGGCCCGCTGTGGTGCAGGCTGCAGCGATTGCATTTGGGGTGATTTCCTTTGTACCCACCATGACTTTGACCACCAGACGATTGCTGATTAGGGCCCTTGTAGTCATCAGTCTTTCTCTGCTGAGACTGGGACTGAACAGAAGTCGAACCCTTGCTTGAAGTTCCATCCCATTTCCGTTTGTTGTCACTA
This sequence comes from Helianthus tuberosus, assembly GCA_030545235.1. NCBI lineage: Eukaryota > Viridiplantae > Streptophyta > Magnoliopsida > Asterales > Asteraceae > Helianthus > Helianthus tuberosus. The sequence goes on from CM060402.1 coordinate 7,446,640, forward strand.
GAGGCACCAGAAGTAGTTGCAGCGCCTATGCGTTTTGGTAACTTGTTCTGCTCCACCGCTTGGTCCGTGAGACGGTGAGCCAACTGAACAGTTTGCTGGTAGGTGGCGAGGTTCGCTGAAGTCACATGACTTTGGATTTCCGGCACTAAGCCCTGAAGAAATAGTTCGATGCGTTTGATGGGAGGATCCACCATAGTAGGGCACAGAATTGCCAGTTCGTTCGACCTTTTCACATAAGCTTCAATTTCGGACCCCGTCATCTTGAGGTTGAAGAACTCCACTTCTAGTTTGTGAATCTCATCACGATTGCAGTATTCTTCTTTGATCATCTCCTTAAAAGTTTCCCATGGGGTGGCTTTGGCAGCAACCAACCCTAGCATCTGAACCTGAGCGTTCCACCATGTGAGGGCTAAACCCTCGAGAGTGCCAGTAGCGTACTTCACCCTGCACGCCTCAGGGCATTCGCACATTTCGAACACAGATTCTAGCTTCTCAAACCAGTGTAGGAGACCTACTGCTCCTTCAGTGCCGCTAAAAGTGGTTGGTCGGCAGTCCATGAAAGTCTTAAAAGTGCACACGGGTGGCTGAACGTGCTGACCTATCGTAGGTGAAAGAAAAGACAGAGTTTAACACAAAGGTTGGTTCACGAGAGTAGGATCCTAAAGATCCTAGAATGAGTTCGGACTGCAGGATATACCTCCTGCGTGTGCAGCTGCAAGTGCTGCGGCAACTCGTTCGTTGATCAGAGCCGTCAACTGGGCTTGTGTTAGGTTAACGCGTCCAGACATGATCTTCATACCAAGAAGAACGTGAGTGAGAGGGGTTCGCGAAAGTACGACGATAAAATAGAGTAAGCACGCACGTGTTCAAGCAACAATAGTTATACTAACCAAGCATACCATAAGCAATGTACTATGTAACTAACAAGTAGGCAATATATACACAGATCATATCACCTAGAATGTCGAGCCTTGCATGTGGAGTGAAGCATCGTTGTGGACCGTTGAGCACTGTACAGGTTATAGTCTGGTTTTAACAAAAAACGTTTTCCCCTTTATTAAAACCAAGTTCACTATAACCAATGGCTCTGATACCAATCTGTCACACCCCCAAAATCCATCTGCGGAATACCACCGCTTGGAGGCGTGACTGACCAGGATCCAGCCACCAATCATATTGAACAAGCATATAAGTGGTTATAAAAGTTCAACCAATACAATTGGTGTTTAAACAAAACATAGTTCAAGTTGCAAGCGGAAGCATAAGTCTTAAATCAAAACATAAGTTTAATTGTTTCAAAGTTTAACATGGCACACAGTCGTCCATGTCCCACAACGATCCTCCTCCATGCAAGCTCCAGCTAAGAACCTAAGGACCTGCAAAGCATGTAGTAACGAGTCAACAACAAGTTGAGTGAGTTCACGGTTGGGTGTTCGTTTTAAGTTGTTTCGAAAACAGTTTCCTTTAGCTGGCATCCTGCCGTGGGGGTTACCCCATAGTTAAAAAAACGTGACTTGTTTATTCCCGGTTACTCTGGCTATCCAGCCGTGGGGGCTACCCCGTGTTAGTTATCTGGCATTTCGGCCGTGGGGGCTACCCCATGTATACACTAGACTCGTTACCATATCGACTGCTGACTGTAGTCATGTTTAAGTGCCCTGAAACTGTCAATGTCTATCATCATTGACGTGCCCCAGATCCATTAGTTCACGCCCGTCCTCTGCGGCACGGTGTGAGGTTTGTCAGACCTAAATAGCGCTATCTAACTAATGACCCGCTCGCCATTGGCCCGGCGATTAAGTCGATATAAAAAGGAGGGACTTCCTGATAGAGTTTTGGTCTAGTACGAGTTATCTGTCCGTGAGGACGAGGAATTACATTCCTGAACCATAGCTGTCCTACCCAAGGAGGACGAGGAACCCATGTTCCTTAACCCCAATTCCCGACCCCTGGGAATCCCATGCTTTGTAGAGGGTGTGAACTCACCTTGGTTTGCTCGGTAGGTACACAGAAAAGTCAAACAAGCAGTATTGTGGTCACTCGCGTCCTATCATAGTTGTGTCATACAAGTCAGGTTCGTAACCAAGTAGCACACGGGTGTTTCTAGCACATTGCATTCAGGTATCATCTATAGCAGTTCATCAACATTCACGTTCAACAGTAACATATAAGGTCTGTGCATTAGGCCCAAGAGTCCGGCCCAATCAATTAAGCCCGTAATGGGGTGCAAGTCCAAACAGTGTGCACATGCACCTGGTCTCGAGTCGCAACCAGGCGTTCTCGACTCGCAACCTGAGTCGCAATCATGGTCTCGGTTCATGCTGTTTTGGTCTCGAGTCGCAACCGGACTCGTAACGGTGGTTTCGAGTCATAAGGTTTGTGTGCTGATCACGTGTGGTTTCGAGTCGCAACCAGGTGTTTGCGACTCGCAACCGATGTCGCAACCGGGGGATTTCGACTCATCATGTGGTGGTCTCGAGTCGCAACTGGAGGTTTCGGTTGGACAACTGCTGATTCGGTACAGTGTACTATCCAATGGAAAACCGATTTCATGTAACAGTTTGTACCATCCACTTAAACATGTTTTCTTGTCTAGCAATTTGCCAATTTGGATCAAACATATCGGTTTTCAAATATTCAAGCATGTTCATATCACATTCAAGTTGTTCTTCATGTATTCAAGTGATTCATCATCCTCATTCATATAAACTTTAACCAAACAAAAATCATGATCAACAACTCATCAACACTAACATGCACCCTATGATATTAACACAATGAATCATCCTAATAGCGAGCATTCGGTTCTTAACACAAGAGTATACAATCCGATTATATGAACATCATCTATCATACATATGCAAGCCGATTTCATAAACATCAACAACCTAATGGTTAAACCACATTTAATCACAAGATCTCATTAACTCATCATGCAATATATTAAAATCAAGGCATGTTTAACCGATTATCATTAACATACACACCCGAGAATATGATAAAGCCATAATCATACATTTTTCCACTTATTAATTCATGAAGACAAGCATTCAAACATCAAGCACACATAATCCTTAATACATAGTAAAGCACTAACCGATTGGGTTCTCTAAGTGTGAGGGTATGAAGAGTGATGAGTGGACTTCCGAATGATGATCCTGAGCTCGATCCGAGAGTCCTAGTGCCACCGGTTTGATCCGAGAATGAAGGAGAAGGAGTGTGATGCTTGGTGTCTAGGGTTTTAGTGAGAGAGTGGAGAGTATGTGTGTTAGAGGAGTATGAGTGTTTTGCCCAAAAATGCCAAGTGTGGCTATCACTAAGGTTATATAGTTATTCCACATGGGTGCACCCTAATGGGTTTTCGAAATAGGCTAAGTGTGTGTGTGTGGCCCAACCGGCCCATATGTTATTGTTCACTCGAGACCACATGGTCTCGAGTCGAGTTCTTGTTGTCTCGGTTCATATAAATACACGCATCCGTACAAGCACGACACATAAACATAACACGTAGTCACATAGGATGTTCACTTATATTATTAAACCAACACGTTTACTAGTCACATAACATAGCAAGTAGGTTGTACTAAGATACACGAAAGGTTCTAAATTTCGAGTTGTCACATTTGCGTTCGGTGAATGGAGCAACATGATGTCTTCCATGTTTGGACCTCCGGGACCGCGCTATTATTAGTCAGGTTGTGTTCCCCCTTTGTATATTTTTGTTCATATTTGTTAGTTTGTTTGTTTAAGGTTGGGCGGTAGGGTGGTGTTATGATTGTGTTGTTTTGTCGGGTTGGTGCTTGATGGTGGTGCCAGGTTTAAAAAGAAAAAATAGAAAAAAAATTATAAAATGAAAAGTACAAAAAGAAATTTGGGGTTTGAGTGAAGAAGCGTTTTTGTTGATGATGAATGAATTTAGTGATCAAAGCCTACTAAAACCATACATTGGGGTCAATGTATCCCAAGTGTGGGGATGGGGGGAATTTTTTGAAGTTTTTGAAAAATTTTGAGTAAAGCGAAACGATGTGAAAATTTGAACACCCTAGATTAACCCTAAATTGGTGCACCGGCAACCCTTGATACCTTTTTCATTCTTGGTGAGAGTTGTAGCCACACTTGTACATAAATAATGATTGTCTTTGATGAGAGTGGCTACGGGTGGGGGTGCATTAGAACTTGTGCTTGAATGCGATTTGAGTCCTTAGTTAGACATGAATGCAAAAAGGATAAGGGCATTTAGGTAGCCTCGTCGTTGGTGTGAGCGAGTGTGGGATTTGGGGGGTTGGACCTCATAAGTTATATATATGAGCATGGTAGTGAGAGGGGCGGGGGTTTGGACATTTAGTTGCCCATTTTGTGCCTTAAAAGCCTATCAATTGTTACCCCTAGCTACTTACTTAAAAATTTACCCAAATTTGACCCGGTCTTATAGTGTTAGTGATAGTATTAGTAGTTTTAGTAGTTGAAGTAGATATGTTTGATGCGTTATTGTATTTTTGTTTGCTTTGTAAAAAAAAAAATTTAGAAAAATCAGAAAAGAAAAAAAAAAAGAGAGAGAAAAAGCAATGAGAAATGAAAAAAAAAAGTGATGTTTAGTTATTTTGTATATAGTAGTTAAGTTTGATAGTTGTTCGTTTGCTTATTTTTGTAATAAAAGAACGGGTCAAGTTTTCGCTACTTCATATGTATTCCATTTCCTACCCATACACCTAGCCGCGTTACAACCTTGAAAGTCCCTTTGATTTGCATTTATGTTTGACACATTTTAAGAGAATGATCGATTTAGGTACAAGCCTATAGTTGTGCAACCACCCGTTTGCCTAGTGTGTGTCTAGCTTATCTTTGCTAGTTTTCACTTGTAGCCGAGACGAGAGATTTAGAGAGGGGTGCATTGGTTGGGTGTAAAAAAGGGGTTAGTAAAAAGATTGCATGTTTTGCTTGGTTTAATTTGATCACTTGTTTTAAAATTGATTTGATGAGTTGCTTGGGACAAGCAACGGTTAAGTGTGGGGATATGACGGGTGGTCCGTAGGACAACCCTTAATCATGTTAAAAGACGAAATAATCCTTCACTTAATCGTGTAATTATCTTGAATTAGATAACTACTGTTGCCTATGTTTCAGGTGCGGTTCGGGAGCTTAAAGTGGATAAAACGCAGCTTTGGAGGGTATTGGAGTTGAGCGGGTTGCGCAAGGAGCAAAAGATGCAACAAAGAAGACATATTAGCTCACCACCGTAAATTACGGTCCTACCGTAATTTACGGTGGACCTGGATTTCATCTAGAGCTCACCGTAAATCAGATAGTTTGCACCGTAAACAAATCAAGTCCACCGTAAATTACGGTAGGACCGTAATACCGTAATTTACGGTGGTGGCTGCGATCAAATGTGTAACTGCCTCATTTAAGTTAGTTTTATTGTGTCTTTTCAAGTGTTCTCATCATTGGACGTTTTTGGGAGACACTAGGGGCGATTTTGGGCTATCTTGCTTGGTTCTAAACAATTCCTAACATTCGGTTTGTGTATTCGATTCGTATGAACATTAATCGTTGTGTGAAGATGATGCACCAAGTCATGCGTGGCTAAACTTTTGGTGATCATCCTAGATGTAAGGTTTGCTTTTGAAACACTATGTTTGTGCTTGAATTTCTAGAATAATAACTTTGAATGTTTGTTTGAGTTATTATGGTGTTTGGATATTTGTTTGTAAATTGTTGATTATTGTTTGATGTTAATCTAAGCCATACGTTCTTGGTGCCGCTGGCAATCGAGATATCATGGGAGGGATTAGGGTTGGATAATTGTCAATTGATCATCGAGTAACAACCTCGCGTTTTATAATCCGAGTACTTAGTTCTCTTTCATCACAAACAGATAATCAAACAGGAGCCATGTCTATGTGTTCTTTCTAGTTAAGCATAAGCATTAGTGTGGATTAAAACCTGAAATCTAGGATGGTCGCTTGTTCCTAATCTGTTTACAAAAACACTCTTTGATTTGCAATTTAATTAGTTAATATTAGTTCTTAAAATCAATCAATCAACTCTTGAATTTTAATTTCTGCAATTTTAGTTTAATCTTAGTTTAATTGCAAAGCTAAATAATCGACATACTTTCCACATACTCCCTGAGTTCGATACCCTCTTACCGCTATCTATAGTTGTTTTTGGGATTAAATTTGCGTGACCCACGACAATCACGTCACCTACCTCCTACTTGATCAATAGGACATTGCAATCTTTATATTATCTATATACTCTGCATATATATCTAAGTAACTAAACTTGATGATAACTTAGTAGCTATTTGTCAAGAACATATTACATCATCTATGACCATACAATTGTTATGGCTCTAATGGACCTTTGATCCATGAAACCGTACAAACTCTTTTGAGTTTTAATAGTGTCAAGGACATGTGCTATGTGTACAAGATGATTACTTTTTATATACTTACTTTTCTTATATTTTAAACTTCACATCCTTAGACCATATGTATCCATCTCTTAAAATCCCAAATCGAACATACTCAACCTCCTAACCTCAACAACCTCGTCAACAAATGGACAATCGAAAAGCATATGCAATTTGTGAGTATACTTGAACCCCTCTTTACGTTTATTACTTTTTGGGGTGTAACATGTTTTCTTATGAAACTTACACTTTATTCATAATACACAAACATTCCTATTACACGCATGCTTATTTGATTACTTGATACTTTAAACTTGGGTTTATGACATCTTGTGTTAGACTTATCATTAACTTCGTACGAGCCTATCCGTGACATATATAGCGCTATAGGATTAACGCACCGCCCGTAGACTTCTGGTTATGTCATGAGCATATTGCGTTTCATCATTGGTTTGATATGTTAGACACATGCAGAATTTAATGTTTATCTTGTATCAAGGGCTTGCTGTGACAACTCGTATTTCAAACCTTCGTTGTACTTGGATGTAACTTGTTTGAACAATATGTGATTATGTGATACATGGTTTTAAATGAAACATTATGTTTATATTATGTGAATATATGTATGTTTATATATATCCCAAATCGCACAACATTCACCCAATCGCACAAGCCTTTGGGCTTTGGTTCCACACATCACTCTCGGCCCACACCCTTTGAATCCGAAACCAATGGGCAGCCCATGATGGGTTCGGCCACCCACCTATTTAAGCTAAGACATACCCATTAGTGGGGGTTTTGTTCTCTCATTAGTTGCAAACACATATTCACCAAACCCTAGTTCTCTCCTCTCCTCTCTCTCTTGTTCGACGGCAATTCCCACATCCGAAGCTTCCCTCTCTCGATCCATCTTGTCTTTCGGCTTCCTGGTTAGTCTTCATCGTTTATAGATTTATGTATTCTTGATGTTGTTTTGTGATCGATTAGGGTTCATGTTAGTAGTTGTATTGTTAAACATTGTGATTATGAATTGGAAACATATGCTCGATTTCGATATAGTTATATGGTGAAACTGTTTTTGGTCGACGAATTGAATAATGATATATGTTAACCAAGGATCGAATACATGATAAAGGAATGTGATCTTGATTGAGTGTTAATTGATTAGTTTATGTTGGCAAGAGAAATTGTATTGATGATTTAGGTTGCATATTAGTATTGGAATTCTATAGTCTGATGATCCAGTACATGGTTGTATGATTATAGGTTGTGATTATGATTAATTGTTAATTAGGTTTTATGCGGATTAAAGGGTAAATGCATGATTTAATCGATTACTGGCATGATTGGAAACTGTTAAGTGTTGCTTTGATTGAGTAAATTCAAAGTAGGAAACTGTTAGCTTTGATTTATCGAATGAAAATAGGAAACTATTCGAATTGATTGTAACTGATTTGCATGAATCATGGAATGATTAAAACCAATCGCACAGGTCACACGAAACATGATTCGCACAAGCTTGCATGAACCACACGAAACCTATTTCGTGTAAGGGATCGCACAAGATCAGATCACACAGGATCTGATCCGATCGCACAAGAGCTAATCGCACAAACTAGGTACAATCATTAAAGTATAGTGTACTATTTATATATGCATGATCACACAAGACCTTGTGGATCGCATAAGATAGTGCCGATCGCACAAGGCTTGGGCCACACACGAACCACTTGGACTTTTATACAGTTGGGCCTCAAAGCCCAAACTCCGATCGCACAAGATACCAGTAGTCGCACAAGGTTATTTGGATCGCACAAGTTAAAGTGTTTGCTTCATTGTTGGGCCGGCTATTCATATTGGGCCTTTATACAAACTTGTCTGATATTGCTTTACGTGTACACTATGTGTTTGTAAATTGTTAGCTTATGTGTAAACCTACGTGCACTACTTGAACCTTGACCTGACTTGTATGGTAACCATGTTAGGACGTGGTTGACCTCTAGCAGCTCGATTTGACCTTTCGCTTATCTGCCGAGCTAACCTAAGGTGAGTTCACACTTTCTACAAAGCATGGTAATTCCCGGTGGGATGGGAATGGGTTAAGGAATATGGATTCCTCGTCCTTCTTGGGTAGGACAATACGGGTTAAGGAATGTAATTCCTCGTCCTCTTGGACAGTTTAAATTTCACTAGACCAAAACTCTATCACGAAGTCCCTCCTTTTATATCGACTTAATCGCCGGGCCAATGGCGAGCGGGTCATTAGTTAGATAGCGCTATTTAGGTCTGACAAGCCTCACACCGTGCCGCAGAGGACGGGCATGAACTAATGGATCTGGGCACGTCAATGATGATAGACATTGACGCTAAGGGAACATAAACATGACTAAAGTCAGTGGTCGATATGGTAACGAATCTAGTAGTGTAAACATGGGGTAGCCCCCACGGCTGGATTGCCAGAGTACAAGGGATTTAAACAGAACACGTTTTCAACTATGGGGTAGCCCCCATGGCAAGGATGCCAGTTAAAGGAAACTATGTTTTTGGAATAACTTAAACAAACACCCAACTGTGAACTCGCTCAACTTTGTTGTTGACTCGTTACAACATGCTTTGCAAGTCATTAGGTACTTAGCTGGAGCTTGCATGGGGAAGAGTCGTTGTGGGACATGGACTGTCGAGTTCCATGTTAAACATTTAAACTTTATGAACTTATTACTTATGTTTGGGTTTTACATTTTATGCTTCCGCTGATGAATTAAAATTGGTTACTTTCTTTTGGATACCAATTATATTGTGGTTGGTTTTATTACTTAAATACATTGTTCAATATGATTGGTGGCTTGATCCTGGTCAGTCACGCATCCATACGGTGACACTCCGCTTGTGGATTTTGGGGGTGTGACAGATTGGTATCAGAGCCATTGGTTATAGAGAACTTGGTTTTAAAATGGGAAAAGCTTTTTGACAAAACCAGACTATAACCTGTACAGTGCTCAACGATCCACAACGACGCTTCGCTCCAAGTGCAAGACTCAACATTCTAGGTGATATGGTTTATGATATATTACCTACCTGTTAGTTTACATAGAACATTGCTCATGGTATGCTTAGATAACATAGTAACGACTATTTGCAACATTGCGTGTTTACTCTCTTTTGTCACTCCACACGTTCGCATTATCGCGACACCTTTCTCACTCATGTTTCCTTTGATGTGAAGATCATGAGTGGACGAATCAACCTAACTCAAGCCCAGCTAACGACTTTGATCAATGAACAAGTTACTGCGGCACTCGCAGACGCTCAGGCAGGAGGTATAACCTGTCATTGCAACTTACTCTAGGATCTTTAGGTCCTACTCTCGTAAACCAACACTTGTGCTTAACCTTGTCCCTTCTTACACCCACGACAGGTCAACATGCTCAGCCTCCTGTGTGCACCTTCAAAACTTTTATGGACTGCCGACCTACTACTTTCAGCGGCACTGAAGGAGCTATAGGCCTCCTCCACTGGTTCGAGAAACTCTAATCTATCTTCGAGATGTGTGAATGCCCTAAGGCTCGCAGGGTGAAGTATGCTACTGGTACTCTCGAGGGTGTAGCGCTCACGTGGTAGAACGCTCAGGTCCAAATGCTGGGGTTGGTTGCTGCTAACGCCACCCCATGGAACGATTTCAAGGAATTGATCAAGGAAGAATACTGTAATCGTGATAACATTCACAAGCTGGAGGTAGAGTTCTTCAACTTAAAGATGACGGGGTCAGAAATTGAAGCATACATAAGAAGATCGAACGAGCTGGCTATCTTGTGTCCTACGATGGTGGATCCTCCCATCAAGCGTATCGAACTGTACCTTAAGGGATTAGTGCCAGAGATTCAAAGTCATGTGACTTCAGCTAACCTCGCCACCATCCAGCAAGTTGTTCAATTGGCTCATCGTCTCACTGATCAGGCGGTGGAGCAGAACAGGTTACCAAAGCGTATTAGTGCTACTACTTCTGATACTCCCAGCGACAACAAGTGTAAATGGGATGGAACTTCAAGCAGGGGTTCAACTTCTGTTCAGTCTTAGTCTCAGCAGAGAAGGACTGACGACTACAAGAGCCCTAGTCAGCAATCACCTGGTAGTCAAAGCCAAGGAGGGTACATGGGAATTCACCCCAAATGCAATCGTTGTAACCTACACCACAGCGGGCCACGCACCAGGAGTAACTGTCATCGGTGCAACAAGCCAGGCCACGCCGTAAAGGATTGCAGAAGTTTACGCCCCGCGAATCAGAATCGTCAGCAACAACAAGCCCCACAAAATCAACGCCAGCAGCAGCAGCAAGGTATCAACAAAGGGTGCTTTCAGTGTGGAGCTGAAGGCTATTTCAAGAGAGACTGTCCCCAACTGAACCAGAATCAGAACAACAACAATAATAACAACCAGGGGAATGGAAACAACGGGGGTAACAACGGCAATGGTGCTAGGGGTCGTGTATTTGTGATTGGCCAGGGTGAGGCGAGGAATGATCCCAATGTCGTGACAGGTAAGTTCCTACTGGATGACTTTTATGTTACTGTTTTATTTGATCCGGGTGCCGATACTAGTTATGTGTCCTTAAAAGTTAGTCAGATGCTTAAGCGTACCCCAACACTTTTGAGCACCAGGCACGCTGTAGAGCTAGCTAATGGTAAAAGTTTAGAGGCCACACACATAGTTCAGGGTTGTAATCTCGTTCTAGCTGGTCAGACTTTCTCCATCGATCTTATCCCCATCGCTCTTGGTAGTTTCGACATCGTCATTGGGATGGATTGGTTATCCCAACACCAAGCAGAGATTCTTTGCAACAAGAAGATTGTACGTATTCCTCGTTCAGGTGATGAACCTCTCATGATTCGTGGTGACAAGAGTGGTACTGTTGTGAGCATCATCTCTTTCCTTAAAGCCCAGAAGTGTTTACGAAAGGGCCACACTGCCGTATTAGCTCTTGTTACTGACACCTTGAAGAAAGAGAAAAAGATAGAATATTTTCCGATCGTACGTGACTTCCCTGAGGTATTTCCTGAGGAATTACCTGGTCTTCCGCCTCATTGTCAAGTCGAGTTTCAAATCGAGCTAGCTCCTGGAGCAGCGCCCATAGCTCGAGCACGCTATCATCTAGCTCCATCTGAATTGGAAGAACTATATGCGCAACTACAAGAACTCTTGGACAAGGGTTTCATTCGTCCTAGTTCTTCGCCCTGGGGAGCTCCAGTGTTATTTATGAAGAAGAAAGACGGTACCTTCAGGATGTGTATTGACTACAGCGAACTCAACAAGGTGACGGTGAAGAATCGTTATCCTCTTCCACGTATTGATGACCTGTTCGACCAGCTGCAAGGGTCGAGCTTCTACTCGAAGATTGATCTGAGATCGGGATATCACCAGATGAGAGTCCGAGATGAGGACGTCTCCAAAACAGCATTTAGAACTCGTTATGGGCACTATGAGTTTTTGGTCATGCCATTCGGGTTGACAAATGCACCTGCGGTCTTCATGGATCTTATGAACCGAGTGTGCAAACCCTACTTGGACAAGTTTGTTATTGTATTCATCGACGACATCCTGATCTATTCGAAGAGTAAGGAGGAACATGAGCAACACCTAAGGATTATTTTGGAACTCCTTGGAACAGAGCAGCTATATGCCAAATTTTCGAAGTGTGACTTCTGGCTTCGTGAAGTCCATTTCCTAGGCCACGTGATAAACAAGAATGGGATTCACGTTGATCCATCGAAGATAGTGCCGATCGCACAAGGCTTGGGCCACACACGAACCACTTGGACTTTTAAACAGTTGGGCCTCAAAGCCCAAACTCCGATCGCACAAGATACCAATAGTCGCACAAGGTTATTTGGATCGCACAAGTTAAAGTGTTTGCTTCATTGTTGGGCCTGCTATTCATATTGGGCCTTTATACAAACTTGTCTGATATTGCTCTACGTGTACACTATGTGTTTGTAAATTGTTAGCTTATGTGTAAACCTACGTGCACTACTTGAACCTAGACCTGACTTGTATGGTAACCATGTTAGGACGTGGTTGACCTCTAGCAGCTCGATTTGACCTTTCGCTTATCTGCCGAGCTAACCTAAGGTGAGTTCACATTTTCTACAAAGCATGGTAATTCTCGGTGCGATGGGAATGGGTTAAGGAATATGGATTCCTCGTCCTTCTTGGGTAGGACAGTACGGGTTAAGGAATGTAATTCCTCATCCTCTTGGACAGTTTAAATTTCACTAGACAAAAACTCTATCACGAAGTCCCTCCTTTTATATCGACTTAATCGACGGGCCAATGGCGAGCGGGTCATTAGTTAGATAGCGCTATTTAGGTCTGACAAGCCTCACACCGTGCCGCAGAGAACGGGCGTGAACTAATGGATCTGGGAACGTCAATGATGATAGACATTGACGCTAAGGGCACATAAACATGACTAAAGTCAGTGGTCGATATGGTAACGAGTCTAGTAGTGTAAACATGGGGTAGCCCCCACGGCTGGATTGCCAGAGTACACGGGATTTAAACAGAACACGTTTTCAACTATCGGGTAGCCCCCACGGCAAGGATGCCAGTTAAAGGAAACTATGTTTTTGGAATAACTTAAACAAACACCCAACTGTGAACTCGCTCAACTTTGTTGTTGACTCGTTACTACATGCTTTGCAGGGCATTAGGTACTTAGCTGGAGCTTGCATGGGGAAGAGTCGTTGTGGGACATGGACTGTTGAGTTCGATGTTAAACATTTAAACTTTATGAACTTATTACTTATGTTTGGGTTTTACATTTTATGCTTCCGCTGATGAATTAAAATTGGTTACTTTCTTTTGGACACCAATTATATTGTGGTTGGTTTTATTACTTAAATACATTGTTCTATATGATTGGTGGCTTGATCCTGGTCACTCACGCCTCCATACGGTGACACTCCGCTTGTGGATTTTGGGGGTGTGACACTTGCCACATGGAATTGTTTGAAAACTTATCTTTTTATGCTACGTACGAAAACTTGTATACTCGCCTTTGCTTTTGCATTGAACTTTATTTTAAAATATGTTACAGGTTGAGGATGACGACGCGTTGAACTTGAAGTAGTGTTGATGCTTAGATACACACCTAGACGTCTTAAGTTAATATACTTGTTGTTGTATTCTTGTATTGAACATATTGTATATCAAGTTGTTGTATTTGATCATAATCTTTGTAATTGACTTCTAGAAATGAAATGAAATCCATTATTTAAATATTGTCACAAATAGCATTATGAAGTCTCTTGCAATCTCGTTTTCGTCTCACTCCGATGTTTCCGCCATCGGTTGGGGTGTGACAAGTAACCTCTTTAACGTCCCTTGACATAACGAGGGAGTGGTGTGCAACGTCAGCAAACATGTGATGTCTCTTTAGCGCCCTTTGAGCATGGTTACTTCATTATCTAGGGAAAGATATTTAACAATCAAACCAAATATCTTATCTTATATTTACATCTTGCAAATTATTGACGTTGACGTTAAACTGGTATTAAAAGCTCTTGTGTCCTTGGACGACCTCAGTATCTTACAAACACTATACTACGCCCGCGATGGGTGCACTTGCCCAAGTATGTGTTTAGTGTTAGTATAATATCATGTTTTATAAATTTAAAACTTGACAAACGCGTAAAACGGGCTTAAAATATTAATAAAATCATATCACGCTATACACACACCAATACTTTAACACGTATTGCAGGAAATTGACGATGATGATGATGAATGAAATCTAGTAGGATGACTAGAAACACACCTTTAAAATATTAGTACTTATGTTGTATTTTGTTTCTTGCTATGTTGTTGTAATTTGCTTTCAAATCATGTACTTGAGTTATTAATGAAATGAAATTTTGATTTTTTAAATATTGTCATAAGTAGTCTTAGGAAGTCTCTTGCAATATCGTTTTCGTCTCACTCCGATGTTTCCGCCATCGGTTGGGGTGTGACAGATTGGTATCAAAGCCATAACTATAGGGAATTAGGAAAAATTTCCATGATTTGACCTAGTCTATAATTTAAGTACTATACTTTACCATTCTTGAATTTTCATGATTAAAATACTTGCATTATTCCTATTTTGCTTCTTATCTCTTCTTTTGTCTCAAATTATACATGCCTTTCCTAAGGTTAACATAATACACACATGAAGACGTAAAGACACTTGCATTTCATAAACGAGACGATTTTCACCAAAACTAGGCGTGAAAACCCACAAATTTTGGTGAAGTCCCTTAATCCGTGTATTCGATTTTTCATGAAATTACGCCATCAAGTTAGGAGTGAAATCCACATCTTGATGGAAAATTTCACATTCATACTCCAGCGGACCTTTACCAACGAGTTGGAATTTATTTCCTCGACCCGTTCGGTGAATATTAACCGCCCTTAGGGTACGATGTTATCAAGTTAGGAGTGAAACCCGCATCTTGATAACTAGTCCCACTCCTCGATTTTCAATCATGCCAAAGTCTCAAATTTTCGATCAACTAGGGACATGTAGTAACCGTAAGGGTAAATGCCGTTAACCGCTCCTCGGTGAGAGTATTTTACCTAATTGGCCAAAACATGTTTCCCTAACTCGAAAGAACTTTCAATCAATTTGAATAGTCTTAGTTTCGTTTTGAGACACTCCAAGCTTTACCTTGAATCTCTTTTATGTCTTATCCATTTTAATGTTGCAAGTTGTTTGAGTAATACGCGGTATGCTGCGAGAGTGTTGCAGAAGTGATCACACTTCGAAGTATAAGACGTCAATACATAGAGTTCTAGCAACCGAAGTGAAGCGAGAAAGGTATAGACCAACTCAAGGACTTCATGCAAGCACCTAACATTCTACACGTTTCGTTAGGCATTCTGATGTGTGTTCAGGTAATACTCGATAGCATCGAGATTCTTAAGGATTCAGAAAGGAGTGAAAAGATTACGTTTGAGTAAAAGACAATCACTGCTATGACCCCACCCCACATAGGTTTGTTACATTTCTCATTGATTAGATAACAGAACAGAACCCCTTTTCCACTTGTTAGGGCTCACTGGGACTCGCATGCACCCCACATTATTATTATGAGTGCACCGACGATAATATGATTTGCATGCTCATCTCAGTTCCTCCTAACTCATGTTAAATGGTTCTTCAAACTCAAATGCCAAACAGATGTTGTCAAAGTAATAAAATCACGGGAATCCAAAGACTATGGCATACTATCAATGCACCATGACATTGTCCGCCTTGGGCAACCCAACGTAACTGCACCATGATATTGTCCGCTTTGGCGGCCAGCACGCCCCCGGCGTCTGCCCCTCACGGTTTTCAAAACGCGTCATGATGTAAGCAAGTATCTCTTGCAATCATACTATAGTGACGAGTGTGTGCTCGTATGTTGTGTCATAAGCAATTGTGTACTAATTATGTAATGTATGCAACAAGTGAGAAAGACGAACCTTGCAATCTGGAGCTGAGTGTCATTGTCGATTTCGGATCTGTTCGGTTATAGTCTGGTTTTATAAAAACGTTTTAAAACCAAGTTCACTATAACCAGTGGCTCTGATACCAAACTGTCACACCCCCAAAATACCACCTAGGGAGTGTCCCTGATAGGCGTGTGACGTACTGACAATGAGCGACTAATTACATTGAACCCACAAGTTTCAAAGTGAAGTTCTCAAATTATTGAATAAATCCCATCACAAGTTTATTTGAAAACCAATATGTGCTGCAGAAGCAAATAACAAACCATAACTATGTTGTTCAAAAACCAATATAAAATAATAAACAAGTCTTCACATGAATCCCATCAGTCGACCCATGACCACTCCTGCACCTCCAGACAGCAAGTTTCCACATCTAAGATACCTACCGACCTGCGAGCATGCAACAAGTGTATCAGACAAAGCTGGCGAGTTCACAGTTTATGAAAACGTTGGTTACCAAATGGTTATTTCAGTTCATTAACAAAAGCAAGTAATATTGATAATATCTCGATACTGAACAAGACGGCTCCTGATGTATGTTTTGCCCTTTCCCCAGTGCTCCTATCAAAGCACTGGGCCCGACTGGAACATTAGTTCACAACCGTCCTCCCCGGTACGGCGTGAGGGTGCCAAACCTAAGTAGCGCTACCAACTAATACCCGTTACCTCACCGGTAACAAAAGATGGGACTTAAGAATGATAGGATGAGAATATTATCCAATATATACCAGTTTTTACCCAAAAGACTTATCCCTCCCTGGGATACCCACTGACTGTCCCAACCACCGGGACGCATGCTCAAAAGTAGTGAACTCGCCTTAGTGTGCTCGGTAGACTTAATTACTCGTTTAACCAAACAATCAATCAAGTCCTATGATGAATGCACATATAACCGTCAGTATGCATACAAGCTCGGTTCGTGTCATTCCACATTTATTTATCAGTTAGTGTACATAACATACAAGTAGTAACATTTGTCAATTCGTACACCAATTTATTCAGTTAATCACATGATACATGAATTTATTAATCAAGTTCGGCCCGATAAACGTTGCCAACACTTGGGTTACTCAGCCCGAGTCCTGCCCAACACTACAACCGAATGATAACATTCCATATAATGTCACCCATTCGTTCACAATCATCACATTACATATCATGCACATAATCTCATGATAATTCTTGTCATCAGTTCACACACATTGGTTCAACACATCTTCACAGTTTCAATTACCAACATAGTTTGATAGGACATAAAATTAATCACATTTTATGTTAACACTACTGTTTGGATCACCTAAACAATTTGCAACATCAACATCACCTAATCACTGATATGCTAGTCATAACAATGTTCGGTCCAATCAGGTCCAGCCCAACTCAATGTCGCGGCCCGGTTCTCTTTTGTGCGGCCTATTTTCGTTTCATGGCTCATGACCGATGCCTGGTTTCAAGTTGTGTGGCCCAGTACCAACCCGAATATGTGCGGCCCAATGTTAACCAAGGTGTGCCCGGCCCAATCGAGTTATGTCTTGTGTGTGTTGTGACTATGTTGTGTAATCAGTTCGCAGGTCAGCAACCATTTCATCATTCAAAGAATTAAGTAACATGAACGTCCAAATTCACACCGATTACCATATCACAATTTATCAGTCAATCTTTCATGAACTAACGTTATGAACATTCCTAACATCATACAACTCTATGTTCTTATTCAACATCAAAACTCCTAATCGTAACTTGTTAATACCCGGAAGACATCATGAATCACATGTAACCAACACTAGATTATTAAAATCAACATCACACAATTATTAATCATCACATCAATTATGATCATGCAACTAATATTCCGTATTACCGTCGCGAATAACGACGACCTAGACATAACCCCTAGATTGCCGAACCATCATCATCATCTTAAACATCAAACATTCCCTTCTATTTATCATACTAATTGACGCATCACGTAGCCGACTACTCATTTTTCATTCTAGCAAATTACTTTGTTCACATAGCATAGTTATCATGTATCACATGTAGGCACTTTGTACATATAACAAGATCAAATGAACAGAATTTAATCATGAAAACAAACCACTAACCGCAGACTCGTTCCAAAAGAATGATGTTTCGAAGGAAGGGAATCTCTTGTTGCCGTACGAAATGATGAGAGGAAGGTAGGGTTTGCAACTAGTGGTGTGAAACCTAATATATGATTTACGATTTACGGAAGTTCATACGTATCTCTTCATAATAAAAGGGTTAGGGTGATTAGGCCTTATATGGCCGAACTGCGCTTACACTCAAATATCAAGAATTAAAACAACAAGATCCACTAACATTCGGTCCAATCACAAATAATTTACAGCCCATGTGATTTTATAATTTGTTCAAAGTTGTCAGTTGCATGTGTAGCCCTTATCAAAGTTGTCTGCCATGTTCTAATTGTATTAAACAAGGTTGCACGTAATTATAAGAAGGAAATGATGGGTTTTGGGCCACTAATTCGCTTAATGGGTTTGGGCCGAGAGGTATTAGGGGGTTGTTGAGGGATTGGGCCGAGTTAATATAAATGTGGTGGCGGCCCACTAGTATTGCGATAGGTGCGGCCCATCACATAAGTGTGTAAAAATTAACGGAGTTATAGGGTTAACAAGAAGTTAAGATCACAGGGTTAAACGTCACTAAACTGGAAAGTTCGGGTTGTCACATCATCCCCATCTTATAAGAAATTTCGTCCCGAAATTTGACAAGTAAGCACGAAGAAATGAAGTTAGAAATCAAGATTGCTGCAAGTTTTCCTCAGGTGCCACATCATCCCCAACTTGAAGAGGAATTTCGTCCCGAAATTCGCCAATGATATCAGAAATTGATACAACCGTTTGAGCCACTGGGGATACTGGAGTTTACTCCGATCATTGCGTTCCCACGTGAACTTCGGTCCACCGCTTGAGTTCCAACAAACTCTCACCATTAGAATTCAACTATGCTAACGAATATTGACATCCTGGTCCATGATTTCAGTAGATTCCACAACAACTGCAACTTGTCGTTAGTCTGAAGCTCTAATAAGGGTATCACTAGTTTCCGTCGGACAAACACTTCTTTGGATTCGAGACATAAATGGCATCGTGAACGTTACCCAACTCACCAGGTAACTCGAGTTTGTTAGTCATGTCACCGATCCGTTTCAGAAATCCAAATGTCCTAACATATCGTAAACTAGGCTTGCCACGTTTTCCCATGGTGTACTGCACCCTCTCAGGGTGAGCTTTCAATATGATACTACCGCCTATAACGAACCCCCAGTATTTCCTAAGCTTATTGGCTTTTCCGACAGACATGCGTTGCCGCCAAACGATTTCAAATCTGGTCAATCTTTCCAGGGGTTTTGAGTACAGGTCCTAGACCAATAATTAGGTTGTCACCCTACTCCAATCCAGCAAGGAGTTTAACGTCACTGCTCATGTAATGCCTCAAACAGAGTTGTCTGAATACTTGAATGGTGACTGCTACGGTAGACCCCAGCCAAAGGTATGTGTCCTCCCAACATGTCTTTGTGTGCCAGGATGGTTCAGTACCCTGTCCGGTTGTCCTTCAGTGATAATCAATGCCCATGTCTAGACGTGAGCCAAGGGTGTTGTGTATTGCCGGTCATAAATCAGGTATAGCTCAAAATCAAAAGTAACAGGAGTTGACACCTCGTCCCTAAAAGCCGCCTCTCTAAGAGGAACATTCACAGCTGTAAAGACTCGTCAGTCCCCTTAATTATAAGAAAGTGTGCTGGTAGCGTGAGACAATCCATGGCAGTCTGTTCTCATTTTCATATGTGTGTTTCTAGTTGATGATTCTTCCCCTTGACTTTCCCACAAGTCAAACATCATTCACATACATAGCTAGGTGGGCCTTCATACCCGATCACCAGTGTAAGATTTATAAATCCTAATATCTCTCATCAAAGCCCAAACGACTAGAATATCGAGGTTGGTGTGCTCTGCTCAACACGAGTTCCCTACAGTTACCGTATAACAAGACCCACATTCATTCCATGAGGTAGCGCATATCGTCCGTCCTGCCAAAGGTTGCTTCTTCATGCCTCGCATGGGTTTAACTTGAAAATTCTCTTTCTTCAGTTCTCCATTTTTTGAACAGAGTGGGTCTGATCAGGTAGGTTGGAGTCGATAGTGAGTTGCAAAGCTAGTACACGTTCGGGTTTCCCAGTGTAATCATTTAAAGGTTCCATCCAGCGATGCCATCGCATGATTAGCTCTTTCGAACAAGGATACACCGGAGGCCCTTGTGATCGGTCTAAGTATCGCATTCGGTACCGTCCAAGTAATGCCTCCAAGTAAATCCAAAGGCCACAATTTTCACAGCCGGTTGTGTGTCGTGCAGTTCCTTTTTGTAACTCCATCACGTAAATGATCACTATCTCGTGTTGCGTCGGTGTGTAACTGGAATTCTGATTCGGGCCGTCTTGGTATACCTCTAAATTAACCGTACCCTTAGATAAAGACGATGCTCAGTGCATTGTTGAGTTGGGATTTGAAGGCTGAAAAGACGCCCTCCTATCCTGTCTCCCTTGAAATCACAGCACCCCGCCGTGCTAAAGAGATTACAGTGGTGCAATCTTCAAAAACCCTGCGTTGAATCTACGGTGATATCCAGCGAAACCAAGGAATTGTTGTGTCCCCTTATGAGTCTTTGGTGCCAAACGATTTCTAACAGATTGGATCTTAATGAGGTCCACATGTATTCCACTTCGTTGATTTCATGACCAAAAATGTACCTCTCGAATCCAGTAATTACATCTAACAAGACTTCGCACGGGGTGGCTCCTTCCTCAGGAGCTCTAAAATAAGATACCAATGCCGCCCATGATGTTCCTTTCTCCGGGAAATGGTCCAAAACGTCTTTGATAAACGCGGTCGTTTTATGTGATCCATAAAGCTGCTGGAGTGTTGATTTACCCAAGGTGGTGAAATACAAGTTGTAATGGCCGTACTGCGTTCGATATGCCGTTTCAAGAATATTCTCCCCCTTGGATTTCCATCTGATAATAGTTCGCTCATAAATCAATCCTCGAATGAAAGCTCGTCCCTTGCAATTGGTTGACAGGTTGTCAATACATGGTCGAGGCAAACGGTTCTCGACTGTCTCCCTGATGAGTTCTCGATAATCAGTACACCTACGAAAAGGCTTATCTTCACGGGTATAACTATGGCTTCCCAAAGCGAAAAGCTAGGTCCGATAGAACTCCTGTCCAACAGTTCTTGTAGTAGCTTAGACAGTTCTTGCAACTCTCCCGGTGCAAGGCGGTAAGAGTACGAGTCTTCAGAGCTGCCTCTGGCGTGAAATCAACTGAGGTTCCGACTAACAGTTGTGGAAGTAAACCTGAAAGTTCCTCGAACAGCACACTGAAAGGAGTCACGGATAATCGGTGGATCCCCCATCCTATTTTCCTTAGCATTAACATTAGTAACGGTTGCCGACATGGCCGGGTAGTTCTTCTGTAGACACTTCTGGGCTTTCATTGCAGAATTGTTGCTAGCCTTTACACAACTCTGATATTCTGGAACAGATGACGATTCTCTACTAGGGAGAGGGGTACACAAAGTTTTCTTTTCACATAGTATATCTGCGCGATGTATAGATAACCAATCCATACTAACTATTGCATCAAACTTTCAAGGGTAGTAGAAGGAAGGTCGACGTCGAATACTCGTCCCACAAGGTCGAGTTGCATCCCAACAATCGTATGAGGTTTCAGTTGACTTGCCATCGGTCGATTCCACAGCAGGTTCGGTTTCAAGAAGCATCAGAGTCAAGCAGAACAGAGCCGAAATGATTAGTTACCAAAAACGTTCACACTACCATGTTATTATTACACCTGGCGTTGCCTACGCCAATCCTAAACGCCCTTCCATGAGCATCATTACCAGTGTCTGTTGTTTTCGTTACGAGCATTTCTAATACGGCCGTCGTTCCCTTGGTTGTTGTCATGACTGTTGCCTCTAATGTTGTTGCTTGAAATGGGGCCTTACGGTCTTTAAACAACAGGGTCCATCCTGGCTCATTCCGTGTCGCGTCCTAAGACACTACTCGCTGCGTGGGAAGTTACTCATTCCACCCTATAATCAGTTGCCATCGCTAACGTCCTGATTGATTCATAAGAGTTGACTCCCATGAGTCGCTGACTAGGGTTAAGGATTCAATTGGAGTCAAATTGCTGATGTTCGTTGCTGGAAATCGGAGTCGTCCAAATGCTGAGGTCGGTAAAGTGCTACACACATCCTCTTGCCCATCAATGTTGCAAGTTGTTTGAGTAATACGCGGTATGCTGCGAGAGTGTTGCAGAAGTGATCACACTTCGGAGTATAAGACGTCAATACATAGAGTTCTAGCAAACGAAGAGAAGCGAGAAAGGTATAGACCAACTCAAGGATGTTCATGCAAGCACCTAACATTCTACACGTTTCGCTAGGCGTTCAGATGTGTGTTCAGCTAATACTCGATAGCATCGAGATTCGTAAGCATTCAGAAAGGAGTGAAAAGATTACGTTTGAGTAAAAGACAATCACTGCTATGACCCCACCCCACATAGGTTTGTTACATTTCTCATTGATTAGATAACAGAACAGAACCCCTTTTCCACTTGTTAGGGCTCACTGGGACTCGCATGCACCCCACATTATTATTATGTGTGCACCGACGATAATATGATTTGCATGCTCATCTCAGTTCCTCCTAACTCATGTTAAATGGTTCTTCAAACTCAAATGCCAAACGGATGTTGTCAAAGTAATAAAATCACGGGAATCCAAAGACTATGGCATACTATCAATGCACCATGACATTGTCCGCCTTGGGCAGCCCAACGTAACCGCACCATGATATTGTCCGCTTTGGCGGCCAGCACGCCCCCGGCGTCTGCCCCTCACGGTTTTCAAAACGCGTCATGATGTAAGCAAGTATCTCTTGCAATCATACTATAGTGACGAGTGTGTGTTCGTATGTTGTGTCATAAGCAATTGTGTACTAATTATGTAATGTATGCAACAAGTGAGAAAGACGAACCTTGCAATCTGGAGCTGAGTGTCATGGTCGATTTCACATCTGTTCGGTTATAGTCTGGTTTTATAAAAACGTTTTAAAACCAAGTTCACAATAACCAGTGGCTCTGATACCAAACTGTCACACCCCCAAAATACCACCTAGGGAGTGTCCCTGATAGGCGTGTGACGTACTGACAATGAGCGACTAATTACATTGAACCCACAAGTTTCAAAGTGAAGTTCTCAAATTATTGAATAAATCCCATCACAAGTTTATTCGAAAACCAATATGTGCAGCGGAAGCAAATAACAAACCATAACTATGTTGTTCAAAAATCAATAAAAAATAATAAACAAGTGTTCACATGAATCCCATCAGTCGACCCATGACCACTCCTGCACCTCCAGGCAGCAAGTTTCCACATCCAAGATACCTACCGACCTGCGAGCATGCAACAAGTGTATCAGACAAAGCTGGCGAGTTCACAGTTTATGAAAACGTTGGTTACCAAATGGTTATTTCAGTTCATTAACAAAAGCAAGTAATATTGATAATATCTCGATACTGAACAAGACGGCTCCTGATGTATGTTTTGCCCTTTCCCCAGTGCTCCTATCAAAGCACTGGGCCCGACTGGGTCATTAGTTCACAACCGTCCTACCCGGTACGGCGTGAGGGTGCCAAACCTAAGTAGCGCTACCAACTAATACTCGTTACCTCCCCGGTAACAAAAGATGGGACTTAAGAATGATAGGATGAGAATATTATCCAATATATACCAGTTTTTACCCAAAA
The DNA here is from genome assembly GCA_030545235.1 of Helianthus tuberosus. NCBI lineage: Eukaryota > Viridiplantae > Streptophyta > Magnoliopsida > Asterales > Asteraceae > Helianthus > Helianthus tuberosus. The sequence goes on from CM060402.1 coordinate 7,470,437, forward strand.
GACTTATCGCTCCCCGGGATACCCACTGACTGTGCCAACCACCAGGGCGCATGCTCAAAAGTAGTGAACTCACCTTAGAGTGCTCGATAGACTTAATTACTCATTTAACCAAACAATCAATCAAGTCCTATGATGAATGCACATATAACCGTCAGTATCCATACAAGCTCGGTTCGTGTCATTCCACATTTATTTATCAGTTAGTGTACATAACATACAAGTAGTAACATTTGTCAATTCGTACACCAATTTATTCAGTTAATCACATGATACATGAATTTATTAATCAAGTTCGGCCCGATAAACGTTGCCAACACTTGGGTTACTCAGCCCGAGTCCAGCCCAACACTACAACCGAATGATAACATTCCATATAATGTCACCCATTCGTTCACAATCATCACATTACATATCATGCACATAATCTCATGATAATTCTTGTCATCAGTTCACACACATTGGTTCAACACATCTTCACAGTTTCAATTACCAACATAGTTTGATAGGACATAAAATTAATCACATTTTATGTTAACACTACTGTTTGGATCACCTAAACAATTTGCAACATCAACATCACCTAATCACTGATATGCTAGTCATAACAATGTTCGGTCCAATCAGGTCCAGCCCAACTCAATGTCGCGGCCCGGTTCTCTTTTGTGCGGCCCATTTTCGTTTCATGGCTCATGACCGATGCCTGGTTTCAAGTTGTGTGGCCCAGTACCAACACGAATATGTGTGGCCCAATGTTAACCAAGGTGTGCCCGGCCCAATCGAGTTATGTCTAGTGTGTGTTGTGACTATGTTGTGTAATCAGTTCGCGGGTCAGCAACCATTTCATCATTCAAAGAATTAAGTAACATGAACGTCCAAATTCACACCGATTACCATATCACAATTTATCAGTCAATCTTTCATGAACTAACGTTATGAACATTCCTAACATCATACAACTCTATGTTCTTATTCAACATCAAAACTCCTAATCGTAACTTGTTAATACCCGGAAGACATCATGAATCACATGTAACCAGCACTAGATTATTAAAATCAACATCGCACAATTATTAATCATCACATCAATTATGATCATGCAACTAATATTCCGTATTACCGCCGCGAATAACGACGACCTAGACATAACCCCTAGATTGCCGAACCATCATCATCATCTTAAACATCAAACATTCCCTTCTATTTATCATACTAATTGACGCATCACGTGGCCGACTACTCGTTTTTCATTCTAGCAAATTACTTTGTTCACATAGCATAGTTATTATGTATCACATGTTGGCACTTTGTACATATAACAAGATCAAATGAACAGAATTTAATCAAGAAAACAAACCACTAACCGCAGACTCGTTCCAAAAGAATGATGTTTCGAAGGAAGGGAATCTCTTGTTGCCGTACGAAATGATGAGAGGAAGGTAGGGTTTGCAACTAGTGGTGTGAAACCTAATATATGATTTACGATTTACGGAAGTTCATACGTATCTCTTCATAATAAAAGGGTTAGGGTGATTAGGCCTTATATGGCCGAACTGGGCTTACACTCAAATATCTAGAATTAAAACAACAAGATCCACTAACATTTGGTCCAATCACAAATAATTTACAGCCCATGTGATTTTATAATTTGTTCAAAGTTGTCAGTTGCATGTGTAGCCCTTATCAAAGTTGTCGGCCATGTTCTAATTGTATTAAACAAGGTTACACGTAATTATAAGAAGGAAATGATGGGTTTTGGGCCACTAATTCGCTTAATGGGTTTGGGCCGAGAGGTATTAGGGGGTTGTTGAGGGATTGGGCCGAGTTAATATAAATGTGGTGGCGGCCTACTAGTATTGTGATAGGTGCGGCCCATCACATAAGTGTGTAAAAATTAACGGAGTTATAGGGTTAACGAGAAGTTAAGATCACAGGGTTAAACGTCACTAACCTGGAAAGTTCGGGTTATCACATGCAAACTATGTGAAACTTATGTGTTATGAAAAATACTTTATGGTCATCCATGAAAAACAAACATGATTTTCTAAACCTATCATGATCAAGCCTCATCCCTTTTCCCCCTATTTCATGTCACACCCCAACCGATGGCGGAAACATCTGGATGAGACGAACAAATTGCTCAAAACATCATAACACTATGTGACAATATAAATTAAATTGAATTTCATAAATTGCTAAAGTATAATACAAGGAATCAACATAAACAACATTGTTTCGAATATACAACAACAAAATAGTTTAATCTAAGTTTGTTTCTAAGTCCACTTAAATCTTGTTTCTTCACTTAGCATCATCTTGTCTATCATCCTGCAACATGTATTAAAATATATCAACCAAAAGTTGACGAGTATACAAGTTTGATACATAGTATAACATAGAAGAAAATTGTTTAACGTGCTCGTATCCAACATGAACAACAATATGCAAGTTACTAGTACGCTGAGATTGTGTAACAATATGTTCAAACCCAAGAATCCAATGCGTTAAAATAGCCTATCCCAAAGTATCGCGGGAGGTAACATGTTTAACTTAACAATACCACAAGTCTCGTAGGCGGTGCATTACTCCTATAGCGCTATAATTGTTAAGGTGGGCTAGCAAAGTTAATGAGCATATATCAACACAAATAGTTTACGTAGCATACGAGATTAACAAGCATCAAATTGTTCAAAGTTTCACTCCCAATAGTCTAGCGGGAGATTAACATGTTTCAATATGGATAGAGTGTGATTCAAATAGTTTCAAGTGTTTTCGTGTTTTACATAGAATACATGTTGCACCCAAAAGTGTTTAAAAGTAAAATGGGTTCGAGTATACTCACAAAATTGCATGTGCTTTCTGATTATCCAAGTGTTGACGAGTAATGGAATTAGCGGATTGAATGTATACGGATTGGAGTTCAAGGTATGCTTAAGGTCGGAATTTAAAAGTACATGGAAAATAAATATATGAGAAAATAACCATCTAGCTCATAATACTCATTCTTAACACTATGAAACCCATAGGGTCTGAAAGTTTTCATGGGTTAAAGTACCCATTAGAATCGTGACGAGTATTATGTTCTTAGGTGGTGTAGCCTACTATTTTGATAAATAACCATTAGGTTATCATCAAAAGTTTGGTTATTATAAGTATTATATATCTTTATAGTATATATTTATAGGTTATAGTCTACAAGAATGTCATATAAGTCAAGCATGAGGTAGGAAGATAAATCTTCCATTTAGGAACCTCTTTGTGTTTCATACAAGTCATGCATGAGGTAGGAAGATGAATCTTCCATTTAGGAACCTCTTTAGTTGTCACAAATACACAAGTTGTCATAAGACAACAAGTGTGACAACTGTGCTCTGTAATCGATGTACAATGTAAAACAATGTTAATTATTAATAAAACAATGTGTTTTGGTGTTATTATGTGTGTATTTGTGTTTGATGATTTTACGATTTGATTCGAGTTTGATTTCAAGCTTTAAATCGCTTTCTGGAAAGTTATACGCAAACTGGTGCGTAAACGCAGTCAGTTTAACGCGACAAACACTCCGGAATAGTGAAATAGGCTTAACATACCTTAAATAACCTTTACATAACTTAGAAATAAGTTTTGGATGGTTTGGTGTGTCGAAAACAAGTCTATTCGATTGCAGGGACTATTTGTGTCAAACTACGAAAGTATGCCGATTCGTATGATATCGAACATTCCGGAACTTGATCATAAGTTAAAAATGCCCTAAATATCCTTTACATAGCTTAGAAATAGGCTTTGAGGTGTTTGCTGCGCGAAAATAAACTTATTTGATCAATAGGGACTAAAAGCGTCAAAAAGTGCACAAGTTTGCATTTTCACGCATACCTTACGTTCTGAATATATCCGGACATCCAAAAATTTTCGTAATCATTAAAATACTTTATTTTAGTGATTGGGATGCTAAAACTTCATTCGTTTCGCAATTTGGATCGTACACGCATTCGTTACGATTTCCGTTGTAATTAACCGAACGACGCAACCGTACGGCCAAGCGAACTGACATCAGAGATATTTTCAAGCATATTTCATGTTCCCTATGCTTCAACATCTTTGTGGAGCTTAAAAATGGGTTTTACGGGTGTTAGAAGTGTCGATACGCGACGAAACAAGCTCAGGGACTAAAGCTGCCAAACTGTGAATCTGGCTGGTCTGCAGGGTCCTTACGGACCGTATGGACATTGGCTTACAGTCCGTAAGCTAGTGCCAGCAACACTGAAATCAGAAGCTTCCATTTCAGCAGTTGTCCTGGTTTTAAATCCCTGATTTCTCAATGTTGTGGGCTTGTTGCCTATTTTGCTCATTGCCCAATCAATTTTTAACAAATGTATGGTCAAGATTTGAGCTTCACAACACTTGGAATGATCTTAGAGCATCAAGATTACTATAAATAGCAATGGGTTCTTCCTCATTTCTTCACACTTGATCTAAATAACTCTAAGTTGAAGTTCTAAAACTTCATACCTGAGTGTTTTGGATCAAGATCTCCCTAGCTTGGACCCTTTGTAAGCTTCTTTCGTGCTTTTATTGCTTTTTGACTTTCTGCTTTGACCAGTCTTTGGTCAACACAAAGTTCGTTTGAACTTTGCAACGTGAGCGTAATCACGATGGTTATAGTCCCGTGTGACTATACCTACTGATTTCCACGTTGATTAGGCGTAGTGACGAGTCATAATTTCGGTCAAAATGCGTATTTATGCGTATTTTGCAACCAAACTATCCTAGGGTATCAAAACACTTTGTTTTGATATCAAAACCTGTTTTCTAACTTAGTTAAACATGTTTCAACATGTTTAGCTCGTCACTTTTAGTTTAGTGCATGTAGAGAGTCGTAAGTCAAGCGGTCTAAACCACCGCTTAGACTTTCGAACTCGACCCGTTTGGTCGATCATTTGGATCCGACCAAGCATGTTTAGTGACCATAGTTGTGTAGGGAATAACCTTCTGATTTTATACCTTATGGTCACTTAGTTTAAGTAGTTGTATGATACGTAGTTAATATGCCTTAGGTAAATGACCAAATGCCCTTTTCATGCATAATTAGTATTTAAGCATATGTTACTTAAAGTTTTGTCACTTAACTAATTATGAAACATGTTTAGGCATATAATACTTGTCATAGGACTAGTTAGACGTCTTGAACGCGCTTTTGCGCGAACAACGGGTTAAAGTAGCGTAAGCTACCTTAATGGGTCGTAACGGGTCGAAAGCACTTAGGTTAGGTTCCGATCTAGAATGTAGGCTTTATTAAACCATATCACATGAGTTACAATACTCATTTGGTTTACGAAACCTCGTTCTGTCCGATCTTCCGATTTAGGTGTCGATTTATTTACTAGTGATTCGATTACTAGGTGCTGCTTGAGTTTCCTTGGTTTGCTTGAGCTTATTGAGTTCTATAGATTGAGGATACTTTTGCACTTCGATGTGAGTAAATAGTTCCCTTCTTTTACCGTTTTCAAATATTTTGGAGTGATTCATATGTGTTAAACGATTTTCGATGATTTCAAAAACGAATACTATGGTTTATATTAAACAAATAACGATTTTGATAATGTGAACAAACTTGTTGGACGTATTTGCATAACGAATGACATTCATTAATTTTGGCCGAACCGACCAGTATTAGGTTATGGTACCATAGGATCTGACAAATCCCGTTATCAGACTACACCCATGGTTATGTGTGGGGGTTATGTGGGTAACGACCGAATCTATGATTGTTAACTTAGCCTTTGGTGGTTTGTTAATACGAGTTGAACGATGGACGAGTTACGAAGGTTTGGATGTTATTAACGAGACGACCAAAAGTAGTTTCACAATTAAAACAAGAACGATTTTGGGACAATTTAAACGATTTGGAACGATTTGAACAAATTAAATGATTTGAACAACCGATGGGTTTTGGGTTGTGATTAGATAATGGGGCGGGTGTAACATGATAAAAGCATGGTAGATATGCCGCTGGTACTTCTTATATATAAGTGCTTTTATCATATTACTTTCCATGGCATTATTTAGTTCACTTGGATAAACGATTTTGAAACCATATCACATAACGATGTTTTCGAAATGATATAAACCATACGAGTTTTGTAATGAGAACAATTTACGATTTGGTTTACTTAAACAAATGTTTTGCGAGATTTTATAAACTATAACCAACTTGATTTAAGTTGGTTAATTATGTTGCAATACACTTTTCAAAACGAGGGTTGTAACTTTTGACTCTTATAGTATAATAAGGTACTGCAACATGTAAACGAGCCATGAATCAGATACTCTCATAAAACCTATGTGCTCGCCAGCATTTCTTTGCTGACTTTGTTTTTACATATGTTTCAGGTGGTGTTGAATGATGTTGATTGCTAGGATACACGTTCACATAGGATCTTGAAGAGGCCTTAGTGACATAATAATAATGATAATCGATGTGTAACTCGTTTGTTTTGTATTAAGACAATGTAAATTACTTAATGAATCAATAAAACGAAACTTTTGAATCCATGGTTGTGAAACAATAATTCTGCCACTCCACTCCCCGACGTTTCTGCCACGGTTTCGTTGTTTTAACGCGGTCGGGGTGTGACAGAAGAGTTGGTATCAGAGCCAATGGTTATAGGGAATTAGGTTATTAGTAATGCTTTGACCTAGACTATAACTTTCTAGGACCCAAACGCGAGTCTTCCTACGTTTAGATTTTAAAACAATATCGTCACCTATCTTTAGGTGATAACCACAACGAGAACACAATAACAAATCCGCTTTGAAAACCAATCATTTCTTCATAGATGATTTTTTATAAGGTTTTGAACCTTTTAAGCTTCCAAATTGATTTTGAAAATGATCACCCACCCTTCCGGATGATTCATTTTTGGCTTAGTGCCTTTTGAGTTTTCAAAATCTCGTCAAAGTTTGGGTCTTATAATGTGAACACGTGCAATCTGGAAGAGTGAATGCCTGTATCCTGAGTTTTCAGTCAAAGGCTAGAGTGTTCGTACAAATCCACTTAATCGGACCAGTCACTCTTACCTGGGAACTCTTGGGATGAGTGTTCACTTATAGGTTAAAGCATGTCTTCGTGATACATTATATTGACCCATTTACTTTGATTAGTCACTGCGTGTCGTTTGTTTGTTCGCGGCAACGAACAAATGATCGCCCTCCTTGTGTTTTGTCGATGTTTTCAATACCTCTTTTGTTTTTTTTCCAATTGTCGACCTCACTCGTTTCTCATGTTTCCTTGTTCTTTTTAGACAATGCCTCCTCGACAAGATGCACAACCTCTAACCAACGAAGAAGTCGCAGCCCTTGTCTCTCAACAAATGGCTGCTGTGCTTCCGAACATAGTAACCTAGATCCATCAATTATACAACAATAACAACAATAATGCTCAGTGAAGTTTCAAGAATTTCAATTCGGCTAAACCATTGAAGTTTTCTGGGTCTCATGGAGCAACCGCGCTCCTGCAATGGTTCGAACGTTTGGAGAGCACATTCAGACATGTGCAATGTCCAAATGAGCGTAAGGTTGAATTTGCATCCAGTGTGTTCGAAAAGCGTGCTCTTACATGGTGGAACGGTGTGATGCGTGATAGGGGTGCCGGTGTGGCGATGGCACAAACTTGGGAAGAGCTTCGAGCTCTCATGATGAAAGAGTTCTGTCCCTATCACGATATTCGAGCTTTGGAACGAGAATTCGACGATTTGAAACAAGATGGGGGAGAACACCGTGCATATACAGATCGTTATGAGGAGCTCAGTTTGTTGTGTCCTACAATGGTTACCCCATTGGAGAAAGAAATAGAGAGGTATATTGATGGTTTACCAGATTCTGTGCAAGATATTGTGACTGGCAGTAATCCTACTACTGTCCGTCAAGCGATTGAATTGGCTGCTACTCTGACTGAGTCTCAGGTCAGAAAGGGTAAACTGACCCGTAAGGGTGACAAGAAGAAGTCAGCTGATTCTGCACAAGAAAAGGGTAAGGGTAAGAAGAAGGGTGAATCTTCTAAGAAGTCGAGGAAGAGCAAGGCTTCCCAGAACTTTGCAGTCACCGCACAGAACCCTCAGAACCCACCAGCACTACCTCCCGCAAAGAAGCAATATGCTGGTACTGCACCTCACTGTGCTTGATGCAATGGTCATCATGTTGCCCAACAGGCCTGTAAGCAGTGCACTACGTGTAGTAAACTTGGGCATCTGGCCAACATTTGTCGTTTGGGCCAGAATCTGGCTGCTCAGATTCCAACACAAGCTCAAGGGAATGCTGCTAGATTCCCACCTGGTTCGTGTTACAACTGCGGAGAAATGGGTCATTTCCGCAACAACTGCCCAAGGTTGGTGAATGCGAATGTCAACCCGAATGCCAACGCGAACGCGAATGTAAATCCCTCCCGTGGATGAGCATTCAATCTGAATGCCAACGAGGCTCGTGCTGACAACCTCATTGTTAACAGTACGTTCCTTGTTAACAATCAACTTGCATCTGTTCTTTTCGATTCTGGTGCCGATAGAAGTTTTGTTTCATTATCTTTTGAGCCTTTACTTGCGATACCTAGAACTAAACTGAGGAAACCCTTATCTGTCGAAGTTGCTACTGGTAAACCACTCATACTTGATTCTGTTATTCGTGGTTATCAATTGAACCTCGACAACCATCTTTTTCCTATTGACCTCACACCGATGCAACTTGGGAGTTTCGACATTATCATTAGGATGGATTGGTTGACCAAACATCATGCTGAGGTGGTTTGTTTCGACAAGATCATTCGTATTCCTCTTTCGTCTGGTGATGTCTTAGAAGTTCGTGGCGAGAAACCGTCTGTTGCTTTGAAACTTATGTCATGTACGAAAGCCCAAAGTTATTTACGAAAAGGATATGTTGCTTTTCTGGCACATGTCACCGAGGAGATGGGCAAGAGAAAGAGCAAGAGTATACAGGATATTCCGATTGTTCGGGATTATCCAGAAGTGTTTCCTGATGAACTGCCTGGTTTACCTCCAGTTTGTCAAGTCGAGTTTCATATTGATCTCGTACCCTATGCCAACCCGATTGCAAAAGCACATTATCGTCTTGCACCATCTGAGATGCAAGAGTTATCAAAACAGCTTCAAGAGTTATCTGATAAAGGATTCATCCGACCGAGTTGGCATTGGGGTGCTCTTGCATCAAGAATTGATATCCCCTACCATGAATCGATGATCTCTTTGATCAGCTGTAAGGTGCTACCTATTTTTCCAAGATCGATTTGCATTCTGGGTATCATCAGCTTCGTGTTCTCGAAGAAGATATTCCCAAAACTGCTTTCCGTACGAGATATGGTCATTATGAGTTTATTGTCATGCCTTTTGGTTTGACGAATGCCCTAGCTATCCTCATGGACTTAATGAATAGGGTTTGTAAACCTTATTTAGACAAGTTCATCTTTGTCTTCATTGACGATATTCTCATTTATTCGAAGTCTCGAACCGATCACGAGCAACACCTTCGTTTGACACTGGAACTCCTGAAGAACGAACAACTTTTTGCCAAATTCTCCAAGTGTGAATTATGGCTTAAAGAAGTTCAATTCTTGGGTCATATAGTCAACGAGCAGGGTATTCATGTGGATCCATCCAAAATTGCTGCAATTAAGGATTGGAATACACCTACGACACCCACAGAGATTCGATCTTTTCTTGGTCTTGCTGGATATTATCGTCGATTTATTTCGAACTTCTCAAAGATCGCGGTTCCACTCACTGCTTTGACTCAAAAGAATATGCCTTTTGAGTGGGGACCAAAACAAGAAGAAGCGTTCCAAATGCTAAAACAAAAGCTATGTGATGCTCCTGTTTTATCTCTACCCGATGGAAATGACGATTTCGTTGTCTATTGTGATGCGTCCAACTTAGGCCTTGGTTGTGTTCTCATGCAACGAGGCAAAGTTATAGCTTATGCGTCAAGACAGCTGAAAGTTCACAAGAAGAACTATACGACTCAGGATCTTGAGTTAGGAGCTGTGGTTTTTGCTCTCAAAATCTGGAGACACTATCTTTATGGCACAAAGTGTGTGGTATTCACAGACCACAAAAGTCTACAACACATTCTTAATCAGAAGGAGCTGAACATGAGGCAACGATGTTGGATTGAGCTCTTGAGCGATTACGATTGCGAAATTCGCTACCATCCTGGTAAGGCGAATGTCGTAGCCGATGTGCTTAGTCTAAAGGAGCGAGTCAAGCTTCATTCTGTTCGAACTCTATCTGATATTCAAACTCGTGTCCTTCAAGCTCAACAATCTTGTGTTTCACAAAATTTGATGGGTAAGGAAGTACCACGTCAACTTGAGCTTAAACTCGAAGCGAAGGACGATGGGTTACTCTACTTCAAGGATCGTTTGTGGATTCCGAAACAAGACGATCTTCGCACATTAGTGATGGACGAATTTCACAAGACTCGATAATCTATCCATCATCCGAGATAATTGACACGGGTACTCCATGACGGGCTACAAACTCATTATGGTACAACTGCTATATCTTCTCTATGTTGTCTGTTTCCTTAAGCGCCAAGAAATGAGCAGACTTTGTTAATCGATCGAAAATTACCCATATCGTATTATGTCCACGCAACGTACGAGGTAACTTGGAGCTAAAGTCCATCGTAAGATGTTCCCATTTCCACTTAGGAATCTCTGGTTGCTGCAGAAGCCCCGACGGCTTCGGATGTTCAGCCTTAACCTTTGAGCACGTCAGACATTTACCCACATAGAACGCAATATCTCTCTTCATATTCGGCCACCAGTAAAACTCCTTGATATCCTGATACATTTTGGTAGAACCTGGGTGAATGGAATATCTGTATTTATGAGCTTCGTTCATAACCAGTTCACATAGGTTACCTCTAAGTGGAACCCAAATCCGGTTCATGAAGTACATTACTTCATCCTCTTTTGGTATCAGTTCACATTCTAAACCCCTCAAACCTTCTCTTCTCAGATTCTCATCCTTCAAAGCTTCCCGTTGCGCATTACGAATTTGATCAGTCAAACTCATTTGTATGGTCAAGCCTAAAGCACGCACACGTAGAGGCTTCTCCCGCTCTTTCCTGCTGAGCGCATCCATAACAACATTTTCTTTTCCAGGGTGATAACGAATATCACACTCGTAATCGTTAAGTAACTCTACCCAACGCCGTTGTCGCATGTTGATCTCCTTCTGATCAAAGATATGCTGGAGGCTCTTACGGTCTATGTATATCGTACACTTCGTGCCATACAAATAATGTCTCCAGATCTTCAAGGCAAACACAACAGCTCCTAGCTCAAAATCATGAGTTGTGTAGTTCTTCTCATGCACTTTCAATTGTCTGGATGCACAGGCTATCATTTTGTCCCTCTACATAAGCACGCATCCAAGGTCCAAACGTCACGCATCACAATATACAACGAAATCATCACTTCCCTCAGGAAGGGAAAGAATAGGTGCACTACACAACTTTTCCTTCAACAGCCGAAAAGCTTCCTCCTGCTTTTCCTTCCAATCAAACTTCCTTTCCTTCTAGGTCAATAGCGTCAAAGGCTGCGCTAATCTAGAGAAATTCTCTATTAATCTCCGGTAGTACCCAACAAGTCCTAAGAATTGTCGCACCTCCAACGGAGTCTTTGGCGCTTCCTAATTCTTGATCGCCTCAATCATTGACGGATCCACGTGTATACCTTTCTCATTTATAACATGTCTGAGAAAATGAACTTCCCGAATCCAGAATTCGCATTTAGAGAACATGGCATACAACTTCTCTTCCTTCAGCAGCTCCAAAATCAACTTCAAATGATACTCATGATCTTCTTTGGTTCGCGAATAGATAAGTATGTCGTCGATGAATTCTATCACGAATTTATCCAAATAAGGTTTGCATACCCTGTTCATGAGATCCATGAACACAGCTGGCGCATTAGTTAGGCCAAAAGGCATGACTAGAAACCCGTAATGGCCATATCATGTTCGAAAAGCATTCTTCGGAACATCTTCGTCAGCAACCTTCAGCTGATGATACCCTGAATGTAGGTCAATCTTCGAGTGATAGCTAGATCCCTGTAGCTGGTAAAAAAAATCGTCAATTCTCGGTAAAGTGTACCGATTCTTGATAGTCAACTTGTTCAGCTCTCTGAAATCAATATACATCCTGAAGGATCCATCCTTCTTCTTCACAAACAAAACAGGTGCATCCCAAGGTGAAAAGCTTGGTCGAATGAAACCTTTGTCTAGTAGCTCTTGAAGTTGATTCGACAATTCTTACATCTCTGACGGCGCTAATCTATAAGGAGATTTTGCAATTGGTGCAGCACAAGGTACCAGATCAATTATGAACTCGATCTGTCTCGCAGGGGGTAATCCAGGCAAGTCTTCAGGAAAAACTTTCAGATAATCGCGAACTATAGGAATCTCCTCGATCTTCCTACCTTCAGCCTTCGTATCAACTACGTTAACTAAGAACGCAGGATAACCCTTTCGCAACAACTTGAGCATCTTCATAACACTGATGACACTCGACTCGATCGGTCTCCGTGAACAACTATTGCTTCACCACCATCAGGACGAGTTATCCTCACTTGCTTCTCCGAGCAAATGATCTCAGCTATCTTCTTGGATAGCCAATCCATTCCCACAACTACATCAAAACTCCCCATCTCCACTGGTAACAAGTCGATACTAAAACTATGTTCATCTAACTGAATACTACAACCACGAACGACCTCGCTAGTCTCTATCAGTTTACCATTTGTGTGACAACTGTCAAATTTGCATGCATCCGTACAGTTATTAAACAATTATTAGTGCTAAATTACTGTGCTGAATTACAATTAATTACTTGAATTGCTTTCTGATTCTTACCAAATACATACATGTGCATCATATATTGCAAATGACATATCATTACACAATGCAAACTTTGTTGATTCAAATGATGCACGAAACTCCGGCTACACAGTTATCAGACAAATCAGAGAAATGCTGACGGAGTTCAGTAGATAGACAAACAATGTGTTGGGACACAGAATGAGCCAGAAACTAAGTATTACACTAGTATAGTGTGTAGGAAAGTAAGGATCACAAAACTGCCTTCCTAGTGATAGTTTAAGTGTCGGAAAGCGCCTAAAACTCACATAAACTGCAGAATTCTGCAAAAAAAATCAGCAAATTCAGCATTTAAACAACTAAATATCATGCAAAAATATGGTTAAATGGTCCTGAATGCTTTCCTAAGTGTCGGGAATCGAAACTGTCATAAAAGGGTACATAAAGCACACTAAACTGCATGTTTAGCACCTTAACGAACCGGTAACCAACCGAACAACCAGACACTACCCGAAACATCAAATTTACACTAGAAGCACTGTTTTAACATTACCAAGCTAGTTATGATCCCCGAACATCATAACACACTATAAAAATATCTTGTAACTAATCCCTAACTATATACTTGATTTTCAACTAACTTAACTGACTATTAGTTACAACCTACACCTAGACCCCCCCCCCCACCTATGGACGGCCCCAACAAGGGACCCACCTAAAGATTTTATTTAATTCTTTAATAGATATTGTTGGGCCTTTTAGAAACACAAAATACATTGGTTTATTTGATGGCGGAAGTTTATAAATTAAACCTTAAGTCATTACATTCATTTGCAACACATATAACCAACACCCATCTCCTTCTCCTTCCTCCCATAACTCACGGCTCACACACACTCAACACAACCACCATTTTTCATTCATCTTCCATCCATTCCACATATGTACAAAAGGTGTAAGAAGGTGTATTAGGAAGCTTGGAGCTTTCGAAAGTTGAAGGACCTTCACCATTTGCTTTTATCCACTTCATTTCTTCACTTGATCATCCCTAGCCTTGTGCTAGTGGTAAGAACCTTGATCTTGCTATTTTACTTCCATTTTAAGTAGTTAAAAGGAGGTTCATAATCATAATCTTGAAAAACACTAAGAATCACAAGATGTAAACTTGAACATAAGCTAAAAATATGATGAAGTCTTGATGAATATGAGTTGTTATGCTTGATGATTGTTGATTGCTTATGAAAATGATGTTGATCATCATATGATCTTGCTAGATCATGATTAGAAACATAATCTAGCAAGATGAGAGAATGAAAATGTTGTAGGATGATAGATCATCCACATATAAAGCATGAACTTGAAAGAACAAAATGTTTTCTTGAAACATAATGATCAAAGTGAGTAGTAATATAAGTAGATCTAAAGGTTTATGGATGATTTCTGAAGAAACCAAGTTAAAAATAAAAGTTTTACTAAATCCTGGTTCTTAAACAAACAAACCTTATTTTTGGTGGTTAAACAAGTGTAGAAACACTAGTGTAACAAGAAAAATTCATAAAGAAACATTTTTAGAAAACATAATCATAAGTTGTAAACATCTATATTCTTTAAAAATGAAGTTTTTGAAGAATCACTCACACTTTAAAGGATAACAAGGCTTACTAATAACACTTGTAAGTTACTACAAATTTTTGTGAAATTTCAAGTTCATGAAGTAGTAGATATTACTTGTTTTTGGCAAAATTGGTAAGTAAAGGTTGTTTATTGTTGATTGTGAATTGATTGTGTTGATTTTACAAAAGAAAATGATATGCTTGAAAAAATGGAAATCTCCATTTTTAGGGGAAACTATGGCAAAATTTTTCTAAAAATTAAACACTTAAAAAATTATTTCTAAACAAATAATTACAATTGAGCTTTAAATCATGAATTTTTACATAAACTTTGCCATAATTTTTGTTACAAAAATTATAAATATTGAAGGTTGGTGTTTACAAATAAAAGTGACTAAATATGTTTTTAGGGAATATATATTTAGAAGGCACCAAGTGTGTGATTATTTTTATATTATGTGTATTAGTTATATCATTTTAGGGTTTGAAATAATATAACTCATCAAAATACCAAGAAATTACAATCCAAAATATTACCAAAATCCCAAGAATGTGAATAAATAAATTATACTCAAAATACTGAAGATATCGAACAAAGGAATATAACTTACAAAATATTCCGGAAATATTATTCATGTGTATATTTCGGTAAATAATATTTTGGACATTAAGGGAATGAAAATGGGATTTTCATGATTACTACAAAATATTTCATGTTTTAGACAAGAAGGAAATGTATTATCTTTGGGCAAGTAAAAATATATATTTTTCTTGGAATTATTAGAAGATATATTGTTTTTGGAAGAAAATATTTTCTCAAACAAACACCAAATACATTATTTTTGGGAGAAAGTGTATTTTCTTAAATAAACTTGAAATATATTATTTTAGGATGAAAAATGGATTTATACATATTTTCCTAAGTTGGACTTGGAAATATATTAATTTTTGAGACTTGTATGAGGTTTATAAATATTTTTGCCAAAGGAAAAATTATAAATAATTTTTCTAAGTAATACTTCTTAGGATATATATTTTGGAAATATATATTGATGTAATTATATTAAATATATTATTCCGGAGAAGTTAATACAAAAATTAAGTATAAGGATACTTAATAAACACAATAAGAATACGTATTCTCGTACGTATAAATATACACCGGAATACGACACCAATAGATGGCAAAAATATACAAGTATAAGAATACGAATACAAATACACCCATCCTTGGGAAGGATATACATATACAATACATAAGTGTGTCAAGTTAAAATATATTATTTTAACAAATATTCCAAAATGTAATAAATATAATTTAAGTTAAAATATTTATTATTTTGACAAATAATTATATACTTGGATTAACAGTGATGACACAAACTAACGTAACTCAAGACACTAATTAAGACCAAGGTTAAGGCACGACCTACCCGTCTAATGGACCATAGTACGCATGTAGGTAGCCGTACGTTCTAGAGGAAGCTTTGAGTTACATTGGATATAAGGAATGCAAAACTGTGAGTTCATTTTCCCCCTTTTCTTTAACTGTTTTCAGTTTTATAACTTCGGGGGTGAAGTACATGTTACATACTGTTTACAAACAATTACAAATGGTATGATTAGCTAAGGAATGTACTGCTAGATCATGTGAATGGATAGGCGATTGACTTAAGACCATTAATCCTTGTATAAGGACCGAGGGGCATGAGTGATAGATCTATTGGGTGTTGCGAGCCCCACCCATGGGCCTTCAAGTTAACCGCATGTGGTGACTATGTCGTTCCGCCGGAGGGGCCGGTACGAAATACGCTTACAGGGTTGTGTGCTTCCTATACCATGTCACTTATATTAATGTATTAGCTACACATTAATTGATCTGTTTTTCCTTGTTGCTTCATACCAGTTTACAAATACATACATACATACTTACAAATGTTTTGAAGGATACTCGTGCACACATACAAAACACATGAACTCGCTCAACTTTTGTTGATATTTTCAAACAACATGTATTTCAGGAAATTAAGTATGGATCTGGCAGGCGTTGGAGTTTACAAGTCATGTCTCTAATAAAAGGTGTCATCCGAAGTCGAAGGGTTTGGGTTATGTATTTTATCTTGGATAAGATACATGGCTCGAAACCTAGTTTGGTTATGTCTTTTGTGAAGTCCTGTATGGAACTTTAAGCTTTGGTGGTCATGTGGTCTAAACACAAATTCTTAGTTTGATGTTAAACAATGACGCTTGTATTATTTTGAAAACTATCTATGGATGAACATCTTGGTTTTATCATATAGTTGTTTGTTATGGTTGAATGCAATGATATTAAGCAGGTCACACCAAATCACGCTTCCGCAAAAAGTCAGGGTGTGACAGTTTGGTATCAGAGCTTCGATTGTAGCGAACTAAGATTCCTTTTCGAGTCTAGACTACAATCATTAGGGCTCTCACGAAAATATTTTTACAACCTGTTTTCATTGCATACACGAAACGCCCAGATTCAAGAAATGAACATTTTTATAAAGAAAAGACACGAAACACATTTCAAGGTTTATGATGGTGGTTCTGTCTGAGAGACTGGGTGGTTCAGTCTGAGAGACTGGGTGGTTCAGTCTGAGAGACTGATTGGTTTAGTCTGGGAGACTAGGTGGTCTAGTCTGGGAGACTAGGTAGTTTAGTCTAGGAGACTGGTTGGTTTAGTCTGGGAGACTAGGTGGTTTAGTATGGGAGACTAGGAAGGATAGAAAGATTTCATGGGGAATAACAAGGATGCATAATTACATGATAAATTGCCCTTGTTTGCATATATTGGGTGTTAGTGGTTACTATACGTACATATGTTAGGATTACAATGTTGCAGGCACACATGTTATCCTCAGAGAGTGGGTTGTCGGATGCCCACAACTCGAAGGCAGTCACGTCAGACGACGAGGTCATGCCGCGCCAGAGATATATATGCCAGACACTGAGAGTGATCCTGATATGCTATCCGAGGATGAGGACGACTTCCAACCGTTCACGCTACCAGAATTTGGTGATGATTTACCCTTGCTAATGGTTTCCCTGACGAGGATCCTTTTTGTCATCCCTGTTTCGGTCCATGACCACCTCATCACTGGTCATTCCGATGATGAGCACATCATGGCTCCGGTCCTCGCTCCCGTTCCTCTAGTGGTCATTCCTCCTGAGGATTTGCCTTTTGATGGTCTGTTTGATGATGATGTTGATTTATTTATTGATGGTCCTCCTGATGATGCCCATGGTGACGGAGAGTTAGACGAGGACGTTGTTTCTATTTCACCTATTGAGATTCCTGTTATTGAGTTATCCTCTTATTCTAGTTTACACTCTGTCTCAGATTCCTTTGAGTCTGTGACGTCTTCCGCCTTGCAGACAGTTGGATTACGACGCTATGCCATGAATTCCGATGATGATACAGCCATGTCAGCTGCACCATCCCCTCCACATGACTTTGAGCTTGATCTTGAGCTAGACTTTATTCCTATTGACCAGCCCGTTGCTGCACCTGCTGATCCTGAGCCTTTACTTGATCATGACCCTATCCTATTTGGCTTACCTGACATAGCACCCCTTATACCTGACCCAGTAGCTACACCTGTTGATCTTCCTTTTGTTGAGACATTTGTTCCTGCACCCGCACCCGCTGATGCTGCTCTTTTCCTCCTGTGGAGTCCGACGTCCATCGCACTAGTTTGCCTATCATTTACTTAAAGGACATACCCGCACCCCGTCCAAGGGAAGGTACTTCAGGCCAGCAACCTAGTCATGACCCTCATGTTTCAGCAGCTTTCCCACATATCCCTAATTCTGCATCGTTTGCTCCTTTCATTTCTTCACCATTGGACGAGCCATTCTGATGGTTCCTACCATACACTATGCCGGTATACTTTGATCCTCCACATTCATCATTGTCTCCTTTTGCAGTCTCACCTGCTGCTATTACACCTTTCCCAGGTTTTGATGCTCGTTTCTTTACTATCGAGCAGCAGATCAGTTACTTACTTCGATGTATGTACGAGCTCGAGGAGGAGTTCGCATGTGTTAGCAGTTTGCTTTTCTTCCCTCCTCCACCTCAGTCACCGGAATAGTTGGTTTTTGGTTTTATGCGGATTGCATTACCTTTGGGTAAAGACACTACTAATGGGCCGGGATTGTGGAGACTTTTGAAGGCCACTTTTGACCACGTGATTTTGATACACTGATAGACTTATTGGATGAGGGTAGGGTGACCCTGTGTCCCTTTTGATGTGATACACTTTGTAGAAAATGTGAGTGTGGTCGGTAAATAATGAATGCCCAATCGTCATATTCCCCATTAAACATGTAAATCAACAATGTGCTTGCTTGTTATGTTCTCATTAAATATGTCTCCATTTACATGTTTGTGCTATAATTATGATGTTATATGATTGCTTGCTACGACGATTACTTATATACATATGTAAATACACCTCCTAGGTCTTATTCGGTAAGTAGATGCTTTTGTGCTTGTGTCCTTAATAAGAACTGACCTAGCCGATCTTCTTCTTAGAAGATGTCGCTTCAAAGGTACACCGATACCAACAACCCTCTGCCGACGACAGAGGCGGAATTACAAGAGCGCATCTCACAGGCCATCGCACAGCACGAGGCCCTTCGCTCCGAACGCGACGGAGGTACCTCAGGAAATAACCCACCCAACGGGAATGTTTAGTCACTTAAGACACATTACAAAACATTTGGACATTTCCAAGAGTGCTTTGCTAATGCCTTATGTGAATGATGTTGCTTATGTCGCAGGCTGCACCTACAAGAAGTTCTTGGGCTGCAAGCCCCGGGATTTTGACGGCACTGTGGGTGCCGTAGCTTTTGTGCGTTGGGTCGAGAAGACGGATTCTGTTTTGCGATTGAGCAATTGTACTCCAAGGTAACAAGTGACGTACGTATCTGGACTGTTTCTAGATAGGGCTTTGTCATGGTGGAACCTTCAGGTTCAGACGTTGGGCGAGGCTGCTGCATATGCTTTGACGTGGGACGAACTGAAAGAGCTGATGCATAAGAAGTACTGTTCAAGAGCAGAAATCCAGAAGCTGGAAACTGAGTTCTGGAACTTGAAGATGGAAGGTCCGAAGATAGCTGAGTATGTGCAGAGCTTCCATGATTTGTCTCGTGTTGTCCCCTACGTGGTAGAACTAGAGTTTAAGAGGATCGAACGCTTCATCTGGGGATTGGCACCTCAGATTGTGAGCATGGTGAAAACATCGAAGCCTTCAACAATTACCGAAGCTATTGATTTAAGTGTGACGCTCACTGAGGAAGCAGTTAGGCTAGGAATTTTTCAATCTCTGAAGAGAAGAAGGAGACTCCTGTGGAGCCATCTGGAGATAACAAGAGAAAGTTCGCAAACTTCAAGAAGGGTACCCGGGCGGATAACAACAACAAGGCCAAAAAGGGAAAAGAGTACATGGGTAAACTACCTAAGTGCGACAAGTATCGACGTCATCATACCGGGCGATGTAAAAATGGAAAGTGTGACAACTGTGGCAAAGTGGGGCATTGCAAGTAGACGTGTTGGCATGGGACGGGACGTGGAAAGGGAGGTCCAGGGTGTTATAACTGCGGTGACGTGGGGCACTTTAGGAAAGATTGCCCAAGGGAGATTAAACAAGATCGTGGAAAGATGTCCAACACCAGAGCTAGGGAAGCACGCAAGGATCCAAACGTGGTCATCGGTACGTCCCATATTAGTCAACATTAGGCATCTATGATACTTGATACTGTTTCAAATTTTAGCTTCGCATATCTAGAGTTTAAGAATATACCTGGTTTAGTAGCAAGTGAGTTAGATATCCCGTATTCAATAAAACTAGCTAGTGGGAAGCTAGTGGAAGCCAACGAAGTAATTAGAGGCTGTGTGATAAAACTTAGAGAGCGCGAGTTCTCACTAGATCTTCTACCAGTTGAGTTGGGAAGCTTAGACGTCGTAGTGGGGATGAATTGGTTGTCGGGTAATCGTGCGGAGATTGTTAGCCGTGAGAAGATTTTCCGCAGCCGATGGCGAGTGAAGAGACGATCGGGATTCATGGGGAGAAGCAGAATACGCTTCTACGAATTATTCGTTGTTTGAAGGCACAGAAGTTTTTGCGTAAAAGGTGTATTGCCTTCCTTGATCATGTCGTGGGCAAAGAAGCCGAAGAACACTAAGTCAAAAATTTGTTTTAGATATGCACTAAAGATGTGTTTATACACGGTACACAAAACAGTTACACACGGAGCACAACACTTTGAGGGTTTAGGAATCATGCACTTAAGGCCTTCGGGAACTTATATCAAGATCCATTAAAGGTCACCATGTAAGAACCACGTCCATTAACTTAAGCAAACACTATTATTCTGTAGTATGTGCTATTCTAGTTAACCGAACAGGTGAAGTACTCGAATTTCTTCTATTGAAATTTCCACTTTTGCATCTAGACGATAGATTTTTACATTTTTACTCCTCCTAATGAAAGTTGCATCATAGCAACTTTCATCATTAAAGCGAACACTCGGTTGTCTCGCTACGTAATCATTTCTTCATTACAGCAAATACTCATTGTTTCACTTCTTGGAAACTCATATGCTACGCATGCACCATTTGTTATGCATGTGGTATCGTTTCGAATAAACACTTCATTGAAGTTCAAATATTATTTTGCTACATCTAATTATTGATTTGTAATTCAAATGACCTACATTATTGTAATTGTTGGCTCCTTTGCTATCAAGTCAACACACTTTCTTGAAATTTCTTCTCTTTCAAGTTACATACATGGTTTATCTTTGTAACCATGCCGAAATTCTCTTGTCGATACATACATTTATTGTCATATTACGCTAAAACCAAGTTCAATTGCTTGAACTTGTCCATTTCGCATATTCAATTCAAAACACCATATGATGTATTGAGGGCATCATATTCAAATTCATTTCTGCAAGTGTTTCTTTTGTTCCGAGTCATAGTTGACTTGTTAGGCCTACGGCTCCATTAAGTCGCCTGTTGGATCAAACACCTTGTGGTGGTGTCTCGCTAAATTGAAGCTTGCGCTAAACTCGTTTACACATCTCATACACGGATTTAATCGTTTATTCATTGACTTGCTCTAAATCCGTTCTGTTTTTCTCATGATTAAAACAGTCTTAAAACAATCGTGTGTTAAGACAATGGTACATAAATTCATTTTATATTCCAGTGTACCTATTAACGGTTCTTTCATTAACGATCGAATGCCTTGCTGTATTTATTGCTTTTTCATCTTCGATCAGGAAACAGTAGTTCTTTGATGTTCTATATTCAACCGAAAAATCCTACGATGCCGTTTGAATCCAGTTTCCAGGATTGCTTCATTAAACTTTCATTTGATTTCAATCACGGTTAACTTGTTTGGTCACCGCTATTATTGAATTATGTCAGTACGACACCTTGTGGTGTCGGTACAACTTGTAGCTAGTGTTAATCATGGTCAATCGTTTCACTCAAAACTACACATGCTTTGTTTGACCTGTCATTTAAACATTCTTAATGCAACTACGTATTAAGACAACAATACACCATTTTTAATTGCATTTCCTTTCGGTGTATTCTCGCGATTCAACAACGTCAACACACTAATTCTATTCATTCATTTGTTCGAAAATTGATAGGTCATTTTCATGTTATTATCATATTCGAGTTGTTGATTTTGAGTTCATATAGCGGATGCTATTGTTTCTGAAAACTCATTAGCATATTGTGAAAAATTGTTTAAAATTCTATTGGTCGAAACTCCTTTGTTGCACCCCTGTTAACTAAGTTACACAAGATTATACATCTATACATCTCATGTCCTTTGACATCAAATTCTGGAACACATACCTTTTAACCATTGGGTTCTTGTTGTTGTAATATGTCCTTGGGTTCACCTAATTTGAATAAGTTTTGATTCGGTTTCGTGGTTACTTACCTTGGTATTATTCATATCCAAACATACATAAAGTAACCCTAAGGAGTTAATGTGGTTTACATTTCGAGGACGAAATTTTCTTAACAGGGGGAGAATGTGACAACTGTCAAATTTGCATGCATCCGTACACTTATTAAAAAATGATTAGTGCTAAATTACTGTGCTGAATTACAATTAATTACTTGAATTGCTTTCTGATTCTTTCCATATACATACATTTGCATCATATATTGCAAATGACATATCATTACTGCATGCAAACTTTGTTGATTCAAATGATGCACGAAACTCCGGCTGCACAGTTATCAGACAAATCAGAGAAATGCTGACGGAGTTCAGTTGTCACACCCCGACCACGTAGAACAACCAGACGTGGCGGAAACGTCGGGGAGTGTTGTAACAGAATCATTGTTTCGTAACCATGGAATAAATAAATTTTGTTTTATTGAATAAATGAACTCATTGTTTTAATACAATCAAATAAGTACTACTATGATCTTCCAAGTTTTAAAGTTGCTAAGGCACGAGTCCATCCTAAATGTAGCATGTATCAACAAATCATTTCAAAGCAGTACCTGAAACATGTGTAAAAATAGGTACGTCAGCATAAAAATGCCTGTGAGATACATGGTTTTGTGAAAATAGGATTCGTGACTTGTAAGTTTAAGAAAATGTTTAATAAAGTTTAGTCATGAACCTCGTAAATTGATTTGTTTTGTAAATCGTTTGAAAAACAATATGATCAGATGATATGTATAAATAAATGTAAGGTTAAATGAATAACCATGTAAAATGAGTTTGTATAAGATAAGTTGTTGTAAACCAATGTCTTATGAAAAGTATGTTATTTGTATAAAATGTTATATGACTTAAATTGAAATGATTCAAATAACGCTACGATATGTAATACCATACAAACACTTATATATAGGAAGTACCAGCGGCGTATCCACCATCCTTGTATCATATTACACACGCCTCGTTACTTAAGTCACTTACTCAAACCAAACCACCAATATAAAATGTTCATGTTTAAACCAATAGTCCAATGTTATTGTATAACTCAAGTTAAATGTAAACCATGTAATGTGTAAACAAAAGTTATGTATGGTAAGTAAAATGAGATTTCTTAAACCACAAGTAAAAATGTACAAAACAAAGTGTTTGAATAAATCAAAAGTTATGCTTTGTAAAATAATGTAAGGTTAAACGAATAACCTTATAGTAGCATATTAAAAGTATACTTTGGATTTGTAAATAACATATTAAACTATGTTTTGGTTTCATAAATAACATATCAAAATATGCTTTGGGTTTTATAAATAACATATAAAAATATGTTTTGGTTTGTTGATAAAATATATATGTTGGTTCTGTACAATATCACACATGGGAGTATATCAAAGTATACTTTTGGGAGTATATCAAAATATACTTTAAATGTGTGATTTAAGAATTCATTCAGACCTAGTGCATCAAACTACACCTTTGAGACTATAAGGATACCACAAAGGCAATCCCTATTTGGATGGAGAAACAAATTGGTTTCAGACATTCCATGACAACAGGAATGGGGTGTCTAATCCTATAGCGCTATATCATACTAACAATCGGTCTGGTGAACATAAAATAAGTACAATTCAACATTTTATTTTATGTTCATTGAGAAATCAGTGTTTAAACCATAGATAGTCATTTAGTTTGTCAAATGATAAGTAATAACATGTATAATCAATTATACTTTGAAATCATGAAAATAACACATAGGTACACATGCTTCACGCCAAAACAGTTTGGAAAACAGTAAAATAGGGGAACTATGTACTCACATGAGATTGCTCAGAAGTCCTAAGATAACCACCAAGCAATGCTAGAGATCTCGGAATCAAACGGTACCTAATATAGGTAACTATGGTAATAAACCGGACCTAAATCGGAGGATCGGATAGAATGAGGGTTCGTAAACCAAATGAGTATGTGAACTCATGTAATATGGTTTAACAAAGCCCACATACTAAAATGAAACCTAACCTAAGTGCTTTCGACCCATCGCGACCCATTAAGGTAGCTTATGCTACTTTAACGCGTCGTGCGCGCAAAAGCGCACTCGAGACGTCTAACTAGCCCTATGACAAGTGTTATATGCCTAAACATGTTACATAATCAGTTATGTGGCAAATGTTTAGGTTACATATGCTTAATTACCAATTATACATGAAAAGGGTATTCTGGTAATTTACCTAAGGCATATAAACTACCTATCATACAACTACTCAAACGATGTGACCATAAGGTATAACCTCGGAAGGTTATTCCCTATACACTATGGTCACCTAAGGTATTTGGTCGGATCCTAATGATCGACCAAATGGGTCGGGTTCGAAAGTATAAGCGATTGTTTAGATCGCTTACCTTACGACCCTATATAAGCACTAAACTAAAAGTGAGGAGCTAAGCATGCTAAAACATGCTTAACTAAGTTTAGAAAACAAGTTTTGTATCAAAACAAAGGGTTTTGATACCCAAGAGTAGTTTGGTTACAAAATACGCAAGAATGCGCATTTTGGCCGAAACTACAACTCGTCACTGAGCCTAGATAACGTGGTAATCAGTAGGTATAGTCACTAGGGACTATAACCATCGTGATTACAATCACGTTGCGAAGTTCAAACAAACTTCGCATTGACCAAAAACTGGTCAATGTAGAAAGTCAAACAAAGTTTGACTTTCGGACTCGAAAAGCAATAAAAGAACGAAGGAACACTTACAAAGGGTCCCCGAATGCTAATCTTGATCCAAGTAGCTTAGGTATGAAACAATGGTTTCAACTTAGAGCTTCTGAGATCAGATTTTAGTGAGTTTTGCGATGGATGGGGTTGGGTATTTATAGTAAAACCAAGACCGTTAGGATCGTTTCTTGAAAAACGTGATTGAATCCTATCCGTACAAGTGTTGGAAAGTTGTGGTAACTCAATTTGCCCACCAAAAGAGATTGACATGTGGCCTTGGCCCTTGGGAGAGTGTTTAAGGGCTGTTAACAGCTGAGAAAAACATTTTGCTGCATCTGGCCCCTGCTTACGGACCTCAACACTGACAATGTTGAGGTCCGTAAGGTAACAACTTTACAGAATTGTCAGTTTTAGTCCCTGCAGCCCCAAAACTTGGTTTTCGCTGCATTTTTTACACGTTTAAGCCCCGTTAACCTCATTTCAAAGCTCTAAAATGAAGTTAAAGTATAGGGAACTTAAAATGTGCTGACAAATATCTCGGATGTCGGTTCGTTTGGCCGTACGGTTGCGTTGTTCGGTTAATTACGACGGGAGTCGTAATGGACGCAAAAATGATCCAAATTGCGCGACGAATGGATTTTTCTCATGCCAAACACTAAAATAAAATATTTTAGTGCTAACATAAATTTTTGGATGTCCGGAAGTATTCAGAACGTAAGTTATGCGCGAAAATGCAAACTTGTGCACTTTTTGACGCTTTTAGTCCCTGAATGACCCAAAAGTTTATTTTAGCACACCGAACCCCTCAAAGCCTATTTCTAAGCTATGTAAAGGATATTTAAGGTGTGTTTAACTTATGGTCATGTTCCGGAATGTCCGTTACAGTTCAAATTGGCATACTTTCGAGTTTGTCAAGTTTAGTCACTGTAAGCGAATTAACTTGATTTTGCCATACCAAATCCTTTAAAACTTATTTCTAAGTTATGTAAAGGTTATTTAAGGTATGTTAAGCCTATTTAACTATTCTGGAGTGTTCGTTGGATTAAACTGGTTATATTTACGCATCAGAGCGTGTATAATCCTCCAGAAAGCGATTTAAAGCTTAAAATCGAACAAGAGTTGATATGTGCAAACGATACACATATTTTTACAAATCCCAATTTTGAAATACAATATTTCATTGGTTTGGAATTTGTTTGATGATTGAAGTGACACAGGTGTCAGAGTCTCCCCTACTTTAGGAAATTTCGTCCCGAAATTTAATTCTTGAGGAAACTTGTGAATACAGCTGTGACGGTTTCGCCTTCTAATAGATCCATTGAACCCTTAAGTAAAACTCTGGGCCATGTTAGGACTCTTAGAGAATTTGTTAACCCTCAAAGTGAATTCCTTGAAGTAGCAAAACATGGAATTTTGAACTATGGACAGAAGAACGTTTCTTATGAAGACTTATCATAGGAAACTTGTGTGTGCTTGAAATCAGAATTGGGGAGTGTAAGATAAAATGACATCGGTCAAGGTCCAAGGCTTTTCCCGTATCATTATTCCTGTCACTATAGGTTTTAACACATGACAAAACTTCTTGTGGTTTCTGTGCACTGAATTTCCATAATTATGTAGGCCTCCATAATTACGTAATCCCTTGCACAGTCCGCACAGTTCATTTCATAATGCGTAGAGGAAAAATCAATTGAGTAAACATGAAGCGACTCGACTAGACCACCAAAGGATCCTTTTAATTAGATAAACGAACGATCTTTTTAACTAGATCAACACATGATCTTCTTAACTAGACCGTCGTACGATCTCCTTAAACAAACCACTTAAGGGATCTTTTTAGTTACATCATCACATGATATTTCTAATCAGATTTTCAAAATCAATCTGTTTAACCAGACCATTCAAGAGGTCCAATTATAGAATAATACTTTATAACCCGAGGGACTTAACTACAATGTTGAAGTCCATTAAGGATTTAAGATAGTATCTTTGGATATCCTATTATGAATCTCTCATATGAGATATGGAAGATTCTACGAGGATATGGATGGATCACATACAACCACAAAACATATAAGAAAACACATAAGCACAAAATTAGTTAACTTGATTCTTTAATTTGTTGTCTTTGAGCATGGATAATTAAAGCACATCAGGAATCCAATCCATGGATTTCATTTGGCACTTTAAGCATTTTCAATGATCCATCTATAAAGATAGAAGGATTTTCAATAAGAGTTTGGCTTTGTTTCTTAAAAGAAACGAGTGTTAAAGGTTCTTTGGGAGATCACAAGTGATCATAAGATAACAGAACCACATGAGTAGTTTATCTTTGGGTTGACATTATAAGGTTGCATCAAACATTCACACAATCGCATAAATTTTGCAGAAATAAAAACAACAAATCTTTATTTATGCAACAACCGAATTGTCTTGAAGTGTCAAAAGATAACAACCAAGGAATTACAAAACACTAATTGTTCACTACTGCATCATTGTTCCCGTTTGCCTCATTGATGTTAAATGCTCGTCCTCGTGCTGGAGGTGCGTTAACAAGTCTTGGGCAATTGTTTCTGTAGTGAGTAAGGTCACCACAGTTATAACATGACCCCGGTGGAAACCGTGCTTGAACAGCAGCAGGGTTTGCAGCACCTTGATTTGCATAACGACAAACATTGATCAAATGTCCCAACCGCCCACAGTGTGTACATTTGTGACACTGCTCTTGCTCCAGATGATGACGGTTGCACTTGTTGCACAAAGGTGCGGTACCAACATAGTTTTGTCTTTTGCGAGGTTGTGCTGGCTGGTTTGGTGCAACCTGTTTGTCTTGAGCAGTTATGGTGCAGTTTTAAGACTCTTTGCGCTTCTTCTTCTTGGATACCTCATCCTGTTTTTCCTTTGGCTCCGCTTAAGCAGTCTTGTCAGATGGTCTTGGGTAGCCCTTTCGAAACAGCTTACGCTTCCTGATATGGGATTCAGTCAGAGTGGCAGACAATTCAATGGTATGTCTGACAGTAGTAGGGTTGCTGCCAGTAACGAGATCCTGAACTATGTCAGGAAGACCATCAATGTATTTCTCAATCGCCTTATCCAGAGGCGTAACCATCGTAGGGCATAACAAGCTCAATTCCTCATAGCGGTCAGTATAGGCTCGATGTTCCCCACTGTCTTGCTTTAAATCATCAAACTCCCTTTCCAAAGCTCGCAGTTCATGACGAGGGCAAAACTCCTTCATCATAAGAGCCCTAAGTTTAGCCCAAGTTTGGGCTAAAGCCACCTCAGGACCACGGTCTCTCATAACCCCGTTCCACCACGTAAGAGCCCTTTTTTGAAATACACTGGAAGCAAACTCAACCTTGCGATTATCAGGACACTGAACGTAACGGAACGTACTCTCAGTGCTCTCGAACCATTGTAGGAGCCCAGTTGCTCCTTTAGAACCACTAAACTTGAGTGGCTTAGCCGAATTGAAACTCTTGAAATTGCATGGAGCATGATTGTTGTTATTGGCTTGGATCCATTGAGCAAGGAGGTTTAGGAATGCAGCAGCCATTTGTTGCGCGATGATTTCCGCCAGTTCGGCATTCGCCATCTGATTGTCGCGTCGAGGATGCATTCTAAAACAGGAACATGAAAGGAAACGAGTGAGAGAACTAGACGAAAAGAATGAGATGAAACAAATCTGATGAAAGCAAGGATAGTGGTCATTTGTTTCTTACTACGAAGCAACAAACGACCCCGGTGATTAATCAAAGTAAATAGGTCAAAAAAATAATGTATTGCGAAGACATGCTCGCCTATAAGTGGACACTCACCCCAAGAGTTCCCAGGTAAGAGTGACTGGTCCGATTATGTGGATTTGTACGAACACTCTAGCCTTAGACAGAAAACTCAGGGTACAGGCACCCACCCTTCCAGTTTGCACGTGTTCACATTATTTAGACCAACTTTGACGAGATTTGAAAACTTAGAGGGTTCAAAACCTTATAACAGATGGTTCAAAACCTAGTAATCAATCATCCTAGAACAGATGATTAGTTTTCAAAGCGGCTTTGAAATTTATGTTCTTGTTGTGGTCGTCGCCTAAGGATAGGTGACGGTATTGTTTTAAAACTAAACACAAGAAAACTTGTGTTAGGGTCCTAGGAAGGTTATAGTCTAGGTCAAAGCATTACTAATAACCTAATTCCCTATAACCATTGGCTCTGATACCAACTTTTCTGTCACACCCCGACCACGTAGAACAACCAGACGTGGCGGAAACGTCGGGGAGTGTTGTAACAGAATCATTGTTTCGTAACCATGGAATAAATAAATTCTGTTTTATTGAATAAATGAACTCATTGTTTTAATACAATCAAATAAGTACTACTATGATCTTCCAAGTTTTAAAGTTGCTAAGGCACGAGTCCATCCTAAATGTAGCATGTATCAACAAATCATTTCAAAGCAGTACCTGAAACATGTGTAAAAATAGGTACGTCAGCATAAAAATGCCTGTGAGATACATAGGTTTTGTGAAAATAGGATTCGTGACTTGTAAGTTTAAGAAAATGTTTAATAAATTTTAGTCATGAACCTCGTAAATTGATTTGTTTTGTAAATCGTTTGAAAAACAATATGATCAGATGATATGTATAAAGAAATGTAAGGTTAAATGAATAACCATGTAAAATGAGTTTGTATAAGATAAGTTGTTGTAAAACAATGTCTTATGAAAAGTATGTTATTTGTATAAAATGTTATATGACTTAAATTGAAATGATTAAAATAACACAACGATATGTAATACCATACAAACACTTATATATAGGATGTACCAGCGGCGTATCCACCATGCTTGTATCATATTACACACGCCTCATTACTTAAGTCACTTACTCAAACCAAACCACCAATATAGAATGTTCATGTTTAAACCAATAGTCCAATGTTATTGTATAACTCAAGTTAAATGTAAACCATGTAATGTGTAAACAAAAGTTATGTATGGTAAGTAAAATGAGATTTCTTAAACCATAAGTAAAAATGTACAAAACAAAGTGTTTGAATAAATCAAAAGTTATGCTTTGTAAAATAATGTAAGGTTAAACGAATAACCTTATAGTAGCATATTAAAAGTATACTTTGGATTTGTAAATAACATATTAAACTATGTTTTGGTTTCATAAATAACATATCAAAATATGCTTTGGGTTTTATAAATAACATATAAAAATATGTTTTGGTTTGTTGATAAAATATATATGTTGGTTCTGTACAATATCACACATGGGAGTATATCAAAGTATACTTTTGGGAGTATATCAAAATATACTTTAAATGTGTGATTTAAAGATTCATTCAGACCTAGTGCATCAAACTACACCTTTGAGACTATAAGGATACCACAAAGGCAATCCCTATTTGGATGGAGAAACAAATTGGTTTCAGACATTCCATGACAACAGGAATGGGGTGTCTAATCCTATAGCGCTATATCATACTAACAATCGGTCTGGTGAACATAAAATAAGTGCAATTCAACATTTTATTTTATGTTCATTGAGAAATCAGTGTTTAAACCATAGATAGTCATTTAGTTTGTCAAATGATAAGTAATAACATGTATAATCAATTATACTTTGAAATCATGAAAATAACACATAGGTACACATGCTTCACCCCAAAACAGTTTGGAAAACAGTAAAATAGGGGAACTATGTACTCACATGAGATTGCTCAGAAGTCCTAAGATAACCACCAAGCAATGCTAGAGATCTCGGAATCAAACGGCACCTAATATAGGTAACTATGTTAATAAATCGGACCTAAATCAGAGGATCGGATAGAATGAGGGTTCGTAAACCAAATGAGTATGTGAACTCATGTAATATGGTTTAACAAAGCCCACATACTAAAATGAAACCTAACCTAAGTGCTTTCGACCCATCGCGACCCATTAAGGTAGCTTATTCTACTTTAACGCGTCGTGCGCGCAAAAGCGCACTCGAGACGTCTAACTAGCCCTATGACAAGTGTTATATGCCTAAACATGTTACATAATCAGTTATGTGGCAAATGTTTAGGTTACATATGCTTAATTACCAATTATACATGAAAAGGGTATTCTGGTAATTTACCTAAGGCATATAAACTACCTATCATACAACTACTCAAACGATGTGACCATAAGGTATAACCTCGGAAGGTTATTCCCTATACACTATGGTCACCTAAGGTATTTGGTCGGATCCTAATGATCGACCAAATGGGTCGGGTTCGAAAGTATAAGCGATTGTTTAGATCGCTTACCTTACGACCCTATATAAGCACTAAACTAAAAGTGACGAGCTAAGCATGCTAAAACATGCTTAACTAAGTTTAGAAAACAGGTTTGGTATCAAAACAAACGGTTTTTGTTGATGCACAAGAATGTCTGTTGACTACATCTTCATCAGGTCTTAAATCAAGAAAGTCAAGATTGGATCTTAAAAGTCAAGATTAGGGTTTTATAGTTAATTTCGCTTTAAGGGACAATGTTAGGTGATTTCGCTTACATGAACTTGTTGATTTCGCTTTAATGGGCTTGACATATAAGCGAAATCAGATTCATGTTGATTTCGCTTATATGGTCAGGGACATTGAAGCGAAATTAGCAATAGTATATATACCTAGCTTGTGTTCATTCATTGTAACCCTTGGAGCGAGATTAGGTCATTGTTACGGTACTGAAACTCTGTCAAAACGAATTCAGAAAAGCAAAAAGTGAAGGAATTAAATAGGAAAGTTGTTGTTACGTTACGTGCATTGATTCCGCCTTTACACGTAATGTTGAACTACCTTGACTGATCGTTTAGAGACACGACACGGTCCAACAGTTTTGATACCCAAGAGTAGTTTGGTTACAAAATACGCAAGAATGCGCATTTTGGCCGAAACTACGACTCGTCACTGAGCCTAGATAACGTGGTAATCAGTAGGTATAGTCACTAGGGACTATAACCAACGTGATTACAATCACGTTGCGAAGTTCAAACGAACTTCGCATTGACCATAAACTGGTCAATGTAGAAAGTCAAACAAAGTTTGACTTTCGGACTCGAAAAGCAATAAAAGAACGAAGGAACACTTACAAAGGGTCCCCGAATGCTAATCTTGATCCAAGTAGCTCAGGTATGAAACAATGGTTTCAACTTAGAGCTCCTAAGATCAGATTTTAGTGAGTTTTGCAATGGATGGGGTTGGGTATTTATAGTAAAACCAAGACCCTTAGGATCGTTTCTTGAAAAACGTGATCGAATCCTATCCGTACAAGTGTTGGAAAGTTGTGGTAACTCAATTTGCCCACCACAAGAGATTGACATGTGGCCTTGGCCCTTGGGAGAGCGTTTAAGGGCTGTTAACAGCTGAGAAAAACGTTTTGCTGCATCTGGACCCTGCTTACGGACCTCAACACTGACAATGTTGAGGTCCGTAAGGTAACAACTTTACAGAATTGTCAGTTTTAGTCCCTGCAGCCCCAAAACTTGATTTTCGATGCATTTTTGACACGTTTAAGCCCCGTTAACCTCATTTCAAAGCTCTAAAATGAAGTTAAAGTATAGGGAACTTAAAATGTGCTGAAAAAATATCTCGGATGTCGGTTCGTTTGGCCGTACGGTTGCGTTGTTCGGTTAAATACGACGGGAGTCGTAACGGACGCAAAAACGATCCAAATTGCGCGACGAATGGATTTTTCTCATGCCAAACACTAAAATAAAATATTTTAGTGCTTACATAAATTTTTGGATGTCCGGATGTATTCAGAACGTAAGTTATGCGCGAAAATGCAAACTTGTGCCCTTTTTGACGCTTTTAGTCCCTGAATGACCCAAAAGTTTATTTTAGCACACCGAACCCCTTAAAGCCTATTTCTAAGCTATGTAAAGGATATTTAAGGTGTGTTTAACTTATGGTCATGTTCCGGAATGTCCGTTACAGTTCAAATTGGCATACTTTCGCAGTTTGTCAAGTTTAGTCCCTGTAAGCGAATTAACTTGATTTTGCCATACCAAAGCCTTTAAAACTTATTTCTAAGTTATGTAAAGGTTATTTAAGGTATGTTAAGCCTATTTCACTATTCCAGGGTGTTCGTTGGATTAAACTGGTTATATTTACGCATCAGAGCGCGTATAACCCTCCAGAAAGCGATTTAAAGCTTAAAATCGAACAAGAGTTGATATGTGCAAACGATACACCTATTTTTACAAATCCCAAGTATGAAATACAATATTTCATTGGTTTGGCATTTGTTTGATGGTTGAAGTGACACAGGTGTCACATCAGTAGATAGACAGACAATGTGTTGGGACACAGAATGAACCAGAAACCAAGTATTACACTAGTATAGTGTGTAGGAAAGTAAGGATCACAAAACTGCCTTCCTAGTGATAGTTTAAGTGCTGGAAAGTGCCTAAAACTTACATAAACTGCAGAATTCTGCAGAAAATCAGCAAATTCAGCATTTAAACAACTAAATATCATGCTAAAATATGGTTAAATGGTCCTGAATTGTCACACCCCGACCGCGTCAAAACAACGAAACCGCGGCGGAAACGTCGGGGAGTGTTGTAACAGAATCATCGTTTAATAACCATGGATACAAAAGTTTCGTTTTATTGATAATATTAAACATTAACATTGTCTTAAAGTTAAACAAGCAAGTTACACATCGTCTATCATTGTTATTATGTCACTAAGGCCTCGTCCAGATCCTATGTGAACATGCATCCTAGCAATCATCATCATCATTCAACAATACCTGAAACATATGTAAAAACAAAGTCAGCAAAGAAATGCTGGCGAGCACATAGGTTTTATGAGAGTGTCGGAATCATAGCTCGTTTACATGTTGCAATACCTCATTAAAACCTTGTTTTGAAAAGTGCATAGTATTGCAGCATAGTTAACCAATTCAAATCAAGTGGGTTATAGTTTATAAAAATCTCGTAGCCATGATTCTTAACCCTAAAACATTTGTTTTAGTAAACCAATTTGTAAAACATCTCATAAAAACTCGTTAATAAAACTCGTATGGTTTATATCATTTAGAAAACATCGTTGTGTGACATCGTTTCAAAATCGTTTCCTAAGTGAACTAAATAATGACACGGAATATAATATGATAAAAGCACTTATATAGTTATATATAAGATGTACCAGCAGTGTATCTACCATGCTTATATCATGTTACACCCGTCCCAGTATCTAATCACAACCCAAAACCAATCGTTTGTTCAAATCGTTTATCTCGTTTAAATCGTTTCAAATCGTTTAACTCGTCCCAAAATCCTTTGTGTTTTAATTTTGAATACTACTTTTGGTCGTCTCACTAATAACATTCAAACCTTCGTAACTCGTTTCTCGTTCAACTCGTATTAACAAACCACCAAAGGGTAAGTTAACAATCATCAGATTCAGTCGTTACCCACATAACCCACACATAACCATGGGTACCGTCTGATAACGGGATTTGTAAGATCCTATGGTACCATAACCTAATACTGGTCGGCTTGATTATTGTTAATGAATGTCATTCGTTATGTAAATACATCCAACAAGTTCGTTCACATTATCGAAATCGTTATTAGTTTTGTATAAACCATGTCCATCATTTTTGAAACCATCGTTAAAACCTCGAAAACATTTAGCACATATGAATCACCCCAAAACAATTGAAAACAGTGAAATAGGGGAACTATGTACTCACGTTGAAGTGCAAAGTATCCTCAATCTAAAGAACTCAACAAGCTCAAGCAAACCAAGGAAACTCAAGCAGCACCTAGTAATCGAATCACTAGACAAATAATCAACACCTAAATCGGAAGATCGGACAGAATGAGGTCTTGTAAACCAAATGAGTGTTGGAACTCATGTGATATGGTTTAAGAAAGCATACATTCTAAATCGGAACCTATTCTAAGTGCTTTCGACCCATTACGACCCATTAAGGTAGCTTACGCTACTTTAACGCGTCGTTCGCGTAAACGCGCATTCGAGACGTCTAACTAGTCCTATGACAAGCATTATATGCCCTAACATGTTTAAATTTGTTGCATAATTAGTTTAAGTGCCAAAAGTTAAGTTACATATGCTTAATTACCAATTATGCATGAAAAGGGTATTTTAGTCATTTACCTAAGGCATATAAACTACCTATCATATAACTAATTAAACTAAGTGACTATAAGGTATAACCTCGGAAGGTTATTCCCTATACAACTATGGTCACTAAACATGCTTGGTCGGATCCTAAAGATTGACCAAACGGGTCGAGTTCGAAAGTGTAAGCGGTTGTCAAGACCGCTTGACTTACGACTCTATACAAGCACTAGACTAAAAGTGACGACCTAAGCATGTTAAAACATGCTTAACTAAGTTAGAAAACAGGTTTAGATATCAAAACAAAGTGTTTTGATACCCTAGGATAGTTTGGTTGCAAAATACGCATAAACGTGTATTTTGACCAAAACTATGACTCGTCACTACACCTAATCAACGTGGTAATCAGTAGGTATAGTCACTAAGGACTATAACCATCGTGATTACGCTCACGTTGCGAAGTTCAAACGAACTTCGTGTTGAACAAAGACTGGTCAAAGTAGAAAGTCAAACACTGTTTGACTTTCATGCTTAAAAACGCATAAAAGAACGAAAGAAGCTTTCAAAGGGTCCAAGCTAGGAAGATCTTGATCCAAGACACTCAGGTATGAAGTTTTAGAACTTCAACTTAGAGTTATTCAGATCAAGATGTGCAGAAAATGAATGAAGGGCATGGGTTTATATAGGAAACCCACAACCGTTAGGATCATTTCTCGCATTCCGTGCTTTGATCTTGGCCCTCCACTTGGGCACGTTGTTTTGTAATACAAGGGGCACCTTAAAAACCATCAAAACTAGCCCAAGGTATCCCAAATTAGCTGCTAAAACCATCAAAAACAGGCTGGAATGGCCAGATACAATGCTCCTGGTCTGCAGGCTGTCGCGCCCCGCGTAAGGATAGACCTTACTTTATGCGGCCCGCCTAGCAGAGTTTCCAGAATTGTCAGTTTTAGTCCCTGCAGCCTAGAAACTTGGTTTTTGATGCATTTTGACACGTTTAAGCCCCGTTAACCCCATTTCAAAGCTCTAAAATGAAGTTAAAGTATAGGGAACTTAAAATATGCTCAAAAACATCTCGGATGTCGGTTCATTTGGTCGTACGGTTGCGTTATTCGGTTAATTACGACGGAAATCGTAACGGACGCAAAAACGATCCAAATTAAGCGACGAATGGAAATTTATTATGCCAATCACTAAAATTACATATTTTAATGATTACATAAATTTTTGAATGTCTGGATATATTCAAAACGTAAGATATGCACGAAAATGCAAACTTGTGCACTTTTTGACGCTTTTAGTCCCTATTGATCAATTAAGCATATTTTCGCATAACGAACCCCTCAAAGCCTATTTCTAAGCCATGTAAAGAATATTCAGGGTACGTTTAACTTATGATCAAGTTCCGGAATGTTCGTTACTGAACAAATCGGCATACTTTCGCAGTTTGACACAAATAGTCCAGACGATCGAATAGACTTGTTTTCAACACACCAAACCATCCAAAACATATTTCTAAGTTATGTAAGGGTTATTTAAGGTAGGTTAAGCCTATGTCACTATTCCGGAGGGTTTTTCGCATTAAACTGACTGCGTTTACGCAACAGTTTGCGTATAACCTTCTAGAAAGCGATTTAAAGTTTGAAATCAAACTCGAATCAAATCGTAAAATCATCAAACACAAATACACACATAATAACACCAAAACACATGTAATAACACCAAAACACATGTAATAACACCAAAACACATTGATTTCTTGATAATCAACATTGTTTTACATCGTATATCAATTTCAAAACACAGTTGTCACAGTCTCCCCTACTTTAGGAAATTTCGCCCCGAAATTTTAACTAGAGGAAGCTTGTGAAAATAAATACGGATATTTCGCCTTCATTTGGTTCTTACGTTCCCTAGTAAAATCTGGGCCATGTTTGGACTCCCAACGAACTTTGACTCATCGAATCCGTTTGTTCTTCAACTGTTTGACCATACGGTCCATTATTTCCATGGGTTTCTGGACAAAGTGCATTGTTTCATCAAATTGAATTTCGTCGAGTGGAATGTGAAGATCAGCAGCAGCTAGACACTTTTTCAAATTGGACACGTGTAAAGTCGGATGAATATTTCCAAGCTCTGGAGGTAGCTCTAGTCGATAGGCAACCTTTCCAATTCTTTCAACAACCTTGAGTAGGACACGGTCTCCGACTTGAAATTCTAAGGGCTTGCGTCGTATATCCGCATAACTCTTTTGACGGCTTCTAGCTGTCACAAGATTATCGCGAATTTTCTTGATTTTGTCCGTTGTTTCCAGAATGAGCTCAGGTCCAGTAAGCTCAGCTTCACCGATCTCATTCCAACAGGCAGGTGAACGACATTTTCGACTGTATAAAGCTTCGAACGGTGCAATATTAGTACTAGCTTGATAACTATTGTTGTAAGAGAACTCGATCAATGGAAGATGAGAATCCCAATTACCACCAAAGTCTATCACGCATGCTCTATGCATATCCTCCAAAGTTTGAATTGTCACACCCCGACCACGTAAAACATCAAATCGTGGCGGAAACGTCGGGGAGTGTTGTAACAGAATTATTGTTTCACAACCATGGCATTTAAAAGTTATGTTTTATTCATCAAACCAAGAGTTACATTGTCTTAAACAAGAACCAAAGAGTACATCACATAATTTAAACTAGTTCTATCTTCATTTTTAAGTCTCTAAGGCACAGGTCCGCCCTAGTGTGTCACGATCATCCTATGCAACAGCTCCTGAAACACATGTGAAAATAGGTACGTCAGCATAAAAATGCCTGTGAGATACATAGGTTTTGTGAAAATAGGATTCATGACTTAGGTTTAAAGAAATGTTTAATAAAATTTAGTTATGAATCATGTTAAGTGTTTTCTTTTATAAATCATTTGAAAAGCGATAAAAAATCAGATGATATGTATATTAAAAGAATAATGTATGGTTAAATAAATAACTAAGTAAAATGAGTTGTATAAAATAAACTGTTTTGTAAAACAATGTCTTGTGAAAAATATGTTATTTGTGTAAAATGTTATATGTCTAAATTTGAAATGATTTAAATAACGCTACGATATGTAATATCATACAAGCACTTATATATAGGAAGTACCAGTGGTGTATCCACCATGCTTGTATCATATTACACATGCCTTGTTACTCAAATCACTTACCCAAACAAACCACCAATGTAAATTGTTCATGTATAAATCAAATGTCAAGTGTCTTTGTGTAAACCATGTCAAAATGTTTATGTCAAAATGTAGTCCATGAAATATGTATATCAATATCAAAATGTCTATGTCAAATGTCAATTATGTAATGTGTAAACAAAATGTCATGTATGGCGAGTGAAATATATATATATATATATATATATTCACTGAGCCATAGGTAAAAATGCACAAAACAATGTATTGAAGTAAAACGTGGTTTAAATCAACATTATGTTTTGTGGAAATGCATGCTATACTGAATACAAACATTTATGCGATGTTGTGAAAATGCATACATCCAAGCCTTGTGACTGTGGTGATAAACCCTTAAACAAATTAAAGGTCTATCTGTGATATGTTTTATCGAATTCGGTCATTCCTTCCATCCAAACATACCTAGGATGTCAGGAACGGGAGTTGTCAATTCTTATGGTACCATTACCTACTAACGAGCGGCGTGATCAAAGTTAATGAATGGATATGGTCCCACTTAAACAAACCAAATGTAATACCCAAAATGTAAGCATGTGATGAAATAAAAATGTACTAAGTATGCGGAAAATGGACATACATAGCATGTGATGTAAAACAAATGCACTAAGTATGATAAACATACATAGCATGAAAAGGAAATGTAAAACAATGCACTAGGCATGCACTAAATAGACATACATAGCAATATAATGAAAACAATGTACTAAGTATGCGCTAAATGAACATACATAGCATAAAATGTCCTAAGATAACCACCAAGCAAAGCTAGAAGATCACGGAATCAAACGGCACCTAATATAGGTAACTATATTAATAAACGGACCTATTCGGAGGATCGGGTAGCATGAGGGTTCGTAAACCAAATGAGTGTAGGAACTCATGTAATATGGTTTAACAAAGCCTACATACTAAAACGAAACTTATCCTAAGTGCTTTTGACCCGTTTCGACCCGTTTAGGTAGCTTATGCTACTTTAACGCGTCATTCGCTTAAAACGCGTTTGGACCACCTAACTAGTCCTATGACAAGTAGAATATGCCTTAACATATTTAATATTGTTTCCAAATCAGTTTAGAAGTCAAAAATTATGTTACATAGGCTTAAAATGAAATTTGGCGTATAAAGGGCATTTTGGTAATTTTCCTAAGGGATATATACTACCTATCATACAACTACTCAAACGATGTGACCATAAGGTATAACCTCGGAAGGTTATTCCCTATACAACTATGGTCACCTAATGTGTTTGGTCGGATCCTAATGATCGACCAAATGGGTCGGGTTCGAACGTATAAGCGATTGATTAGATCGCTTGCCTTTACGACCCTAGACAAGCACAAATCTAAAAGTGACGAGCTAAACATGCTAAAACATGTTTAGTTAAGTTAGAAAATAGGTTTTGGTATCAAAACAAATGGTTTTGATACCTAAAAGTAGTTTAGTTACAAAATACGCAAGAATACGTATTTTGGCCGAAACTACGACTCGTCACTGAGCCTAGATAACGTGGTAATCAGTAGGTATAGTCACTAGGGACTATGACCATCGTGATTACGCTTACGTTATGAAGTTCAAACGAACTTCGCATTGACCATAAACTGGTCAATCCAGAAAGTCAAACGCAGTTTGACTTTAACGCTAAAATGAAAGAAAAGAACGAAAGAATACTTACAGAGGGTCCCCGCAAGTATTTGATTCCAAGTAATCTCAGGTAGGAAGTGTATAAACACAACCACTTAGAGAAAAACTCAGATCAAATTGTGGGTTTCAACAAATGAAGGGAAGGGGTATTTATAGATATGGTAGAGCCGTTAAGATCGTTCCTCGTTAACCGAGATTCAGTCCTAGCTGTACACATCGAGCCCATAGATTTAGAAAACTAGGGGAGCCCCTAGAAATGCCCCAAAACCATGTGCAAAGGTGCCCAACAGCAGGAATAGGCTGGAAATAGCTGGAATGCATTTCTGCTGGTCTGGGACCTGCTTACAGACCGCAAGAGGATGGGCATATGGTCCGTAAGGACCCTGCAGGTCAGCCATCTTTGTAAAATGGCAGAACAGGCCCCTGTGACTCCGAACTTGATTTTTGATGCGTTTTGACAAGTTTAAGCCCCGTTAACCTCATTTTAAGGCTCTAATATGAAGTTAAAGTATCGGGAACTTAAAATATGCTAAAAAATTTGTCAGATGTCGGTTCGTTTGGTCGTACGATTGCGTTGTTCGGTTAATTGCGACGGAAGTCGTAACGAACGCGTGTACGATCCAAAATGAGAAACGAATGGAATTTTCTTATGCCAAACACTAAAATAAAATATTTTAATGCTTACATAAATTTTTGGATGTCTGGATGTATTCAAAACGTAAGTTATGCGCGAAAATGCAAACTTGTGCACTTTTTGACGCTTTTAGTCCCTGAATGAGCATAAAGTTTATTTTAGCACACCGAGCCCCTAAAAGCCTATTTCTAAGCTATGTAAAGGATATTTAGGGTGTGTTGAACTTATGGTCATGTTCCGGAATGTTCGTTACAGTTCAAATTGGCATACTTTCGCAGTTTGTCAAATTTAGTCCCTTTAAGCGAATTTACTTGATTTTGCCATACCAAAGCCTTCAAAACTTATTTCTAAGTTATGTAAAGGTTATTTAAGGTATGTTAAGCATAAATTGATGTTTCGGAGTATTTTTCGCGTTAAACTGATTACGTTTACGCACTAGTTTGCGTATAATTCTCCAGAAAGCGATACAGAGTTTGAAATTGAATAAAAAACCAAAACATGAAAAACATCAAACATAAACAAACAAACATTGGGATAAAATAACTTTATTTCATTGATAACTGAACTGTTTACAATGATTACAAGCACATATGTCACAGTCTCCCCTACTTGTGGAAATTTTGTCCCGAAATTTGTTTAGAGGAAACTCGTGGGAAAAGATGTGGATACTTCGCCTTCATTTGATCTTCACGTTCCCAAGTAAACTCAGGTCCACGTTTAGATTCCCAACGAACTTTAACCAAAGGAATGCACTTGCGTTTAAGCCGTTTGATCATACGGTCCATGATTTCCACCGGTTTCTCAACAAAATGCATCGTGTTGTCAACATGAATTTCGTCAAGGGGTATGTGGAGGTTCTCATCAGCTAGACACTTCTTGAGATTGGACACGTGGAAGGTTGGATGAACGTTACCAAGTTCAGGAGGTAATTCAAGTCTGTATGCTACCTTATCGATTCTTTCGACGATCTTGAATGGTCCAACATACCTAGGTGCAAGTTTTCCTGTCTTTCCAAATCTGATCACACCTTTCCAAGGTGAGACCTTAAGTAATACACGATCACCGACTTGAAATTCCAAGGGCTTGCGTCGTTGGTCCGCGTAACTCTTTTGACGGCTTCGAGCTGTCTGAAGGTTATCATGAACTTTCTTAACCTTATCAGTTGTCTCTAGAATGAGGTTAAGTCCAGTAAGCTGAGCCTCACCGATCTCATTCCAGCAGACTGGTGAACGACATTTTCGACCATAGAGAGCCTCGAAAGGAGCCATGTTGATGTTGGAGTGATAACTGTTGTTGTAAGAGAATTCAATCAATGGAAGATGTGAATCCCAATTACCACCAAAATCGATCACACAAGCTCTAAGCATATCCTCCAAAGTCTGGATTGTTCTTTCAGTTTGGCCATCTGTTTGTGGATGATAAGCTGTGCTCAGATTAAGTTGGGTCCCCATAGCAGATTGCATGGTTCTCCAAAAACGAGAAGAGAAGCGAGCATCTCTATCAGAAATAATGTTCAAAGGAACACCATGTCGAGATACGATTTCAT
Source organism: Helianthus tuberosus (assembly GCA_030545235.1). Classification (NCBI taxonomy): domain Eukaryota; kingdom Viridiplantae; phylum Streptophyta; class Magnoliopsida; order Asterales; family Asteraceae; genus Helianthus; species Helianthus tuberosus. The sequence goes on from CM060402.1 coordinate 7,512,834, forward strand.
CCACATAAATATTAGCCAGTTTTTCAGCAGATAGATCCTCACGGATCGGCAAGAAATGCGCTGACTTAGTAAGTCGATCAACAACTACCCAGAGGGCATCATGACCTTTCTTAGTGCGCGGAAGTTTAGTAATGAGATCCATAGCGATGTTTTCCCATTTCCAAACTGGGATCTCTGGTTGCTCCAAAAGACCAGAAGGATGTTGGTGTTCAGCCTTGACCTTAAGACAAGTAAGGCATTTTGAAACATACAAGGCAATGTCTTTCTTCATGCCAGGCCACCAATACTGAGTACGAAGATCCTTATACATCTTGTCTGAGCCAGGATGAATAAAATAACGAGACTTATGAGCTTCATCCATAAGCAGAGTGCGAAGATCATCTTGGTTTGGGACCCACAAACGGTCCATGAAATAATACGATCCATTGTCTTTCAAAACAAGATCAGGCTTAATGTGATAGGGTAATTCCTTACCCATCAAACCTTGTGAGACACAAGTATGTTGAGCCTGAGAAATTCGGGCTTGAATATCAGCTCGAGCTTGAATATCAGATTGAACACGAACACAATGAAGCTTGACATATTCCTTAAAACTCAAAGCATCGGCTACGACATTCGCCTTACCAGGATGGTAGCGATTTCGTAGTCATAGTCATTTAAAAGCTCAACCCAATGTCATTGCCTCATGTTGAGTTCTTTCTGATTAAAGATGTGCTGAAGACTCTTGTGGTCAGTGAAAACCACACATTTTGTACCATACAAATAGTGTCTCCATATTTTGAGAGGGAAAATGACTGCACCAAACTCAAGATCATGAGTGGTGTAGTTTTTCTCATGCACCTGCAACTGCCTTGATGCATAGGCTATGACTTTGTTCTTTTGCATTAGAACACAGCCAAGACCTAATTTCGATGAATCACAATATACGACAAAATCATCATTGCCTTCGGGCAAGGATAGGATAGGCGCATTACAAAGCTTCTGCTTCAAGGTCTAAAACGCTACTTCTTGTTTAGAACCCCATTCAAAGGGCTTATTCTTCTGAGTTAGAGCAGTTAGAGGAACTGCAATCTTCGAGAAGTTCTCTATGAAGCGGCGGTAATAACTCGCAAGACCAAGAAAAGAACGAACCTCAGTAGGAGTAGTAGGTGTATCCCATTCCTAAATCGCACTGATCTTGGAGGGATCTACATGAATACCTTGTTCGTTGACAATATGTCCCAAAAATTGAACTTCTTTAAGCCAAAATTCGCATTTGGAGAATTTGGCAAAAAGTTGCTCTTTCTTTAGGAGTTCCAGAGTAAGACGAAGATGTTGCTCATGTTCAGCTCGTGTCTTAGAATAAATCAAGATGTCATCAATGAAAACGATGATGAACTTATCTAAATAAGGCTTACAAACCCTATTCATTAAGTCCATGAAAACAGCAGGAGCATTAGTCAAACCGAATGGCATAACTGTGAACTCATAATGCCCATAATGAGTACGAAACACTGTCTTGGGAATATCTTCTTCATGAACGCGAAGTTGAAGATACCCGGAACGAAGATCAATCTTCGAGAAATAAGAAGCACCCTGTAACTGATCAAAGAGATCATCAATGCGAGGTAGGGGATATCGATTCTTGATGGTAAGCTTGTTAAGCTCACGGTAATCGATGCACATTCTGAAGGATCCATCCTTTTTCTTGACAAAAAGAACGGGAGCACCCCAAGGTGAAAAGCTAGGACGGATAAAACCTTTGTTAGAAAGCTCTTGAAGCTGCTTAGACAGTTCTTGCATCTCAGACGGTGCAAGACGATATGGAGCTCTAGCAATAGGATTTGCACCAGGTACGAGATCAATACGGAACTCGACTTGGCGTGCTGGGGGTAATCCAGGTAACTCTTCAGGAAATAGCTCCGGATAATCCCAAACAACAGGAATATCTTGAATAGACTTCCCCTTGCCTTTATCTGCAATAACATGTGCCAAGAAGGCCACATAATTCTTTCGCAGATACTTCCGAGCTCGAAAACAAGACATAAGCTTGAGGCTACTAGCAGGTTTTTCACCACGAACCTGTAGGATCTCACCTGTCGAGAGCGGAACACGAACAATCTTCTCAAAACAAACTACTTCTGCGTGATGCTTGGCTAACCAATCCATACCCACTATAATGTCGAAGCATCCCAGTTGCATTGGCGTGAGGTCAATGGGGAAAAGATGGTCGTTAAGGTTCAACTGGCAGTTGCGAAGGACAGAATCAAGAACAACAGGTTCACCACTGGCAACTTCTACTGTCAAAGGCTTACCTAGTTTCATTCTAGACACGCGAAGCAATGGCTCGAAAGATAAAGACACAAAACTTTTATCGGCCCCTGAATAAAAAAGAACCGATGTAGGTTGATTATTAACAGAGAACGTACCGTTCACCACTTCATTATCTGCTTGCGCCTCTTGTGCATTCATGTTAAAAACTCGACCTCGAGCTGGAGCCTGATTCAGATTCGCATTAACCAGCGTTCGACACTGGTTTCGATAATGGGTCAGGTCTCCACAATTATAGCACGAGCCAGGAGGATAGTGAGGTTGTGCAGCATGCTGCTGAACATGTGGTTGAGCTACCTGTTGAGCTGGATTTCGGGCGACCTGATTTCGTGTAGAATGACAAACCTCTGCAAGGTGTCCATACTTCCCACAGTTTGTACAGAAACGGCAAAAAAGTTGCTGTTGATGGTGACTATTGCACCTATTGCACAAAGGTGCATTCCCTTCATATCGCTTCTTTGCTGGAGGCTGCGCTGGCTGATTGGGAGCTGCCTGGTTCTGTTGGGCAGTGATGGCAAAATTTTGGGAAGCCTTACGCTTCCTGGATCCCTTCATAGAACCGGAATCCTTACCTTTCTTGTTTTTACCTTTCTTTCTATCCCCTTTGTCAGACGCCTATTTCTTGCCCTTGTCACCCTTTCTATGCAGTTTACCCTTTCGAATCTGCGACTCAGTCAACGTCGCAGATAGCTCGATCACCTGACGGACTGTGGTAGGATTACTACCAGTAACGATGTCTTGTACGGAGTCAGGTAGGCCATCGATATACCTCTCGATAGCCTTCTCGAGTGGAGTAACCATTGTTGGGCATAAAAAACTCAGCTCCTTATACCTACCAGTATACGCCAGGTGCTCACCACTATCCTGTTTTAGATCATCAAACTCCCTCTCCAAAGCTCGCAGTTCATGGTGAGGACAAAACTCCCTCATCATAAGGGCTCTTAGTTCAGCCCATGTTTGTGCTAGAGCGACCTCTGCACCACGATCTCTCATAACCCCGTTCCACCATGTTAAAGCCCTCTTCTGAAACACGCTCGATGCAAACTCGACTTTGCGATTCTCAGGACACAGGACGTGAGGAAATGTATTCTCAATGCTCTCGAACCATTGAAGGAGCCCAGTTGCCCCTTCAGAACCACTGAACTTGAGTGGTTTAGCCGAGTTAAAACTCTTGAAGTTACAAGGAGCATTTTGATTGTTGTTGGCCTGGTTTAGTTGAGCAATAAGATTTGGGAAAGTAGCAGCCATTTGCTGCGCGATGATTTCTGCCAGTTAGGCATTAGGCATCGGATTTTCGCGTCGAGGAGGCATGCTAAAAAGAGGAAACATGAGAGGAAACGAGTGAGATGATTAGATGAAAAGAGCGAGATGAAATAAAATCAACAAAGGCAAAGATGGTGGTCATTTATCCGTATCACAAAGCAAATAAATGACGCACAATGACTAATCAAAGTAAATGGGTCCAAAAATAATGCTTAGCGAAGACATGCTCGCCTATAAGTTAACACTCACCCCAAGAGTTCCCAGGTAAGAGTGACTGGTCCGATTATGTGGATTTGTATGAACTCTCTAGCCTTAGACAGAAAACCTAGGGTACAGGCATTCACCCTTCCAGTTTGCACGTGTTCACATTATTTAGAACCCAAAACTTTGACGAGATTTTTGAAAACTTGGAAGGCACAAGGCCAAAAGAATCATTAAAAAAAATGATAAATTTTCAAAATCAATTTGAAAATCAAAAGGGTTCAAAACCTTGTAACAAATTATTTAAACACAGATGATTGATTTTCAAAAATCGTTTCAGAAAATTGGGTTCTTGTTTTTGGTGATCACCTAAGGATAGGTGAAGTACATGTTTTAAGATCTAAACACAAGATAACTTGTGTTGGGGTCCTAGAGAGGTTATAGTCTAGGTCAAAGCATTACTAATAACCTAATTCCCTATAACCATTGGCTCTGATACCAACTCTTCTGTCACACCCCGACCACGTAAAACATCAAATCGTAGCGGAAACGTTGGGGAGTGTTATAACAGAATTATTGTTTCACAACCATGGCATTTAAAAGTTACGTTTTATTCATCAAACCAAGAGTTACATTGTCTTAAACAAGAACCAAAGAGTACATCACATAATTTAAACTAGTTCTATCTTCATTTTTAAGTCTCTAAGGCACAGGTCCGCCCTAGTGTGTCACGATCATCCTATGCAACAACTCCTGAAACACATGTGAAAATAGGTACGTCAGCATAAAAATGCCTGTGAGATACATAGGTTTTGTGAAAATAGGATTCATGACTTAGGTTTAAAGAAATGTTTAATAAAATTTAGTCATAAATCATGTTAAGTGTTTTCTTTTATAAATCATTTGAAAAGCGATGATATGTAAAATGAGTTGTATAAAATAAACTGTTTTGTAAAACAATGTCTTGTGAAAAATATGTTATTTGTGTAAAATGTTATATGTCTAAATTTGAAATGATTTAAATAACGCTACGATATGTAATATCATACAAGCACTTATATATAGGAAGTACCAGCGACGTATCCACCATGCTTGTATCATATTACACATGCCTTGTTACTCAAATCACTTACCCAAACAAACCACCAATGTAAATTGTTCATGTATAAATCAAATGTCAAGTGTCTTTGTGTAAACCATGTCAAAATGTAGTCCATGAAATATGTATATCAATATCAAAATGTCTATGTCAAATGTCAATTATGTAATGTGTAAACAAAATGTCATGTATGGCAAGTGAAATATATATATATATATATATATATATATATATATATATTCACTGAGCCATAGGTAAAAATGCACAAAACAATGTATTGAAGTAAAACGTGGTTTAAATCAACGTTATGTTTTATGGAAATGCATGCTATACTGAATACAAACATTTATGCGGTGTTGTGAAAATGCATACATCCAAGCCTTGTGACTGTGGTGATAAACCCTTAAACAAATTAAAGGTCTATCTGTGTTATGTTTTATCGAATTCGGTCATTCCGTCCATCCAAACATACCTAGGATATCAGGAACGGGAGTTATCAATTCCTATGGTACCATTACCTACTAACGAGCGGCGTGATCAAAGTTAATGAATGTATATGGTCCCACTTAAACAAACCAAATGTCATACCCAAAATGTAAGCATGTGATGAAATAATAATGTACTAAGTATGCGGCAAATGGACATACATAGCATGTGATGTAAAACAAATGCACTAAGTATGATGAACATACATAGCATGAAAAGGAAATGTAAAACAATGCACTAGGTATGCACTAAATGGACATACATAGCGGGAAATATAATGAAAACAATGTACTAAGTGTGCGCTAAATGAACATACATAGCATAAAATGTCATGTAAAACGATGTACTAGGTATGTAACAAAGGACATACATAGCAAAAACACAATGAAATCATGTACTATAAGTGTACTAATGAACATAACAATCATAAGATATGAAAACATGGAAGCATGATAGTAACAAGTAGGCACATGTGTTTCACCCCAAAATGTTTTGAAAACAGTAAAAGAGGGGACTATGTACTCACTTGAGATTGCTCAAAAGTCCTAAGATAACCACCAAGCAAAGCTAGAAGATCACGGAATCAAACGACACCTAATATAGGTAACTATATTAATAAACGGACCTATTCGGAGGATCGGGTAGCATGAGGGTTCGTAAACCAAATGAGTGTAGGAACTCATGTAATATGGTTTAACAAAGCCTACATACTAAAACGAAACTTATCCTAAGTGCTTTTGACCCGTTTCGACCCGTTTAGGTAGCTTATGCTACTTTAACGCGTCGTTCGCGTAAAACGCGTTTGGACCGCCTAACTAGTCCTATGACAAGTAGAATATGCCTTAACATATTTAATATTGTTGCCAAATCAGTTTAGACGTCAAAAATTATGTTACATAGGCTTAAAATGAAATTTGGCGTATAAAGGGCATTTTGGTAATTTTCCTAAGGCATATATACAACCTATCATACAACTACTCAAACGATGTGACCATAAGGTATAACCTCAGAAGGTTATTCCCTATACAACTATGGTCACCTAATGTGTTTGGTCGGATCCTAATGATCGACCAAATTGGTCGGGTTCGAAAGTATAAGCGATTGATTAGATCGCTTACCTTTACGACCCTAGACACGCACAAATCTAAAAGTGACGAGCTAAACATGCTAAAACATGTTTAGTTAAGTTAGAAAACAGGTTTTGGTATCAAAACAAACGGTTTTGATACCTACAAGTAGTTTGGCTACAAAATACTCAAGAATACGTATTTTGGCCGAAACTACGACTCGTCACTGAGCCTAGATAACGTGGTAATCAGTAGGTATAGTTACTAGGGACTATGACCATCGTGATTACTCTCACGTTATGAAGTTCAAACGAACTTCGCATTGACCATAAACTGGTCAATGTAGAAAGTCAAACGCAGTTTGACTTTAACGCTAAAACGAAAGAAAAGAACGAAAGAATACTTACAGAGGGTCCCCGCAAGTATTTAATTCCAAGTAATCTCAGGTAGGAAGTGTATAAACACAACCACTTAGAGAAAAACTCAGATCAAATTGCGGGTTTCAACAAATGAAGGGAAGGGGTATTTATATATATGGTAGAGCCATTAAGATCGTTCCTCATTAACCGAGATTCAATCCTAGCCGTACACATCGAGCCCATAGATTTACAAAACCAAGGGAGCCCCTAGAAATGCCCCAAAACCATGTGCAAAGGTGCCCAACAGCTGGAACAGGCTGGAAATAGCTGGAATGCATTTCTGCTGGTCTGGGACCTGCTTACGGACCGCAAGAGGATGGGCATACGGTCCGTAAGGACCCTGCAGGTCAGCCATCTTTGTAAAATGGCAGAACAGGCCCCTATGACTCCGAACTTGATTTTTGATGCGTTTTGACACGTTTAAGCCCCGTTAACCTCATTTTAAGGCTCTAATATGAAGTTAAAGTATAGGGAACTTAAAATATGCTCAAAAATTTGTCGGATGTCAGTTCGTTTGGCAGTACGATTGTGTTGTTCGGTTAATTGCGACGAAAGTCGTAACGAACGCGTGTACGATCCAAAATGCGAAACGAATGTATTTTTCTTATGCCAAACACTAAAATAAAATATTTTAATGCTTACATAAATTTTTGGATGTCCGGATGTATTCAGAACGTAAGTTATGCACGAAAATGCAAACTTGTGCACTTTTTGACGCTTTTATTCCCTGAATGAGCATAAAGTTTATTTTAGCACACCAAACCCATCAAAGCCTATTTATAAGCTATGTAAAGGATATTTAGGGTGTGTTTAACTTATGGTCATGTTCCAGAATGTTCGTTACAGTTCAAATTGGCATACTTTCGCAGTTTGTCAAATTTAGTCCCTATAAGCGAATTTACTTGATTTTGCCATACCAAAGCCTTCAAAACTTATTTCTAAGTTATGTAAAGGTTGTTTAAGGTATGTTAAGCATAAATTGATGTTCCGGAGTATTTTTCGTGTTAAACTGATTACGTTTAGGCACCAGTTTGCGTATAATTCTCCAGAAAGCGATATAGAGTTTGAAATTGAATAAAAAACCAAAACATGAAAAACATCAAACATAAACAAACAAACATTGGGATCAAATAAATTTATTTCATTGATAACTGAACTGTTTACAATGATTACAAGCACAGATGTCACATGAATCGTCCTCTCAGATTGCCCATCTGTTTGGGGATGATAAGTAGTGCTTAGATTTAGTTGGGTTCCCATAGCAGATTGCATGGTCTTCCAGAAATGAGATGAAAACCGAGCATCACGGTCAGAAATGATATCCAAAGGAACACCATGTCTTGATACAATCTCATCAACATAAATCTTTGCAAGTTTATCAGCAGATAGATCCTCGCGAATCGGAATAAAATGAGTTGACTTCGTTAATCGATCGATAACAACCCAAATAGCATCATGACCTTTAGACGTACGCGGTAACTTTGTGATGAGATCCATCGTAATGTTCTCCCACTTCCATACCGGTATCTCTGGTTGTACAAGCAAACCAGATGGTCGTTGATGTTCAGCCTTGACTTTGAGGCAAGTTAGGCATTTTGATACATACAAGGCAATATCTTTCTTCATACCAGGCCACCAATACCGAGTACGAAGATCCTTGTACATTTTGTCAGCACCAGGATGGATAGAATATCGAGACTTGTGGGATTCGTCCATCACTAAAGTGCGAAGATCGTCTTGTTTTGGAATCCATAAACGATCCTTAAAATAAAACAAACCATCGTCTTTCCTTTCGAGTTTAAGCTCAAGTTGAAGCGGTAGCTCATATCTCACTAAGCCTTTGATTACACAAGATCGTTGAGCTTGAAGGACACGACATTGAATATCGGATAGCATTTGAACAGAATGAAGCTTGACACGCTCCTTTCGACTAAGCGCACCAGCTACGACATTCTCCTTACCAGGATGGTAGCGAATTTCGCAATCGTAGTCGCTCAGGTGTTCAACCCAGCGTCGTTGCCTCATGTTCAACTCCTTCTGATTAAGAATATGCTGGAGACTTTTGTGGTCTGTGAAAACCACACACTTTGTTCCATAGAGATAGTGTCTCCAGATTTTGAGAGCAAAAACCAAAGCCCCTAACTTAAGATCATGAGTCGTATTCTCGTGAACTTTCAGTTGTCTTGACGCATAAGCTATAAATTTACCTCGTTGCATGAGAACACAACCAAGGCCTAAATTAGACGCGTCACAGTAGACAACAAAATCATCGTTTCCTTCGGGCAAAGATAGAACAGGAGCATCACATAGCTTCTGTTTCAGTGTTTGGAACGCTTCTTCTTGTTTGGGTCCCCACTCAAAAGGCTTATTCTTCTGAGTCAAAGCAGTGAGTGGAACCGCAATCTTCGAGAAGTTTGAAATGAAATGTCGATAATATCCAGTGAGACCAAGAAAAGAACGAACTTATGTTGGTGTCGTTGGTGTATTCCAATCCATAATTACAACAATCTTGGATGGATCCACATGAATACCCTGCTCGTTAACTATATGACCCAAAAATTGAACTTCTTTAAGCCAGAATTCACACTTGGAGAATTTGGTGAAAAGTTGTTCCTTCTTCAGAAGTTCTAGTGTCAAACGAAGGTGTTGCTCATGCTCGGCACGAGATTTTGAATAAATGAGAATGTCGTCGATGAACACAGTGATGAACTTGTCTAAATAAGGTTTATAGACTCTATTCATTAAGTCCATGAAGATAGCTGGGGCATTCGTCAAACCAAAAGGCATGACAGTGAAATCGCAGTGCCCATATCTTGTACGGAAAGCAGTTTTGGGAATATCTTCTTCGAGAACATGAAGCTGATGATACCCAGAACGCAGATCGATCTTAGAAAAATATGAAGCACCTTGCAGCTGATCGAAGAGATCATCGATTCGAGGTAGGGGATATCGATTCTTGATGGTAAGCTTATTCAGCTAACGATAATCGATACACATTCGAAATGATCCATCTTTCTTCTTCACAAACAGGACAGGAGCACCCCAGGGCGAAAAGCTCAGACGGATGAATCCTTTATGAGATAACTCTTGAAGCTGTTTTGATAACTCTTGCATCTCCGACGGTGCAAGACGATAAGGTGCTTTCGCAATCAGGTTGGCATTGGGTACAAGGTCAATATGAAACTCGACTTGACGAACTGGAGGCAAACCAGGCAGTTCATCGGGAAACACCTCTGGATAATATCGGACAATCAGAATATCTTGAATACGCTTACTCTTGCCTTTCTCCTCGGTGACATGTGCCAGAAAAGCAACATATCTTTTTCGCAAATAACTTTGGGCTTTCCTACACGACATGAGTTTCAATCCACCAGATGGTTTCTCGCCACGAACTTCTAAAACCTCACCAGAAGACAAAGGAATACGAACAATCTTATCGAAACAAACCACCTCAGTATGATGTTTGGTTAACCAATCCATCCCCACAATAATATCGAAACTCCCAAGTTACATTGGCGTGAGGTCAATAGGAAAAAGATGGTTATCGAGGTTAAATTGACAATTGCGAATAACAGAATCGAGGATAAGAGGTTTACCAATAGCAACTTTGACAGATAATGGTTTCCTCAGTTTGGTTCTAGGTATCGCATGTAGAGGCTCAAAAGATAACGAAACAAAACTCCTATCGGCACTAGAATAAAAAAGAATTGATGCAGGTTGATGGTTAACAAGGAACGCACCGTTACCAACTTCGTTATCAGCACGAGCCTCATTGGCGTTCAAATTGTATGCTCGTCCAAACTCTCCACAATTATAACACGAACCCGGTGGGAATCTAGCAGCATTCCCCTGAACCTGTGCTGGATTCTGAGCGGCTTGATTCTGGCCCAAACGACAAATGTTAGCCAGAAGCCCAAGTTTACCACACGTAGTGCATTGCCTGCAAGCTTGTTGTGCAACATGATGACCGTTGCAGCGAGCACAGTGAGGTGCGGTACAAGTATACGCTTTCTTCGCAGGAGGTTGAGCCAGTGGGTTCTGAGGATTCTGAGTAGTTACAGCAAAATTCTGGGAAGCCTTGCGCTTCCTCGATTTCCTTGACGACTCACCTTTCTTACCCTTACCCTTTTCCTTGTCTTTTGTGGAATCGGCCGACTTCTTCTTGTCACCCTTGCGGGTCAGTTTACCTTTTCTGACCCGTGACTCGGTCAGTGTAGCAGCCAATTCGATCTCTTGACAGACAGTAGTAGGATTACTGCCTGTCACAATATCCTGCACGGAATCGGGTAAACCATTGATATACCTCTCTATCGCTTTCTCCAACAGGGTAACCATAGTAGGACACAACAGACTGAGCTTCTCATAACGATCCGTGTAAGCACGGTGTTCTCCCCCATCTTGTTTCAGATCGTCAAACTCTCGTTCCAAAGCTCGAATCTCGTGATAGGGACAAAACTCTTTCATCATGAGAGCTTGAAGTTCTTCCCATGTTTGTGCCATAGCCACATCGGCACCCCTATCATGCATCACACCGTTCCACCATGTAAGATCACGCTTCTCGAACATACTTGATGCAAATTCAACCTTACGCTCATTCGGACATTGCACATGTCTGAATGTGCTCTCCAAACTTTCGAACCATTGCAGGAGCGCGGTTGCTCCTTGAGACCCAGAAAACTTCAACGGTTTAGCAGAATTGAAATTCTTGAAATTACACTGAGAATTATTGTTGTTATTGTTGTTGTATAATTGATGGATCTGGGTTACTATGCCGGGAAGTACAGCAGCCATTTGCTGAGAGACAAGGGCTGCGACTTCTTCGTTGGTTAGAGGTTGTGCATTAAGTCGAGGAGCCATTGTCTAAAAGGAAACATGAGAAACAAGTGAGGTTGACAATTGGATAAACAAAAGAGGTATTGAAAAACATCGACAAAACACAAGGAGTACGATCATTTGTTTGTTACCTCGAACAGACAAACGACACACGGTGACTAATCAAATTAAATGGGTCAATATAATGTATCGCCGAAGACATGCTCGCCTATAAGTGAACACTCACCCCAAGAGTTCCCAGGTAAGAGTGACTGGTCCGATACTGCGGATTTGTACGAACACTCTAGCCTTGGACAGAAAACTCAGGGTACAGGCATTCACCCTTCCAGTTTGCACATGTTCATATTATAAGACTCAACTTTGACGAGATTTTGAAAACTCAGAGGGTTCAAAACCATATAACAAAGGGTTCAAAACCTAGTAATCAATCATCCAAGAATAGATGATTAATTTTCGAAGCAGATTTGTTATTGTGTTCTCGTTGTGGTTATCACCTAAGGGTAAGTGACGGTATTGTTTTAAAAATCTAAACGCAAATAAACTTGCGTTAGGGTCCTATAAAGTTATAGTCTAGGTCAAAGCATTACTAATAACCTAGTTCCCTATAACCATTGGCTCTGATACCAACTCTTCTGTCACACCCCGACCGCGTCAAAACAACGAAACCGCAGCGGAAACGTCGGGGAGTGTTGTAACAGAATAATCGTTTCACAACCATGGATACAAAAGATTCAGTACGACACCTTGTGGTGTCGGTACAACTTGTAGCCAGTGTTAATCATGGTCAATCGTTTCACTCGATACTACACATGCTTTGTTTGACCTGTCATTTAAACATTCTTAATGCAACTACGTATTAAGACAACAATACACCATTTTTCAATTGCATTTCCTTTCGGTGTATTCTCGTGATTCAACAATGTCAACACACTAATTCTATTCATTCATTTGTTCGAAAATTGACAGCTCATTTTCATGTTATTATCATATTCGAGTTGTTGATTTTGAGTTCATATAGCAGATGCTATTGTTTCTGAAAACTCATTAGCATATTGTGAACGATTGTTTGAAATTCTATTGGTCGAAACTCCTTTGTTGCACCCCTGTTAACTAAGTTACACAAGATAATGCATCTATACATCTCGTGTCCTTTGACATCAAATTCTGGAACACATACCTTTTAACCATTGGGTTCTTGTTGTTGTAATATGTCCTTGGGTTCACCTAATTTGAATAACTTTTGATTCGGTTTTATGGTTACTTACCTTGGTATTATTCATATCCAAACACGCATAAAGTAACCCTAAGGAGTTAATGTGGTTTAAATTTCGAGGACGAAATTTTCTTAACAAGGGGAGAATGTGACAACTATCAAATTTGCATGCATCCGTACAGTTATTAAAAAATTATTAGTGCTAAATTACTGTGCTGAATTACAATTAATTACTTGAATTGCTTTCTTCTTTTTACCATATACATACATGTGCATCATATATTGCAAATGACATATCATTACTGCATGCAAACTTTGTTGATTCAAATGATGCACGAAACTCCGGCTGCACAGTTATCAGACAAATCAAAGAAATGCTGACGGAGTTCAGTAGATAGACAGACAATGTGTTGGGACACAGAATGAGCCAGAAACCAAGTATTACACTAGGATAGTGTGTAGGAAAGTAAGGATCACAAAACTGCCTTCCTAGTGATAGTTTAAGTGCCGGAAAGTGCCTAAAACTCACATAAACTACAGAATTCTGAAGAAAATCAGCAAATTCAGCATTTAAACAACTAAATATCATGCAGAAATATGGTTAAATGGTCCTGAATTGTCACACCTCAACCGCGTCAAAACAACGAAACCGTGGCGGAAACGTCGGGGAATGTTGTAACAGAATCATCGTTTCACAACCATGGATACAAAAGTTTCGTTTTATTGATAATATTAAACATTAACATTGTCTTAAAGTTAAACAAGCAAGTTACACATCGTCTATCATTGTTATTATGTCACTAAGGCCTCGTCCAGATCCTATGTGAACATGCATCCTAGCAATCATCATCATCATTCAACAACACTTGAAACATATGTAAAACCAAAGAAAGCAAAGAAATGCTGGCAAGCACATAGGTTTTATGAGAGTGTCGGAATCATAGCTCGTTTACATGTTGCAATACCTCATTAAAACCTTGTTTTGAAAAGTGCATAGTATTGCAGCATAGTTAACCAACTCAAATCAAGTAGGTTATAGTTTATAAAAATCTCGTAGCCATGATTCTTAACCCCAAAACATTTGTTTTAATAAACCAATTTGTAAAACATCTCGTAAAAACTCGTTAATAAAACTCGTATGGTTTATATCATTTAGAAAACATCGTTGTGTGACATCGTTTCAAAATCGTTTCCCAAGTGAACTAAATAATGACACGGAATATAATATGATAAAAGCACTTATATATAAGATGTACCAGCGGCGTATCTACCATGCTTATATCATGTTACACCCGTCCCATTATCTAATCACAACCCAAAACCAATCGTTTGTTCAAATCGTTTATCTCGTTTAAATAGTTTCAAATCGTTTTACTCGTCCCAAAATCCTTTGTGTTTTAATTGTGAATACAACTTTTGGTCGTCTCACTAATAACATTCAAACCTTCATAACTCGTTTCTCATTCAACTGGTATTAACAAACCACCAAAGGGTAAGTTAACAACCATCAGATTCAGTCGTTACCCACATAACCCACACATAACCATGGATACAGTCTGATAACAGGATTTGTAAGATCCTATGGTACCATAACCTAATACTGCTCTGCTTGATCATTGTTAATGAATGTCATTCATTATGTAAATACGTCCAACAAGTTCGTTCACATTATCGAAATCGTTATTAGTTTTGTATAAACCATGTCCATCGTTTTTGAAACCATCGTTAAAACCTCGAAAACATTTAGCACATATGAATCACCCCAAAACAATTGAAAATAGTAAAATAGGGAAACTATGTACTCACGTTGAAGTGCAAAGTATCCTCAATCTAAAGAACTCAACAAGCTCAAGCAAACCAAGGAAAGTCAAGCAGCACCTAGTAATCGAATCACTAGTCAAATAATCAACACCTAAATCGGAAGATCGGACAGAATGAGGTCTTGTAAACAAAATGAGCGTTGGAACTCATGTGATATGGTTTAACAAAGCCTACATTCTAAATCGAAACCTATTCTAAGTGCTTTCGACCCATTACGACCCATTAAGGTAGCTTACGCTACTTTAACGCGTCGTTCGCGCAAACGCGCGTTCGAGACGTCTAACTAGTCCTATGACAAGCATTATATGCCCTAACATGTTTAAATATGTTGCATAATCAGTTTAAGTGCCAAAAGTTAAGTTACATATGCTTAATTACCAATTATGCATGAAAAGGGTATTTTGGTCATTTACCAAAGGCATATAAACTACCTATCATATAACTAATTAAACTAAGTGACTATAAGGTATAACCTCGGAAGGTTATTCCCTATACAACTATGGTCACTAAACATGCTTTGTTGGATCCTAAAGATTGACCAAACGGGTCGAGTTCGAAAGTCTAAGCGGTTGTCAAGACCGCTTGACTTACGACTCTATACAAGCACTAGACTAAAAGTGACGAGCTAAGCATGTTTACATGCTTAACTAAGTTAGAAAACAGGTTTAGATATCAAAACAAAGTGTTTTGATACCCTAGGATAGTTTGGTTGCAAAATACGCACAAACGCGTATTTTGACCGAAACTATGACTCGTCACTACACCTAATCAACGTGGTAATCAGTAGGTATAGTCACTAAGGACTATAACCATCGTGATTATGCTCACGTTGCGAAGTTCAAACGAATTTCGTGTTGACCAAAGACTGGTCAAAGTAGAAAGTCAAACACTGTTTGACTTTCGTGCTTAAAAACGCATAAAAGAACGAAAGAAGCTTACAAAGGGTCCAAGCTAGGAAGATCTTGATCCAATACACTCAGGTATTATCACACCCCCAAAATCCACCTGCGGAGTACTACCGCTTGGAGGCGTGACTGACCAGGATCCAGCCACCAATCATATTGAACAAGCATATAAGTAGTTATAAAAATCCAACCAATACAATTGGTGTTCAAACAAAACATAGTTAAGTCGCAAGCGGAAGCATAAGTCTTAAAGTCAAAACATAAGTTTAATAGTTTCAAAGTTTAACATGGCACACAGCCGTCCATGTCCCACAACGATCCTCCTCCATGCAAGCTCCAGCTAAGAACCTAAGGACCTGCAAAGCATGTAGTAACGAGTCAACAACAAGTTGAGTGAGTTCACGGTTGGGTGTTCGTTTTAGGTTGTTTCGAAAACAGTTTCCTTTAGCTGGCATCCTGCCGTGGGGGTTACCCCATAGTTAAAAACGTGACTTGTTTATTCCCGGTTACTCTGGCAATCCTGCCGTGGGGGCTACCCCGTGTTAGTTATCTGGCATTTCGGCCGTGGGGGCTACCCCATGTATACACTAGACTCGTTACCATATCGACTGCTGACTGTAGTCATGTTTAAGTGCCCTGAAACTGTCAATGTCTATCATCATTGACGTGCCCCAGATCCATTAGTTCACGCCCGTCCTCTGCGGCACGGTGTGAGGTTTGTCAGACCTAAATAGCGCTATCTAACTAATGACCCGCTCGCCATTGGCCCGGCGATTAAGTCGATATAAAAAGGAGGGACTTCGTGATAGAGTTTTGGTCTAGTACGAGTTATCTGTCCGTGAGGACGAGGAATTACATTCCTGAACCTTTGCTGTCCTACCCAAGGAGGACGAGGAACCCAGTTCCTTAACCCCAATTCCCGACCCCTGGGAATCCCATGCTTTGTAGAGGGTGTGAACTCACCTTGGTTTGCTCGGTAGATACACAGAAAAGTCAATCAAGCAATATTGTGGTTACTCGCTTCCTATCATAGTCGTATCATACATGTCAGGTTCGTAACCAAGTAGCACACGGATGTTTCTAGCACATTGCATTCAAGTATCATCTAAGGCAGTTCAACATTCACGTTCAACAGTTACATATGAGGTCTGTGCATTAGGCCCAAGAGTCCGGCCCAAACAATTAAGTCCGAAATGAGGTGTAAGCCCAAACAGCGTGTATCCGTGTATAGTCTCGAGTCGCAACTAGGCGTTTGCGACTCGCAACCTGAGTCGCAATCATGGTTTCGGTTCGTGTTGTTTTGGTTTCGAGTCGCAACCGGACTCGCAACCGAGGTTTCGAGTCATACGGTTTATGTGCTGATCACTTGTGGTTTCGAGTCGCAACCAGGTGTTTGCGACTCGCAACCGATGTCGCAACCGGGGTTTCGACTCATCATGTGATGGTTTCGAGTCGCAACTGGAGGTCTCGGTTGGACAGGAGCTGATTCGGAACAGTGTACTATCCAATGGGAATTCTATTTCATGAAACAGTTTGTACTACTCTCATAAACATGTTTATTTGTCTAACAATTTACCATTTTGGATCAAACATATCAGAATTCAAATATTCAAGCATGTTCATATGATATTCAACAAGTTCTTCATGTGTTCATCATGTTCATCAAATATTCCTATGAACTTTAACCAAACAAAAATCATAATCAACAACTTATCAACACCAACATGTATCCTATGATATCAACACAATGAATCACCCTACTAGTGAGCATTCGGTTCTTAACACAAGAGTATGCAATCCGGTTATATGAATATCATCTATCATACATATGCAAGCCGATTCTATAAACATCAACAACTAAGGGTTAAACCACATTTAATCACAAGATCTCATTAACTCATCATACAACATATATTAAAATCAAGACATGTTTAACCGATTCTTTGTATAGAAATTAAGCATATACGTCATAGATGAACAACAACAATCTTAACATCGGTTATTCAAGGAGGATATATATTTATCATGTATGAATCTTAACAAATAAATATATTATCACATAATCTCCATCATGTATCATTATCAACCCGAAACAAACTCATAACATGCATCATCAACATCCGAAATATATAACAAGAATCACTAACCAACAAGTATCATAAACACTAACCAACAAGTATTCAAACATCAAGTACACATCACCCTTAAATCATGAAAATACACTAACCGATTTGGTTCTCTAAGTGTGAGGGTATGAAGAGTGATGAGTGACTTCCGAATGATGATCTTGAGCTCGGTCCGAGAGTCCTAGTGCCACCGGTTGATCCAAGAAGAAGGAGAAGGAGTGTGATGCTTGGTGTCTAGGGTTTTAGTGAGAGAGTAGAGAGTATGTGTGTTATCCAAAATGGCAACATGGCTATCTATCAAGTTTATATATCCACTCCTAGTAATACACCCTAGTGGGCTCTCGGATAGGCTAAGTGGGTGTGTGTGCGGCCCAACCGGCCCGTAAGTCATTGTTCACTCGAGACCACATGGTCTCGAGTCGGGTTCTTGTGTCTCGGTTCATATATACATATATCGCATACATACAAGCTCACACAATAACACATAATCACATAAAGGTTCATTTGTCATTAATCACATAAGTTATCTAGCCACACGTTTAAGCATACATGAAGGGTTCTAAATTTCGAGTTGTCACAGGTATGAAGTTTTAGAACTTCAACTTAGAGTTATTCAGATCAAGATGTGCAGAAAATGAATGAAGGGCATGGGTTTATATAGGAAACCCACAACCGTTAGGATCGTTTCTCGCATTCCGTGCTTCAATCTTGGCCCTCCACTTGGGCACATTGTTTTGTAATACAAGGGGCACCTTAAAAACTATCAAAACTAGCCCAAGGTATCCCAAATCAGCTGCTAAAACCATCAAAAACAGGCTGGAATGGCCAGATACAATGCTCCTGGTCTGCAAGCTGTCGCGCCCCACGTAAGGATAGGCCTTACCTTACGCGGCCCGCGTAGCAGAGTTTCCAGAATTGTTAGTTTTAGTCCCTGCAGCCTAGAAACTTGGTTTTTGATGCATTTTTGACACGTTTAAGCCCCGTTAACCCCATTTCAAATCTCTAAAACGAAGCTAAAGTATAGGGAACTTAAAATATGCTCAAAAACATCTCGTATGTCGGTTCGTTTGGTCGTACAGTTGCGTTATTCGGTTAATTACGACGAAAATCATAACAGACTCAAAAACGATCCAAATTAAGCGACGAATGGAAATTTATTATGCCAATCACTAAAATAACATATTTTAATGATTACATAAATTTTTGGATGTCCGGATATATTCAGAACGTAAGATATGCGCGAAAATGCAAACTTGTGCACTTTTTGACGCTTTTAGTCCCTATTGATCAATTAAGCATATTTTCGCATAACGAACCCCTCAAAGCCTATTTCTAAGCCATGTAAAGGATATTTAGGGTACGTTTAACTTATGATCAAGTTCCGGAACGTTCGTTACTGAACAAATCCACATACTTTCGCAGTTTGACACAAATAGTCCCTGCGATCGAATAGAATTGTTTTCAACACACCAAACCATCCAAAACTTATTTCTAAGTTATGTAAGGGTTATTTATGGTATGTTAAGCCTATCTCACTATTCCAGAGTGTTTTTCACATTAAAATGACTGCGTTTACGCCCCAGTTTGCGTATAACCTTCCAGAAAGCGATTTAAAGCTTGAAATCGAACGCGAATCAAATCGTAAAATCATCAAACACAAATACACACATAATAACACCAAAACACATGTAATAACACCAAAACACATTGCTTTATTGATAATCAACATTGTTTTACATCGCAAATCAATTACAGAACACAGTTGTCACATGAATGCTTTCCTAAGTGTCAGGAATCGAAACTGTCATAAAAAGGGTACATAAAGCACACTAAACTGCAAGTTTAGCACCTTAACGAACCGATAACCAACCGAACAACCGGACGCTACCCGAAACATCAAATTTACACTAGAAACACTGTTTTAACATTACCAAGCTAGTTATGATCCCCGAACATCATAACACACTATATAAATATCTAGTAACTAATCCCTAACTATATACTTGATTTTCAACTAACATAACTAACTATTAGTTACAACCTACACCTAGACCCCCCCACCTATGGACGGCCCCAACAAGGGTCCCACCTAAAGATTTTATTCAATTCATTAATAGATATTGTTGGGCCTTTTAGAAACACAAAATACATTGTTTTATTTGATGGTGGAAGTTTATAAATTAAACCTTAAGTCATTACATTCATTTGCAACACATATAACCAACACCCATCTCCTTCTCCTTCCTCCCATAACTCACGGCTCACACACACTCAACACAACCACCATTTTTCATTCATCTTCCATCCATTCCACATATGTACAAAGGTGTAAGAAGGTGTATTAGGAAGCTTGGAGCTTTCGAAAGTTGAAGGACCTTCACCATTTGCTTTTATCCACTTCATTTCTTCACTTAATCATCCCTAGCCATGTGCTAGTGGTAAGAACCTTGATCTTGCTATTTTACTTCCATTTTAAGTGGTTAAAAGAAGGTTCATAATCATAATCTTGAAAAACACTAAGAATCACAAGATGTAAACTTAAACATAAGCTAAAAATATGATGAAGTCTTGATGAATATGAGTTGTTATGCTTGACGATTGTTGATTGCTTATGAAAATGATGTTGATCATCATATGATCTTGCTAGATCATGATTAGAAACATAATCTAGCAAGATGAGAGAATGAAAATGTTGTTGGATGATAGATCATCCACATATAAAGCATGAACTTGAAAGAACAAAATGTTTTCTTGAAAAATAATGATCAAAGTGAGTAGTAATATTTGTAGATCTAAAGGTTTATGGATGATTTCTAAAGAAACCAACTTAAAAATATAAGTTTTACTAAATCTTGGTTATTAAACAAACAAACCTTATTTTTGGTGGTTAAACAAGTGTAGAAACACTTGTGTAACAAGAAAAATTCATAAAGAAACATTTTTAGAAAACATAATCATAAGTTGTAAACATCTATATTCTTTAAAAATGAAGTTTTTGAAGAATCACTCACATTTTAAAGGATAACAAGGCTTACTAATAACACTAGTAAGTTACTACAATTTTTTGTGAAATTTTAAGTTCATGAAGTAGTAGATATTACTTGTTTTTGGCAAAATTGGTAAGTAAAGGTTGTTTATTGTTGATTGTGAATTGATTGTGTTGATTTTACAAAAGAAAATGATATGCTTGAAAGCATGGAAACCTCCATTTTTAGGGGAAACTATAGCAAAATTTTTCTAAAAATTAAACACTTAGAAAATTATTTCTAAACAAATAATTACAAGTGAGCTTTAAACCATGAATTTTTACATAAACTTTGCCATAATTTTTGTTACAAAAATTATAAATATTGGAGGTTGGTGTTTACAAATAAAAGTGACTAAATATGTATTTAGGGAATATATATTTAGAAGGCACCATGTGTGTGATTATTTATATATTATGTGTATTAGTTATATCATTTTAGGATTTCAAATAATATAACTCATGAAAATACCAAGAAATTACAATCCAAAATATTACCAAAATCCCAAGAATGTGAATACATAAATTATACTCAAAATACTGAAGATACCGAACAAAGGAATATAACTTACAAAATATTCCGGAAATATTATTCATGTGTATATTTCAGTAAATAATATTTTGGACGTTAAGGGAATGAAAATGGGATTTTCATGATTACTACAAAATATTTCATATTTTAGACAAGAAGGAAATGTATTATCTTTGGGCAAGTAAAAATATATATTTTTCTTGGAATTATTAGAAGATATATTATTTTTGGAAGAAAATATATATTTTCTCAAACAAACACCAAATACATTATTTTTGGGAGAAAGTGTATTTTCTTAAATAAACTTGAAATATATTATTTTCGGATGAAAAATGGATTTATACATATTTTCCTAAGTTGGACTTGGAAATATATTAATTTTTGAGACTTGTATGAGGTTTATAAATATTTTTGCTAAAGGAAAAATTATAAATAATTTTCTAAGTAATACTTCTTAAGATATATATTTTGGAAATATATACTGATGTAATTATATTAAAGATATTATTCCGGAGAAGTTAATACAAAAATTAAGTATAAGGATACTTAATAAACACAATAAGAATACGTATTCTCGTACGTATAAATACACACCGGAATACGACACCAATACATGGCAAAAATATACAAGTATAAGAATACGAATACAAATACACCCATCCTTGGGAAGGATATACATATACAATACATAAGTGTGTCAAGTTAAAATATATTATTTTAACAAATATTCCAAAATGTAATAAATGTAACTTAAGTTAAAATATTTATTATTTTGACAAATAATTATATACTTGGAATAACATTGATGACACAAACTAACGTAACTCAAGACACTAATTAAGACCAAGGTTAAGGCACGACTTACCCGTCTAATGGACCATAGTACGCATGTAGGTAGCCGTGCGTTCTAGAGGAAGCTTTGAGTTACATTGGATACAAGGAACGCAAAACTGTGAGTTCATGTTCCCCCTTTTCTTTTAACTGTTTTTAGTTTTATAACTTTAGGGGTGAAGTACATGCTACATACTGTTTACAAACAATTACAAATGGTATGATTAGCTAAGGAATGTACTGCTAGATCATGTGAATGGATAGGTGATTGTCTTAAGACCATTAATCCTTGTATAAGGACCGAGGGGCATGAGTGATAGATCTATTGGGTGTTGCGAGCCCCATCCATGGGCCTGCGAGTTGGCCGCATGTGGTGACTATGTCGTTTCGCCAGAGGGGCCGGTATGAAATACGCTTATAGGGTTGTGTGCTTCCTATACCATGTCACTTATATTAATGTATTAGCTACACATTAATTGATCTGTTTTTCCTTGTTGCTTCATACCAGTTTACAAATACATACATACATACATACTTACAAATGTTTTCAAGGATACTTGTGCACACATACAAAACACATGAACTCGCTCAACTTTTGTTGATGTTTTCAAACTACATGTATTTCAGGAAATTAAGTATGGATCTGGCAGGCGTTGGAGTTTACAAGTCATGTCTCTAATAAAATATGTCATCCGAAGTCGAAGGGTTTGGGGTATGTATTTTATCTTGGATAAGATACATGGCTCGAAACCTAGTTTGGTTGTGTCTTTTGTGAAGTCCAGTATGGAACTTTAAGCTTTGGTGGTCATATGGTCTAAACATAAAGTCTTAGTTTGATGTTAAATAATGACGGTTGTATTATTTTGAAAACTATCTATGGATGAACATCTTGGTTTTATTATATAGTTGTTTGTTATGGTTGAATGCAATGATATTAAGCAGGTCACACCAAATCACGGTTCCACAAAAAGTCAGGGTGGGTGTGACAATTTGCTAGTTCTATCGAGTACTTTTTACTTAGCTTACTTGTTAGAGAACACAGAAATGGTTCAAATTTTTTCGAAACAAAACTCAAGTCAGCTCCAGTACGAACGCTATTCCCAGCGTTTAACTCGAACGGTAACAACAGTAGGATCGTCATGTACCTTCCCAACGTTAAACTCGAACGCTCTGCCCCTGGCATTTTGCCCCTTTGCTTTAGGACAATCTCTCCTGAAATGTCCCTGTTCACCACACTGGAAGCATCCCTCTAGCTTCGCTCCCTCCGAAGTAATTTTAGCATAGCACTCGCGAGTAACATACCCAGTTCGACCACATCTAGCGCACTTTTTCTGCTCATCCTCGTGAGTCTTCCTCTCAGAACCACTCCTGCCATCCCTGGCATTTTCCCTTCTAGAACTGCTAGAACTTGCTACATATGCCTTCCCCGAACTGCGTTTCCTATCACGCTTCTCATCGGTTTCCTTCCTCGAGCTCTCGGACTTGCGCTTCTTCGAATCTCCTGACTTAGACTCAGAACGCCCAGACTGTTCAGATTTCACGTCTGCTTTGGCCTTGCTCGATGACTTCCCGGTTTCCTTCTTCTTGTCAAGACTACCTTTGCAAGCAGCGTCATCCGCTAATGATTTCGCCAATGTAGTAGCCTCTAGTTAGGTAGTGGGTTTCGCCGATGTAACCATGCTACGAATTTGTGGCGATAGCCCCCAAATATACCTCTCTACCTTTACATACTCAGGAGTAACCATCCGTGGAACTAACCTTGCCAAATCATTAAAAGGAGAAGTGTAAGCTCTGGCATTCAGACCTTCCATGGTTAGGTTCTAGAAGTCGGTCTTGATTTTCTGTATCTCACTGTGCGGGCAGTATTCCTTCAAAAGCATCTCCTTAAATTCGTTCCATGTTAGACCGTAGGCAGCGTCTTCACCCAAAATTTGAACTTGCGAGTTCCACCAGGATAGTGCTTCATTAAGAAAAGAACAAGAAGCATACCTAACCCGTTGATCAGCAGCACAACCACTGATTGCCATGACGGATTCAATTTTCTCAATCCACCTGGTGATATCTAAGGGTCCTTCGGCACCGGTAAATGATCGTGGGTTACAGCCCTGGAATGTTTTATAAGTACATCCGTGCACTGTTCACAAGGTTAATGAAAATCAAGAATACATTCCGATTATATCATAACGCATGAACTACTAAAACTTTCTGATCATTATTTTACTTGGAGGGTTTCCGATCTATGGTCCACCAAAACCATGCCCGTGAGCACCATGTCCACGTCCCTGGCCATTGTTCTGGTTAGCATCACGCTGTTCCATGGCAATATTAACGTGTTGGGCTATGAGTTGTGCCAACTCTTCCGGGGTGGTAGGTGTCACACCCCGACCACGTATAACATATAAGACGTGGCGGAAAACGTCAGGGAGTGTTGTAACAGAATTAATTGTTTCAAATCCATGGCAAACAAAGTTGTATTTTATTTATTAAACAAGAGTTACATTGTCTTAAGACAGGAAATACAGAGTTTATAACATAATTAAACAAAGTCTATCATCGTTTTTAGTCTCTAAGGCACAGGTCCGCCCTAGTGTCCTGATCAACATCCTATGGAAAAGCTCCTGAAAACACATGTGAAAATAGGTACGTCAGCATAAAAATGCCTGTGAGATACATAGGTTTGTGAAAATAAGATTCATGACTTATGTTTGAGAAAATGTTTAGTCATGAACCTTGTAATTTGATTTGTTTTGTAAATTGCTTGAAAACAATAAGTTCAGTTGATATGTATAAATAAGAGAATACTGTATGAATAACCATGTAAAATGAGTTGTATAGAATAAACTGTATTGTAAACCAAAGTCTTGTGAAAACATGTTACTTGGGTAAAATGTATAAGTCCAACATGAATAATTTAAATAACGCTATGATATGTAATATAACACAAACATTTATATATAGGAAGTACCAGCGGCGTATCCACCATGCTTGTATCATATTACTCACATATCGTCATTTAAGTCACTTAAACAAACCACCAATGTATAAAGTCTATGTTTAAACCAATAGTCAAAAGTCCTTGTATAAACCATATCAAATGTTTATAAGTCCAAAAGTAGTCAAGTAATGTGTATCAAATGTTATGTATGGTAAGTAAAATAAGACTACTTAAACCATAAGTAAAAATGTACAAAACAAAGTATTGAAGTAAAACTTGGTTTAAATCAAAGTTATGTTTTGTGTAGTAAATGCATGCTATACTGATATAAACATTTATGTGGTAAGTTAACGCATACATTCAAGCCTTGAGACAGTCGGATAACCCTTTCAGTCAAGGTTATCAAAAGAATTGTATTCGGATTCAGTCATTCCTTACATCCAAACAAACCCGGGATGTCAGGAATGGGATTTGTCAAGTCCTATGGTACCACTACTTACTCCCGAGCGGCGTAGCAAATGTTAATGAACGTAATAAAGACCCGTTTGTGCAAACCAAATGTTATTGCAGTTGTATACATGTCATATGAAAACAATGTACTAAGTATGCTAAGTTAACATACAAAGCAGAAAAGTCATGTAAATCAATGTGCTAGCGTGCTATCAGTCAACATACATAGCAGAAATGTAATGTAAAACAATGTACTAAGTATGCACACAATGGACATACATAGCATGAAATGTAATGAAATCATGTACTATAATGTACTAACAAACATAGCCGGTATATGATGTGAAAACAGGAAAGCAGGAAAGTAACAAGTAGGCACATGTGTTTTACCCCAAAACAGTTTGGAAAACAGTAAAAGAGGGGTCTATGTACTCACTTGTGATTACTCAGTAGTCCTGGAGTGATAATCAAATAATGATAGAGATCACGGAATCAAACGGCACCTAATATATGTAACTATGTTAATAAACCGGACCTAAATCGGAAGATCGGGTAGCATGAGGGTTTGTAAACCAAACGAGTGTAGAGACTCGTGTCATTTGGTTTAACAAAGCCTACATACTAATTGAAACCTATCATAAGTGCTTCCGACCCATTACGACCCGTTTAGGAAGCTTATGCTACTTTAACGCGTCGTTCGCGTGAAACGCGCTCGGACCGCCTAACTAGCCCTATGACAAGTGTTATATGCCTAAACATGTTACATAATCAGTTATGTGACAAAAGTTTAGGTTACATATGCTTAATTACCAATTATACATGAAAAGGGTATTCTGGTAATTTACCTAAGGCATATAAACTACCTATCATACAACTACTTAAACGTCGTGACCATAAGGTATAACCTCGGAAGGTTATTCCCTACCTACTATGGTCACCTAATGTATTTGGTCGGATCCTAATGATCGACCAAATGGGTCGGGTTCGAAGGTATAAGCGATTTATTAGATCGCTTACCCTACGACCCTAGACAATGTGGTAATCAGTAGGCATAGTCCCAAGGGACTATAACCAACGTGATTACAATCACGTTGCGAAGTTCAAACGAACTTCGCATTGACCATAAGCTGGTCAACGCTGAAAGTCAAACAAAGTTTGACTTTTTGACTTGAAAAGCAATAAAATAAAGAAAAGAACGAAAGAATACTTACGAAGGGTCCCCGAATGCTAATTTCGATTCAAAAATCTCAGGTATGAAACAATTGTTTCAACTTAGAGTTTCTCAAATCAAAATTCTTGTAAGTTTTGCAATGGGGTGATGGGGTATTTATAGTTTTCGGGTAACCGTTAGGATCGTTTGTCGAATATCGTGCCTTAATCGCATCCGTACAAGTGTTGGCAAGTTGTGGTGACTAAAATTTAGTTCTTATCAGCTGACTAGACAAGTGTGAGTGTGTGGTGGAGGATTAAACAGCTGCAACCTGCTGTTTGATACATTTAATCTGGTCAGAAGGGGCCATGCGGCCCGCTTCAGGATATGTAGAAACTCAGGCGGGCCGCCTGAGGGTCACAGATCAGAAACAACTTTCAAAAATGACAGTTTAGGTCCCTGCACGTGTTTAAGGTCATTTCCGACTCTTCTAAGGCCCGTAAAGCCAACTTTAAAGCCCTAAAATGTTTCCTAAACATTGTGGACATGAAACATGTTCAAAAATATGCCGGATGATGGTTCGTTTGGTCGTACGAACGCGATGTTCGCTTAATTACGACGGAATGCGCACAAGCGCGAAAAACGATCCAAATGACGCGACGAATGGATTTTTGGCAAGACAAACACTAAAGCATAATATAGTAATGCTTACATAAATTTTTGGATGTCCGGATGTATTCAGAACGTAAGTTATGCGCGAAAATGCAAACTTGTGCACTTTTTGACACTTTTAGTCCCTGAATGACCCAAAAGTTTATTTTAGCATACCGAACCCCTCAAAGCCTATTTCTAAGCTATGTAAAGGATATTTATGGTATGTTTAACTTATGGTCATGTTCCGGAATGTTCGTTATAGTTCAAATTGGCATATTTTCACAGTTTGTCAAGTTTAGTCCCTGTAAACGAATTAACTTGTTTTTGCCATACCAAAGCCTTTAAAACTTATTTCTAAGTTATGTAAAGGTTATTTAAGGTATGTTGAGTATATGTTGATGTTCCGGAGTATTTGTCGCTTTAAACTAAGTACGTTTACGCATCAGTTTGCGTATAACTCTCTAGAAAGCGATGTAGAGTTCGAAATTACATAAAAGTCAAAACATGAAAAATGTAAAACACAACCAAACAAACATTGGGATCAAATAACATTGTTTTATTGATAATAGAACTGTTCATAATGATTACAAGCACAGTTGTTACAGTCTCCCCTACTTGTGGAAATTTCGTCCCGAAATTTATTTAGAGGAAACTCGTGGAAAAAGATGCGGATATTTCGCCTTCATTTGATCTTCGCGTTCCCAAGTAAACTCAGGTCCACGTTTTGCTTCCCAGCGAACTTTTACCAAAGGAATGCGCTTGCGTTTAAGCCACTTGACTTCACGTTCCATGATTTCCACTGGTTTCTCAACAAATTTCAGTGTTTTGCCAACACGAATTTCGTCAAGCGGTATGTGGAGATTCTCATCAGCTAAACACCTCTTGAGATTGGACACGTGAAAAGTTGGATGAACATTTCCAAGTTCAAGAGGTAACTCAATTCTGTAGGCTACCTTTCCGATTCTTTCGACGATCTTGAATGGTCCAACGTATCTAGGTGCAAGTTTTCCTTTCTTTCCAAATCTGATCACACCTTTCCAAGGTGAGACCTTAAGTAATACTCGATCACCGACTTGAAATTCCAAGGGTTTGCGTTTTGGATCCGCGTAACTCTTCTGACGGCTCGTAGCTGTCTGAAGGTTATCGCGAACTTTCTTGACCTTGTCAGTTGTCTCTAAAATGAGGGCAGGTCCAGTAATTTGAGCCTCGCCGATCTCATTCCAGCAGACTGGTGAACGACATTTTCGACCATAGAGAGCCTCGAAAGGAGCCATTTTGATGCTGGTGTGATAACTGTTGTTGTAGGAGAATTCAATCAACTTAAGATGTGAATCCCAACTACCACCAAAATCGATCACACAAGCTCTAAGCATATCCTCCAGAGTCTGGATTGTTCTTTCAGATTGACCATCCGTTTGCGGATGATAAGCTGTGCTCAGATTAAGTTGGGTCCCCATAGCAGATTGCATGGTTCTCCAAAATGAGAAGTGAAACGAGCATCTCTGTCAGAAATGATGTTCAAAGGAACACCATGTCGAGCCACAATTTCATCTACATAGATTTGAGCAAGTCAGTCAGTAGGAAAATCCTCACGGATTGGCAAGAAATGCGCTGACTTAGTAAGACGATCAACGACTACCCAGATGGCATCATGACCTTTCTTTGTGCGTGGAAGTTTAGTAACAAGATCCATAGTAATGTTCTCCCATTTCCAAACTGGGATCTCTGGTTGCACCAATAAACCCGAAGGACGTTGATGTTCAGTCTTAACCTTAAGACAAGTAAGGCATTTTGATACGTATAAGGCAATGTCTTTCTTCATACCAGGCCACCAATACTGAATACGAAGATCCTTATACATCTTATCTGAGCCCAGATGAATAGAATAACGAGACTTATGGGCTTCATCCATAAGCAAGGTACGAAGATCATCCTGGCTTGGGACCCACAAACGGTCCATGAAGTAATACGATCCATTGTCCTTCAGTTCCAGAGCAGGTGTTATGTGATAGGGAAATTCCTTATCCATCAAACCTTGTGAAACACAAGATTGTTGAGCCTGAGAAATGCGTGCTTGGATACAGATCGAGCTTGAATAACAGATTGAACACGTACACAATGAAGCTTAGTACGTTCCTTACGACTCAATGCATCGGCTACGACATTCGCCTTACCAGGATGGTAGCGAATTTCGCAGTCATAGTCGTTTAGTAGCTCAACCCAACGTCGTTGCCTCATGTTGAGTTCTTTCTGGTTGAAGATATGCTGAAGACTTTTGTGGTCCGTGAAAACCACACATTTTGTACCATATAAATAGTGTCTCCAGATCTTTAGAGCGAAAACAACTGCACCCAACTCAAGATCATGAGTGGTGTAGTTCTTCTCATGTATCTTCAACTGTCTCGATGCATATGCTATGACTTTGTTCCTTTGCATCAGAACACAGCCAAGACCCAATTTAGATGCATCGCAATAAACGATGAAATCATCGTTGCCCTCAGGCAAAGTTAGAACAGGCGCGTCGCAAAGCTTCCGCTTCAAGTGTTGAAAAGCTTCCTCTTGCTTGAATCCACAATCAAAGGGCTTGTTCTTCTGAGTTAGAGCAGTTAGAGGAACTGCAATCTTCGAGAAGTTTTCAATGAAGCGGCGGTAATAACCCGCTAGACCAAGAAAAGAACGAACTTCAGTAGGAGTAGAAGGCGTATCCCAATCCTTAATTGCACTGATCTTGGAGGGATCTACATGAATACCTTGTTCGTTGATAATATGCCCCAAAAATTGAACTTCTTTAAGCCAAAATTCGCACTTGGAGAATTTGGCGAAAAGTTACTCTTTCTTTAGGAGTTCCAGAGTAAGACGAAGATGTTGCTCGTGATCAGCTCACGTCTTAGAGTAAATCAAGATGTCGTCAATAAAAACAATGACGAACTGATCCAAATAAGGTTTGCAGACCCTATTCATTAAGTCCATGAAAACAGCAGGAGCATTAGTCACACCGAATGGCATGACTGTGAACTCATAATGCCCATATTGAGTACGGAACGTTGTCTTGGGAATATCTTCTTCATGCACCCGAAGTTGATGATACCCAGAACGTAGATCAATCTTCGAAAAATAAGAAGCGCCCTGTAGCTGATCAAAGAGATCATCTATGCGAGGTAGGGGATATCGATTCTTGATGGTAAGCTTGTTAAGCTCACGATAATCGATACACATCCTAAAGGATCCATCCTTCTTCTTGACAAAAAGAATGGGAGCACCCCAGGGTGAAAAGCTAGGACGGATAAAACCTTTGTCAGAGAGCTCCTGAAGTTGCTTAGACAACTCTTGCATCTCAGACGGTGCAAGACGTTATGGAGCTCTGGCAACGGGATTTGCACCAGGTACGAGATCAATGCGAAACTTGACTTGGCGTGCTGGAGGTAGACCAGGTAAATCTTTAGGGAAAACTTCAGAATAATCCCGAACGACAGGAATATCTGAAATAGACTTACCCTTGCCTTTATCTTCTGTAACATGTGCTAAGAAAGCCACATAGTTCTTCCGCAGATACTTCCGAGCTTTAAAACAAGACATGAGCTTGAGACCTCCAGACGGTTTCTCACCTTGAACCTGTAGGATCTCGCCTGTCGAAAGAGGCACACAAACAATCTTCTCAGAACAAACTATCTCTGCGTGATGCTTAGATAACCAATCCATACCCACTATAACGTCAAAGCTTCCAAGTTGCATAGGCGTGAGGTCGATAGGAAAAAGATGATCGTTAAGGTTCAACTGGCAGTTGTGAAGAACAGAATCAAGAACAATGGGTTCACCACTAGCAACCTCTACTGTCAAAGATTTACTTAGTTTCGTTCTAGACACGCGAAGCATTGGCTCAAAAGACAATGACACAAAACTCTTGTCGGCACCCGAATCAAAAAGAACAGATGCAGGCTGATTATTAATTAAGAACGTACCGTTCACCACATTATCGTCCGCCTGCGCCTCTTGGGCATTCATGTTAAAGGCTCGGCCTCAAGCCGGAGCCTGATTCTGATTTGGGTTCTGGTTCTGGTTGGCTTGCCTTGGGCACCGGTTCCTGTAGTGGGTCAGATCCCCACAATTGTAGCACGAACCAGGAGGAAAATGAGGTCGTGCAGCTTGACCTTGTTGCTGAGCAAGAGGCTGAGCAACTTGTTGAGCTTGGTTCTGAACTGCCTGGTTCTGGTTAACAGGAATGCGACAGGTGATAGCAAGATGACCAGATCTTCCGCAGTTGGTGCACTGACGACACTGGAGATGTGGTTGGTGATGGCCGTTACACCTGTTGCACAAAGGTGCATTGCCAAAATAAGGCTTCTTGGCTATTGGCTGCGCAGGCTGGTTTGGTGCAGCTTGAGCCTGTGCAGTAACGGAAAAATTTTGGGAAGCCTTTCGCTTCCTAGACCCTCTTGCGGAACCCGAATTCTTCCCATTCTTGTTTTCACCCTTCTTACCATCCCCTTTGTCAGATGCCTGCTTCTTACCCTTGTCACCCTTCTTATGCAGCTTTCCCTTACGCACCTGCGACTCAGTCAGTGTCGCTGATAACTCGATCGCCTGACGGAGTGTGGCAGGGTCACTACCAGTAAGGATGTCCTGCACTGAGTCAGGTAGGCCGTCGATGTACCTTTCGATGGCCTTGTCGAGTGGGGTACCCATAGTCGGGCAAAGCAGACTCAACTCCTCAAACCTGTCAGTATATGCCCTGTGCTCACCACTATCTTGCTTCAAATTATCAAACTCTTTCTCCAAGGCTCGCTGCTCATGACGAGGACAGAATTCCCTCATCATAAGGGCTCTAAGTTCAGCCCATGTCTGTGCGAGAGCAACTTCTGCACCTTGGTCCCTCATAACCCCGTTCCACCATGTCAAAGCCCTCTTCTGAAATACGCTCGAAGCAAACTCGACTTTGCGATTTTCAAGACACTGCACGTGGCGAAAAGTATTCTCTATGCTCTCAAACCACTGAAGAAGCCCAGTCGCTCCTTCAGAACCACTAAACTTGAGTGGTTTAGCTGAGTTAAAATCCTTGTATTTGCATGGAGCATTGTTGTTGTTGTTGGCTTGTTGCCATTGAGCAAAGAGATTTGGGAATTGGGCAGCCATCTGCTGCGCATTGATTTCTGCCAGCTCGGCAGTCGCTATCTGGTTCTCGCATCGAGGAGGCATTCTAAAAGAGGAAAACATGAAAAGAAACGAGTGAGATGATTGGATGAAAAGAAATGAGATGAAACGATATCAACAAAAGCAAAGATGGTGGTCATTTGTCCGTATCACAAAGTAAACAAACGACACACAGTGACTAATCAAAGTAAATGGATCAAAAATAATGTATTTCGAAGACATGCTCGCCTATAAGTGAACACTCATCCCAAGAATTCCCAGGTAAGCACAACTGGTCTCGCGTCTGGTTGAGATGTATACGAAGTGCTTGCCTAGACAGAAAACCCAGAATACAGGCATTCACTCTTCCAGTTTGCACGTGTTCACATTATTTAAGACCCAAAACGTTGACGAGATTTTGAAAATTTGAAGGCACAAGGCCAAAAATTTAATCAAACTGGAAGGGTTCAAAACCTTACAAAAGAGGGTTCAAAACCTTGTAATAAATCATTCAAAAATAGAAGATTGTTTTTCAAAAATCGTTTCGGAAAAATTTGGTTTCTTGTTTTGATAATCACCTAAGGATAGGTGATGTACAAGTTTTAAGATCTAAACACAAGATAACTTGTGTTAGGGTCCTAGAAAATTTATAGTCTAGGTCAAAGCATTACTAATAACCTAATTCCCTATAACCATTGGCTCTGATACCAACTCTTCTGTCACACCCCGACCACGTATAACATATAAGACGTGGCGGAAAACGTCGGGGAGTGTTGTAACAGAATTAATTGTTTCAAATCCATGGCAAACAAAGTTGTATTTTATTTATTAAACAAGAGTTACATTGTCTTAACACAGGAAATACAGAGTTTATAACATAATTAAACAAAGTCTATCATCGTTTTTAGTCTCTAAGGCACAGGTCCGCCCTAGTGTCCTGATCAACATCCTATGGAAAAGCTCCTGAAAACACATGTGAAAATAGGTACGTCAGCATAAAAATGCCTGTGAGATACATAGGTTTGTGAAAATAATATTCATGACTTATGTTTGAGAAAATGTTTAGTCATGAACCTTGTAATTTGATTTGTTTTGTAAATTGCTTGAAAACAATAAGTTCAGTTGATATGTATAAATAAGAGAATACTGTATGAATAACCATGTAAAATGAGTTGTATAGAATAAACTGTATTGTAAACCAAAGTCTTGTGAAAACATGTTACTTGGGTAAAATGTATAAGTCCAACATGAATAATTTAAATAACGCTATGATATGTAATATAATACAAACATTTATATATAGGAAGTACCAGCGGCGTATCCACCATGCTTGTATCATATTACTCACATATCGTCATTTAAGTCACTTAAACAAACCACCAATGTATAAAGTCTATGTTTAAACCAATAGTCAAAAGTCCTTGTATAAACCATATCAAATGTTTATAAGTCCAAAAGTAGTCAAGTAATGTGTATCAAATGTTATGTATGGTAAGTAAAATAAGACTACTTAAACCATAAGTAAAAATGTACAAAACAAAGTATTGAAGTAAAACTTGGTTTAAATCAAAGTTATGTTTTGTGTAGTAAATGCATGCTATACTGATATAAACATTTATGTGGTAAGTTAACGCATACATTGAAGCCTTGAGACAGTCGGATAACCCTTTCAGTCAAGGTTATCAAAAGAATTGTATTCGGATTCAGTCATTCCTTACATCCAAACAAACCCGGGATGTCAGGAATGGGATTTGTCAAGTCCTATGGTACCACTACTTACTCCCGAGCGGCGTAGCAAATGTTAATGAACGTAATAAAGACCCGTTTGTGCAAACCAAATGTTATTGCAGTTGTATACATGTCATATGAAAACAATGTACTAAGTATGCTAAGTTAACATACAAAGCAGAAAAGTCATGTAAATCAATGTGCTAGCGTGCTATCAGTCAACATACATAGCAGAAATGTAATGTAAAACAATGTACTAAGTATGCACACAATGGACATACATAGCATGAAATGTAATGAAATCATGTACTATAATGTACTAACAAACATAGCCGGTATATGATGTGAAAACAGGAAAGCAGGAAAGTAAAAAGTAGGCACATGTGTTTTACCCCAAAACAGTTTGGAAAACAGTAAAAGAGGGGCCTATGTACTCACTTGTGATTACTCAGTAGTCCTGGAGTGATAATCAAATAATGATAGAGATCACGGAATCAAACGGCACCTAATATAGGTAACTATGTTAATAAACCGGACCTAAATCGGAAGATCGGGTAGCATGAGGGTTTGTAAACCAAACGAGTGTAGAGACTCGTTTCATTTGGTTTAACAAAGCCTACATACTAATTGAAACCTATCATAAGTGCTTCCGACCCATTGCGACCCGTTTAGGAAGCTTATGCTACTTTAACGCGTCGTTCGCGTGAAACGCGCTCGGACCGCCTAACTAGCCCTATGACAAGTGTTATATGCCTAAACATGTTACATAATCAGTTATGTGACAAAAGTTTAGGTTACATATGCTTAATTACCAATTATACATGAAAAGGGTATTCTGGTAATTTACCTAAGGCATATAAACTACCTATCATACAACTACTTAAACGTCGTGACCATAAGGTATAACCTCGGAAGGTTATTCCCTACCTACTATGGTCACCTAATGTATTTGGTCGGATCCTAATGATCGACCAAATGGGTCCGGTTCGAAGGTATAAGCGATTTATTAGATCGCTTACCCTACAACCCTAGACAACGTGGTAATCAGTAGGCATAGTCCCAAGGGACTATAACCAACGTGATTACAATCACGTTGCGAAGTTCAAACGAACTTCGCATTGACCATAAGCTGGTCAACGCTGAAAGTCAAACAAAGTTTGACTTTCTGACTCGAAAAGCAATAAAATAAAGAAAAGAACGAAAGAATACTTACGAAGGGTCCCCGAATGCTAATTTCGATTCAAAAATCTCAGGTATGAAACAATTGTTTCAACTTAGAGTTTCTCAAATCAAAATTCTTGTAAGTTTTGCAATGGGGTGATGGGGTATTTATAGTTTTCGGGTAACCGTTAGGATCGTTTGTCGAATATCGTGCCTTAATCGCATCCGTACAAGTGTTGGCAAGTTGTGGTGACTAAAATTTGGTTCTTATCAGCTGACTAGACAAGTGTGAGTCTGTGGTGGAGGATTAAACAGCTGCAACCTGCTATTTGATACATTTAATCTGGTCAGAAGGGGCCATGCGGCCCGCTTCAGGATATGTAGAAACTCAGGCGGGCCGCCTGAGGGTCACAGATCAGAAACAACTTTCAAAAATGACAGTTTAGGTCCCTGCACGTGTTTAAGGCCATTTCCGACTCTTCTAAGGCCCGTAAAGCCAACTTTAAAGCCCTAAAATGTTGCCTAAACATTGTGGACATGAAACATGTTCAAAAATATGCCGGATGATGGTTCGTTTGGTCGTACGAACGCGATGTTCGCTTAATTACGACGGAATGCGCACAAGCGCGAAAAACGATCCAAATGACGCGACGAATGGATTTTTGGCAAGCCAAACACTAAAGCATAATATAGTTATGCTTACATAAATTTTTGGATGAACGGATGTATTCAGAACGTAAGTTATGCGCGAAAATGCAAACTTGTGCACTTTTTGACACTTTTAGTCCCTGAATGACCCAAAAGTTTATTTTAGCATACCGAACCCCTCAAAGCCTATTGCTAAGCTATGTAAAGGATATTTATGGTATGTTTAACTTATGGTCATGTTCCAGAATGTTCGTTACAGTTCAAATTGGCATACTTTCGCAGTTTGTCAAGTTTAGTCCCTGTAAACGAATTAACTTGTTTTTGCCATACCAAAGCCTTTAAAACTTATTTCTAAGTTATGTAAAGGTTATTTAAGGTATGTTGAGTATATGTTGATGTTCCGGAGTATTTGTCGCTTTAAACTGAGTACGTTTACGCATCAGTTTGCGTATAACTCTCCAGAAAGCGATGTAGAGTTTGAAATTACATAAAAGTCAAAACATGAAAAATGTAAAACACAACCAAACAAACATTGGGATCAAATAACATTGTTTTATTGATAATAGAACTGTTCATAATGATTACAAGCACAGTTGTTACAGTAGGTAGTCCAGAACCCTGTCTCGCTTTTGGCGGCATTTCGTCATTTCTATTATTACAACAATAATAATCAACGTAAGACAATAACCAAAAATAATTCAATCATTAAATGCTAGTGGACCAAACATTGCGCATGCATAATATCCACATAATAATGAGAAAATTTTTTAAACCAAAAGTAATTCAATTGATATTCATCATAGAAATTAACAAACTTGTTTTTAGTACATACTGACCACCTTTGGCATGTCTACGACAACACCCAAAACAAGTTCAAACAAAATTTCTACATAATATCCCAAAAATCTAGCACGCATGCCATAAACATAGTGTATCAAAGTGACAGACATAACAACCAACAAAAACAAACAACAACAAGCATCTAACTCTTCAAACCCAGGAAATCTAGCATCATCCTGACATGCTCCTTCAGATCCACTATCCTCCAGTGCATTTGGTCCATCGCACTATCATCTAAATCTTTCAACTCATCGTACTAATCCATCTATCCCTCGAGATCCTTCATCTTACCCTTAGCTGAGTCCAGGTCTCCGCGCAGAGTGGCAAACAGTCGATCGCAATGGCAACATCGGTCAATCCATACCCCTTTCTGCTTCTTGGAAGCAGATGTCGTCTCAGCGTGTGACGTCGATGCGATTTCTCCAACAGGCCTAATCCTCTTCCTACGTCGATAATAAACCAAAAGAGGCATAGTAGGAGCGCGTGACTCAATAACTGGTAAAGATGACTCAGAAGAAATAGGTGGAGGGATCTCAGCGATAGGCTCGATCACAGCAGCAGATGGGACAACTGATGGCTCTAACGGTCGAGCCGTGACAATAGTGGCGTCCACCACTAGTGTGATACTGAGAGATCCTCTGATCATAGGGACACCTCTAATCACGTCGTCGATAACTGGTACAGTGCCTGATGATTGTCCAGTCTCATGAATCGAGGGAGGAACATCATCGTCGTCTATCCACTCGTTGCTAGTGAAAGCGTATCGGGGGTCTACCTGGCTGGCAAAAGCAGAAGGATCGACATGGAATAACGAAGCAAACTCGGCCATACCAACCATCTGTGGAGTCGTGATAGGTATCTCTGGTAGAATGGATCTGGGTGAAGTCTCAAATTCTGGCTCGCTACTTTAGTCATGAATCTCGATGACCTCGTGCTCGTGCGACATCTGTGATATATATAACCGTACAAAGTAAGTGTGAGGTCAAATGAATAATAACTCATAAGGCCCAAAATAAACAGATAATCACGTATGCACATAAATACGCAATGGTTTTCATACATGATAAAGTTTCCATGTTTATTTAAAAATTTTGGCTTCGCGAATTTTGGACTTAAATCTCAAAATTCTTCGGTTGAAGTCTAGAGTTTTCCTTGAAAACATCTAGTTCGCTAATAACCATTGGCTCTGATACCAACTTCTGTCACACCCCAAAAACGTCGCAGTGGAATATAAAACGTAATGGTGACGGAAGTTGGTGCCCATTAATATCTTGTTGAACGATCCATCTAATTGTTGGACATTTTAACTTAATTAAAACATAATGTTTCAAAACACAGCACAACCATAACGTAGTTTAGTTGTCTTGATCCTTATGGATCTTATTACATTGGTCCCAAATAGTTTTTAAAGTTTGTCCAACACAATACTAAACCAAACATGCATCAAGAATCACAAGATACGCCATAATTCCCAAAGCCGAACTCAAGTACCTGAAGAACACTTTAAAATCAAGTGTCAACACAAAGGAAGGTGAGTTCACACTTTAAAATCCGATTATGTGTTTATTATAAAACATCCATATAATTTACGAAAGTCAGTTTATTTCCTTAACAAAATTCAAGGATCAGCCGTCGCAAGCGTTTCCCCGAAACCTTCGAACTAAGCATCTTCCCAAGTTTACATATTAAATTTATAGCATCAAATGTTCGGATTCGTAAGTTAGCTAGACATTACATATAATATATTTACATTGTAGGGATAATCAAAGCTAGACAATAAACAGAATATCAATTCGTCGTTTGACTTGACACGGAGCGACCGGTCACGACGGGGTTGTCGACCCGATAGATCTACCAACAATTCCTCACGTGCAATACTTAAATGATTAAATGACATCACATGTGCATGGTCCATATATCACACCTCTGTGACAACCCACACTAAACCAGGTATCCGTACGATTTAATTAATGATTAATTACTGCTTAATTACTGTGCTTGCTTGAACTAGCTGATAAACTGCTACTTGAATACTGATACATGTACTTACTTGCATCATACTTGCTTGCTGTCACTACAATACTTACATACTGAACCATAGTGACAAACATGATGCACAAAAAGCACAGTAGCACGATAACGGATAACCTATTGAACATGCTGATAAAGCCAGCATCAGGCAGACACTGCCTCTAAGGCCTGTAAGAGCCTGAGATATTTTGCTACACCAATAGTGAGTGTAGGATACAAGGGTTGTAGAACTGCGTCTCTAGGAATAAGATACACTGATTGGATGTGCCTAAAACGTACTTTAATTACAAAACACAGCACTTTAATAAATAATCCAGCTTCTAGCTGACTAGTAAAGTGCCAAAACATGGGGAAAATATTACTAGACACTTTCCAAAGTGTCGGAAACAAGATGTGTCACTAAAAATGTTAATAACGACACTTTAAAGCTTTTGTAACGCTTTAACGGATTACTATCCAACCAAACAACCGGACTTTACCCGGAACATGAAAATATTATTATTTTCACTATTTATATTTTTTCTGAGCCAGTTAGGGTCCCTGATTACCCTAACACCCGTCATAACACATAACATACAAGTAACTAAGTTTAACACTTAACTTACTTAACTTAACCAATCTATGCTTAACTAAACTAGTTGATTTCGAACCAAGACCCCCCCCCCCCTCTTGACCGAATTCGGTCCCCTAGGGGACATACCATGTACTTGGATGATTAAATTAATCATCTTGCTTAATATCTTTGTGACATTGTATCCATTGGTTAATCACACTAAGTTTTATCTATAAGTATCATCCTAAACACATAAGATCTTACCACTTAACAACTTCACAAAAATCATTCTCTCCCTCCCTTACTCACTCTCGGCCGAACCCCACTCTCACACCCATCCATCTTTCGAGTTTGGTTCTTGCATTTCCATCATCATACAAGAGATAAAGGTCACGTATTAGGATCCTTGGAGCTAACGGAACACGAAGGACCTCGTTGCTTAGCTTTTATCCACCCGTTTTTCGTCAAGAATCTTCCCTAGCCTCGAGCTAGAGGTATAACACTTGAAACTCATTTT
This sequence comes from Helianthus tuberosus, assembly GCA_030545235.1. Lineage (NCBI taxonomy): Eukaryota > Viridiplantae > Streptophyta > Magnoliopsida > Asterales > Asteraceae > Helianthus > Helianthus tuberosus. The sequence continues at coordinate 7,552,759 of CM060402.1, forward strand.
TGAACCTATCTATAGTGGTTAAAAGGATTTTTGTCGGTTAAAAATCGGAATCTTATATGATGATGCACAAAAGTTTACTAAACATACTTAAAATGGTGGTTAATAGCATATGGAATGTGTAAAAGTTGTAGTATTTGAAATACGAGGTTATTGAGACCCGATCTATGTTGTGGTAGCTCGGATCATCGTTTAAACCGGTTTAGTAAGATCATGGATCTTAACATAAGCTCGTTTTTGAATGATACAAGGGTTAAAAGGTGAAACTCTACCACACACGAAGCATGAACTTGTGTAAAATGCTTTACTTGTGTAAACATGTTTTAACTTGTACAAAGGTGTTTAAAACTAGCGGATCTACGTATCTACACCCGGTATTTTCAAAGGACCACATATCAAGGAAACCATGTATTTTGAAAGATGGATCTTACAATAATAAGCATGATTTTATAAACCACAAGTGTGTAAACACTTGTGAAATGAAAAGATCCGACAAAGAACTAGTTTTGTCAAAAGTTACTAGAAGTTGTAAAGATGGATTTTCTCTAAAAACGAGGTTTTTTACGAAATCGGATTATTTACACAAAAGATCCAGTAAAAGTAAAGAGATTTACTACATGTTTTAGACAAACCACAAGTTCGTATATTTTTGCGATTATGTCTATCTTTGACTGGTTAAAATGTTGAAAAGTTGTTTGATAATGTTGAGAACATTGGTTGATTTGATTTGTTAAAAGAAAATGATACGCTTGAAAGCGTGGCCATCTCCAGTTACAGAGGAAACTCTGGCGAAATTTTTCTAAAAACCTAACACTTAGAATTACTCACACAACAAGTGTTAGAATTATTTTTGACATATTTTCGAAATATAAATTTCGCCACGACTTTATTTACTAAATATTCGGAGGTGGGATTTTCACAAAAATTAACGTGATAAATGTATATTTTTCACACACTGTTTATGATTATTTTGTGAAAATACATAAATATTATTTTTAGAGTAAAAATAATATTTACAAGCGTTAACGATTCCAAAATAAAACGAACGCTTTCACCATAAATATATGAGTTACACCGGTAATTATATTACCACTCGATTATTAAAACGTAACTTACGCACATGTATTGTATCCCCCATCCTTGGGAAGGAAATTAACTACCAAGTATATACGAAATGTAAACGCGGAATAGTTGCCTAACTATTTCCCAAAGACTTAAACTATAAAGCTAAGGCACGGCCGTCCGTCTAATAGAATTAGCACTTGTAGGTCGTCGCACAGCTTTCAGATTTGGAGACACTTGGTAGAGACGCTTCACATTGAGTTCATGTCCCCCTTTTCTCTAACTGTTTTCAGTTTTCTTAACTGCGGGGGTGAAATACATGTTACTTTGTTTACAAGTACTATTATACACGGTATGTTAACGTAAGGAGGTTTACTACTTAGATCATGTGAATGGGTAGGCAGAACACCGAGGGACTTAAGCGGTAGATCTATCTGGGTGTAGCGAGCCCAACTCTAGGCCCAACAGAACGGACCTCTGTGAGGACCAACAGAACGGACCTTGAGTGACTTGGTTGCCCGACGCAAAAATCGGCTAGGGTTGAGTCTTCCTACTTGCATTTCACAACATGCTAATGGCCTTGCAAACCATTGGTGATCTCTTTTCCTTACACTGCTACATACCAGGGAACTTTTATACTTACAAGTGTTTTACTTACTCACTTGCACATGAACTCGCTCAACATTATTGTTGATTTTTCAACTTACATGTATTTCAGGAAATTAACGAGATCTGGCACGGTATGGCATGTTTTCCGCTGCACTAGTTTCCGAGGTCATCCGGGGTTTAGGGGATGTGTCTCTTTCCTGGACAAGACACAATCCTTAAACCATGTTTATATTATGTTTAAGTTTGTAATATTTGTTGAACAAGGTTATGGTTGTTAGGGTATGTTCCCGTTAAAACAATGGTACTGTACTTGGTTTTCGAAACTTAATGGATGATCTTGCATGTTTTTAATTCATATAGCTTTGTTATGATTAAGCTATGGTATTAAGAAGTCACACCAAATTGACCACGCTTCCGCAAAGCCAGGGTGTGACAGCTTGGTATCAGAGCTCTGATCATAGCGAACTAGGATTCTTTCTCGAGTCTAGACTATGATCACTAGGGCTCTCACGAAAACATTTTTCTGCATACCACTTAAGTCCAGATCCAAACTTTTTACAAACAAATGTTGAGCACATTTTATTCTTTATTATAGGCTCGGTCTGAGAGGCCGAGGCTCGGTCTGAGAGAACGAGGTAGTGGGCTAGTGGGACTAGGAGAATTGGCTAGTGGGACTAGGAGAATTGGCTAGTGGGACTAGGAGAATTGGCTAGTGAGACTAGGAGAATTGGCTAGTGGGACTAGGAAGAGCAGTCTGAGAGGCTGGGAGGCTAGTGGGACTAGGAAAATGATTTGAACGCTTACTTGGTGACTTATGTGATTATTTGATTATATGATTGACTATTTGTGCATGTTTGTGTATATGTTACAGACACATGGATTCTACAGACACTGGTGGTTCAGACACCACAGGCCCTAGGCCTATCGTATCAGACGACCTTGAGTCATCCGAGCACGAGGTTCATACGTCCGACGTCACGAGCACAGATGAGGACGACTTTCAGCCCTTCGCATTACCCGACGGTGCTGACGAGCTCGCAGATGGTCCTTTGGCCGGGGATCTGCCACTGGCAGTGATCCCTGCCCCTATACCGCTTGCTTCGTACCCTGTTTATGATTTGCCTATCGACGACGAGGATGATGATGCCGATATGTTTGATGAGGAGCCTTTCGAGGAGGATGCTCAGGGCGAGGCCCTTCCTGCTGCTGATGGTCCCTTGTTGATCGCAGATGCTCCCGCCGCGGAGTCACCTGCTCACTCCCCAGTCCCAGACTCCTTTGAGTCTGTGGCCTCTGTACCCTCACACATCCAGAGTGCGCAGCACTTCTCTCATGGATCAGATCCTGATCAGGCATCTTCTGTTGCCCCTATCCCCAGTTTTGTTTTCGACCACGATGATGAGGGGGATTCCGATCCTATGTTTCCCCCAGGATTCGACCCAGATCGTGACTTAGAGTTTGTTCCCATGGATCAGTTTATGGAGGATCCAGTAGACCCTGCTGACGCATTTGATCCTATTGACCCAGATTTTGATTTAGAGATGGCTTTTGATGACCTCGAGCCTGCCATTGCTCCTGAGCAGGCAGCCGCTCTAGACCCCATACCTGAGCATGACCCAGTACATGCTGACATCCCTTTTGAGCCTGTTGCTGATGATCTCCCCATTGATATTCCTTTGATGGAGGGCGATCATGTCATTGTTGATCCTGTTGATCCTTTACCCGTTGTCGCTATACCTGTTGACCCTCCCGTTGAGCACATTGCACCTGTTCACCATGTTGTTGCTCCCCCACTTGATCCCGTTCCACTAGAGCCTGAGCATGCACTGTTCGCGGCACGCATGGATCCACCAGATGAGCATGCACAGCACGGTTGGATACCTGCTGATGAGGATGTACCGCCTTTTCCCCCTCAGATCCCTGTTGCACGACATGTTGATTTTACTTTTCAGGTTCCACAGTTTGTACCTCCAGCGAGGCCTGGAGAGGGTTCTTCAGCCCATCCTGTTGGGCATGTACCGATGCCTATCCCTTTCATGCCACAGATGTCATCTGTTCCACCCGCTGTTGCTCCATTTCACGTGGCACCTTTTGACCCCACTAGTGAGCCATTTCTTTGGGCACCAGACTCTGGTATGCCACCCACTGACCCCTACCATTCTTTTCACAGGGGGTACACTATCGAGGACGTCTTGATGTCTTTTGTAGCTCAGCATGAGTCACACACGCAGTGCATCCAGGAGCTCGAGAGAGCTCAGCTGCCACCGTGTCCCTGTCATGGCCGGACACACTCTCCTCTGCAGTCGTTTCGACCTTTACCTCCAGATTATGCTGCTCGTCTCTTTACACTAGAGCAGCAGGTTGCCTCTATCATTCGTACTCAGCGAGCCCAGGAGGAGGACTGGCTCCAGTTACGTCGTTTGTTTTACACCCACTTTCCCCCTCCTCCACCACCATCTGTATAGAGCTCATCAGTACTGTTTGGGTAGACGAGGATGAGAAGACGGCGATTGTTGGATTGCACAGTATTTTTGGAGACTACTTTATGATCCTGACTTTTGTTGACATGTATTTGACACTGATTTGTTATGGTTTTTGTACAGGGGTGATGTAGCCCCTAGTTGACTGATGATTGTATGACACTATGATGTACTGATACACATACTATGTAGTCTCGATATATGGCAATCGCAGTATTCTCATCATATCTGATTCGCTTGATTTCTTAATTGCATTTTTATGACATGGGATGTGTGTGATTGATATTTGTGTTGATAACATGAGATGTTATGTGCTATTACTATTACTATATACGTACGTCTTACTATGACCTGACCAACGTAAATCATCTTTTAGAAAGATGCCGCCAAGACGTGAGACACGCCTACCAACCAATGAGGCAGAACTCCAGCAGATTATTGCTGCTGCCATAGCACAGTATGCAGCAATCTCAGCCCGGTACGAGCGGAAGTATTAACCAAGGCAATAACAATCCACTTCACGGTAATACTAAGCCATTAAGACATACCGTGACCTAATTGGATATCTCTGGCAAGGATGCTAATACCATTCATATGTTATAACGTATGTGCAGGGTGCACCTACAAGCAGTTTCTAGACTGCAAACCGGTCAACTTTGATGGCACGGGAGGTGCTGTCGCCTTTGTTCGCTGGGCTGAGAAAACCGAATCCGTACTTCGCATGAGCAAGTGTGCGCTGGATCAGCAAGTCACCTATATCTCAGGGCTGTTTCTAGATGGAGCCCTATCCTGGTGGAATCTACAAGTACAAACATTAGGCGAAGCTGCTGCCTACGCGCTGACCTGGACCGAACTAAAGGAACTCATGCGCAAGAAGTACTGCTCTCGCGCATAAATTCAAAAGTTGGAGACTGAATTTTGGCACTTAAAGATGGACGGTCCAAGGGTCGCAGAATACGTTCAAAGGTTTCACGACTTATCTCAAGTGGTTCCTTACATGGTTACACCAGAATACAAGCGAATCGAGCGCTTCATTTGGGGTTTGGCTCCCCAAATCATAAGCATGGTAACCTCCTCCAAACCAGCGACTATCACTGAAGCCATTGATTTGAGCGTGGCACTCACAGAAGAGGCCATCAGCCTGAACAAGTTTGATGAGATCAAGACGAAGAAGGCAGAGACTCACGTTGAGTCATCAGGAGGCAACAAAAGAAAATTCTCGAACTTCAAACAAGGCATTGGCACTGTTGGTAAGAAAGGGGAACCAAACGCACCAGCTCAGGTTACAGCTGGTAGTGGAAAGAAAGGAAGAGGATACATGGGCACCCAGCCCAAATGCAATACCTGCCAACGCCACCATTCTGGTCAATGTGGGCTAAAAGTATGCGAAGTATGTGGGAAACGTGGTCACTCGAAAGACTCTTGTTGGGCTAGTGCTGGCCGGGGAGGCCAGGGAGGATATGGAAACAGAAACAATAATCGTGGTGGTAATCGCCCACAAGGAAATAATGGAGGGAACGGAGTCAACAATGCGAACCAAAAAAACCAGCAAGTTGGGGATGGCGCCGGAAGTGGTCGAAAACTTGGATGTTTTAACTGCGGTGATGTTGGGCATTTTAAGAAGAACTGCCCAGATTTAAACCAAGCCCGTGGAAGGGTGTTCCAACTCGAAGCTAGGGAAGCGCGCCAGGATCCCAATGTTGTTACTGGTACGTTCCCTATCAATCAACGCTATGCATCCGTTTTATTTGATACTGGTGCCGATTATAGCTTCGTATCGTTAGAATTTAAGAATATGCTTGGGTTAGCCGCTAATAAGTTAGATATTCCATACTCGATCGAATTGGCCAATGGAAAGTTAGTAGAAGCCAACGAAGTTATCAGAGGTTGTGTGATCGAATTGGGAGAACGTGAGTTCGCTCTAGATCTACTACCCGTCCAGTTGGGAAGCTTCGACGTGGTGGTAGGAATGGATTGGTTATCAAGCAACAAGGCTGAGATAGTATGTCACGAAAAGGTTGTTCGTATCCCAACCGATGATGGTGAGACCATTGTTGTTCATGGAGAAAAGCGTGAGACGCCGTTGAGGATTATCAGCTGCTTGAAAGCAAGGAAGTGGTTGCAGAAAGGATGTGTTGCCTTCCTGGCACACATTGTGGATAAGAAGGCTGCTGAGCCGAGAATCGAAGACATCCCTGTTGTAAGGGAGTATCCAGAAGTCTTCCCAGAAGACTTGCCTGGACTGCCACCTCAGAGGCAAGTAGAGTTTCGCATCGACTTAGTTCCGGGCCCCGCGCCTGTGGCTAAGGCACCTTATAGACTTGCTCCGTCTGAGATGCAGGAATTGTCGACACAACTTCAAGAGTTGTTAGACAAGGGTTTTATCCGACCAAGCTTCTCACCTTGGGGAGCTCCGGTCCTGTTTGTCAAGAAGAAGGACGGTAGTTTTCGTATGTGTATTGACTACAGAGAATTGAACAAGCTGACGATCAAGAATAGGTATCCACTGCCAAGAATCGACGATCTGTTTGATCAACTGCAAGGCTCAAGCTTTCACTCTAAGATCGATCTTCGATCTGGATACCATCAGTTGAGAATACAAGAGGAAAGTATCCCGAAGACAGCCTTCAGAACTCGATATGGACACTACGAGTTCCTTGTTATGCCGTTTGGTTTGACAAACACGCCTGCAGTATTCATGGACTTAATGAATAGAGTTTGCAAGCCGTACTTGGACAAGTTCGTGATTGTATTCATCGATGACATTTTAATTTATTCAAAGACGAAGGCTGAACACGAGCAACATCTTAGGACCATTTTGGAGCTGCTAAAGAAGGAACAACTGTACGCCAAATTCTCCAAGTGCGAGTTTTGGCTACGCGAAGTCCAATTCCTTGGGCACGTGGTAAATGGAGATGGAATCCACGTGGATCCAACAAAGATCGAGGCGATCAAGGATTGGGAAACGCCAAAGACGCCAACCGAGATTCGGCAATTCTTGGGTTTGGCTGGCTACTATCGAAGGTTCATTGAGGACTTTTCGAAGATCGCTCAACCATTGACGCTACTTACGCAGAAGGATAAGACGTTTGATTGGGGAATCAAACAGGAGGAAGCATTTCAGATACTGAAGGATAAGCTCTGCAATGCGCCCATCTTAGCATTACCGGAAGGTACTGACGATTTTGTGGTATACTGCAACGCATCGCGTCAAGGATTGGGTTGTGTGTTGATGCAACGCCACAAGGTTATTGCTTATGCATCGCGTCAACTGAAAGTGCACGAAAAGAACTATACCACACATGATTTGGAACTTGGCGCAGTGGTTTTTGCACTAAAGATCTGGAGACACTACCTTTATGGTACGAAGTGCACAATCTTTACAGATCACAAGAGCCTACAGCATATATTCAACCAGAAGGAGTTGAATATGAGGCAAAGACGATGGGTTGAGTTGCTAAACGACTACGACTGCGAGATAAAGTATCATCCAGGGAAGGCGAATGTAGTCGCCGATGCCCTAAGTCGTAAAGAGAGAATCAAGCCCATAAGGGTTAGAGCTTTGGAAATGATTATACGAACCGATCTTTCCTTGCGCATTCGTGCTACACAAAAAGAAGCCCTTATGGAAGGAAACCGTGAAGAAGAATATCTCCGTGGGATGGAGAAGCTACTGGTACCAAACGAGGAAGGAACATTATGTTTTGAGAAAAGGATTTGGGTTCCTCTGTTTGGTGAATTACGGAAGGTTATTTTTGACGAAGCTCACAAATCACGGTACTCTATCCATCCTGGAGCGGATAAGATGTACCAGGATCTCAAAGATTACTATTGGTGGCCTAGGATGAAAGGCGACGTAGCCGTCTATGTGAGCAAATGTTTAACGTGCGCTAAGGTTAAGGCGGAATACCAGAAGCCTTCAGGGCTGCTGCAACAACCTGAGATTCCCAAGTGGAAATGGGAACAAATCTCAATGGATTTTGTTACAATATTTCCAAGAACGCCAAGAGGCCATGATATGATTTGGGTAGTAGTGGACCGCCTAACAAAATCCGCACACTTTCTGCCAATTAAGGAGAAAGACAGCACTAGTAAACTCGCGGAAATTTACATGAGAGAGATCGTCGCACGTCATGGAGTGCCTCTCTCGATCATCTCTGATAGAGACGGAAGGTTTGTGTCAAGGATATGGCAATCCTTCCAAGAAGCCTTTGGCTCACAGTTGAATCTGAGCACTGCGTTCCATCCGCAAACCGACGGCCAGAGCGAGCGAACGATACAGACTTTGGAAGACATGCTGAGAGCATGTGTTATGGATTTGGGCGGTAGCTGGGACAAACATTTACCTTTGGTTGAATTCTCATACAACAACAGCTACCACACCAGTATTGGTGTCGTGCCATTTGAAGCCCTATACGGACGCAAGTGCCGATCACTCCTCTGTTGGTCTGACGCAGGTGATAGGCAGCTTGCTGGTCCTGAGATCGTCCAAGAGACGACAGACAAGATTGCGCAAATTCTTAAACGCATCGAAGCAGCTCGCCACAGACAAAAGGCCTATGCGGATCCAAACCGAAAACATGTGGATTTTCAAGTTGGAGAAATGGTGCTATTGAAAGTTTCACCCTGGAAGGGGGTGGCACGCTTTGGGAAGCGTGGGAAGTTAAATCCGCGCTACATTGGTCCTTTCAGAATTTTGGACAAAATAGGACAAGTAGCATACAAGTTGGACCTACCTGCTGAACTGAATGGTGTTCACGATACATTTCATGTATCCAACCTAAAGAAAAGTCCAACTCAAGTTGACGTTGCCATTCCCATCGACGAGATTCATGTTGACGACACGCTCCACTTCGTTGAAGAACCTGTCGAGGTCACGGATTGGAAAGTTAACAAGACCCGCCGGAGCAGTGTCAAGCTCGTCAAGGTTCGTTGGAATGCCAGACATGGTCCTGAGTTCACCTGGGAGCGTGAAGACCGGATGAAAGAGAAATACCCCCACCTTTTTCCTAAGAACTCTGCATCTACAAGCAGAACTTAAATTTCGGGACGAAATTTATTTAACGGGGGGAGAATGTGACAACCCGCACTAAACCAGGTATCCATACGATTTAATTAATGATTAATTACTGCTTAATTATTGTGCTTGCTTGAACTAGCTGATAAACTGCTACTTGAATACTGATACATGTACTTACTTGCATCATACTTGCTTGCTGTCACTACAATACTTACATACTGAACCATAGTGACAAACATGATGCACAAAAAGCACAGTAGCACGATAACGGATAACCTATTGAACATGCTGATAAAGCCAGCATCAAGCAGACACTGCCTCTAAGGCCTGTAAGAGCCTGAGATATTTTGCTACACCAATAGTGAGTGTAGGATACAAGGGTTGTAGAACTGCGTCTCTAGGAATAAGATACACTGATTGGATGTGCCTAAAACGTACTTTAAGTACAAAACACAGCACTTTAATAAATAATCCAGCTTCTAGCTGACTAGTAAAGTGCCAAAACATGGGGAAAATATTACTAGACACTTTCCAAAGTGTCGGAAACAAGATGTGTCACTAAAAATGTTAATAACGACACTTTAAAGCTTTTGTAACGCTTTAACGGATTACTATCCAACCAAACAACCGGACTTTACCCGGAACATGAAAATATTATTATTTTCACTATTTATATTTTTTCTGAGCCAGTTAGGGTCCCTGATTACCCTAACACCCGTCATAACACATAACATACAAGTAACTAAGTTTAACACTTAACTTACTTAACTTAACCAATCTATGCTTAACTAAACTAGTTGATTTCGAACCAAGACCCCCCCCCTCTTGACCGAATTCGATCCCCTAGGGGACATACCATGTACTTGGATGATTAAATTAATCATCTTGCTTAATATCTTTGTGACATTGTATCCATTGGTTAATCACACTAAGTTTTATCTATAAGTATCATCCTAAATACATAAGATCTTACCACTTAACAACTTCACAAAAATCATTCTCTCCCTCCCTTACTCACTCTCGGCCGAACCCCACTCTCACACCCATCCATCTTTCGAGTTTGGTTCTTGCATTTCCATCATCATACAAGAGATAAAGGTCACGTATTAGGAGCCTTGGAGCTAACGGAACACGAAGGACCTCGTTGCTTAGCTTTTATCCACCCGTTTTTCGTCAAGAATCTTCCCTAGCCTCGAGCTAGAGGTATAACACTTGAAACTCATTTTTGAACCTATCTATAGTGGTTAAAAGGATTTTTGTCGGTTAAAACTCGGAATCTTATATGATGATGCACAAAAGTTTACTAAACATACTTAAAATGGTGGTTAATAGCATATGGAATGTGTAAAAGTTGTAGTATTTGAAATACGAGGTTATTGAGACCCGATCTCTGTTGTGGTAGCTCGGATCATCGTTTAACCCGGTTTAGTAAGATCGTGGATCTTAACATAAGCTCATTTTTGAATGATACAAGGGTTAAAAGGTGAAACTCTACCACACACGAAGCATGAACTTGTGTAAAATGCTTTACTTGTGTAAACATGTTTTAACTTGTACAAAGGTGTTTAAAACTAGCGGATCTACGTATCTACACCCGGTATTTTCAAAGGACCACATATCAAGGAAACCATGTATTTTGAAAGATGGATCTTACAATAATAAGCATGATTTTATAAACCACAAGTGTGTAAACACTTGTGAAATGAAAAGATCCGACAAAGAACTAGTTTTGTCAAAAGTTACTAGAAGTTGTAAAGATGGATTTTCTCTAAAAACGAGGTTTTTTACGAAATCGGATTATTTACACAAAAGATCCAGTAAAAGTAAAGAGATTTACTACATGTTTTAGACAAACCACAAGTTCGTATATTTTTGCGATTATGTCTATCTTTGACTGGTTAAAATGTTGAAAAGTTGTTTGATAATGTTGAGAACATTGGTTGATTTGATTTGTTAAAAGAAAATGATACGCTTGAAAGCGTGGCCATCTCCAGTTACAGAGGAAACTCTGGCGAAATTTTTCTAAAAACCTAACACTTAGAATTACTCACACAACAAGTGTTAGAATTATTTTTGACATATTTTCGAAATATAAATTTCGCCACGACTTTATTTACTAAATATTCGGAGGTGGGATTTTCACAAAAATTAACGTGATAAATGTATATTTTTCACACACTGTTTATGATTATTTTGTGAAAATACATAAATATTATTTTTAGAGTAAAAATAATATTTACAAGCGTTAACGATTCCAAAATAATACGAACGCTTTCACCATAAATATATGAGTTACACCGGTAATTATATTACCACTCGATTATTAAAACGTAACTTACGCACATGTATTGTATCCCCCATCCTTGGGAAGGAAATTAACTACCAAGTATATACGAAATGTAAACGCGGAATAGTTGCCTAACTATTTCCCAAAGACTTAAAATATAAAGCTAAGGCACGGCCGTCCGTCTAATAGAATTAGCACTTGTAGGTCGTCGCACAGCTTTCAGATTTGGAGACACTTGGTAGAGACGCTTCACAGTGAGTTCATGTCCCCCTTTTCTCTAACTGTTTTCAGTTTTCTTAACTGCGGGGGTGAAATACATGTTACTTTGTTTACAAGTACTATTATACACGGTATGTTAACGTAAGGAGGTTTACTACTTAGATCATGTGAATGGGTAGGCAGAACACCGAGGGACTTAAGCGGTAGATCTATCTGGGTGTAGCGAGCCCAACTCTAGGCCCAACAGAACGGACCTCTGTGAGGACCAACAGAACGGACCTTGAGTGACTTGGTTGCCCGACGCAAAAATCGGCTAGGGTTGAGTCTTCCTACTTGCATTTCACAACATGCTAATGGCCTTGCAAACCATTGGTGATCTCTTTTCCTTACACTGCTACATACCAGGGAACTTTTATACTTACAAGTGTTTTACTTACTCACTTGCACATGAACTCGCTCAACATTATTGTTGATTTTTCAACTTACATGTATTTCAGGAAATTAACGAGATCTGGCACGGTATGGCATGTTTTCCGCTGCACTAGTTTCCGAGGTCATCCGGGGTTTAGGGGATGTGTCTCTTTCCTGGACAAGACACAATCCTTAAACCATGTTTATATTATGTTTAAGTTTGTAATATTTGTTGAACAAGGTTATGGTTGTTAGGGTATGTTCCCGTTAAAACAATGGTACTGTACTTGGTTTTCGAAACTTAATGGATGATCTTGCATGTTTTTAATTCATATAGCTTTGTTATGATTAAGCTATGGTATTAAGAAGTCACACCAAATTGACCACGCTTCCGCAAAGCCAGGGTGTGACAACCTCGACCATGTAAAACAACAAATCGTGGCGGAAATGTCGGGGAGTGTCGTAACAGAATCATTGTTTCATAACCATGGATTAAATGGCTTCGTTTTATTGAATTACTGAACTCATTGTTTTAGTACAAATCAAATAAATACAACTAATTGTCTCTCAAGTTTTAAAGTCGCCGAGGCACAAGTCCATCCTTTGTGTAGCATGCATCAATAATCGTCGCATAGCAGCACCTGAAACATATGTTAAAATAGGTACGTCAGCATAAAAATGCCTGTGAGTAACATAGGATCTGTGTATTAGATTCATGGCTTTGGATAACAGAAGAAAAGGGTTTTATGTTTTCAAAAATAGCCATGAATCCTTGTAAAAGTTTTGTTTCTATAATGAGTCGTTTTGGTAAAATGTTTATAGTTGTAACGCCCTGCGTTTTCAAACTTTCTACATTTAGAAACCATTATGTGAAATTCTATTTTTAGAAGTTTTGCAACCTTGGATTCGTCGTTTCGTTATAACTATTGTAATTCGAGACTTAACTCGTAATGGAACTTGTATTTTATTTCAAATCATACTTTATACAATCTTCCATTCAGACGCGTGAAACGTGATTCGTGATACTTGCAACGTGTGTTAAACCTACCATTTCGTTACCTACACAATTCGTACAATACTTATACTTAATCTTATTCGTTTTGGTACTTATATAACCTTTAGAACATGTAATATACACTAAAATATCTTATTTTGACCATAAAACCCGTAATTGGTAACATTGGACAAGTTAGGAATCAAATAACAAAAAAATAAAAATTTGTGTTTCAGCCCAAAGGCTTACGGACCGTAAGCCTCCCACCCTTACGGTCCGTAAGGGTGTCTGGCGGGGAGATTTTCAAACAGCTCGTGAATTTGCACGAAATCCCAACACTTCTTCACCTCCAATCACCTCCAATCACCATTAAAACCCCCTAACCACTCCCTAACTTCTCCCCTATAAATACACACCTTCTCCAAGCTCAAAACACTTTACAAACACTCTCTAATCTCTCCTAAATCACTCTCAAAACTCTTGCAAATCAGAAATTCGGGCAGATTCAGACCTCTTTACAAAAGTGAGCATAACTTGCTCAAAACTCAACCAAATCACTTGATTCTTCTTCCTACTTGGTTGGATAATCATTGGGTTTGATTCCTTGATCTCTCCTTGGAGAAATCAGACTTGGAATTACCCTAAAAATGTCCATAAACTTTCTGTTATGTTTTAAACTCTTTCAAAACTTGTTTAAACTTATCAAACTTGAGTCTAACTCATCTCACACCTATGTCCTAATGCTTACAACCTATCTTATGGTTGCTTAGGCTTAAAAACAAGGTTGAGAAATACAAAATCAGAGGTTAAATCTCAAATAAATTCTGTTTTGATTAGGGTTTTTAACCCACAAGTCATGTTCAAGTTTCAAACTTGATGTAGGAGTGATTATGGAACAACTTGGGTTTTTCCAACATAAAATCCCCACATGATTTGATGATTTCTCATAGCTTAGATTGTTTACATTCTTGTACTAATCTTAGTTCATGACCCTCCTTGTTTGTCCTTACAACAAGTGTAGTGGTGAACGCATACGAGGTGCCTAAATGGAAGCTTGATCTTCCTACCTCCTACATGACTTCTATGACACATTTTGAGGTACCTAAATTAAGATATAATCTTCTACCTCATGCTTGAAATACTTGAACATTTGGACTTATTAATGTATCTATATAACCTGTACAATAAATAACCATATTATTCGAATGATCGAATCTTTGATGATGAACTAGTGTTCATATGTCAAGGTGCTAGATTACATCATCCTAGACTATGATAATTTGTCACGATTCTATTGGAACCTTGTTCCATGAAAACATTTAAACTCCTTAGAGTTTCCTAGTGTCAAGAACAAGCATCATATGTACTAAATGATTATTTTCACATGTTATTCTCATATCTTATTTTTATGTTGTTTTAAATACCGAATCACGACTCTAAACGTACTTGAACTTTAACCCTTACACATTCAACCTTCTAACCTCATCAACTTCGTCACATTGGATAATCGGAAAGCATATGCAATATTGTGAGTATACTCGCAACCCCCTTTTTATGTTTTCCACTTTTGGGGTGTAACATGTCCATTTATTAAACTACACTTAAACTTATTCTTTATGCAATGCACAAAAGAATCCTTATACATGAATACTATGTTATGATACTTGATGCTTACGTGGACCATACTTATGTGATATGTTTTAGTCATTAGCTTTCACGAGCCACCATTTTACATGTATAGCGCTATAGGAGTAACGCACCGTCCCCTTTAAACTTGGGTCATGTTGAATTATAAACTTATGGTCTTTTCATAGCAACGAAATGATGACATGTGCTATGGAAAGGGCCACTTGCGTAAACAGAGGATTGGCTAGAAATATTGCATGCCACGCTAGGTTGATCTCGTATAGACTAAGTTGCCATGTGGATTCGTTTTAAACTTTTATACTTATACTTATACTTATGCTTAAACTTGTATACTCGCCTTTGCTTTTGCATTGAATTGTATTTTAAACATGTTACAGATTGAGGATGGCGATGCTTTGAAATTGGAGTAGTGTTGATGCTTAGATACACATTTAGACGTCTTAGGTCAAATACGTTGTATAAATTTCATATTTGTTGTTGTATTATCTTCTTGTATTTTTAATGTATTGTAACGTTTATTTAGGAATGAAATCAATTTATCTTTAATTCTATTGTCACAATTAGCGTTATGTGTGATGAGCAATCTTTCTTCGTCTCACTCCGATGTTTCCGCCATCGGTTGGGGTGTGACAGATTGGTATCAGAGCCATAACTATAGGGAATTAGGAAAAGTAGGAATGCTTTTACCTAGTCTATAGTTTTAGAGCCTTATTCGTATGTTTTGCTTGAACTACTACATGATACTTTATTTGTTTCTTATTTATGCTCTTTTAAACATGTATATCATTCGTGGGTAATATTCGACATGTTATTCTTATGCATTAATGCTTGACTTATTATGTGTTAATACTTGTTTGTTGTTCAAATCCTTTACGTATTATTCTTGACCTATTTCTCTATGTGTTAATACTTGATTTATCACTTCATTATTTATGTACCATTCTTGATATGCCCTCTTACGTGTTTATACTTGTTTGTGTATTCCTTTGACATACACTTCCCTCATGTATTTTACTCGATATCTCTAAATCTGAAAACACTCATAATACACAAACGAGACGACTTCACCAAAATAGGCGTGAAACCCACAATTGGGTGAATGACTCTCAATCCTTCTACTTTTCTTTTCTTACACGAAATTCACCACCAAGTTAGGAGTGAAATCCTCACCTTGATGGAGGAATTCAAATTTCAAAATTCTAGTGGACCCTCGTCAAAATGTTGAAATTAAATTTTGACCCGACGGGTGCCAACCACACTTAGGATACGAAATCGCCAAGATAGGGGTGAAACCCGCACCTTGTCGACTAGTTCCACTCCTTGGTTTTCATGAATCCCGCCAAGTCTCGAAATTTCGATTGATTTGGGACATGTAGTAACCGGAAAGGTAAATACCGTTAACCGACTTGTCGGCGAGAGTATTTCACCTATTAGGCCAAAGCATGCTCTTCAAATTCGAAAGACTTTTCGACCACTTTGGTCAGTCAAAGTTCCGCTTTGGAACCATCCCAAATTTTTAATCAAACATGTATTTCTATTATTTATTTTATACGATGAAATCTTTCAAATTCGAATTTACTTTCGATATTTTCTTCTCACACACACATCATACTAAATCTTTTACATACACTTATACATATGCATGATTTCATATAATTTAAATCCATATTCCTTGTAACGATAAGTGGAGACATATCATCGAGATAGGAGTGATTTCCTTACCTTGACGATTAACTCCACTCCGCTTTCCTTAAAACGACCTCACCAACGAGTTAGGGGTGATTCCCTTACCTAGGTGATCGTTACCAAAACGTCTCCTCAAAATATCTTATAATGCAAACTCGATCATGTTTTATACCTAAATTATTTATCCTTATTCAAAATACATACGTATACGATTTCAAAATACATTGTTTTATCAAGCGTACTTTCTATCCTACAACTTATTTTCACTTAACTCATATACACGAGATTCTTAAACATATCTTAAATGCTTTACTACACAAATTTTCAAACCTTACGAAATGCTACCTATCAATTTAAGCGGTCCAATGAATCTCTTGCCATAAACTCCATATTCGACTTAATCACTAAAACACACTCATGATATATATCATCAAACTAAAGACTTTCATTCTCAATCGGAGGATCAAACCAACCTTTCTTTTACACCTATGAGATCTTATGGACGTTATATGATCGTTTTACCAAGACTCCTTTCAACCAAAAGAAAAAATCATTTGTTAGAACTTTTAACAATCACTAAGTCCTTTTGCTAAAATTCTTTTCTAAGGATCCTCGTTTTCACAAGAACCTCCTAAATTCATAATTTCTTGTTTAGTAAAACAAACTTATTTTCGATTGAAAACCTTTTCCTACACCAATTTACAAAACTCATGGGCAAGAAGACTTCTTGGAGACCGACCAACTTCGGATTTCGTAAACTCTTTTAAAACAAAAGTAGCATTTCCGTTCATTACAAAATGCATTATACTTAACCAATGAGTACTTTATGCTCCATTACATATACAAACTATATTCTACCTTTCAACCCAGGCTCAATCTAATTTTGAGTCGATAAACTCAACGTTTCGTTTAAACAACTATACATACATATCATCATACACGTTTTAGTGGTTTTAACGCGGAAATTTCATTTATATCGTTCGTATTTACATGCTCAACCTTTGAGCACTTTTACATGCTTAAATTTGTTAAGTTTCAATTAGTACTATGTATGCAATCATTGGTATTCATACTCACACTCACACTCATATTCATAACAATACATTTTATGCTTGTACTTTTACACTCACATGTTTCATGTTTTTACTTATACTCATACGTTTCATAC
The DNA here is from genome assembly GCA_030545235.1 of Helianthus tuberosus. Taxonomy (NCBI): domain Eukaryota; kingdom Viridiplantae; phylum Streptophyta; class Magnoliopsida; order Asterales; family Asteraceae; genus Helianthus; species Helianthus tuberosus. Next base: position 7,570,339 of record CM060402.1, read on the forward strand.
TTATACGTATACTTTTACTACTCGTACGTTTTATGTTGATACTCATACTTACGTGCATATTCATACTTAAACTTATACTTATGCTCGTACTTTCATTCATAATTCATACATTCGTACCCGTACGTGAGCGTAATCCGAGGGATTCGCCTACGTGGGTCCCGAACATACTTAAGCATGGACTTGCTTATATACTATATATTTGTACGTACACACCCTTATTTTTAAATTATGTGTACCCTGATTCATACTCAACTAGTATAAGCTATGCGGATCATGCGACGATCAAAATAATCGCGGGTGCACACGGGATTATAGTGATAGTCGTATGTGAACCATAGAGTGTACTACTGTGTATGGTAAGACACGGAACGTAACATGACACCGAATACGAAACGGATGTAATGTGGTCAAAACATGGTGGATACGCCGCTGGTACTTCCTATATATAAGTGTTTTCACCATGTTACCAATTTTCGTAAAACGTGCCATGAGAAATTCAGTGTTTTGCAGACCTTTTGGACCTAATACAAACTTCACACAACTCACAAACGCATTATATCCGATTATCCACCACGAGACTTCATTCTTAACACACTACGTACATCCATCCAACACTTACGTCATTCTTATGCTTGCATTCTTTAAGAGTCAATCGTTCACCTCTATACTCATATTATTCTCCATTATCCTTTCTTTCATACGAACCTCATTCACAATCAAGCTTTTCTAAAACTTTCTAATCCTAACTTATCGTATTACCTTTAGAACCGTCTTTCTATTCTTTATTGATGTGTAAACGTATTTAGTAGGTCGTAATACTTTATTTTACCAAACTTTTTCGTTCCACTCGAAAGACAATTTTTAGATGGTCTTATACTACCTTTAAAATGTCCTATGCGACCTACCTCACTCTTACTCATTTCAAACCGTTTTATATATAAAGATCCCTATCGCAATTACGACACATCTGTAAAACAACTCCAATTAACTCGTTTTACCTATACACGTTTCACCTATGCCTATGCCCCAAAACCATTTTAGCCAAACAAATCCTCTTACAAAGCTAATTTACTTTTCTCCCCTAGAATTTCATACTTTTCGAAACGTTTCAAAATCTCCAAGTCTCAAGTTTTTGCCAACACTCTTCAAGTCTACCTCTTGAATAAATTTCAGGATGAAATTTCCTAAAGGAGGGGAGACTGTAACGCCCTGCGTTTTCAAACTTTATACATTTAGAACCATTATGTTAAATTCTATTTTTGGAAGCTTTGCAACCTTGGATTCATCGTTTCGTTATAACTATTGTAATTCGAGACTTAACTCGTAATGGAACTTGTATTTTATTTCAAATCATACTTTATACAATCTTCCATTCAGACGCGTGAAACGTGATTCGTGATACTTGCAACGTGTGTTAAACCTACCATTTCGTGACCTACATAATTCGTACAATACTTATACTTAATCTTATTCGTTTTGGTACTTATATAACCTTTAGAATGTCACACCCCGACCACGTAGAACATACAAAACGTGGCGGAAATGTCGGGGAGTGTTGTAACAGAATTAATTGTTTCAAATCCATGGCAATTGAAGTTTCGTTTTATTGATTAAAAGTGTTACAATGTCTTAACAAACAAGAAATACAACATAATTAACTAGTCTTGCATCTTTTATTGTCACTAAAGCCCAAGTCTGCCTATGTGTATCTTGATCATCTTATGCAACAGTTCCTGAAAAACACATGTGAAAATAGGTACGTCAGCATAAAAATGCCTGTGAGATACATAGGTTTTGTGAAAATAGGTTCCATGACTTATGTTTGAGAAAATGTTTAGTCATGAACCTTGTAATTTGCTTTGTTTTGTAAATCATTTGAAAAACAATGAGTTCAGATGATATGTATAAATAAATGAATAATGTATGGTTAAATGAATAACCATAGTAAAAAATGGATTTGTATAAGATAAGTTGTTTGTAAAACAATGTCTTGTGAAAAGTATGTTATTTGTATAAAATGTTATATGTATCAAACTGAAATGATTCAAATAACGCTACAATATGTAATACCATACAAACACTTATATATAGGAAGTACCAGCGGCGTATCCACCATGCTTGTATCATATTACACACGTATCGTTACTTAATCATTTAATCAAACCAAACCACCAAAGTAATGTTTAACAATAGTAGAAATGTTTATGTATGGTCAAATACGGTTTACAGATACAAACGGTTCACAAATACAAACGGTTCACAGATAAAAACGGTTCACAGATACAAACGGTTCACAGATATCAACGGATCACAGATACAAACGGTTCACAGATATCAACGGATCACATAGTCGAATGATTACAACGGTTCACATAGTCAAATGTTTACAACGGTTCAATATGTAGTATAATGTGTTCATATGCTGGATAAGCATATGCAACAGAAAAGCAATGAAAAACAATGTACTAAGTATGCACATAATGGACATACATAGCATAAAGTGTATTGAAATCATGTACTATAATGTACTAACGAACATAGCAGGTATATGATGTGAAAACGGGAAAGCATAAATGTAACAAGTAGGCACGTGTGTTCCACCCCAAAACAGTTTGGAAAACAGTAAAAGAGGGGTCTATGTACTCACTTGAGATTGCTCAGAAGTCCTTGAGTAACAACCAAACAATGCTAGAGATCACGGAATCAAACGGCACCTACTATAGGTAACTATGTTAATTAACCGGACCTAGATCGGAAGATTGGGTAGCATTAGGGTTTGTAAACCAAACGAGTGTAGAGACTCGTGTCATTTGGTTTAACAAAGCCTACATACTAAATGAAACTTAACCTGAGTGATTTCGACCCATTACGACCCGTTTAGGTAGCTTATGCTACTTTAACGCGTCGTTCGCGTGAAACGCGTTCGGACCGCCTAACTAGCCCTATGACAAGTGTTATACGCCTAAACATATTACATAATCAGTTATGTGACAAAGGTTTAGGTTACATATGCTTAATTACCAATTATACATGAAAAGGGTATTCTGGTAATTTACCTAAGGCATATAAACTACCTATCATACAACTACTTAAACGATGTGACCATAGGGTATAACCTCGGAAGGTTATTCCCTACCTACTATGGTCACCTAAATGTGTTTGGTCGGATCCTAATGATCGACCAAACTGGGTCGGGTTCGAGGTATAAGCGATTCATTAGATCGCTTACCCTACGACCCTAGACAACGTGGTAATCAGTAGGCATAGTCCCAAGGGACTATGACCAACGTGATTACACTCACGTTGCGAAGTTCAAAAGAACTTCGCATTGACCATTACTGGTCAACGCTGAAAGTCAAACAAAGTTTGACTTTCAGACTCGAAAAGCAATAAAATAAGGAAAAGAACGAAAGAATACTTACGAAGGGTCCCCGAATGCTAATCCCGATCCAAGAACTCAGGTATGAAACAATGGTTTCAACTTAGAGCTCTCAAATCAGAATTCTAGTGCTTTAAAACAATGAAAGGCATGGGGTATATATAGTTTTCGGTGAACCGTTGAGATCGTTTCATGGAAACCGTGATTCGATCACATCCGTACACTTGTTGAAAGGTTATGGAAGCTACATATGATCCTTATCTTAGTGACTAAGCAACTTAGAACATGTGGTTAAGGATCAATCAGCTGCAACTTGCGATTAAAACATTGAATCTGGTCTGGTTAGGCAGTCGCGTAGCGCGACGGGTAGCCCCATAGGCCTCGCGCTACGCTAGCACCCACCCTGAATCAGAAAGTTTCAAAATTGGTAGCAATGGTCCCTGCACGTGTTTAAGCCCTTTTTCGATGCGTTTGAACCCCGTTAACCTCATTTCAAGGCTCTAAAATGAAGTTAAAGTATAGGGGACTCAAAACATGCTAAAAAATATGCCGGATGATGGTTCGTTTGGTCGTACGAACGCGATGTTCGCTTAATTACGACGGAATGCGCACAAGCGCGAAAAACGATCCAAATGACGTGACGAATGGATTTTTCTTATGGCGAACACTAAAATAAAATATTTTAGTGCTTACATAAATTTTTGGATGTCTGGATGTATTCAGAACGTAAGTTATGCGCGAAAATGCAAACTTGTGCACTTTTTGACACTTTTAGTCCCTGAATGACCCAAAAGTTTATTTTAGCATACCGAACCCCTCAAAGCCTATTTCTAAGCTATGTAAAGGATATTTATGGTATGTTTAACTTATGGTCATGTTCCGGAATGTCTGTTATAGTTCAAATTGGCATACTTTCGCAGTTTGTCAACTTTAGTCCCTGTAAGCGATTAAACTTGATTTCACCACACCAAACCTTCCAAAACTTATATATTAGTTATGTAAAGGTTATTTAAGGTATGTTAAGCCTATTTCACTATTCCGGAGTGTTCGTTGCATTAAACTGGTTATATTTACGCATTAGTGCGTGTATAACCTTCCAGAAAGCGATTTAGAGCTTGAAATCGAAACAAGAGTTGATATGTGCAATCGATACACATATTTTTACAAATCCCAAGTATGAAATACAATATTTCATTGGTTTGGCATTTGTTTGATGGTCGCAGTGACACGGGTGTCACAGTCTCCCCTACTTTAGGAAATTTCGTCCCGAAATTAATTTCGTAGGAGTCTATTTGTGACTTTGTGTCAGATAACCACCAGAGATATGTAGAGCATAATCCTGTCATTTCCTTAACGGACATTCTTCAGAACGAAAATGAACAAACAGAGTCAATTTCCTCAACGAGTATTCTTTAGAAGCGGAAATGAAGGAATAAACAAACGGGGATTCATTTCTTTAACGGAAAATCTTCAGAAACGAAAATGAACAAACGGAGTCATTTTCAACAGATGCTTCCTCAGAAACGGAAATGAGAATGATAGACAAACGGATATTCATTTCCTCAATGGACAATTCTTCAGAAACGAAAATGAACAACAGAGTCATTTTCAACGGTTGCTTCCTCAGAAACGGAAATGAGAATGATAGACAAACGGATATTCATTTCCTCAACGGACAATTCTTCAGAAACGAAAATGAACAACAGAGTCATTTTCAACGGTTGCTTCCTCAGAAACGGAAATGAAAATGATAGACAAACGGATGTTCATTTCCTCAACGGATAATCTTCAGAAACGAAAATGAACTAACGGAGTCATTTTCAACGGTTGTTTCCTCAGGTTCGGAAATGAAGATGATAGACAAACGGATGTTCATTTCCTCAACGGATAATCTTTAGAAACGAAAATGAACTAACAGAGTCATTTTCAACGGTTGTTTCCTCAGGTTCGGAAATGAAGGATTAAACAACGGATATTCATTTCCTCAACGGATAATCTTCAGAAATGAAAATGAACTAACGGAGTCATTTTCATCGGTTGTTTCCTCAGGTTCGGAAATGAAGGATTTAAATAAACGGATATTCATTTCCCTCGACGGATACTCTTCAGAACGAAAATGCACAAACGAAGTCATTTTCCTCAACGGGTATTCTTCAGAATTGGAAATGAAGGATAAACGGATATTCATTTCCTCAACGGATATTCTTCAGAAGTGAAAAATGAATAGCTAGTTCATTTTTCCTCAACGGATACTTCATCAGAATTGGAAATGAATAGGGTTAACTTCTAGGTACATGACAAAGCTCGCTGTGGTTTCTGTGCACTAAATTCCATAATTATGTATGCATCCATAATTACGTAATTCCTTGTACAGTCCGCACAGTTTGTCTTGTAATGTTCATAAGCACATAAACACATAGTTGTTTAATTGTTATTATCTTGTTATTGATTGCTATTAACTCGGCACCTCGTACTTCGTTTCTCTTGGAAGAAACGGGTACTTAGGATTTTCGTGAAAAACGCAAGAGATCGTATAATGGAAGAAATTTGGGAGTAGTCCGTTCTTCAAGGAATGCGGTTCCTTGATTGTCGGTATTGTAGGGGATATGTTGCTTATACATACTATCACATAAATACATTGCGATGTAAATAAAAGATTTATTTATAAACAACGATAACAACTGTTTCTTGGATCTTGACAACAAAAGAAAATAATACATAAGACGTGATTATTTCTAAATGATGTTGTCTTCTGGTTGATCATATGCTCATCCCTGCACTGGATTTGCATTAGCAAGCCTTGGGCAATTCCTACGAAAATGGCCCATCTCGCCACAGTTGTAGCAAGATCCCGGTGGCAAACGAGCTTGAGCAGGATTGTTGCCAGCTTGATTTGGGGCAACTGCGGTTGGGCAAACCCTAGCTGTATGACCTATAAGTCCAAAAACTTGGCATGTGCGGCACTTCACCCCAGCATGATGGTGTAGGCCACATTGGTTGCACAAGGGTGCAGTTCCGTTGTAGGGTTTCCTGGCAGGGGGTTGAGCTGGTTGGTTGGGGACGGCTTGATCATTGTGAGCGACCAAGGCAAAGTTATGAGAAGCCTTTCGCTTCTTTGGCCTCTTAGGGGATCCAGTCTATTCATCCATGATCTTTGATTCCTCGATTGGTTTCGATTCTTCGACCGGCTTCTTGTCACCTTTTCGGAAAAGTTTACCTTTCCTGATCTTTGATTCAGTCAAGGTTGCAGATAGCTCAATGGCCTGTCTAACTGTAGTAGGGTTGCTACCAGTCAAAATGTCTTGTATTGAATCAGGGAGGCCATCAATGTACTTTTCGATTGCCTTATCCAAAGGCGTGACCATGTTTGGGCATAACAGACTTAACTCCTCATAACGGTCCGTGTAGGCTCGATGCTCACCGCTGTCTTGCTCAAGATTGTCGAATTCCCTTTCCAAAGCCCTGATCTCGTGTCGAGGACAGAATTCCTTCATCATGAGAGCCCTGAGTTCAGCCCATGTCTGTGCTAGAGCAACTTCTGCACCACGATCCCTCATAATCCCGTTCCACCATGTGAGAGCTCTCTTCTGGAACACACTTGAAGCAAACTCGACCTTGCGATTGTCAGGACACTGCACGTGGCGGAAAGTATTCTCAATGCTCTCGAACCATTGAAGAAGCCCAGTCGCTCCCTCAGAACCACTAAACTTGAGTGGTTTCGCCGAGTTAAAACTCTTGAAATTGCATGGACCATTGTTGTTGTTGTTGGCTTGATTCCATTGAGCAAAGAGGTTTGGGAATTGAGCAGCCATTTGCTGTGCAATAATTTCCGCCAGTTCGGCAGTCGCTATCTGGTTTTCGCGTCGAGGAGGCATTCTAAAAGAGGAAACATGAAAAGAAACGAGTGAGAGATTTAGACGAAAAGAATGAGATGAAACAAATCTGATGAAAGCAAGGATAGTGGTCATTTGTTTGTTACTACAAAGCAACAAACGACCTCGGTGAATAATCAAAGTAAATAGGTCAAAAATAATGTATCGCGAAGACATGCTCGCCTATAAGTGAACACTCATCCCAAGAATTCCCAGGTAAGCACAACTGGTCTCGCGTCTGGTTAAGATGTATACGAAGTGCTTGCCTTGACAGAAAACCCAGAATACAGGCGTTCACCCTTCCAGTTTGCACGTGTTCACATTATTTAAAACCCAAAACCTTGACGAGATTTTGAAAATTCAAAGGGGTTCAAAACCATATAACAGAGGGTTCAAAACCTTACAATAGAGGGTTCAAAACCTTGTAATAAATCATCCTAGAACAGATGATTAGTTTTCAAAGCGGTTTCGAAAATTATGTTCTAATTGTGGTAGTCTCCTAAGGATAGGTGACGGTATTGTTTTATGACTAAACGCAAGTAAACTCGCGTTAGGGTCCTAAGAAAGTTATAGACTAGGTCAAAGCATTACTAATAACCTAATTCCCTATAACCATTGGCTCTGATACCATCTTTTCTGTCACACCCCGACCACGTAGAACATACAAAACGTGGCGGAAATGTCGGGGAGTGTTGTAACAGAATTAATTGTTTCAAATCCATGGCAATTGAAGTTTCGTTTTATTGATTAAAAGTGTTACAATGTCTTAACAAACAAGAAATACAACATAATTAACTAGTCTTGCATCTTTTATTGTCACTAAAGCCCAAGTTTGCCTATGTGTATCTTGATCATCTTATGCAACAGTTCCTGAAAAACACATGTGAAAATAGGTACGTCAGCATAAAAATGCCTGTGAGATACATAGGTTTTGTGAAAATAGGTTCCATGACTTATGTTTGAGAAAATGTTTAGTCATGAACCTTGTAATTTGCTTTGTTTTGTAAATCATTTGAAAAACAATGAGTTCAGATGATATGTATAAATAAATGAATAATGTATGGTTAAATGAATAACCATAGTAAAAAATGGATTTGTATAAGATAAGTTGTTTGTAAAACAATGTCTTGTGAAAAGTATGTTATTTGTATAAAATGTTATATGTATCAAACTGAAATGATTCAAATAACGCTACAATATGTAATACCATACAAACACTTATATATAGGAAGTACCAGCGGCGTATCCACCATGCTTGTATCATATTACACACGTATCGTTACTTAATCATTTAATCAAACCAAACCACCAAATTAATGTTTAACAATAGTAGAAATGTTTATGTATGGTCAAATACGGTTTACAGATACAAACGGTTCACAAATACAAACGGTTCACAGATACAAACGGTTCACAGATACAAACGGTTCACAGATATCAACGGATCACAGATACAAACGGTTCACAGATATCAACGGATCACATAGTCGAATGATTACAACGGTTCACATAGTCAAATGTTTACAACGGTTCAATATGTAGTATAATGTGTTCATATGCTGGATAAGCATATGCAACAGAAAAGCAATGAAAAACAATGTACTAAGTATGCACATAATGGACATACATAGCATAAAGTGTATTGAAATCATGTACTATAATGTACTAACGAACATAGCAGGTATATGATGTGAAAACGGGAAAGCATAAATGTAACAAGTAGGCACGTGTGTTCCACCCCAAAACAGTTTGGAAAACAGTAAAAGAGGGGTCTATGTACTCACTTGAGATTGCTCAGAAGTCCTTGAGTAACAACCAAACAATGCTAGAGATCACGGAATCAAACGGCACCTACTATAGGTAACTATGTTAATTAACCGGACCTAGATCGGAAGATTGGGTAGCATTAGGGTTTGTAAACCAAACGAGTGTAGAGACTCGTGTCATTTGGTTTAACAAAGCCTACATACTAAATGAAACTTAACCTGAGTGATTTCGACCCATTACGACCCGTTTAGGTAGCTTATGCTACTTTAACGCGTCGTTCGCGTGAAACGCGTTCGGACCGCCTAACTAGCCCTATGACAAGTGTTATATGCCAAAACATATTACATAATCAGTTATGTGACAAAGGTTTAGGTTACATATGCTTAATTACCGATTATACATGAAAAGGGTATTCTGGTAATTTACCTAAGGCATATAAACTACCTATCATACAACTACTTAAACGATGTGACCATAGGGTATAACCTCGGAAGGTTATTCCCTACCTACTATGGTCACCTAAATGTGTTTGGTCGGATCCTAATGATCGACCAAACTGGGTCGGGTTCGAGGTATAAGCGATTCATTAGATCGCTTACCCTACGACCCTAGACAACGTGGTAATCAGTAGGCATAGTCCCAAGGGACTATGACCAACGTGATTACACTCACGTTGCGAAGTTCAAAAGAACTTCGCATTGACCATTACTGGTCATCGCTGAAAGTCAAACAAAGTTTGACTTTCAGACTCGAAAAGCAATAAAATAAGGAAAAGAACGAAAGAATACTTACGAAGGGTCCCCGAATGCTAATCCCGATCCAAGAACTCAGGTATGAAACAATGGTTTCAACTTAGAGCTCTCAAATCAGAATTCTAGTGCTTTAAAACAATGAAAGGCATGGGGTATATATAGTTTTCGGTGAACCGTTGAGATCGTTTCATGGAAACCGTGATTCGATCACATCCGTACACTTGTTGAAAGGTTATGGAAGCTACATATGATCCTTATCTTAGTGACTAAGCAACTTAGAACATGTGGTTAAGGATCAATCAGCTGCAACTTGCGATTAAAACATTGAATCTGGTCTGGTTAGGCAGTCGCGTAGCGCGACGGGTAGCCCCATAGGCCTCGCGCTACGCTAGCACCCACCCTGAATCAGAAAGTTTCAAAATTGGTAGCAATGGTCCCTGCACGTGTTTAAGCCCTTTTTCGATGCGTTTGAACCCCGTTAACCTCATTTCAAGGCTCTAAAATGAAGTTAAAGTATAGGGGACTCAAAACATGCTCAAAAATATGCCGGATGATGGTTCGTTTGGTCGTACGAACGCGATGTTCGCTTAATTACGACGGAATGCGCACAAGCGCGAAAAACGATCCAAATGACGTGACGAATGGATTTTTCTTATGGCGAACACTAAAATAAAATATTTTAGTGCTTACATAAATTTTTGGATGTCCGGATGTATTCAGAACGTAAGTTATGCGCGAAAATGCAAACTTGTGCACTTTTTGACACTTTTAGTCCCTGAATGACCCAAAAGTTTATTTTAGCATACCGAACCCCTCAAAGCCTATTTCTAAGCTATGTAAAGGATATTTATGGTATGTTTAACTTATGGTCATGTTCCGGAATGTCTGTTACAGTTCAAATTGGCATACTTTCACAGTTTGTCAACTTTAGTCCCTGTAAGCGATTAAACTTGATTTCACCACACCAAACCTTCCAAAACTTATATATTAGTTATGTAAAGGTTATTTAAGGTATGTTAAGCCTATTTCACTATTCCGGAGTGTTCGTTGCATTAAACTGGTTATATTTACGCATTAGTGCGTGTATAACCTTCCAGAAAGCGATTTAGAGCTTGAAATCGAAACAAGAGTTGATATGTGCAATCGATACACATATTTTTACAAATCCCAAGTATGAAATACAATATTTCATTGGTTTGGCATTTGTTTGATGGTCGCAGTCACACGGGTGTCACATAGAACATACTATATACACTAAAATATCTTATTTTGACCACAAAACCCGTAATTGGTAACATTGGACAAGTTAGGAATCAAATAACAAAAAAATAAAAATTTGTGTGTCAGCCCAAAGGCTTATGGACCGTAAGCCTCCCACCCTTACGGTCCGTAAGGGTGTCTGGCGGGCAGATTTTCAAACAACTCGCAAATTTGCACGAAATCCCAACACTTCTTCACCTCCAATCACCATTAAAACCCTCCTAACCACTCCCTACCTTCTCCCCTATAAATACACACCTTCTCCAAGCTCAAAACACTTTACAAACTATCTCTAATCTCTCCTAAATCACTCTCAAAACTCTTGCAAATCAGAAATTCAGGCAGATTCATACCTCTTTACAAAAGTGAGCATAACTTGCTCAAAACTCAACCAAATCACTTGATTCTTCTTCCTACTTGCTTGGATAATCATTGGGTTTGATTCCTTGATCTCTCCTTGGAGAAATCAGACTTGGAATTGCCCTAAACATGTCCATAAACTTTCTGTTATGTTTTAAACTCTTTCAAAACTTGTTTAAACTTATCAAACTTGAGTCTAACTCATCTCACACCTATGTCCTAATGCTTACAACCTATCTTATGGTTGGTTAGGCTTAAAAACAAGGTTGAGAAATACAAAATCAGAGGTTAAATCTCAAATAAATTCTGTTTTGATTAGGGTTTTTAACCCACAAGTCATGTTCAAGTTTCAAACTTGATGTAGGAGTGATTATGGAACAACTTGGGTTTTTCCAACATAAAATCCCCACATGATTTGATGATTTCTCATAGCTTAGATTGTTTACATTCTTGTACTAATCTTAGTTCATGACCCTCCTTGTTTGTCCTTACAACAAGTGTAGTGGTGAACGCATACGAGGTGCCTAAATGGAAGCTTGATCTTCCTACCTCCTACATGAATTCTATGACACATTTTGAGGTACCTAAATCAAGATATAATCTTCTACCTCATGCTTGAAATACTTGAACATTGGGACTTATTAATGTATCTATATATAACCTATACAATACATAACCATATTATTCGAATGATCGAATCTTTGATGATGAACTAGTGTTCATATGTCAAGGTGCTAGATTACATCATCCTAGACTATGATAACTTGTCACGATTCTAATGGAACCTTGCTCCATGAAAACATTTAAACTCCTTAGAGTTTCCTAGTGTCAAGAACAAGCATCATATGTACTAAATGATTATTTTCACATGTTATTCTCATATCTTATTTTTATGTTGTTTTAAATACCGAATCACGACTCTAAACGTACTTGAACTTTAACCCTTACACATTCAACCTTCTAACCTCATCAACTTCGTCACATTGGATAATCGGAAAGCATATGCAATATTGTGAGTATACTCGCACCCCCTTTTTATGTTTACCACTTTTGAGGTGTAACATGTTCATTTATTAAACTACACTTAAACTTATTCTTTATGCAATGCACAAAACAATCCCTATACATGAATACTATGTTATGATACTTGATGCTTACGTGGACCATACTTATGTGATATGTTTTAGTCATTAGCTTTCACGAGCCTCCATTTGACATGTATAGCGCTATAGGAGTAACGCACCGCCCCCTTTATGTGACAACTGCCACTTTCGGGTAATTTACTTACATTTAAAACAGTGATTTACATTATACAAGCATGTGTTTTGAATTTTCTGACTGCATGATTACATGGTATACATCTTAGAAAACTCATGGAATATTCATTGGTTATTACACATGATTCATTTTATTGGGTACATTTGAAATAGTGCAAACAATTTACCGAAACAACTAGAGTAGTGCCTAGTGAACTAGAGTGCTGACGAAAACTCCGGATTCGCAGAAAACATCTAAAATGACATCTTTAGGACTCGAGTGAGAGTCCAATATCATTTATATATTAAACCCTATATGGGAATACAAGAGTTCGATCAATAATTTACCAATGCCCGGTAGCACTAAAAACTGTCCGAAACGCGCTAAAAATGACCATTTCATGAATTGTCCGCAAAAATTCAGCAATTGAAATTTTAATACAAGATGCAAAAATTGTTGTTTAGGCACCAATTTCATATAAACATACTTATGGAATAACAATTTCGCACATAACGGAAACTTTTCTTACAACTTCCTTAAGTGTACTTTTCGACAATTTACTAGCGAAACGAGCGTTAAACAACTAGCCGAATTATATTTTGGCACTTGTAGCGAACTAGTTAGTATTTTTTTTGGTCTTGCGAAGCTAGTTTATGGTCATTACAAGTCTCGAATTATCTCGGAAAATTGCAAAACCCTAATCACCAAAGTACTTACTTTTTCTTATTCTTGAGAAATCTAAAAAAATAACTAAGTTATTTTACCACATGAGACCCCCCCCCCCCCCACCTTGTAACCGTGAACAAGGGGGTCCCACCCCTTGTTTATGTTTGTAAAATATCTTGTTAATTACTAAGGGTTGCAAGTGGAGTAAGTTGGTGAATTATTTCAACACTTAGCCATTAAGACTTAACCTCTTTACTTCACATTTCTATCCATCACCAACCAAGAACACTCTCACATCTTCATCTTTTTTTTCTCAAGAACACATCAAAAACCCAATAATTTTTATCATTTTTCTCATGATCAACATGGATTTCCTTGGAACATGAAGTGATCTAAAGCCATTGGAAGTGAAAGGAAGGAGTTTTATCCATACAAAAGTGTTCTAGCACCAAGATCATCATCTTCTTTATTCTTAATAATCTCTAAAGATCATCCCTAGCCTAGTGCTAGAAGTAAGCTTCTATTTTTTTTATACAAATTATGTTTATGATTGTTATTATTATTGATAATAACCATATATAATCATACATAATGGATAAGAAAAATACAAAGAAGCAAAGATAAAAATTATCATATAATTATGTTTGTTTATATTGTGATCTTAGACATGTTATATGCTTATTAGATCTTGTTATGATGATTATGCTACAAATAAAGTGTTAGAAGATGTTGAAAGATATGATCTAAAAATTATACATGTTTATGTTAAAGGGTTTAACATAAGGGATTAGATGGATGATCATATCTAGTGATCTTGTGAAAGTATTAAGGGTTTATATTCAAAAACAAGACTTTCACAAGATTATAAAAATTAACATACAACAAAAGATTTTTATAAAAGTTGTTAAAACTAAAATGTAACTTGGTTTTTGAACTTGTTAGTATATGAAATGATCATGGTTAAAACCCTACATGATTTGGATATCATTTTGATAATTTCATGTTATAAAAGTCTTATAATGTTTAGTGATGATGTTGGGTAAATTGTTGGTGATTTGATTAAGAAAATGATATGTTTAATGAAACATGGTTAAGACAAGAATACAAAGGTTATATGGCCAATTTTTATAAAAACTTTATTTTATAAAATAACAACATTTTTGGGTAAATCTCTACAAGATTTAAAAAGGTTATTAAAGAATGGTTTACAAAATAAAAGACAAGGAAAATATATATTTTTTTTGAAAAATATATATTTGGTTACTTTAAACAATTTTTGTGTGATATATACTTGGAGTATTAGTTATATATATCATGATAGGAACTTGTATATCATGTCACCTTTAAACTCAAAACACGTTATAACAAAAGTCCTACGAGACTTCACATAATTACGCCTTAAAACGAGTTGCGGACGATTCTATAATCGGACACCAAATATGGTCAAAACGAACGACGGACGACTACATAAGTTAATTACCAATCCGGGGAGTTACTACGACGTTAGACGATCTTTCGACACGAAATAAAAATATACTATCGATAACAAATTTTCGGATGTTTATAAACTTATAAAAGCTAGTGTGTTTTTATTTATTAACATCTATACTTAGCATTTTTATAAAAATGTGTTTATAAAAATGAAAGACTTATACATATAACAAATGGGCTTATGATAACCAATGGGCTATTTTTATAATTGGGCTTATTTTACTTAATAGACTATTTTTACAAATGGGCTACTTACACTTAATGGGCTTAGTTTTCTTAATGGGCTTGTACTTCATAATGGGCTTAACATAAACACATGGGCTAAGCCCAATACAAACACATGGGCCAAAGCCCAACACTATTCAAGCCCAACACTATTCAAGCCCAACACTATTCAAGCCCAACACTATTCAAGCCCAACACTATTCAAGCCCAACACTATTCAAGCCCAACACTATTCAGGCCCAACACTATTGAGGCCCAGCACTATTTGAGGCCCAGCACTATTGAGGCCCAACACTATTGAGGCCCAACACTATTCAAGCCCAACACTATTTGAGGCCAGCACTATTGAGGCCCAACACTATTGAGGCCCAACACTATTGAGGCCCAACACTATTTGAGGCCCAACACTATTTGAGGCCCAGTACTATTTAAGCCCAATAACTTGAAAACATGGGCTTGGCCCAATGATACTATTTTTGGAAACACAACTATACAAGTGATACATACAAGACACGAGATTCAGCGGACGAGATCCGACTATACTACTCATTCATCGAATACACAGTTAACGAACATTTGAACAACTCATACATCGAATACACAGTTAACAAACAGTAAAGACATGCAAGTCTTACACATACTCAATACACAAGACTTGTACTCAAGTTCTTTTCAAAGACCGAAGTGTCTAACAAAAATAAGAACGTTTGTAGGTCGCCACGCTATACAGGACGACCGCACGTGAGGTCTTATTTTACATCTGTTTTCAGGACGCGATACTGTGAGTTCATGTTCCCCTATTCATTTAAATGTTTTACAAACTTTACAACTATCGGGGAGGATACATGTTCAGAGTATGTTAAAGTTAGGTAATGAAACACCATAGATCATGTGCGAATTAGGGCCTTACTATAAGCACCATTAATCCAGATTGGACCAAGGAACAAAGGCTTAGATCTAATGGGTTTTGGCGAGCCCCACTCTTGGTCATGGACCCCTACGGAAGAGTGCGTTTGTGTCCCAGTCGATAGGAATCGGCATAAAATCGTCTAGGGTTGGTTTGCTTCCTCTTTCGGCACACATATTAATGTCCTTGCAAAACATTAATGATCAACGATTTCATTGACGCTTTACATACTACAACTCACGTTTTTCATACATCGTTTACAACTAAACTGCATGAATTCACCAACTTTTGTTGATGTTTTCCAAACTTAACATGTATTTCAGGGAATTAAAGGACCATGTTGGATTTCCCAGTCAAGATAACAAGTACAAGAACTCCATGCCATCTTTTGAAGGGTTTAACTATTATATTTCGCCTCTTTGAGGAAATATGATGGCTTAACCCTTAGTAGTTTATTTCATGTTAATGTGTGAAACAATAACACTTTACTTTTATGTTAATGGTTTGTAACCGACACACTAAACTTATGTTGTAATCTTTTGAAACACTATGTAATGGCATTGGAGTATGTTTTATTCATATAGTTTGTTCATGTACATCGATATTTATGCAATGAAAACCAGACAGATCACACCTTGCGTTTCCGCTACGAGCGGGTGTGACAGACTGGTATCAGAGCATCGATTGTAGTGAACCAGGATTCTTTATTGAGTCTAAGTCTACAATCACTAGGGATCTCTCATGAAAACCATTTAAACACAAATACATGTTTTCATTTGCATAAACATTTTCATGGTCCATTTTCAACAAGAATTCATCTCATACAAAGCAAGCAAGGACATTAGTGTCTTAGTCATCTAAATGGTAGACATGCAACTTTAAGTTAATCCACACAACTCAAGTAGGATAACTTAAAATGAACCTTATGTGAAAAATACATTTTGTGTATATATGTAACGTAACAAATGCTCATACGTGTCGAACAACTTATTTCTCAGGATACCATGTCTTCCTCCGAAGGAAGTAACATTTACGACGATGTAGACCCCATGGAGATTGTGTCTGACGATGACGTTGTGCCGGAGGTACAGGTCATCTTATCTGATAGCGACTCTACTTCTGACAGCGACATGGATGATTTCCAGCCGTTCGCAATTGGTGGTGACATGTTGGACGCTTACATGTTAGGAGACATCATTGATGATGATGTGCTAGATGTGCCCCCTCTACTCAACGAGGTTGTTATCATAGGTCACCCAGTGGGTGAACATGTTATAGAGGTTATACCCTTGGATGTCCTTCCTCTTGCCATGATGCCTTTCATTGGCGATTTCGACGAGGAGGACGATGCTGTAGTTCCGGTGATTCCAGTGGAGCATTTGGGTGACGAGTTGGGATACGAGGATGCTCATGACTTGGTTATTCTAGAGGTTGCCGCACCGGTGGTTCCGATTATTATTCTCTCTTCTGATTCCGATACTGATTCAGATGCTTCTTCTTATTCATCTGTTACTTCATCCGCACTGCAGGCCATTGGCCTACAGCGCAATGCAGACATTGAGCTGGATGATGTCATACCTGATGAGCCAGTTGTCCCTACACATGATCAGGTTGTTCCTATTCTACCACACGTAGACCACACTGACGAGGCAGGACCCTCAGGACACGCCCATGTACCACCCGGGGACGTGGATCTAGACCCACATGTTATGCCCATCACAGACCCATACCACCCATTGCATTACTTAGTTGCTACTACCGAGTTACCGGCTCGTGTGCTCACACTTGAGCAACAGATAGACTTTATTATACGCCGAGTTAGTGAACTCGAGGATGAGCTTACTCACCTCATTGGTATGGTACTTCATGGTCCACCACTACCACCAGGACCACCACCATTACCCCCACTACCCCCACAGATGCCACCAGCGGATCTACCGCCAGTGGATTTACCTACTCGGGTACTGATGCTCGAGCAGCAGAGTGTGTTCCTTCATCATTTGGTGCTTGATTTGGAGGGTAGAGTTTCTGAGGTTCGCAGGTTGTTATTCCCTATTCCACCACCAGTATTTCCCCCAGCATAGACTATGGTTACCGGTAGTATACTTTTGGGACGGGTAGTTATAGTCGTTTTGTGTACATATTTGATGCTCCACCAAGTTTGAAGACAGCCGACATACAGCGGAACACGCAGTTGGAAGGAAGATTTTGGTTATCTCTTTTGTTGTACTAGACTAGTATGACCGGGTTATGTAGCCCGAGTCTATTTTTGTTCCTTTCAAACGATTATGTAACCGGTTGACTATATATATAAATAAAACTTGGTGTTATCTATTAAATGCAAATGAGAGGTCTGGTTGGACATCTCTTATTATTTATGTTAACTTATTTACTCGCATTATATATTTGGTGGTGATATTATTGTTAATGTTATGAATATTTCTTTCTGAACAAACAAAGTCAACGTCTAATCTTTATCCTATTTCTCCTTTAGAAGAATCATGCCACCGAGGAAAGTTTTACGTTCACGGACAGTTAATCCACCCCCACCTCCACCAATGCCTACGACCGAGGCAGAACTGAATGCACTTATAGAACAGAGAATCGCTCAAGCTATCGCACTGTATGAGGCATCCCGTGTCGAAACAAGTGGTGGCACCGGCGGATCGGGAGGCCAGGGTCCAAGCGGTCCTTCAGGTGGAACAAATATTCCGGGTAACGTTTATTCGTTTTATTACAACACATCAAATTTCTTTCTTAATCTATTCGTGCGATTCACTGTTTGCTCATTCAAAATCCGTTGTCCAATTTCAGGGTGCACATTCAAGCAGTTTCTAGACTGCAAGCCGCTTAACTATGATGGTACAGGCGGTGCTGTGGCTTATGTGAGATGGACTGAGAAAATGGATTCCACTATCAGAATGAGCAGATGTTCTGCTAATCAGCAAGTCACTTTCGTTACTGGCTTGTTTCTTAACGAGGCCCTTACCTGGTGGAACCTACAAGTGCAAACCTTGGGTGATAACGCTGCTTATGCGTTGACGTGGGAGGAACTGAAGGAACGTATGAGGGAAAAATACTGTTCTCGTGCTGAACTCCAGAAGTTGGAGAACGAGTTTTGGAACCTTACCATGGTCGGAGCTGATATCACGGGATATACGCAAAGATTTCACGATCTGTCTCGCGTGATTCCTTATCTTGTAACACCAGAATACAAGCGTATCGAACGCTATATATGGGGACTTTCTGACAAGATTCGAAGTCTGGTTACTGCAGCTAAACCCACGAACATTACTCAGGCTGTGACTATAGCCGTGAGTCTTACGGAAGACGGGGTCAGGATGAAGATATTCACTGAGAAAGGTGATGACAAGAAGGAAACACATGTTGAGTCTTCCAACCGTGGGAAGAGGAATTACTCGAATTTCAAGAGAGGAACCCGTAGTAATAACAACAACAGCAACAACAACCACAACAACAATAACAATAACCCCAACAACAACAACAACAACAACAACAACAGGCGACAGAACAACTCGCAACAGGATGCAAAGGCGTTTGTAGCCACAAACGACACTGGTCCTAAGAAGTACGCTGGTACTTTACCTAAGTGCGAGCGATGCAAATTTCATCACGTGGGTGATTGTCGGCTTGTCAAGTGTGATAAGTGTGGCAAGCTTGGCCACCGTACTGAGTCATGTTGGGGAACGAGAAATAATACTGGATCAGGAAGTGGTTTTGGTAACAAGAATGGGAACGGGAATGGTCGTAATCAGGGATGCTTTGGATGCGGAAGCAAGGATCACTACAAGAGAGACTGTCCTAAAGAAATTCAAGCTCATGGTCGATCTTTTGTGATTGGGGCCAAGGATGCGCGCCAAGACCCTAATGTGGTCACTGGTACGTTTCTCCTCAATGATCATTTCGCATCCATATTATTTGATACCGGAGCCGATTTTAGTTTTATCTCTATAGAATTTAAAAATATTCTGCGCTTGGAACCTAGTAAACTAGATGTTCCATATTCTATAGAATTGGCTAACGGTAGACTAATAGAGACGGGAGAAGTTGTTAAGGAGTGTACCTTAGAACTTGGCGAACAAAAATTCAATATCGATCTCTTACCCGTTGAATTGGGTAGTTTCGACGTAGTGGTTGGCATGGATTGGCTATCCAACAATCGAGCCGAAGTCGTTTGCCACGAGAAGATCATTCGCCTACCACTACCGAACGAAGAGACACTTGTTATACATGGAGAGAAGCGTGACACCCCATTGCGGATCATCAATTGCATGAAAGCGCATAAATACTTACGGAAAGGTTACATTGCCTTTCTAGCGCATGTTGTAGACAAGAAGGCCGATGGGCCGAAGTTGACCGATATTCCGGTAGTAAAAGAATTCCCTGAAGTCTTTCCTGAAGACTTGCCAGGACTACCGCCTTATCGACAAGTCGAATTTCACATCGACTTGGTACCAGGAGCCGTACCCGTAGCTAAATCTCCATATCGATTAGCACCTTCTGAAATGCAGGAATTGTCCACACAACTTCAAGAGTTGTTGGATAAGGGATTCATCAGACCGAGTTTCTCGCCTTGGGGAGCTCCAGTTCTTTTTGTGAAAAAGAAGGACGGGACATTCAGAATGTGTATCGACTACAGAGAGTTGAATAAACTCACCATCAAGAATCGGTATCCACTACCGAGGATTGACGACTTATTCGATCAACTTCAAGGGTCGAGTTTTTATTCAAAGATAGACTTGCGATCGGGGTATCATCAGTTACGGATTCAAGAAGAAAGCATACCGAAAACGGCTTTTCGGACTCGTTACGGTCATTACGAGTTTCTCGTTATGCCTTTTGGTTTAACGAACGCACCGGCGGTCTTCATGGATTTAATGAACCGCGTGTGCAAGCCGTATCTCGACAAATTCGTCATAGTGTTCATTGACGACATCTTGATATACTCACGATCGACAGCCGAGCATGAACGACATTTGAGAACCATCTTAGAACTACTCAAAAAGGAAAATTTATACGCAAAGTTTTCCAAATGTGAGTTTTGGATTCGTGAAGTACAATTTCTCGGGCATATAGTGAACGAGAAGGGTATTCAAGTAGACCCGTCGAAGATCGAATCGATTAAGAGTTGGGAAGCGCCCAAGACTCCTACTGAGGTGCGACAATTTTTGGGCTTAGCGGGATATTATCGGAGATTCATTGAGAATTTTTCAAAAATTGCTCAACCGCTAACTTCTCTTACACAGAAAGACAGGAAATTCGATTGGGGAGAGAAACAAGAAGCAGCATTTCAACATCTTAAAGACAAGTTGTGCATTGCACCAATCTTATCATTACCCGACGGTACCGATGACTTTGTAGTATACTGTGATGCTTCGCATCAAGGTTTGGGTTGTGTACTCATGCAACGTAAAAAGGTTATCGCGTACGCGTCCCGCCAACTGAAAGTTCACGAGAAGAACTATACCACTCACGACCTAGAGCTAGGCGCGGTGGTGTTTGCTTTAAAAATTTGGCGGCATTACTTATATGGTACACAGTGCACTATTTTCACAGATCATAGGAGTCTACAACACATATTCAACCAAAAAGAATTAAATATGCGTCAGCGACGTTGGGTTGAATTATTAAACGACTATGATTGTGAAATCAAGTACCATCCGGGCAAGGCGAACGTTGTGGCAGACGCCTTGAGCCGCAAGGAACGAGTTAAAACACTAAGAGTGCGAGCACTAGAGATGACGATTCACACAGATCTTACCGCACGAATTCAAAATGCACAACAAGAAGCGCTCAAGGAAGAACATATGCTAGAAGAATCACTTCGAGGCATGGAAAAACAGTTAGTACCAAAGGAGGATGGAACTTTGTACTTTGCGGGTAGAATTTGGGTTCCATTCTTTGGAGGTCTCCGAGATCTCATTTTTGAGGAAGCACATAGGTCAAAGTACTCGATCCATCCTGGATCAGATAAGATGTACAAAGACTTAAAGGAGTACTATTGGTGGCCTAATCTCAAAAAGGATGTCGCTTTCTATGTTGGAAATTGCTTGACCTGCGCGAAGGTCAAGGCAGAGTATCAGAAACCATCTGGGTTATTACAACAACCCGAGATTCCCGCTTGGAAATGGGAACAAATATCCATGGACTTCATTACGAAGTTACCCAGGACCTCGAAAGGTCATGACATGATATGGGTAATCGTCGATAGATTGACAAAGTCCGCACACTTCTTACCGATTCGGGAGAAGGATAGTACTGAGAAACTAGCGGAAATCTATCTCAGAGAAATAGTGGCTCGTCATGGAGTGCCTATTTCAATCATTTCGGACCGAGACGGTCGTTTTGTTTCAAGAATATGGAATTCATTTCAACAGGCCTTTGGATCTCAATTGAATCTAAGTACGGCCTTTCATCCACAAACTGACGGCCAGAGCGAACGGACTATCCAAACACTGGAAGATATGCTTCGTGCATGTGTTATGGATTTAGGTGGCAATTGGGATAATCATCTACCCCTAGTTGAGTTTTCCTACAATAACAGCTACCATACAAGTATACGAGCTGCACCGTTTGAAGCTCTTTATGGTCGAAAGTGTCGCTCTCCGCTATGTTGGGCGGAAACGGGCGATAGTCAATTAATTGGTCCGGAACTAGTCCAAGATACTACGGATAAAATTTTTCAGATCCGAGACCGTATCAAGGCGGCTCGCGATCGACAAAAGTTCTATGCTGATGGAAAACGAAAACAAGCATCTTTCGAGGTTGGAGAGAAAGTTTTATTGAAAGTCTCACCTTGGAAAGGCGTAGTGAGGTTCGGTAAACGTGGAAAGCTTAACCCGCGTTACATTGGACCATTTGAAATCTTAGAAAAGATTGGCACTGTTGCCTACAAGTTAAAGTTACCTGATGAACTTAGCAGTGTACACCACACGTTTCATGTGACGAATCTTAAAAAGAGTCCAATACAAGTAACCGTTGCTATTCCTATGGAGGAAATTCACATTGACGACAAACTCCATTTCACTGAAGAACCTGTTGAGGTCACGGACTGGAAGGTCAATAAAACACGGAGAAGTCGTATCAAGTTAGTAAAGGTTCGTTGGAACTCTCGTCACGGACCCGAGTATACTTGGGAACGTGAAGACCGAATGAAGGAAAAATATCCCCACCTATTTCCGAAAACTCCTGCAAAGAATAACAAAGCTAGAATTTCGGGACGAAATTCTAAATAACAAGGGGAGAATGTGACAACTGCCACTTTCGGGTAATTTACTTACATTTAAAACAGTGATTTACATTATACAAGCATGTGTTTTGAATTTTCTGACTGCATGATTACATGGTATACATCTTAGAAAACTCATGGAATATTCATTGGTTATTACACATGATTCATTTTATTGGGTACATTTGAAATAGTGCAAACAATTTACCGAAACAACTAGAGTAGTGCCTAGTGAACTAGAGTGCTGACGAAAACTCCGGATTCGCAGAAAACATCTAAAATGACATCTTTAGGACTCGGGTGAGAGTCCAATATCATTTATATATTAAACCCTATATGGGAATACAAGAGTTCGATCAATAATTTACCAATGCCCGGTAGCACTAAAAACTGTCCGAAACGCGCTAAAAATGACCATTTCATGAATTGTCCGCAAAAATTCAGCAATTGTAATTTTAATACAAGATGCAAAAATTGTTGTTTAGGCACCAATTTCATATAAACATACTTATGGAATAACAATTTCGCACATAACGGAAACTTTTCTTACAACTTCCTTAAGTGTACTTTTCGACAATTTACTAGCGAAACGAGCGTTAAACAACTAGCCGAATTATATTTTGGCACTTGTAGCGAACTAGTTAATATTTTTTTTGGTCTTGCGAAGCTAGTTTATGGTCATTACAAGTCTCGAATTATCTCGGAAAATTGCAAAACCCTAATCACCAAAGTACTTACTTTTTCTTATTCTTGAGAAATCTAAAAAAATAACTAAGTTATTTTACCACATGAGACCCCCCCCCCCCCCCACCTTGTAACCGTGAACAAGGGGGTCCCACCCCTTGTTTATGTTTGTAAAATATCTTGTTAATTACTAAGGGTTGCAAGTGGAGTAAGTTGGTGAATTATTTCAACACTTAGCCATTAAGACTTAACCTCTTTACTTCACATTTCTATCCATCACCAACCAAGAACACTCTCACATCTTCATCTTTTTTTTCTCAAGAACACATCAAAAACCCAATAATTTTTATCATTTTTCTCATGATCAACATGGATTTCCTTGGAACATGAAGTGATCTAAAGCCATTGGAAGTGAAAGGAAGGAGTTTTATCCATACAAAAGTGTTCTAGCACCAAGATCATCATCTTCTTTATTCTTAATAATCTCTAAAGATCATCCCTAGCCTAGTGCTAGAAGTAAGCTTCTATTTTTTTTATACAAATTATGTTTATGATTGTTATTATTATTGATAATAACCATATATAATCATACATAATGGATAAGAAAAATACAAAGAAGCAAAGATAAAAATTATCATATAATTATGTTTGTTTATATTGTGATCTTAGACATGTTATATGCTTATTAGATCTTGTTATGATGATTATGCTACAAATAAAGTGTTAGAAGATGTTGAAAGATATGATCTAAAAATTATACATGTTTATGTTAAAGGGTTTAACATAAGGGATTAGATGGATGATCATATCTAGTGATCTTGTGAAAGTATTAAGGGTTTATATTCAAAAACAAGACTTTCACAAGATTATAAAAATTAACATACAACAAAAGATTTTTATAAAAGTTGTTAAAACTAAAATGTAACTTGGTTTTTGAACTTGTTAGTATATGAAATGATCATGGTTAAAACCCTACATGATTTGGATATCATTTTGATAATTTCATGTTATAAAAGTCTTATAATGTTTAGTGATGATGTTGGGTAAATTGTTGGTGATTTGATTAAGAAAATGATATGTTTAATGAAACATGGTTAAGACAAGAATACAAAGGTTATATGGCCAATTTTTATAAAAACTTTATTTTATAAAATAACAACATTTTTGGGTAAATCTCTACAAGATTTAAAAAGGTTATTAAAGAATGGTTTACAAAATAAAAGACAAGGAAAATATATATTTTTTTTGAAAAATATATATTTGGTTACTTTAAACAATTTTTGTGTGATATATACTTGGAGTATTAGTTATATATATCATGATAGGAACTTGTATATCATGTCACCTTTAAACTCAAAACACGTTATAACAAAAGTCCTACGAGACTTCACATAATTACGCCTTAAAACGAGTTGCGGACGATTCTATAATCGGACACCAAATATGGTCAAAACGAACGACGGACGACTACATAAGTTAATTACCAATCCGGGGAGTTACTACGACGTTAGACGATCTTTCGACACGAAATAAAAATATACTATCGATAACAAATTTTCGGATGTTTATAAACTTATAAAAGCTAGTGTGTTTTTATTTATTAACATCTATACTTAGCATTTTTATAAAAATGTGTTTATAAAAATGAAAGACTTATACATATAACAAATGGGCTTATGATAACTAATGGGCTATTTTTATAATTGGGCTTATTTTACTTAATAGACTATTTTTACAAATGGGCTACTTACACTTAATGGGCTTAGTTTTCTTAATGGGCTTGTACTTCATAATGGGCTTAACATAAACACATGGGCTAAGCCCAATACAAACACATGGGCCAAAGCCCAACACTATTCAAGCCCAACACTATTCAAGCCCAACACTATTCAAGCCCAACACTATTCAAGCCCAACACTATTCAAGCCCAACACTATTCAGGCCCAACACTATTGAGGCCCAGCACTATTTGAGGCCCAGCACTATTGAGGCCCAACACTATTGAGGCCCAACACTATTCAAGCCCAACACTATTTGAGGCCCAGCACTATTGAGGCCCAACACTATTGAGGCCCAACACTATTGAGGCCCAACACTATTTGAGGCCCAACACTATTTGAGGCCCAGTACTATTTAAGCCCAATAACTTGAAAACATGGGCTTGGCCCAATGATACTATTTTTGGAAACACAACTATACAAGTGATACATACAAGACACGAGATTCAGCGGACGAGATCCGACTATACTACTCATTCATCGAATACACAGTTAACGAACATTTGAACAACTCATACATCGAATACACAGTTAACAAACAGTAAAGACATGCAAGTCTTACACATACTCAATACACAAGACTTGTACTCAAGTTCTTTTCAAAGACCGAAGTGTCTAACAAAAATAAGAACGTTTGTAGGTCGCCACGCTATACAGGACGACCGCACGTGAGGTCTTATTTTACATCTGTTTTCAGGACGCGATACTGTGAGTTCATGTTCCCCTATTCATTTAAATGTTTTACAAACTTTACAACTATCGGGGAGGATACATGTTCAGAGTATGTTAAAGTTAGGTAATGAAACACCATAGATCATGTGCGAATTAGGGCCTTACTATAAGCACCATTAATCCAGATTGGACCAAGGAACAAAGGCTTAGATCTAATGGGTTTTGGCGAGCCCCACTCTTGGTCATGGACCCCTACGGAAGAGTGCGTTTGTGTCCCAGTCGATAGGAATCGACATAAAATCGTCTAGGGTTGGTTTGCTTCCTCTTTCGGCACACATATTAATGTCCTTGCAAAACATTAATGATCAACGATTTCATTGACGCTTTACATACTACAACTCACGTTTTTCATACATCGTTTACAACTAAACTGCATGAATTCACCAACTTTTGTTGATGTTTTCCAAACTTAACATGTATTTCAGGGAATTAAAGGACCATGTTGGATTTCCCAGTCAAGATAACAAGTACAAGAACTCCATGCCATCTTTTGAAGGGTTTAACTATTATATTTTGCCTCTTTGAGGAAATATGATGGCTTAACCCTTAGTAGTTTATTTCATGTTAATGTGTGAAACAATAACACTTTACTTTTATGTTAATGATTTGTAACCGACACACTAAACTTATGTTGTAATCTTTTGAAACACTATGTAATGGCATTGGAGTATGTTTTATTCATATAGTTTGTTCATGTACATCGATATTTATGCAACGAAAACCAGACAGATCACACCTTGCGTTTCCGCTACGAGCGGGTGTGACACTTTAAACTTGGGTCATGTTGAATTATAAACTTATGGTATTTTCATAGCAACGAAATGATGATATGTGCTATGGAAAGGGCCGCTTGCGTAAACAGAGGATTGGCTAGAAATATTGCATGCCACGCTAGGTTGATCTCGTATAGACTAAGTTGCCATGTGGATTTGTTTTAAACTTTTATACTTATACTTATACTTATGCTTAAACTTGTATACTCGCCTTTGCTTTTGCATTGAATTGTATTTTAAACATGTTACAGATTGAGGATGGCGATGCTTTGAAATTGGAGTAGTGTTGATGCTTAGATACACATTTAGACGTCTTAGGTCAAATACGTTGTATAAATTTCATATTTGTTGTTGTATTGTCTTCTTGTATTTTTAATGTATTGTAACGTTTATTTAGGAATGAAATCAATTTATCTTTAATTCTATTGTCACAATTAGTGTTATGTGTGATAAGCAATCTTTCTTCGTCTCACTCCGATGTTTCCGCCATCGGTTGGGGTGTGACAGATTGGTATCAGAGCCATAACTATAGGGAATTAGGAAAAGTAGGAATGCTTTTACCTAGTCTATAGTTTTAGAGCCTTATTCGTATGTTTTGCTTGAACTACTACATGATACTTTATTTGTTTCTTATTTATGCTCTTTTAAACATGTATATCATTCGTGGGTAATATTCGACATGTTATTCTTATGCATTAATGCTTGACTTATTATGTGGTAATACTTGTTCGTTGTTCAAATCCTTTACGTATTATTCTTGACCTATTTCTCTATGTGTTAATACTTGATTTATCACCTCATTATTTATGTACCATTCTTGATATGCCCTCTTACGTGTTTATACTTGTTTGTGTATTCCTTTGACATACACTTCCCTCATGTATTTTACTCGATATCTCTAAATCTGAAAACACTCATAATACACAAACGAGACGACTTCACCAAAATAGGCGTGAAACCCACAATTTGGTGAATGACTCTCAATCCTTCTACTTTTCTTTTCTTACACGAAATTCACCACCAAGTTAGGAGTGAAATCCTCACCTTGATGGAGGAATTCAAATTTCAAAATTCTAGTGGACCCTCGTCAAAATGTTGAAATTAAATTTTGACCCGACGGGTGCCAACCACACTTAGGATACGAAATCGCCAAGATAGGGGTGAAACCCGCACCTTGTCGACTAGTTCCACTCCTTGGTTTTCATGAATCCCGCCAAGTCTCGAAATTTCGATTGATTTGGGACATGTAGTAACCGAAAGGGTAAATACCGTTAACCGACTTGTCGGCGAGAGTATTTCACCTATTAGGCCAAAGCATGCTCTTCAAATTCGAAAGACTTTTCGACCACTTTGGTCAGTCAAAGTTCCGCTTTGGAACCATCCCAAATTTTTAATCAAACATGTATTTCTATTATTTATTTTATACGATGAAATCTTTCAAATTCGAATTTACTTTCGATATTTTCTTCTCACACACACATCATACTAAATCTTTTACATACACTTATACATATGCATGATTTCATATAATTTAAATCCATATTCCTTGTAACGATAAGTGGAGACATATCATCGAGATAGGAGTGATTTCCTTACCTTGACGATTAACTCCACTCCGCTTTCCTTAAAACGACCTCACCAACGAGTTAGGGGTGATTCCCTTACCTAGGTGATCGTTACCAAAACGTCTCCTCAAAATATCTTATAATGCAAACTCGATCATGTTTTATACCTAAATTATTTATCCTTATTCAAAATACATACGTATACGATTTCAAAATACATTGTGTTATCAAGCGTACTTTCTATCCTACAACTTATTTTCACTTAACTCATATACACGAGATTCTTAAACATATCTTAAACGCTTTACTACACAAATTTTCAAACCTTACGAAATGCTACCTATCAATTTAAGCGGTCCAATGAATCTCTTGCCATAAACTCCATATTCGACTTAATCACTAAAACACACTCATGATATATATCATCAAACTAAAGACTTTCATTCTCAATCGGAGGATCAAACCAACCTTTCTTTTACACCTATGAGATTTTATGGACGTTATATGATCGTTTTACCAAGACTCCTTTCAACCAAAAGAAAAAATCATTTGTTAGAACTTTTAACAATCAGTAAGTCCTTTTGCTAAAATTCTTTTCTAAGGATCCTCGTTTTCACAAGAACCTCCTAAATTCATAATTTCTTGTTTAATAAAACAAACTTATTTTCGATTGAAAACCTTTTCCTACACCAATTTACAAAACTCATGGGCAAGAAGACTTCTTGGAGACCGACCAACTTCGGATTTCGTAAACTCTTTTAAAACAAAAGTAGCATTTCCGTTCATTACAAAATGCATTATACTTAACCAATGAGTACTTTATGCTTCATTACATATACAAACTATATTCTACCTTTCAACCCAGGCTCAATCTAATTTTGAGTCGATAAACTCAACGTTTCGTTTAAACAACTATACATACATATCATCATACACGTTTTAGTGGTTTTAACGCGGCAATTTCATTTATATCGTTCGTATTTACATGCTCAACCTTTGAGCACTTTTACATGCTTAAATTTGTTAAGTTTCAATTAGTACTATGTATGCAATCATTGGTATTCATACTCACACTCACACTCATATTCATAACAATACATTTTATGCTTGTACTTATACACTCACATGTTTCATGTTTTTACTTATACTCATACGTTTCATACTTATACGTATACTTTTACTACTCGTACGTTTTATGTTGATACTCATACTTACGTGCATATTCATACTTAAACTTATACTTATGCTCGTACTTTCATTCATAATTCATATATTCGTACCCGTACGTGAGCGTAATCCGAGGGATTCGCCTACGTGGGTCCCGAACATACTTAAGCATGGACTTGCTTATATACTATATACTTGTACGTACACACCCTTATTTTTAAATTATGTGGACCCTGATTCATACTCAACTAGTATAAGCTATGCGGATCATGCGACGATCAAAATAATCGCGGGTGCACACGGGATTATAGTGATAGCCGTATGTGAACCATAGAGTGTACTACTGTGTATGGTAAGACACGGAACGTAACATGACACCGAATACGAAACGGATGTAATGTGGTCAAAACATGGTGGATACGCCGCTGGTACTTCCTATATATAAGTGTTTTCACCATGTTACCAATTTTCGTAAAACGTGCCATGAGAAATTCAGTGTTTTGCAGACCTTTTGGACCTAATACAAACTTCACACAACTCACAAACGCATTATATCCGATTATCCACCACGAGACTTCATTCTTAACACACTACGTACATCCATCCAACACTTACGTCATTCTTATGCTTGCATTCTTTAAGAGTCAATCGTTCACCTCTATACTCATATTATTCTCCATTATCCTTTCTTTCATACGAACCTCATTCACAATCAAGCTTTTTTAAAACTTTCTAATCCTAACTTATCGTATTACCTTTAGAACCGTCTTTCTATTCTTTATTCATGTGTAAACGTATTTAGTAGGTCGTAATACTTTATTTTACCAAACTTTTTCGTTCCACGCGAAAGACAATTTTTAGATGGTCTTATACTACCTTTAAAATGTCCTATGCAACCTACCTCACTCTTACTCATTTCAAACCGTTTTATATATAAAGATCCCTTTCGCAATTACAACACATCTGTAAAACAACTCCAATTAACTCGTTTTACCTATACACGTTTCACCTATGCCTATGCCCCAAAACCATTTTAGCCAAACAAATCCTCTTACAAAGCTAATTTACTTTTCTCCCCTAGAATTTCATACTTTTCGAAACGTTTCAAAATCTCCAAGTCTCAAGTTTTTGCCAAAACTCTTCAAGTCTACCTCTTGAATAAATTTCAGGATGAAATTTCCTAAAGGAGGGGAGACTGTAACGCCCTGCGTTTTCAAACTTTATACATTTAGAAACCATTATGTTAAATTCTATTTTTGGAAGCTTTGCAACCTTGGATTCATCGTTTCGTTATAACTATTGTAATTCGAGACTTAACTCGTAATGGAACTTGTATTTTATTTCAAATCATACTTTATACAATCTTCCATTCAGACGCGTGAAACGTGATTCGTGATACTTGCAACGTGTGTTAAACCTACCATTTCGTGACCTACATAATTCGTACAATACTTATACTTAATCTTATTCGTTTTGGTACTTATATAACCTTTAGAACATACTATATACACTAAAATATCTTATTTTGACCACAAAACCCGTAATTGGTAACATTGGACAAGTTAGGAATCAAATAACAAAAAAATAAAAATTTGTGTGTCAGCCCAAAGGCTTATGGACCGTAAGCCTCCCACCCTTACGGTCCGTAAGGGTGTCTGGCGGGCAGATTTTCAAAGAGCTCGTGAATTTGCACGAAATCCCAACACTTCTTCACCTCCAATCACCATTAAAACCCTCCTAACCACTCCCTAACTTCTCCCCTATAAATACACACCTTCTCCAAGCTCAAAACACTTTACAAACACTCTCTAATCTTTCCTAAATCACTCTCAAAACTCTTGCAAATCAGAAATTCAGGCAGATTCATACCTCTTTACAAAAGTGAGCATCACTTGCTCAAAACTCAACCAAATCACTTGATTCTTCTTCCTACTTGCTTGGATAATCATTGGGTTTGATTCCTTGCTCTCTCCTTGGAGAAATCAGACTTGGAATTGCCCTAAACTTGTCCATAAACTTTCTGTTATGTTTTAAACTCTTTCAAAACTTGTTTAAACTTATCTAACTCGAGTCTAACTCATCTCACACCTATGTCCTAATGCTTACAACCTATCTTATGGTTGGTTAGGCTTAAAAACAAGGTTGAGAAATACAAAATCAGAGGTTAAATCTCAAATAAATTCTGTTTTGATTAGGGTTTTTAACCCACAAGTCATGTTCAAGTTTCAAACTTGATGTAGGAGTGATTATGGAACAACTTGGGTTTTTCCAACATAAAATCCACACATGATTTGATGATTTCTCATAGCTTAGATTGTTTACATTCTTGTACTAATCTTAGTTCATGACCCTCCTTGTTTGTCCTTACAACAAGTGTAGTGGTGAACGCATACGAGGTGCCTAAATGGAAGCTTGATCTTCCTACCTCCTACATGAATTCTATGACACATTTTGAGGTACCTAAATGAAGATATAATCTTCTACCTCATGCTTGAAATACTTGAACATTGGGACTTATTAATGTATCTATATATAACCTATACAATACATAACCATATTATTCGAATGATCGAATCTTTGATGATGAACTAGTGTTCATATGTCAAGGTGTTAGATTACATCATCCTAGACTATGATAACTTGTCATGATTCTAATGGAACCTTGCTCCATGAAAACATTTAAACTCCTTAGAGTTTCCTAGTGTCAAGAACAAGCATCATATGTACTAAATGATTATTTTCACATGTTATTCTCATATCTTATTTTTATGTTGTTTTAAATACCGAATCACGACTCTAAACGTACTTGAACTTTAACCCTTACACATTCAACCTTCTAACCTCATCAACTTCGTCACCTTGGATAATCGGAAAGCATATGCAATATTGTGAGTATACTCGCAACCCCCTTTTTATGTTTACCACTTTTGAGGTGTAACATGTTCATTTATTAAACTACACTTAAACTTATTCTTTATGCAATGCACCAAACAATCCCTATACATTTATACTATGTTATGATACTTGATGCTTACGTGGACCATACTTATGTGATATGTTTTAGTCATTAGCTTTCACGAGCCTCCATTTGACATGTATAGCGCTATAGGAGTAACGCACCGCCCCCTTTAAACTTGGGTCATGTTGAATTATAAACTTATGGTCTTTTCATAGCAACGAAATGATGACATGTGCTATGGAAAGGGCCGCTTGCGTAAACAGAGGATTGGCTAGAAATATTGCATGCCACGCTAGGTTGATCTCGTATAGACTAAGTTGCCATGTGGATTCGTTTTAAACTTTTATACTTATACTTATACTTATGCTTAAACTTGTATACTCGCCTTTGCTTTTGCATTGAATTGTATTTTAAACATGTTACAGATTGAGGATGGCGATGCTTTGAAATTGGAGTAGTGTTGATGCTTAGATACACATTTAGACGTCTTAGGTCAAATACGTTGTATAAATTTCATATTTGTTGTTGTATTGTCTTCTTGTATTTTTAATGTATTGTAACGTTTATTTATGAATGAAATCAATTTATCTTTAATTCTATTGTCACAATTAGCGTTATGTGTGATGAGCAATCTTTCTTCGTCTCACTCCGATGTTTCCGCCATTGGTTGGGGTGTGACAAATTGGTATCAGAGCCATAACTATAGGGAATTAGGAAAAGTAGGAATGTTTTTACCTAGTCTATAGTTTTAGAGCCTTATTCGTATGTTTTGCTTGAACTACTACATGATACTTTATTTGTTTCTTATTTATGCTCTTTTAAACATGTATATCATTCGTGGATAATATTCGACATGTTATTCTTATGCATTAATGCTTGACTTATTATGTGTTAATACTTGTTCGTTGTTCGATCCTTTACGTATTATTCTTGACCTATTTCTCTATGTGTTAATACTTGATTTATCACTTCATTATTTATGTACCATTCTTGATATGCCCTCTTACGTGTTTATGCTTGTTTGCGTATTCCTTTGACATACACTTCCCTCATGTATTTTACTCGATATCTCTAAATCCGAAAACACTCATAATACACAAACGAGACGACTTCACCAAAATAGGCGTGAAACCCACAATTTGGTGAATGACTCTCAATCCTTCTACTTTTCTTTTCTTACACGAAATTCACAAGTATACTTTGGTTTAAGAATGAAAAACATCGGTAGTATAATACATTATACTTTGGTTTTATAAATAACATATCAACTTTGGCTTTGGATTTGAAAATAGCACATCAACTATTCTTTGGTAGTATATTAAAATATACTTTAGTTTGTGAAATAACAAAATCGGTAGTATATCAACTATACTTTAGTAAGTAATATCACGTTGGTAGTATGTTGGAACATACCTAAATCGTGGTTTGGTAGTATATCACATTATACTTTAGTAAACAATAGCATATCAACTATGCTTTAGCAAAACAACATCACATTGGTAGTATATCGAAATATACCATATATCGCGATTTGGTAATACATTCAAACCTTAGTGCATCATACTACACTTTAGAGACTATAGAAATACCTCAAAGGCAATTCTATTTGGATAAAATTTGGTTTCTGACATTCCATACAACAGGAATGGGGTGTCTAGTCCTATATCGCTATATCGTACTACCAATCGGCTAGATCATTGTTAATGAATGTATAAGTAATCATATGAACAAACAAATAGTCGTACAAACTTTGAAAATCTGTGTTTAAGCCATAGACAATAGTTCAATTCGTTAAAAGATAAGTACTATGCATGTGTAATCATATAGTCGAAATCATGAAAATAGCGTATCGGCACATATGTATCACCCCCAAAACATTGAAAACGTAAACGATGGGACTATGTACTCACTTGAGAATGTAAGTATCCTTGTTTAAGTGTCCTAACCAAGCTCGGAAATCAAGGAATCAAGTGGCACCTAATATGGAATCACTATATTAAACAATCGGTATCTAAATCGGAAGATCGGGTAGATTGAGGTCTCGTAAATCAAATGAGTATTGAAACTCATGTGATATGGTTTAACAAAGCCTACATTCTAAATCGGAACCTATCCTAAGTGCTTACGACCCGTTACGACCCATTAAGGTAGCTTACGCTACTTTAACGTGTCGTTCGCGCGAATGCGCGTTCGAGACGCCTAACTAGTCCTATGACAAGTATTATATGCCCAAACATGTTTAAATATGTTGCATAATTAGTTTAAGTGACAAAAATTAAGTTACATATGCTTAAATACCAATTATGCATGAAAAGGGCATTTTGGTCATTTTCTTAAGGCATATAAACTATCTATCATACAACTAATTAAACTAAGTGACCATAAGGTATAACCTCGGAAGATTATTCTCTATACAACTATGGTCATAATACATGCTTGGTCAGATCCTAACGATCGACCAAATGGGTCGGGTTCAAAAGTCTAACCGGTTGTCAAGACCGGTTGACTTACGACCCTATACAAGCAATAGACTAAAAGTGACGAGTTAAACATGTTAAAACATGTTTAACTAAGTTAGAAAACAAGTTTGATATGAAAACAAAGTGTTTTGATACTCGAAAATAGCTTCGATGCAAAATACGCATAAACACGTATTTTGACTGAAACTTTGACTCGTCACTTCTACTAATTGACGTGGTGATCAGTAGGTATAGTCACAAGGGACTATAACCATCGTGATTTCGCTCACGTTGCAAAGTTCAAATAATCGTTTTGAAATAGCACATTGGAATCCAAGGTTCTTACTATTTGCATAGAAAAGCCCCTTAAGGAATTTAAGATAGTACTTTGAGTATCCTTCTAAGAATCTAACATATGGAAATACGGAAGATTCTACCAGGACTAGATAGCGAGATTTAGATTTACACATAAACACATAATCATATAATCGCGTATTCGTTAATTTAGTTATTAGCTCATTCATTAATTTGAATTAATGCATTTAAAGTACACCAGAAATCCAATCACGGGCTTTAATTGGTACTTTAAATATCCCCAAGAATCTAACTATGAAGATACGAAGATCTTATAAGGATTTGGCTTTGTCTCTGTCGTATTGTATCTTTCGTATTAAAGCGCACAAGGAATCCAGTTAAGTATTCAAGAAAGTACCTTTAGGTATCAAATCAAGGATTTGAAATGGTATTACAAGTATTTGTTTAAGAATTTGTAACTTGTACCTTGTACTTTGTTTCTTAAAAGAAAAGAGTACTTAGGATTTTCGGGGAGATCACTAGTGATCATAAAAATGAAAGAAATCACATGAGTAGTTTGTTTTGTAAGGAACACAGTTCCCTGGGTTTCGGCATCGTACGGGTATGTCAGACATACACATAATCGTATCAGTTTTGTAAATAAAAGTGAAACAACAAATTTTATTTATATAATAACTGAATTGTTTCAAGCGTCAAAGATAACAACAAAGAAAATACAAAAGTTTAATTGTTCACTGTTGCGTTGTCGTTTGCGTTTGCCTCGTTTATGTTAAACACTCGTCCACGCGCTGGATTTGCGTTAACAAGTCTTGGGCAATTGTTCCGGTAGTGAATATGATCACCACAGTTATAGCACGATCCAGGTGGAAACTGTGCTTGAGCAGCAGCAGGATTTGCAGCAGCTTGGTTTTGATTTGCATAACGGCAGGTATTGACCAAATGTCCCATTCGCCCACAGTGGGTACATTTGTGACACTGTGTTTGTTCCTGATGATGACGGTTGCATTTGTTGCACAAAGGTGTAGTACCAACATAGTTTTTCCTTGTATGAGGTTGTGCTGGCTGGTTTGGTGCAACCTGATTGTTCTGAGCATTGACAGTGAAGTTTTGTGAAGCCTTACGCTTCTTTGACTTTTTGGAGGACTCAGTCTGTTTATCCTTTGGTTTTTCTTGTGCAGACTCATCAGATGGTTTCAGGTCGCCCTTTCGGAAAAGCTTACCTTTCTTGATCTGGGATTCAGTCAGGGTAGCAGATAGTTCAATGGCCTGTCTGACGGTAGTAGGGTTGCTACCAGTAACAATATCCTGAACTAGGTCAGGGAGACCATCAATGTACTTTTCGATCGCCTTATCCAAAGGCGTGACCATGGTAGGACATAACTGGCTCAGTTCCTCATAACGGTCAGTGTAGGCTCGATGTTCACCGCTGTCTTGCTTAAGATCGTCAAATTCCCTTTCCAACGCCCTGAGTTCATGACGAGGACAGAACTCCTTCATCATTAGAGCTCGAAGCTCTTCCCAAGTTTGTGCCATTGCCACATCGACTCCCCTATCCCTCATTACACTGTTCCACCATGTAAGTGCTCTTTTTTGGAATACGCTCGATGCAAATTCAACCTTTCGTTCGTTTGGGCATTGTACATGACGAAACGTGCTTTCGAGACTCTTAAACCATTGTAGGAGCCCAGTGGCCCCTTCAGACCCAGTAAATGTGAGTGGCTTAGCTGAATTGAATGTCTTATAGTTGCACGGAGCATTGTTGTTATTGTTGTTTGCTTAGTTTACTTGGGTTATTAGGTTTGAGAGTACATCAGTGATTTGTTGAGTGATAATAGCTGCGAGTTCGGCGTTATTCTGAGGTTGTGCATCACGTCGAGGAGGCATATTCTAAAAGAGCAAAGAAATATGAAAAGGAAACGAGTGAGATGATATCGGATAGTAAGAAAGAACTAGCATGAAGAGTGTGATCATTTGTTCGTTACCTAAAACAAACAAATGGCAATATGACTAATCAAAGTAAATGGGTCATACTAATGTATCGCGAAGACATGCTTTAGCCTATAAGTGGACACTCACCCCAATAGTTCCCAGGTAAGAGTGAATGGTCTGATTATGTGGATTTGTACGAACACTCTAGCCTTAGACAGAAAACTCGAGGTACAGGCGTCCACCCTTCCAGATTGCACGTGTTCACACTATCTAGACCCAAACTTTGATGAGATTTTGAAAACTTTGAAGGTTTAAAACCTTATAATAAATCATCTAAGAAGAGATGATTGGTTTTCAAAAATGGATTCGTAATTTGTGTTCTTGTATTGGTTGCCACCTAAAGATAGGCGACAATATGTTTTAAGACTAAACACAAGATAACTTGTGTTAGGGTCCTAGGAAGGTTATAGTATAGGTGAAAGCATTACTAATAACCTAATTCCCTATAACCATTTGCTCTGATACCAACTTTTCTGCCACACCCCGACCATGTAAAACAACAAATCGTGGCGGAAACGTCGGGGAGTGTCGTAACTGAATCATTGTTTCACAACCATGGATTAAATGGCTTCGTTTTATTGAATTATTGAACTCATTGTTTTAGTACAAATCAAATAAATACAAATAATTGTCTCTCAAGTTTTAAAGTCGCTAAGGCACAAGTTCATCCTATGTGTAGCATGCATCAATAATCGTCACATAGCAGCACCTGAAACATATGTGAAAATAGGTACGTCAGCATAAAAATTGTTGATGCATATGTCTGTTGACTTCGTCTTGTATCGAGTCATGTAATAGAATAGATAGACCAGAAAGCATGAAATGTCAGAAAGCATGAAATGCCAGAAAGCATGAGTTCATGAGGACTGGCCAGAAAGCACGAAATTTCATGAGGAGTGGCATTCCTATAAATAGAGGTCTTGAGTCTTTCATTTGTAACTTTGCAATTCCAGTAGTGAAGCTCTGCTGAAGTGTCGAACGATCTGTAATCTCTTTCAAATCAATACTATAGATAATTAAAGTAATTCTAAGTGCAAATCAAGCTGCTACAACATCAAAACGTCTGATTCCGCCTTTCGTTTTGATCAAGAACTCTTCTGATTGACTCGTTTGTTTGATTCAACGATCCTACAAGTGGTATTAGAGCTCAGGAGGAAGAATTCTTACTATTTCAGCTTGATTTCGTAAAAAATTCTGATTTCTACTCATTCTTCTACACCTTTTCTTCAAATTATTGAGTTTCCACGGTTAAAAAGACCTGATTTTCATATATAACATGTAAAACAGTATTTTAATCAATCTGTGAACGAATCAGCCCATAATTCAACCTAGAACTTGATCAATTTGACAAAATTCTTTCCGATCGTTCGACATGTCTTCACTTCGCACGAGCTGAACTTCTCAGGTCGCACGGTTTGGTTAAACAACCCTTCAGATCATTCGAAACACATCAATTCATTTGAAAGATCCTCAGTTCGCACGAAGTCATATTCCAGGTCGTGCGGAGTGACTTCAGGTCGCACGAAGGTGATATCAGGTCGCCCTGTTTGAACCCAGGTCGCACCAAGAACCTCCACTTCGCACGAGTTGGTTAAATTTCAGATCGCGTGGTCTAAACTTCAGTTCGCACGAGGTTGTTTGATTACACCCTAGTTCGCACAACTTGAATAGTCTCCCAGTTCGCAGGAAGTGCTTTCAGTTCACGCGGTTTGAGGTTTTGTTGTTCCAGTTCGCATTGTTTGGGACCAGGTCACACGGGTGACCTCTCAGTTCGCACGGACTGTAATTGTTCATCCCAGTTCGCACGGTGTGAGATATAGGTTCAGGTCGCACGAAATCTGATCTAAGTCGTTTGGAAATTGAATCAAGTCGTACGAATTGAACTTGATCCAGATTGTTTGAAGGTTAACCAGGTTGATTGAGTTGTTGTTTCAGATCGCACGAGTACCTTGTGTCGTTTGAAAGTGTCCAATTCGTTTGAACAGTAAAACATGGATATCGAATTTTACAATGCGTTTGCTA
Organism: Helianthus tuberosus; assembly: GCA_030545235.1. Lineage (NCBI taxonomy): Eukaryota > Viridiplantae > Streptophyta > Magnoliopsida > Asterales > Asteraceae > Helianthus > Helianthus tuberosus. The sequence goes on from CM060402.1 coordinate 7,609,967, forward strand.
CTGCTCCGGTCTCTCCAGTTACAGTTGCCGAAACTGTTGGTATCGAGAATGAAACAGGAACTTTCCAAAAGCCTCCAAAGCCTATGTACATCGAGGACTTTAAAAGATGGCAAGACCGTTTTGAAAACTGGGTACAAGCGAACAAGTTTGATGCATGGGTTTCATTAGAGAGAGATTATATTTTTACCAAAAGATGATCTTGAAAATGAAAAACCATTAAGTCAATTTACACTGGATGAAAAATTAAAACACACCAGTGAAAAGATGATGATTAGCATTCTCCAACAAGCAGTAAAAGAAGATATTTTCGTTTTGCTTCAACATAAGGGAACTGCTAGATCTATCTGGAAAGCGTTGATTAAAAAGTTTAAGGGTAGTGTTGATATGATTAAAAATAAACGTGCATTACTAAAGAAATCGTTTGATATGTTTACTGCTCTTGAAGGTGAGACGACTAGGAAGATTATTGAGAGATATTGTCATCTAGTCATGGAGATGAAAAGATTGGACATCAAGAAAGAAGATGAAGAATGGGTTGATAATCTAGCCGATGCGTGTTAGTGCAAAGATGTCTAAAGCCTATGTCTTAAGTCTAGGGGTCTAATTTGTCAAGTTTGTATAGTTTAGGGGGCTGAAATGTAATGTTTATGATATTTACAAAGGTGACCGTTTGAAGGGTGGCCTGTCACCTTCAAACGGACTGGTATTAGTCGTGACCGTTTGAACTGGTCATGCCAGTTTCAAACGGACAGGGTCATGCCTTTAAATAGGTAGCTTGGTTTTTCATTTCAGACGGTCAGGTTGTTTGTGTAACGTTACTCTGCCGGATTTTCACGTGTTTACTGAATGAGAAGCAAGTGTTAAAGTAGCATACTTCTGTTTTCTACTCCATTCTATCTGATTCTAAACTGTTTAGGTGTTTCCGCCACTTAAATAGTGTGTATTCACTCAAATTGACTCATTTGATCGGTCAAATCGATCCTACAATTGGTATCAGAGCCAGTTATGAGTAAATACACCTGAATCAGTTGGTTTTTCTACACAAAATTTGATTTCTGGACTTTTGGCCGGACAAAATGGACTGAATTTTGGACAGTGTGTGTAAAACTGTGTTTTAACAAACCCTTGAGAATATCAGATCTAAACTCTAATTAAAATTGGTAAAAATGGACTGAAAATTTGTGACCGTTTGAACGAGACTGACTTGTCCGTTTGAAAATTGACCTGTCCGTTTGAAAAACTGACCTGTCCGTTTGAAAACTGACCTGTCCGTTTGAAAACTGACCTGTCCGTTTGAACAAGCACCATCTCGTTGGAAAAATTGCATGACCGTTTGAACTGATGGTTCCCGTTTGAACCTATAGTTTGAAGCGATCATTTCGTTTGAGGGTCTTTTCCATTTGAGAGTTTGGTCATTCAGTTTGAAGATCTGATTTTTTGAAATAGTCCATAGTGTTCGTGATATTGTTCGATCGTCTGATTTTGTGAAAAGTGTGTGTTTGAAAACGTAAAAAAAAAACTATTCGGTAAATCTCTAAAAATGGAAAACCAAGATTTTTACAACTTCTTCTCGGGCAGTGGTATGGTAGCAGGACAAACCTCGGGTAGTCTTATGCAAAACGTCAACTTGGAGAATGAATTGGGAACAATGCAAAAGCCTCCCAAGCTTATGAACATAGATGAATACTCAGGATGGTCAAGCAGATTTAAGAACTGGGTCCAGGCTAACCACTTTAAATGCTGGATGAAGATAAAAGTGAAGTATGTTCCACCTGTTGATGGGAGAGGTCAGGCAAAGGGTATTGGAAGTTTGACAGAGTCAGAACAGATTGATTTCAAAGCCGAGAAAAAGATGATTAGTATCCTTCAGCAGGCTATCAAAGAGGAAATTTTAGTGTTATTACAACATGAAGACAATGCTCAATCTATGTGGAATGCATTGAAAGTGAAGTTTCAAGGTAGTGTGTCAAGGATCAAGAATAAGAAGGCTTTATTAAAGAAGGAGTTTGATATTTTTACTGGCATGAAGGGTGAAACAACAAACCAACTGATCGATAGATATTGCCATTTAGTACTTGAAATGAAGAGATTAGAAATTGTAAAGAACAATGAAGAATTGATTGATAAGTTGTCCGATGCATTACCTTATGAAGAGTGGGGCACTTATCTGATGATGTTGAAAAATAATTCAGATTTTGCGAATCTGAATCTTAGTGGATTCATAGAAAAGATTGAAGCTTAAGAGTTGGAGTTGCTAAAAATTAGAAAGATGAACTCAATGAATGTGCAACAAGATGTATCTTTGTACTACAGAGGCAGTACTTCAGTCACAAGAAACCAGAGCCCAAAGATACAAACTGGTTTTAGTGCAGATACAAGTTCAAGTGCTTCGTCAAATACTCCACAAACAAACAAGCCGTCACCATTTTCGAGTTTTGATCCAAACTTTAAAGCTACTGAGCAGCCATCACCTCAAAGTTCGTCCAGTTCAAACAATCAGGCATATGTTTCTGGGATCCAATGCAACATCGCAGTTAATATCAAGAATGGGAATGAATTCACTGAATCAGCTGCAAAGCAACATATTGCATTGTTGGCTTCCGTGTTAGAATCGTATGAGTCTCTGGTAGCGGGTAAGATCGGGAATCCTGACATGACCAAAGAGGATTATGATCAGATCGATCCGGAGGAACTTGAGTTGATAGATATTAAATGGGGCATGGCTAGTCTTGTGAGGAGGGCACAACGCTTTATGGAGATCACTGGCAGAAACAGCCTTTCTGGACCTGATCAGAAGTTAGGATTTGACAAGTCCAAGGTAACCTGTTTCAAGTGCAAAGAAAGAGGCCATTTCAAAAGAGAGTGTTGATACGTGTGAAGTGTTATATATTTTTAGGTGTATATTTTAAGCCCTTTTAACACTTTTTTTTAGCCAAGTTTTAAATTTATAAAACATGATATTTTACTAACACTAAACACACATATGGGCAAGTGCACCCATCGTGAGCGTAGTATAGTGTTGGCAAGATACCGAGGTCGTCCAAGGACACAAGAGCTTTTAGTACCGGTTTATCCTCAACGTCTAATCAAATCAAAAATTTAGAAAAAGGTTTTAAACTAAGAAAAATAAAAACTAACTAAAATGCTGAAAATAAAATAAAAGAAAAACAGATAGACAAGATGAATCACTTGGTTCCGACTTGTGTATAGTGTAACCTTTGATTATTTCCGCACTTTTGCACTATTTTAAGAGATTATCTTAGTTATTGTAGCAGGCCCCTCTTTTGAAGGTGACGTTACCCTCAACCCAGTAGTTTGAGTCTGCAAGGATACAATGCTAAAGGGTCGGATTATTGGAAGATAATTAATTAAGTTATTAATGCAAATTATGGTAGGCCCCTCTTTTGGAGGTGACGTTACCCTTGACTAAGTAGTCTGATTCAGCAGGGATACAGTCCTAAATAGCCGGGTTATAGTATTAATAGTAGTTAACTTATGAGGGGATCAAAGAGTTTGGACCCCCGCCATCCAATACCGTTAAGTATTGAAGGAGGTCCTACTAAATTTGACCCAGGTCCATTGCTGGACCTCTAAACGCTGAACAATGGCAAGACTCTTACCAAACCGTTCCCTTAACCCCTGACCAGGTAGCCAACATATCTCCATATAGACCGTGGAGATACGAATGGTGAAAATCTTTTATTTTATATAGACAGTAAAATAATGCCAAGACACCATGGACAAACGATAAGGAAGAATCACCTTCAACATAAGAAACTAGTTATTAAAGTCATTAATACAAAACCAAGTAAAAAGTGCGAAAAGATTAGAAATAAAAAGTATTACACTAGACACTTGTTTTCACCAAGTGATGTAAGAGACTTAGGCAAACATGGCCTTGATTGTCAAGAACTCTTACGATCAATCTTGGATCCCGAGACGACTCACACACTCTACGATGGACAATGGATGATGGTGGTGGATGATGGTGTTATGGTGGTGGTGGGTGGTGGGTGAAGTGTGAGAGAGGTGGTGTGCCAAGGGATGGTTTGAGCTTGAGCCAAGCACTCCTATTTATAGGCTGAACAGAAGCTCGGGCACGGCCCCGTGTCCACATCCTTCTCTTTCTTCATTTATTGCAGCTTGTCTTATTAGTTGACCACGCCCCCGTGTCCGCTGAGCACGACCCCGTGTGCAGAAGAATCTTTGTACTATGAAGATTTGCCTGGATTGTGCGAATCTTGTAGTTGACCACGGCCCCGTGTCCGCTGAGCACGGCCCCGTGGTGGGCAATAGAAGCTTCTACCACTTTGTCTTTTCTGCTGACACTTGGGCACGCCCCCGTGCTGGCTGAGCACGGGGCGTGTTCAGTCTTCTGTCTTCTTGTTTTGCTTGGGAAGATGCTGTCGTGGGGTCGGGCATGTCACGTCTTGTTCCTTTTCTTGTATTTATGTTAGATTTTGATGTCTTTTTGCTTCTTTTGTTAATTTGAGCTCATTTAATCCTGAAAATACAAAAGGAAGACAAAAGCACACTTTTTCCAACATTAGTACTAAAAAAGGGTTAGTTTTATGCCACAATTGATGAAATTTATATGTTGCATTTTGCACACATCAAATACCCCCACACTTGAATCTTTGCTTGTCCTCAAGCAAAACTCTTTAATATGTGGCTATTACACTCCCAAATGGAATGGGTAGAGAAAAATGTTTTTGGGCTTGTCATAGAGTGTCGGGATTTCCAAGATTCTTTATTAAGTTTTATTTTTATTTATTTACAATCCTATTCGTCATGATTTATTTAAAACTTTTCATAAGATAAATTACTTATTAAGGCATAACATGCCTTTTTAAAATTCTATTTATATACAAGTTCACATACCTCACGGGGATCACTCAACACTCGGCCGAAAATGTATTTTTGTGGATCACTCGAGAGCGGCATGACACTTACTCCTACCATAGGCTTGCCAAGCAATCAATCCTCCTCCTTTTTAACTTATATACCTTTGTAAATATCAAGAGGACTTTGTGGGTGAAGGGTTAGGCTTGGGTTAAAGGTAGGTGGTTGGGTTAATGGTTAGTGGTTAGTAGAAAAAAAAAAGCGAAAAGCGTAACAAGTGTCGGTTTTCGTAAGACTTTTTAATTTTTTTTGTTACTTTTATTTTGATGAAGCTATTATTCAAACAAAGTTATTTTTGATGAACTTGTTTGTTTATTTTCTTTTGCTTCATCATCAACTCATATATTTTTTTTTTTAAAGTCATATGAAAAACCGAACTTGTTACTAAAACAAAGGGGTAAAAATGAAAAAGGTTTTGGTGGGTAAAAGGGTATTTGGTTTGGGTTATGAAGCAGAAATTATTGAGAAAGAGATTTCAAAGTCTGAAACCCCATGCCAAAAGTGTTTAGAAACTTGCATGGAGTGTCTTGAAAAAGATACTAAGTTTCAGGAATTGAAAGAACATGCTGACATGTTAAAATTTGATCTAGAACAAGTCAAAGAGGCATATGATACTCTATCCAGATCAGTTAAAATGATTAAAAAGGAAAGTGTAGAAAATGATAAAACAACAAAACTGGCAAAAGCAACACTTTTTGATAAACAAGTGGAAGTTAATTTTCATCTTGACACAATCGCATCATTAAAGAAAGAGTTAGAATTAACTAAAATTGAAAATGAGCGAATTGATAATAAGTTGATGAGCTATGTGGCATCGTCCTATGTTCTTGAACAGATTATACCACAACAGTCCAATGCTACACCAGTCTTTAACAGTGTTCCGCCCCCAATGTGGAATCATTATACTCAAAAGTATCCAGATGGGGTGGAAGCTGCATTGAACTTCAAGCTAAGGACAATTGAGGATGAGTTGCCAGAGAGTATTGATGTTACATTCTCTGCATCCGACACAGACAATGAGTCTCAGGTCATTAAGACTGTTGTTGACCAGGTTTTAGATGAAGAGAGTGATAACTCTGAGGTTGAAGTCATGAAATCTCACTCTGAGAAGTCTGTTAATGATTCTGAAGACGAGGGTAACTTTTTAGATCGTTTCATACCGAAATCAGACAAGAGTGCGAATGATGATCCGATCATGGTGGTTTACACTATGATTGGAACTGACAAGCTTTACTCTGATTTCGAGTATCCGCTTCAGAATGTTAGGATTGAAAATGTCGAGAAAGTTTTCAAACTGGTTGAAATTGAAATTGATGTGGTAAACAACAAAGAATTCTTTTCGAAACCTAAAAATTCATTTGTTACAACACGTTCCAACAACTCAGGGAACAAGGAGTTGGTTTTGAGAAAAAGATGGCTAAGAAGGTTGTCAAGCCAAAGGATAAAATGAATGATATCTTTGTTGTTGGACCAAGTGTGGATGATGAAAAAGAGTACATTTTTAGTCAAAAGGCCATTGACGATTTCAATGCAGCGAAGAAACTAAAAGAAGAGTCGTTCAAGTCAACTTTTGTCGAGTATGACAAAAGAGTTTGTTATAGCTGCAATGAGATTGGACATATGGCAAAACAATGCAAGAAAATTTTTGAAAAACCTGTCGTAAAACCTGTTGTTCAAAAACCTCGATCTAAGTCACCAGTTGACAAAAAGGGTAAAAAACCAATGGTTTCACCAATCCGCATCTTGAAGAGGGGTGAATCATTGAAGTCGGAAGATAAGCCGAAATCGACATTCGAAATTGGCGAATCTTCAAAGTCTCAAAAGACTTCAAAGATTTAACCGAAAACAAAAGTTTTTGAAAATCAGTCATGGGTTGTGAAATTAAAATCAACGGTCGAGGAGAAAAAGATGGAAAAGATTTTGAACAATGAAACAAAGGTTTTGAAAGATGATGTTGCAGAGTTTGAGTCCGAGTTTGACAAGTTTCTTGCAGAATTTCCCCCGATAAAAAATGAAGTAAAACCAAAAGTAAAAATTGATGAACCAATTGTCACATTTAATTTTCCAAAGGTTGATGTGCCGTGTGATTTAGTGTTTGGAAGTGTTTCAGCGATTAAAAAGTCATGGGCTTCATTGTTTGAATAAATTGCTATAATGTTTGTAGGGGCTGCCCAGGTCAATCATTTCAAAATGGATTATGGACAGTGGGGCTTCTAGACACATGACGGGGATGTTGGCACTGCTCTACGACGTAAAATCAAAGAACGGAGGTTACGTGGGATTCGCCGAAAACCAGGGTGGTAGGATTGTGGGACAAGGAATCCTAACGAATGGAGTCATTTCGTTTGAGGAAGTGAATTACATCATAGAATTGGAAAATAACTTGCTTAGTATTTCTCAAATCTGTGATAAATCGTTTACTGTACATTTCACTAAAAACGAATGTCTGGTTTTAAAACCTGGGTTTAAAATCCCTGATGATATGGTGTTGTTGCGCGCTCCACGGGAGAACGACCTTTATATTCTTGATATGAGCGTTGCAACACCAACAACTCATCAAAAAAAATGTTTTGTGACGAAAACAAAAGCAACAGAAAAAGAGTCTATTATGTGGCATCGTAAGATGGGCCACATACATGTTAGAAAAATGAATTTTCTGGTGCATAACGATTTAGTTGAAGGTGTAAATTTGAAAAGTTTTCATTTATCTGATGATTGTGTAGCTTGTAAAAAAGGAAAGCAGACCCGGAAGTCACATCCACAGAAGTTACTGAATTCGATCAGAGTACCGCTTGAGAGACTCCACATGGATCTCTTCGGGCCGGTCAATGTAAAAAGCATCAGTGGTGATTTGTACTGCTTGGTTGTAACTGATGATTATACAAGATTCTCGTGGGTTGTGTGCATGGAAAGAAAGGATCAGACGTTTGAGTCACTGATGATATTGTTCAAAAAGATGGAGAAGCTGTATAAGCTGCCTATCCGAAGAATACGAAGTGATAACGGAACGGAATTCAAGAATAACAAAATGCTCAAGTTCTGCAATGAAAAGGGAATTCTTCATGAATTCAGTGCGCCATATACTCCACAACAGAATGGCGTTGCTGAAAGAAAGAATCGCACTCTAATAGAAACTGCTCAAATGATGTTAGCTGATTCCAAGCTACCAATCTTCTTCTGGAGCGAAGCAGTGGCTGCAGCTTGTTACACTTTGAACCGTGTGCTCACCGTCAAGAAGTATAAGAAAACATGTTTTGAGTTGTTACACCGCTACAAGCCGAATCTAGAGTTTTTGGAGCCATTTGGATCTCCAAGCACTTTAATTGATGAAAATGGTAAATTTGGTGCTAAGTCGAATGATGGTTTCTTTGTAGGTTACGCGAGCCCGTTGAAGAGGGTATTTGTGCCTTGCCTGGGAAAAGTAATACAAGTTCAACATGTGGATTGTCAAAAGCACACTGCTTCACCACAACTTCCCGGACAAAGATTCTTGTTCGATTATGATAAACTCTGGGAGTCGTTTCATCTTCCGACCGAGCCAACTCTTGAAGAACTTATTCTGCTATACCAACAGCAACAATCTAGTTCACAAGATCAAGTGCCAAGGCCTTTGGTAGTTTCATAACCTGAAGTGGATACAAGCATTCCTACAGGTGGCACAAACGATCATGAAGTCGGTCCAAGTGGAACAGCTCACGAACCACCAGAGGAACCAGCTCCAATGTTTGACAACTCTGACGACTCAGAAGAGGAATCCGCTCCTACTTTTGATGAGGAACCAAACGTTACTACGACGGAAGCTAAGGGTCACACCGGTGATCTAGACATAACGAGCTTACAATCGGAAGTTGATGTACCGGACACCGTCATGCCTCGAACTTTGTCTTACCATCCGTCAGAGCAAATTATAGGTGGCCTACATAGTGGTGTTAAAACGAGAGAGCAAATCAATAGAGCTCTTACATGTTTTTATTCATCTGTTGCTCCTTTACAGGAGGAATTCTCACTTAAATGTTTTATTTCACAGATCGAACCCAGAACTTATAAAGAAGCCTTAACGGAGGAAAGCTGGGTGAATGCAATGCAGGAGGAGCTGCAACAATTCGAGAAGTTGGGAGTGTGGAGATTAGTAGACCTTCCTGATAATCAAAAGTTGATCAAAACAAAGTGGGTATTCAAGTGCAAAAGAGACGATAGAGGAGTCGTGGTTCGGAACAAAGTACGATTAGTGGTACAAGGCTTTAGTCGGCAAGAAGGCATCGACTATGATGAGGTTTACGCGCCTGTTGCTCGACTTGAAGCTATTCGGATCTTCCTAGCATTTGCATCATGGAAAGATTTCAAAGTGTACCAGCTGGATGTGAAATATGGCTTCCTATATGGAAAAATTAACGAAGAAGTGTATGTGGGACAACCACCGGGTTTCACTGATCCACTACACAAAAACAAAGTCTATCTTCTGGATAAAGCTCTCTACGGACTACACCAGGCCCCGAGAGCTTGGTATGAGACGCTTTCAAAACATCTGTTGGACAACGGTTTTAGCAAAGGGACAGTTGATAGTACATTGTTCACAAAGGAAGTTGCAGGTCATCTCCTAATTGTGCAGATCTACGTTGATGATATCATTTTTGGTTCGACCAACGACGAGTTATGCAAAGATTTTGAGAATGTGATGAAAAAGAAGTTTGAGATGAGCTCTATAGGGGAGATGAAATTCTTCCTCAGGCTGCAGGTAGAGCAGATGCCCGATGGAATCTTCATTCATCAATCAAAATACGTGAAGGACGTGCTTGAAAAGTTTGATATGGCTCAATGCAGTCCAGCAGCAACCCCCCTTGCACAGAATCATGGTATTTGTCCTGACGAGAGTGGCGTCAAGGTGGAGGAGACGTTGTACCGGTCAATCATCGGATCCTTAATGTATCTCACTGCTTCCCGACCGGACATCATGTACCCGATATGTCTTTGCGCCAGATATCAGTCAAGCCCGAAGCAGTCACACCTGAAAATTTTTAAAAGAATATTACGGTATTTGAAAGGGTGCCCAAGCATCGGCTTGTGGTATCCTCGCTCGGGTGATTTTTCTCTAACAGGTTTCGCTGATTCTGAATTTGGAAGTTGTAAGCAGAATGCTAAGTCCACCACTGCTGGGTGTCAGTTCTTCGGAACTCGACTCGTTACCTGGCAGTGCAAGAAACAAACCACTGTGGCGCTTTCTACTTGTGAGGCTAAATACGTTTCAGCCTCCAGTTGATGTTCTCAGATCCTTTGGATCCAGCAGCAAATGCGCGACTTTGGTTTGCAATTCTTGGATACACCGATTTTCGTGGACAATGAAGCAGCCATAAATATAACTAAAAACCCGGTTCACCATTCCAAAACTAAACATATTGAGATCCGTCATCACTTCATCCGTGATTGTCACGAGAAGAAGTTGATACGTATTGAATATATACACACCGATGACCAGAAGGCTGATTTCTATACAAAACCGTTTGATAAAAAGAGATTTTATTATCTTTTAAAATTAAATGGGATGAAAAATCTGCGTTCTGGGAGGGTTGAAGAATGTGAAGCCGAGGAGGGCGGCGATCTGATGTGAACTACGTCGTGTTGTCAACTTTGTTTGTACAGTTTGTTTTTTGCTTTTCGATAAAAACAAAAACACAAAAAGATGTTTTTATTTTTAGGGGGAGAAAGTTTGCAGAAAATACAAAAACATTTGAAAAAGTGAAAAAGAGTTTGTGTATAATAGGGGAAATGATAGTACATCAGCTAGACAGTCACAGTACGCTAAAGATATGTAATGTTGAAAATGCATTAAGCAGTCTCGCTGATGATGTGCCGATAGATTTGATTGGGATATAAACATAAAAATTACTTGCTTATACGTGGGGAACATCTCCAGGATATATGGGTAACCCCCGAAATCTTGTTTGAATGGTCCTTCTTTCTGAGATACTAGGTCTTTATGCTTAGTGATATCTGGGGTATTATCCCGGGACTTCTGCTAAATGGAAATTTTGACCTAGTCCTCGTATAATACTTTACGCAATGCTTTACTTGTAAAGCCTCCCCTCAGCATAAAAAATGATTAAACATTGCAAAATGATAATCATGTGCTGTTGTAAAGAAGATCCCCAAAGGGGACCCACCGAAAAGTCGAAGCCGTCATCTCTCTGCGTATACGGAAGTATCGACCTGAGCTCTCACGGCCCTCGCAATTCACCCCATTACAGATATCATCTAGGTATACTCACCTATAAGACTGAATATTGGGATCTGGATACGAGAGTATATACTGAGGTGGGACACATGCAGAGGTTTAAGTCTTAAAACATTAATTCTGTATCCCGAATAGATTGAAAGTTCTGTGAAAATTTAAGAGGATCAATATATCGGCAATCTACGCGAATTGTTTAAGGCTTGGTATGAAATATAAGCTTAACGGTACTTGTATCTTGTCGGCAGCTGATATGATCCCTTAACACGCTCGGAAAAAGTTTGTATGTACAGTTTATTGCTTTCTATATTCAAATCCAAAAAGATTTTATTTTCATCTTATTTTCGACAACAGACGTTGGGGATCAGATGATCAAAGTCTTGTGCAGTACATGTCTGATTCATGAGGTTTGGGTAAACAGGAGATTCTGGAATGTGACTGGTACATGTTTGAAAGATTGAAAAAGTGTTTAAAAATTCAAAAAGTTCAAAAGTTCATTAATTTGAACTTAAGTTCATTTCAGAAAGTCAGCATCTTCATAACTTGGTCAGCCAGGGTCATTAATTTGGATTTGGCAGGCTAAACAGTTGACCAAGGTCAGTAATTTAGACTTGGTTAACTGGGTGTGTCGATAAAAAATTTTGAAAAATCAAAAGGTTTGAAATTTCTAAATTCATGACCGTTTGAAGATAGCGTGACCGTTTGAAAAAGGCCATCACGTTTGAAAATGGCATGACCGTTTGAAAGTTGCCATCGTGAACGTTTGAACCATAATTTACCAGCTTCAAACAGATAGGGGCTATGTCTATAAATAGCACGTGGCCGTTTGTGGAATTATTTTCCACTCTTTCCGTTTGAAGATTTCTTTGGGCGATTTCAAACGGTCATCAAAAACTCGAATCTACAGCCGTTATTCTGCCAAAATTTCATCAGAATCTTGTGTTTATTGTTGGCTGGTTCAACTCTAAACATGGTGAAGGTTCGTATCAGACTCGATTTATCACATATTTTGTGTTTTTCTGATGTCGGCGATAACTGTTGTTAGAACACTTAGATTTAGGGTTTTAAATGTTTAAATCTGAAATCAAATCATAGGGTTTGTGTCGGTTTTGGTTATAGATGATTGTATGTTAGTTTAATTGAATCAGATTGATGTGTTTGTTGACCTTGTCGTTTGAACAGATCTTTAAGGTCAGATCTATAGAGTTTTAGAGATTGTTGTCGGATAAAATTGGTACCCATGTACTCGGAATCTAACAGAGATCGTATCTACATCATTAATTTGACAACAGATGACTTAGAAATTTTTTTAGGGTTGTGACAATTTCAAACGGTCAAGTGGGTGTTTTGTTCAAACGGAAGGGTAGTTTGTTTGAGGGCTGTCCGTTTGAGGACGTGACCGTTTGAGGACGTGTCCGTTTGAGAAAGTGTCCGTTTGAAGTGTGTCTTTACAAGATCTTGTTTGAAATGTTTTTCTAAATGTTGTAGTTTATCAAAGTTTACTAATTGTGTTGTAAGATTATGTTTTTGCAGCCATCTACAGTGGTGTTCAATCCTAATCATAATGTGTGCTGTGATCTGGATGAGCAGCAGAATCCGTTGTTGTCAGAATTCAGTAGTATTCTGGAATTTATGAGGAGAGTTCCGATTCAGAAAGCTTTGACAGACAGACGTTTAGTGTTCAGATCTCATATTCAACGGTTTTGGAAACATGCAACTTGTGATGATCAAAGCAAAACAATCAATTCAGTTGTTAGGGTTAGTGATGAAAAGAAACTAATAATCATTTCTGAAGCCATTGTTCGAGAAGTAATTGATTTCCCGGATGAAGAGAATTCGCCAACGAAGTTTCCCGAAAAGATGGTAAAGGGTTGTATGCTGAGAATGGGCTATGGTGGTGATTTAAACAGTGGAAGTTATTTGAAGTCAAAATTTACAAAGCCATACAAGTTTCTTATTCATTCCGTGTTAATAGCAATGAGTCACCAAAAAGGAGGATACGATACGATGCTTGATTATTTGATGAACATGATCGTAGCTCTTGTGTTGAACAAGAAATATAACTTCTCTCATGTTGTTTTTCATTACATGGTTGATGAAGTAGTTTCGGACAGAAAGACTTGGTTATATCCAAGATTTATTCAGATGATGATAGATCATGCTTATCCTGGAATTGTTCGAGACGAAGTAAATGATGTGTTGGTGTTATCACATATGGATAATGATTCTATTCGAGTGTTGGCAAGATATCACCCAAAATATCCAGAGCCAACAAAGATTGCAGAATTCTTTGGTGCTATTAGAGACAGAAATTATCAGGATCCTGATCCTGAAAATCATGAACACTGGAGAAACGAAGAAGAAAGAAAAGAAAAAAGTTATGTTGATGCGCTGAAGGTTCTTGAAAAGTTCATATCAAAGAGAGGTGAATGGTTCTTAAAGGAACAGAAGAAGAGGACCAGGAAAATTACTCCTAAAGTACAGAAAGATGAAGGTTCTTCTTCACAGCCAAAGAAAAAACAAAAGAAAGCGGCAAAGTCTTTGTTAGTGGATGAGCCTGAAGAAGAAGTCGATGTAGAAATTGAAGCTGAAACTGAAGGGGTTGCAGAAAAAGATCAAGATCCAGTTTCTCCTAGTACTGAACAGTTATTGAAAAATATTGGGGATGAATTAGATCGAGAGAATATGGGTGACATTGAAGGTAGTGATGACGTGGATAAAAGTACCACAAGTTCTTCTGAAGACGAAGAAGATGAGATTGAACGTGCTAAGAGAGTTCAAGCTGAGATTGAAAAAGAAAAACAGCTGAAAAGAAAGAGACGAGAAGAAAAACAGAAAGATGTTGATTATGTTCCTTCTCAAGAAGAAATGCAAACGCCTACAACGTCTAGCAAAAAGAAGAAAGTTCGTGAGAAGAAGAAAATGGTTTCTCCAAAGGCAACCAAACGAAAGTTGATTATCAGATTGCCAAAAGGTACACCAAAAACAAAACAACCATCACAACCACCTTCACCACCACCTGATTCTTCACCACCTAAATCACCACACAAATCACCTCCAAAACAACCAACTCCACCTAGACAACCTACACCACCAATTCATCAATCACCACCACCACATCTTTCCTCATTAAATCTCTCACCACCAAGTCAAGAACAACCTGGGCTTACTTCACAACAAATTTTGCAAACACCACCACCCTCACAACCTGTCATTCAAACCACTCCAGGTTCTTCGGGGTCCAAAGGTTTTCCACCAATTCCTTCAAACATGAATATTGGGCTTGATGATATTGGAGATTTAGATTTTGTGAACAATGTTCAGTTGAAGAATGTGGAAGATAAAGTTGAAGCTGTAATGGCTGAGAACAAAAGGTTGGTAAAGCGTGTAAAATCTGTGGAAGCTCAAAATTCGACTTTGCTAAAGAAGATTGAAGCTGATGAAGCAGAAATAGATGTAATGAAAGTTCAAATTTCTGAATTGTTGGAAGAAAAGACACGTAAAGATCAACAATATGAATATTTCAAGCTGAAAAATAAGGAATTGGAAGCAATAAAGGCTCGAAGTGAACATGAGAATTATATGTTGAGAAAAGTGTTAGAGAGTATGGTTGGTGTGTCTCTAGAGCAGAAATTTGATGAAGTTGTACGAGAAGAGGTTAAAGCTCAACAGCAAGCTGAAATTGATGCTCAGATGAAAGACAAAGGCAAAGGTTTAGACGGAGCTTCAGAAGAAAGGGCCATTGTGTTATCAACTGCTCCTGAATAATATTATGAACAGCCTGTTCCTCTATCTTCTGTTGCTGCTGTAGTTGAAGAAGATGTCTTGCTAGAAGGTGTTCATAACGTTGAAGAAGATGATGAAGAAGATGATGATGAAGAGGATGATGATGATGAGAAAGTGTTTTCTACAAACAATTCAAGTAATGATGATGATGATGATGATCAAGGTGCATCTGGTTTTATAATTTCTGAAAGGCCTAAAGAACAAACTGCGGATGATCTGATGAATGATGCAGTAAATGAAGAGACAGAGGATGTAACTGGAAAGGGGGAGACTGTTGGTGATCAAAGTGTTGATACTGTTGAAAAGCTGATCTTGCGCATCGAACCTGAAGTTGAAAATGGGGAGATCAGACATACTTACACGTTAGATGAAGTTTTAAAGATGTTCAATGTGAAAGAAAATGAAGTTCAGTCTGATTTTGTAGAAGAGTTAAATGCGTTTGATGTGAATAAAAAAGTTGAATATCAGTATAAGTATGTGGAAGATGCAGATCTCTATGATCGTGTTGAATTAGAAGATTACACAGATGAAGATAATGCTAGTGTTGATACGTCAGAATTTCCTACTCTGATGGAATTTTTCACAGAAGAGAACAGAGAGGAGTTGAGACGAAAAGTTGAAAAGATTCTCAAAGACAAAAACTTTGATGGCGCTACAAAGGATCCTCTGAAAGAAGAACGTAAAAAATGGTTCAGACAAAGAAATGAAAGGAAGTTTAAACGTCCTTTAAAGTTTTATAAAAGAGACAGAGATGTTTCAATGGGAGATATTATCAGCTGGGGTTTCTTACCCCATGTGAATGCTTATGCCATCAGGAGAGAGTATGGTGTACAATATTTTGAACGTCTGCATGATGTTATGTCTCTACCATGGTGGGACGTGGATGAGCTGTCAAAGGTGAGAACTCTGGGTTATCCAGTGAGGAAAAACGATGTGCCCATGTGGGGTTGTATAAAGTTTGAAGCATTGAAGAACTTCAGGAACTGGCAACCACATTACCCAAAGAAAGTAAGAGGAATGAATCCTGAAACAGGGAACGAAGAGACAATCTTGCACGTGAAAAAGCCTAAAGTGATGAAGAATATCCCTGTACCTCAAATGGAACAAGATTTTTACAAAGGTTTTATAGATTGGGTTTATAGCTGCGTATCAACTGAAGCAGTGATTACTTACAGAGCTGGGAGTGAGATCAGGGAGATATTTGTGTATGATCCTTTGTGGTTGGTGAACTATTCAGCGAAAGATATTGAATGTTTATTTGTGAACAAGATTCGCTTTCAGTCTGAAGATAAAGAACAAGCCATGCAATTTCAGAAAGTTATATCTATTTGTTTTCAAAAGGGCATCAATGCTGATAATAAATGGAACTCTAAATGGCGAGAGATTGAAAAGAAAGTGAAGTTGAAAGCTGAGAAAGAACGTAAAGCTCGTGAAGAAAAGGACAGATATCTTCGTGAGACTTTTGCTCAAAGACAAGCTGCTGGACAAAAGAAAGCTGTGGAAGATAATGAGATGCTTAGGAAGCTGCTGCTAAAGAAGCCTAAGCCAAGAGAAGAAGTATTCAAGTCCCTGTAAATTTTAAAGACCAAGACTGAAGACTCCGGCTGTATCCAAGGGGGAGTTTGTTAGTGCAAAGATGTCTAAAGCCTATGTCTTAAGTCTAGGGGTCTAATTTGTCAAGTTTGTATAGTTTAGGGGGCTGAAATGTAATGTTTATGATATTTACAAAGGTGATCGTTTGAAGGGTGGCCTGTCACCTTCAAACGGACAGGTATTAGTCGTGACCGTTTGAACTGGTCATGCCAGTTTCAGACGGACAGGGTCATGCCTATAAATAGGTAGCTTGGTTTTTCATTTCAGACGGTCAGGTTGTTTGTGTAACGTTACTCTGCCGGATTTTCACGTGTTTACTGAATGAGAAGCAAGTGTTAAAGTAGCATACTTCTGTTTTCTACTCCATTCTATCTGATTCTAAAATGTTTAGGTGTTTTCGCCACTTAAATAGTGTGTATTCACTCAAATTGACTCATTTGATCGGTCAAATCGATCCTACAATGCGTTACCACATAATGAATGGGGAACATATCTGCTGATTTTAAAGCATAATCGACAATTTGAAGATATGAATTTGAGTAAGTTTATCCAGAAGCTTGAAGAACAAGAATTGTATGTTCAGAAAACTGCTATCATGAAGAATCCAAGTGCTCAACAAGATGTTAGTCTGTACTATAGAGGAAGTAAAGTTGAGACCACTCCGAGTCCGAAGATTCAGACTGCATTCAGTGGTGATGGTACTTCTGGAACAAAAGCAAGCAATACAAATCAGAGTGGTGGATATTCTTCGTCTTATTCAAGTTTTGAACCAAATTTCTCAACACCGAGTTTTCAACAACAAAGTTCAACAAATTTTACCGGTCAAGCATTGCAATGCAATGTTACATTCCACATTCAAAATGATCAAAATCTCTCTCCAGATATTGCGAAGCAACACATGGCATCTCTTGTTACTGTGTTAGAGTCGTATGAAAGTTTAATTGGTGGACGAATCGGAAATCCGATGCTTACTAAAGAGGATTATGATCAGATTGATTCTGAAGAACTTGAGTTGATGGACATCAAGTGGTGTTTAGCTAGCGTTTTGAGAAGAGCAGAAAAGTTCAAACAGATCACCGGAAGAGATGATCTTCGTGAAGCTGCAACATCTCAGCTAGGCTTTGACAAGTCGAAGGTTACTTGTTTTCGTTGCAGAGAAAAAGGGCATTTTAAACGAGAATGTACAAACAGAGAAGCAACCGGAAGACAAGATCCTTTCGGAAACAACGATTATCATAGAAAAGCAATTTATCATCAAGTTGCTCAACAACCATATCAACAACAATCTTCACACTCACGTACTATTGAAGAATCAAAGGGTAAAGCTTGTTATGGTCTGATAGAGCAAGAAGATGAAAGGATTCCGAAAGATTTCACTTGGGATGATTATGATCCTTCTAGACCTTCAGTTTCTAAAGCATTTGTTGCTCGAATCTTTGAAGATTCATCCTCGAAAGAAGAGTTAGTCAAAGCTAAGAACAGTCCTAGAAGACAACCGATTTTTAAATCTTCAGAAAGTGATGAAGATACTGATGATGAGGAAGATTATATTAATAAGGCTAAAAAACAATTGGACCCTTACAGTTTCAATTTGTTTTTTGCAGATAAAATCGAGATATTGAAATAGAAAAAGGCTTCTAGACTGAAGAGAGAAATGAAAGCAAGAAGGATTACTGAAGAAAAGGCAAAAGTTGAAGAAAAACCGACAGAGAAGGTCGAGGTTGAAGATAATGAAGTGAAGATAGAAGTTGAGAAAGAACCGGTTATAATTGAAAAGGTAGTGGAGAAAATAGTTGAAGTTGAAAAAATTGTCGAAGTTGAAAAAATTGTCGAAGTTGGAAAAATTGTAGAGATTGAAAAACCTTGTGCTAAGTGTTTAGAATCTTGCAAAGATTGTGCTGAAAAAGATACAAAGATTGCTGAATTGGAGAAGCTCAAAGAGAACTTACTGCACAATGTGAGAAGCATAAAGGAATCATATGATCTCCTAAGCAGCAAAGTAAGTTTATACAAAGGAGCTTGTGATGTGGATATCCAGATGAAGAATCTTCTGAAAGCAACAGTTCTTCAAAAGCAAACGGTAATCAATGGATATATTGAGATTGTTGCAGGGCTGAAACAAGAATTGGCAGCGATGACGATTGAAACAGAAAGAATGAACAATTTACTTCGAAGTTATCAAAGTTCAGATTATGTTATTGATCGCATTTATCCTACAGTGGCAGCTCATAAGTTTGCAGATAATGAAGAAAATTCTGGTAAGAAAACTGGTTTGAAGTATAACAGAGTTCCAAATCCAATGTGGGATGGCTATACCCCCCGAGACTTTGAAAAGGTGGATGAAGCTCTCAATCTGAATCTGAAATCCGAGTCAATAGATGGATTACCAGATGATATTGATGTCACCTTCACAGCGTCTGACACTGATCATGAGTCTGAGTTAATTAAGAAAGTGGTTGATCAGGTGTTGGATAAAGATGAAGAGTCAAAGTCAGAGTCTAAATCTGAAAATTCGAGTTCATCAGACAGAAGTTCGAGTTCAACGGTCAAAAGGGTTTACAATAAAGATTTTCTGATGTCACAAAATAATTTGAATGACGAAACATTCAAAGTAGCATATACTTTGAATGATTCTGACAAATTATATTCTGATGAAGAATTTCTAATAAGAGGTGTTAAAACTGAAATGATTAACAAGGTTTTCAAATTAACAGAAATTAATATTTCTGAAATAAAAGATGTAAATCTTACTGAAAAACCTAAAAAATACACTTCAAGAGTTCAACAAAGATTGAACAAGAAAAAGGGTTAAAGTTCTGGTTCTGGTTATCAAAAGAAACCAAACCATAACAGTAATTTCAAAAAAAAGGATTAGGTTTTATTCCACCTGAAAATCATAAAAATGAGAAAATTTATAAATCAAAAACTAAATTTGTTTCAGAAACAAGTTCTGAAGAGGAGAAGGAGAAACCTTTCTGGAAACAGTCAAACAAGGAGTTTCTTACTGAAAAGCAAAAGAATGTGTTGAAGGAATCTGAACCAAGAGTTGAAAGAAGAACCTGTTTCAAATGTCAAGAAGTTGGACATATTGCTTGGAATTGCCCAAAGTCCACCAACACAAAACAGGGAGTTTCTTCTAACTCTAAATTGAAAGAGAAATGTGTTGATAAAAAGGAACAACCAACAGAGAAATTTAAGGAGTTCAAAAATCCGACTTTCGAAGTTGGTGAAAGTTCGAAACATTTTTACAAAAGAAGAGCCAATCTAAACAAATAAAAATGGGTTGTTAAGAACTCAGAGGTTGTTACTGGCAATGAATCTGATTCGTCAAAATTAGAGGAGCCATTTGTTGTGCTAAATGATGAGAATTTCGTTCCAACAATGGATGATGAAAATTTTCCATCATTGTCAAACGGAAACTTGAAATCAAAAATTGATAAGATTGAGATATCAGATTAATTCTTCTCTGATAAGAAAGAATTTGATGCTGAAAAAACATTTAATGGTAAAGTGCTACATATTTTTGGTAAGATGGCTGATGGGAAGGTGAAGGGAGTGAAAGAATTTTATGAATCAAAAATTGTTAAACCAAATGATGATGGTTCACCCTTGATTGATCAATCATGGGTGAGATTCTTTCAAAAGTAAAATCCTGACTTGCCGGAGCTCCCAAGTTGGTAATCGTGGAGCATGAATCGGCATCATTCTTGAAAAATGTTTATGTGAAAAACCTACAAGTGATGGTTTTTACAAGTGATTGAAAGAACAAAGTGATGAATGAATCCCCATGATGTGTGAAATCAACAAAACTAATTTTCCGGAAAAACCATTTTGATTAAAACAAACTTAAGTGTTTTGAAATCATAATGGGAAAATAGTTTGTTGTCAGGGGGAGTTCTGATTGTTTAAGCCAAGTGGATGGCGAATTGAAGCAATTTACATCAGTTTGTCATTTTATTTGTACAGTTTATTGCTTTTACATTTTGAAATTTTCCCGGAAAATCAAAAATTGAAACATATTTTTGTTTTTAGGGGGAGTAAAAAATTTAGAAATTTTAAAAAATTTGAAAAATTCAAAAACATGATAAAGTCTAAAAACTAAAAACATCGAAAAATCAAAAATGAGTTTTGTTGTGAAAAAGAGGAAATGATAGTATATTAGTAGACAATCACAGCATGCTAAAGAATTGGAAAGTTAAATATGTTATAAACGGTCTCACTGATGATATGCCAGTAGGTTTTTACATGCTTAGTAGATTGTTTTCGAGATATAAACCTAAATATCATACTTACTTATCTCGTGGGGAACATCTCTCGGATATATGGGTAACCTCCGAAATCTTGTTTGAAAGATTACCTGTTTCTGACATACTAGGTCTTTTGCTTAGTGATATCTGGGGTATTATACCAGGACTTCTGATTTTGTGGGAGCAATAGCCTAGTCCTCGTATAATACTTTACGCTTGCTTGAAATATAAGTACCCCCTTAGCATAAAAATTGATAAAATATCGAAAGATAAAAGATCAAGTGCTGTTGTAAAGAAGATCCCCAAGGGGACACACCTAAAGTCGAGCCTTCATCTCTAACAAAAATATGAGCTCTTAAGGTTTCGCATTTACCCCTTTACAAATATCATCTAGGTATATTCACCTGTAAGACTGAATATGGGGAATATGGGGAATCTGGATTCGAGAGTATATTCTGAGGTGGGACACGCGAATAAGTTTAAGTCCTTAAAACACTAATCTCGTATCTCGAAGCAGTTGAACTTTGTGTGAAAATTTAAGTGGATCAGTATACTGACAATCTAAGTGAATCGTTTAGAACTTAAAGTGTTTAAAGCTCAACGGTGCTAGTGATTTGTCATAAACTGATATGATCCTCTTACACAAACTCACAAAAATAGGTCTGTAAATATTTCTTACTACTTTTCTTTAAAGAAAAAATCCAAAAAGATTTTCAGAGTGTTTTAGCTTAAATTTTTGAAAAATCAAAAAGATTTTATTTCATCTTATTTTTCGACAACTAAGGTTGAAAAGTTGATTTTCAAAATTCCGAGTGCTAAACATGATGAACGACAGTGGGTTGGGAGAGTATGTTTGAAATGAAAAATGAAGTTAAAGTTTGAGATAATTTGAGAAATGTTTTAAAGTTGATTTTACTGTTAGTTAATCAAGGTCATTAATTTGAACTTGATATAACTAGTGTTGATGTTGAATGATATCTACAAGAGGTTTCTAAATTTGTTACATTTTAACAATTGTGAAATTTACTTTTGGGTAGAGAATTGTTCAGGTTACCAGGTTCTTGATCCTGTTGCTACGAAGAGCCAGGAGATGTTCCTGATGTTGATGCTGATTAGCTTAAGGAATCAAGAGATCTGATCAAGAGAATTTGAAGAGTCAGGTTGAGATTCTGGGAGAGAAAGATAAAGATTGAAGGATGCTTACAGAGAAAGATACTTTGGAAAGAGCAAGAAGACCGATCAAGACTGAAGACTCGATGTACTGAAGACTCGTCAACATCCAAGGGGGAGTTTGTTGATGCATATGTCTGTTGACTTCGTCTTGTATCGTGTCATGTAATAGAATATATAGACCAGAAAGCATGAAATGTCAGAAAGCATGAAATGCCAGAAAGCATGAGTTCGTGAGGACTGGCCAGAAAGCACGAAAGTTCATGAGGAGTGGCACTCCTATAAATAGAGGTCTTGAGTCTTTCATTTGTAACTTTGCAATTCCAGTAGCGAAGCTCTGCTGAAGTGTCGAACGATCTGTAATCTCTTTCAAATCAATACTATCGACAATTAAAGTGATTCTAAGTGCAAATCAAGCTGCTAGAACATCAAAACGTCTGATTCCGCCATTCGTTTTGATCAAGAACTCTTCTGATTGACTCGTTTGATCGATTTAACGATCCTACAAAAATGCCTGTGAGTAACATAGGATTTGTGTATTCGATTCATGGCTTTTGATAACACAAGAAAAGGGTTTTATGTTTTCAAAAACACCCATGAATCCTTGTAAAAGTTTTGTTTCTAAAATGCGTCATTTTGGTAAAATGTTTATAGTATATACAAAAATATACTCTGGTTTTGAGACAGGCGGATGAGTAGTATATCTAAATATGCTTTAGTTACGAAATAGTTAAATAGATAGTATATTAGAATATACTTTAGTTTTGGAAACAATAGATTTAGTAGTACATCACAAGTATACTTTGGTTTAAGAATGATAAACATAGGTAGTATAATACATTATACTTTGGTTTTATAAATAACATATCAACTTATGCTTTGGATTTGAAAATAGCACATCAACTATGCTTTGGTAGTATATTAAAATATACTTTAGTTTATGAAATAACAAAATCGGTAGTATATCAACTATACTTTAGTAAGTAATATCACGTTGGTAGTATGTCGGAACATACCTAAATCGTGGTTTGGTAATATATCACATTATACTTTAGTAAACAATAGCATATCAACTATGCTTTAGCAAAACAGTGTCACGTTGGTAGTATATCGAAATATACCATATATCGCGATTTGGTAATACATTCAAACCTTAGTGCATCATTCTACACTTTAGAGACTCTAGAAATACCACAAAGGCAATTCTATTTGGATAAAATTTGGTTTCTGACATTCCATACAACAGGAATGGGGTGTCTAGTCCTATAGCGCTATATCGTACTACCAATCGGCTTGATCATTGTTAATGAATGTATAAGTAATCATGTGAACAAACAAATTGTCGTACAAACTTTGAAAATCAGTGTTTAAGCCATGGACAATAGTTCAATTTGTCAAAAGATAAGTACTATGCATGTGTAATCATATAGTCGAAATCAAGAAAATAGCGTATCGGCGCATATGTATCACCCCAAAACATTGAAAATGTAAAAGAGGGGACTATGTACTCACTTGAGAATGTAAGTATCCTTGATTAAGTGTCCTAACCAAGCTCGGAAATCAAGGAATCAAGTGGCACCTAATATGGAATCACTATATTAAACAATCGGTATCTAAATCGGAAGATTGGGTAGATTGTGGTCTTGTAAACCAAATAAGTATTGAAACTCATGTGATATGGTTTAACAAATCCTACATTCTAAATCGAAACCTATCCTAAGTGCTTACGACCCGTTACGACCCAATAAGGTAGCTTACGCTACGTTAACGCGTCGTTCGCGCGAATGCGCGTTCGAGACGCCTAACTAGTCCTATGACAAGTACTATATGCCCTAACATGTTAAAATATGTTGCATAATTAGTTTAAGTGACAAAAATTAAGTTACATATGCTTAAATACCAATTATGCATGAAAAGGGCATTTTGGTCATTTTCCTAAGGCATATAAACTCCCTATCATACAACTAATTAAACTAAGTGACCATAAGGTATAACCTTGGAAGATTATTCCCTATACAACTATGGTCATAATACATGCTTGGTCGGATCCTAACGATCGACCAAACGGGTCGGGTTCGAAAGTCTAAGCGGTTGTCAAGACCGCTTTACTTACGACCCTATACAAGCACTAGACTAAAAGTGACGAGTTAAACATGTTAAAACATGTTTAACTAAGTTAGAAAACAAGTTTGATATCAAAACAAAGTGTTTTGATACCCGAAAATAGCTTCGATGCAAAATACGCATAAACACGTATTTTGACTGAAACTTTGACTCGTCACAAGGGACTATAACCATCGTGATTATGCTCACGTTGCAAAGTTCAAATGAACTTTGTGTTTACCATAAACTGGTCAAAGCAGAAAGTCAAACACTGTTTGACTTTCATGCTTAAAAAGAAATAACAAGCATGAAGGAAGCTTACAAAGGGTCCAAGCAAGGAAGATTTGATTCAAAACACTCAGGTATGAAGTATATACTTCAACTTAGAGCAGATTGAATCAAAGGTACAAGTTGGAATGAATGAAATTGGTGGGTTTATATAGATTTTCAAGAACCGTTAGGATCGTTTCTCGTAATTTGAGCTTCAATCTGGACCATACAAGTGTGGGACACTGTTTTGTATACCATGGGAGCCCAAAACTAGCCTAAGGTATTGAGAAAACCATGTCCAAACCCAGAAAACCAGCTGAAAAACGCAGATTCAATGTTTCTGGTCTGGCAGTCTGTCGCGGGCCGCGAAGACATGCACATAGGTCTTCGCGCCCCTCCTAGATACTTTGACAGATTGTCAATTTTAGCCCCTGCATGTCCAAAACTTTGATTTTGATGCATTTTTGATGCGTTTAAGCCCTGTTAACCCCATTTCAAGGCTCTACAATGATGTTAAAATATGCTTGAAAACATCCCGAATGTCGGTTCGTTTGGTCGTACGGTTGCGTTGTTCGGTTAATTACGACGAAAACTCAAACGGACGCGAAAACGATCCAAATTACGCGACGAGTGGTATTTTTGCAATCCAATCACTAAAATAAAATATTTTAATGATTACAAAAATTTCTGGATGTCCAGATATGTTCAGAACGTAAGATATGCGCGTAAATGCAAACTTATGCACTTTTTGAAGCTTTTAGTCCCTGTTGATCAAATAAGTTTATTTTCGCATACCGAACCCCTCAAAGCCTATTTCTAAGCTATGTAAAGGATGTTTAGGGTATGTTTAACTTATGATCAAGTTCCAGAACGTTCGTTACACCACAAATCGGCATACTTTCACAGTTTGACGCAAATAGTCCCTGTGATTGAATAAACTTGTTTTTGACACACCAACCGTTTCAAAACTTATTTCTATGTTATGTAGAGGTTATTTAAGGTATGTTAAGCCTATGTCACTATTCCGGAGTGTTTGTTGCGTTAAACTGATTACGTTTACGCATCAGTTCGCGTGTAGGTTTCTAGAAAGCGATTTAGAGCTCGAAATTGAACTAGAATTGATATGTGCAAAAGTCACATGTATTTGTACAAGTTCCAAGAATGAAATACAAGATTTCATTAGATTTTCATTTGTATGATGGTCGTAGTGACACAGGTGTCACACCATATCGAGACCATCTATGATGCCTGCCTCACGTACAATATATATATCTTACTAATATGACAAATTTAATATAAACAGTTGTACGAATTTACTGAAATCCTTGGAACCAAGTAAATCCATCCCAAAAACACGGTCATTTTCTCTGAAACGCCGTACAATCCCCGATTCTCCCTGAAACATATATTCAACAAAACCGTTTCATCCCGAAAGATATATTTTCACCAAAACCGCTTCTCCCCGAAACATATAATTTATCAAATCTATATATTTTCAACGAAAAGATATAATTTATATAAAAAATGTATGTTTTATTCCAAAAACATTATTAAACCCTTTTTAGGCGTGTTCTTCCACCAAAACATATACAAAACAGTAAAAAGAGGGGGGTTTAGTGACACTCACCTTTGGGTGCGTATTTTTAAATAGCGCAATACCACAATTGATTTCTACATGTCCTATTATACGTAGGAATGATTTATAAATCAATATATCACAAAAATCCTAAGTTTCTCCGTTTCTTAGAATTTTCACATAACTTTGAGATTTTCTCGAAAAGTTATCGTTTTTTATTATGTTGGCACGTTAATACATATATGAGTCCATATATATATATTTTTTTAAGATTTTGTGACTTGAACGATTTTATTGGTGACAATTATCATGTAAATCCGTTAACACACCCGTTTATACGTAATATATCTACGATTTGCCGTCGTAATATATATACATAAACGTACACATAAATCAACATCGTATCACGCGTATTCTCGTTAACTTATTTATTTTGTCATTTTCAAGGCATGCATACATAATATAACTCATATGTATCAATTTTCATGCTCGATAAACAAGTTACACATATAACGCGATTTTTACCGTTTCTACCGTTTTAAACGCACAAGTGTACATGCATAGTCTAAATTCCCCACTATCATGTCAACACTTAACTTATTATCATATTCACATGTTTAAATCACATAACACATTTTAACACATAAGGTTCACCCAAAAATAACCCGTACTAGTGTTCATTGAAAAACACGTATTTTAGTGATTCGGTAACGTTTTCGGGCGTCGGAAGTCACGTATGACCAACCAAACACCAAGTAAACTTAAAATTAGTTAAAATGCTTATTTTTAAACAAAAAATATCAGTTTACTTACTGGTCAAAATCAGTTTCATAAAATCGTTCGAAAAGCCGATTTTTGACCGTTTTATCGCATAGTTTTGCGTTAAACGTTACTATAACCATCCCAACTCAGAATGACTTGATATTTTAACACAATACATGTTATTTACTGATTAAAATAGTGATTATAATCAGATTAGTGTAGTTTTTGTGTAAGTCACATAAATCATGCGATACGTATTTTATAACTTCTAATGCACCAAGTACAACATACATGACTAATAAACTTTATGACAAAGTTTTATATCATTTAACACTTCAAAATATCCATATTTTAGTGTTTATAATCTGATCAAAAATTATTTTTATCAAATCATGCTAAAACCATCATTTCATGCCTTCATATCCACATGTATGTTCATGTATGTGCATCTAATGCACTCATACAACATCATCATCATTACTTATGATTTAATCATACCCAAGAACACATTAACTCTATGATCTTACAAAACACAACATACATCATCATCATCATCTAATCATTCATACATAAATGCAAGTATTCTTACATTTTTGAATATGTGACAAACATTTACATGCATGCATACACATATACATACATATACATGACATATACACACCCACATGAACTTTCAAAAGATCACTTTTTATCAAATCCCTTTCAAATAATGAAACCCTTTTAGAACATTCTCTATAACATCTTTTGATTCTTGCATGCAACAATCTTTCAATAATCATGTTAAACAAGAGTTATTCAATCAAATCAAAACACAACTAAATACACACACTCATATAATTTTCAGCCATACCCACATACATATACACACCCATTTTTATTTCATTCAAAAACCCATTTGTTTTTAGTTTCAAGTTTGTGATTAAACTCAAGAACAAGAGAAACTTCCATCATCATCAAGATCATCAAGAATCAAAAACAAGGTTTTTAAAATAAGTTTTATACCTTTAAGTTCTTGAATGATTTTTAGTAAAGATTGATGATATGTGGCTTGATTGTTGCTTGAAACACCTTGAAATCACTTCTAAACCACCAAATAGACTTGTAAACACCTTGTAATGAGTTTGAATCCTTTAGAACAAGGTTGGAAAGTTGAAAAATGGCTGAATATGGGGGTGTTCGGCCAGCTTTATGTTTGAGAGAGAGAGATGAAGTTGGTTTGAAATGGGGTTTCTTGGAAGTGTAAGATTTATGGAAGAATTTGTAAAAGTGTAATCATTGTGTATCAATTCTAGAACCAACACATGGAGGTGAGAGGAGAGAGAGAGCTAAATGGCTGCCACTTCTCCTTCCATACACATCCCACACGCATACATACACCATATATATACATTTATAGATTAAAACTGGTATTTTACTAGATACCGGGTATTTTATCTAGCGTTTTAACCTCGTTTTAGCGCGTTTTAAATTATTTTTATCATTCTATAAAAATAATCACACTGAATTATTAATGAAATAATTATTAGTTGCCTTGACTGGCTTGACAGTATTTTGTCAGATACGCGCAGTATCGCGTGGTACGCGCCCAAACTCGAAAAATAGAGTTTCTTAGCGTTTTAATTTATTTTTCCTCACGAACATGATTAAAATTACCATTCTAATCATAACAGACTATTTTTAGGATTTTAACACTGATCGGGTGGTCACCAACGTTCGTTTCGCATTTTATCCGTTACGCGATAAGCGTTTATTTTATCGTTGCCAACATAATTTTTACCAAAGTTTGGATTCACCAACACTTCAAATATCACATATAAATATCAATATCAGTTAAATACAACCTTTTTATTTATTCATGACATGTGCTACATTTGTACGGTATAGCCTAAATAGCCGGGTGTCACATGAGACCAGTCGGACAGCATGTGCACTCAGGGAACAAGAAGCTTATTCGAATGGGAAACCCCAACCCCTATTTATAGGAAACAACCTACACATGTCCGGATCGACTATGTCCATCCGTCCGGATGGACTTTTACATAACACCAACTAGATCCGGATGGGTTTCCGAATGGACTAAATGTGTCCATCCGTCCGGACGGACTATGACATTACAATCCCGTGTCCAACTTTCTGTAATCTATACAATATTCAACACACACTCTATTTAACTACTCGCACGGTGGCAGACGTACGAAATATGCATCAACAGATTCCCCCTCGGCTGTCACTGTCGAATCGTCTCTAACACTTTGGGAACTGAGAGCAGTGTTTAATTATTCTACAACTTCAATCAAGTATCTGACATTTCATCAATAGATTCTGCCTTGATTGATGATCCAGGTTTGCATTCTTTAACCATGTATTCCCACTGAAATGAATCTTCATTTCATTGTTTGCATGGTTCCGGACTCCTCCTCTGAATTGCAAAGCTGCAATCTTCACGAACAATCACCAACTTGAAACTAATCAATGTTGTAATCTCTGTTTCAGCTTTAACCACCTCCGCGTTTAGTTTTTCCTATATCGTTTCAGCACCATGATCTCGTATTCCGCTTGCTTGATCTAAGAATGTACAAAAACTCAACCGACAATTGATAGAAACTTCAAATACCCCACTGGCTAATGTCAAATCTATGATTCCCCCAGAAGATCTGATATCCTGAGTAACCAGTATTCTCCACAATCAGCAACTCATCATCAGAAAATAAATCATCTGGTAATGTATTCCGATCTCTGAAGCATTTGTCCACAATCAGATTCATCTCCTCGGATAATCTAGATCTCAGAAGCTATCATCCACGATCACTCACCGATCTCTGATGCCTTCATCCACGATCAGATATCATTTCCTCGGATCATCTAGATCTCGGAAGCTTTCACCCATGATCAGATTCACATTCCTGGACAATCCGATAAATCATCTGGTAACACATTCAGATCTCAGAAACATTCATTCACGATCAGACTCACATTCTTCCTCTTCAGTCACGATGACAGATATATAGTCTTCTCCGCTAGTTTTGGCAGAAACTTAACCAACAAACATTATTATTTCCTGGTGATTAGTCCGAAAAACAATTCATATGCTCGAAGATTAACCATTCTGACACTTTAGACTATCACACATCTGTGATATCTTATAAGCATCCACAATACTATTTGCATCTCCTGATGCTAATGCTGCTGAGTGACTTGAAGAAGACTCGGGACTCAAACCCTAAGACGTCAATCTGACCCTGATCACGAATTCACGAATCCATATCCTATGTATCTCCAGACAATCCTAGAGTTAGAACCACCTGAATACTGTTGTAGCATCTCGAATTTCAAAAATGTTGGAACATCTGAAAATTTTTATTCCCCCTCATTTTTGCAAATTCTGACGTTTCTATCACTGAATTCCCCCCTCAAACTGAGCAATTCAGTCCTCTTTTATCTGTGAAAAACTTGACTATGCCGAAAATATGACAATTTTCCCTAAACGTCAGTTTTTCATCAATGCGGATTTTATGTTTTGGCCCATAAATAGTCAGATAGCCCAGATGATAAACATTCTGCACCAGTATCATGACTACCCCACTAATTTCCACAATCCATGATCGCATCATCAAATCTATTCGCTGAAGCCCCAGATGGTGTCCCTGAACAACCCAGCTTGGTCGTTAAAAACCCAAAAAAAATTTCAATCACCAATTTTTTTCTGGAGACTCACCTCGTCATTGCGATCAAAAATGCCTTTTTTAGGCATTAGTTCATCCGTCCGAATGGAGTAGGTCCATCCATCCAGATAGACTGATCTTGGATCATGTTGAAATTTTTGCACCTGAGTGTCTTCATCCGTCTGGATGGAGTTGATGTCCATCCGGATGAGAAAGTGTCTAACTGTCCGGATGTGCGTATATCTGGATGAGTGCCTGCCCATCCGTCCAGATGGGTGTCTGATGTCCATCCGAATGAGTGCATCCATCCGGATGGGTCCATCTGGATCGAATGTGTTTATCCAAACCTAACATGTTCAAACATCTCAAGAACACTCCAAATCACATTTTTTGATCCAGAATCTTTATTACTTTGAATTTCATGATGAAACTTCACAGGATTGTGCGTGAATCAATTCCGAACAGAATGATGCCTTCAATTTCAAAATCCATCCATGAATTGACCTTTATTTTGATGATTTTCTATGTTTTACGTCAAGACACCCTAAAAACCCAAAATTGATGAGCTTGGGTGATTCAACCGGCTGTTAGATCGATTGAATCGGTAGCGTAGCTCTGATACCACTTGTTATTCCAGGAACCGACGAGTTTGACGGAGCTTCGGTCTCAAATGAAATGTTTGGTGTATTTATTAAGACTAAGAAAGGAGTAGAAGATAGATACGACACCGAGCAATCACTTATAATCTGATCTCTATTCATATCAGAAAGTTACAGCACCATGAGACTAGTCGGACAGCATGTCCCCTCAGGGAACCAGAAGCTTATCCGAATGGGAAACCCCAACCCCTATTTATAGGAAACAGCCTACACATGTCCGGATCGACTATGTCCATCCGTCCGGATGGACGTCATCCGTCCGGATGGACTTTTACATAACACCACCTAGATCTGGATGGGTTTCCGAATGGACTAAATGTGTCCATCCGTCCGGATGGACTATGACATTACAATCTCGTGTCCGACTTTCTCTAATCTATACAATATTCAACACACGCCCTATTTAACTATTCGTACAGTGGCAGACGTACGAAATATGCATCAACACACCTCAACCGATGGCAGAACCATCGGAGTGAGACGAACGAGATTGCTCGAGACATGATAGCGCTATTATAACAATATTTAGTTCAAAAGTTGATTTCATTTCATATCAAAGATTGTCAAGTACAACATAAGAAATCAAAGTACAATAAGTTTGAAACAATACGGCAAAAGTACAACAACAATACAATAACAAAATCTAGTATTTTCTAAATGCGTTTCTACGTCTTCCCAACTAGATTTCATCAATGTCAACATCATAAACCTGTAACATGTTTAAAAGTATAGTTCAACACACAAGGTATTAGGGCTGTTCATGAGCCGAGCCGAGCCGAGCTGGGGCAAGCTCGGGCTCGGCTCGATTATAAACCGAGCTGGCTCGGCTCGGCTCGGATTTGAAACGGAGCTGAAAATCTAAGCTCGGGCTCGACTTGGTTTTAAACCGAGCTGGCTGGACTCAGCTTGGTTTGGCTCGATTTTAAAAATAAAAATTAATACATAGTTCTCAAAATCTAGTATTCTAAAGTATTATTCAATACTTTAAAAGAACATATTCAAAATAAGTTTAACCTAATACATTACAAGCCAAAATCACGTTCAACAACGCAAAATAAGTTTTATATTTCAAGTAAATACAATATTTGTTTATTAGCATGACAATCAACCTTTAAATATCAAACTACAAGCCTAAATACATGTAAATAATAATCACTTTTTAGTAATATATTATATTAATATAAAAATAAAATATATTATAAGTAAACTAATTCGAGCTAAGCCGAGCCGAGCTACCAAGCGAGCCAAACCGATCCAATTTGGCTCGTCACGAGCCGAGCCGAGCTAGGCTCACTATCTAACCAGGCCAAATCGAACGAGCTTTTTCCGAGCTAAATCCGAGCGAGCTTCAAGCGAGCTCCGAGCCGCGATCTTTTTGGACAGTCCTACAAGGTAATGGCGAGTACACAAGTTTAATACAACATAAGTATGTAAAAAAGGTTTAAACGAATCCACATGGAAAAATAGTTAACTAGATTAATGTATTGTAGATGCATATGTCTGTAGCTTTCACCTGCATCGAGTCTTAGTTTTACCTATTTGTGGTCTATGTATAGTTTATTGTATGTATTAAACAATATCCGGGATGAAACGTAGAGTTTGGGTGTTTTGTAAGTCCATCCGGACGGATGGAGTCCATCCGGATGGATGGACATAACCCATCCGGACGGATGGGCATTATAAGGTTTCATCTGGATAGGCTCTGTCTATAAATAGGTGTGCTTGGTGCTCATTTGGAACGGATTTCTTGACACCTTAGGCGAAGCCCTGCCGAATTCTCTCTGGAACTTGTAACAGTTGCTGATTATCAATGAGAATGACGATGTTTAACGGTGTCTGCGTTGTTTCTCTCTCTCCTACTACATTCTTGGATTCTGCATGAGTTTGTAGTTGCTAATCCGGTCTGAGCGCGTTCGAGTAACCGAACTCCCGGTCCTCACATGTATCATGCCATGCAATTTAACAAGTCAATCCTGTGATTACCGCATAAATAAAAGATGTTGCTGCATATTTATGACAACAGCTTTTAGATTTGGTATTTGGATATCTTGTAATTGGTAAAACGATAAATAGTTATCGGTTTAGCTTTGTATTAGTCAATGAATAGTGTTTGGGCTAAACCAAAACCAGATAGGGTTAAGGGGGATGAATTAGGCGATAGCCTATGTAGGAAACCCTAGCCCAAGTTGCAACCTTGTGTTATATAAACAAGGCTTTGCATTAGGGTTTAGGTTAATCAGCCAAAAACAGTTTTAGAGAGAGTTTTCGTGAAGGCATTAGAGCTTGGACGAATTAGTGTTTTGATTGATTGTAATTCTTGTGATTGATAATCAATAAAAACCCGTTTGATAGTAATTTATGTTTTCTACTTGTTTCTGTGCTATTCTGATCTAGAGGAGTCCGTACTCTAGATTGGATTGACAATTCTGTGACAATCCGTACGAACCAGGGGACCTACAATTGGAATCAGAGCATTAGGCACTTGAAGAGGCTCGGTTCAGAATTGGTGGCTGCAGGAACCTGATAATTTTCGAAAATCTTGAAACTGAAAAACTAGGGTTTTCGAATTTTTTGATTTTCTGATATATTTCTGCATTTTTGTTTGTGTTTGATCAGTCTGCGTGTTTGATTTTGCTGATTTGCAGGTTTTCGGGACAGTTTTGGTTGATTTTTTGAAGAATATTTGGCTAGAAAGATTTGAAGATTTAATGACTGTTCTTCGTGTTCTTCATATTTTTGAATTTTTTTTTTGCTGATTTGGTTGTTTTGATTTTGCAAGATTCTGTTAGAAAGAGATCTTTTAAAATTCTGAGAAGATTTGTTTCTGGTGAATTTGCAGATTTCGGATAAATACACTGACAAACTAGCGATTTTGTGACCCAACGAATTTGGTGACCGGGGTATTTAAAATCCAAAGGCGACTTTGGTAACCGTGTAATTGTCCTCAGCGACATTATCACAGTGATCGGCGAATTTACTAGTCGTCATAATAGCGAAATTGACATGAGAAACTGACTTAGACTTGCCAGCGAAATTGACCTTTCAGCGTAGTTGACCAGCGAAATTGACTTGGCTTGCCAGCGAAATTGTTCACCGAAATTAATAGGGGTGGAATTTTTCTTGGCAAGAGTCGATAAAAATTCACTGTTTTGCAAATAAAAAACGATCCATAGCTTATCTCGACAAACCGTTTGCATGGTTGGATTCCTTGGATTTTGAAGACAAAAAAAAAAACGTTTTCGACATTATATATCATTGGATTCGTCTTTTCGAGACGATTCTAACGGTGTAATTTGGTAGTCACAGTTTTCGGACACTTTTTGTACGGTTTTACTAGTCTGTTACATTAAAATGTCGATTATGTCTAATTTGAATGAACTTTTGAGAATGGAGCATGAGGTTGGCACAGCCAACAAACCGCCTAAGATGATGAAGGTGGAGAATTATCTGACATGAAAGGACATGTTTCAATCTTTCATTGAATATCAGGACACCCGAATGTGGATCTGTATTTTAGATGGGTACAAAAACCCAACACACGATTTTGAGGGCAGACAACGTGTCACAGCCTACGTTAACATGCAAGATGCTGATAAAAAGATGTATGAGGCTGAAAAGAGAGCCTTGGCTGCCATCAAAATGTCTTTACCAGATGGCATCAAGCATACCTTTAAGAAGTACACTACTTCAAAGGAAATGTGAGATGCATTAGAGAAAAGATATGAGGGAACGCAGATGTCAAAAAGAGCAAAGGTGATCTACTGAAGAAGCAGTTTGCAGTATTCAAGTATATGAAAAATGAATCACTTGAGGATATCATCACTCGATACTACCATCTGATGTCAGAAATGGGCAATTATGATATATATAGTTATTCTGACATAGAGAAATGCAGATGTCAAAAAGAACAAAGTTGATCTACTGAAGAAGCAGTTTGCAGTATTCAAGCTGCTTGATGCTTTACTTGCTAAATGGGATATCTACACTCTCATGATAAAGGGAGAAGCAGATTATGAGACAAAGGAACTTGAAGAAGTGGTTGGTAAGCTGAGAGCTTATGAGCTCAATAGGAAGAAGAAGGAAACTGGATATCATCAGGTTCAAGATCCAGGGATTTACAATGGACTTTCATCTTCTTCGTCTCACAACACTTCTAGCGACTCTGCTACTGCGTTTCTGTCATGTGAGAATGAGCAGGTTACTGTTAATAAAGATGGTGATGTGTGTTTCGTAGCTGCTGTAGGAGGAGCTATAGGTGCTAAGAGAACTTCAGCTACAAATCAGAGCAGCAATACTAAGTCTATGCCTATGAGTGTGAAAGCTGCAGAAGAACATCTAGCATTGCTCGCCTCATTCATTGCCTCTTACGAGAATTACATTCAGGGGAAGATATCTGATCCAGCTACTTTTGATGAAGATTATGATCAGGTTGAACTTGATGACTTAGAAGAGATGGATTTACAGTGGCAAATGGCCATGATTTCTAGGAGAGCGAAGAGGTTTATGAATAGAACAGGAAGGAAGTTCGTGGGAAAGGCTGTTGGTTTTGACGAGACCAAGGTTCGATGTTTCAACTGTCAAAGTTATGGACACTTTACTAGAGAATGTTAGAGACCAAAGACAGAGTCTTTGGGTCAAGGTTCAAGTAACAGAAATGCATCAAACAACTCTGGGTCAAAAGCTTTGATCTCTACTACACGAGAGGGGTCATATGATTGGAGTGCTCATCTAGAAGCTGATGAGAATGTCACTCAGGCATTCATGGCAGAGATTGTACCAGTTGATGATACTGAAGCTAAAGATGAGGATGCTGAAGCAAAAGTGGATGGTGAAGTTGAGAAGCTGACTGAAGTTGAACAGGTTGATGTTGATCACACTGTAGAAATTCATGAGGAAGAGTTAAAGTCTGATTATGAGAAGGATGCTTTAGACAAAAAGAGTGCTGCAGATTTTGCAGCCTTCATGGCTGACTTGAGCAAAGCTACAGGAGAGGTAAGTTCTAATCCTGCTAGTTCAGTTTGTTTAAAATGTCGTGAATTACAAGGTGAGGTTGATAAGTTGTCAACACAAAACCAAAGTCTGATAAACGAGATGTCGAACATAAAAGAGTCAAACTTTTTTGTAAAAAGAAATGAGTCTATGTATTTGAAGAAAATTAAAGGATATGAAACTAAAATTGAAGTTTTAACTTGCAAATTAAACGAAAAACTTCAAATTATAGACTTAGCTCATGATACGATGAGTGAGAAAACAAAAGAGATTTCTGAAAAATGCAAAGTTGTCAGAAGCACAACTAAAAATCGTTGAATTGGAAAAGAAATTGAATCAATTCAGAGATTCTTCTTTTGTAATGAAACACATGATGGGTGGGTTAAAGAAAAGTAATAACAAGACCAGTGTGGGTTCAAGGGCTTCAATGAAGTCCCACCTCCTCTTAGTCATGACTATTCATTCCTGCCTGAAGAAGATTAGTTAACAGACTTTATGTCCACTGCACCAATTGGTTTTGCATCAACTCAAAGTAATATATCTGAAAGTGATGATGCTAAGAAGGAAAATAACATGGAACCTGTTCTAAAAAAGAAAAATTCACCTTCTAAGAATAAAAATCAAACTTTTGTTAAAAAGGTTAATTTTGTTCAGGGAAGTGACATGAAAAATGAAACCACTGTTATTGAAAACGAATCAAATGTAGAGTTTGCAAAAAATTAAAACATAGAAAAATATGTATATAAGCAAACTGAACAAGATCCTTCCAAGGCATCATCATCTGATGAGGGATCTAGCTCAAATACATCAGTTAAGAAGTCTTCGAAAAAGAGATCGTGCTTCAAGTGTCATGCAAAGGGACATGTAGCTAGCTGCTATCCTAACAAAAAGACTGAAGCACAAGTTAGTGAGAGAAACAGAGAGAAATCACCAGAGAAGAGTGGTGATAATGTGGAGAAAATTTCAAACTCTCCAAAGAAATCTGCTCCTAAGCAACATGAGGGTGTTGCTGTTGGTATAGATAAGGCTGAAAAAGGAACTCCACAAGTTCCTCGTTATTAAAGAAATCAACCAAGATTTCAGCCTGAATCTACATCAGAGAGATATGAGAGACCTAGAAGCAGTTCACCTAGAATGAACAATTTTAATGGAAATTCAAGTAATTTCAGAAGTCAAGGACAATATCAAACTTGATACCAAAATAATGGTGGTCGAACTTTTTATAATAATGGCTTTAGAAATTTCAACAATCAAGCTTCTTGGAATCAAAACTCAAGAAATCAAAATCATAATTTCCAAAGGTCAAATAGTCCAAACACATATAGGAACCCTCAGGAGCATAGACCTAGTGGAAACAAAAATCAAATTCTAACAACAGGTCTGAGATTCAAGACTCCAGTTAGGAGTAATGGATATTGGATGAATGTTCCAGTAGTTGGTGAATTTGGATGACCCAAGACCATTAAGGCTTAGGTCCCCTAATCTAACTAATTTTTTGGTTGGTGTGTGCAGGAGCTACTAAGGAGGATTATCAACTTATGGTATGTTGATAGTGGCTGCTCCAGGCACATGACGGGGGATGCGAGATTGTTGATTGAGTTTGAAAATTATGATGGTGGACGTGTGAACTTTGCTGGTGCTAAAGGTGGTAGGATTACAGGTCGAGGAAAAGTGACCAATGGGAAGATCACACTGGACAAAGTGAACTATGTTTAGCAACTTAAGCATAATCTGATGAGCGTCTCACAAGTCTGCGACCAGGGTCACTCGGTCCACTTTACCAAGACTGAAGCATTGGTGTTGAAACCGGGTTTGGTGATTCCGGATGATTGGATAGTGATGAGAGTGCCAAGGAGGAATGACACTTATGTCATGGACATGGGTGCTAAGGATTCTTTTGCTGTGGTGGCGTGTTTATTGTCAAAAGCATCTGAGGCTGAGTCAATGTTGTGGCACAGGTGCATGGCCCATATTCACTATCGCAAAATGAACTATATTATTATAAATGAGTTAGTGAAAGGGGTTCCAATGCAGAGGTTTCACGTGGAAGATAGATGTCTTCCATGTCAAAAAGGAAAACAACACAAGAAACCTCATAAGTCTAAAACAGTAAATTCCATAGATGCCCCTTATGAATTACTTCACATGGATTTATTCAGTCCAGTGAATGTGAGGAGCATAGGTGGAAAGTACTATTGTCTTGTTGTCACAGATGATAACTCACTTTATTCATGTGTTATCTTTTTAGGTACAAAAGATGAGACAGCGGAGATGCTGATAGATCTTTATACAAATTTGGAAAATGTCCATGAAGCAAGGATCAAGAGGATAAGGACTGATAATGGCACGAAGTTCAAGAATCAGATTTTGGATCTCTATTGTCTTCGCAAGGGAATAGAACATCAATATTCTGCTCCTTATACACCTCAAGAGAATGGAGTAGCTAAGAGGAAAAACAGGACGTTGATTGAAGCCGCTAGGACTATGCTTTCAGATTTAAAGCTTCCAGTTCTTTTCTGGGGTGAAGCTGTGAATATAGCTTGCTACGTCCTAAACAAAGTTTTAACCATTAAACGTTTTAACAAAACTTGTCATGAATTAATGTTTAACGAGAAACCAAACTTGAAAGGCTTTGAACCATTTGGATTACCATGCACCATTGTGCGACACAAAGATAAGCAAAAATTCGGTGACGTGGCTGATGAAGGCTACTTTCTAGGTTATGTACCTGGCACACCGAATAAAAGGGTTTTCAATCTAAAAACTGGTAAAATTGAGGTTGTTTTTAATGTTGAAATTACTACATACAAACCTCAACAATCAACGAGTGGTCCAGCTATATTATATCATTATGAAAGTGTTTTTAAATCATTTAATATTCCTGAGTTTTCAAATGTAGATGACTCTCAGTTGATTCAAACAGTGATCAGTGAAGACGATGAAGGCGAGTTCATGCCTAGATCGAGTGTTTCCATTACAGATGCTCCTAAAACTTCCTCAAGTGCTGCTGTTTATGATTCAAGTGATAGTGAGTCTGAACCCATTCAAGGGGAGGATTTCATTAATCTGTTTGTAAATCAGAATATTCAGGGGGAGATTGGATCAAACATGGGTTACAATTTAGAAGTGGATACCGTTGCTACTACACGAGCAAATAGCGATCATCCAGTTGACATGATACTTGGAGATCCTACTGTAGGTGTTCAGACGAGGAAAAGCATAGTAGCGAATACAGGTTTATTTGTTTCGATTGAGAAGACTGGGATTGTGAACGAGTGCTTGTATTGTTGCTTTATTTCTCAAGAGTAGCCGAAAAACATTCATTTGGCTTTGAAAGGCAATTCTTGGGTTGAAGCTATGCAAGAGGAATTGGCCTATTTTGCTAAATTAAAGGTTTGGGAGTTAGTTGACCTTCCTAAAGGTGAAAAGGAAATAGGCACTAAGTGGGTCTTTAAGTGCAAGAAAGATGATCGAGGTATCATGACGTGAAACAAAGCTCGATTGGTGGTCAAAGGTTTCAATCAGCAAGAAGGGATTGATTACAATGAAGTGTTTGCACCGGTGGCAAGGTTGGAAGCAATTCATTTCTTCCTAGCCATTGCATCATTCAAGGGCTTCAAAGTTTACCAACTAGACGTGAAGAGTGCATTTCTTTACGGGAAAGTCCAAGAAGTGGTGTATGTCTCACAACCAGATGGGTTCGTTGATCCAGATTATCCAGATCGTGTGTACAAACTTGATAAGGCTCTGTATGGATTACCTCAAGCACCTAGGGCGTGGTATGAGACACTGTCAACACATCTGATAAAGAATGGTTTTGAAAGAGGTCAGATTGACAGTACACTGTTCATTAAGAGAAAGAAGGAAGATTTTTTGCTGGTACAGGTATACGTGGATGACATCATCTATGGGTCATCAGATGAAAACATGTGTAAAGAGTTCGAGCAGATGATGAAGACCAAGTTCAAAATGAGCGCTATGGGTGAACTATCTTACTTTCAAGGGTTACAAGTTGATCAGAAGGAGGATGGGATGTTTATACATCGGACAAAGTATGTGTATGACATTTTGTCTTAATTCAAATTGGAGGATTGCTCTACTTTCAATACACCCATATGCGAAAACCACAATCTTGGCCCAGATCATGAAAGTACTGAAGATGTTGAACCAACTCAATACAGGGCGATGATTGGTTCTTTAATGTACTTGACTGCTTCAAGACCAGACATCATGTTTGCCGTATGTCTGTGTGCCAGATATCAGGCTAATCCAAAGGAGTCACACATGAAAGCGGTGAAGCGTATTCTTCGTTACTTGAAGGGGAAACCTAAACTTGGGTTGTGGTATCCAGCTAATAGTTATTTGAAGTTTGTTGCTTACACAGACTCACACTTTGGAGGATGCAAGTCTAATAGAAAGTCTACAACAGGTGGTTGTCAGTTCTTAGGAGGCCGGATTGTGTCTTGGCAATGCAAGAAGCAAGTGTCTACCTCTACGTGTGAAGCTGAATATATTGATGTGGGTAGCTGCTGCTCTCAGGTTCTCTGGATACAACAGCAGATGCGCGATTACGGTTTGGATTTCACTCGTACTCCTATTATGATAGACAATAATGCCACAATTTCTATAACAAATAATCCCGTGAAACACAGTCGCACAAAACATATTGATATTCGTCATCATTTTATACGGGATTGTGTTGAAAAGAAACTAATTGAACTTCATCGAGTCGACACACTAGATAACCTGGCAGATCTTTATACTAAAGCTTTTGACAGGGCTCGCTTTGAACATTTAGTCGAACTCAACGGGATGAGGAATCCTGAATAACTGGTTTTTCATAAGAATTTTATAAATAGTTTACTGCTTTCTTAAAAATAAAAAATACAAAAACATTTAAAAATCAAAAACATAAAAAAGTAGAAAATCAAAAATGAGTTATCACTGTGTGAAAAAGAAGAGATGATAGTACATCAGCAAATTAGACTGTCACACTCAAACTGAATTAAGTTGCTTAAGTGTGATAGCAGCTTCATCATATGATGTACCAGTAGGCAAAAACATGAAATAATCAACTTACCAATGTGATATAAACATAACGAACTGTGTATGAGTAGGGAACACATCAGTGGCGTATGGTTTAATGACCTTAAATCTTGTGTTGATAGATTGCCAAAATCCAAGGTTCTAGGTCTTTATACTGTTATTTCATCCGGGGATATCAGGGTTGTCCTTCTACTGCATCGAGATACATGCTGACCTAGGCATAACCAGGAAATCTTAAAAGAGCTAAAAATGCCAAAACCCATAAATGAAGTAGCTCTCCTAGAGAGTCATTCAAATGTGCAAAATGCATAATTCGTACCAACAATGGTATTTGTCTTAGCCCTCACTAGATATTTTGGTCTCTTTGCTGTACGGTAGTACTGACCTGATCACTAATTATCTATCCTTGTAAAACAAAACGGATGAATTCGGTATACTCACCAACTATGAGGAATCTTTGTGCATACCTTGATCGCGGGGGTACATCCTGAAGTGGGACACACTAAGTACATCAGAATAATATTACCTTAACGTATCACTAAGTAATGGTACTTGAAGTGTTCATGCATTTTGTTTAAGTGGACAAACATACTAGTAATCGTCTTGGACTGCTTTTCAAGAAAAATTATATAAAGAATTATCTGATAGTGTGAAAACAGTTTGATGTTGCTGATATGATCTTCTTACCGGTGATTCTCACAAAAACAGAGTGTTTATTGCTTTTGTTATTTACTTGCTTTCCTAAAATATAAAAATCCAAAAATAGTGTCTTTTTCTGTTAAAATTCTTAATGTACGGAAAACTGTTATTCTTAGAGGAATTGTTACCGATAGGGGGAGACGGTGTTAGAAAGTGAGTTCAAAATTTTAAATCATACAGGGTCTTGTGTGTTGGACAAAATTTTTACGTGTTGGTGCTACATTGAAATTGCTTAATCTGTGATATAGTTTAACCATCTCTTGAATAATAAAATTTATTTAACTTTGTTGAAAAAATTCTTATGGTTTCTCAAGATGTTTGTTTAATAGTATATAGATTGAAGCTGTTTGTTGCTGAGAAGTTGTGTTGAGAAGATGAGAGTTTGATTGGATGCATGGTAGAACCTCCATTCTACATTGCAAACAAAGTTGAAGAGTTTGAAGATTGCTATGCAAATGCTAAACTGGAGTTTACTCAAGTGCTAACGTTTTGAAGATTTGTGATTGGATGAATCAGCTTAGGGGGAGTCTGTTGCTGCAGAAGTTTTTGCTGACAGAAGCTATTAAACCTGAAGCTATTCAAAGACCAAAGACAATGCAAGATTACATGAAGATTGCAAGATGGCTGAAGACAAAGTTATTTTATGAAGCTATTATCAAGGGGGAGTTTGTTGGTGCACATTTGTGACAACAACTCTTAGATTTGGTCTTTGGATAACTTGTAATTAGTAAAACGATAAACGGTTAGCGGGTTTAGCTTTGTATTAGTCAATTAATAGTGTTTGGGCTAAACCAAACCCAGATAGGGTTAGAGGGGGACGAATTGGGCCATAGCCCATGTAGGAAACCTAGCCCAAGTTGCAACCTTGTGTTATACAAACAAGGCTTTGCATTAGGGTTTAGGTTAATCAGCCAAAAACAGTTTTAGAGAGAGTTTTCGTAAAGGCATTAGAGCTTGGACGAATTTGGGTTTTGATTGATTGTAATTCTTGTGATTGATAATCAATAAAAACCCGTTTGACAGTAATTTCGGTTTTCTACTCATTTCTGTGCTATTCTAATCTAGAGGATTCCGCACTCTAGATTGGATTGACAATTCTGTGACGATCCGTACGAACCAGTGGACCTACAAAAGACTTACATGACCACAAGACTACGGGTGGTACGTTACTCCTATAGCGCTATACATGTTAAGGGGAGGCCCGTACGAAGTTAATGACAAGCAAATCACACAAGAATGTTCCAAGAATACAAATCAAGTATCACGTATTTAAGCATGTATGATGGATTGTTTGTGTTTGCATAAAATATAAGTGTGGTTGCATGTATTTGTTAAGTTAAACATATTGCACCCAATGATTCATAGGCTTTAATTCCTTGCAATTACTTGATCTCCAAATCATCCCCACCAGATGTATTCTCGTCTGATCGTCCAAGTTTCTCTATTCCACGTCTGATGTTGACTATATATAATAATATATGTGCGACTCCAATATCTTACTTTGCGTCCAAGAATTAATGTCTCCTGTCCTTTCTTTTTTTCCAAGTCACCTTCACGTCCCAATATATTATTATTTTTTTAATCCATTAGGGTTTTGTATTATAATATATAAAA
Organism: Helianthus tuberosus; assembly: GCA_030545235.1. NCBI lineage: Eukaryota > Viridiplantae > Streptophyta > Magnoliopsida > Asterales > Asteraceae > Helianthus > Helianthus tuberosus. The sequence continues at coordinate 7,653,271 of CM060402.1, forward strand.
TTAATTGAAAATCCCAAATCCATGTTGTATATGAAAGTCGTTGGCTTTGCACCCCTTTGGCGGCCCATTTTATAATAAAGATTATATGTGCAGCTCTTTTTCTCTTTTTGTCTGATGTTGTTCCCCCTTTGGCCGCCTTTCACTATCAATATTAATTCTCCTCTCATATATATATATATATATATATATAGGATAAGGATCCGTTAGGAACCACCCTTTATTGCGAGAACCGCGAGAACCAGTGTGAACACATGGCATTTTTGTAATTATCTTATGTTTATACCAAAACACGCGTTCTTTTTTCTTCTCCTTATGTCACTGTTATCTCCATTCTAGGGTTTCAGAAGTTCACCAGAAGTTCACCAGTTCATGGTCTTCACACTCGTCTGAGATGGATTCACGGCGGTTTCACGGCGGCGAAGAGCCATGTACGGTGGTTTTCACGGCATATAGATAGTCGGCGTTCACGTATTTCACGGCGATTGCCGCTTACACGGTGTTTACAGCGACATATGGCGTCTCCTGATTCATCACTTGTATATCCTCGTATATCTGATGATCCTCTTCATTCATTGTCTGAATATCATCCTCATACAACATCTGATGCCGACTTTGGTGGTCCATCTGTTGTCAATCCCGTTGATAGTCACAGATTTATGTCTAAAACTGTTGTAAGTCAACATATCATTCATGGCTTTGAAATTCAGACTCTTGATTCTATGTCTACATCAGACAATGTTGTCTTATAATCAATGTATCTGATCGTTCATTATCTTTTGACACTACTTCGACTGGTACAACACCTACAAATACAGAACATCAAGAGTTGCAATTCATTCGATTTGTGACTAAAGGTATTATGTTACTGCAAATTATGTATATACTTAGTAAATGATATTATATTAAATGATATGCACATGTGCATTATATTTACTGTAAATGATGTTGTATTAAATTATATGCACATGTGCATTATATTATGTTGATTGTAAATGATATTGTATTAAATTATATGCACATGTGCATTATGTTGAAAATTAGACTATGTCGTTGATGTATATTTTATGAACAAGTGCCTTATGGATGACTATCCAATTATGTACAGGATGGCAGTAAACAAATGGGCTTGGGTGGTGGACAACTACAAAAAAGGGAGGTGACTGGGATTGGCAATGGAATAACAATCCGACAACCGGGGAGGCATGGGTGGAGTTTATGTAGCTTTTGGCGCTGCTGAGAGACACCATAATGAAGACGGGTCAATATGGGTGGGGTTTGCACTCGGAAAAATAAGTCGACTTTCAATGTTAAAACCGTTAGAGAGGATTTGTGTGTCCATAAGCGACATACTTAGTTGATACAGCTATTGTATCTTTTTCCATTTTTTGTTTCTGCAACTGTCATATGGCTTCTGTTTAAGAGGATAGGCTACCATCTTCTTCCATTTTTTGTGCCACTTTCTAATACTTACTCTGGCCATATTGTTCTTGTGATCCAATTTGTCTTCTTTTGTTAACAGGTGAGTTGATCACCTTGGTATCTATAGCTCCATATCCAGGCTGACCAATTGTTTCCTGACAAATTAAAATTTCAATATTCTTGTTTGATTTACCTTTAATTTTGATAGGTCTCCTCCAAAGTTTCATGATATTACATTGTCCCAATAAATTTGTGATGATATTGCTCTCCTTGTGATGGACCAGATCTAGGCCTGCTTGTAATTAATGGAAATGACTATTGGGAGAGACTTGAAAAGATTTATGAGTTTGTTGTTTGAGCACGTCGGGAGACTTTTCTGTTCGGAGTTTGAAGTCTATGATACAAACATATAATAAGGAGGTTTCCGAGCAGGTATTTGTTTGGAATAACTGGACACCTAAAAAAGTTGGTTTGGTCGGGCAGATAGCCTTAGTCGAGAGACTCCCAACGAAGGTGGCACTTAACGCAACAGTCATCCAAACACAGTCAAACTGCTACGTTTTCTGCAGCGATTCCCCAGAAACATGTGAACATATTTCTGTTTCATGTCAGTTCGCTCAAACAGTTTGGTCCGTAATTACTCACTGGTGCAAAGGCCCGGCTGCATTTATTTTCAGTCTCAAAGATTTGCTGGAATATCATAATATTGTCCAAGGAACTGCAAAAAAGAAAAAGGCGATTTATGCGGTGTCCCTTATCTACCTCTGGAGCGTTTGGCGAATGAGGAACAAGATGGTTTTTAATCAAAGTTAATTGTCGGTGCAGAAGGTAGTCGAGGAGATCAACAACATTAGTTAGTTATGGGTAAAAATAGATCGAAGGAGGTGAGTTTAACTTGGGCGGCCTGTAACAATTTTGATGTATTTCCAGTATAGTATTTTGTTTGTTTTTTGCTGTATGAGTTTTCATTCTGTTGGTGGATGTAATTGTGGTGTAGCACCTTGCTAAATGTTATGAATAATTTTATATAAGTAACATCTACAAATTTAGATCAACAAGAATTGCAATTCATACGCTTTGAGATTAAAGGCATTATACATTTATATGTGTTTCGAAGTTTACACTCACATGATTCATTTTTATATCCTTAAAGTGTTTTTTTATAGTTTACTCTTACATGCTTCATTATTCTCTCATAAAGTAAATCACATTTATTTACAATCATACCATAATAATGCACATGTGCATTATTTTGCCAATACACCATAATCCATGTTTAATTATTAATCCTTTTCTTTTTTTATCATTAAACATTAAACAAACAATTGGTTTATTACATAAGTTACTTATATTTTCATACATCATGTAATCCTGCACATGTGCATTATGTTGCCAACCATTACAAATAAACTGTTAACCATCAGTACATAATGTTATGCACATATGCATCACATTACCAATGCCCCGTAATCATCACCGAATAAATGTTGAACAAGTGTGTAAACACGCCATATACCTTATTAATTAGAATGTTATACGTTTTACTTTTTATGTATACATGAACAATTACAAGTGTTGTACATTCTACGCTACAAGAACAACTACAACTATTGTACATTCTACACCTAATGGCACGCTATATTGGATACCCTATGTTGAATCTTAATACAACCATATGATCATCAGTATCAACCGTCGCCGTTACCGTTGATCTTGCCAACTTCTTGTTCTTTACCGCACGCACTTCGTCACCTCCTTTTTTATGTTTCATCACGTAACCTCCTTTTTTGAGGTTTCATCACGAGTACGCTTAATTTCCCGCCTTTTTTGTGTTTATTTCTTCTTGCGCGCCTGCGTGCATTATGTTGCCAACCATCTGTAATCATCAAAAAAATAAACTGTTAACCAACAGTACATAATTATGCACATGTGCATCACATTATTAACACCCAATAATCATCAATAATAAACATTAAACAAATAACTGTTATTTTTTACATTCATTACTTTTATTTTCATATATTACATAATCATGCACATGTGCATTATGTTGATACCAATCCATGATCATCACAAATAAACTGTTAACCATCAGTACATAATGTTACGCACATGTGCATCACATTACCAACGCCCCGTAATCATCACCGAATAAATGTTGAACACGTGCGTAAACACGCCATATACCTTATTAATTAGAATGTTATAGGTTTTACTTTTTATGTATACATGAACAATTACAAGTGTTGTACATTCTACACTACAGGAACAATTACAACTATTGTACATTCTACACCTAATGGCACGCTATATTACATACCTTATGTTGAATCTGAATGCAACCATATGGTCATCAGTATCAACTGTCGCAGTTACCGTTGATCTTGCCAACTTCTTGTTCTTTACCGCACGCACTCCGTCACCTCCTTTTTTTGTGTTTCATCACGTAACCTTCTTTTTTTTCAGGTTTCATCACGAGTTCGCTTAATTTCCTGCCTTTTTTTGTGTTTATTTCTTCTTGCGCACCTGCACGATATATTTAATGTGTTTACATAAATGATATCATTTAACATGAATTTAATAAAGGGATGCACATGCGCATAAACTCCCATCTGGATCATCAAACATTAATCAACATTTTTTACCTTTTGTTTAACCGTCGAGCAATCATATTCCATTCCATCCGACATTTTAATTGACCTTTCATCCCTTGGTTTAAAAAAAAGAAATAAACATATCTTATCAATGAATATGTGCATTAACATTAACTTTATCATCACCATATACAATATGCACATGTGCATCAACATAAACAACCTTATTAATATATTCTGGCAAATTATGCACATGTGCATAGTGCATAATTATGCACATGTACATCAGCATGAATGATCTTAATAACCCATTCTGTCAAAGTATACAGATGTACATAACTATGCACATTTGCATCCATATGCATACCCTTATTAACTTAATCTAGCAAACCATACATATGTGCATAACTATGCACGTGTGCATTAACATGACTCACCTTATCAGCAAGCTTGCTTCAATAATAAACTTTAACCTGTACCAAATCAAAATCCGTAAGCTTGCTTCAATAATAAACCTTAACCTGTACCAAATCAAATTTCGTATTATCACTAACCATATATAACATTAATCATTAACAAATCTATTATGGTAAGATATGCACATGTGCATAACTATACATATGTACACCTAATACCGACGACGATTGATTCCCGGCGATACCGTCGTAGTGACACACTCATTGAACAATCTATTCTTATAATCACGTTGGCACGATGCCCTAATTACGAACGGATTAAAAATCCCCAATGTTGCCCTAATTATTATGTTTCTAATATAGATTATACTACTAATTTTGTACAAATTTGGGGAACTAACCTCGATTATATGACGAAATATGAAATATATGCTGGTAAAATCTTAAATCTGATATAACATCTCAATCCAGATGCTTCGATATGGTGAACTGATGATGGCGAACTGATGATGTATTCGAGACGATTATGTAACCGATTGTAATCGTCGATGATGATGGCGAACTGAAGATGTATTCGAGAAGATTATGTAATCGATTGTAATCGACGAATTGTTGAGATAATCAGGTTAAGAAATGTGGAAAGATTTGGATGTGATCGAGTTCTGAGTGTAGAGTTCTTGAGTTCTGAGTGTGGACGTGAAAGTGTTTATTAAGTGTAATTTAATTTATGTTTGAAGTCCGATAGTGGAGGAAGATATTTTAAAAGTTGTTTGGTATTTACAAAATTACCCCCTGTTCACATTGGTTCTCGCGGTTCTCGCAATAAGGGTGGTTCTCGCATGAATCCTACCCTATATATATATATATATATATATATATTATCTGCTACCTACCCTTAAAGATAATATTAATCCCCTCAAAAAATAATAACCGACGACCACAACAATAATAGTCATTATCTTCCTTTCAAATTCATCCAATAGAATGGGCTTGGCCTATTTGATGCTTGTAATAATATGGCAGCCTTCTCTGATGTGTATCTTAGCAGCCCAAACTTTATGTGGCTCAACACCAATGAATTAAATGGACTCAAATTATAAACTAAATATACTGATTTGGGCCTAGCCCTTGATCCATATATATATATATATATATATATATATATATATATATATATATATATATATATATATATATATATATATATATATATATATATATATACTGCACAGCCCTCTAACTTATAAAATAGAGATAGTGGACTCGGCCTACTCACAGAAAATAGCGGCAATTTTACTTCGGTCATTGGTGTCCTACTCTGGCCAACTGGCTGGTTATTTCCTTATTATTCGTTTTCACTCCATTTGCACCAGGACCTGGCAAAACACAAAATAATATAATATAACACTAAAAACTAAATAAAAAAAACAAAAACAAATAAAAACTATACATAAATTATACACTTTAAACGGGATAAATATGTGTATTTTACCACACATCAAACCTTGTCGAAGGATCCAAGGAGAACGCAATTGTTGTTGAGTTTGGCAGCTAAGCGATAGGTGTCTTCGAGGGTTTTGGGTGAGGTGGATTCAACAAGGTTCATGATCGAAGGGGGAAGGCCGCGAATCTACTTCGCGATGGCCTTGTCGACGGAGTCAACCTGGCTAGGGCAAAGCGCACTCAATTGTTTGAAGCGAGCTGTGAGGCCAGCGTTGTCGTTCCCCACTCGCTTCAGATTCCAGAATTCATTCTCTATTTTCTGAAGCTCAGGCGGAGGACAAAACTCGTCCTTCATTAGTTTCTTAAGATGCACTAGGGAGGGCGTGGGTGACTTCATTTCCACGAGCGTTACGCTCGGAGGTCCACCAATCAAGGGCTCTTGATCGGAAAACACCTGTTGCATTGACGGTACGCAGGTTTTTAGGGCAACTACATTGGAATGTGACCTCACTGGTATCAAACCATTGAAGCATCTTAGTTATGCCTTCTTCGCCAGTAAAGGGTAGTGGGTTACAAGAACAAAGCTGCTTGAACGTAAACGTCGACTGAGGTGTTTCCACCTTGGAGTCAATGGAGGCATTGGGTGAATTGGTGTTTGGTGGGGGTTGGATCTTGCTGACGATGTCAGGGATGACCTTAGCCATCTATTTCGCCATAAACTTCATGAGATCCTTCTTCGACATCGAGTCATCGTTGTTGGAACCCTTCTTTGAGCTAGACTTTGATCCAGACTTGAATTTCTTGAGGTTGTTATAGAGACTGTTTGAAGACATCTAAAGAATCGAAAATGAAGGGAGAGATGAGACTTGATCATAGTATAAAAAATCACGTTTTGCATGTATAAGCATGTAAGTATTCACGTAGCATGTATAATTCACATAGTTTTCATATAAATAACAAGTATTTCACAAAGCATAAACACGTATAATTGTGTAAGGACTATAAATTTAGTTTGTTTAAGAGGATTATTAATGTTTTTGATTACGAGAGACGTGCGAATTGTGCATCGGTTTCGACATGAATGAGGTAACAAGTATTAAAACAAATAGAAATCGAAATAACATAAAAGAGAGGTAACATAAAAGATGGAATGTCACGGAACATAACTAAGACTTTTCCAAAGTGAATCGAAGATCCTTTCAATTTAGGAAAACAAATTTTGGCCTATAGTTAAAATACTATCGCCGAGAAGCGATTAACGGTAATTTGCCCTTCCGGTTACTACACGTCCCTAATCGATTGAAAAATCAAAACTTTGGCGGGATTGAAAACCGAGGAATGAGACAAGTTAACAAGATGTGGGTTTCACCCCTAACTTGACAACATCGTACCCTAAGTGTGGTTGATACTCGTAGGGTCAAGAAAGTTAATTCTGACACTTTGACGAGTGTCCACAAGAGTTTGAATAGGAAATTTACCATCAAGATGTGGATTTCACTCCTAACTTGATGGCATAATTTCGTACAAAAATCGAATAAGCAGATTGAGACTCATTCACTAAAGTATGGGTTTCACGCCTATTTTGGTGAAGTCGTCTCGTTTGCACAATATGAGTGTCTTCAACGTGTATATTGTGTAAATGTCATAGGAAAGACATATGTATATGTATTATGACAAAAGAAGAGGTAGAAGCAAAGTAGGAAGAAATAAAATGTTAACAAGAATAAAAAATTGTTAAAGTTTGGTACTTACTATAGTCTAGGTCGAACATGACAATTCTACCTAATTCCCAATAGTTATGGATCTGATACAATTCTGTCACACCACAACCGATGGCAGAAACATCGGAGTGAGACGAACGAGATTGCTCGAGACTTCATAGCGCTATTATAACAATATTTAGTTCAAAAGTTGATTCCATTTCATATCAAAGATTGTCAAGGACAACATTAGAAATCAAAGTACAACAAGTTTGAAACAATACGACAAAAGTACAACAAGAATACAATAACAAAATCTAGTATTTTCTAAATGCATTTCTACGTCTTCCCAACTAGATTTCATCAATGTCAACATCATAAATGTAACACCTGTGTCATTTCAACCATCAAACAAATGCCAAACCAATGAAATATTGTATTTCATACTTTGGACTTGTATAAATATGTGTATCTTTTGCACATATCAACTCTTGTTCGATTTCAAACTCTAAATCGCTTTCTGGAAATATAACCAGTTTAATCCAACGAACACTCCAGAATAATGAAATAGGCTTAACATACCTTGAATAACCTTTACATAACTTATATATAAGTTTTGGAAGGTTTGGTGTGGTGAAATCAAGTTAAATCGCTTACAGGGACTAAAGTTGACAAACTGCGAAAGTATGCCAATTTGAACTGTAACAGACATTCCGGAACATGACCATAAGTTAAACACACCATAAATATCCTTTACATATCTTAGAAATAGGCTTTAATGGGTTCGGTGTGCTAAAATAAACTTTTGGGTCATTCAGGGACTAAAAGTGTCAAAAAGTGCACAAGTTTGCATTTTCGCGCATAACTTACGTTCTGAATACATCCGGACATCCAAAAATTTATGTAAGCACTAAAATATTTTATTTTAGTGTTCGCCATAAGAAAAATCCATTCGTCACGTCATTTGGATCGTTTTTCGCGCTTGTGCGCATTCCGTCGTAATTAAGCGAACATCGCGTTCGTACGACCAAACGAACCATCATCCGAGATATTTTTGAGCATGTTTTGAGTTCCCTATACTTTAACTTCATTTTAGAGCCTTCAAATGAGGTTAACGGGGTTCAAACGCATCGAGAAAGGCCTTAAACACGTGCAGGGACCATTTCTGCCATTTTGGAAACATTTCTGAAACAGAGGGGCAGTGGCGTAGCGCGAGCCCTAAGGGCCTAGGCAGTCGCGCTACGCGACTGCCTATTCTGGGCAGAAAACATGCAGAAACTCAGTTTTTCGCTTTCGGGACCAGATTCGACGTATTAACAGCTGTTAACAGCTGTTCTCCACTCCTTAATCCCTTGCCACATGTTGATACCCTATGGTGAGTGGCCAATTTAGACACCATGAGTTTCCGACAAGTGTACGGGTTGGATCATGGCACGATATTCGACAAGCGATCTTAACGGTTCGGGTATTCCTATAAATACCCAACCACCCCCATTGCTAAAAATCACTAGAAACTTGATTTGAGAAACTCTAAGTTGAAACATTTGTTTCATACCTGAGATTTTTGAATCGAGTTTAGCATTCGGGGACCCTTCATAAGTATTCTTTCGTTCTTTTCCTTATTTTATTGCTTTTCGAGTCAGAAAGTCAAACTTTGTTTGACTTTCAGCGTTGACCAGTAATGGTCAATGCGAAGTTCGTCTGAACTTCGCAACGTGAGTGTAATCACGTTGGTTATAGTCCCTTGGGACTATGCCTACTGATTTCCACGTTGTCTAGGGTCGTAGGGTAAGCGATCTAATAAATCGCCTATACCTTCGAACCCGACCCAGTTTGGTCGATCATTAGGATCCGACCAAATACATTAGGTGACCATAGTATATAGGGAATAACCTTCCGAGGTTATACCTTATGGTCGCTTCGTTTAAGTAGTTGTATGATAAGTAGTTTATATGCCTTAGGTAAATTACCAGAATACCCTTTTCATGTATAATTGGTAATTAAGCATATGTAACCTAAACTTTTGTCACATAACTGATTATGTAACATGTTTAGGCATATAACACTTGTCATAGGACTAGTTAGACGGTCCGAACGCGTTTCACGCGAACGACGCGTTAAAGTAGCATAAGCTACCTAAACGGGTCGTAATGGGTCGTAAACAATTATGTTAAGTTTCATTTAGTATGTAGGCTTTGTTAAACCAAATGACACGAGTCTCTACACTCGTTGGTTTACAAACCCTAATGCTACCCGATCTTCCGATCTAGGTCCGGTTAATTAACATAGTTACCTATATTAGGTGCCGTTTGATATCCGCGATCTCTAGCATTGTTTGGTTGTTACTCAAGGACTTCTGAGCAATCTCAGGTGAGTACATAGACCCCTCTTTTACTGTTTTCCAAACTGTTTTGGGGTGGAACACATGTGCCTACTTGTTACTTTCATGCTTTCCTGTTTTAACATCATATACTGCTATGTTCGTTAGTACATTATAGTACATGATTTTATGACATTTCATGCTAGGTGTGCCCAATTGTGTGCATTACTTAGTACATCGTTTTACATGACATTTTGACATAGACATTTGACATAGACATTTCGGCATAGACATTTTAACATGATTGACATTTGATCATGCATTTCCCACAAAACATAACTTTGATTTAAACCAAGATTTACTTCAATACTTTGTTTTTGTGCATATGGTTTAGTTGAGACATTTCACTTGCCATACATGACATCTTGACATAGACGTTTGACATGGATATTTGACATAGACATTTTGATATGATTTACATCTTGACATGAACACTTTGACATATTACCCAATACATTTGACAATTGATTTAAACATAGACTTCTTACATTGGTTGGTTTGGTTTGATTAAGTGATTAAGTAACGATGCGTGTGAAATATGATACAAGCATGGTGGATACGCCGCTGGTACTTCCTATATATAAGTGTTTGTATGGTATTACATATCATAGCGTTATTTGAATCATTTCAGTTTGAGACATAGAACATTTTATACAAATAACATACTTTTCACAAGACATTGATTTATAAACATCTTATCTTATGCAAACATATTTTACTTGGTTATTCATTTAACCCTACATTTATTTATACTTATCATCTGATCTTATCGATTTTCAGATGATTTACAAAGCAAAGCAAATAACAAGGTTCATGACTAAACATTTTCTCAAACATAAGTCATGAAACCTATTTTCACAAAACCTATGTATCTCACAGGCATTTTTATGCTGACGTACCTATTTTCACATGTGTTTTTCAGGAACTGTTGCATAAGATGATCAAGATACACATAGGCAGACTTGGGCTTTAGTGACAATAAAAGATGCAAGATTAGTTAATTATGTTGTATTTCCTTGTTTGTTAAGACATTGTAACACTTTTAATCAATAAAACGAAACTTCAATTGCCATGGATTTGAAACAATTAATTCTGTTACAACACTCCCCGACATTTCCGCCACGTTTTGTATGTTCTACGTGGTCGGGGTGTGACAGAAAAGATGGTATCAGAGCCAATGGTTATAGGGAATTAGATTATTAGTAATGCTTTGACCTAGTCTATAACTTTCTTAGGACCCTAACGCGAGTTTACTTGCGTTTAATCATAAAACAATACCGTCACCTATCCTTAGTCGACTACCACAACAAGAACATAATTTTCGAAACCGCTATGAAAACTAATCATCTGTTCTAGGATGATTGATTACTAGGTTTTGAACCCTCTATTGTAAGGTTTTGAACCCCTTTGAGTTTTCAAAACTCTCGTCAAGGTTTTGGGTTTTTAATAATGTGAACACGTGCAAACTGGAAGGGTGAATGCCTGTATTCTGGGTTTTCTGTCTAGGCAAGCACTTCGTATACATCTCATCAGACGCGAGACCAGTTGTGCTTACCTGGGAATTCTTGGGATGAGTGTTCACTTATAGGCGAGCATGTCTTCGCGATACATTATTTTTGACCTATTTACTTTGATTAATCACCAGGGTCGTTTGTTGCTTTGTAGTAACAAACAAATGACCACTACCCTTGCTTTCATCAGATTTGCTTCTTCTCATTCATTTCGTCTAATTCTCTCACTCGTTTCCTTTCATGTTCTCCTCTTTTAGAATGCCTCCACGACGCGAAAATCCAGTATCTGTTGACGAGCTGGCAGCTGTCATTACACAGCAAATGACTGCTGCAATCCCGATCATCGTTGCCCAATGTCACCAAGCTATCAACAACAATAATGCCCCATGCAACTTCAAGACGTTCAACTCGGCTAAGCCATCAAAGTTTTCTGGGTCTCAAGGAGCGACTGCACTTCTGCAATGGTTTGAGAGTCTAGAGAGCACTTTCAGGCATGTTCAATGTCCAAACGAGCGAAAGGTAGATTTTGCATCTAGTGTCTTCGAGAAACGAGCTTTGACATGGTGGAACGGTGTGGTGAGCGATAGGGGTGCCGAAGTGGCACTGGCCCAAACTTGGGAAGAACTTCGAGCACTGATGATGAAGGAATTCTGTCCTCGTCACGAGATCAGGGCATTGGAAAGGGAATTCGATGACCTTAAGCAAGACAGTGGCGAACATCGAGCATACACTGATCGATATGAGGAGCTGAGCCTGTTGTGTCCTACCATGGTTACGCCTTTGGATAAGGCGATCGAAAAGTACATTGATGGTCTCCCTGACTCAGTTCAAGACATTGTTACTGGTAGTAACCCCACTACGGTTAGGCAGGCCATTGAGCTATCTGCAACTCTGACTGAATCTCAGATCAGGAAACGTAAGCTTTTCCGGAAGGGTGACAAGAAACCAGTCGAGGAATCGAAACCAATCGAGGAATCAAAGACCATGGATGAGCAGACTGGATCCCTTGAGCGGTCAAAGAAGCAAAAGGCTTCTCAGAACTTCGCCATGGTCGCTCACAATGGTCAAGCCGTCCCCAACCAACCAGCTCAACCCCGTACTAGGAAGCCATACAATGGAACTTCACCCTTGTGCAACCGATTTGGCCTACATCATCATGCTAATGTGAAGTGCCGCGAATGCCAAATTTGTGGACTTAAAGGTCATATGGCAAAAGTTTGCGTTGCAGCAATTGCACCGAATCAAGCCGACAACAAACCTGCTCGAGCTCGCTTTCCACCAGGTTCTTGCAACAAGTGTGGTAAGATGGGACATTTCCGAAGAAATTGCCCAAATCTTGCTAATGCTAATCCAGCACAGAGATGAGCATCTGATCGACTAGAAGACAACACTCTTTAGAAATAATCATATCTTATGTATTATTTTCTTTTGTTGTCAAGGTCCATGAAACAGTTGTTATCATTGTTAATAAATAAATCTTTTTATTTACATTACAATGTATATTATGTGGTTGTATGCATAAACAACATATCCCCTATAATACCGACAATCAAGGAATCGTATTACTTGAAAAGCAAACTACCCCCAAAATTCTTCCATTTTACAATCTCTTGCGTAAAGATCCCAACTACCCGTCTCTTGCAAAGAAACGATGTACAAGATAAAAGTTATAATTCTGTACGAATACCCCAAGTACCACTATAAATTTTTAATAGGGTACCCAAGGGTATTTCCGTATGTCCTAAATTATTGTGTACCTTAATTCGAATATTGCGTTTTCCTGAAAAACGAAAATCGAATTTTTGGTAGATCATCCTATCTTCATGGATGGATTCTTGAAATGATTAAAGTACCAAATGAAATCCACGAATTGGATTCCTGGTGTACTTTAAGTATCCGCGTCCAAAGATAACAAATTAATAACCAAGTTAAACAATTATGTGATTATGTGTTTATGAGTTCCCTTTATGTTTTTGGTGTGATCCAAATTCTTGTCATTCAAATCCTCGTAGAATCTTCCATATCTTTGGGTGCTATACTAAATCCTCAACGGGCTTGTACGTAATAGTAAAGACCCTTGGATTATATTGTACCATTCCATAATTAGACCCTGAGAGGTCTAGGTAAACAGATTGATCCAAAAAAAAAAAAATCTGGTTAGGAATATCATGTGATGATATAGCTGAAAGGACTCCTTGGTGGCCTAATTTAAAAGGATCCTTTGTAGATCTAATTAAAAGGACCCTATGGTAGTTTAGTCACACTCATCATCAGGTTTGATTTTTCCTCCCCTTCACATTTCAGACAAATTGTGCGGACTATGCAAGGAATTGCGTAATTATGGATGCATACATAATTATGAAATTCAGTGCACGGAAACCACAGTAAATTTTGTCATGTGTCTAGAGACTATTCCGTTCATTTTTGTTTCTGAAGATGTAAAAATGACTATTCCGTTCATTTTTGTTTCTGAAGATGTAAAATGACTATTCCGTTCATTTTTGTTTCTGAAGATGTAAAATGACTATTCCGTTCATTTTTGTTTCTGAAGATGTAAAATGCCTATTCCGTTCATTTTTGTTTCTGAAGATGTAAAATGACTATTCCGTTCATTTTTGTTTCCGAAGATGTAAAATGACTATTCTGTTCATTTTTGTTTCCGAAGATGTAAAATGACTATTCTGTTCATTTTTGTTTCTGAAGATGTAAAATGACTATTCTGTTCATTTTTGTTTCTGAAGATGTTGTGGAAAATGACTATTCTGTTCATTTTTGTTTCTAAAGAATGCCTGTTGAGAATAACTCTGTTCATTTTTCATTTCTAAAAAATGTTCGTTAAAGAGAAATTACAGGATTACGTCTTGTTCATCTTTGATGGTTATTTAACACAAAGTCACAAATAGACTCCTACGAATTAATTTCGGGACGAAATTTCCTAAAGTAGGGGAGACTGTAACACCTGTGTCATTTCAACCATCAAACAAATGCCAAACCAATGAAATATTGTATTTCATACTTTGGACTTGTATAAATATGTGTATCTTTTGCACATATCAACTCTTGTTCGATTTCAAACTCTAAATCGCTTTCTGGAAGGTTATACGCGCACTAATGCGTAAATATAACCAGTTTAATCCAACGAACACTCCGGAATAATGAAATAGGCTTAACATACCTTGAATAACCTTTACATAACTTATATATAAGTTTTGGAAGGTTTGGTGTGGTGAAATCAAGTTAAATCGCTTACAGGGACTAAAGTTGACAAACTGCGAAAGTATGCCAATTTGAACTGTAACAGACATTCCGGAACATGACCATAAGTTAAACACACCATAAATATCCTTTACATAGCTTAGAAATAGGATTTAATGGGTTCGGTGTGCTAAAATAAACTTTTGGGTCATTCAGGGACTAAAAGTGTCAAAAAGTGCACAAGTTTGCATTTTCGCGCATAACTTACGTTCTGAATACATCCGGACATCCAAAAATTTATGTAAGCACTAAAATATTTTATTTTAGTGTTCGCCATAAGAAAAATCCATTCGTCACGTCATTTGGATCGTTTTTCGCGCTTGTGCGCATTCCGTCGTAATTAAGCGAACATCGCGTTCGTACGACCAAACGAACCATCATCCGAGATATTTTTGAGCATGTTTTGAGTTCCCTATACTTTAACTTCATTTTAGAGCCTTCAAATGAGGTTAACGGGGTTCAAACGCATCGATAAAGGCCTTAAACACGTGCAGGGACCATTTCTGCCATTTTGGAAACATTTCTGAAACAGAGGGGCAGTGGCGTAGCGCGAGCCCTAAGGGCCTAGGCAGTCGCGCTACGCGACTGCCTATTCTGGGCAGAAAACATGCAGAAACTCAGTTTTTCGCTTTCGGGACCAGATTCGACGTATTAACAGCTGTTAACAGCTGTTCTCCACTCCTTAATCCCTTGCCACATGTTGATACCCTATGGTGAGTGGCCAATTTAGTCACCATGAGTTTCCGACAAGTGTACGGGTTGGATCATGGCACGATATTCGACAAGCGATCTTAACGGTTCGGGTATTCCTATAAATACCCAACCACCCCCATTGCTAAAAATCACTAGAAACTTGATTTGAGAAACTCTAAGTTGAAACATTTGTTTCATACCTGAGATTTTTGAATCGAGTTTAGCATTCGGGGACCCTTCGTAAGTATTCTTTCGTTCTTTTCCTTATTTTATTGCTTTTCGAGTCAGAAAGTCAAACTTTGTTTGACTTTCAGCGTTGACCAGTAATGGTCAATGCGAAGTTCGTCTGAACTTCGCAACGTGAGTGTAATCACGTTGGTTATAGTCCCTTGGGACTATGCCTACTGATTTCCACGTTGTCTAGGGTCGTAGGGTAAGCGATCTAATAAATCGCCTATACCTTCGAACCCGACCCAGTTTGGTCGATCATTAGGATCCGACCAAATACATTAGGTGACCATAGTATATAGGGAATAACCTTCCGAGGTTATACCTTATGGTCGCTTCGTTTAAGTAGTTGTATGATAAGTAGTTTATATGCCTTAGGTAAATTACCAGAATACCCTTTTCATGTATAATTGGTAATTAAGCATATGTAACCTAAACTTTTGTCACATAACTGATTATGTAACATGTTTAGGCATATAACACTTGTCATAGGACTAGTTAGACGGTCCGAACGCGTTTCACGCGAACGACGCGTTAAAGTAGCATAAGCTACCTAAACGGGTCGTAATGGGTCGTAAACAATTATGTTAAGTTTCATTTAGTATGTAGGCTTTGTTAAACCAAATGACACGAGTCTCTACACTCGTTGGTTTACAAACCCTAATGCTACCCGATCTTCCGATCTAGGTCCGGTTAATTAACATAGTTACCTATATTAGGTGCCGTTTGATATCCGCGATCTCTAGCATTGTTTGGTTGTTACTCAAGGACTTCTGAGCAATCTCAGGTGAGTACATAGACCCCTCTTTTACTGTTTTCCAAACTGTTTTGGGGTGGAACACATGTGCCTACTTGTTACTTTCATGCTTTCCTGTTTTAACATCATATACTGCTATGTTCTTTAGTACATTATAGTACATGATTTTATGACATTTCATGCTAGGTGTGCCCAATTGTGTGCATTACTTAGTACATCGTTTTACATGACATTTTGACATAGACATTTGACATAGACATTTCGGCATAGACATTTTAACATGATTGACATTTGATCATGCATTTCCCACAAAACATAACTTTGATTTAAACCAAGATTTACTTCAATACTTTGTTTTTGTGCATATGGTTTAGTTGAGACATTTCACTTGCCATACATGACATCTTGACATAGACGTTTGACATGGATATTTGACATAGACATTTTGATATGATTTACATCTTGACATGAACACTTTGACATATTACCCAATACATTTGACAATTGATTTAAACATAGACTTCTTACATTGGTTGGTTTGGTTTGATTAAGTGATTAAGTAACGATGCGTGTGAAATATGATACAAGCATGGTGGATACGCCGCTGGTACTTCCTATATATAAGTGTTTGTATGGTATTACATATCATAGCGTTATTTGAATCATTTCAGTTTGAGACATAGAACATTTTATACAAATAACATACTTTTCACAAGACATTGATTTATAAACATCTTATCTTATGCAAACATATTTTACTTGGTTATTCATTTAACCCTACATTTATTTATACTTATCATCTGATCTTATCGATTTTCAGATGATTTACAAAGCAAAGCAAATAACAAGGTTCATGACTAAACATTTTCTCAAACATAAGTCATGAAACCTATTTTCACAAAACCTATGTATCTCACAGGCATTTTTATGCTGACGTACCTATTTTCACATGTGTTTTTCAGGAACTGTTGCATAAGATGATCAAGATACACATAGGCAGACTTGGGCTTTAGTGACAATAAAAGATGCAAGATTAGTTAATTATGTTGTATTTCCTTGTTTGTTAAGACATTGTAACACTTTTAATCAATAAAACGAAACTTCAATTGCCATGGATTTGAAACAATTAATTCTGTTACAACACTCCCCGACATTTCCGCCACGTTTTGTATGTTCTACGTGGTCGGGGTGTGACAATAAACCTGTAACATGTTTAAAAGTATAGTTCAACACACAAGGTATTGGCGAGTACACAAGTTTAATATAACATAAGTATGTAAAAACCGTTTAAACGAATCCACATGGCAAAAATAGTTAACTAGATTAATGTATCATGCTATGCAATTGAACAAGTCAATCCCGTGATTACCGCATAAATAAAAGACTTAACATGACCACAAGACTACGGGCGGTGCGTTACTCCTATAGCGCTATACATATTAAGGGGAGGCTCGTACGAAGTTAATGACAAGCAAATCACACAAGAATGTTCCAAGAATACAAATCAAGTATCACGTATTTAAGAATGTATGATGGATTGTTTGTGTTTGCATAACGTATAAGTGTGATTGTGTGTATTTGATAAGTTAAACATATTGCACCCAAAAAGTGTACTCACGATTTTGCAAAGCTTCCTTTGGTAATCCTGTGAAGAGTTGGAGAGTTTAGAAGTTGGAAATACCGAGGTTATCCTACATGGGGTAAACAAAGGTTTTTGAGTCATTGGAATTATGACGGAGGATTTGGATTGTAATTTAAAGTACAAAAGGTATGTATACATAAAAGTAGTATCTAGTCTAAGTACTTGTTTTGACACTAAGTTGTATGTGATTTGTGATACCTGGGTCACTGCGACCATCAAACAAATACCAGACCAATGAAATATTGTATTTCATACTTGTGATTTGTACAAATATGTGTATCATTTGCACATATCAATTCTTGTTCGATTTCGGACTCTGAATCGCTTTCTGGAAGGTTATACGCGCACTGATGCGTAAATATAACCAGTTTAATGCAGCGAACACTCCGTAATAGTGAAATATACTTAACATACCTTAAACAACCTTTACATAACTTAGAATATAAGTTTTCAAGGCTTTGGTATGGCAAAAACAAGTTAAATCGCTTACAGGGACTAAAGTTGACAAACTGTGAAAGTATGCCAATTTAAACTGTAACAGACATTCCGGAACATGACCATAAGTTAAACATACCCTAAATATCCTTTAAATAGCTTAGAAATAGGCTTTGAGGGGTTCGGTGTGCTAAAATAAACTTTTGGGTCATTCAGGGACTAAAAGCGTCAAAAAGTGCACAACTTTGCACTTTCGCGCATAACTTACGTTCTGAATACATCCGGACATCCAAAAAATTTATGTAAGCACTAAAATATTTTATTTTAGTGTTTGGCATGAGAAAAATCCATTCGTCGCGCAGTTTGGATCGTTTTTCGCGCTTATACGCATTCCGTCGTAATTAAGCGAACATCGCAATCGTACGACCAAACGAACGTTGGTGACCGACCGGATAATATTTAAATCCCACAAATATTCTGTTATGATTAAAATCTTATTTTAATCAGGTCCGTGTTGAAAAATAAATTATAACGCCTAAAAACGTTATTTTTCAAAGTTTAAGCGCATACCGTGTGTTTCTGCGCAACACAGTGCTTCTACTGCAAAACGCAGACAACGCAGCCAGCCCTGGCAACTGAAATTTATTTCAGTAATATTTTGGCGAGTTTATTTTTATAGAGTAATAAAAATAATTTAGAACGCCATAAACCGGGATTTAAACGCTAGATAAAATACCCGGTACCCAGTTAAATACCCGTTTTAGCCATATGCCAGGAATATGCCAAGGTATATGCTAAGGAATATGCCAGGAATATGCTTGGAATATGCTAGGAATATGCTTGGAATATGCTAGGAATATGCTTGGAATATGCTAGGAATATGCTTCGAATATGCTAGGAATATGCTTGGAATATTATAGGAATATTCTTTATGGAAGATCCTATAAATACCCAACCCCATTCAACCCAAAACCCACAAAAATCTGATCTAAAAGCTCTAAGTTGAAGCCATTGCTTCATACCTGAGCCACTTAGATCAAGATTAGCTTTCGGGGACCCTTTGTAAGTGTTCCTTCGTTCTTTTATTCGTTTAGCGTTAAAAGTCAAACTTTGTGTGACTTTCTGCGTTGACCAGTTTATGGTCAATGCAAAGTTCGTTTGAACTTCTTAACGTGAGCGTGATCACGATGGTTATAGTCCCTAGTGACTATACCTACTGATTATCACGTTATCTAGGCTCAGTGACGAGTCGTAGTTTCAGCCAAAATGCGCATTCTTGCGTATTTTGTAACCAAACTACTCTTAGGTATCAAAACCGTTTGTTTTGATACCAAAATTTCTTTCTAACTTAGTTAAGCATGTTTTAACATGCTTAGCTCGTCACTTTTAGTTTAGTGCTTATATAGGGTCGTAAGGTAAGCGATCTAAACAATCGCTTATACTTTCGAACCCGACCCGTTTGGTCGATCATTAGGATCCGACCAAACACATTAGGTGACCATAGTATGTAGGGAATAACCTTCCGAGGTTATACCTTATGGTCACGGCGTTTAGTTAGTTGTATGATAGGTAGTTTATATGCCTTAGGTAAATGACCAAAATGCCCTTTTTACGCCAAAATACATTTTAAGCATATGTAACATAACTTTTAACATCTAAACTGATTTGGCAACAATATTAGACATGTTAAGGCATATTTTACTTGTCATAGGGCTAGTTAGGCATTCCGAACGTGTTTTACGCGAACGACGCGTTAAAGTAGCATAAGCTACCTAAACGGGTCGCAATGGGTCGTAAGCACTTAGGCTAGGTTTCATTTTAGTATGTAGGATTTGTTAAACCATATTACACGAGTCTCCATACTCGTTTGGTTTACGAACCCTCATTCTATCCAATCCTCCGATTTAGGTCCGGTATATTAACATAGTTACCTATATTAGGCGCCGTTTGATATCCGTGATCTCTAGCATTGTTTGGTTGTTACTCAAGGACTACTAAGCAATCTCAAGTGAGTACATAGACCCCTCTTTTACTGTTTTCCAAATGTTTTGGGGTGAAACACATGTGCCTACTTGTTACTTTCATGCTTTCCTGTTTTCACATCATATACTTGCTATGTTCATTAGTACATTTATTGTACATTGTTTTACATTACATTTTATGCTATGTATGCCCATTGTGTGCGTACTTAGTACATTGTTTTACATTACATTGTGTCCGTACATAGTACATTGTTTTACATTACATTTTATGCTATGTATGCCCATTGTGTGCGTACTTAGTACATTGTTTTAGATTACATTTTATGCTATGTATGTCCTTTGTTGCATACTTAGTACAATTGTTATTCATCACATGCTTACATTTTGGTATGACATTTGGTTTGTTCAAATGATACAATGTACATTCATTAACATTAGCTACGCCGCTCGTTAGTAGGTAATGGTACCATAGGACTTGACAACTCCCGTTCCTGAACCCTAGGTTTGTTTGGGTGGAAGGAATGACCGAATTCGATAAACATAACAACAAGATAGACCTTTAAATTCGTTTAGGGGTTTATCGCCACAGTCACAAGGCTTGGATGTATGAATTTTTACAATGCCGCATAGATGTTTGTATCAGTATAGCATGCATTTGTTACACAAAACATAACTTTGATTTAAACCATGTTTTACTTCAATACCTTGTTTTTGTGCATTTTACATATGGTTTAGTTGATATATTTCACCTACCATACATGATATTTTGGATACACATTACATGATTTACATTAGACATAAACATTTTGACATTGATATACACAATTCATGATTTACATTAGACATAAACATTTTGACATTGATATACACAAAACATTTTTGACATTTGAATATACATAAACATTTTACAATGGTGGTTTGGTTTGAGTAAGTGATTTAAGTAACGAGACGTGTGTAATATGATACAAGCATGGTGGATACGCCGCTGGTACTTCCTATATATAAGTGCTTGTATGGTATTACATATCGTAGCGTTATTTGAATCATTTCAATTTAGACATATAACATTTTATACAAATAAAATACTTTTCAAAATACATTGTTTTACAAACAACTTATCTAATACAAACTCATTTTACTTGGTTATTTACTTAACCATGGATTATTCTTTTATACATATATATCATTTGGCTTATTTATCACTTTTCAAATGATTTACAAGACAAAGCAAATTACAAGGTTCATGACTAAACATTTTCTTAAACATAAGTCATGAATCTTATTTTCACAAAACCTATGTATCTCACAGGCATTTTTATGCTGACGTACCTATTTTCACATGTGTTTCAGGATATGATGCATAGGGTTTATCAAGATACACTTAGGCGGACTTGGGCCTTAGTGACAATAAAAGATGTAAGACTAGTTATTTATGTTATATTTCTTTGATTGTCAAGACATTGTAACTCTTTTAAACAATAAAACAATATTTCAATTTCCATGTGTTATGAAACAATGATTCTGTTATAACACTCCCCGACGTTTTCGCCACGATTTGATGTTCTACGTGGTCGGGGTGTGACAGAAAAGTTGGTATCAGAGCCCATGGTTATCGGGAATTAGGTTATTAGTAATGCTTTGACCTAGTCTATAACCTTCCTAGGACCCTAACGGGAGTTTACTTGCGTTTAGACATAAAACAATACCGTCACCTATCCTTAAGTGACAACCGCAACAAGAACATAAATTTCAAAACCGCTTTGAAAACTAATCATTTGTTCTAGGATGATTGATTACTAGGTTTTGAACCCTCTGTTACATGGTTTTGAACCCCTTCGAATTTTCAAAACCTCGTCAAAGTTTGGGTCTTATAGTGTGAACACGTGCAATCTGGAAGAGTGGATGCCTGTACTTTGAGTTTTCTGTCTAAGGCTAGAGTGTTCGTACAAATCCACATAATCGGACCAGTCACTCTTACCTGGTAACTCTTGGGGTGAGTGTCCACTTATAGGCTAAAGCATGTCTTCATGATACATTAATATGACCCGCTTACTTTGATTAGTCACCGTCTCATTTGTTTACCTTAGGTAACAAACAAATGATCGCAAATTCTTATGCATTGCCATTCTGTTTTGTTTTATTTTCCGATAACATTTCATTTGTTTCCTCCTATATCCTTCATTTCCTCCAGAATGTCTCTTCATCGCAACGATGCGCAGATATCCGAGCAGACTGCCAAATTTGCCCAGCGAATAGGTGAAGTAATTCTGAAGACTGTTGAATTAGGCATTGCCATGTCTCGTCTCAACAATGAAGCCACTCAAGGGCCACCAAAGGAAGCAGAAGTCAAGCCTGCACCATCAGCCAAGAAACCAATCAAGAAATCAAAGACCATGGATGAACAGACTGGATCCCCTAAGAGGTCAAAGAAGCGAAAGGCTTCTCAGAACTTCGCCGTGGTCGCTCACAATGGCCAAGCCGTCCCCAACCAACCAGCTCAACCCCCTGCTAGGAAGCCATACAAAGGAACTACTCCTTTGTGAAAACGATGCAACCGTCATCATTCAAACCTCTTACCCTGCTTCAAATGTACCTACTATGGACGGTGGTGACATCTGATTAACATATGCCGCTTTGCTATCCAAAACAAAGCTGCTATAAACATTGCTGCTACCCAACCACAAGCCAATCCTGCTCAAGCTCGCTTCCCGCCTGGATCTTGCTACAACTGTGGCGAGATGGGCCATTTCCTAAGGGATTGCCCAAAGCTTGCTAATGCAAATCCAACCCACGGATGAGCAGTTGGCTGACTAGTAGATGTTGCTGTCTTATGCTTTTGTTTCTTCTATTTACTTGTAATGTGAAACAATCTATTTTGCTTATAAATAAATCGTTGTTCATAATTCTGATGTACAAGTGTAGTTATATGTGTGTATGACTTTTCCCTATGATACCTACATCAAGGAACTATGTTCCTTACAAACTTCTCTTGCGAATTTTCCATTCTTGCGTTTGCTCATGATTCCCTTGGAAAATTCTAAGTACTCGTTTCATTCTAATAAACGAAGTACAGAAAATAAAGTGACATTATGAGTAATCATGCTTCTGCTGCACATCTGTGCCTTTGAATCCTTGGTTAGATAACTAAAGGTATTTTCAAATCTCATACCCATTACGTTTTGATTTCTCAACATACATAGTATGAGTGTTTCAAAACAACCTTCATGATTTCAAAATGTTATTAATACAGTATAATTACTTATATCAAGTGCATGATTTCAAAAGCATCAATCATGTTTTCAAAAACTTTATACAAAATTTCAAAATTCATCTCGCATGATTTTAAAACATTTTTACCTAATACACCTACTTTATGATTTCAAAAGTATTATATATATATAAGGTTTCAAAAACGTTAAACACATTTTTAAAAGAAACCCCATGCATAGTTTTCAAAATATTTTTCTCATACATCGACTTAACCATCAAATTCTGCTTCATAGGTCGCCTTGGCATATCTAGCATCTCAACTTCATAAGCATTTTTACATCATGTTTTGACTTAAGCACGTCCAGTGCAAGGTTTCAAAACACCTTCAACTTCTAAAATCCATATGGGATCTTTTTATCTTCACATTTAGACCCTTGTGGATGATTATCATTCAAATCAGAGTCCTTAATTGGATTCCTTATGTACCTAAATTCGAACACTTTGATTCCTTATAATCGAAATCGAATTTTCTTTTTAGAGATCTTTCTATCTTCATAGTTAGATTCTTGCTAATGTTTAAAGTACCAAATGAAATCCACGAGATGGATTCCTAGTGTGCTTTAAATACATGTACGTAATTAACAAAACAAATTAACAAACAATTTTTGTGGTTATATGACTATGTGTTTATGCATCTTGTGTTTTCTTTTATGCTTTTTTTTTTGTGTTTTTGTATACTTTGGATATTCGTTATCCAAATCCTTGTAGAAGCTTTCGTATCTTCATATGAGGGATTCGTAGAAGGATATTCAAAAATGTCACACCCCGACCACGTAGAACAACAAATCGCGGCGGAAACATCGGGGCGTGTCGTAACAGAATTAATTGTTTCAAATCCATGGCAATTGAAGTTTCGTTTTATTGATTAAAAGTGTTACAATGTCTTAACAAACAAATAAATACAACATAATTAACTAGTCTTGCATCTTTTATTGTCACTAAAGCCCAAGTCTGTCTATGTGTATCTTGACCATCTTATGCAACAGTTCCTGAAAAACACATGTGAAAATAGGTACGTCAGCATAAAAATGCCTGTGAGATACATAGGTTTTGTGAAAATAAGATTCATGACTTATGTTTGAGAAAATGTTTAGTCATGAACCTTGTTATTTGCTTTGTCTTTTAAATCATTTGAAAAACGATAAGATCAGATGATAAGTATAAATAAATGTAAGGTTAAATGATTAACCAAGTAAAATGTGTTTGCATAAGATAAGTTGTTTATAAATCAATGTCTTGTGAAAAGTATGTTATTTGTATGAAATGTTCTATGTCTCAAACTGAAATGATTCAAATAACGTTACGACATGTAATACCATACAAACACTTATATATAGGAAGTACCAGCGGCGTATCCACCATGCTTGTATCATATTACACACGTGTCGTTACTTAATCACTTAATCAAACCAAACCAAACAATGTAAAATGTTCATGTCAAGATGTAAATCATGTCAAAATGTCTATGTCAAATATCTATGTCAAATGTCTATGTCAAATATCCATGTCAAATGTCTATGTCAAATATCCATGTCAAATGTCTATGTCAAAATGTCATGTATGGCAAGTGAAAGGTCTCAACTAAACCATATGCACAAAAACAAAGTATTGAAGTAAAACTTGGTTTAAATCAAAGCTATGTTTTGTGTAAATGCATGCAACTATTTAATATGAACATTTATGCGGTATTGTGAATATGCATACATCCAAGCCTGGCGACTGTGGTGATAAACCCTTTAAACAAATTAAAGGTCTATCTGTCTTAATGTCAACGAATTCGGTCATTCCTTTCTGTCCCCTTACCCTGGGATGTCCGGAACGGGAGTTGTCAATTCCTATGGTACCACTACCTACTAACGAACGGCATGATCGGTGTTAATGAATGTATTGTCCCATGTAAACAAACCAAATGTCATACCAAAATGTAAACATGTGAAAACAATGCACTAAGTATGTAATCAAATGAACATACATAGCGTGAAATGTCATGTAAAACGATGTACTAAGTAATGCACACAATGGGCATACCTAGCATGAAATGTCATGTAAAACGATGTACTAAGTAATGCACACAATGGGCATACCTAGCATGAAATGTCATGTAAAACGATGTACTAAGTAATGCACACAATGGGCATACCTAGCAGGAAATGTCATGTAAAACAATGCACTAAGTAATGCACACAATGGGCACACCTAGCATAAGATGTAATGAAATCATGTACTATAATGTACTAACGAACATAGCATGTATATGATGTGAAAACATGAAAGCATGAAAGTAACAAGTAGGCACATGTGTTTCACCCCAAAACAGTTTAGAAAACAGTAAAAGAGGGGTCTATGTACTCACTTGAGATTGCTCAGTTGTATAAAGATAACCACCAAGCAATGCAAGAGATCTCGGAATCAAACGGCACCTAATATAGGTAACTATGTTAATAACCGGACCTTAATCGGATGATTGGATAGAATGAGGTTTCGTAAACCAAACGAGTGTAGAGACTCGTGTCATTTGGTTTAACAAAGCCTACATACTAAATGAAACCTAACATAATTGTTTACGACCCATTACGACCCGTTTAGGAAGCTTATGCTACTTTAACGTGTCGTGCGCGTGAAACGCGTTCGGACCGCCTAACTAGTCCTATGACAAGTATTATATGCCTAAACATGTTACATAATCAGTTATGTGACAAAGGTTTAGGTTACATATGCTTAATTACCAATTGTCATGAAAAGGGTATTCTGGTAATTTACCTAAGGCATATAAACTACCTATCATACAACTACTTAAACGTCGTGACCATAAGGTATAACCTCGGAAGGTTATTCCCTACACTATGGTCACCTAATGTGTTTGGTCGGATCCTAATGATCGACCAAACTGGGTCGGGTTCGAAGGTATAGGCGATTTATTAGATCGCCTACCCTACGACCCTAGACAACGTGGTAATCAGTAGGCATAGTCCCAAGGGACTATGACCATCGTGATTACAATCACGTTGCGAAGTTCAAACGAACTTCGCATTGACCATTACTGGTCAACGCTGAAAGTCAAACAAAGTTTGACTTTCTGACTCGAAAAGCAGTAAAAATAAGGAAAAGAACGAAAGAATACTTACGAAGGGTCCCCGAATGCTAATCTAGATCAGTATAGTTCAGGTATGAAACAAGGTTTCAACTTAGAACACAACTAATAAGATTCTTGTGCCTTAAAACAATGAAAGGCATGGGGTATATATAGTATTCGGGTAACCGTTAGGATCGTTTCTTGAATAACGTGATCGAATCTCGTGCGTACACTTGTCGAAATGTTATGGTGCCACAAATGCTCCTTAACTTAGTGACACATCACTTAAAACATGTGGTTAAGAATTAATTGGTTGCAACTTGCAATTAGAAACATTGAATTTGCCAGAACAGTCAGTCGCGTAGCGCGACTGGTAGCCCCTCAGGCGTCGCGCTACGCTAGCACCCCATCTGAATCAGAAAGTTTCATTTTTGGCAGCAATGGTCCCTGTTGTGTTTTAAGACCTTTTTCGATGCGTTTGAACCCCGTTAACCTCATTTCAAGGCTCTAAAATGAAGTTAAAGTATAGGGAACTCAAAACATACTCAAAAATATGCCGGAGGATGGTTCGTTTGGTCGTACGAACGCGATGTTCGCTTAATTACGACGGAATGCGCATAAGCGCGAAAAACGATCCAAATGACGCGACGAATGGATTTTTCTTAAGGCGAACACTAAAATATAATATAGTCATGCTTACATAAATTTTTGGATGTCCAGATGTATTCAGAACGTAAGTTATGCGCGAAAATGCAAACTTGTGCACTTTTTGACACTTTTAGTCCCTGAATGACACAAAAGTTTATTTTAGCACACCGAACCCCTCAAAGCCTATTTCTAAGCTATGTAAAGGATATTTATGGTATGTTTAACTTATGGTCATGTTCCGGAATGTCTGTTACAGTTCAAATTGGCATACTTTCGCAGTTTGTCAACTTTAGTCCCTGTAAGCGAATTAACTTGGTTTTGCCATACCAAAGCCTTCAAAACTTATTTCTAAGTTATGTAAAGGTTATTTAAGGTATGTTAAGCCTATTTCACTATTACGGAGTGTTTGTTGCATTAAACTGGTTATATCTACGCATCGGTGCGCGTATAACCTTCCAGAAAGTGAATTTAGAGTTTGGATTTGAACGAGAATTGATATGTGCAAAATGATACACATATTTTTACAAATCCCAAGTATGAAATATAATATTTCATTGGTTCGGTATTTGTTTGATGGCCGTGAAGGCACAGGTGTTACAGTCTCCCCTACTTTAGGAAATTTCGTCCCGAAATTTATTTAGAGGAAACTTGTGAGAGTTTAAAACATGAAGTTGAAAAGATCAAACAACATTGGTTAGGGTTCTTGAACTTCTAGTAACCTTAATAACATTATGTTTGCAATGTAAGAGGGACACTTATATACTAGTACATGAAGCGTCATTGGTGCGTCCACCATGCCTCCATTACATCGTTCTCATTTTGTTATTGTTGTCACTATCGGTTCCTTCACATAATAAATCTTACTGGATTTCTGTGCACTAAATTTCATAATTATGTGCGCATCCATAATTAGAGAATTCCTTGCACAGTTCACACAGTCTATTTTATAATGTGTAGGGTAAAACCAAATGAACAATCCTGTGATGAGCGTGACTTAGACCGCCATAGAGTCCTTTAGACTAAATCAATAAATGATTTAAATAGACTATCAAGGAGTCTGTCCAGCTACATCACTAGATGTCATTCTTTAACCAGATTGCGAATCAATCTTTTGACTAGACCACTAAAAAGGGTCTGGAGTGGTACTATATAATCCAAGGGTCTTAACTATTACATAGAAGCCCATTAAGGATTTAAGGTAGTACCTTTGAATATCCTTCTACGAATCCCTCATATGAAGATATGAAAGATTCTACGAGGATTTTGATAACGAATATCCAGAGTATACCAAAAACACAAAAATGCATAAAAGGAAACATAAGATGAATAAACACATAGTCACATAACCACAAAATTGTTTAACTAGAAGTTTGTTCTGCTAACAGAGTACATGTATTTAAAGCACACTAGGAATCCATCTCGTGGATTTCATTTGGTACTTTAAACATTATCAAGAATCTAACTATAAAGATAGAAAGATCTTTAAAAGAAAAATTCGATTTCGATTATAAGGAACCGAAATGTTCGAATTCAGGTACATAAGGAATCCAATTAAGGACTCTGATTTGAATGATGATTATCCACAAGGGTCTAATTGTGGAGATAAAAAGATCCCATATGAATTTTTAGAAGTTGAAGATGTTTTGAAATCTTGCACTGGATGTGCTTATGTCAAAACATGAAGTAAGAATGCTTATGAAGTTGAGATGCTTGATATGTCAAGGCGACATATGAAGCAGATTTTGAAGGTTATGTTAAGGTACGAGGAAAATATTTTTGAAAACTGTGCATGGGGTTCTTTTAAGAAAAACTGTGTTTAACGTTTTTGAAACCTTATATATAATACTTTTGAAATCATAAAGTTGGTGTATTAGATAGATATATTTAAAAATGTTTTAAAATCATGCGAGATGAATTTTGAAATTATGTATAAGGTTTTTGAAAGACATGAATGATGCTTTTCGAAATCATGCACTTGATAAGAAAATGTATTGTGTTAATATTGTCTTCAGACTATATGAAATATTTTGAAATTAGAAAGGTTGGTTTTGATAACATGGCCAATGTTTTTGAAATAACATAGACAATGTATCTAGAAAAATTGTTTTCAAACTATATGGAATGTTTTGAGATCATGAAGATTGTGTTGAAATACTTGTACTGTGTATGTTGAAAAATCAAAACGTAATGGGTATGAGATTTGAAAATATCCTTAGTTATCCAACCAAGGATTCAAAAGTACAGATGTGCAAAAGCACGATTACTCATACTTTCACTTTATTTCCTGTACTTCGTTTCTTAGAATGAAACGAGTACTTAGAACTTTCGAGGAAATTATGAGCGATCACTTGAAAGTGAGAATCACAAGAGTAGTTTGTAAGGAACATAGTTCCTTAGTGCAGGTATTATAGGGAAAAGCCATAAACACATGTAATGATACTTGTATAGCAGAATTGTGAACAACAACTTTTATTTATGAACAAGACATATTGTTTCACAATACACGAAACAAAAGAAACAAAGGCATAAGACAGCAACATCCTTTGTTCAGCCAAATGCTCATCCGAGGGTTGGATTTGCACTGACTATCTTCGGGCAGTTGTTCCTGAAATGGCTCGTATCGCCACAGTTGTAGCAAGTACCACGCGGGAAACGAGCTTGAGTAGGGTTGACTTGGAGTTGGGTAGCAGCAAGATTTGCAACAGCTTTGTTCTGGATAGCAAAGCGGCATGTGTTGACCAAATGTCCCCTCCGTCCACAGTAGGTACATTTGGAGCAGGGTATGAGGTTTGAATGATGACGGTTGCATCGCTTGCACCTAGGAGCAGTTCCTAAGTACGGCTTCCTAGCTGGTGGCCTTGCCACTTGGCTAGGTCCAGCTTGATTAGGTGTAACCGCTGCGGGTTTCCTCGAAACCTTACGCTTCCTTGATGTTGGTGCAAGCCTGACTTCTGCTTCCTTCAGTGGCTCTTGAGTGGCTTCATTGTCGAGATGGGAGACTTCATTGTTGAGACGAGCCATGGCAATACCTAAATCCACAGTCCTCTGAATCACTTCGCCAATTTGCTGGACAAATTTGGCTGTTCGCTCGGGCATTTGACCAGTGCCAAGAGGAATAGACATTCTAGAAGAAAATGAAAGACAGAGGAAGAAACGAGTGAAAGGTTATTGGATAATCAATACAGAATGGTAACGAATGAAAATTGTGATCATTTGTTTGTTACCTAAGGCAAACAAATGAGATGGTGACAAATCAAAGTAAATAGGTCAAAAATAATGTATCGCGAAGACATGCTTGCCTATAAGTGAACACTCATCCCAAGAATTCCCAGGTAAGCACAACTGGTCTCGCGTCTGATGAGATGTATACGAAGTGCTTGCCTAGACAGAAAACCCAGAATACAGGCATTCACCCTTCCAGTTTGCACGTGTTCACATTATTTAAAACCCAAAACCTTGACGAAGTTTTGAAAACTCAAAGGGGTTCCAAACCATATAATAGAGAGTTCAAAACCTCACAATAGAGGGTTCAAAACCTAGTAATCAATCATCCTAGAACAGATGATTAGTTTTCAAAGCGGTTTTGAAATTCATGTTCTTGTTGTGGTAGTCGCCTAAGGATAGGCGACGGTATTGTTTTATGACTAAACGCAAGTAAACTCGCGTTAGGGTCCTAAGAAAGTTATAGACTAGGTCAAAGCATTACTAATAACCTAATTCCCTATAACCATTGGCTCTGATACCATCTTTTCTGTCACACCCCGACCACGTAGAACAACAAATCGCGGCGGAAACATCGGGGCGTGTCGTAACAGAATTAATTGTTTCAAATCCATGGCAATTGAAGTTTCGTTTTATTGATTAAAAGTGTTACAATGTCTTAACAAACAAATAAATACAACATAATTAACTAGTCTTGCATCTTTTATTGTCACTAAAGCCCAAGTCTGTCTATGTGTATCTTGACCATCTTATGCAACAGTTCCTGAAAAACACATGTGAAAATAGGTACGTCAGCATAAAAATGCTTGTGAGATACATAGGTTTTGTGAAAATAAGATTCATGACTTATGTTTGAGAAAATGTTTAGTCATGAACCTTGTTATTTGCTTTGTCTTTTAAATCATTTGAAAAACGATAAGATCAGATGATAAGTATAAATAAATGTAAGGTTAAATGATTAACCAAGTAAAATGTGTTTGCATAAGATAAGTTGTTTATAAATCAATGTCTTGTGAAAAGTATGTTATTTGTATGAAATGTTCTATGTCTCAAACTGAAATGATTCAAATAACGTTACGACATGTAATACCATACAAACACTTATATATAGGAAGTACCAGCGGCGTATCCACCATGCTTGTATCATATTACACACGCGTCGTTACTTAATCACTTAATCAAACCAAACCAAACAATGTAAAATGTTCATGTCAAGATGTAAATCATGTCAAAATGTCTATGTCAAATATCTATGTCAAATGTCTATGTCAAATATCCATGTCAAATGTCTATGTCAAATATCCATGTCAAATGTCTATGTCAAAATGTCATGTATGGCAAGTGAAAGGTCTCAACTAAACCATATGCACAAAAACAAAGTATTGAAGTAAAACTTGGTTTAAATCAAAGCTATGTTTTGTGTAAATGCATGCAACTATTTAATATGAACATTTATGCGGTATTGTGAATATGCATACATCCAAGCCTGGCGACTGTGGTGATAAACCCTTTAAACAAATTAAAGGTCTATCTGTCTTAATGTCAACGAATTCGGTCATTCCTTTCTGTCCCCTTACCCTGGGATGTCCGGAACGGGAGTTGTCAATTCCTATGGTACCACTACCTACTAACGAATGGCATGATCGGTGTTAATGAATGTATTGTCCCATGTAAACAAACCAAATGTCATACCAAAATGTAAACATGTGAAAACAATGCACTAAGTATGTAATCAAATGAACATACATAGCGTGAAATGTCATGTAAAACGATGTACTAAGTAATGCACACAATGGGCATACCTAGCATGAAATGTCATGTAAAACGATGTACTAAGTAATGCACACAATGGGCATACCTAGCATGAAATGTCATGTAAAACGATGTACTAAGTAATGCACACAATGGGCATACCTAGCAGGAAATGTCATGTAAAACAATGCACTAAGTAATGCACACAATGGGCACACCTAGCATAAGATGTAATGAAATCATGTACTATAATGTACTAACGAACATAGCATGTATATGATGTGAAAACAGGAAAGCATGAAAGTAACAAGTAGGCACATGTGTTTCACCCCAAAACAGTTTAGAAAACAGTAAAAGAGGGGTCTATGTACTCACTTGAGATTGCTCAGTTGTATAAAGATAACCACAAAGCAATGCAAGAGATCTCGGAATCAAACGGCACCTAATATAGGTAACTGTGTTAATAACCGGACCTTAATCGGATGATTGGATAGAATGAGGTTTCGTAAACCAAACGAGTGTAGAGACTCATGTCATTTGGTTTAACAAAGCCTACATACTAAATGAAACCTAACATAATTGTTTACGACCCATTACGACCCGTTTAGGAAGCTTATGCTACTTTAACGTGTCGTGCGCGTGAAACGCGTTCGGACCGCCTAACTAGTCCTATGACAAGTATTATATGCCTAAACATGTTACATAATCAGTTATGTGACAAAGGTTTAGGTTACATATGCTTAATTACCAATTGTCATGAAAAGGGTATTCTGGTAATTTACCTAAGGCATATAAACTACCTATCATACAACTACTTAAACGTCGTGACCATAAGGTATAACCTCGGAAGGTTATTCCCTACACTATGGTCACCTAATGTGTTTGGTCGGATCCTAATGATCGACCAAACTGGGTCGGGTTCGAAGGTATAGGCGATTTATTAGATCGCCTACCCTACGACCCTAGACAACGTGGTAATCAGTAGGCATAGTCCCAAGGGACTATGACCATCGTGATTACAATCACGTTGCGAAGTTCAAACGAACTTCGCATTGACCATTACTGGTCAACGCTGAAAGTCAAACAAAGTTTGACTTTCTGACTCGAAAAGCAGTAAAAATAAGGAAAAGAACGAAAGAATACTTACGAAGGGTCCCCGAATGCTAATCTAGATCAGTATAGTTCAGGTATGAAACAAGGTTTCAACTTAGAACACAACTAATAAGATTCTTGTGCCTTAAAACAATGAAAGGCATGGGGTATATATAGTATTCGGGTAACCGTTAGGATCGTTTCTTGAATAACGTGATCGAATCTCGTGCGTACACTTGTCGAAATGTTATGGTGCCACAAATGCTCCTTAACTTAGTGACACATCACTTAAAACATGTGGTTAAGAATTAATTGGTTGCAACTTGCAATTAGAAACATTGAATCTGCCAGAACAGTCAGTCGCGTAGCGCGACTGGTAGCCCCTCAGGCGTCGCGCTACGCTAGCACCCCATCTGAATCAGAAAGTTTCATTTTTGGCAGCAATGGTCCCTGTTGTGTTTTAAGACCTTTTTCGATGCGTTTGAACCCCGTTAACCTCATTTCAAGGCTCTAAAATGAAGTTAAAGTATAGGGAACTCAAAACATACTCAAAAATATGCCGGAGGATGGTTCGTTTGGTCGTACGAACGCGATGTTCGCTTAATTACGACGGAATGCGCATAAGCGCGAAAAACGATCCAAATGACGCGACGAATGGATTTTTCTTAAGGCGAACACTAAAATATAATATAGTCATGCTTACATAAATTTTTGGATGTCCAGATGTATTCAGAACGTAAGTTATGCGCGAAAATGCAAACTTGTGCACTTTTTGACACTTTTAGTCCCTGAATGACACAAAAGTTTATTTTAGCACACCGAACCCCTCAAAGCCTATTTCTAAGCTATGTAAAGGATATTTATGGTATGTTTAACTTATGGTCATGTTCCGGAATGTCTGTTACAGTTCAAATTGGCATACTTTCGCAGTTTGTCAACTTTAGTCCCTGTAAGCGAATTAACTTGGTTTTGCCATACCAAAGCCTTCAAAACTTATTTCTAAGTTATGTAAAGGTTATTTAAGGTATGTTAAGCCTATTTCACTATTCCGGAGTGTTTGTTGCATTAAACTGGTTATATCTACGCATCGGTGCGCGTATAACCTTCCAGAAAGTGAATTTAGAGTTTGGATTTGAACGAGAATTGATATGTGCAAAATGATACACATATTTTTACAAATCCCAAGTATGAAATATAATATTTCATTGGTTCGGTATTTGTTTGATGGCCGTGAAGGCACAGGTGTTACAAAAAAGGTACTACCCTAAATCCTTATTGGGCTTCTACGTGTTAGTTAAGACCTTTGGATTATATAGTACCACTCCATGATTCATAAGAGACCCTTTTAGTGGTCTAGTAAAAAAGATTGATTCAAAAATCTGGTTAAGAATGACATGTGATGATATAAGCTGAAAAGATCCCTTGGTTGCCTATTAAAATCATTTATTGATTTAATAAAAGGGACCCTATGGTGGTCTAGTCACAATCATCACAGGCTCGTTCATTGTTTTCTTCCCCTACACATTTTAAGATGCACTACGTGACTATGCAAGGAATTACGTAATTATGGATGCATACATAATTACGAAGTTCAGTGCACGGAAACCACAGTAAGATTTATTATGTGTAAGAACCAATAGTGGGAACAATAACGAAATGTGAACAATGTACAGGAGGTATGGTGGACGCACCAATGACGCTTTATATACTTATATATAAGTTTCCCTCTCACATTGCAAGCATGATGTTATTGTAAAGTTACTAGAAGTTCAGGACTCTAACCAGTGTTGTTTGATCTTTTCAACTTCATGTTTCAAGCTCTCACAAGTTTCCTCTGAATAAATTTCGAGACGAAATTTCCTAAAGTAGGGGAGACTGTGACACCTGGGTCACTGCGACCATCAAACAAATACCAAACCAATGAAATATTGTATTTCATACTTGGGATTTGTACAAATATGTGTATCATTTGCACATATCAATTCTTGTTCGATTTCGGACTCTAAATCGCTTTCTGGAAGGTTATACGCGCACTGATGCGTAAATATAACCAGTTTAATGCAGCGAACACTCCGTAATAGTGAAATATACTTAACATACCTTAAACAACCTTTACATAACTTAGAATATAAGTTTTGAAGGCTTTGGTAGGGCAAAAACAAGTTAAATCGCTTACAGGGACTAAAGTTGACAAACTGTGAAAGTATGCCAATTTAAACTGTAACAGACGTTCCGGAACATGACCATAAGTTAAACATACCTTAAATATCCTTTACATAGCTTAGAAATAGGCTTTGAGGGGTTCGGTGTGCTAAAATAAACTTTTGGGTCATTCAGGGACTAAAAGCGTCAAAAAGTGCACAAGTTTGCACTTTCGCGCATCACTTACGTTCTGAATACATCCGGACATCCAAAAAATTTATGTAAGCACTAAAATATTATATTTTAGTGTTTGGCATGAGAAAAATCCATTCGTCGCGCAGCTTGGATCGTTTTTCGCGCTTATGCGCATTCCGTCGTAATTAAGCGAACATCGCAATCGTACGACCAAACGAACGTTGTTGACCGACCGGATAATATTTAAGTCCCACAAATATTTTGTTATGATTAAAATCTTATTTTAATCAGGTCCGTGTTGAAAAATAAATTATAACGCCTAAAAACGTTATTTTTCAAAGTTTAAGCGCGTACCGTATGTTTCTGCGCAACACAGTGCTTCTACTGCAAAACGCAGACAACGCAGCCAGTCCTGGAAACTGAAATTTATTTCAGTAATATCTTGGCGAGTTTATTTTTATAGAGTAATAAAAATAATTTAGAACGCTATAAACCGGGATTTAAACGCTAGATAAAATACCCGGTACCCAGTTAAATACCCGTTTTAGCCATATGCCAGGAATATGCTAAGGTATACGCTAAGGAATATGCCAGGAATATGCTTGGAATATGCTAGGAATATGCTTGGAATATGCTAGGAATATGCTTGGAATATGCTAGGAATATGCTAGGAATATGCTTGGAATATGCTAGGAATATGCTTGGAATATGCTAGGAATATTCTATATGGAAGATCCTATAAATACCCAACCCCATTCAACCCAAAACCCACAAAAATCTGATCTAAAAGCTCTAAATTGAAGCCATTGCTTCATACCTGAGCTACTTGGATCAAGATTAGCTTTCGGGGACCCTTTGTAAGTGTTCCTTCGTTCTTTTATTCGTTTAGCGTTAAAAGTCAAACTCTGTTTGACTTTCTGCGTTGACCAGTTTATGGTCAATGCAAAGTTCGTTTGAACTTCATAACGTGAGCATGATCACGATGGTTATAGTCCCTAGTGACTATACCTACTGATTACCACGTTATCTAGGCTCAGTGACGAGTCGTAGTTTCGGCCAAAATGCGCATTCTTGCGTATTTTGTAACCAAACTACTCTTAGGTATCAAAACCGTTTGTTTTGATACCAAACTTGTTTTCTAACTTAGTTAAGCATGTTTTAACATGCTTAGCTCGTCACATTTAGTTTAGTGCTTATATAGGGTCGTAAGGTAAGCGATCTAAACAATCTCTTATACTTTCGAACCCGACCCGTTTGGTCGATCATTAGGATCCGACCAAACACATTAGGTGACCATAGTATATAGGGAATAACCTTCCGAGGTTATACCTTATGGTCACGGCGTTTAGTTATTTGTATGATAGGTAGTTTATATGCCTTAGGTAAATGACCAAAATGCCCTTTTTACGCCAAAATTCATTTTAAGCATATGTAACATAACTTTTAACATCTAAACTGATTTGGCAACAATATTAGACATGTTAAGGCATATTTTACTTGTCATAGGGCTAGTTAGGCATTCCGAACGCGTTTTACGCGAACGACGCGTTAAAGTAGCATAAGCTACCTAAACGGGTCGTAATGGGTCGTAAGCACTTAGGCTAGGTTTCATTTTAGTATGTAGGCTTTGTTAAACCATATTACATGAGTCTCCATACTCGTTTGGTTTACAAACCCTCATTCTATCCAATCCTCCGATTTAGGTCTGGTATATTAACATAATTACCTATATTAGGTGACGTTTGATATCCGTGATCTCTAGCATTGTTTGGTTGTTACTCAAGGACTACTAAGCAATCTCAAGTGAGTACATAGACCCCTCTTTTACTGTTTTCCAAACGTTTTGGGGTGAAACACATGTGCCTACTTGTTACTTTCATGCTTTCCTGTTTTCACATCATATACTTGCTATGTTCATTAGTACATTTATAGTACATTGTTTTACATTACATTTTATGCTATGTATGCCCAATGTGTGCGTACTTAGTACATTGTTTTACATTACATTTTATGCTATGTATGCCCATTGTGTGCGTACTTAGTACATTGTTTTACATTACATTTTATGCTATGTATGCCCATTGTGTGCGTACTTAGTACATTGTTTTACATTACATTTTATGCTATGTATGTCCTTCGTTGCATACTTAGTACAATTGCTTACATTTTGGTATGACATTTGGTTTGTTCAAATGATACAATGTACATTCATTAACATTAGCTACGCCGCTCGTTAGTAGGTAATGGTACCATAGGACTTGACAACTCCCGTTCCTAAACGCTAGGTTTGTTTGGGTGGAAGGAATGACCAAATTCGATAAACATAACAAAAAGATAGACCTTTAAATTCGTTTAGGGGTTTATCGCCACAGTCACAAGGCTTGGATGTATGAATTTTTACAATACCGCATAGATGTTTGTATCAGTATAGCATGCATTTGTTACACAAAACATAACTTTGATTTAAACCATGTTTTACTTCAATACCTTTTTTTTGTGCATTTTACATATGGTTTAGTTGATATATTTCACCTACCATACATGATATTTTTGATACACATTACATGATTTACATTAGACATAAACATTTTGACATTGATATACACAATTCATGATTTACATTAGACATAAACATTTTGACATTGATATACACAAAACGTTTTTAACATTTGAATATGTCACACCCCTAAAATCCACACGCGGAGTATCACCACTTAGAGGCATGACTGACCAGGATCAAACCACCAATCATATTGAACAGGCAAGTAATTAATTGTAAAAGTCCAACCAACACAATTTATGTCCAAAACAAACATAGATTAAGTTGTAAGCGGAAGCATAATGTTTAAAACCAAAACGTAAGTTTAAATGTCCCAAGGTTTAACATGGCACACAGCTGTCCATGTCCCACAGCAACTCTCCCCCATGCCAGCTCCAACTAAGTACATATTGACCTGCAAAGCATGTAGTAACGAGTCAACAATAATGTTGAGCGACTTCACAGTTGGGTGTTCGTTTTAAGTTGTTTCGAAAACAGTTTCCTTAATCTGGCGTCCTGCCATAGGGGTTACCCCATAGTTGAAAACGTGATTTGTTTAACCCATTTACTCTGGCAATCCAGTCGTGGGGGCTACCCCATGTTTAGTTATCTGGCTTTTCGGCCATGGGGGCTACCCCATGTATACACTAGACTCGTTACCATATCGACTGCTGACTGTAGTCATGTTTATGTGCCCTGAACTGTCAATTTCTATCATCATTGACGTGCCCAGATCCATTAGTTCACGCCCGTCCTCTGCGGCACGGTGTGAGGCTTGTCAGACCTAAATAGCGCTATCTAACTAATGACCCGCTCGCCATTGGCCCGGCGATTAAGTCGATATAAAAAGGAGGGACTTCGTGATAGAGTTTTGGTCTAGTAAAGTTAACTGTCCATGAGGATGAGGAATTATATTCCTGAACCAGTACTGTCCTACCCAAGAAAGGACGAGGAATCCATGTTCCTTAACCCATTCCCAACCCCTGGGAATCCCATGCTTTGTAGAAAGTGTGAACTCACCTTAGGTTAGCTCGGCAGATAAGTAAAGGTCAATCGAGCTGCTAGAGGTCAACCACGTCCAGAAATATGGTTATCATATAAGTCAGGTTTTGGTTTCGAGTAGTACATATAAGTTCCACATAACTAGCAGACTAGGAACACACATTGATCATGGCAAACACATAATACATGTTAACACCTTAACAGTAACAGTCAAGTATTCCTCATGTCTACTTGGTACAATCCAGGAGATAAAGCCCAATAACAGGCGGCCCAACATGTTTTGCGTTCAGCACAGTCTTGTGCGATCCACAACATGTTGTGCGATTCAGTTAAAACACCCAGCCCAAACAACAAACCGACCCAACACACATCCGACCGAAACAAGTAAACAATAAACAGGTTGTATGATTCGGACGGCTTGTACGATCTGGTTGGGTTGTGCAATCAGGACTAGCCCAGCCCAACATCTTTACCCGGCCCAACAGTTAAACAACATTACAACTTGTGCGATCCAGTAAGCCTTGTGCGACTGAAGACATCTTGGGCGACCAGATTATCTTGTGCGAATGGACTTCTTGTGCGACCAAGATGTCTTGTGCGATTAGTTTTATTATCCGAATATTATGGCAATCAGTTACATAACTTTTATCTTGCAATCAATTACAAGGTTTCCATTTATTTGATCAATCAACAAATTAACAGTTTCACACTTAATCAATAATCGATCAAACAAGGGTTTTGAACATCCATTCTCATGAACCCTAACATAATCATAACATGAACAATAACTAATCGTATCGTATCATTTGGTCCGATTACATGAACATACAACCGGTTACATACGTTTAATCCTAAATCATTATGTAAACAACAAGTCATGATAGCCGATTAACATCATCATACACATCCGATTGGCTAGAACATCATCATATGATTAACAATCCGAAGCATAGAACATAACAGCCGATTTAACAAGCATCATCAAATACAATCCGATTAATGTGACAAATCCGATTAGTGTGAATTATTATCAAATACATGCATGTGAGCCGATTTCAAGAACACTAAGATTCAACAGTTTATATCATGATAAATCACAAGATATTACTAAATCATCACCTAGATCATAACATACAATCAATTACTAACAAAACACTAACCGGTTGAGAGTGTATAACGAGAATGATCCGAACAAGAGAACGATCCGAACACTATGATCTTCGATGGAGAGGATGTTTGGGTGCCGTCGGGTTTGTGAGAGAGAGAGAGAGAGAGCTCTAGGGTTTGAGTGGTGTTGTGTTTAGCAAACAAATGGGAAGTATACCCCTTTTTCCCAATGCTATGCGTCTAAAAGAAGAAGTGGGCTGAACCCCCTTAACGGGTTACCCATTTGGTTCAAGTTCAAGAGAAGTGGGCCAAGAGTAGTAAAGCCCAAAGGCTTGTGCGTTCGAGTTGCTATTGTGCGATTGGTTTCTTTCGTGTGATTATACATACATATACACAAGCACATATTCACATAACATTCAATAACATAACATTCCATTTAATCATCAAATTCACATAGTCAGATAATGTTTACGTTCGTTACATTGGGCACATAAATAGGTTCTGAAATACGAGTTGTCACATTATCCCCAAGTTGAAAGAAATTTCGTCCCGAAATTTAGCACGTACTCACTGAGGAAGCTAGTTAAGTTGCATGGTTTTCCTGGGGCGAAATTCTGTAGCTTCAGCCTCAGTAGTGGTTGTACTGTTTACGAATAGTTGGGGATACTTTTGTTTCATCTGATCTTCGCGTTCCCAGGTGAACTCTGGGCCACGACGTGAGTTCCAACGAACTCG
Organism: Helianthus tuberosus; assembly: GCA_030545235.1. NCBI lineage: Eukaryota > Viridiplantae > Streptophyta > Magnoliopsida > Asterales > Asteraceae > Helianthus > Helianthus tuberosus. The sequence goes on from CM060402.1 coordinate 7,694,503, forward strand.
AACGAGAGGTATTCTAGTACGCTTGAGGACCTTAACATCCCGGTCCGTGATTTTAACTGGTTCCTCGACGAATCGTAACTGGTCGTCGATAGTGAGCTCCTTCAAAGGAACTACGTGGGTCTCATCCGACAGACACTTCTTCAGATTTGACACGTGGAAAACATTGTGAACTGCACTGAGTTATGTTGGTAGGTTCAGTTTGTAGGCCACCTTGCCTATTTTCTCGATGACTTCAAAAGGTCCGACGTATCGTGGGTTAAGTTTGCCTCGTTTACCAGAACGAACCACACCCTTCCAAGGTGAAACTTTTAGTAGCACTCGCTCCCTAACCTGGAGCTCAAGTGGTTTTCTGCCCTTATCGGCGTAGCTTTTCTGACGGTCACGAGCTGCCGCCATTTGTTGTCGTATCTGAGTAATTCGTTCTGTTGTGTCTACCACAAGTTCTGGACCAGTAATCTGACTATCCCCCACCTCTGCCCAACAAAGAGGTGACCGGCATTTACGCCCGTACAATGCCTCAAATGGAGCAGCTTTGATGCTGGTGTGGTAGCTATTATTGTACGAAAATTCCACAAGTGGCAGATGCTTTTCCCAGCCGTTGTCAAAGTCAATTACACACGCCCGAAGCATGTCTTCTAAAGTTTGAATAGTGCGCTCAGACTACCCATCCGTCTGAGGGTGATATGCTGTGCTCATGTCTAATCGTGAGCCAAAAGACTTGTGCATTGCTTGCCACAGTTCAGAGGTAAAACGTGCATCTCGATCCGAGATAATAGAGGTGGGCACTCCATGCCTTAAGACAACTTCCTTAAGATATACGTCTGCTAGTGTGGAGAACTTATCCGTTTCCTTGATAGCCAAGAAGTGAGCAGACTTTGTGAGTCGATCCACGATCACCCAAATAGTATCGTTACCACGTTGAGATCTAGGCAGGCCAGTAACAAAATCCATGGAAATTTGCTCCCATTTCCGCTGTGGTATCTCTGGTTGTTGTAGTAGGCCTGAGGGTTTCTGATATTCCGTCTTGACTCTCGCACAAGTCAAGCACTTGCTAACGTAAGTTGCTATGTGGGCCTTCATGCTAGGCCACCAATACGTAGTTTTGATATCGTGGTACATCTTATCCAACCCAGGGTGTACTGAGTAACGAGACTTGTGTGCCTCATCCATTACAAGCTCTCGTAGGTTGCCATAAAGTGGGACCCAAATGCGTCATGTTACGTAGTAAGCACCGTCTTCTTTTTGTTCTAATCGTTGCCTTGAGCCGCGTAGGGCTTCAGCCCTGATGTTTTCTGGTTTCAATGCTTCTACCTGAGCATCTCGTATCTGGGAAGGAAGACTAGACTGTATAGTGAGTTGTAAAGCTCGTACGCGCTTGGGCGCAGTGTCCTTTCGACTGAGGGCGTCAGCCACAACATTGGCTTTGCCTGGGTGGTACCTGATCGAGCACTCGTAGTCATTCAGTAATTCGACCCATCGTCGCTGTCGCATATTCAGTTCCTTCTGTTTGAAGATATGCTCGAGGCTCCTGTGATCTGTGTAGATGGCGCATTTGGTACCGTACAGGTAGTGTCTCCATATCTTAAGTGCAAAAACAACAGCTCCCAGCTCTAAGTCGTGCGTAGTGTAGTGTAGTTTCTTTCGTGAACTTTGAGTTGGCGTGAGGCGTAGGCTATAACCTTATCCCTTTGCATCAATACACATCCAAGACCCTGAATTGATGTGTCGCAGTAAACCACGAAATCGTCTGTGCCCTCTGGCAATGAAAGGATAGGTGCACTGCAAAGTCTATCCAATAAGTGCTGAAATGCTAATTCCTGTGCGTTTCCTCATCGATAAACAACGCCTTTCTACGTTAGTGAGGTGAGTGGCTGTGAAATCTTGGAAAAATCCTTAATGAACCTCCTGTAGTAACCTGCCAAGCCCAAAAATTGGTGAATTTCCGTTGGTGTACGAGGTGCAGGCCAGTTCTTAATCGAATCTACCTTGGATGGATCAACGTGAATCCCATCCTTGTTCACCACGTGGCCTAAGAAATGGACTTCACGAAGCCAGAAGTCGCATTTTGAAAACTTGGCGTATAGCTGTTCTACTCGAAGGAGTTCCAAAATGAGTCGTAGATGCTGCTCGTGTTCCTCCTGACTCTTCGAATAGATCAGGATGTCGTCAATGAAAACTATAACGAACTTGTCCAGGTAGGGCTTGCACACTCTATTCATCAGATCCATGAAGACTGCTGGTGCGTTAGTCAGCCCAAAAGGCATGACCAAGAACTCATAATGTCCATATCGAGTTCTAAAGGCTGTTTTGGAGACGTCCTCTTCTCGGACTCTCAGCTGGTGATATCCTGATCTCAAATCAATCTTTGAGTAGTAGCTCGACCCTTGCAGCTGGTCGAACAAGTCGTCGATGCGTGGAAGAGGATGGCGATTCTTCACGGTCACCTTGTTGAGTTCACGGTAGTCGATACACATACGGAAGGTACTGTCTTTCTTCTTCACGAATAGTACTGGAGCTCCCCAGGGCGAAGAGCTAGGACGAATAAAACCCTTATCCAGGAGTTCTTGTAGTTGCGTTGAGAGTTCTTTCAACTCTGATGGAGCTAGACGATAAGGTGCACGAGCTATAGGTGCTGCTCCAGGAGCTAGCTCGATCTGAAATTCGACTTGGCGATGAGGCGGAAGACCAGGTAGTTCCTTAGGAAATACTTCTGGGAAGTCACGTATGATTGGAAAATCTTCTATCTTCTTCTCTTTCTTCGAGGTGCCAGTAACGAGAGCCAGAATAGCAGTTTGGCCCTTTCTCAAACACTTCTGGGCCTTAAGGAAAGAGATGATGCTCACCACAGCACCACCCTTGTCGCTACGAATCATGAGAGGTTCATCACCTGGGTGAGGAATACGGACAATCTTTTCGTTACAAAGGATCTCTGCTTGATGTTGGGATAACCAGTCCATCCCAATGACAACGTCGAAACTACCCAGTGTGATAGGAAGGAGGTCGATCGAGAAAGTGTGATCAGCAAGAACAAGTTTACAACCCTTGACTACGTGTGTGACCTCTAAACTTTTACCATTAGCTAACTCTACAGCATGCTTTGTGACAACTTGCACAAACCGGTAATTTCCGTACACTTTAATCATTATTTAATGATTGCAATTATGTGCTTAATTGTCAGCAATGGCTGAACACATAATAAACAAGTGAATTCATGCATGTTGTATACTACAAATATTGCTTTATGCATAAATGAGAGCGTTGCGTCAATAGTAAACTCACCGGTAAGACACTATGTGTCAACGGAACTGCAGAAAGCAGTCAGACAATAAAATTGAGGCCTAGGTGTAGGTCCGACGACAAAAGAGCATTAAAACCCAAGAGTACATACAAGGGTTTATACATATACTCTCCGGAAGCAAAAATAAGCACTAAAAAGCACCCGGAACGCACTTTAAGTGTAGGATTTATACAAATCAGCAATAATTCAGCATTTAGACATATAAATATTATGCAGAAATGTCGTTTTATTATCCAGAATATTTCCCTAAGTGTTGGGAATTGAAAGAGTAGAAGAAAGGTACTTAAACGACACTAAAAGGTGCAATTTAGGACTTTAACGAATCAGTATGTAACCGAACAACCGGACTATACCCGGAACATGAAAATATTATTATTTTCATTATGTATCTTTTTCTGAGCTAGTTAGGGTCCCTGATTACCCTAACACCCGCTAAAACACGCTATACATTAGTAACGGGGTTAAACACTTAACTTAACTTAGTTTAACCTAACTAATACTTGGAACCGAACTAGACCCCCTCCCCTTTCTCTAACCGGCCCCAAACTAAGGGGGACACACTTGGTACCATCTTGATTATTTTAATCACAATGCTTAAGATCTAAGTGACACAAGGACCTTTGGATAATGCACATCCTAATTGCCTATAAGTTGGAAGATTTGCACATGAGATCATTCACACATAAACTCAACACCACTCCTCTCTCTCTTGCTCCCTAAAGCTTACGACCAAACACCCCTTCCACATACATCCATTTTCAAGTTTGATTCTTGCCATTCCAAGATCATTCAAGCAACAAGGATCACGTATTAGGAAGCTTGGAGCAAGCGGAACGCGAAGGACCTCTCTACCTTGCTTTTATCCACTCGATTTGTGCTTAGAATCTTCCCTAGCCTTGAGCTAGAGGTATAACACTTAGAACTCATATTTAATCTATTCTAAAGTGGTTAAAAGGATTTTTGTCGGTTAAAACTCGTTAACATGCAATATGATGCTTAAAAGTCTACTAAAGGCATGAAAAATGGTGGTTAATAGCACATAAGTTGTGTAAATGTTGTAGTAATTGAAAGTTGTGATTATCTAGACCCGATCTATGATGTGGTAGCTCGGATCATCGTTTAACCCGGTTTGGTAAGATCATGGATCTTAACATAAAGCTATTTTAGAAGTAACAAGGGTTAAAAGGTGAAACCCTACCACACATAAACCATGAACTTGTGTGAAAATGTTTTAACTTGTACAAAAGTGTTTAAAACTAGTAGATCTACGTATCTACAAGCGGTATTTTCAAAGGACCAAGTGTCCAAGAAATCACATGTTCTAAACCGGATCTTACACAAACAAAAGTGGTTTTTGTGAACAAACAAGTGTATGGATACTTGTGTAACAAAAGTTTTAACAAAGAAATAGTTTTCGTAAAAACCGACTAGAAGTTGTAAAACTTCATATTCTTTAAAAATAAAGTTTTTAAGAAATTAAACTTATTTTTAAAGATAACAAGACTTACTAAATGTGCTAGTAAGTTACTACACAATTTTGGTAAATATCCAAGTTCATGAAGTGGGGAAAAGTAGTGATTATTGTTGATAATTGTTGTTGATGATTATTGATGATTGTTGACGATTTAAAAGAAAATAAACACATGTTTTGAAAACATGGGAAACGTCCATTTTTAGGGGAAACTCTGTCAAAATTTTTATAAATTTTGACACTTAGAAAAATATAAGTTTTTGAGAAACTTATTCCCTAAAAATGTATTTAAAGATTATTACTAAGGTTTCCCTAATTTTTGGTGATGAGAAATGGTGATTTTTCAAGAATAAAAATGGATAATAAGTATATATATTTTTGAAAGAAAAATATATATTATTTGATCACCAACTTTTGTGCTAAGTGTATATAGTATGTGTTATACGTGCTAGCGTATTAAGACTTAAAAATACACTAAATACTCATGAGGAGTATAAACATAAAAATACACATACAACATACAAGATACATAAGTCGGGTGCAAAGTGCAAAACACAAAAGACTTATATTTATTTTTGGAGAAAATAATATAAGTAAGATACGTAGTTAAAAATATAGAATATTTTTAACACAAGAAAATATACACAAAAGAGAGTGACTGTACTTGTGCGACGCAAGTCTAGTGACTAACGTTAAGAAAACGCGTATAGGTTACGACGTTAATTAAGCAAATCCGGTGAAGTTTACGACGCACAGGAACGCAAAGTTGTGAGTTCATGCTCCCCCTTTTCTCTTTAACTGTTTTCAGTTTTTATAACTTCGGGGGTGAAATACATGTACAAATGTACAAAATTTATAATTGGTATGATATAAATACAAGAAGTACACTTGGTGAGAACGAGAACCAAGTGTGACGAAATATAAGAATACAAGAAGTACACTTGGTGAGAACGAGAACCAAGTGTGATGAAATATAAGAATATGAGAAGCGCACTTGGTGAGAACGAGAACCAAGTATGAGGCGCTATGAGAAATGATAACAAGAAACGCGCTTGGTGAGAACGAGAACCAAGTAGGATGCGTTATGAGAAATAGTGTCACGAATAGGGTACAGAAGCACCATTAATCGTGTACATACTTAGACCGCAGAACAAAAGGTTAGATCTAACGGGTGCCTGGCAGCCTCACACTCGGTCGGGGCGAGAATCGAGTAGTGCTTTTGTGTCTCAGAATATACCAATTAAATGCCTTAGGTTTGGTGACTTCCTATGTCGTGCCACATGTTAATGGCTTTGCAACCCATTAACAATCTGATAATTACAGAAATACTGTATTTACATAAAATTCATACCATACTAAAATTGATATATAACTTGAAGTACGTGGGGTACTCAAGAGGATTGATATATAACTTGAAGTACGTGGGGTACTCAAGAGGATTGATATATAACTTGAAGTACGTGGAGTACTCGAGAAAAACTTGATTTATTCACAACTATGTTTTTATACAAAGTATACAAACGTGAAATACAAAACTGCATGAATTCACACCAACTTTATGTTGACGTTTTTCCAAAACTCACATGTATTTCAGGTAACTAGGATGGATGTGCGCGTGGTCTTACTCATGCTCGTGGAGGTCGCTTATGTTTATCTTTAAATAAAGTTGTAAACTTTTAAGACAATGTTTATTGCGACTTAGCGATGTAAACGCTAACGTATGTTTTCAAATTATGGTATTTGAAACTATTTTCTTGAGCATGTAGTATGCTTACTCTTCGTATGCAATGAGAACCTTTCATGATCACACCTCGTGCTTCCGCCGCAGAAAGGGGTGTGACATGCTTGGGGTTCAAAGGTGTTGGGGTACACTTAAGCAGTTGACTAACTTTTAGGGACACATAACTAGTATCAGCACCCGAATCAAATAAGACAGTAACGTAAAAGTCGTCGAGAAGGAACTTACCCATCACAACATTGGGATCATTCCTCGCTTCTCCCTGGCCAATAACGAACACACGACCCCTTGCACCATTGCCATTATTACCCCCGTTGTTCCCATTCCCCTGATTGTTGTTGTTATTGTTGTTCTGGTTCCTGTTCAGTTGGGGACAATCTCTCTTGAAGTGGCCTTCAGCTCCACACTGAAAGCAGCCTTTGTTGTTTCCTTCCTGTTGCTGCTGCTGGCTTTGATTCTGTTGAGCTTGTTGTTGCTGACGATTCTGGTTTGCGGGGTATAAACTTCTGCAATCCTTTGATGCGTGGCCTGGTTTGTTGCACCGATGACAGTTACCCCTGGTGCATGGCCCGCTGTGGTGTAGGTTGCAGCGATTGCATTTGGGGTGATTTCCCTTGTACCCACCATGACTTTGACTACCGGATGATTCCTGGCTAGGACTCTTGTAGTCGTCAGTCCTTCTCTGCTGAGACTGAGACTGAACAGAGGTTGAACCTCTGCTTAAAGCTCCATCCCATTTCCGTTTGTTGTCAGTAGGAGCATCTGATGTAGCTGTAGCACTAATACGTTTTGGTAGCCTGTTCTGCTCCACCGCCTGATCAGTGAGACGGTGAGCCAACTGAACAACCTGCTGGATGGTGGCGAGGTTTGCTGATGTCACATGACTTTGGATCTTTGGCACTAGACCCTTAAGATATAACTCGATACGCTTAATTGGAGGGTCCACCATAGTAGGACACAGAATAGCAAGCTCATTCGATCTTTTCGTGAATGCCTCAATTTCCGACCCCGTCATCTTGAGGTTGAAGAACTCGACTTCCAGTTTGTGAATTTCATCATGATTGCAGTATTCTTCCTTGATCATCTCCTTAAAATTATTCCATGGAGTGGCGTTAGCAGCAACCAACCCCAACATTTGAACCTGAGCGTTCCACCACGTGAGCGCTAAACCCTCTAGGGTACCGGTAGCATACTTCACCCTGCAAGCCTCAGGGCATTCACACATCTCGAACACAGATTCGAGCTTTTCAAACCAGTGGAGGAGACCTACCGCTCCTTCAGTGCCGCTAAAAGTAGTTGGTCGGCAATCCATAAAGGTTTTGAAGGTGCACACAGGTGGCTGAGCATGTTGACCTGTTGCGGGTGTAAGAAAGGACAAAGTTTAACACAAAGGTTGGTTTACGAGAGTAGGACCTAAAGATCCTAGAATGGGTTTAGATTGCAAGGTATACCTCATGCTTGTGCAGCTGCAAGTGCCGCAGCAACTTGTTCGTTAATCAGAGCCGTCAACTGGACTTGTGTCAGGTTAACGCGTCCAGACATGATCTTCATATCAAGAGAAACATGAGTGAGAGGGGTTCCCGAAAATGCGATGACAGAAGAGAGTAAGCACACATGTGTTTTTAAACTATAGTTGCTACGTTTATCTAAGCATACCATAAGCAAAGTTCTATGTAATCTAGCAAGTAGGCAATGCAAACATAAACCATATCACCTAGAATGTCGAGCCTTGCACGTGGAGTGAAGCGTCGTTGTGGATCGTAGAGCACTGTACAGGTTATAGTCTGGTTTTAACAAAAAGGTTTTCCCTTATTAAAACCAAGTTCTCTATAACCAATGGCTCTGATACCAATCTGTCACACCCCCAAAATCCACACGCGGAGTATCACCGCTTGGAGGCGTGACTGACCAGGATCAAACCACCAATCATATTGAACAAGCAAGTAATTAATTGTAAAAGTCCAACCAACACAATTTATGTCCAAAACAAACATAGATTAAGTTGTAAGCGGAAGCATAATGATTAAAACCAAAACGTAAGTTTAAATGTCCCAAGGTTTAACATGGCACACAACTGTCCATGTCCCACAACGACTCTCCCCCATGCCAGCTCCAACTAAGTACCTATTGACCTACAAAGCATGTAGTAACGAGTCAACAATAATGTTGAGCGAGTTCACAGTTGGGTGTTCGTTTTAAGTTGTTTAGAAAACAGTTTCCTTTATCTGGCGTCCTGCCGTGGGGGTTACCCCATAGTTGAAAACGTGATTTGTTTAACCCATTTACTCAGGCAATCCAGCCGTGGGGGCTACCCCATGTTTAGTTATCTGGCTTTTCGGCCGTGGGGGCTACCCCATGTATACACTAGACTCGTTACCATATCGACTGCTGACTGTAGTCATGTTTATGTGCCCTGAACTGTCAATGTCTATCATCATTGACGTGCCCAGATCCATTAGTTCACGCCCATCCTCTGCGGCACGGTGTGAGGCTTGTCAGACCTAAATAGCGCTATCTAACTAATGACCCGCTCGCCATTCGCCCGGCGATTAAGTCGATATAAAAAGGAGGGACTTCGTGATAGAGTTTTGGTCTAGTAAAGTTAACTGTCCATGAGGACGAGGAATTATATTCCTGAACCAGTACTGTCCTACCCAAGAAAGGACGAGGAATCCATGTTCCTTAACCCATTCCCAACCCCTGGGAATCCCATGCTTTGTAGAAAGTGTGAACTCACCTTAGGTTAGCTCGGCAGATAAGTAAAGGTCAATCGAGCTGCTAGAGGTCAACCACGTCCTAATATGGTTACCATATAAGTCAGGTTTTGGTTTCGAGTAGTACACATAAGTTTCACATAACTAGCAGACTAGGAACACACATTGATCATGGCAAACACATAATACAAGTTAACACCTTAACAGTAACAGTCAAGTATTCCTCATGTCTACTTGGTACGATCCAGGAGATAAAGCCCAATAACAGGCGGCCCAACATGTTGTGCGTTCAGCACAGTCTTGTGCGATCCACAACATGTTGTGCGATTCAGTTAAAACACCCAGCCCAAACAACAAACCGACCCAACACACATCCGGCCGAAACAAGTAAACAATAAACAGGTTGTGTGATTCGGACGGCTTGTATGATCCGGTTGGGTTGTGCGATCGGGACTAGCCCAGCCCAACATCTTTACCCGGCCCAACAGTTAAACAACATTACAACTTGTGCGATCCAGTAAGCCTTGTGCGACTGAAGACATCTTGTGCGACCAGATTATCTTGTGCGAATGGACTCTTGTGCGAATGGACTTCTTGTGCGACCAAGATGTCTTGTGCGATTAGTTTTATTATCCGAATATTATGGCAATCAGTTACATAACTTTTATCTTGCAATCAATTACAAGGTTTCCATTTATTTGATCAATCAACAAATTAACAGTTTCACACTTAATCAATAATCGATCAAACAAGGGTTTTTAACATCCATTCTCATGAACCCTAACATGAACAATAACTAATCGTATCGTATAATTTGGTCCGATTACATGAACATACAACCGGTTACATACGTTTAATCCTAAATCATTATGTAAACAACAAGTCATGATAGCCGATTAACATCATCATACACATCCGATTGGCTAGAACATCATCATATGATTAATAATCCGAAGCATAGAACATAACAGCCGATTTAACAAGCATCATCAAATACAATCCGATTAATGTGAAAAATCCGATTAGTGTGAATTATTATCAAATACATGCATGTGAGCCGATTTCAAGAACACTAAGATTCAACAGTTTATATCATGATAAATCACAAGATATTACTAAATCATCACCTAGATCATAACATACAATCAATTACTAACAAAACACTAACCGGTTGAGAGTGTATAACGAGAATGATCCGAACAAGAGAATGATCCGAACACTATGATCTTCGATGGAGAGGATGTTTGGCTGCCGTCGGGTTCGTGAGAGAGAGAGCTCTAGGGTTTGAGTGGTGTTGTGTTTAGCAAACAAATGGGAAGTATACCCCTTTTTCCCAATGCTATGCGTGTAAAAGAAGAAGTGGGCCGAACCCCCTTAACGGGTTGCCCATTCGGTTCAAGTTCAAGAGAAGTGGGCCGAGAGTAGTAAAGCCCAAAGGCTTGTGCGTTCGAGTTGCTATTGTGCGATTGGTTCTTTCGTGTGATTATACATACATATACACAAGCACATATTCACATATCATTCAATAACATAACATAACATTCCATTTAATCATCAAATTCACATAGTCAGATAATGTTTACGTTCGTTACATTGGGCACATAAATAGGTTCTGAAATACGAGTTGTCACATTATCCCTGTAACACCCCAACCCGGAAGGGCTGACGTGTCACAATAACAGTAGTATCATAGACAAAAGTTATAATTCCATTTATTTATTTGATAAGGATACAACAACACGTCAACTAAACTTAAGGTTTAATATACAAGCGGAGACATAATTGACTTGATTAACTAACATCTTCCGATTTATTCCTAGGCTTTATTCTTCTCTCTTTTCCCCGCCCAAAGTAACCTGTGGACCTGTATACACAAAAATTTACGGAATGAGCCGAATGCTCAGTACGGAATTATAGGCTCAAAGAACAAATAACGCTTTATATGCAATGTTATTCGGAGGAAACTTTATGCGAAAATGATATGATGCAAGAACATATTTTCATAATCATATCGTACGGATGTACCCATGAGCAAACTTAAAACGTGACAATACACAGGTAGCTACTCCTGCATAATTATCACATGAGATGGCGAATTGGCATACCCGTTATCCACCTCCTTATACTTAAATCCTAGGATCGATCCATACGCCTCCTAATAGCTTATATGTACCACACTTGTACTTAAGAGACGCCGTGAACTGATCTCTCCGTCACGGGTGGAGCACATGATGTCGATGCCGCAACAACATGCTCGTGGGACAATCCACGAGAAGCGACACTCAGGGTATCAGAGTACAAAGAGTCTTATAACTTATCAAAATATTTTCATAACATAACATATATTGGAACATGCGATAATGAGTACAACTTAACATAATACTATCGCATGACATGAAAGCGAAATCCAAGGTTATGATTTAGAATAGGAATCTAACGGACGGTCAAATGAATCGATAATCAAAGACGTGAGGAGTTTTATATAGTAATTTAATGGTTTTATAACAATCTGAATATGAAGCAATAAGGAGTGGGGTAAGGATCCGTACCTTAAAAATTCCAAAGTGATGCTACCTTGTGATAATATTTCAGATTTATACGGGCAGAGTTTAGACTACTGATTAGTCTTTTAACCTAATTTAAATAACATGCACACAACTAGGTTAGTAACTTAATACGGCCTTTACGATAACTCACGAGATCAAATTCTCACAACGAACGACAAAGTGCGATACTTAAACTCATTCATCGAATTAACGACGAACGACAAAGTACGATACTTAAACTCATTCATCGAATTAACGACGAACGACAAAGTATAACCCTAATGTGGGCAGCACTTAAACATCCATTGGATATATTGATCGATCGGACAATGAATCGTAATAGCTATCGAGATATTAACCTGTTCTGCAGCACCCCGCTATACTTAATTTGTGTTTCGTGTGTGTTAATTGAGTAATTGGACGATATTTCAGAGTGTATTCTGAGTTTCTTCGTCGTTTTTGTGCCCAGAATCAAGTCCCACAGCCGACTATATATAGCTGAAAAATGGTCCCTGTCGCGTGGCGCGACAGGTTTCTTTGTTCCTTTCGCGTGGCGCGAGGGGTAACATTTTAGGGTAGGGTAGGTACGTGTCCAGGTAGCTTAGCTGAGTTGGTCTCGCATTAAAATTCACAATACACGTAAAACTGTTAAGATAATACCAACTAGGGTTTTACCCCCCCTGAGTTTTAGGGGCCCTGATCCTGATTCTGAAAATTCTGAAAATTTTAGGGTTTGTGCAGAATCACTTGGGTGTCTTAATTATGGTTTCCTATTGGTTAGTTTATAAATAATAATAATAGTTTTGGTTGATATACAGAAAGACGAATCATAAGATAAATATATATTATTATTATTCTTTTATTTCTAGAATAATGATTTTAAAATTTTGGGTTATTACAACTATTACCCCCTTAAAAGAAATTTCGTCCTCGAAATTTTTCAAATAAGAATATAACATATCGTATAAGTAACGGAAATGGAATTTTCATATCAGAGTTACTAATTTATATAACAAGAATCTCCTAAACACAAATGTGTATCTGAAATTCATAATTACGTTTATGACCAAAATTCTTAATTACCTTACCATCATATCCTAATGGTTTTTCCACTACGTATCTTAATAACATATTTAATCATGCAGAAAATCAACATATACTTGCCGATAACAAGAGTGACTTATTGATACTAATATCTCCTACATAAACATGTTTAATCATAACTAAGATATATTCACATAAGGTAAAGCATGAATGACCGTAGACAGAACAATTGAACATAGATCAAAGAGCAAGGTTCACTGTTATCTTGACTAAAATTCTATTGCGAGAATAGATTAGGGTATAGAGAGCGAATTGATTCTTCAGATTCCCATGTTGCTTCGTGTTCAGAGTGATTTTTCCAAAGGACTTTAACAAACGGAATTACTTTCCTACGCAAAACCTTTTCTTGTCGATCTAAGATGGCTTCTGGTTCCTCTTCGTAGGACAAATCTTCGTGAATTGTAAGTAACGGATAACTAATGACATGGAGTGGATGATAATTATATCCTCTTAACGAGGATATATGAAAAACGTTATGAACGTGAGAGAGTTGAGGCGGTAAAGCCAGTCGATATGACACTTCTCCTATTCTTTCAAGGATTTCAAACGGACCGATGAAACGGGGACTAAGCTTCCCTTTAATTCCAAATCTACGAACGCCACGCCAAGGTGATACCTTTAAGAAAACGTGGTCGCCAATTTTAAATTCGAGTGGTCGTCTATCTTGATCTGCATAGCTCTTTTGTCTGCTTTGAGCTTCTTTCAGTTTTTCTCGGGCCACAGTGACTTTTTCATTTGTAATCTGAACTAGTTCTGTCCCTTCAATAATCTTTTCTCCAACTTCATTCCAGCATATCGGTGCTCGACATTTCCGACCGTACAAAAGCTCAAAAGGTGCCATGCCAATACTTGCTTGCCAACTATTGTTGTAAGCGAACTCAACAAGACATAGATATTCATCCCAGTTTCCAGACCATTCAAGTGCACATGCTCGGAGCATGTCTTCCAAGGTTTGGATCGTGCGTTCCGACTGCCCATCTGTTTATGGATGGAAAGCCGTACTAAACTTTAGGCGTGTACCCCAAGCTGCCTGAAAACCTTTCCAAAATTGTGAGGTGAAACGTGGGTCTCTATTAGAAACAATGGAAGATGGTGTACCATGGAGTCGAATAATTTCTTGAAGAAATATTTCGGATAACTTATTAACCGAAAATCCTTGCTGAATCGGAAGAAAATGTGCTGACTTTGACAATCTATCGATAACAACCCATACAACATCATTCTTCTTGAAAGTCTTAGGCAAACCGGTAACAAAATCCATTGTGATCTCATCCCACTTCCATATGGGAATATCCAATGGCTGCAACAGACCGCTTGCTCGTTTGTGTTCAATTTTCACTTGTTGGCAAGTGAGGCATTTACTTACGTATCGAGCAACGTCTTCCTTCATGCCACTCCACCAGAAGTTTTGTCTTAAGTCTCGATACATCTTGGTAGATCCTGGGTGAATTGAAAATGGTGAGCTGTGAGCTTCGGCTAACAATGACTCACGAAGGGTGGAGTCATCGGGTACACAAAGTCTTTTACCGCACCAAATCACCCCATGATGGTCTATACTAAATTCAGATTGCTTACCCACCTCAAGATTTTGCACAATTGCCCAAAGTTCTCCATCTTGCTTTTGTGCATCTTTGATCCGTGATATGAGGTCGGGTTCAATCTGCATTCTAGCTAGATATCCATCAGATTTACTAACCTGAAACCAAATGTTCATTTTTTCGAGATCCCTCCTAATACGAGGTTGAATTTGTAAGCAAGATATAATTCCGGAATTCTTTCGGCTCAGTGCGTCAGCTACAACATTGGCTTTGCCTGGATGGTATTGAATATTTGTGTCGTAATCTTTTAGAAGTTCTAACCACCTTCTTTGCCTCATATTTAGCTCCTTCTGCGTAAATATATACTTGAGGCTCTTGTGGTCGGTAAAGATGTCACAAATCTCACCATATAGATAGTGTCGCCAAATCTTAAGTGCAAAGACAACTGCGGCTAGTTCTAAATCATGTGTAGGGTAGTTAACTTCATACGGCTTCAACTGACGAGAGGCATAAGCGATAACCTTCCCATGTTGCATTAGCACACAACCTAATCCTTTCTTTGAGGCATCACTATAGACTTGGTAACCTCCTGATCCAGAAGGGAGAGCGAGTATCGGAGAGGATACGAGTCGTTTCTTCAATTCTTCAAAGCTTTTCTCTTGTTCCTCATATCATGAGTACTTCACTCCTTTCCTTAGGAGTTTTGTGAGTGGTAAGGCAATTACCGAGAATCTTTCAACAAATCTTCGGTAATAGCCAGCAAGACCCAAGAAACTTCGTATTTCAGTAACAGAAGTGGGTCTTGGCCATTTTGTAATAGCTTCAACCTTTGTTGGGTCTACCATAATTCCCTCTGCTGATATGACATGACCTAGAAATGCCACTTGGCTAAGCCAAAAGTCACATTTGGAAAACTTCGCGTACAACTTCTCATGCCGCAAGGTTCCAAGTACTGCATGTAGATGTGCTTCATGCTCTTCGTGACTCTTAGAATACACTAGAATGTCATCGATAAAGACAATAACGAATTTGTCTAGGAATTTGTGAAATACGCGATTCATCAAATCCATGAAGACTGCGGGTGCATTAGTTAACCCAAAGGGCATAACTAAAAATTCGTAATGACCATATCGAGTACGAAAGGCGGTCTTGGGAACATCATCATTCTTGATCTTTAGCTGATGGTATCCGGACCTCAGATCAATTTTTGAAAAGAACTGAGCCCCCTGAAGTTGATCAAAGAGATCATCAATGCGAGGCAGAGGATACTGATTACGAATAGTAATCTTGTTCAGCTCTCGGTAGTCAATACATAAACGCATACTACCGTCTTTCTTCTTCACAAATAATACCGGAGCACCCCAAGGTGAAACACTAGGTCTTATGAATCCTAGATCTAACAATTCTTGCAATTGTTCCTTCAACTCCTTCAGTTCCATTGGAGCCATACGGTATGGAGCTTTAGAAATAGGTTCGGCACCAGGGATCAAGTCGATGGTGAATTCTACCTGACGGTCGGGTGGTAATCCCAGGAGTTCATCCGGAAATATATCAGGATATTCACGGACAACAGGATGGCTATCGATACTATTTACACTAGTAGAAGTATCCTTAATAGATGCTAGGAATCCAGCACAGCCGCTTGATATGAATTTTCGAGCTTTGAGCGCAGAGATAATTTTAAGAGATTTATGAGCTTGAGTTCCCTGATATATAATATCAGGATGATGAAGATCTCCAAAAATAACACGACGGGAATGACAATCTATAGTTACGCGATGTCGAGATAACCAATCTATCCCTAGAATAACATCAAAGTCACACATATGTATTGGAAATAGGTTTGCCTTACACACAATAGATTCAATACGGATCGGACAATCCTTATATACGTAAGTGATTACGGATGAATTTTCCATAGGAGTGGAAATGGTTAAAGTATGATTTAAGAGAGTGGGTCTTATCGGAAGGTACTTAGTAAACGAATGGGATACTAAAGGATACTAAAGAATGAGTCGCTCCTGTATCGAATAACACATAGATACTATGTTTACCAAGCTGAAGGGTTCCCGACACAGTACCTGGGACATTAGCAGCATCAGTAGCAGAAAGTGCGAAAACTCTTCCTCCAACATTGGGTTGGTTATTCTTCTTAGTGTCTTTCTTAGTACACTCCTTAATCATGTGTCCAGTTTGGCCACATCTAAAGCATGCTCCTGTACTTCGGTGACATATACCCTGATGTCTCTTACCACAAATATTACATAGAGGATATGTAATTTGATTTGGGTTTACAGGTTGATTCAGTGGTTGAGCTCTAATAGGTTCTGCATACAACTGAATCTGGTTTTGAGCAGGCCTCGGGTTTTGTGGTCTAGGTTGCCATGGACGTGCCTGATTTCCAGAGTTTTGATTTCCTTGCACTTTGCGGTCTTGATGCTGTGGCGTAGTGGATGATTGGCCGATTGCCTGCTTAAATTGTCCATCTCTGTTTCTCTTCTTATTATCCTCAGTTCGAGATAAAAATTCTTTCCTCTCGAACTCAAAAGTTTTGATTGCATCGGCAACTTCGGTGATATCCTTAAATTTCATGTACATGATCGATTTCCGAATTCGATCATTGACTGCCCACTTGCATTTCTCTGCCTGGGCTTCTGCCGATCCTGCAACGTCTCCTACAATACTAGCCAACCTTGCAAATCAAGTAATGAACTCAGAGGCTGGTTCATCACTCCCTTGTCGAATCACTGCATACTCCCTGATATAAGCTTCTTTATCAGCGGTCGAAAAATACTTGTCGTAAAAGATATTACGAAAGTCGACCCATGAAAGATTAGCGTCAAAATCATCCCCTCCTTTGACTTGCTTATATCCTTCCCACCAAGTTTGCGCGTCATCTTCGAGTTTGTAGGTAGCCAATCTAACTTTGTATTGCTCCGGAACTCCAAGAACTCCGAAGATCTTTTCAACATGAGCTATCCAGTTTCTTGCTTCGACTGGATTAGTGGCGTGACTAAAGGATTTCGGCTTTTGTTTTTGGAATTTAGCGATCCATATGTCTATACTATAGGTAGTATAGTTTGTGACATTCTCATGAGTTTCACCACCAGAGGTTGGATTAGTGTTAGTGCCTTCTAGATGACGAGTTTGTTGAATAACGGCCTCAGCTGTTTGAGTAACAAGGTTTGGAAGCAACCCGGCAACAGCCTGGTTGATAGCATTAATGATGTTTGGATCCACTGGAGTCTCATTCGAAGAAGTGTTGTTACGCACATGGTTAGTACGAGTACTCCTACGTAGCGGACGACGAGGAGGCATCTATAAGAATAGACATAGGAATGAAACCAAATAAGAGACCAAGTTGAATCCTATCAAAGATATCTACCCATTCCTCACAGGTTTTAATTACTATCTTCAAGTTTTCTACAGGAAAGAGCCTTTGCTCTGATACCATAGCTGTAACACCCCAACCCGGAAGGGCTGACGTGTCACAATAACAGTAGTATCATAGACAAAAGTTATAATTCCATTTATTTATTTGATAAGGATACAACAACACGTCAACTAAACTTAAGGTTTAATATACAAGCGGAGACATAATTGACTTGATTAACTAACATCTTCCGATTTATTCCTAGGCTTTATTCTTCTCTCTTTTCCCCGCCCAAAGTAACCTGTGGACCTGTATACACAAAAATTTACGGAATGAGCCGAATGCTCAGTACGGAATTATAGGCTCAAAGAACAAATAACGCTTTATATGCAATGTTATTCGGAGGAAACTTTATGCGAAAATGATATGATGCAAGAACATATTTTCATAATCATATCGTACGGATGTACCCATGAGCAAACTTAAAACGTGACAATACACAGGTAGCTACTCCTGCATAATTATCACATGAGATGGCGAATTGGCATACCCGTTATCCACCTCTTTATACTTAAATCCTAGGATCGATCCATACGCCTCCTAATAGCTTATATGTACCACACTTGTACTTAAGAGACGCCGTGAACTGATTTCTCCGTCACGGGTGGAGCACATGATGTCGATGCCGCAACAACATGCTCGTGGGACACTCCACGAGAAGCGACACTCAGGGTATCAGAGTACAAAGAGTCTTATAACTTATCAAAATATTTTCATAACATAACATATATTGGAACATGCGATAATGAGTACAACTTAACATAATACTATCGCATGACATGAAAGCGAAATCCAAGGTTATGATTTAGAATAGGAATCTAACGGACTGTCAAATGAATCGATAATCAAAGACGTGAGGAGTTTTATATAGTAATTTAATGGTTTTATAACAATCTGAATATGAAGCAATAAGGAGTGGGGTAAGGATCCGTACCTTAAAAATTCCAAAGTGATGCTACCTTGTGATAATATTTCAGATTTATACGGGCAGAGTTTAGACTACTGATTAGTCTTTTAACCTAATTTAAATAACATGCACACAACTAGGTTAGTAACTTAATACGGCCTTTACGATAACTCACGAGATCAAATTCTCACAACGAACGACAAAGTGCGATACTTAAACTCATTCATCGAATTAACGACGAACGACAAAGTACGATACTTAAACTCATTCATCGAATTAACGACAAACGACAAAGTATAACCCTAATGTGGGCAGCACTTAAACATCCATTGGATATATTGATCGATCGGACAATGAATCGTAATAGCTATCGAGTTATTAACCTGTTCTGCAGCACCCCGCTATACTTAATTTGTGTTTCGTGTGTGTTAATTGAGTAATTGGACGATATTTCAGAGTGTATTCTGAGTTTCTTCGTCATTTTTGTGCCCAGAATCAAGTCCCACAGCCGACTATATATAGCTGAAAAATGGTCCCTGTCGCGTGGCGCGACAGGTTTCTTTGTTCATTTCGCGTGGCGCGAGGGGTAACATTTTAGGGTAGGGTAGGTACGTGTCCAGGTAGCTTAGCTGAGTTGGTCTCGCGTTAAAATTCACAATACACGTAAAACTGTTAAGATAATACCAACTAGGGTTTTACCCCCCCTGAGTTTTAGGGGCCCTGATCTTGATCCTGAAAATTCTGAAAATTTTAGGGTTTGTGCAGAATCACTTGGGTGTCTTAATTATGGTTTCCTATTGGTTAGTTTATAAATAATAATAATAGTTTTGGTTGATATACAGAAAGATGAATCATAAGATAAATATATATTATTATTATTCTTTTATTTCTAGAATAATGATTTTAAAATTTTGGTTTATTACAATCCCCAAGTTGAAAGAAATTTCGTCCCGAAATTTAGCACGTACTCACTGAGGAAGCTAGTTAAGTTGCATGGTTTTCCTGGTTTTCCTGGGGTGTCACATCCTCCCCCCGTTGATCTGGAATTTCGTCCCGAAATTCCGTAGCTTCAGCCTCAGTAGTGGTTGTACTGTTTACGAATAGTTGGGGATACTTTTGTTTCATCTGATCTTCGCGTTCCCAGGTAAACTCTGGGCCGCGACGTGAGTTCCAACGAACTCGAACGAGAGGTATTCTAGTACGCTTGAGGACCTTAACATCCCGGTCCGTGATTTCAACTGGTTCCTCGACGAATCGTAACTGGTCGTCGATAGTGAGCTCCTTCAAAGGAACTACGTGGGTCTCATCCGACAGACACTTCTTCAGATTTGACACGTGGAAAACATTGTGAACTGCACTGAGTTATGTTGGTAGGTTCAGTTTGTAGGCCACCTTGCCTATTTTCTCGATGACTTCAAAAGGTCCGACGTATCGTGGGTTCAAAACCTAGCAATCAATCATCCAAGAACAGATGATTACTTTTCAAAGCGGTTTTGAAATTTGGGTTCTTGTTGAGGTCGTCGCCTAAGGATAGGTGACGGTATTGTTTTATGACTAAACGCAAGTAAACTCGCGTTAGGGTCCTAGGAAGATTATAGACTAGGTCAAAGCATTACTAATAACCTAATTCCCTATAACCATGGGCTCTGATACCAACTTTTCTGTCACACCCCGACCACGTAGAACATCAAATCGTGGCGGAAACGTCGGGGAGTGTTGTAACAGAATCATTGTTTCATAACACATGGAAATTGAAATATTGTTTTATTGATTAAAAGAGTTACAATGTCTTGAAAATCAAAGAAATATAACATAAATAACTAGTCTTGCATCTTTTATTGTCACTAAGGCCCAAGTCCGCCTAAGTGTATCTTGATAAATCCTTTGCATCATATCCTGAAACACATGTGAAAATAGGTACGTCAGCATAAAAATGCCTGTGAGATACATAGGTTTTGTGAAAATAAGATTCATGACTTATGTTTAAGAAAATGTTTAGTCATGAACCTTGTAATTTGCTTTTTCTTGTAAATCATTTGAAAAGTGATAAATAAACCTAATGATATATATGTATAAAAGAATAATGCATGGTTAAGTAAATAACCAAGTAAAATGAGTTTGTATTAGATAAGTTGTTTGTAAAACAATGTATTTTGAAAAGTATGTTATTTGTATAAAATGTTATATGTCTAAATTGAAATGATTCAAATAACGCTACGATATGTAATACCATACAAGCACTTATATATAGGAAGTACCAACGGCGTATCCACCATGCTTGTATCATATTACACACGTCTCGTTACTTAAATCACTTACTCAAACCAAACCACCATTGTAAAATGTTTATGTATATTCAAATGTCAAAAATGTTTTGTGTATATCAATGTCAAAATGTTTATGTCTAATGTAAATCATGTAATGTGTATCCAAAATATCATGTATGGTAGGTGAAATATATCAACTAAACCATATGTAAAATGCACAAAAACAAGGTATTGAAGTAAAACATGGTTTAAATCAAAGGTATGTTTTGTGTAACAAATGCATGCTATACTGATACAAACATCTATGCGGTATTATGAAAATTCCTACATCCAAGCCTTTTAACTGTGGCGATAAACCCCTAAACGAATTTAAAGGTCTATCTTGTTGTTATGTTTATCGAATTCGGTCATTCCTTCCACCCAAACAAACCTAGGGTTCAGGAACGGGAGTTGTTAAGTCCTATGGTACCATTACCTACTAACGAGCGGCGTAGCTAATGTTAATGAATGTACATTGTATCATTTGAACAAACCAAATGTCATACCAAAATGTAAGCATGTGATGAATAACAAATGTACTAAGTATGCAACAAAGGACATACATAGCATAAAATGTAATGTAAAACAATGTACTAAGTACGCACACAATGGGCATACATAGCATAAAATGTAATGTAAAACAATGTACTAAGTACATACACAATGGGCATACATAGCATAAATTGTAATGTAAAACAATGTACTAAGTACGCACATAATGGGCATACATAGCATGAAATGTAATGTAAAACATGTACTATAAATGTACTAATGAACATAGCAAGTATATGATGTGAAAACAGGAAAGCATGAAAGTAACAAGTAGGCACATGTGTTTCACCCCAAAATGTTTGGAAAACAGTAAAAGAGGGGTCTATATACTCACTTGAGGTTGCTTAGTAGTCCTTGAGTAACAACCAAACAATGCTAGAGATCACAGATATCAAACGGCACCTAATATAGGTAACTATGTTAATATACCGGACCTAAATCGGAGGATCGGATAGAATGAGGGTTCGTAAACCAAATGAGTATGGGAACTCATGTAATATGGTTTAACAAAGCCCACATACTAAAATGAAACCTAACCTAAGTGCTTACGACCCATTACGACCTGTTTAGGTAGCTTAAGCTACTTTAACGCGTCGTTCGCGTGAAACACGTTCGGAACGCCTAACTTGTCCTATGACAAGTAAAATATGCCTTAACATGTCTAATATTGTAGCCAAATCAGTTTAGATGTCAAAAGTTATGTTACATATGCTTAAAATGAATTTTGGCGTTCAAAAGGGCATTTTGGTAATTTACCTAAGGCATATATACTACCTATCATACAACTACTCAAACGATGTGACCATAAGGTATAACCTTGGAAGGTTATTCCCTATACAACTATGGTCACCTAATGTGTTTGGTCGGATCCTAATGATCGACCAAATGGGTCGGGTTCGAAAGTATAAGCGATTATTTAGATCGCTTACCTTTAAGACCCTAGACAAGCACAAAACTAAAAGTGACGAGCTAAGCATGTTAAAACATGCTTAACTAAGTTTAGAAAACAGGTTTGGTATCAAAACCAACGGTTTTGATACCTAAGAGTAGTTTGGTTACACAATACGCAAGAATGTGCATTTTGGCCGAAACTACGACTCGTCACTGAGCCTAGATAACGTGGTAATCAGTAGGTA
This sequence comes from Helianthus tuberosus, assembly GCA_030545235.1. Lineage (NCBI taxonomy): Eukaryota > Viridiplantae > Streptophyta > Magnoliopsida > Asterales > Asteraceae > Helianthus > Helianthus tuberosus. The sequence continues at coordinate 7,717,246 of CM060402.1, forward strand.
TAGTCACTAGGAACTATAACCATCATGATTACGCTCATGTTATGAAGTTCAAACGAACTTCGCATTGACCATAAACTGGTCAATGCAGAAAGTCAAACAAAGTTTGACTTTAACGCTAAAAGAATAAAAGAACGAAGGAACACTTACAAAGGGTCCAAGAACAGAAGGTTTGAATCCGAATACTCTCAGGTATGAAGTGTTAAACACAACAACTTAGAGAGCAAATTCAGATTTCAAAGGTGTGGGTTTTTGCAAATGAAAGTGTTGGGTATTTATAGGATCTTCCATATAGAATATTCCTAGCATATTCCAAGCATATTCCTAGCATATTCCAAGCATATTCCTAGCATATTCCTAGCATATTCCAAGCATATTCCAAGCATATTCCTTAGCATATACCTTAGCATATTCCTGGCATATGGCTAAAACGGGTGTTTAACTGGGTACCGGGTATTTTATCTAGCGTTTAAATCCCGGTTTATGGCGTTCTAAATTATTTTTATTACTCTATAAAAATAAACTCGCCAAGATATTAAGGAAATAAATTTCAGTTGCCAGGACTGGCTGCGTTGTCTGCGTTTTGCAGTAGAAGCACTGTGTTGCGCAGAAACACACGGTACGCGCTTAAACTTTGAAAAATAACGTTTTTAGGCGTTTTAATTTATTTTTCAACACGGACCTGATTAAAATAAGATTTTTAATCATAACAGAATATTTGTGGGATTTAAATATTATCCGGTCGGTCACCAACGTTCGTTTGGTCGTACGATCGCGATGTTCGGTTAATTACGACGGAATGCGCATAAGCGCCAAAAACGATCCAAATTGTGTGACGAAAGGATTTTTCTTATGCCAAACACTAAAATAAAATATTTTAGTGCTTACATAAATTTTTGGATGTCCGGATGTATTCAGAACGTATGTTATGCGCGAAAGTGCAAACTTGTGCACTTTTTGACGCTTTTAGTCCCTGAATGACCCAAAAGTTTATTTTAGCACACCGAACCCCTCAAAGCCTATTTCTAAGCTATGTAAAGGATATTTAAGGTGTGTTTAACTTATGGTCATGTTCCGGAATGTCTGTTACAGTTCAAATTGGCATACTTTCGCAGTTTGTCAACTTTAGTCCCTGTAAGCGATTTAACTTGATTTTGCCATACCAAAGCCTTCAAAACTTATTTCTAAGTTATGTAAAGGTTATTTAAGGTATGTTAATCATATGTTGATATTCCGGAGTATTTGTTGCATTGAACTGGTTATATTTACGCATCAGTGCGCGTATAATTAATAATTAATTACTGCTTAATTACTGTGCTTACTTGAAATTGTGCTTACTTGAAATTGTGGATAAACTGCTATTTGAATACTGATACATGTACTTACTTGCATCATACCTTATTTGCTGTCACCCTACTACTTACATACAGAACTGTAGTGACAACCGTGATGCACAAAAGCACTGTAGCACAATAACGGATAACCTACTAAACGTGTTGTTATAACCAGCACCAGGCAGGTACTGCCTCTAAGGCTTGTAAGAGCCAGAGATAGTTTGCTACACTAGTAGAGAGTGTAGGGATATAAGGGTTGTAGAACTGCGTCACTAGGAATGAGATTACAGTGACCGGATGTGCCAAAAACGTACTTTAAGTACAAAATTCAGCACTAAGCTAACTAATAAAGTGCCAAAACATGGGAAAAATATTACTAGACACTTTCCAAAGTGTCGGGAATAAGTTGTGTCACTAAAAATAATATTAACGACACTTTAAGGCTTTGTTAAGCACTTTAACGGATCACTATCCAACCGAACAACCGGACTTTATCCGGAACACAAAAATATTGTCATTAACATTGTTTTTCTTTTCTGAGCCAGTTAGGGTCCCCGAATACCCTAACACCCGCTACAATGCATAACATACTAGTAACCGGATTAATTTCCTAAATCTCCTAACTAATACTTAATACTTAGTTGGAATTGAACTAGGAGACCCCTCCCCCTCCCTAACCGAACTCGTCCCCTAGGGGGACACCCTTTGTACTTGTTGATTATTTAAGTCAACTATGCCTAATATCAATTAGACATAGCATCCATTGGTTAATCTTGATGGCAATTGTCCATAAGTATCCTACATGATCCATCATAACCTTCACACTCACAACACTTGAGCATCACTTCTCTCTCCCTCTCTTTGGTTCTCGGCCGAGCACACAACCCACCCCCACATCCATTTTCAATTTTAATCAAGCTATTCCAAGGGTATACAAGTGTTAAGGATCACATACGAGGAAGCTTGGTGCATTCGGAACGTGAAGGACCTCACCCTATTGCTTTTATCCACTCATTCTTCGACTAGATTCGTCCCTAGCCTCGAGCTAGTAGTAAGTTGCTTGAAACACACTCTCGATCTATTTTAAAGTGGGTAAAATGAAATATGACGGTTAAAATTCATGAACATGCAAAATGATATGAAAAAGTCTACTAAAATGCTAAAAATGTTGCTTAATAGCACAAGGGTTGTGTAAATCTTGTAAGATTTGTTTTGTGTGATTATTTAGTGCCGATCTATGTTGTGGTAGCTCGGATCATCGTTTAACCCGGATTGGTCATGATCATGGATCATGACATAGAGCTTGTTTAAGTGTAACAAGGGTTAAGTGATGAAACTCTACCACACGAGAAACTTGAACTTGTGTAAAAACGATTTTACTTGCGAAGTGGTGTTTAAAACTAGTAGATCTACGGATCTACAAGCGGTATTTTCAAAGGACCAAGTGTCAAGGAAATCTTATTTTCTAAAACCGGATCTTACATGAACAAGAATGATTTTTAAACACACAAGTGTATAAGCACTTGTGTAACACTAAGTTTCGACAAAGAATTTGTTTTGTCAAATTTTACAAGAAGTTGTAAAGATGGAATTTCTTTAAAAACAAAGTTTTTACGAAACCGGGTTGGTTTATATAAAGATCTACTAAAAGTAATGGGAACTACTACAAGTTTTTGAGTAAATCACAAGTTCATGTAATTTATGCGATTTATATATATTTTGACTAGTTGATGCTTTGAACATTGTTTTGATTGAGTGAGAAAATGGTTGGTTTGATTTGTAAAAGAAAATGATACGCTTGAAAGTGTGGCCACCTCCAGTCACAAAGGAAACTCTGGCAAAATTTTTCCAAAAACCTAACACTTAGAAATATTTTCACTACAAGTGTCAGAAATACATTTTTAACGTGTTTTCGAATTATAGATTTCGCCATGACCTTATTACAAGATTTCTAATTATCGGAGGTGGGATTTTCACAATATAAAACTTGATAAATATATATTTGATATATATATATATATATATATATATATATATATATATATATATATATATTTTTCATAACAACACTTGTGAGATTTTTATGATTATTTTGTGAACTATACAAATATTTTTTTTTTTGGTAAAAATAATATTACCGAATGATAACGATTCCAAAAATTAATGCAAACGCCTTCATAATTAATAATAAGTTACAACGGTATAATTATTACCACCCGATCTTTAAAACGTAACTTACGCATTTTAAGAAAATATTTATGAACGCGTATTTGTCAAGAATATTATTTTGAAAATTTGTATGAAATAAAATATAATATTTTTGGGAAAATGATTATATTTTGAAGTAAGAAATAAAATATATTAAGTGAGACTTAATAATGTATTTCGAATGTTACGAACACACATGTATTAAATCCCCCATCCTTGGGAAGGAGAATAATTACCAAGTATTTACAAAAATATAAACACGAAATAGTTGTCTAACTATTTCCCAAAAACTTAAACCTTGAGCTAAGGCACAGCCGTCCTTCTAATAGAGTTAGTACGTGTAGGTCGTCGCACAGCTGCTTGAGCAGGAGATATACTTGGTAGAGACGCACCACTGTGAGTTCATGTCCCCCTTTTCTCTAACTGTTTTCAGTTTTCTAAACTGCGGGGGTGAAATACATGATACTACGATTACAAGTACTTTTTACATGGTATGGATAGCATAAGGAGGGTTATTACCTAGATCATGTGAATGGGTAGGCTATTATCGTAAGACCATTAATCCTTGTATAAGGACCGAGAGGCATGAGTGATAGATCTATCTGGTGTTGCGAGCCCCACACATGAGCCAGCGTATGGCTGCATGTGGTGACTATGTCGTTCCACCGGAAGGACCGGTATGAAATTCGCGTTACAGGTTTGAGTGCTTCCTAGGCCATTTCACTTATTAATGTATTAGCTACACATTAATTGATCTCTTTTTTTTCCTTATTGCTACATACCAGGAATTTTCATACATACAGACATTTTACAAAGGTTTTACTTACTCACTTACACATGAACTCGCTCAACATTATTGTTGATTTTTCAACTTACATGTATTTCAGTGAATTAAAGGATCTGGCGCGGTATGACATGTTTTCCCGCTGCACTAGTTTCGAGGTCATCCGAGTTTAAGGAATGTGACTTTTTCCTGGACGAGTCACAGTTCTTAAACTATGTTTATTTCTTGTTGGTGTTGTGTCTTTTGAACACTGTTTATGTTTGTTAGGATGTGATATCCGTTAAGTCAATGTTGTGGTTCTTTACTCTTCCAACTTATTTTAATGGATGATCTTGCATGGTTTTATTTTCATATAGCTTTGTTATGATTAAGCTATGGTATTAAGAAGTCACACCAAATTAACCACGCTTCCGCAAAGCCAGGGTGTGACAGCTTGGTATCAGAGCTCTGATCATAGCGAACTAGGATTCTTTCTCGAGTCTAGACTATGATCACTAGGGCTCTCACGAAAACATTTTTACATTGCATACCACTTAAGTCCAGATCCAAAACGTTTTTACAAACAAATGTTGAGCACATTTTATTTATTATTTATAGGCTCAGTCTGGGAGGCTGAGGCTCGGTCTGGGAGGCCGAGGCTCGGTCTGGGAAACCGAGGTAGTTGGCTAGTGGGACTAGGAAGAGCAGTCTGAGAGGCTGGGAGAATTTGGCTAGTGGGACTAGGAAGAGCAGTCTGAGAGGCTGGGAGAATTTGGCTAGTGGGACTAGGAAGAGCAGTCTGAGAGGCTGGGAGTTTTTGGCTAGTGGGACTAGGAAGAGCAGTCTGAGAGGCTGGGAGAATTTGGCTAGTGGGACTAGGAAGAGCAGTCTGAGAGGCTGGGAGAATTTGGCTAGTGGGACTAGGAAGAGCAGTCTGAGAGGCTGGGAGGCTAGTGGGACTAGGAGAATTGTTTGATTGCTTACTTGGTGACTAATGTGCTTGTCTGATTATATGATTGATTATTTGTGCATATTTGTGTTTACGATACAGACACCGTGGATTCATCAGGCACTGGTGAATCGGACACCACGGACCCTAGACCCATAGTATCAGACGACTTAGAGTCTTCAGAGCACGAGGTCCACACATCAGATGTTACCAACACAGACGAGGATGACTTTCAGCCCTTTTGCGCTACCCGACGCTGTCAATGAGCCCGCTGATGGCCCTTTTGCTGGGTACCTACCACTCGTAGAGATACCTGCTCCCATACCTTTGGCCGTTTATCCTGCTTACGATATGCACCTCGACGCCGACGCTGACGACGACGTCGATCCGTTTGATGATGGGCCCCTGGAGGACGATGTTGAGGGCTAGGCCCTTCTAGCTGACGGTGGTCTTTTGTTACTCGCAGATGCTCCAGCTGAGGAGTCACCTGCGCACTCACCCGCTCCAGACTCCTTCGAGTCTGTGGCCTCCGCACTGTCACACACTCGGAGCACGGTTCAGGCTGGCATGCCCATTGATCCTGTGATTGCTGACCTACCCATTGATGATCACCCTGCTGATGCACCACTACTGGAGGGTGACCATGTTATTGCTGCTGATCATGTTGATCCCCCACTTATCGCTGATATACCTGCTAACCCTCTTGTTGCACCCCACCCTGACCCTGTGCCTGTACAGTTCGATCATGCGCCTTTTGCAACCCAAGTTGATCCTCGATACGCGCACACCCGAAATGGGTGGATAGACGATGACAATGGTTACCCACCTTTCGAGTTTCCGGTGACGCTCTCTTGTGGCCCCTGTTTCAGCCCCTGTTCCAGTTCCTATGGATGCACCTTTTCTACCCACACTTACCGCTGATAGCCTCCACACCGTTACATGACCCGGAGCCTGCACTTGAGCCAGCTGCTACACCATTCGGGTCAGCTTGATGTTGCGCCTGCTGAACCTACACCTTGACGTGATCACGACCCTGTTTCTTTTTGGTCTGCCATACATTGCACCCCTTATAACTACCTGCATCGGCCAATCTCCTCATTTGTGAGATGTTCGTTTTTACACCCGCAACCGTTGACATTGCTCCTTTCCCCTATGAAGACCAACGTCCATTGCGCCAAGATGCCTATAGCTTCCTTTCGGAATATAACCATACCTCGGGGAGGTACTTCAGGTCAGCACCCGCATAACGATTCATCTGCTACAACAGCATATTCCCAACTGCACAGGTCGCACCATTTGCTACATTCACCTCTACAACGTCGGACGAGCCATCTCGGTGATTCCTATTGTACACTGTGCTGAAGTTAGACCCTTACATTATAAAGGCCACACGCGAGATGAGTTGCTCTTGTAACATCAACTACAAACAAGGATATGAGTCACAGAATGTTGGAGCTTGAGCTGACGCCACAATTGGCAACTTCAATTGCGAAACATTACATAACCGAAAACATGACTTGAGTGTCTACATCACAAGACCACATATTGTCTGAAAAGTCTATACAAAATACCACGTTCTCCAGCCGGTCTATCACCAGCATGCTTTGATCCGCCGCATGCATCAAGACTCCTCTGTGCTCTTGACCTTTGTTCTTTCACCATTCCCGGGATTCCGATGTTCATTTCTAAACTATCAAGCGGCAGAGCAAATGATTACTTCAACGTATAAACAAGCTCGAGGAGGGACTCACGCACGTTAACGGTATACTTTTCTTTCCTCCTCCACCTCAGTCACCAGTATAGTTGATTTCTGGATTAAGCGGATTGCATTACGCTTGGGAAAAGACGCTAATGATAAGCGGGGATTTTGGAGACTTTTGAGAATCACTTCTGACCACGTAGTTGTGATGCACTAATATACTTGTTGGACAAGGGTAGGGTGACCCTGAGTCCCTTCTGATGTGATGCATTTTGGTAAGACGCAATGATTGTGGCCGGTGGATAATGAAAGCCCGATCATCTTTAAACACGCGACAATACTTATGACTAATGACCGACGAAAAATATCGCCGCTATGCTCTCACTAAACACGTTGATGATCTACATATTTGTGCTATAACTATAGTACCACATGTTTACTTGCTACGTTCCTATTTGCAAGCTGTGCTATAACCGTGAGGATATGTGATTAATTGTTAAACAACTGCGTATTTACGTAAATGTAATATACCTATGAGGTCTTATTCGTTAAATAGAGACTTAGGTGCTCGTGTCCTTACTAAGACCCGACCTAACCGACTTTCTTCTCAGAAGATGTCGACTCGAGGGAACACCGATACCAACAACCCTCTGCCAACGACAGAGGCGGAATTTCAAGAACGCCTCGTGCAGTTTATCGCACAGTACGAGGCCCAGCGCTCCAAACGCAACGGAGGTACCTCAGGAAATAACCCACCCAACGGCTGCACCTACAAGCAGTTCTTAGGCTGCCAGCCCCTACCTTTCGACGGCACTGGGGGTGCCGTAGCCTTCGTACGCTAGATTGAGAAGACTGACACTGTTTTGCGTGCGAGCAAATGCACCCCAGAAGATCAGGTCACGTACATTTCCGGGCTGTTCCGAGATGGGGCTCTGTCATGGTGGAAACTTCAGGTTCAGACAATGGGCGAGGCCGCTGCATATGCTTTATCATGGGATGAGCTGAAAGAGCTAATGCATAAAAAGTACTGTTCGAGAACAGAAAGCCAGAAAGTAGAAACTGAGTTCTGGAACTTGAAGATGGAAGGTCCAAAAATAGCTGAGTATGTGGAGAGGTTCCAAGTTCTGTCGCGTATCGTTCCTTACATGGTAGATCCGGAGTTTAAGAGGATTGAGCGTTTCATTTGGGGATTGGCATCCCAAATCATGAGCTTGGTGACGACGTCAAAGCCTGCAACGATCACTGAGGCCATCAATCTAAGTGTAGCCTTGACGGAAGAGGCAATCAGGACGAACAAATTTTCAACCTCTGAGGAGAAGAAGGAGACTCATGTAGAGTCATCTGGGGACAACAAGAGAAAGTTGGCAAATTTCAAACAGGGTACCCAGTCGAGTAGCAACAACAAGGCCAAAAAGAGAAAATAGTACATGGGTAAGCTACCTAAATGCGATAGGTGCCGACGTCATCATACCGGGCGATGTAAAAATGGGAAGTGTGACAACTGTGGCAAAGTGGGACACAACAGGGAAACGTGTTGGCGTGAGATGAAGAGTGGAAAGAAAGGAAAGGGGAAAGATAAGGGATGTTATACCTGCGGGGATATGAGGAACTTTAGGAAAGATTGCCCAAGGGAGATTAAGCAAAATGATGGGAAAGATGTCTAACACCGGAGCCAGGGAAGCACGCCAGGAATCCAAGCATGAATATCGGTACGTCCCATACTACCCGATGTTATGCATCTGTATTGCCAAATATGTTGTAAATTTTACGCTTCGCACCCCTAGAGTTCGAGAGTATAATTGGTTTAAGCAGCGAGTAAGTAGATATTCCAGGACCCATTAGAACTAGCTTAGGGGAAGCTAGTAAAATCCAACACAATAACTGGAATCGGCAAGATAGAACCCGGGAAGCATAAGATTACACTCGATCTACTGCCAGTGAATTGGGAGACTTCAACAAGGTAGTTGGAGGGATTGGTTGACAAATGATCAATAGGAGATCGATATCCGCACCATGATGACGAATGAAGAAACGATCTCGACTCACAAGGCAGGGTACGCCTCCTCAGATCACGAATTGCTTGAAAGCACGAAGGTTGTTATGGGAAGAATGTGTTGTTTTCTTGGCTCATGTCGGGGACAGGAGGAGCCGAAGAACCAAAGCACAGAGATGTTCCTATGATAAGGAAATATCCTGCAGTCTTCCTCGAAGACTTACCGGAATCACCTCCTCAACGATTAGTCGAGTATCACATCGATTTAATCCCAGGCACCACGCCTGTAGTCAATGCATCGTAGCGACATACATTTTCGGAGATGCAAGGCTTGACAGTGAAGATTTAGCAGTGGATAGAGAAGGAAGATAACAGACCAAAACTTCTGTTTTGGATAACCTCAGTGCTGCTCGTCAAAAGAAAGGACGATGACTTTCAAATGACCGGGAGTCAGACGAGCTAGCCAACCAGAGTCGGTGGCTCTTGCTAAGACCTGATGACTTACTTATTTGATTAACTGTGAGCATCTAACAAGTATTACACGACTGATCGACAATCGAGCATCTTTGGCTGGAAGTTTGGGAAGAAAGTATACCAGGAAAATTGTGGGACAATGACTTGTTCTTAGACGTACACAAAGAAAGTGCTTCCTACACAATGCACAAACCAGTCTACACGAGATACGAAATCTGGGGGATTAGAAAACATATATGTAGGACCTTTGTGAACCTAGGTCCAAACTCGTTAGGGTTTTTATTTAGGAACCATATCTGTCAACTCAATCAACCATCATTAACCTGGCGCATATGCCAATTCTGTTGACCAAACCGGAAGTACTTGGATTCTTTTACTTCTAGCAAGTAGACGTTTGCATCTCTACTCCCCTTTAATGGTAGTTGCATCACACAAATCTTCTTCGCTGAGAGCGAACACACATTTGTTTCGATACTTGGTCATTTCTTCATTTTAGCGAGCACTCATTGTTTCAGTACTCGGAAACTTACCTGACATACATGCATCATTTGCTACGCATGTGATTTCGTTTTGAACAAGCATTTCATTGGGATTTACATATTATTTTGCTAAACCGAATTACTGACTCGGGATTCGAATGACCTACATTATTGTTATTATTGACTCTTTTGTTATCAAGTCAACACACTTATTGAAACTACCTTCTTTCAAGTTACATGTTTGCTACCCTGTCAAGATTTCCTTGTTGATATGTACGTTTATTGTTTGGTTACTAGGTTCAACTGCTTGAACTTATCCAGTCCACCTGCTTAATTTGAGACGCCATATGATGCATTGAGAGCATCGTATTCTAATACTTTGGAACATATTCTTTTGTTTCGGGTCGTGGTAGACTTATTTGGTCTAAGACTCCACTAAATCGTTGATAGATTTCGATACCTTACAGTGATACTTTCACAGAACAGAAGCTTGCGCTTTTTGACTACTCACTTCATACACGGATTTAACTGATTATTTGACAACTTACCCTAAATCCGTTTCTTTATCACAATTAAATCACTCTCAACACACGTGCGTGCTGAGTCAAAAGTACATAAATTCATTTCATATCATGATGTACCCCCCTAATGATTCTTTCGTTGTAAATCAAATGCCTTGCGATACTTAATATATTTCATATTCGATTGGAAACAGTGGATCTTTGATGTTCCGTATTTAACTAAAAACTCTGTAACATGGTATAAATCAAATCTTCAGATTGCCTCAGTACACTTTCATTTGATTTTAAACGCGGTGAACTTGTTCAGTCACCACTATTATTGAGAAATGCCATTACGACACCTTGTGGTGTCATCATAAACTTGTAGCTTGTGCTAATTATGGTAACCGTTTTACACGAGACCACACATACTTCTGTTTGATTTATCATTTAAACATTTCTGATGCAACTACGAATCAAGACAATGATACACCAGATTCACTTGTATTCCATTCGGTGTATCTCCACTATTCAAAAATGTCGACACACTAAACCTTACCAGACATTTATTCAAGAGTTGACGGATCATTTTACTATTACGTTGAGTTGTTACTTTTGAGTTCATATAACGGGTGCTATGGTTTGTAAAAAAAAAACTCGTTAGCACATTGTAACCAATCGTTTAAAAGAATCTTATTAGTCAAAACTCCACTTTTGTGGAACCCTGGCTAGCTGGTTACACTAGATTATACGTCAAGTATGTCTTGTACCGTTGACATCCGATGCTAGAAGCACACACCTTTCAACCCTAGGATTCGGGTTGTTATATATTCTGGGACTCAGCTAATGTGAGTAAGGTTTGTTTCGTTTTAATGATTATCTACTTCGATATTATCCATATACATACGTGTGTGACTTAACCATAAGTAGTAGGGTAGTACAAATTTCGAGGACGAAATTTATTTAACGGGGGGAGAATGTGACAACCCTCACCAAACCAGGTATCCGTACGACTTAATTAATAATTAATTACTGCTTAATTACTGTGCTTACTTGAAATTGTGGATAAACTGCTATTTGAATACTGATACATGTACTTACTTGCATCATACCTTATTTGCTGTCACCCTACTACTTACATACAGAACTGTAGTGACAATCGTGATGCACAAAAGCACTGTAGCACAATAACGGATAACCTACTAAACGTGCTGTTATAACCAGCACCAGGCAGGTACTGCCTCTAAGGCTTGTAAGAGCCAGAGATAGTTTGCTACACTAGTAGAGAGTGTAGGGATATAAGGGTTGTAGAACTGCGTCACTAGGAATGAGATTACAGTGACCGGATGTGCCAAAAACGTACTTTAAGTACAAAATTCAGCACTAAGCTAACTAATAAAGTGCCAAAACATGGGAAAAATATTACTAGACACTTTCCAAAGTGTCAGGAATAAGTTGTGTCACTAAAAATAATATTAACGACACTTTAAGGCTTTGTTAAGCACTTTAACGGATCACTATCCAACCGAACAACCGGACTTTATCCGGAACACAAAAATATTGTCATTAACATTGTTTTTCTTTTCTGAGCCAGTTAGGGTCCCCGAATACCCTAACACCCGCTACAATGCATAACATAGTAGTAACCGGATTAATTTCCTAAATCTCCTAACTAATACTTAATACTTAGTTGGAATTGAACTAGGAGACCCCTCCCCCTCCCTAACCGAACTCGTCCCCTAGGGGGACACCCTTTGTACTTGTTGATTATTTAAATCAACTATGCCTAATATCAATTAGACATAGCATCCATTGGTTAATCTTGATGGCAATTGTCCATAAGTATCCTACATGATCCATCATAACCTTCACACTCACAACACTTGAGCATCACTTCTCTCTCCCTCTCTTTGGTTCTCGGCCGAGCACACAACCCACCCCCACATCCATTTTCAATTTTAATCAAGCTATTCCAAGGGTATACAAGTGTTAAGGATCACATACGAGGAAGCTTGGTGCATTCGGAACGTGAAGGACCTCACCCTATTGCTTTTATCCACTCATTCTTCGACTAGATTCGTCCCTAGCCTCAAGCTAGTAGTAAGTTGCTTGAAACACACTCTCGATCTATTTTAAAGTGGGTAAAATGAAATATGACGGTTAAAATTCATGAACATGCAAAATGATATGAAAAAGTCTACTAAAATGCTAAAAATGTTGCTTAATAGCACAAGGGTTGTGTAAATCTTGTAAGATTTGTTTTGTGTGATTATTTAGTGCCGATCTATGTTGTGGTAGCTCGGATCATCGTTTAACCCGGATTGGTCATGATCATGGATCATGACATAGAGCTTGTTTAAGTGTAACAAGGGTTAAGTGATGAAACTCTACCACACGAGAAACTTGAACTTGTGTAAAAACGATTTTACTTGCGAAGTGGTGTTTAAAACTAGTAGATCTACGGATCTACAAGCGGTATTTTCAAAGGACCAAGTGTCAAGGAAATCTTATTTTCTAAAACCGGATCTTACATGAACAAGAATGATTTTTAAACACACAAGTGTATAAGCACTTGTGTAACACTAAGTTTCGACAAAGAATTTGTTTTGTCAAATTTTACAAGAAGTTGTAAAGATGGAATTTCTTTAAAAACAAAGTTTTTACGAAACCGGGTTGGTTTATATAAAGATCTACTAAAAGTAATGGGAACTACTACAAGTTTTTGAGTAAATCACAAGTTCATGTAATTTATGCGATTTATATATATTTTGACTAGTTGATGCTTTGAACATTGTTTTGATTGAGTGAGAAAATGGTTGGTTTGATTTGTAAAAGAAAATGATACGCTTGAAAGCGTGGCCACCTCCAGTCACAGAGGAAACTCTGGCGAAATTTTTCCAAAAACCTAACACTTAGAAATATTTTCACTACAAGTGTCAGAAATACATTTTTAACGTGTTTTCGAATTATAGATTTCGCCATGAACTTATTACAAGATTTCTAATTATCGGAGGTGGGATTTTCACAATATAAAACTTGATAAATATATATTTGATATATATATATATATATATATATATATATATATATATATATTTCATAACAACACTTGTGAGATTTTTATGATTATTTTGTGAACTATACAAATATTTTTTTTTGGGTAAAAATAATATTACCGAATGATAACGATTCCAAAAATTAATGCAAACGGCTTCATAATTAATAATAAGTTACAACGGTATAATTATTACCACCCGATCTTTAAAACGTAACTTACGCATTTTAAGAAAATATTTATGAACGCGTATTTGTCAAGAATATTATTTTGAAAATTTGTATGAAATAAAATATAATATTTTTGGGAAGAATGATTATATTTTGAAGTAAGAAATATAATATATATAGTGAGACTTAATAATGTATTTCGAATGTTACGAACACACATGTATTAAATCCCCCATCCTTGGGAAGGAGAATAATTACCAAGTATTTACAAAAATATAAACACGAAATAGTTGTCTAACTATTTCCCAAAAACTTAAACCTTGAGCTAAGGCACGGCCGTCCTTCTAATAGAGTTAGTACGTGTAGGTCGTCGCACAGCTGCTTGAGCAGGAGATATACTTGGTAGAGACACACCACTGTGAGTTCATGTCCCCCTTTTCTCTAACTGTTTTCAGTTTTCTAAACTGCGGGGGTGAAATACATGATACTACGATTACACGTACTTTTTACATGGTATGGATAGCATAAGGAGGGTTATTACCTAGATCATGTGAATGGGTAGGCTATTATCGTAAGACCATTAATCCTTGTATAAGGACCGAGAGGCATGAGTAATAGATCTATCGGGTGTTGCGAGCCCCACACATGAGCCAGCGTGTGGCTGCATGTGGTGACTATGTCGTTCCACCGGAAGGACCGGTATGAAATTCGCGTTACAGGTTTGAGTGCTTCCTAGGCCATTTCACTTATTAATGTATTAGCTACACATTAATTGATCTCTTTTTTTTCCTTATTGCTACATACCAGGAATTTTCATACATACAGACATTTTACAAAGGTTTTACTTACTCACTTACACATGAACTCGCTCAACATTATTGTTGATTTTTCAACTTACATGTATTTCAGGGAATTAAAGGATCTGGCGCGGTATGACACGTTTTCCCGCTGCACTACTTTCGAGGTCATCCGAGTTTAAGGAATGTGACTTTTTCCTGGACGAGTCACAGTTCTTAAACTATGTTTATTTCATGTTGGTGTTGTGTCTTTTGAACACTGTTTATGTTTGTTAGGATGTGATATCCGTTAAGTCAATGTTGTGGTTCTTTACTCTTCCAACTTATTTTAATGGATGATCTTGCATGGTTTTATTTTCATATAGCTTTGTTATGATTAAGCTATGGTATTAAGAAGTCACACCAAATTAACCACGCTTCTGCAAAGCCAGGGTGTGACAACAACCAAGGGGTCTTTTCAGCTTATATCATCACATGTCATTCTTAACCAGATTTTTGTATCAATCTTTTTTACTAGACCACTAAAAGGGTCTCTTATGAATCATGGAATGGTACTATATAATCCAAGGGTCTTAACTATTACATAGAAGCCCATTAAGGATTTTGATGGGTGCTTTAAATATTTCCAAGAATCTAACTATAAAGATAGAAAGATCTTAAAGAGAAAATTCGATTTCGATTATAAGGAACCGAAATGTTCGAATTAAGGCTTACAAGGAATCCAATTAAGGACTCTGATTTAAATGATAATCATCCACAAGGGTCTAATTTTGAAGATAAAAAGATCCCATATGGATTTTAGAAGTTGAAGATGTTTTGAAACCTCGCACTGGATGTGCTTAGGTCAAAACATGAAGTAAAATGCTTATCAAGTTGAGATGCTAGATATGTCAAGACGACATATGAAGCAGAATTTGAAGTTTAAGTCAATGTATGCGAAAATTATTTTTGAAAATTATGCATGGAGTTCAAAAAAAAATGTGTTCAATGTTTTTGAAACCTTATATATAATACCTTTTAAATCATAAAGTAGGTGTATTAGGTAGGTATATATTTATATAAAAAAAATTGTTTTAAAATCATGCGAGATGAATTTTGAAATTATGTATAAGGTTTTTGAAAACATGAATGATGCTTTTGAAATCATGCACTTGATAAAAATATATTGTATTAATATGGTTTTCAGGCTATATGAGACATTTTGAAATCATGAGGGTTGTTTTTTTGAAAATATAGACAAAGCTTTGTGTATTTGTTATGTTAAGTAAATACACTATATTAAAAATGTTTTCGAACTATATATAGAATGTTTTGAAATCATGTAGGTTGTTTAGAAAACTTATGTTATTCAAGTTGAAAAAAAATCAGAACGTAACGGGTTTAAGATTTGAAAATACCCTTAGTTATCCAACCAAGGATTCAAAGGCACAGATGTGCAAAAGCACGATTACTCATAATGCCACTTTATTTTCTGTACTTCGTATCTTAGAATTTTCTATGGGAATCATGAGTAAACGCCAGAATGGGAAATATTCACAAGAGTAGTTTGTAAGGAACATAGTTCCTTAATGTAGGTATTATAGGGAAATGCCATACATACATATAACTACACTTGTATATCAGAATTTGTGATCAATGATTTATTTATAAACAAAACAGATTGTTTCACATTACAAGAAAATAGAAGAAACAAAAGCATAAGACAACAACATCTTCAAATCAGTCAACTGCTCATCCGTGGGCTGGATTTGCCTTAGCAAGCTTCGGGCATTTATTCACGAAATGACCCATCTTGCCACAATTGTAGCACGATCCAGGCGGGAAGCGAGCTTGAGCAGGATTGGCTTGTGATTGATTTGGACCACCTTGGTTCGGGTTACATCGACAAGCACTTGCCAGGTGACCAACTCGCCCACATGATACAGACAGACGACACTCTAAGTGAGCTTGGTGATGCCCATTACATTTGTTGCATATTGGTGTCGTTCCCTTGTAATGCTTCTTAGTAGGTGGTGTTGCCACCCGGATGGGTCCTTCTTGATTTGGTACAGCTGCAGTTGAGCAAACCCTTGCTGTATGACTTATAAGTCCACAAATCTGGCATTTGCGGCACTTCACACTAGAATGATGATGAAGGTTACATTGGTTGCACAAGGGTGCTGTTCCATTGTATGGCTTCCTAGCAGGGGGTTGAGCTGGTTGGTTGGGGATGGCTTGACCATTGTGAGCAACCACGGCGAAGTTCTGAGAAGCCTTTCGCTTCTTTGACTTCTTAGGGGATCTAGTCTGTTCATCCATGGTCTTTGATTCCTTGATTGGTTCCTTGGCTGGTGGTGCTGTCACTTGGCTAGGTCCTGCCTGTTTTGGTGCAACCGCTGCGGGATTCTTTAAAGCTTTACGTTTCTTTGGTTTAGGTGAAGGCTTGGCCTCTGCCTCCTTTGGTGACTCTTGAGTGGCTTCATCCTGGAGACGATACATGGCAATGCCTAAATCCACAGTCTTCAGAATCACTTCGCCTATTCGCTGGGCAAATTTGGCTGTTCGCTCGGACATTTGACCGTTGCTGAGAGGAAGAGACATTCTAGAAGAAAATGAAAGATATAGGAAGAAACAAGTGAAACGTCATCGGATAAACAATGCAGAATGGCAATGCATAAGAATTTGCAATCATTTGTTTGTTACCTAAGGCAAACAAATGAGACGGTGACAAATCAAAGTAAACGGATCATATTAATGTATCACTGAAGACATGCTCGCCTATAAGTGCACACTCACCCCAAGAGTTCCCAGGTAAGAGTGACTTGTCCGATACTGCGGATTTGTGTAGGTCCCCTATTCGTATGGATCTTCAACAGAATTGTCTTTCCAATCAAGAGTGCGGAATCCTCTTGATCAGAATATCACAGAAACAACTAGAAACAGAAAACAGCAAATCACTTTCAACCTGGGTTTCTATTGATTATCCAAACAAACGTTTTACAATCAATCTAAACCCTCACAACTCTCAATTTCGTCCAAGCCCTAGATGTTATCACGAAATTGCTCTCTCACAATGTTCTAGCTGATTAGCTGATTAACCTCAACCCTAAAGCCTAACCTTGTTTATATAACACAAGGTTACTACTTGGGTCAAGGTTAAACATCATGGACTCCGAATTGGACAAGCCCAATTCGCCTCCATCACCCTAATTTGGTTTGGTTAGCCCAAACATTACAACTAACTATTACAAAGCTAAACCCGCTAACTGTTTATCGTTTAACTAATTACAAGATATCCAAAGACCAAATCTAAGCTGTTGTCACAAACATGCACCAACAAACTCCCCCTTGACAATAGCTTCATAAAATAACTTTGTCTTCAGTCTATAGCTTCATAAAATAACTTTGTCTTCAGTCTTCTTGCAATCTTCATGTAGTCTTGCACTGTCTTTGGTCTTTGGATAGCTTCAGCTTCAATAGCTTCTGTCAGCAACAGACTCCCCCTAAGCTGATGCATCCAATCACCAAATCTTCAAAACTTTAGCGTTTGAGTAAAACTCCAGTTCAGCATTTGAATAGCAATCTTCAACTCTTCAACTTTGTCTGCAATGTAGAAAGGAGGTTCTACCATGCATCCAATCAAACTCTCATCTTCACAGCAACTCATCACTTTAACTTCTCAGCAACACACTGCTTCAATCTGTATACTATAAAACAAACATCTCGCGAAACCATAAGAATTTTTCAACATAAGTTAAACAAATTATTATTATTCAAGAGATAGTTAAACTGTATCACAGATTAAGCATTTTCAACTTCATCACCAACACGCAAAACCTTTTAATCACACACTCTATAACCCGCATGATTTAAAATTTTGAACTCACTTTCCAACAGCGTCTCCCCCTATCAGTAACAATTCCTCCAAGAATAACAGTCTTCCGTACGTTAAGAATTTTAAACAGAAAAAGACACTATTTTTGGATTTTTTTATATTTTCTGAAAGCAAGTAAATAACAAAAACAATAAACACTCTATTTTTGTGAGAATCACTGGTAAGAAGATCATATCAGCACAATCAAACTGTTTCACACTATTAGATAATTCTTTATTTAATTTTTCATGAAAAATAGTTCAAGACGATTACCGGTATGTTTGTCCTCTTAAACAAAATGCATGAACATTTCAAGTACCATTACCGTATGATACGTTCAGGTAATTTTATTTCTGATATACTAGTGTGTCCCACTTCAGGATATACCCCCGCGATCAAGGTATGCACAAAGATTCATCGTAGTAGGTGAGTATACTGATGTCATCCTTTAAGATATCCTGACAATGTCTTGATCTGCATATAATCTGTTTTATCATGTTTTGATTGCTTAACAATGAACTCCCAAATAAATACTAATCAAATCCTGGAAATATAAACAACACACTCTATCATGCAAGTATCTTCCCTACCACATATTTCACAAGTCCAATCCAGATTTCTGAAATCTTAACTGGGAATAGGTTGAGAAGAGAACAGAATAGATCTTTAGGAGAGATGGTATAATATACAGATCAAATGAGTTTTCTCATTTTGATATAGGTTTATTGGGTTTCTTTTGGGCACTTGAGGGCCTCTTTCGGGTGTATTAGATCTATAGCGTGACAACGTACAGCTAGGTCAGCATGTATCTGGATGCAGCAGAAGCTGTCGTTGCCTAGCACCTCCAGGTCAGCATATATTTGGATGCAGCAGAGGAGGTACACGATTTTTTTCAGAGAAAATTTCAGAATCAGATCAAAATTGTGTGTATCGGGACAACATACAGACATTCAAATAGAAATGAGCTAATTCCAAGTGACTTTCTTTCTTGGGGTCATGTACAATTTTAGTTCTAAACAGAAAAACAGTCAAGATATCCCCAGATGAAATAACAGTATAAAGACCCAAAACTTCAGATTTTGGCAATCTATCAACGCAAGATTTAAGGTCATTAAACCATACACCACTGATGTGTTCCCCACGCATACACAGTTCATTTATGTTTATATCACATTGGTAAGTTGATTATTTCATGCTGTTTGCCTACTGGTACATCATATAATGAAGCTGCTATCACACTTAAGCAATTTAATTCATTTTCAGTGTGACAATCTAACATGCTGATGTACTATCATTTCTCCTTTTTCACACAGTGATAACTCATTTTTTTGATTTTCTATTTTTTTTTATGTTTTTGATTTTTCAATTTTTTTTTTATTTTTGATTTTTAAGAAAAGCAATAAACTATTTACAAAAATTCTTATGAAAAACCAGTTATTCAGGATTCCTCATCCCTTTGAGTTCGACTAAGTGTTCAAAGCGAGCCCTGTCAAAAGCTTTAGTATAAAGATCTGCCAGGTTATCTAGTGTGTCAACTCAGCACTTTGAACTTCAATTTAAATCAATCAGTATAAATATCAACAATCTCACATCCCCCCTTCATGTGCCTAGAGCAGCCACTATCAACATAAGTTGATAATCCTCCTTAGCAGCTCCTGCACGCACCAACTAAGAAATTAGTTAGATTGGGGGACCGAAGCCTTAATGGTCTTGGGTCGTCCAAATTCACCAACCACTGGAACATCCATCCAATATCCATTACTCCTAACTGGAGTCTTGGATCTTAGACCTGTTGATGGAATTTGATTTTGATTTCCATAAGGTCTCTGGTCCTGAGGGTTCCTATATGTATTTGGACTATTTGACCTTTGAAAATTTTTGATTTTGATATCTTGAATTTTGATTCCAAGAAGCTTGATTGTTATAATTTCTAAAGCCATTGTTATAAAAATTTCGACAACCATTATTTTGGTATCGATTTTGATATTGACCTTGACTTCTGAAATTATTTGCATTATAGTTGTTCACTCTTGGTGAACTGCTTCTAGTTCTGTCAAATCTGCCTGGTGGAGATCTAGGCTGAAATCTTGGTTGATTTCTTTGAAAACGAGGAACTTGTGGAGTTCCTTTTTCAGCCTTATCTACACCAACAGTAACATTCTTTGATTGCTTAGGAGCAGATTTCTTTTGAGAATTTGAGCCTTTCTCCTCACTATCACCTTCCTTCACAGGTAATTTCCCTCTCTGTTTTTCACTAAGTTGTGCTTCACTCTTTTTGTTAGGACAGCAGCTTGCTACATGTCCCTTGACGTGACATTTGAAGCACGATCTCTTTCTCGAAGACTTCTTAGCTGGAGTCTTTGAGGTAGATCCCTTATCAGATGGTGATGATCCCTTAGATGAACCTTGTTCAGTTTGCTTTATTTCAAATTTTTCTATGCTCTTATTTTTAGCAAACTCTACATTCGATTCATTTTCAATAACAGCAGTTTCGTTTTTCATATCACTACCTTGAACAAAATTAATCTTTTTGACAAAAGCTTGATTTTTATTCTTAGGCGGTGTATTTTTCCTTTTCAAATCATCACTCTCAGATCCATCACCTTTACTTGATGTGGATGCGAAACTACTAGGTGTAGATGCCATAAAGTCTGCTAGCTCATTTTCACTAGGCAGGAATGAATAGTCATGACTAAGAGGAGGTGGAACTTCATTAAAGCCCTGGAAGCCCACACTGGTCTTGTCATTACTCTTCTTTAACCCACTCATCATGTGTTTCATTACAAAAGACGAATCTCTGAATTGACCTAATTTCTTTTCAAGTTCAACAATTTTGAGTTGTGCATCTGACAACTCTTTGCATTTTTCAGAAATCTCTTTTGTTTTCTCAGCCATCATGTCATGAGCTAAATCTATTACTTGAAGTTTTTCATTTAACTTGCATGTTAAAGCTTCAATTTCAGCTTCATAACCTTTTATTTTCTTCAAGTATGACGATTCATTTCTTTTAACAAAAAAATTTGCTTCTTTTATGTTAGACATCTCACTTACCAGACTTTGGTTTTGTGTTGTCAACCTGGCAACCTCACCCTGTAGTTCACGACATCTCAAACATACTGAATTAGATTGTACCTCTTTCTCATGAACTTCTGAGGTTTCATCAGCAACAACCTGTTCAGCTTCACTCTCTTTCTCTGCTTCATCATTCTCCACTTGAGCTTCAGCATTTTTCACTTCAGATTCAGCATCACTCACAATAGTTTCAGCCTCATCAACTGGCACTATCTCTGCCATGAATGCCTGAGTGGCACTCTCATTTCCCTGATATCGCTTTTGTAAAGCATCCCACATATCCTTTGAAGTAGTGTACTTGTTGAAGATATGCTTGATGCTATCAGGTAAGGACATTTTAATTGCAGCCAATGCTCTCTTTTCAGCATCATACATCTTTTTGTCATCCTCTTTCATGTTCACATAGTCTGTTCTACGTCGTCTGCCCTCATAATCGTGTGTTGGGTTTACGTACCCATCTTCAATACAGATCCACATGCGTGCATCCTGAGATTCAATGAAGGATTTGAAGTTGTCCTTCCATGTAAGATAATTCTCCACCTTCATCATCTTAGGTGCTTTCAACTTCATCATGTTTGACATTTTAACGTAACTGACTGTTAAAACCGTACAAAATATCTCCGAAAACTGTGGTTACTAACTTACACCGTTAGAATCCTCTCGAAAAGACGAATCCAATGATATGTAATGTCGAAAACCAAATTCGGGATTTTTCCAGAGTCAACGGTCCAAACGGTTCTGTCTAACGAGCTACGGATCAATTTCTATTTGCAAAACAGTCAGATTTTATCGACGCTTGCCAACCAAGATTCCACCACTTTAATTTCGCTGGTACAGGTAATTTCGCTGGTACTGCTTAATTAATTTCGCTGATTATGTTCACTAGTCAATTTCGCTGATCAAGTTCGCTGGTTATTTTCGCAGGTTTATTTCGCGATTACGACGACCTGTAAGTCGCTGAAAACCGTAATATTTTCGCTGTGGAAAATTTCACGGTTACCAAAGTCGCCTTTGGATTTAACTTCGCCGATAACTATGCTGGTTAAATTCGCAGATCAGTCAAATTCGCCAGTACAGTCAATTTCGCCACCCAGTAAATTTGGTAACTTAATCTTTTCGAAAATTCTGATTATTTTCTGGATTCTCCTAACAACTTCTGCAGAATCGAAGCAGCAAAAACAGCAACCTTTTCACCCAAATTCGATGAACTTGATGAAGAAACCAAGAACAATCTTCGAATTTCAGCCAAACCTGCAAATCAGCAAACCTGCAAACCTGCAATTCAGCAAACAAACAAAGCAGAATATCAAAACAGCCAATAAATCTCGAAAATTTTTATCAAAACAGCCAAGAATTTCGAAAATTTTTATCAAACAAA
The DNA here is from genome assembly GCA_030545235.1 of Helianthus tuberosus. NCBI lineage: Eukaryota > Viridiplantae > Streptophyta > Magnoliopsida > Asterales > Asteraceae > Helianthus > Helianthus tuberosus. Next base: position 7,739,967 of record CM060402.1, read on the forward strand.
CAGAAAAATTTCGAAACCCTAATTTATAAGATTTCAAAATTTTTGAAAATTTTTCCTGTTTCTGCAGCCAACAATTCTGAACCGAGCCTTCAAGAGCCTAATGCTCTGATACCAATTGTACGAACATTCTAGCCTTCGACAGAAAACTCAGGGTACAGGCATCCACTCTTCCAGTTTGCACGTGTTCACATTATAAGACCCAAACTTTGATGAGGTTTTGAAAATTCAAAGGGGTTTAAAACCATATAACAGAGGGTTCAAAACCTAGCAATCAATCATCCAAGAACAGATGATTACTTTTCAAAGCGGTTTTGAAATTTGGGTTCTTGTTGAGGTCGTCGCCTAAGGATAGGTGACGGTATTGTTTTATGACTAAACGCAAGTAAACTCGCGTTAGGGTCCTAGGAAGATTATAGACTAGGTCAAAGCATTACTAATAACCTAATTCCCTATAACCATGGGCTCTGATACCAACTTTTCTGTCACACCCCGACCACGTAGAACATCAAATCGTGGCGGAAACGTCGGGGAGTGTTGTAACAGAATCATTGTTTCATAACACATGGAAATTGAAATATTGTTTTATTGATTAAAAGAGTTACAATGTCTTGAAAATCAAAGAAATATAACATAAATAACTAGTCTTGCATCTTTTATTGTCACTAAGGCCCAAGTCCGCCTAAGTGTATCTTGATAAATCCTATGCATCATATCCTGAAACACATGTGAAAATAGGCATGTCAGCATAAAAATGCCTGTGAGATACATAGGTTTTGTGAAAATAAGATTCATGACTTATGTTTAAGAAAATGTTTAGTCATGAACCTTGTAATTTGCTTTGTCTTGTAAATCATTTGAAAAGTGATAAATAAACCTAATGATATATATGTATAAAAGAATAATGCATGGTTAAGTAAATAACCAAGTAAAATGAGTTTGTATTAGATAAGTTGTTTGTAAAACAATGTATTTTGAAAAGTATGTTATTTGTATAAAATGTTATATGTCTAAATTGAAATGATTCAAATAATGCTACGATATGTAATACCTTACAAGCACTTATATATAGGAAGTGCCAGCGGCGTATCCACCATGCTTGTATCATATTACACACGTCTCGTTACTTAAATCACTTACTCAAACCAAACCACCATTGTAAAATGTTTATGTATATTCAAATGTCAAAAATGTTTTGTGTATATCAATGTCAAAATGTTTATGTCTAATGTAAATCATGTAATGTGTATCCAAAATATCATGTATGGTAGGTGAAATATATCAACTAAACCATATGTAAAATGCACAAAAACAAGGTATTGAAGTAAAACATGGTTTAAATCAAAGTTATGTTTTGTGTAACAAATGCATGCTATACTGATACAAACATCTATGCGGTATTGTGAAAATTCATACATCCAAGCCTTGTGACTGTGGCGATAAACCCCTAAACGAATTTAAAGGTCTATCTTGTTGTTATGTTTATCGAATTCGGTCATTCCTTCCACCCAAACAAACCTAGGGTTCAGGAACGGGAGTTGTCAAGTCCTATGGTACCATTACCTACTAACGAGCGGCGTAGCTAATGTTAATGAATGTACATTGTATCATTTGAACAAACCAAATGTCATACCAAAATGTAAGCATGTGATGAATAAAAAATGTACTAAGTATGCAACAAAGGACATACATAGCATAAAATGTAATGTAAAACAATGTACTAAGTACGCACACAATGGGCATACATAGCATAAAATGTAATGTAAAACAATGTACTAAGTACGCACACAATGGGCATACATAGCATAAAATGTAATGTAAAACAATGTACTAATTACGCACTTAATGGGAATACATAGCATAAAATGTAATGTAAAACATGTACTATAAATGTACTAATGAACATAGCAAGTATATGATGTGAAAACAGGAAAGCATGAAAGTAACAAGTAGGCACATGTGTTTCACCCCAAAATGTTTGGAAAACAGTAAAAGAGGGGTCTATGTACTCACTTGACGTTGCTTAGTAGTCCTTGAGTAACAACCAAACAATGCTAGAGATCACGGATATCAAACGGCACCTAATATAGGTAACTATGTTAATATACTGGACCTAAATCGGAGGATCGGATAGAATGAGGGTTCGTAAACCAAATGAGTATGGGAACTCATGTAATATGGTTTAACAAAGCCCACATACTAAAATGAAACCTAACCTAAGTGCTTACGACCCATTACGACCCGTTTAGGTAGCTTATGCTACTTTAACGCGTCGTTCGCGTGAAACGCGTTCGGAATGCCTAACTTGTCCTATGACAAGTAAAATATGCCTTAACATGTCTAATATTGTAGCCAAATCGGTTTAGATGTCAAAAGTTATGTTGCATATGCATAAAATGAATTTTGGCGTTCAAAAGGGCATTTTGGTAATTTACCTAAGGCATATATACTACCTATCATACAACTACTCAAACGATGTGACCATAAGGTATAACCTTGGAAGGTTATTCCCTATACAACTATGGTCACCTAATGTGTTTGGTCGGATCCTAATGATCGACCAAATGGGTCGGGTTCGAAAGTATAAGCGATTGTTTAGATTGCTTACCTTTACGACCCTAGACAAGCACAAAACTAAAAGTGACGAGCTAAGCATGTTAAAACATGCTTAACTAAGTTTATAAAACAGGTTTGGTATCAAAACCAACGGTTTGGTTTTGATACCTAAGAGTAGTTTGGTTACAAAATACGCAAGAATGTGCATTTTGGCCGAAACTACGACTCGTCACTGAGCCTAGATAACGTGGAAATCAGTAGGTATAGTCACTAGGGACTATAACCATCGTGATTACGCTCATGTTATGAAGTTCAAACGAACTTCGCATTGACCATAAACTAGTCAATGCAGAAAGTCAAACAAAGTTTGACTTTAACGCTAAAAGAATAAAAGAATGAAGGAACACTTACAAAGGGTCCAAGAACGGAAGGTTTGAATCCGAATACTCTCAGGTATGAAGTGTTAAGCACAAAAACTTAGAGAGCAAATTCAGATTTCAAAGGTGTGGGTTTTTGCAAATGAAAGGGTTGGGTATTTATAGGATCTTCCATATAGAATATTCCTAGCATATTCCAAGCATATTCCTAGCATATTCCAAGCATATTCCTAGCATATTCCTAGCATATTCCTAGCATATTCCAAGCATATTCCTGGCATAATCCTTAGCATATACCTTAGCATATTCCTGGCATATGGCTAAAACGGGTATTTAACTGGGTACCGGGTATTTTATCTAGCGTTTAAATCCCGGTTTATGGCGTTTTAAATTATTTTTATTACTCTATAAAAATAAACTCGCCAAGATATTACTGAAATAAATTTCAGTTGCCAGGACTGGCTGCGTTGTCTGCGTTTTGCAGTAGAAGCACTGTGTTGCGCAGAAACACACGGTACGCGCTTAAACTTTGAAAAATAACGTTTTTAGGCGTTTTAATTTATTTTTTCAACACGGGCCTGATTAAAATAAGATTTTTAATCATAACATAATATTTGTGGGATTTAAATATTATCCGGTCGGTCACCAACGTTCGTTTGATCGTACGATCGCGATGTTCGGTTAATTACGACGGAATGCGCATAAGCGCGAAAAACGATCCAAATTGCGCGACGAATGGATTTTTCTTATGCCAAACACTAAAATAAAATATTTTAGTGCTTACATAAATTTTTGGATGTCCGGATGTATTCAGAACGTATGTTATGCACGAAAGTGCAAACTTGTGCACTTTTTGAGGCTTTTAGTCCCTGAATGACCCAAAAGTTTATTTTAGCACACCGAACCACTCAAAGCCTATTTCTAAGCTATGTAAAGGATATTTAAGGTGTGTTTAACTTATGGTCATGTTCTGGAATGTCTGTTACAGTTCAAATTGGCATACTTTCGCAGTTTGTCAACTTCAGTCCCTGAAAGCGATTTAACTTGATTTTGCCATACCAAAGCCTTCAAAACTTATTTCTAAGTTATGTAAAGGTTATTTAAGGTATGTTTAGCATATGTTGATGTTCCGGAGTATTTTTTGCATTGAACTGGTTATATTTACGCATCAGTGCGCGTATAACCTTCCAGAAAGCGATTTAAAGCTTGAAATCGAACAAGAATTGATATGTGTAAATGATACACATATTTATTCAAGACCCAAGTATGAAACACAATATTTCATTAGTTTGGTATTTGTTTGATGATTGAAGTGACACATGTGTCACAGGGAGGTTGTTTATATAATGGGTGAGTAGGTTTGGGTGTTAAATGAGCTTTAAAGACAATTAGGTGGGAGATATAGTTGAGAAATTGGCCAATCGGCACGCAAATCAGACTTAGCTGCGGATCATGATCGTCCATGGGTCGTGGAAGGGGGAAAGAGAAGTGCCGCATGCCGCGGCGCATGACAACCCGGCAAACTTTCATTTTTTACACTTTTTGCCCCTATGCTTTAATATACTCATTATTTTAAGCCATTTCTTGTATATTTTAAGTATAAAGCATGTATGAAGCATGATTTAAGTATCGCGAATGTATGTACAAGCATTTACACACATAAATATTATTAAAACACGCATTTACGATTGCTTTCTTGTAAAACAAGTTCATATTTGCGTGAGAGAAGAATGTGTATTAAACAGGTATATAAGTTGAATGTAAAACAAGTATGTATAATCAAAGTATAATTCCCGTAAAATGATCAAGTTTTTATTACGATCAAATCCTCGGAGGAAAATTATTGGAATAAAGTATGATTACAAGAGAATACTAGTTTCCATAAAAAGAATACAAGATAAACTTTATAAATAAGAAAAGGTACAAAAATCAAGGTGTTACATTTGGGGTTTTAAGCTGTATACGTGCTATATAATGTTATACGACCTGTATAACTTGTTTTGTGTAAAACTGAACAACCGTTTAATAAGTTTTAGTAATTCTTTAGATAGTGTTTTTAGTATCCGGAGTTTGTTGCGTGGCGACGACGGTGGATTGTGAGATTACTGAGAGTATGATTGCTGAAGGTTTTTAGTATCCGGAGTTTTTTTGGTCACATATTCGTGGGTTGCAGATTAGAAAGATGACCGAATACAGATCATAGCAAACCTAAATCCACGAATTCATGTGTCTTGTATTTATCAACGATGTTCTGATATGGAGTTATACATTCCTTATAAAAGTTCACCCAGCTCGCTACCGATATATGCCGTGTTGGTTGTCGCAAGAACCCTGTCGATGTTCGTCTGTTAACTACCGGATGGAGTACTTTCGTGAACCTAAAAAAGCTTGTTGCTGGTGATTCCATCATGTTCATGCGAGCAAATAACAGTGAACATTACCTTGAATTAGACTTGTTAAAAGAGCGGAAATCGGTGGGAATAAGTTGATTAACATAGGATTCATCCCGTATAAGTTGGTTTATAGGAACCGTTTCTAGCTAGGGTTTGTTGGGTTGTTTGTAGCTAGGGTTAAGAATGCTTGAAGTTTTATTATAAACACCTTGGTGAAAGTTATCATCTTTTGGGTCAAGTGAAGCAATGAATGGAGGAATATATTTTACTTATTTTATGTTTAATATATAAGGCATATTATATAAGTTTTTAGCTGGTGTTTGTAAGGTTTTATTGCCATGTGTAACTTTGATTGACATCTATCATTGAAATCTATATACGGAACTAGATTCTTTGAGAACTAGAAAAGGAGAGAATATGGAACTAGATTATTCGAGAACTAGAAAATGAGAGAATACGGAATAGGATTCTTCAAGAACTAGAAAAGGAGAAAATACAAAACGAGATTCTTCGAGAACTAGAAAAGGAGAAAATACAGAACAAGATTCTTCGAGAACTAGAAATGGAGAAAATACGAAACGAGATTCTTCCAATGGTCACACTGGGTGATAAACAACACTGATCTGGAATTGGAGATCCATTGTGGGTGGTAGTTACCTGAAGAAACAGCAAATTAATCTGATGATTAGTTTGTGGTTTGTGCCTCGACAAATAAGGTTAATCTTCTTTGTCTCGTCCAAGTTGTGATGTGATTATCCTGCAAAACACTAAAACACACCATTAAGCTCGTTACGAGGAGGGGAATAGGGGGTTTTTCCTTGTCACCAATCTTCGGTGTGAGAATAAGTATATGCTTTGAGGATCTAAGTGTGTGATTAAGAGTGAGAAAGCAAGGAAGCAGAATCCTTAAACCTGGAGGTGAAGGTCACTATTTATAGCCGGAGTAGTGCGGAAGGAGATGCGCTGATGGGCCTTGGGCCTCTAGTCGACAATAGGAATATCCTTTTTGCCCCCTCTACCACGACCCTTGGTGATTCTGGGCGAGAGGGAAGTTGGCGCACACTGAATGGATCTACGTGGCCTGACCGTTGTCCTTGTTGCCTCGTCTGTCATCAGCGGCAAAGTGGAAATCATGGAGCAGATGTCGCCGCACGCTGATTGGTGCCACGTATGCGTCCTTGTGTACCTTCTTGTCTCCTGTATGATTGTTAATCATGGAGCATGATAGGATAAAGCCTGTTGGACGCTCATTGGTCCACTGCTCTGACACTTGTACCTTTGGTACTTATCTCTGGATTACCTACGCTTCTGTCCTATGTGCGACTGTCAGAGGTATCCTGTGTAGCCGGTGCAAGGTCCGGGAAGTGTGGGTTTTCATCGAAGAAGCTAATTGTGAAATCTAGTCTTGTGTTGGCTATGACCTCGCGCACGGCCTAGGCTAAACCTGATTAGTTGACGCGAGGTTGGGAAAGCTACCAGATTAGATAGATAAGTGTATGGTCCTGCGCGTGACCTGATTGGTCGGCGCATGTTTTTGGGACCATACCCCTTCAAGTCCCCCAGTCTATTGTTGATTCCATGCGCGAGGCAAGTGGTTGGAGCTCTGTACTAGAAAAATTAATAAGTTAGGCCTGCACTTGTTCAAGCTTTAAAGGGCGTCTTCTGAGCTAGAAGAGTTGGCACGTGTGATGTGATGCAATTCGCGTGGCGCGGCTGTCTAGCTGTCGTGCGCGTATTATGCTGCAAGTCATGTGGCGCAGCTATCTGCTTGTTTTTGTGAGTGCTTATTTCTGAATGAGAATTCTTTGAATTTGAAAGAGCGACGGCTGCGCTTGCTCTGTGACTCAGAAAAATCTTCTATGCTAGGAAAGTTGGCGCGCTTATACTGTGCTACCATATACACGGCGCAACTATCTAGCTTGTTGTTGAAGTAATCCTTGCAATTGCGCGGGAAATTTCTTGAAATTATAAAAAACATAAGCTGACAGGTTGGTGGAAGTTGGTGGTGATAGCGACGTTTGAATTGACCGCTGACACAGTGATGATCGTGCTGTCACTGTGTCAGGCACGCCGTTCCGTCTGGTGTCAGGTGAGTGAGGCCCACACGCGCATGGTAACTGTCACTTAGTATTCCCTACCTTACGTGTCAACTCCTAGATGGACACGCGCGCGGCTGCTTCGGCACAGTTACCCATCACATTTAATGCGATGGGTATAAATAGGCGACGAAGAAAGATTAGAAAACACTTTTGCTTCGAATCTATTCTCTTTCTCTCTTCTAATCTTCAAATATCCTTTGAAGATCTTCAAATCGTCAAAGTTTCCTTCAAATCTTCAAAGTGTTCCTCATATCTTCAAAGTTTTCTTCAAATCTTCAAAGTTTTTCAACAGATTCTTACTTGGACTTATTGAATCTTTTATACTAAGATGTCGACTGCCAACAACGTGGTGACGGTGGAGGAGACCAGTGGTGCTCTACCGTTGAAATGGGAACAGGGTTCATTCTAACAAGTAGTCACGGGTCATCAGTTTGCAGACGAGTAGGATGCTAGATATCCGGCACAAGGACAAACGGCTGCTGATAACCCACTAGGATACATAAATCTTTATTCTGACTTCTTCGGGGAAGGTAACTTCCGCCTGCTGGCCACCCACTTCTTGGCTTCAAATCTACACTATTATGCCTTCCATATTTCACAGTTGAGCCCCATGGGCATGGTGCGCATTAGGCACTTCGAGTTTGTATGTCGATCTCAAGGGGAGGAGCCCACTGTTGAAAAAGTTAGGGTGTTCTATTAGCTACATAGCAACTTAGGATTCTTTTCTTTTCCACGTCGTGGAGCGAAGAAAATTTTGATCAATCCTCCGAAGAGTTTCCATGATTAGAAGATGAAGTTTTTCTTCATTCGCGAGGAGGTAATTCTAATAGCGATGGAATTTCATGCCCCAAGGACGATCCCGAAGGAAGATATGAAAATCCCATTTGGGGCTATGTGGTATGAGAAGTTGACGGCGCTGCCAAATCAAGCCTTTGGTGAGCAGGTGTTAGTTGCTGCAGGCATGAGTGACAAGTGGCCGGAAGTTAGCGAGAACGTGCCTGTTCTCATGCTTGGGGATGAGGCTAAGTCCTTTTGCTTTATTACTTCTTCTGTAAGAAGTTTATTGAAAATTACTTATTCTGTTGCTGACTCCTCGTTTCTGAATGAAGAAGTTGCACTCTATCACCGTGCGTTACCAGCCCACGCTGGTGTTATGGGCATGAGACCCTTGCGCACGGGTGAAGAATATTGGTTTGAGCAGATAAAGCCGAATTTTATGTACGCTAGAGCTGAACTGTTTGTTGCTCTCCCTGCTGCGACTAAAGGTGCACACCTTCCTGGTTGTAGGCCACGGTGGGCTATAACTCTAGCTAGGAAAGGAGTTGTCTATCTTTCCAGCGAGGAGTTAGTAGCCACTTCGGATCATGAGTTAAATCTTCTCATAGCATGTGTGAAGGTGTGTTGTGCAACTTGGGGGTTGACCACAAAGAAAAGAAACTGAAGATGGTTGTGAAGAAGAAGGTGATTGTTGTAGGAGCGGCTACCAAGAAGGCTGAGATTGTCGACGCAGTATCTGACACTGCTTCTCATAATGGTACTGCTTGCTTTTGACAGAGTAGTCTTAAGGACTTTGTTTACGTGGCTGACTCATTTGAAGAGTTGTACACTATAGGTGGGAAATCCTAAGGCGGCGCGGCGGGTGGCTCGCAGAGCTCTGGAAGCACGGGCTCTAAAGTCATAGATTGCGGTGCGACCCCCACCACTATGCATGTTTAAGAGACTGAAGTTGATCCTGGCCCGGTAGAGTTGGTCAGGAAAAATGCTTCCAAGAGGTCTTATGAGGAGACAAAGTCTGAGGCTTCCCCTGCTGCTAAGAAGGTTGCCAGTGGCAAGCCTGCCATCGGAAAGAAGGTAAGCTTGAGGACTCTCTATACTGAAGTCTCCTCGGGAAAGTGTTCTCACACTTGTATTACCTTACGTCTCTCTGCCTTTGTTATTTGTTAACATGCATTTACTGTTGCAGAGAAGCCAGCCGAGAAGGCACCCACGCGGCCTAAAATTACTGTTATCCCTCCCAAGGCTGCTACTATGGTTGTAGAGAAAGCCGAGGAGGCGCAAAAGGCTGTTGAGATAGTAGTAGAAACTTCTAAGGCATGGAAGAAGCCTATTGATATAACTCCGGAGTTTGAGAAAACTCCGAAGGTTATGAAGGTTGCAGGGGTTAAGCAACCATTTTTAGCACGTCGAGACTGAAGCGCGGGTTGAAAAACCCATCGTGCAGCAGACTACCCCCATCGAGATAGAAAAGATTACACTAACTGCTGGGGAGTCTGCTGGCGATACTCATGGAGAGGATCGTGCAGATACCAGAACCACTGAGGGTGAAGGCGTGGGGGGTTCAAGCGCGGGTGGTGGGAAGGATAGCCCACCAAGTACTCAACCAAGGTATCCTCTGTCGATCCATGCTGATGAAATTGGGTGACATATACTACAAGACTTATGATGAGAGTCGCACCAACAAAATCCACGCTCCAGGTTGGAAGGTAAGGCAGGGGGATACTTTTGCTGAATTTACCCCCTGTAGGGAATGGTATATGGGGGCCTTCCCCCAGGTGAAGTGCGCCACCCGGGGGAGCATGGGAATGAACATCTGTATCGATCTCACGTTTATGCCTAGGCTAACTGTGTTTCAACAATGTATCAAATTACTCGTGAATGGCGCACGATGTACCTAGAGCGCGCCAGCTGGGAGAAGCATAGAGAGCGATTGGCTACTAAAGCTAAATTGGTTGAGAAGGGGCGGGCCATGTTTCCCATGGAGAAGGAGTCCTTCGAGCAGGAAAAAAACCAGAGGAATGGGGCCTCCAGGGTCTGAAAAAGAAACTTCAGGCGTTGAAGACCGGAGGAGTGAGGACACACTCGTTGAAGAGCGCCGGAAATGGCATGTGGCCTGTGAAAATGATAACAAGCAGATGTTCAGCACGCGTACCAAGATCACAAACCTTAAGGCGCGTGTTGAAGAGTTGAAGAAATATAAGGCAGATTACAAGGAGAAGTATGAGGAAGCCAAGTCTCACTGAGAGCGTGTTGAGGTCCTCGAGGTCAATACCATCTCTTTGTATTAAATAGATAACAAAGCCAAAATAATTTTATAACTTGTTCATCTTTTCTGTGAAGGGTTTATAGGTTGAGTTGTCACAAAAATTTATTGATAAAGATAAGGACCTGGGATGTAAGGATGTGATGATCGCTGAGCTCCAGCGTCGCCTGCGCAAGTCGCAGGAAATGCTGGAGGCTGAGAAGCAGAAGAGAGAATCGCTGGAGATTGACCTCACGACGGAGAATGTCAAGGCTGATGCTGCAAAAGAGGCACGCAAGGTTAGCCAAGTGGCCTTTAATGTAGCTCAGGATAACTATGCCAAGGTTCAGTTGACGGTGGAGCCTCTTATCAGCGACTTGGGATGGCTTCAAGATTACGGCGTTGCTCACATTAGTTTTTCCTTGTTTCTTATCCGAATTTTCTTACTCTTTGCTTACATGTTTCCTTCTCTTTGAACAGATTGTGAATTCTATCTTGAATGCCACCGAGCTCGACCGGGCAGTCGCTGCGCTCACTATAGCTGCACAAGCTGCTGGTCATTGCGTCGGCTATTTGGATTGTGCAGCACATGTTGAAGAAGCACTCCACACCCACTTTGGCATGTGCCATTGCTTGGTTAATGAACAGGCAGAGGATGGGCTGCGCAAAGTTGAAGATAACTATGACAACCTCTCTTTGCCCGTTATGGACTTGGTCTCCGAGCCGTTGAAACATGATGATTATGTGGCGCGGTTGAAGACTAATTTTGAGCCTCCGGAGATGGTTCAGTTAACAGATGATGATGATGACGATGACGATGCTGGTGATGACAACACGGAGTGAAGATTGACTGAAGTTTGTAGGGAACAACTTGTAGGTTTTTGTTCGACACGTATTGCCTTGTACACTTTTATCCACTTTTATATGTAATCTTCGCGCGATTGCGCTTATCAATGGAAATTAAGTTACTATTTTACTTGCTTTCAATGTTACAATTATTGCATTGTGTTAGAAACTTTGTTTAAGTTAGCACGAATAAACGTAAGTGTGGCTCGTGTTGAACATTGTAGCCCGGTTCTGTGCTATGATCACGGGAACCTTGGAGGCTTAGCTCATGAGCTAGTAATTTACTGTAGTGTTTTTGCGCTAACTAAAAGTTTAACATTCATTTGTAACTTGAGATAGACATTAATAGGTAGCATGAAAATAAAATGTAAACAACTCTTTACATTAATAACTTTTTAAGTGCGTGGCCATCATTTACATGAAAGGTTGTGTTATATATAACATATGCGCAGTTGTTGCGCGTTCCAAGTTCATGGGATAATGTGACCGTCTAAGGTGCGCAGCTTGTACGCGTCTTTACCCATCACTTCATTGACAAGGTAAGTGTTGGACCCAGTATGGCCTGAACAACTTCTTTTCACGTAATATGGCAAGTGATTTCAGTAGATGTGAAAAAGATGTGCGGAAATGGAAATTAGACTTTCAAGAAACAAGACCTACAGAATTATCAAGTTTATATCACTTTGAAACAAAATGGTTTACAAGGTGATTATAAGATTATTATCTAGTATAAACGAATCTTGAATTCTGTGGGTGAGAGGGCAATGGAGTTTTGATGTATGTGTGAATGCTAAGCTTCAAACTCACTTTGCCTCTCTTGGTTGAGCTTTCTATTTATAGAGGGTTGGGTGCATGAATATACAATAGTTTATTCATGCAATAAGTCCTGCAAAAAGTGGCTAATTGACATATTCATCGACAAATGGGGTTCTTCATCAGAATTTCTGATAAACCACTTCATCAGAAATTCTGGTGAACAAATCATCAGAAAATTCTGATGATCAGAATCGTCAGAAACTGATGATATTTCATCAGAAATATCATCAGATCCATTAGAAATGACCTTCTCTGATAATCCAATTCAGCTCTTGATCAACTTGTGATTCTTTGAAGTAGATGCTGTGCATTCCAGTTGTCCCATCTGATCTTCTTTTTCTCGTATGTGATCTTCAGGACTGTGATCTCTTCATAGATCCAGTTGATTGTGATTTTCTTCAATACTTACAAATAAAGTTTCCTAACAGTTTCCCCCTAAGTATTGTAAGAAAATGAACTACCTTATATCTAACATAAACAACTTTCAACTGCTTAAAGAAAAATTCAAAACAACTAAGTTCAGAAACATAGAACATGGTTAAACCAACCTTAAATCAGACAAAAATAAAATATTTTTCAAAAACAGGAATTTAATCTCATCAATTCATTAATTAATCTTCATTCCACTTTTGTATTTGTCTCCTGGTTTCAGCCTTTTCTTGTGATTAATTATCTTTTGAGTCACCTCGTACATCTCTTTGTACCATCCTCTTGACTCCATCCAGTTTTCAATACATTCTTCAATTGTTTTTCTCAGCTGTTCATTGTTCTTTCCCTTCTTCTTGAGCTGCTCTTGTTTTTCATTCATGTAGTTCCTTATATATTTCAGAGTTTGATTTGAATACCTACATATTTCACTTATTCTGAACAGAGCTTTCTCATTATTAGCATCTTTGAAGACTACACACAGTTCTGGTTTGTCAAAGATTGCTCTAGTTCTCACAAGTTTGGAAGGAATTTCAGCTAGAATACTGGTGTTGGGAGGAGGTATTAGCACCTTGTTGCTGTATTCAAAATTGATGCATAGATCAAAGTCTGCCACTGTAGCTTTTTTGTATAGCTTTGCTCCTGCACTTTTGAGGGTATCAAGGGCTCTTCTGATCACAACTGAATTACCTTTCTCTTCATCAATGATATTCTTCATTTTGACTATTCCCATTGGGTGAATATCATCAGCCATATTTGCATCAGTAACCTTTTGTTCACTGTTATCTTTTCTGATCAGGCTATACTTGTTTTGTGCTTCATAACCTAAGACACCTCCTCCAGTGGTCAAAGTATCAATTCTTTCAATAGATACTATTGGATTGGTCATGTGCTTGTGTAGAATTACCCAACCTCCATTGTTTCTGTTTTCAACAATACCTTTACTCAATGGAGAGAGTGGTCTCTTTGGGTTGTCTTCTGAACCTTTCCAGTAGAAATGCTTTAGATGTTCTTCAGGGTACATAATAGTGTGTAAATCTCCTTTTAGCACATCCATTTCTCTGATGTTCCCCTCTGAATCTTCTTTCATTTCTTTTCTTGGCATTTTTGAGGAAGTCACTTCAAGTTCCATTCTTCTCTTCTCTTTTGTATCCATCCTTATGCTTAACTCTGTTTCTCCTGTGATGGCTGTAGAAGATGACTGAACTGGAACATGGTCTTTCTGCTGTACCCTTGATGTGTCTAGCTTTGGGACATTTGGTGGAGGACCCATGAGTAACTTGTGCTTATCTGGAGGTGGACCCATGGGTTGCTTCTGTTTTTGAGCTGTTGAAGTTTCTGTTTGTTTGGTTTGAACTTGTTGAATGGTTTCTGGTTGTTGTTGAGGAGTTTCTGATCTTCTTGCTTGTCTTTCTTGTGGAATTGGGGCTTTCAGTTGATGAAGATCAACTTTTGCTAATCTAGCAATGGTATACTGCAATCTCTTTACTAACAAATGAACATTAGTAAGAGTTTGAGTATTTGTTTCTTCTTGTTTCTTCATTTTCTGAAACTCCTGGTTTTCTTGATTTCTTTGTGCAGTTAATTCCATCAACAGCTTCTCAAAAGCCTCAGCCATACTGCTGTTGTTGGCTCTGAGGAATTGTATTTCTTCAAGAATCTTTCCTGAACTTGAGCTTTCTCTTGCAGTTCAAGCCTCAGCCATCTTTTTCTTGATATCATGCATTTCTTTGAGAACTTTCTCAAATTCTGATGAACTTTCTCTGTTTTCTGATGACTCTTGCAGTTTCTTGAGGGCTGCAGCATTGTCTTTTGTTTGCTTCTTCACAACTTTGACAGTTTCTGATAAAATTTTGATGTCTGATCTTTGATTTTTGATTTCTTTCAATATCAGATCAAGCTTATCTTCTGTGACTGTTTCTTCAGTACTATCAGCAGTTGTTTCTTCAGGATCCTTGTTTAGTTATTCAGTTGATATAGATTTATGTCTTTGGGTAGTAAGAGGAACAACAGATGCTCCAATACCAGCAGAAAACACATTTTCTGTTGTTTTGAGGTTAAGAGGATTGGAATAATCCAAATTCTCTATACCCTCACTAGAAATTTGAAACACGTTCAAGCTCTGGATTTCCTCATATCCTTGAACCTTTTCAGGTTCTCCATGAGTTGTTGAGAAACTCTTAGTTTTCTCATCCAGGTTTCCTTGATCAGCAGACTGATCTCCACCTGTTGCCACCACATTTTCCTCCTCGGAATCTGATTCAGAAAATGGGTCATTGGTTTTACTCACATCTTGTTTTGCAGAAATAGTGCCTCTATGTAAGATTTCGTATTCTTCTTGAATTGATTCATCAGAATCACTCTCAGAATTATAAAATATGTTTATTTTAGAATGTTGTGCACCTGTTTCTCCTATATGTGAGTCTTCAACATGATGTTCTTCTGCCACAGGACTCATATTCACATCTTCATCAGCTGGATGAGGATCAGATTCACCCTGCTGTTCCATTCTTGGTGTGCTTGACTCTTGTGCATCATGCTCCATGGGGGACACTTTTTCAAAAACTCCTTTGTTTTCTGGCCTTTTGTTCAACATTTTCAAGTACTCTGCTCTGTATGGTGAATCTTCTGGTATCAGATTCATCATCTTTTCTGACAGAACAGGCACATCATAATCTGACTTCCAAGACCCTACAGCAGTCCAAGGTCTCATAATTTATGTCTTCCACATATTTTCTGATCCTGAAATTTCTATGTTCCTTTTAGAAAAAGCATCAGAAATTATGATTGATAGAAATCTTGGAAAGGGTAGATGTGAATCTATCCTTCCAATATTGGTCAGAATTGATCTTCTGATCAGAATAAATATTTCTGCTCCAAAATCAATTTTCAACCCATTAATGAGACTGAACATGATTGTTAGAATGTTCATATTTATCTGATCTGTACCTCCAATCTTTGATGATAGACATTTGTTCAGAATTTCCATTAAAACTTGCCAGAAGGCAGGTAGCTTGTTTCTCTTGAATTCATTGATTTTTGAAATCTTTGTTTTGTAACCCATTACAGCATCAAGTTGTGAGAACATATCTTCTTTTTCTGGTGCTTCTTCAAAGCTATGATTTAAGGGTAGTTCCAAACATTCCCTTATCTTCTCTGGTGAAATTGTAATAAAGATATTTCCCCATACATGTGCTGTTAACTCGGTTTGACTTGAGATTTTGAGAGTTTTTACAACTTGTTGTATGAGTTCTTGTGGTACCTCTCTGGTCTTTGTAAGAGCTTGAGCTATCGGGCATCTGGTTAGAAATTCAATGAGAATTTGACACTTTATATCATACTCTTCGATGTTATCATTCATTGCTTCAATGTTTCTCTTTAATGGAAGAAATTCAGCTTCAGTCATCAATGAGAACAGTGTGTTTTGGTTTCGGAAAAGGGTTTTAGGGTTTTGAATTTGAAGATTGAAGATGGAAGTCTCTGTTTTTGAATGAGGTATTTATAGTGTACACATACAGAGATTTTTGAATGTTTATCGTGGGTTGTTTGTGTTCAAGGTGGTAAATGACACCTTAATGATGTTTTAATCCTTTTAAGGAAACAACCGTTTTGAAAAACCTTTGGTTTATCTCTAATTTAATGTAAATCCTTTAAAGAAATTTAGAGATTCCAATGATTTTGCGGATAAATACTAATGTCCAACTTGCACATTTTCTCCATGTGGGACCCCTTTTGTTTCAAAAAGGTCCAATAGAAACCTTTTCTCAGTTTGTGTATCTCCCAAGGTTTTTCTCATGATGATATATATAAGAAAATTTTGAATAAAACTTTTGAGAGTTGTATTTTCTTCATATATCATCATAATACATTTGATTCATTTATAGAGGATGAATCATCAGAAATTTATTTATTTTTATTTATTTATTTTTTTTTTTTGAGATGAGAGGGAATGAGTAGAGTTATGAGATTTTTACTTACATTGCTGTTCTGCAGTTCTGAACTCCACACCTTTGTTTTGATATACAGGAAGTATTTTTCATACAGCTTGTTCCAGTCCTCAGAAATTTTTTTTGAAAGAAACAAAAAAAAATTCATTAGTTTCTTTAAATCTGGTTAAAAGCATTGTTTTTCTAATGATATGTCAGACTTCCCGGCTTTCAAGAGATTTTTCTGATAAAAATTTGATTTTCTGATTTATTGTCAGATTTTCTGGTTACTTTGAAAATTTTCTGGTGAATGATCAGATTTATGTGACTTGTTGAGTTTTCTGAATAAATACCAGATTTTCTGATTGATCTTCATATTTTCTGTGTTCCATCAAATACTGTCAGATTTCTTATGAATTTTCACCAGATTTTCTTTGTTTTTATCAGTCATGTTGTGTTAGTTCCCCCTAGATTTATAGACAAAACTTTGTTAAAAAAAATTAAAAAAACATGATATAAAAAGAACATAAAACACTCAACAAAGAAAACAAACAACAATTCCTACTCCTCCTCCTCATCTAACACGTTGTACATGCACTTCACATATAACCAAAGACTGGTTATTCGACCGGTGTGATTCGTTGATGGCGTCAGGGTGGCTTCACTAATTTTTTCTTGAAGTACCAGCTCGGCCCTTGGATAGCAGCTTCTCACTCCTCCGTAGTCCAGCTGACTTGTGATCACCTTGGTTACGAATCGAGGGTAGATCAGAAAAGGTTGACGGTCGTGGATGTTTGCTTCTAGGTCTCTCATGAGAAACTTAGCATAGTTGTAAGGTTTTTCTTGTACAACAACATGAACCACTTCCATCATCTTATGAGACAGCTCGTTGAAGTGTCCAATCTTTTTAGAGAAGCAGACACTTAGCTGTGTTACCAAAAACTGAAAAGGTGGTATAAAACCAGATTTGCTAACAGCCCTTGACGAGTTGTTTGTATGATAGCCCATTTCAGTCAAGGTCTGTTGCACATATGCCTTATCCAGAAATTTGATTTCATGATCATTACCTAGTTTGAGGACATTTCTGATTGTTTCCTCTTTTAGGATAATTTTTACCCCCATAACCTACTTTCAATCCACACGGAAGTACCACTAAAAATGATGTGAGAGTTCCACCAGAACTCTTAGAGAAGTTTTGGATAAATGGTGACATGTGATGATACAGCAAAGCCCAAAGGACTTCGCATGATCATATTGTACACAAACCTGCAGTCCTCCCATGCAGGTCCTTCCAAGTTGGATCTTAATCTAAGATTATGAAGTCTGTGAAATGGGAGAGGGAATTGAGTAGCTTTCATCAATTTTGGGCGACCCATTTTAAGATAAGAAAAATTCTGTCGAAGGGCTTTTGAAGAGATGATTTTTGTGAAGAAATTTCTTTTCAGGTTGTTAATATATATATATATATATATATATATATATATATATATATATACATATATATATGAAAGTGATACTTCCTCATGAATGATATTAACAGCCAACCCTTTTTTTTCATCTCTTCAATTAAGAAGATATCTGTTGCAGTGAATATAACAGTGAATGTGACAGTCTACTAAGCCCCATATGTGAGTAAGCATTTAATGACTAGGTGGCTACTTTCATAGCTCCTAATGATTCTAGTGCCTACGTGTCACTTAAGTTTCTTATGAAAAAATGACGTTGCATGCATTGGCGGTAAAAATAAAATTCAATAATCTGAAAAAATTTTCTAGAGACGGTTGATTTTGTCAACTATATAGAATTTTATCAGTATGCATGTTACTTTTCCCCCTTTTTGTTTTTTTTAATTAAATAAAAAATAAAAAAAATACAAAAACAAAATATACACAAATTTGAATAAATACAATGTTTGGGATATGCATGAAGATGGAAAAATTCTGATGTTTCAACATGGTTTCTGATTTTATATCAGAACTTCTGGTGATTTCACCAGATATTCTAATATTTCTTCAGATTTTCTGATAAATTATCATTTATTGATGATTCATCAGATTTT
The DNA here is from genome assembly GCA_030545235.1 of Helianthus tuberosus. Classification (NCBI taxonomy): domain Eukaryota; kingdom Viridiplantae; phylum Streptophyta; class Magnoliopsida; order Asterales; family Asteraceae; genus Helianthus; species Helianthus tuberosus. The sequence goes on from CM060402.1 coordinate 7,758,481, forward strand.
CTGATGTTCCATGATTATCAGAACTTTGATGTTCAACAAGTTGGTTTTCAATTTGTGTCTTTGTGTTTTCTGAAAAATCTTCATCATTTAAATTAACCATGCCAAGTTTGCTGATAAAAAAAATTGTGTCTCTTTTCATCAAGCGGTTTTGTAAATATATCAGCAATTTGGTTTTCAGTTGGAACAAAATACATTTCAATGTTACCTCTCTCCACATGATCTTTTATGAAGTCGTATCTGACGTCTATGTGTTTTGTTCTTGAGTGATGAACTGGATTTTCTGTTATTGCAATAGCACTCTTTGAGTCACATAGAATTGGAATTCTTGTCAGAGTTACTCCATAATCTTTCAGTTGAGTTTGCATCCACAGTACCTGTGAACAGCAACTTGCTGCTGCTACATATTCTGATTCTGTTGTTGATGTGGCAACACAATTTTGTTTCTTGGTTGCCCAACATACCAATTTTTCTTCCAAGAGTTGACAGGCACCAGATGTGCTTTTCCTGTCAATTTTGCACCCTGCATAATCTACATCTGTGTATGCAATTAATTCAAGGTTTGTATCCTTAGGATACCAGAGACCAAGTTCTGATGTGCCTTTGAGATATTTGAAAACCCTTTTTACAGCTTTTAGATGGGATTCTTTGGGATCACATTGATATCTAGCCAGAAAGCATGTTGCAAACATAATATCTGGTCTGCTTGCAGTTTAATATAGCAATGATCCTATCATCCCTCTGTAGGTTTTAATATCTATACTTATTCCATCTTTATCAGAATCTAACTTGTTCCCTGTTGCCATGGGAGTTTTTGAAACAGAGCAGTTTTCAAGTGAGTATTTTTGTAGAATGGTTTTCACATATTTTGACTGACTCAAAAATATTCCATCAATTCTTTGTTTAACTTGTAACCCTAAGAAAAAGGTTAACTAACCCATCATACTCATTTCAAAGTGGCTGGTCATCAACTTTTGAAATTTGTTACAAAATTTTTCATTTGTTGATCCAAATATAATGTCATCAACATATATCTGGACCAGCAAAGTATGACCTTTGGGTGTTTTGAGAAAAAGTGTGGTGTCAACAGTACCTTTGGTAAACCCAGAATTGAGTAAGAAGTTTGATAAAGTTTCATACCAGGCTCTAGGAGCTTGCTTCAACCCATACAAGGCTTTGTTTAATCTGTAAACATGATTTTGAAATTTTGGATCAACAAAGCCTTCTGGTTGTTTCACATAAGCTTCTTCCTCAATTTTACCATTCAGAAAAGCTGATTTTACATCCATTTGATAAACTTTGAACTCCTTGGATGCAGCATAAGCAAGAAAAATTCTTACAGCTTCTAATCTAGCTACTTGTGCAAAAGTTTCATCATAATCAATACCTTCTTGTTGACAACAACCTTTGACCACTAACCTTGCTTTGTTCCTGGTGATTATGCCATTCTAATCAGATTTGTTCCTGAATACCCATTTTGAGCCTATGACAGACTTCTCTTTTGGCTTGGGTACCAGATCCCATACCTTGCTCTTTTCAAATTGATCAAGCTCTTCCTGCATAGCTTGAATCCAGTCTGGGTCACTTAGAGCTTCTTTGACATATTTGGGTGCTACCTTGCTTAAGAGCCCAGAAAATGCACACTCATGTGCAGTTGCAGATCTTGTTCTGACACAATCTGCAGGATTGCCAATGATGTCAGAATGAACATGTCCTTTGATCCATCTTAACTTGTTGTGAAAAGTTGTTGGTTCTGATGGATTTGAAATTTCCCCCTAAACAGGTGCCTCATTTGTGTGTATAGTATCAGAATTCTGAGTTTCTGATGTACTACATATTTGTTCTACAGAGTTAGTACATGAAGAATATTTTGATTTATTTTTGAAAGCATTATCATGTTCTAGGAAATCTTCAGTTATCGTTTCAAAGAGATGTTCATAATTTTCTTGTTTGTCAGAAAAGTTTATTTCTTTCATGTATGCATCAGAAACCTCTGTTTATGATGAGTCATCAAATGAGACATACAAACTTTCTCTGATTGTCCTGGTGTTAAGAATAAAGACTCTATATGCTTTTGAGGACAAAGAATAACCAAGAAAAATACCTTTTTCTGCTTTTCTGTCAAATTTTTCAAGGCTTTCAAAATCATTGAAAACAAAACATCTACAACCAAATGTATGCAAAAATTTTACACTTGGAATTCTTCCATTGATTATGTTGTAAGGTGTTTTGTTGTGCCTTTTGTTGATTATGGTTCTGTTTTGGGTAAAACATGCATTAGCTATAGCCTCTGCCCAAAAATGAGTGGGCAGCTTGGCATAAGCAAGCATGGTTCTGGCAGCTTCTACCAAGGGCCTATTTTTTCTTTCAACCACCCCATTCTGTTGAGGTGTTCTTGGAGCAGAAAAAACATGAGAAATTCCTTTACTTACAAGAAAATTCTCAATTTTTGAATTCTTAAACTCTGTTCCATTGTCTGATCTGATCCTTCTGACTGTAAATTTTAACAGATTTTCAATTTTCTTGATAAAATATATGATCAGATCAGGAGTTTCACTTTTCTTTCTCAAAAATTCTACCCATGTGTACCTGGAAAAGTCATCTACTATTACTAGTATGTATTTCTTTACAGAAAAACTTTCTGTACTTATGGGTCCACACAAATCCATGTGTAACAGTTCCAAATTTTGTGAAATAGAAGACTCAGAAATTGATTTATGTGAGCTTCTCTTGGATTTACCCATCTCACATGCTTCACAAATTTTATCCTTCTTTGAGGATATCAAAGGTAATCCTTTTACCAGACCTTTTGTCACACCCCCAAATTCCACCTGCGGAGTGCCGTCCGCTTGAGGGCGTGACCGACCAGGATCCAGCCACCAATTATACTGAGCATTGGGAAATAGTAAGGATGATCACCAACCTTAATGGTTAGTAAACACCATAGTTTAAAGTTCAAGTGTTTAGGTTCAAATAACAGTTAAGTAAGTAGCGGAAGCATAGATAAAATAGTTTAAACAAAGTTCATGGTTCAAATTATTTAGAACCCAACATGCGGGTTTAGGCGACCACTACACTTCCCAAGCTGCAAGCTCCTGAGTCACTGGTTACCTGCAAAGCATGCAGTAAGGGGTCAACAATTATACTGAGTGAGTTCACTAGTTGTCCAGTTTTAATTACCAAAAACTTGTTTCACCAGTTAATTTATCCGTTTATACATGCCATGGGGAGCTACCCCAAAAGTTAGCAACTAAACTGTTTTTCCAATACCGAACACTAGGTGACCGTTGCGTATCCGCAAGAGTGCCCCGATGTCAATGTTCTATCATCATTGACGGATGCCTGAGTACATTAGTTCACGACCGATCCCATACCTTGGCACGGTGTGAGGTTGGTAAGACCTAAATAGCGCTATCAACTAATAACCCGTTCGCCTGGCCCCGGCGACTAATCGGTATTAAGTAGTAGGGACTTTAAGTGATAGAGTTTCGTTTAGTGCCGTTTGTTGCAATCCGTATAAACAGTAATTAACTAAAAGGTTCCCAATAACGAGGGAAGAAAAGTAAGTTGTATCCCTTATAAGGGGATAGTGTTGTTTTAGTTCCGTTTCCCAAACCACCGGGAATACATGCTTTAGGTTGTGAACTCACCTTGGGTTGCTCGGTAGATTAATTACCCGGTTGATCACGTTGGTCACCACGTCCTAGCATGGTTACCAATATAGGTCAAGTTGGGGTACAAGTATTCACGTATAATCTACACATAACTAACACATAGCATGCACAACATATACTTACAGCAACAGTTAGTAGTTAACACGTAGCCCACTTAAACAGTAACAATCATGCACAGCTAATACACTTTGGGCCCAATAACTAACAGCCCAGTCGAGACCAGGTGGTCTTGACTCGAGATCACACAGTTGCGAGTCGCAACCGGAGGTTGCGGCTTGTCACGTCTTGGTTGCGAGTCGCAACCGGTATTCCGACTTGTCATGCCTTGGTTACGAGTCGCAACCGGAGGTTTCGAGTCGCAACCGTTGTAGTCTCGAGTTGTTACGTTTTGGTTGCGAGTCGCAACCGGAGGTTTCGAGTCGCAACCATGGATACGTGCACAGGAATCCTTCTAGAACCTCTGATGTACTAGCCAATGAGATTGCAATTTCATGTAAATTGTGTACTATCTCCACTAACATGTTTTGTTGTCTAATTTCCCACTAAATCAGATCAAACAAGGCATATTTCAAATATTTTCATGATCTTCAAACTGTTCTTCATATATTCAAGTTATCTATTATGCACATTCATTCAAAACAACCCAAATATATTCATCCTTTGTAGCATAGCACAACCCTAAGTCGAATCCTAACTTAGAAATCATCATCGGCCCTAGTTCTAGCACATAATCATCATCAACATAACTAATATTCATTCTTTATCATTCACTTGAACATACTTACAACATAACATACAATCATCGGTTTAATGGTAATGCATATCATGCTATACTAACATTTATTCTAAACTCCGAACACCCTATACTAACCATCATTTATCATTCAAACATTGACAACCATTTATTATCTAATAAGCAATATACTCAATCAAATATCCAACTAATCAAATAGTTTGTGCATCATGAACCATCATTTTAAGTCAAACAACTACAATACACTAACCGGTTAGATGGAGGAGTACAAGAGATTGATGAACCAAGTTCCGAGTGATGATCCGAGATGATCCGAGAGCTCCTTTGGTTATCGCCGGTTTGATCCGAGAGAGGGAGAGGAGAGGAGGTGAGTTTGATGTTAGAACCTTAGGGTTTTTAGTGGTTTTTAGAGAGAGAGAGAGAGGGGGAGAGTGTGAGTGAGAGGATGCAAGAGAGTGATGTTGCAAAAATGGTGAAAGTTGTGAGGGTTGGTCATATATATATCGAGTGGGTTAGGGGGGTGTCCGAGTGGGCTTCTAGGTTGTGTGGCCCAACCGGCCCGAGTACCGAGGGTGGTCTTCGAGTCGGGTCCTTTGGGGTCTCGGCCCACACATATAACACACATACATATATATATAATATACACACATTCATCACACTTAGCACAAGGATCACATAAAAATCATCGAGATAATACGCACTAACATTTAATAACGTATATACACATAATGCTAATACAAGATGTTTGCTCGGGAAAACCTAGAGTTGTCACATTATCCCCAAGTTTTAAGAACTTTCGTCCCGAAAGTTAAGGCAGCCACTGACAAGCTAGTAAAAGTGAGAGCGTTTCAGCGGGGTGTCACATCATCCCCCCGTTAGTTTGGAATTTCGTCCCGAAATTCAGTTGTAGCTTCAGTGCTGGGGGTTTCATTTGGGAACAGCTGGGGATACTTGCGTTTCATCTGGTCTTCCCGCTCCCAGGTAAACTCTGGGCCACGGCGTGAGTTCCAACGAACTCGCACGAGGGGTATCTGGCTACGTTTGAGGGTTTTGATCTCACGATCCGTGATTTCAACCGGTTCCTCAGTAAAGTGTAGCCGTTCGTCAATAGTAAGTTCCTTGTAAGGAATGACGAGTGTTTCATCTGACAGGCACTTCTTCAGATTAGACACGTGGAAGACGTTGTGCACAGCACTCAGTTCTTCAGGCAGATTCAATCTGTAAGCGGCCGTGCCGATCTTTTCGGTAACTTCAAAGGGTCCGACATATCTTGGATTAAGCTTGCCCCGTTTTCCAAAACGGACCACACCCTTCCAGGGTGAGACCTTAAGTATAGCCCGTTCACCAACCTGGAACTCTTGTGGTTTTCTATCTTTATCAGCGTAATACTTTTGACGGTCACGAGCTGCCGCCATGCGTTGCCTAATCTGGGCAATCTTTTCTGTGGTGTCGACTACATGTTCCGGGCCTGTGATCTGGCTGTCACCTACCTCAGCCCAGCAGAGAGGCGATCGACATTTACGGCCGTACAATGCCTCAAAGGGTGCTGCCTGAATGCTGGTGTGATAGCTGTTGTTGTAGGAGAATTCCACCAACGGTAGGTGCTTCTCCCAATTCTTGCCAAAATCGATCACACATGCCCTGAGCATGTCTTCGAGGGTTTGGATGGTGCGTTCAGACTGCCCATCCGTTTGCGGGTGATACGCGGTGCTCATGTCTAAACGCGAGCCAAAAGATTTGTGCATGGCTTGCCACAACTCAGAAGTAAAACGCGCGTCTCGATCAGAAATAATAGAGGTAGGCACTCCGTGCTTCGAGACCACTTCTTTCAGGTATACCTCTGCTAGGGTAGAAAACTTGTCTGTTTCTTTAATGGCCAAGAAGTGTGCAGACTTAGTTAAGCGATCCACTATCACCCAAATGGTGTCATTTCCGCGCTGAGACCTAGGCAGGCTGGTAACAAAATCCATGGAAATCTGCTCCCATTTCCATTGCGGGATCTCTGGCTGTTGGAGTAGGCCTGATGGTTTCTGATACTCAGCCTTGACTCTTGCGCAGGTTAAACATTTTCTGACATAGGTTGCTATGTGGGCTTTCATGCCAGGCCACCAATAGGTAGCCCTCAAGTCGTGGTACATCTTATCTGAACCCGGATGTACTGAGTAACGGGACTTGTGAGCTTCATCCATCACAAGGTCACGTAAATTTCCATAAAGCGGAACCCATATGCGTCCGGCTACGTAGTAAGCGCCGTCTTCTTTTTGTTCCAACCGTTGTCTTGATCCTCGCAGGGACTCAGCCCTGATGTTCTCGGCTTTCAATGCTTCAACCTGAGCATTCCGAATCTGATTAGGGAGGTTCGAGTGGATAGTGAGCTGTAAGGCGCGAACACGCTTGGGTTTGGTCTCCTTCCTGCTGAGGGCATCGGCTACCACATTAGCCTTGCCTGGGTGATATTTAATTGCACACTCGTAGTCATTTAGGAGTTCGACCCATCGGCGTTGCCGCATATTCAACTCCTTTTGTCCCATTATGTGCTGGAGACTCTTGTGATCAGTGTAAATCGTGCACTTGGTGCCGTACAAGTAGTGTCTCCAAAGCTTGAGCGCGAAGACCACAGCTCCAAATTCTAAGTCATGCGTCGTATAGTTCCGTTCGTGGACCTTGAGTTGTCGTGAGGCGTAAGCAATAACTTTCTCACGTTGCATCAATACGCAGCCAAGTCCTTGAATAGAAGCGTCGCAGTAGACGACGAAGTCGTCGGTACCTTCAGGTAAGGAAAGAATAGGAGCACTACAAAGGTTCCTCTTTAGTTCCTGGAAGGCAGATTCCTGAGCACCACTCCATTTGTAAGCAACACCCTTCTGAGTGAGTGTCGTAAGTGGTTGAGCGATCTTAGAGAATCCCTTGATAAATCTTCGATAGTATCCCGCCAATCCCAAGAATTGGCGAACTTCGGTCGGAGTCTTGGGCACAGGCCAATTCTTAATGGACTCAATCTTAGCCGGGTCAACATGAATCCCTTCCTGGTTGACGATGTGTCCAAGGAAATGGACTTCTCTAAGCCAGAAATCACATTTCGAGAATTTGGCGTACAGTTGCTCATTGCGAAGAAGTTCGAGAATAAGACGTAGGTGTTGTTCATGCTCCTCTTGGCTCTTCGAGTAGATTAGGATGTCGTCGATGAACACGATCACGAACTTGTCGAGGTAGGGTTTGCATACTCGGTTCATGAGATCCATGAAGATTGCAGGTGCGTTGGTCATTCCGAAAGGCATAACAAGGAATTCGTAGTGACCATAGCGGGTTCTGAAAGCAGTCTTAGAGATGTCTTCATCGCGGACTCTTAGCTGGTGATAACCCGATCGCAGATCGATCTTGGAATAATAGCTCGACCCTTGCAGCTGGTCGAACAGGTCGTCGATACGGGGAAGTGGATAGCGGTTCTTGATGGTAACCTTGTTAAGTTCGCGGTAGTCAATGCACATTCGGAATGAGCCATCTTTCTTTTTGACGAAGAGCACTGGGGCTCCCCAGGGTGATGAACTAGGACGGATAAAACCTTTGTCCAAAAGTTCTTGTAGTTGAGTGGAAAGCTCCTTGAGCTCTGCGAGGGCTAATCGATAAGGTGCACGAGCTATAGGCGCTGCTCCGGGAGCTAGCTCGATTTGAAATTCGACCTGACGGTGAGGAGGGAGTCCAGGTAGTTCCTCCGGGAATACCTCGGGATAATCGCGTACCACTGGAAAATCTTCAATCCTGTTTTCCATTTTCTGTGTGTCGGTAATGAGTGCTAAGATAGCGGTGTGCCCCTTTCGTAGGTACTTCTGGGCCTTTAAGAATGAAATGATGCCTGTGACTTCTCCGCTCTTGTCGCCTTGAACTATAAGGGGTTTGCCAGGGGGACGGGGAATACGAATAGCTTTCTCCTGGCAGAGGATTTCAGCTCGATGTTTGGATAACCAATCCATACCAATAATGACGTCGAAGCTTCCAAGAATGATGGGGAAAAGATCGATACAGAAGGTCTGACCAGACAACTCTAATTTGCAGTTACGAATTATGTGTGAGGCCTCGAGGTTTCCACCATTAGCTATTTCAACGGTGTGCTTAGAGCTCAGCGGCGTAAGAGTGAGCTTAAGTTTCTTACTAATACGTAGGGATACATAACTAGCATCTGCTCCGGAATCAAATAGCATGGAAACATAACGATCATTAAGTAGGAACTTACCCGCTACAACGTTGGGGTCATTCCTGGCTTCCCCAGCTCCAATCACAAAAGCTTTTCCTCTAGCACCATTTCCAGCATTGTTGTTATTGTTTCCAGCACCCTGATTGTTGTTGTTTTGGTTCAGTTCAGGGCAATCCTTTCGCATGTGCCCCATTGCTCCACACTTGAAGCATCCACGGTTGTTTCCTTGTTGCTGCTGTTGCTGTGGTTGTTGCTGATTCTGCCTAGCGGGGAACTGGCTTCGGCAGTCTTTTGCTTCATGCCCCGTCTTGTTGCATCGCTGACACTGACCTTTTCCACATGGCCCACTGTGATGTCGGTTACATTTGTTACACTTAGGGTGGTTTCCTCGATAGCCACCCTGTTGCTGAGGGCCCTTGTTGCCTTCAGTCTTCCTCTGTTGAACTGGGGCCTGAGTGGGGTTAGCATCCTTTCCCTGACTTCCATCCCACTTCCGCTTGTTATCGCCAGAAGTTCCAGCAGTAGCACCGATCCTCTGGGGCAGCTTGCCCTCTTCCACAGCCTGATTGGTGAGTTTGTGAGCAAGACGAACCACAGGCTGTATGGTATTGAGGTTGGCCGAGGTCACATGGCTCCGGATTTCCGGGACCAAGCCTTTGATGTACAATTCGACCCTTCGATACATAGGCTGGGACATGTTTGGGCAAAGTGCAGCATAGTCGTTGGACTGCTTAGTGTAGGTCTCAATCTCTGATCCGACCATCTTGAGCGCATAGTACTCGTTCTCGAGTTTGTGGATGTCATCCCTGTGACAGTACTCCTCTTTGATCATGTCCTTGAAATCTTCCCATGCCGTAGCATTAGCAGTTTCCAGACCAAGCATCTGAATCTGTGCTTTCCACCATGAAAGCGCGTTTCCTTCAAGCGTACCAGTTGCGTACTTAACCCAGTTAGCAGGGGGACACTCGCAGACAGCAAAGACAGCTTCGGCCTTTTCAATCCAGTGCAGGAGGCCTATGGCACCCTCAGTGCCATTGAAAGGGAGAGGCTTGCCATCCATGAAGGTTTTGAAAGTACAAACACGTGGTTGCGCAGGCGCAGGCTGACCTGTTGTGAGAAATGGAGCGAATAGGTTTTAGAGGTGAAAAGACGAGGTGGGGGTAGGATCTAAACATCCTATAGCAACGAGTTTACCTCCAGGGTGAGCTGCGAAAGCTGCAGCCACCGTGTTGAGCAAGTTGGCGAATTGAGCCTGAGTCATGTTAACGCTTCCTCTTCCGCGTCCACTAATTGTCTTCATAACCAGAAAACACAGTATGAGTGTGATGTTGTAACGTAGCGAGAATGAGGTAGAAGAGAAATGGGTATCTATCTAATTAGGCACACTAGTATGTATAGTAGAGTAGTCAATCATAAGATAAATAAGCATGTAAGCACAAGTCCGAGTTAGGAGGTCAGATAAGTCGAGCCTTGCACTTGGAGTGTAGTGTCGTCACGAGTCACGGGTTATAGTCTGGTTTTTCTCAAAAAGATTTTTCCCTTTTTAAAACCAAGTTCACTATAACCAATGGCTCTGATACCAATCTGTCACACCCCCAAATTCCACCTGCGGAGTGCCGTCCGCTTGAGGGCGTGACCGACCAGGATCCAGCCACCAATTATACTGAGCATTGGGAAATAGTAAGGATGATCACCAACCTTAATGGTTAGTAAACACCATAGTTTAAAGTTCAAGTGTTTAGGTTCAAATAACAGTTAAGTAAGTAGCAGAAGCATAGATAAAATAGTTTAAACAAAGTTCATGGTTCAAATTATTTAGAACCCAACATGCGGGTTTAGGCGACCACTACACTTCCCAAGCTGCAAGCTCCTGAGTCACTGGTTACCTGCAAAGCATGCAGTAAGGGGTCAACAATTATGCTGAGTGAGTTCACTAGTTGTCCAGTTTTAATTACCAAAAACTTGTTTCACCAGTTAATTTATCCGTTTATACATGCCATGGGGAGCTACCCCAAAAGTTAGCAACTAAACTGTTTTTCCAATACCGAACACTAGGTGACCGTTGCGTATCCGCAAGAGTGCCCCGATGTCAATGTTCTATCATCATTGACGGATGCCTGAGTACATTAGTTCACGACCGATCCCATACCTTGGCACGGTGTGAGGTTGGTAAGACCTAAATAGCGCTATCAACTAATAACCCGTTCGCCTGGCCCCGGCGACTAATCGGTATTAAGTAGTAGGGACTTTAAGTGATAGAGTTTCGTTTAGTGCCGTTTGTTGCAATCCGTATAAACAGTAATTAACTAAAAGGTTCCCAATAACGAGGGAAGAAAAGTAAGTTGTATCCCTTATAAGGGGATAGTGTTGTTTTAGTTCCGTTTCCCAAACCACCGGGAATACATGCTTTAGGTTGTGAACTCACCTTGGGTTGCTCGGTAGATTAATTACCCGGTTGATCACGTTGGTCACCACGTCCTAGCATGGTTACCAATATAGGTCAAGTTGGGGTACAAGTATTCACGTATAATCTACACATAACTAACACATAGCATGCACAACATATACTTACAGCAACAGTTAGTAGTTAACACGTAGCCCACTTAAACAGTAACAATCATGCACAGCTAATACACTTTGGGCCCAATAACTAACAGCCCAGTCGAGACCAGGTGGTCTTGACTCGAGATCACACAGTTGCGAGTCGCAACCGGAGGTTGCGGCTTGTCACGTCTTGGTTGCGAGTCGCAACCGGTATTCCGACTTGTCATGCCTTGGTTACGAGTCGCAACCGGAGGTTTCGAGTCGCAACCGTTGTAGTCTCGAGTTGTTACGTTTTGGTTGCGAGTCGCAACCGGAGGTTTCGAGTCGCAACCTTGGATACGTGCACAGGAATCCTTCTAGAACCTCTGATGTACTAGCCAATGAGATTGCAATTTCATGTAAATTGTGTACTATCTCCACTAACATGTTTTGTTGTCTAATTTCCCACTAAATCAGATCAAACAAGGCATATTTCAAATATTTTCATGATCTTCAAACTGTTCTTCATATATTCAAGTTATCTATTATGCACATTCATTCAAAACAACCGAAATATATTCATCCTTTGTAGCATAGCACAACCCTAAGTCGAATCCTAACTTAGACATCATCATCGGCCCTAGTTCTAGCACATAATCATCATCAACATAACTAATATTCATTCTTTATCATTCACTTGAACATACTTACAACATAACATACAATCATCGGTTTAATGGTAATGCATATCATGCTATACTAACATTTATTCTAAACTCCGAACACCCTATACTAACCATCATTTATCATTCAAACATTGACAACCATTTATTATCTAATAAGCAATATACTCAATCAAATATCCAACTAATCAAATAGTTTGTGCATCATGAACCATCATTTTAAGTCAAACAACTACAATACACTAACCGGTTAGATGGAGGAGTACAAGAGATTGATGAACCAAGTTCCGAGTGATGATCCGAGATGATCCGAGAGCTCCTTTGGTTATCGCCGGTTTGATCCGAGAGAGGGAGAGGAGAGGAGGTGAGTTTGATGTTAGAACCTTAGGGTTTTTAGTGGTTTTTAGAGAGAGAGAGAGAGAGAGAGGGAGAGTGTGAGTGAGAGGATGCAAGAGAGTGATGTTGCAAAAATGGTGAAAGTTGTGAGGGTTGGTCATATATATATCGAGTGGGTTAGGGGGGTGTCCGGGTGGGCTTCTAGGTTGTGTGGCCCAACCGGCCCGAGTACCGAGGGTGGTCTTCGAGTCGGGTCCTTTGGGGTCTCGGCCCACACATATAACACACATACATATATATATAATATACACACATTCATCACACTTAGCACAAGGATCACATAAAAATCATCGAGATAATACGCACTAACATTTAATAACGTATATACACATAATGCTAATACAAGATGTTTGCTCGGGAAAACCTAGAGTTGTCACACCTTTGCTTGCTAGTTTGCTTAGGTTTTTGAAATTTAAGTGGGCTAGCCTTTTGTGCCATAACCAACTACTACCTTTGTTAATTTTTGAAATAAACATAGTTTTGGATGTTCACTTTCTTCTTTGAAGTCAAAATTGTAAATTGATTTTCTTATCCTTTTCCCACTTAAATAGATTTTATTATCATCTATACCTATTAACAAGAACTTTTCTGGTAAAAAGGTTACCTGAAAACCTTTGTCACAGAATTGACCACAACTTAGCAAATTATACTTTAAGCCTTCAACATAGGCTACTTTCTCTATGGTCAAACATCCATACCTTATGCATCTATATCCTATGATCCTCCCTTTCACTCCATTCCCAAAATTTACCATTCTACCCAGCTTTGAAACAAAGTTGCTGAGTAAGCTCTTGTCCCTAGTCATGTGCTTGGAGCTTCCTGAATTGCAGTACCAGATCTGCTGCACATGATGGTCCTGAAATGGAATGATTAGATGGTTTTTGGTACCCAGGCATGCTTGGGCACATTTTCTGATGGAATATTAATCACTTTATTTTTTCTTCTTCTTCTTGGTTTTGCATCAGAAACTCTGTTATATGCTGAGCCATTAACAGATTTTACATATTTCTTTTGAAGATGGTGTTGAACAAGCTTCAGTATGTCAACACACATACAAGATGTATCAGAATTTTCTGATATTTCTTCTTGTGATGGAATGATGGGATAATTTTGAAAAGATGAGTGAACTGCTTCTGGAGTCTTTACAGATTTTTGACTGCATTCACTTACGTTTGTTTTGAAGTTTGGTTTATTAAAAGAATTTTCAGAACAGGTTGTTTTGCAAGATTCAGATTCAGATTCTGATGAAAATTTATCAGAAATCTGATGAGTTGTTTTTACAAAGACAGTGGGTTTATTTCCATTTGATCTTGTATAACCTAAACCCTCTCCTTTGTTCTTTGGTGTGGACTCAATAAAATTTATGAATTCTTTTGCTTGTTAAAAACCTCTTACATTGATTTCTTTGTCATTGATTTTCTTGTAAAGATCTTTTCTTTCATTTTCATAAAACTCAATTTTAGCTCTTTGATCTAAACTATCCTCTATAAGAAGTTGGTTTTCAAGAATGATTTTATTCAAAGTCCTTTGCAACTCATCAGATTTTCTAATATCTGATTAATGTTCTTCTTGCAGATTTAGAAAATCTGACATGAACTTGTTTAGCTTGTGTTCAAGATCAAGATTGTCTAAATTTACCTTTTCTTCTAAAGTTTCTGGTAGACCTTCAGAAAGTGCCATGAGGCAGAAATTTGCCAATTCTTCTTCTTCATCATCAGAAGAATCATCAGATAACCATGTATCTGTTCCAGCAATTAAGCTAACTTGTTGCTGCTTCTTCGCTTCTTCAAGCTTTTTCTCATAATAGGCAACATCCTTCAGCTTTTTGGTCTTGCATTCTGATGCATAGTGACCTCTCTGCTTGCACTTGTAACACACAACTTCAGACTTCCCTTTATCCTTAGATCTAAATTCCTCTTTAGATCTCCCATCCATCCTTCCTCTGTCACTTCTCTGGTACCTCTGGCTTCCTCCCCTCAACCTCTGCTCAAATGTTTTGGGGAGCAGTGCTATTGCTTCAGCAAAAGCTGAAAAGTCTGATGATGTATCAGAAATTTCAAGATTTTGGCTTTTTGATGGTTGTGGATCATTGGAAGTTGTAGATCTTTGTGAGTTTGAGATAAGAGCTAAAGATCCCCCTCTTTGAATGCTTTCTTCAAATATTTTTTCCTCTCTGGGGACCAAGATGCTGTGTAAGTCATGGAGACTCATGTTTCCTAGTTCTAAAGTTGAGGACAAAGTCATGGTTAGACTTCTCCATTCTCTAGGAAGGGCATCAAGAAATTTTATGTTTCTTTCATCATTTGACTTTGTTATTCCAAATTTCTTTAGCTCGTTTAAAAGTTTTGTAAATCTTTGATATGTATCATTTAATCTTTCATGTGGCAAACTTTTAAACCTTTCGTAAGATGAGACACTGTTAGTTCTTTTGTTTCTTCTCATCCTTTCTCCTCCTTCACAAAGATTTTCCAACTGATCCCATATTTCCTTGGCTGATGCACAAGCATCAACTTGTGAAAATATGTCATTGGGGATGGCTATAATTAAAAGTGACTTTGCCCTTTCATCCCCAGTCACCTTTTCCTTGTCTTCCTCACTCCAAAGTATTTCACTTTTGGGAGCTTGGGAGGCAGGGATAGCAGGTGATTGGTTAGTTGTTGGAATAGCTGGTATTATAGTCATTGGTATATATGGACCCCTTTCAATGGATTGAAACAGAGCTCGGTCATGACCATTAAGGAAATTGACCATCCTGATTTTCCATTGGGGGTATTCCTCTCTGACCAGAGTCGGAGGTTTGGACATAGAACCAATGTTAAAAGCATTATTCCAGGATTGAAAGCTGGCCATATTTAGAGAAAAGAAGATGAGCAGATGATCGTTTGAAAATAGTTTATTCAATCTGCTCTGATACCAATTGTTGGACCCAGTACGGCCTGAACAACTTCTTTTCACATAATATGGCAAGTGATTTCAGTAGATGTGAAAAAGATGTGCGGAAATGGAAATCAGACTTTCAAGAAACAAGACCTACAGAATTATCAAGTTTATATCACTTTGAAACAAAATGGTTTACAAGGTGATTGCAAGATTATTATCTAGTACAAATGAATCTTGAATTCTGTGGGTGAGAGGGCAATGGAGTTTTGATGTATGTGTGAATGCTAAGCTTCAAACTCACTTTGCTTCTCTTGGTTGAGCCTTCTATTTATAGAGGGCTGGGTGCATAATAAACAATAGTTTATTCGTGCAACAAGTCCTGCAAAAAGTGGCCAACTGACATATTCATTGGATCCAACGTTCAAGTTGTCTTTTTCATCATGATATCCAATAATGTCGATTTGCTTCGGTAAGTGTGGCAGGATAGAGCCAATTTCAGACAAGTGTGGTTCTTCATCAGAATTTCTGATAAACCACTTCATCAGAAATTCTGGTGAACAAATCATCAGAAAATTCTGATGATCAGAATCGTCAGAAACTGATGATATTTCATCAGAAATATCATCAGATCCATCAGAAATGACCTTCTCTGATAATCCAATTCAGCTCTTAATCAACTTGTGATTCTTTGAAGTAGATGCTGTGCTTTCCAGTTGTCCCATCTGATCTTCTTTTTCTCGTATGTGATCTTCAGGACTGTGATCTCTTCATAGATCCAGTTGATTGTGATTTTCTTCAATACTTACAAATAAAGTTTCCTAACAGTAAGGACCTTCCCACTTAGGAGCTAGTTTACCTGGGCGTTCAGCAATGGAGGCCTCATTATCTCGGAACACATATTCCCCTGGATTGTACGTACAAATGCGCACACACGCATTGTAGTACTTTTCTAGTTGTGACTTGTACTTGGCCTCTTTAATAGTAGCATTCTCGCGCCATTCTTTAAGCATGTCCAAGTCAAGTCAGCACTCCGCCTCAGTGTTGATTGCGTTAACAGTTGTTAAGCGCGGAGAGGGGAGGCCAATATCAGTCGGGATAACTGCCTCCGACTGTAGACCAGGCTGAAGGGAGTCTCGTTGTTACTTGTTTTCTGCATGGTGCGATGAGCCCTTAGTATACTTGTGAGTTCATCGACCCACCCTCTTCTTTTTGTGCCCAGCCGGGCCTTGATCCCTTCCACAATTTTGTTTAAACTTTCAACCTGGCCATTACGTTGAGGATGCGCAACGGATGAGAAAGTGTGTTCGATGTTCAGCTCTTGCATCCATTTGTAGAGATCTTCCGAAGCGAAGTTCATGCCATTGTCAGTCACGATCTTAAGTGGGAGGCCAAAGCGGCAGATGATGTGATCCCATATGAACTTGCGCACGATCATTGCTGAAGTTGAAGCTAAGGCCTTTGCTTCCACCCACTTTGTGAAATAATTAACAGCCACGATGATAAACTTCACAGCGCCAGGCGCTTCTAGGAAAGGTCCCACAATGAAGATGCCCATTGTTGGAAGGGTTACGCCGTAGAAACCAGGATTAAATCATTCTTAGGCCTGAGTGTCTTTGGCACATGCCTCTGACAGGCATCACATTTGTGCAGTTCATTCACGGCATTCACATGTGTTAGTGCAGTATGTCTGTAGCTTTCGTCTGTATCGAGTCTATGTATTTTGTCCTGTATGTGTCATTGTATATTTGTATATGTATGTATTTTGTATCTAGACAACAACATGGAACGGAGCGTTAACTGTCAAGTCTCATCCGAACGGATGATAAGTGTCATCCGTATGGATGGCCATCCGATTGGATGACTCCAACACCTCCCTGGATTGCCTATATATAGGTGAGTAGGGTCATTTATCTAGAACTTTTGCCTGATTATCATAGCGAAGCTCTGTCTAGTTTGCATACGGATCTGTTGTATTTTCACATTCTATCAATGGAATTGGACATGTTAAGCGTCGAGATTGTTGTTGGTGATTCTCAGACGATGTCGAGGGATTCCGCACCTCGCCATTAATTGATTCTAACCACGTTCTCCATCTTAGAGAGAGAACCGATTCCTGTGAGTGGACTCACAAGTGGTATCAGAGCCACAGGAGGTCGGATCGGAGATAGCTACAGCAATTTCACCAAGATTTCAGCCGTTTTCAGTAGATTTCAGTCAAATCTCATCGAAGATTCTGACAATTTCTTCATCTTCTTCTACATTTCTTGCTGTTTTCATATTTTCACACCTAAAACTACTAAAAACTCAAAATTGACGGACAATTCATGGACAAAATGGACGAAATTTGACATAAAACTGATCGGAATCTATCATAGATCATTCCTACAAAGTTTCAATCCAAAATTCGAGCTAAAACACATCCAAATTGATCAAAATCATGAACTGTTCTTCGTACATAAAGACGTCACTCATCCGATCGGACTGCCATCCGATCGGATTGCATTAGTTCTTGCTTCATAATACTTGCTGACGTCATACTCATCCAATTGGATTGACATTCGAGCGGATCAGTATTTTTTGTAAAAGTTCAAAAGTTACCTGCTGACTTCATACTCATACGATCGGATTGACATCCAAACGGATCAGTATTATTGTGAAAAGGTTTCAAGGTTCAAGTGTCACAATCAACGAACGATCATCCGATCGGATCGCTATTCGTCACCTATATCATCAGACATTTGGCATTTATTTCATTGTTCATTTGTGTCATCCGATCGAAGTGCCATTCGATCAGGCGACCATCCGATCCAAGTGATTCAAGTTTTAAAATTTGTGAAAATTTTCTAAGTGTTTGATTTTTTTCAGGATTATCAAGATGGGAGACGACTTTTTGAACCCATTCAGTGACATTTCCGCGTACAACACAGGAGATACATCCACAAACACAAATACCAACACGAACCCAAAAAAGGCGATCGCGGATTCTCTAAGCGTCGATAACAACAAGCCACCGAAGTTGATGGCAATTGAGGATTACAACCGATGGTCTAATAGGTTCGATGGTTGGTTGAAGGGTTTTGCGTATGAAAGCTGGAGGTGCATGAAAAATGGCTTCTTGAGTATAAGACTTGATCCTGAAAACATGGCTGATAACCAACAGGAAACGTTTATAGCTGAACAGATGTGTATAGCCCTACATCATCAATCAGTCTGAGATGACATTATATCTCTGATTAACTATACTAATTCAAAAGATTTATGGGCTAAACTGGAAAAGAAATGTATCGGGGGTGAGGAAATTATGAAAAAAAGAAAAAATCGCTGAAAAAGGAATTTGATTTATTCACTTATATGAAAAACGAGAGTGTACTACAGATGATTGAAAGGTTTTGCTAACTGAAGGTAGAACTAGTCAGATATGGGATCACAATTGCTGAAGATGAGATGGTTGAAAAGTTGTTTGAATCTATGCCTGATGAGAAAGACTGGCAATACTATGGTCTGGTGCTAAAAAATACCAAACCGATGGCAGAAATGACTATTCATTGGTTGATTGAGAGATTTGAAAGTCATGAATTGGAGATAAAGAAAATGAACAAAGTGAACAGCACGCCATATCAACAGAATGATAATCTCTACTATCGTGGCAGTTTGATTCCAAAAGCCACCTCACCAAGAACCGCCTTTACTGCTGACAGTTCAAACACTGTGACTCAAGAAAAGAACAGCAACAGTTCTTCGCCAAGCAGCGGTTATCATGGAAGTGGTTCTTCTTCATCAACTTCAAGCAAGCAGCAGTCTCAAAATGCTCCTAAAAATGTTTCTCAATGCAACATCGTTATTAATCTAAACAACGCTCAGAATTTCAACGAGGAGACAGCGAAACAGCAGATGGTATTCCTTGCTTCTATCCTAGGGTCGTATGAAAGTCTGGTAGTTGGAAAGATTGAAAACACCAATCTTACAAAAGAGGACTATGACCAGATAGATCCTGAGGAGATGGAATTGATTGATATATGTTGGTGCATGGCAAGTGTAATCCGCAGAGCACAACGGTTCATGGAAATCACGGGGAGCAATTCTATTGGAGGTCCTTTGACAAAACTTGGTTTCGACAAATCTAAGGTGACCTGCTTCAAGTGTAAGCAGAAGTGGCACTTCAAGCATGAATGTAGAAACTTTGCAGCAGATAAAACAGCAAATCCTTTTCATGATGATTACTATAAGAAAGCTGTGTATCATCGAAACCGTGAGGAGCCACCGAGAATGAAACAGATCGAGGAGACTCCAAAAGAAAAGTCGAGAGCATTAGCAGTAATTCAGGATGATGAAGGATTTGATTGGAGTGAATTCTTACCGGAAGATGATGCAGTTGGTTTTGCATTTATGGCAAAAATTGAACAACAAACAGAATAGGATACAGCATACATTCGTCGAAAGCTTATTGCACAACATATGAAGCAAAAGATCTATGAAGCCTGGAAAGAAGCCAAAAAGGCAAGAAGATGGGATCCGGATCGTGAATGCTATTTAGATCCAAAAGGCAACATCTGTGTGGAACCATCATCAATTGATCTTGAAACTCTCATAAAATCAGTAGCAGCAACTGAAGAACAGAGAAAGATCGATGATGCAATGAAAGCCGAAAAAGAAAGGCTAGAATCAAAGAAGATAGATGAAGGGATCATCGACACTACTAAAGAAATGGCAGCAGAAAATCTGACAAAAATGGCCGACAAAGTTCTAATCACAAAAGCACTTGATATCACACCCCGACCACGTGGAACATACAAAACGTGGCGGAAACATCGGGGAGTGTTGTAACAGAATTAATTGTTTCAAATCCATGGCAATTAAAATTTCATTTTATTAAACAAACATGAGAGTTTACATTGTTTAAACAAGAAACAAAGGGTACATAACATAAATTAACTAGTTATTGTCTCGTTTTAAGTTGCTAAGGCACGGGTCCGCCTAAGTATGTCTTGATAAGTCCTATGCATCATCTCCTGAAAACACATGTGAAAATAGGTACGTCAGCATAAAAATGCCTGTGAGATACATAGGTTTTGTGAAAATAGGATTCATGACTTATGTTTGAGAAAATGTTTAGTCATGAACCTTGTAATTTGCTTTGTCTTGTAAATCATTTGAAAAACGATAAGATCAGATGATATGTATAAATAAGTAAATAATGTATGGTTAAATGAATAACCATGTAAGATGAGTTTGTATAAGATAAATTGTTTGTAAATCAATGTCTTGTGAAAGGTATGTTATTTGTATAAAATGTTCTATGTCTCAAACTGAAATGATTAAAATAACGCTACGATATGTAATACCATACAAACACTTATATATAGGAAGTACCAGCGGCGTATCCACCATACTTGTATCATATTACACACGCCTTGTTACTTAATCACTTAATCAAACCAAACCAACAATGTAAGATGTCTATGTTTAAACCAATTGCCAAATGTAATGAATAATACGTCCAAATGTTTGTATCAAAATGTAAGTCATGTAATGTATAATCAATGTCAATAATGTTTATGTGTCAAATGTAAATCGATGTACTAAGTATGCACACAATGGCCATACATAGCATGAAATGTAATGTATTCATGTACTATAATGTACTAACGAACATAGCAGGTATATGATGTGAAAACAGGAAAGCATGAAAGTAACAAGTAGGCACATGTGTTTCACCCCAAAACAGTTTGGAAAACAGTAAAAGAGGGGTCTATGTACTCACTTGAGATTGCTCAGAAGTCCTAAGATAACCACCAAGCAAAGCTAGAGATCACGGAATCAAACGGCACCTAATATAGGTAACTATGTTAATTAACCGGACCTAAATCGGAAGATCGGGTAGCATGAGGGTTCGTAAACCAAACGAGTATGGAGACTCGTGTAATATGGTTTAATAAATCCTACATACTAATTGAAACCAAACATAATTGTTTACGACCCATTACGACCCGTTTAGGTAGCTTATGCTACTTTAACGCGTCGTTCGCGTGAAACGCGTTCGGATCACCTAACTAGTCCTATGACAAGTATTATATGCCTAAACATGTTACATAATCAGTTATGTGACAAAAGTTTAGGTTACATATGCTTAATTACCAATTATACATGAAAAGGGTATTCTGGTAATTTACCTAAGGCATATAAACTACCTATCATACAACTACTTAACGAAGCGATCATAAGATATAACCTCGGAAGGTTATTCCCTATATACTATGGTCACCTAATGTGTTTGGTCGGATCCTAATGATCGACCAATGGGTTGGGTTCGAAAGCATAAGCGATTGATTAGATCGCTTACCCTTACGACCCTAGACAACGTGGTAATCAGTAGGCATAGTCACAAGGGACTATAACCATCGTGATTACAATCACGTTGCGAAGTTCAAACGAACTTCGCATTGACCATTACTGGTCAACGCAGAAAGTCAAACAAAGTTTGACTTTCGGACTGGAAAAGCAATAAAAGAACGAAAGAATACTTACGAAGGGTCCCCGAATGCTAATCTAGATCAAAATAGCTCAGGTATGAAACAAAGGTTTCAACTTAGAGCACAAATGATCAGATTCTAGTGGGTTTTGCAATGGGGGTGGATGGGTATTTATAGTTTTCGGGTAACCGTTAAGATCGTTTCATGGAAACCGTGCTCGAATCCCACCCGTACATGTGTTGGAAAGTTATGGTGGCTGAAAATGACTTCTTATCAGCTGAATAGGCAAGTGAGAATGTGTGAGTGAGGATTAAACAGCTGGAATCTGCTGACTAATCGAACTTATCTTTTCTGGGAGGCGGACGCGGCCCGCGTCAGGATCAGAAAAAACTCAGGCGGGCCGCCTAGACATGTCTGATCAGAAATAAGTTTCCATTTTGACAGTTTCAGTCCCTGTTGTGTTTTAAGCCCATTTCCGACACTTCTAAGGCCCGTAAAGCCAAATTTAAGGCCCTAAAATGATGTCTAAACATTGTGGACATGAAACATGCTCAAAAATATGTCGGATGTCAGTTCGTTTGGTCGTATGAACGCGATGTTCGCTTAATTACGACGGAATGCGCATAAGCGCGAAAAACGATCCAAATGGCGCGACGAATGGATTTTTCTTATGCCAAACACTAAAATAAAATATTTTAGTGCTTACATAAATTTTTGGATGTCCGGATGTATTCAGAATGTAAGTTATGCGCGAAAATGCAAACTTGTGCACTTTTTGACACTTTTAGTCCCTGAATGACTCAAAAGTTTATTTTAGCATACCGAACCCCTCAAAGCCTATTTCTAAGCTATGTGAAGGATATTTATGGTATGTTTAACTTATGGTCATGTTCCGGAATGTCTGTTACAGTTCAAATTGGCATACTTTCACAGTTTGTCAAGTTTAGTCCCTGTAAACAAATTAACTTGTTTTTGCCATACCAAAGCCTTCAAAACTTATTTCTAAGTTATGTAAAGGTTATTTAAGGTATGTTAAGTATATGTCACTATTCCGGAGTGTTTGTTGCATTAAACTGGTTATATTTACGCATCAGTGCACGTATAACCTTCCAGAAAGCGATTTAGAGCTTGAAATCGAACAAGAGTTGATATGTGCAAACTATACACATATTTTTTTTTTTACAAATCCCAAGTATGAAATACAATATTTCATTGGTTTGGCATTTGTTTGATGGTTGAAGTGACACAGGTGTCACAGTCTCCCCTACTTTAGGAAATTTCGTCCCGAAATTTATTTGTAGGAGCATGTCTGTGACTTTGTGTTAAATAACCATCAAGGATAAGGCATATCCTAATATTCCTCTTTAACGAACATTTTCAGAAATGGAAATGAAGGAAAAATCAGGGATATTCATTTTCCTTCGATGGAAAATTTTCTGAAATGAAAAATACACGGGATGAGTTATTTTCCTTAATGGGTATCCTTCAGAAACGAAAATGAACGGAGTGAGTCATTTTCCACAACTTCTTCAGACACGAAAATGAACGGAACGAGTCATTTTCCACCACTTCTTCAGAAACGAAAATGAACGGAACGAGTCATTTTCCACCACTTCTTCAGAAACGAAAATGAACAGAATGAGTCATTTTCCACGATTTCTTCAGAAACGAAAATGAACAGAAGGAGTCATTTTCCACGATTTCTTCAGAAACGAAAATGAACAGAATGAGTCATTTTCCACGATTTCTTCAGAAACGAAAATGAACAGAATGAGTCATTTTCCACGATTTCATCAGAAACGAAAATGAACAGAATGAGTCATTTTCCACGATTTCTTCAGAAACGAAAATGAACAGAATGAGTCACTTTCCACGATTTCATCAGAAACGAAAATTGAATAGGGTCAACTCTAGACACACGACCAAACTTGCTGTGGTTTCTTTGCACTGAATTCCATAATTATGTATGCATCCATAATTACGTAATTCCTTGCACAGTCTGCACCGTTTGTTTTGTAATGTTTATGGGGAGAAAAACGAACCTGTGATGAGTGTGACTAGACTACCATAAGGTCCCTTTTAATTAGATCGACAAATGATCCTTTCAATTAGGCCACCAAGGAGTCCTTTCAGCTATCTCATCACATGATATTCCTAACCAGATTTTTGGATCAATCTGTTTAACTAGACCACTAAAGGGTCTAATTATGGAGTAGTACAATATAATCCAAGGGTCTTTACTATTACGTAAAAGCCCATTGAGGATTTAATATAGTACCTTTGGATATCCTACTTATGAATTTCTTGTACAAAGATATGTAAGATTCTACGAGGATTTGGATAACATAATTTGGATCACGTGACACATAAAAGGGAACACATAAGCACATAATCACATAATTGTTTAACTTGATTATTAATTTGTTATTAACTTGTTATCGATTGAGAATGGATATGGAAACCAGTCGATGGACTTCAATGTCCTCTGGGATCTATCTGAAAAGATAGGAAGATCTCCCAAAAATTTGATTTTTGTTTTTCAAAGAAACGTAATATTCGAATTAAGGAACACAAAAATTTTAGGATTTACGAAAATACCCTTAGGTACCCTATCAAGGATTTATAGTGGTACTTTGGGTATTCGTCTAGTGTTGTAACTTGCGCCTTGTACTTCGTTTCCTTGGAAAAAAACGGGTACTTAGGAATTTCGTGGAAAACGCAAGAGATCATAAAATAGAAAAATTATTTGGGGGTAGTTTGCTTTTCAAGGAATACGATTCCTTGATTGTCGGTATTGTAGGGGATATGTTGTCTATACATACAACCACATAAATACATATTGAAATGTAAATAAAAGATTTATTTATAAACAACGATAACAACTGTTTCACGGACCTTGACAACAAAAGAAAATAATACATAAGACATGATTATTTCTAAAGGGTGTTGTCTTCTAGTCGGTCAGATGCTCATCCCTGCGCTGGATTAGCATTAGCAAGCTTTGGGCAATTTCTTCCAAAATGACCCATCTCGCCACATTTGTAGCAAGAACCTAGTGGAAAGCGAGCTTGAGCAGGATTGTTGTCAGCTTGATTTGGTGCAACTGCTGCTACGCAAACCTTTGCTGTATGACCTTTACGTCCACAAATTTGGCATTCGCGGCACTTCACATTATCATGATGATGAAGGTTACATTGGTTGCACAAGGGTGAAGTTCCATTGTATGGCTTCCTAGTAGGGGGTTGAGCAGGTTGATTGGGGACGGCTTGATCATTGTGTGTAACCATGGCGAAGTTCTGAGAAGCCTTTCGCTTCTTTGACCGCTCAAGGGATCCAGCCTGTTCATCCATGGTCTTTGATTCCTCGATTGGTTTCGATTCCTCGACCGGTTTCTTGTCACCCTTTCGGAAAAGCTTACGTTTCCTGATCTGAGATTCAGTCAGGGTTGCAGATAGCTCAATGGCCTGCCTAACCGTAGTGGGGTTACTACCAGTAACAATGTCCTGAACTGAGTCAGGGAGACCATCAATGTATTTTTCTATCGCCTTATCCAAAGGCGTAACCATGGTAGGACACAACAGGCTCAGCTCCTCATATCGATCAGTGTACGCTCGATGTTCACCGCTGTCTTGCTTAAGATCATCGAATTCCCTTTCCAAGGCCCTGATCTCGTGACGAGGACAGAATTCCTTCATCATCAGTGCTCTAAGTTCTTCCCATGTTTGAGCCAATGCCACATCCGCACCCCTATCTCTCACCACACCGTTCCACCACGTCAAAGCTCGTTTCTCAAAGACACTAGATGCGAAATCTACCTTTCGCTCGTTTGGACATTGAACATGCCTGAAGGTGCTCTCTAGACTCTCGAACCATTGCAGAAGTGCAGTCGCTCCTTGAGACCCAGAAAACTTTGATGGCTTAATCGAGTTGAACGTCTTGAAGTTGCAGAGGGCATTATTGTTGTTGAGAGCTTGGTGACATTGGGCAACGATGTTCGGGATTGCAGCAGTTATTTGCTGTGTAATGACAGCTGCCAGATCTTCAATAGATATTGGATTTTCGCGTCGAGGAGGCATTCGAAAAGAAGAAACATGAAAGGAAACGAGTGAGAGAATTAGACGAAAAGAATGAGATGAAACAAATCTGATGAAAGCAAGGATAGTGGTCATTTGTTTGTTACCACAAGGTAAACAAATGACACCCAGTGACTAATCAAAGTAAATGGGTCAAAAATAATGTATCGCGAAGACATGCTCGCCTATAAGTGAACACTCATCCCAAGAATTCCCAGGTAAGCACAACTGGTCTCGCGTCTGATGAGATGTATACGAAGTGATTGCCTAGACAGAAAACCCAGAATACAGGCATTCACCCTTCCAGTTTGCACGTGTTCACATTATTTAAAACCCAAAACCTTAACGAGATTTTGAAAACTCAAAGGGGTTCAAAACCATATAACAGAGGGTTCAAAACCTTACAATAGAGGGTTCAAAACCTAGTAATAAATCATCCTAGAACAGATGATTAGTTTTCAAAGCGGTTTTGAAATTTATGTTCTTGTTGTGGTCGTCGCCTAAGGATAGGTGACGGTATTGTTTTATGACTAAACGTAAGTAAACTCGCGTTAGGGTCCTAGAAAGGTTATAGACTAGGTCAAAGCATTACTAATAACCTAATTCCCTATAACCATTGGCTCTGATACCATCTTTTCCGTCACACCCCGACCACGTGGAACATACAAAACGTGGCGGAAACATCGGGGAGTGTTGTAACAGAATTAATTGTTTCAAATCCATGGCAATTAAGGTTTCGTTTTATTAAACAAACATGAGAGTTTACATTGTTTAGACAAGAAACACAGGGTACATAACATAAATTAACTAGTTATTGTCTCGTTTTAAGTTGCTAAGGCACGGGTCCGCCTAAGTATGTCTTGATAAGTCCTATGCATCATCTCCTGAAAACACATGTGAAAATAGGTACGTCAGCATAAAAATGCCTGTGAGATACATAGGTTTTGTGAAAATAGGATTCATGACTTATGTTTGAGAAAATGTTTAGTCATGAACCTTGTAATTTGCTTTGTCTTGTCTTGTAAATCATTTGAAAAACGATAAGATCAGATGATATGTATAAATAAGTAAATAATGTATGGTTAAATGAATAACCATGTAAGATGAGTTTGTATAAGATAAATTGTTTGTAAATCAATGTGTTGTGAAAGGTATGTTATTTGTATAAAATGTTCTATGTCTCAAACTGAAATGATTCAAATAACGCTACGATATGTAATACCATACAAACACTTATATATAGGAAGTACCAGCGGCGTATCCACCATACTTGTATCATATTACACACGCCTCGTTACTTAATCACTTAATCAAACCAAACCAACAATGTAAGATGTCTATGTTTAAACCGATTGCCAAATGTAATGAATAATACGTCCAAATGTTTGTATCAAAATGTAAGTCATGTAATGTATAATCAATGTCAATAATGTTTATGTGTCAAATGTAAATCGATGTACTAAGTATGCACACAATGGCCATACATAGCATGAAATGTAATGTAATCATGTACTATAATGTACTAACGAACATAGCAGGTATATGATGTGAAAACAGGAAAGCATGAAAGTAACAAGTAGGCACATGTGTTTCACCCCAAAACAGTTTGGAAAACAGTAAAAGAGGGGTCTATGTACTCACTTGAGATTGCTCAGAAGTCCTAAGATAACCACCAAGCAAAGCTAGAGATCACGGAATCAAACGACACCTAATATAGGTAACTATGTTAATTAACCGGACCTAAATCGGAAGATCGGGTAGCATGAGGGTTCGTAAACCAAACGAGTATGGAGACTCGTGTAATATGGTTTAATAAATCCTACATACTAATTGAAACCTAACATAATTGTTTACGACCCATTACGACCCGTTTAGGTAGCTTATGCTACTTTAACGCGTGAAACGCGTTCGGATCGCCTAACTAGTCCTATGACAAGTATTATATGCCTAAACATGTTACATAATCAGTTATGTGACAAAAGTTTAGGTTACATATGCTTAATTACCAATTATACATGAAAAGGGTATTCTGGTAATTTACCTAAGGTATATAAACTACCTATCATACAACTACTTAACGAAGCGACCATAAGATATAACCTCGGAAGGTTATTCCCTATATACTATGGTCACCTAATGTGTTTGGTCGGATCCTAATGATCGACCAATGGGTTGGGTTCGAAAGCATAAGCGATTGATTAGATCGCTTACCCTTACGACCCTAGACAACGTGGTAATCAGTAGGCATAGTCACAAGGGACTATAACCATCGTGATTACAATCACGTTGCGAAGTTCAAACGAACTTCGCATTGACCATTACTGGTCAACGCAGAAAGTCAAACAAAGTTTGTTAGGATCGGAGGCTCTCATGATTGTGTTTGTTTGTATGTTTTGAACAATTTGTGAATATGAAAACATGTAAAGTGCAGCGGAAATGAAAACAAACTTTGTAAACACAATCAAAGGAGAAAATAGTTTGATAAACAATTGCTTCACATAGAGTCAAAAGATTTACAAATCAAAGCAAAAGATTATAGATATGCTTACAAACTAAACTCCCCCTCAGCCTGATACCCCAAGGATGGTTGCACACAAGATGAAAGGATTAGACATGAGGAGAAGAACCCACTCAGTCAATCAAATGTAACAGTACAAGGTACTGATACATTTATAGGCAAACCAAACCACTGAGGTATCTCAGCTGACGTCACCATGAAAGCGACGTCTAACAGCCTAACAACCTGTATCTACTGTCCTTACACAAACACTGCTAACCTAACCACTGACTATACATAAAACAGATATTTCACTAAACAGCTGCTTTCTCTTTATGTCAGTGCTTTCCTCAAGGTTGATCAGTCCTTGACTGGGCAGTGCTTTATCATCAGTAGATAGGACCAGCAGTGTTGGATACTGTCACACCCCCAAAATCCACATGCGGAGTATCACCGCTTGGAGGCGTGACTGACCAGGATCAAACCACTAATCATATTGAACTAGTAAATATTTAATGTAAAAGTCCAACCAACACGATTAAAGTCCAAAACCAACATAGTTAAGTTATGAGCGGAAGCATAATGTTCAAAACCAAATCCAAAGTTTAATTATCCAAATGTTTAACATGGCACACAGCTGTCCATGCCCCACAACGACTCTTCCTTGTGCAAGCTCCAGCTAAGTACCTATAGACCTGCAAAGCATGTAGTAACGAGTCAACAACTAGTTGAGTGAGTTCACGTTTGGGTGTTCGTTTTAGGTTGTTCCAAAAACAGTTTCCTTTAGCTGGCGTTCCTGCCGTGGGGGTTACCCCATAGTTGAAAACGTGAATTGTTTAACCATTTGTTTAACCCATTTACTCTGGCAATCCTGCCGTGGGGGCTACCCCATGATAGTTATCTGGCATTTCGGCCATGGGGGCTACCCCTTGTATACACTAGACTCGTTACCATATCGACTACTGACTGAAGTCATGTTTAAGTGCCCTGAAACTGTCAATGTCTATCAGCATTGACGTGCCCCAGATCCATTAGTTCACGCCCGTCCTCTGCGGCACGGTGTGAGGCTTGTCAGACCTAAATAGCGCTATCTAACTAATGACCCGCTCGCCATTGGCCTGGCGATTAAGTCGATATAAAAAGGAGGGACTTCGTGATAGAGTTTTGGTCTAGTACGAGTTATCTGTCCATGAGGACGAGGAATTACATTCCTGAACCAATACTGTCCTACCTAAGGAGGACGAGGAATCCATATTCCTTAACCCCATTCCCAACCCCTGGGAATCCCATGCTTTGTAGAGTGTGAACTCACCTTGGTTTGCTCGGCAGCTAACACAGAAAGGTCAAGTCTAAAGGCTAGTGATCAATCACGTCCTATCAGGGTTACCAATACAAGTCAGGTTTTGGTTTCACAGAGTGCACATAAGTATCACGTAAGATAGCATGTAAGAAACACATACGAATCATGGCAACACACATTGTTACATTCATTATATTAAATATTGGGCTCGCACAAGTCTAACAACTTGTGCGATCCTCTCGTTGAAACCCAACAGCACCCGGCCCAAAAATCAGAAAGCCCAATTACATTAATGTACAACACACGGCCCACATATCATTCAATAATTCATCTTGTGTGACTGATCCTATTACCCAGCCCAATGTATAACATACGGCCCAAAAACAAATAACCAAATAACTTGTGCGACCCAAACGAGTTGTGTGAACAGGCCTGGCCCAACACGTATACCCGGCCCAACCAGTTTACTTAACAAAACAGCTTGTGCGACTATAACAGCCCTTGTGCGACTATGTGTGTCTTGTGCGAAGGGACTCTTTGTGCGACTAGAAGGTCTTGTGTGACTGAAGTCTCTTGTACGATCAAGAGACTTGTGTGATCAACAATTTTTCCTACTTTCATGCAATAGATTACCAATCCCAAATAAATTCGTTTGACCCAAAATAATAGTTTCCATACTTGTAGAAAATCAATCAACCACAAACAGTATCAAACTTAGCAATTATTCGATCAAACCAATTAATCCTCACTAATTCATATGAACCCTAATCCAAATTAAAACATGAACAATAATCATACTCATCATCATATGCTAACATAATTTACACTTTTGATCACAAGCATGCATTCCAATCATGACAACCCAACACTCATTCGAACCTAATATATAGCAGCCGATTACTTGTAACATCACACAATCAACAATCATATATAAACATCGCATGATCAACATTCCGAAGCATACACATATCAACCGATTTAACAAGCATTCGGTTCCAGATTAAATCGTTAAACATCCATACATGATCATCATCAACAACAATGGCCGACCACCATCTAATCATCTCAAAGATTATTGGACCGATTTTCTTGATGGATAAGTGCCACCAACCTATGGTTTGACTAAAGGATCCCACTAACCACATGCAAACCTTACCTTATCATCATATGTCATTATAATCACATGTGCAACATCAGAAACAATCAGTGTTACAATCTCTAAAATCGATATGTTCCCTACAATTCATGCTAGCTAATTAATATCATTATATGACTAATCAATCTGGAACATAACAGCCAATTATATTAACATGCTTTAAAAATCTCGATTAACAATATTCAGTTTCCATTCATCAACTTAATTTACAACTCATATTACACAACCTTAACCTTTCGGATCTAACATGTATATTGCCGATTACACGTATTCAAAAATCAATCATAACAAATCATCCTCCATCATGTCGAATATATATAACACACATCATGGAACCATCAAACAATAGATGACATACTAACCGAATAAAGAAGGAACAAGAATTGATCCGAGAACTATAAACTTCGACGAGGAAGATGTTTGGCTGCCTTCGGTTCGAGAGAGAGAGAGAGGGAGGAGAGCTAGGGTTTGTGGGTGTGTAGTGTGATTGCAAATAATGAGAAACAACTCTCAAAGGATCCATGTATGCGTATGGTGGGAGTGGGCCGAACCCTTCACATGGGCTCCCCTAAAGAGAAGTAGGCCGAGATTTGTAAAGCCCAAAGGCTTGTGTGGTTGGGTTGTGTTGTGCGACTACAACATACATATATACACATAGACACATAATCGTAATATTAACTAAATCAATCAAGTTCATATAATCGAATCACGTTCACCTAGGTTACATCAAAGTACAAAGTTAGGTTCGGAAATACGAGTTGTCACATTATCCCCAAGTTGAAAGAAATTTCGTCCCGAAATTTAGCACGTACTCACTGAGGAAGCTAGTTAAGTTGCATGGTTTTCCTGGGGTGTCACATCCTCCCCCCGTTGATCTGGAATTTCGTCCCGAAATTCCGTAGCTTCAGCCTCAGTAGTGGTTGTACCGGTTGCGAACAGCTGGGGATACTTTTGTTTCTTCTGATCTTCGCGTTCCCAGGTGAACTCTGGGCCACGACGTGAGTTCCAGTGAACTCGAACGAGAGGTATTCTAGTGCACTTGAGGACCTTAACATCCCGGTCCGTGATTTCAACAGGTTCCTCGACGAATCGTAACTGCTCGTCGATCGTGAGCTCCTTCAAAGGAACTACGTGGGTCTCATCTGACAGACACTTCTTCAGATTTGACACATGGAAAACGTCGTGAACTGCACTGAGTTCTGCTGGTAAGTTCAGTCTGTAGGCCACCTTGCCTATTTTCTCAATGACTTCGAAAGGTCCAACGTATCGTGGATTAAGTTTGCCCCGTTTGCCAAAACGAACCACACCCTTCCGGGGTGAAACTTTGAGTAGTACACGCTCCCCAACCTGGAGCTCTAGTGGTTTTCTGCCCTTATCGGCGTAGACTTTCTGACGGTCACGAGCTGCCGCCATTCGTTGTCGTATCTGAGCAATTTTCTCTGTTGTGTCAACCACATGTTCTGGACCAGTAATCTGACTATCCCCCACCTCTGCCCAACAAAGAGGTGACCGGAATTTACGCCCGTACAATGCCTCAAACGGAGCAGCTTTAATGCTGGTGTGGTAGCTGTTGTTGTACGAAAATTCCACAAGTGGCAGATGCTTTTCCCAGCCATTGCCAAAATCAATCACACATGCCCTAAGCATGTCTTCTAGGGTCTGGATGGTACGTTCCGACTGCTCATCCGTTTGTGGGTGATAAGCTGTGCTCATATCTAGCCTTGAGCCAAAGGACTTGTGCATTGCTTGCCACAATTCTGATGTAAAACGTGCATCTCGATCCGAGATAATAGAGGTGGGCACCCCGTGCCTCGAGACAACTTCCTTGAGATATACTTCTGCTAGGGTGGAGTACTTATCCGTTTCTTTGATAGCCAGGAAGTGAGCAGACTTTGTGAGTCGATCCACGATCACCCAAATAGTATTATTACCACGTTGAGATCTAGGCAGGCCAGTAACAAAATCCATGGAAATTTGCTCCCATTTCCATTGTGGTATCTCTGGTTGTTGCAGTGGGCCTGAAGGTTTCTGATATTCCGCCTTGACTCTCGCACAAGTCAAGCACTTGCTAACGTAAGTTGCTATGTGTGCCTTCATGCTAGGCCACCAATATGTGGTTTTGATATCGTGGTACATTTTGTCCGAACCAGGGTGCACTGAGTAGCGAGACTTGTGTGCCTCATCCATCACAAGCTCTCGCAGGTTGCCATAAAGTGGGACCCAAATACGTCCTGTTACATAGTAAGCACCGTCTTCCTTCTGTTCTAAGCGTTGCCTTGAGCCGCGTAGGGCTTCAGCCCTGATGTTTTCTAGTTTCAATGCTTCTACCTGAGCATCTCGTATCTGTGCAGGAAGACTAGATTGGATAGTGAGTTGTAAAGATCGTACGCGCTTAGGCGTAGTGTCCTTTCGACTGAGGGCGTCAGCCACAGCGTTGGCTTTGCCTGGTTGGTACCTGATCAAGCATTCATAGTCATTCAGTAGCTCGACCCATCGTCGTTGTCGCATATTCAGTTCCTTCTGTTTAAAGATATGCTCGAGGCTCCTGTGATCAGTGTAGATAGCACACTTGGTACCATACAGGTAGTGCCTCCATATCTTAAGTGCAAAAACAACCGCTCCCAGCTCCAGATCGTGTGTAGTGTAGTTCTTTTCATGCACTTTGAGTTGACGTGAGGCGTAGGCTATAACTTTATCCCGCTGCATCAATACGCAACCAAGACCCTGAATGGATGCGTCGCAATAAACCACAAAGTCGTCTGTGCCCTCTGGCAATGAAAGGATAGGTGCATTGCAAAGTCTATCCTTTAAGTGCTGAAACGCTAACTCCTGTGCGTTTCCCCATCGATAAACAACGCCCTTCTACGTTAGTGAAGTAAGAGGCTGAGCAATCTAAAAAAAATCCTTGATAAATCTCCTGTAGTAACCTGCCAATCCCAAGAATTGGCGAATTTCCGTTGGGGTACGAGGTGTAGGCCAGCTCTTGATTGACTCTACCTTGGATGGATCAACGTGAATCCCATCCTTGTTCACTACATGGCCTAAGAAATGGACTTCACGAAGCCAGAAGTCACATTTTGAAAATTGGGCGTACAACTGTTCTTTTCGAAGGAGTTCCAAAATAAATCGTAGATGCTGCTCGTGTTCCCCCTGACTCTTAGAATAGATCAGGATGTCGTCAATGAAAACTATAACGAACTTGTCTAAGTAAGGCTTGCACGCTCGATTCATCAAGTCCATGAAGACCGCAGGTGCGTTTGTCAGCCCAAAAGGCATGACCAAAAACTCATAATGTCCATGACGGGTTCTAAAGGCTGTTTTGGAGACACCCTCTTCTCGGACTCTCAGTTGGTGATATCCCGATCTCAAATCAATCTTTGAATAGTAGCTCGACCCTTGCAGCTGGTCGAACAAGTCGTCAATACGTGGTAGAGGATAACGATTCTTCATGGTCACCTTGTTGAGTTCACGGTAGTCGATGCACATTCTGAACGTACCGTCTTTCTTCTTCACAAATAGCACTGGAGCTCCCCAGGGCGAAGAGCTAGGACGAATAAAACCCTTATCTAAGAGTTCTTGTAGTTGCGTAGATAGCTCTTTCAACTCTGATGGAGCTAAACGATACGGTGCACGGGCTATAGGTGCCGCTCCAGGGGCTAACTCAATTTGAAACTCGACCTGACGATGAGGCGGGAAGCCAGGTAGTTCTTCAGGAAATACTTCAGGATAGTCGTGTACAATCGGAAAGTCTTCTATCTTTTTCTCTTTCTTCAAGGTGTCAGTAACAAGAGCCAGAAAGGCAGTGTGGCCCTTACGCAAACACTTTTGAGCCTTAAGGGAAGAAATGATGCTCACAACAGCACCACCCTTGTCACCATGAATTACCAAAGGTTCTTCACCAGCACGAGGAATGCAGACGATCTTTTCTTCGCGAAGAATTTCTGTTCGATGTTGAGGTAGTCAATCCATACCAATAACGATGCCGAAACCATCACAACGTGGGGGGGTCATTCCTAGCATCACCCTGACCAATCACGAGCACTCGACCCCTGGCACCATTGCCGTTGTTATTACCCCCGTTGTTGTCTCCATTATTGTTCCTGTTTCTTTGATTGTGGTTCTGATTTTGGTCCTGGTTCAACTGTGGGCAGCGTCTCCATACTGATAACATCCCTTGTTACCCTGTTGTTGCTGCTGATTCTGTGGAGCTTGGGGTTGTTGTTGTCGGTTCTGGTTTGCAGGGCGTGAGATTCTAAAATCTTTGGCTCCATGACCAAGCTTGTTGCATCCCTGACAACGATCTCTGTTGCATTGCCCGTTGTGGTGCAAATTATAGCGATTTCACTTAGGGTGGTCTCCCCTGTATCCACCCTGACTTCGATTACCAAAAGACTGCTGACTGGGGCTCCTGTGCTGCGACTAAGACTGAACCGAAGTGGGACCCTTGCTCGAATTTCCATTCCACGTGCGTTTGTTGTTACTGAGAGTAGCAGAAGTAGTAGTACCAACATGCTTAGGCAGCTTGTCCTGTTCCACTGCTCGGTCGATGAGACGACGAGCAAAACGAGTAACATCCTAGATAGTAGCAAGGTTAGCAGAAGTCACATGACTTTGAATCGTTTCGTGTAAGCTTCTATCTCTGACCCCGTCATCATCAGATTAAAGAACTCCATGTCCAGTTTGTGGATGTCATCACGACTACAGTATTCACGTTTGATTAGTTCCTCAAAATCCTCCTATGGGTGGCATTAGCAGCCGCCAGCATCTGAACTTGCGAGTTCCACCAAGTTAACTTAGTGCCTTCGAGAGTACCAGTGGCGTACTTCCCCCTATGAGTCTCAGGGCCTTCACACGTCTCTAAGACAGTCTCGAGCTTTTTAAACCAATGGAGGAGTCCAACAGCTCCTTTAGTGCCACTGAAAGTATTAGGACGATAGTTCATGTACGTCTTGAATATGCATACAGGTGGCTGAGCGTTCTGACCTTGTTGCGCGAGGAAGAAAAGACAGGGTTAAGCGCGAGAGTTGGGTCATGAGAGTAGGATCTAACATCCTAGAATAGGTTCGGAATAGCAGGTTATACCTCCTGCCTGAGCGGCTGCGAGTGTTGCCGTAACTTGTTCGTTGATAAGAGCCGTCAGCTGGCTTGAGTTAGGTTCACACGTTTCCTCATGATCTCACATCGATGGAAACACAAATAGGGAAGGTGTCGCGAATGTGTGTAAGTGTGTAGTGACAGTAGGGAGCAAGCACAAATGTGTTTTCAAACTATAGTTGCTATGTTTATCTAAGCATACCATGAGCAAAGTTCTATGCAATCTAGCAAGTAGGCAATATAAACATAAACCATGTCACCTAGAATGTCGAGCCTTGCATGTGGAGTGAAGCGTCGTTGTGGATCGTAGAGCACTGTACAGGTTATAGTCTGGTTTTAACAAAAACGTTTTACTTTATTAAAACCAAGTTCTCTATAACCAATGGCTCTGATACCAATCTGTCACACCCCCAAAATCCACATGCGGAGTATCACCGCTTGGAGGCGTGACTGACCAGGATCAAACCACTAATCATATTGAACTAGTAAATATTTAATGTAAAAGTCCAACCAACACGATCAAAGTCCAAAACCAACATAGTTAAGTTATGAGCGGAAGCATAATGTTCAAAACCAAATCCAAAGTTTAATTATCCAAATGTTTAACATGGCACACAGCTGTCCATGCCCCACAACGACTCTTCCTTGTGCAAGCTCCAGCTAAGTACCTATAGACCTGCAAAGCATGTAGTAACGAGTCAACAACTAGTTGAGTGAGTTCACGGTTGGGTGTTCGTTTTAGGTTGTTCCAAAAACAGTTTCCTTTAGCTGGCGTTCCTGCCGTGGGGGTTACCCCATAGTTGAAAACGTGAATTGTTTAACCATTTGTTTAACCCATTTACTCTGGCAATCCTGCCGTCGGGGCTACCCCATGATAGTTATCTGGCATTTTGGCCGTGGGGGCTACCCCTTGTATACACTAGACTCGTTACCATATCGACTATTGACTGAAGTCATGTTTAAGTGCCCTGAAACTGTCAATGTCTATCAGCATTGACGTGCCCCAGATCCATTAGTTCACGCCCGTCCTCTGCGGCACGGTGTGAGGCTTGTCAGACCTAAATAGCGCTATCTAACTAATGACCCGCTCGCCATTGGCCCGGCGATTAAGTCGATATAAAAAGGAGGGACTTCGTGATAGAGTTTTGGTCTAGTACGAGTTATCTGTCCATGAGGACGAGGAATTACATTCCTGAACCAATACTGTCCTACCCAAGGAGGACGAGGAATCCATATTCCTTAACCCCATTCCCAACCCCTGGGAATCCCATGCTTTGTAGAGTGTGAACTCACCTTGGTTTGCTCGGCAGCTAACACAGAAAGGTC
The DNA here is from genome assembly GCA_030545235.1 of Helianthus tuberosus. Taxonomy (NCBI): domain Eukaryota; kingdom Viridiplantae; phylum Streptophyta; class Magnoliopsida; order Asterales; family Asteraceae; genus Helianthus; species Helianthus tuberosus. The sequence goes on from CM060402.1 coordinate 7,795,496, forward strand.
AAGTCTAAAGGCTAGTGATCAATCACGTCCTATCAGGGTTACCAATACAAGTCAGGTTTTGGTTTCACAGAGTGTACATAAGTATCACGTAAGATAGCATGTAAGAAACACATACAAATCATGGCAACACACATTGTTACATTCATTATATTAAATATTGGGCTCGCACAAGTCTAACAACTTGTGCGATCCTCTCGTTAAAACCCAACAGCACCCGGCCCAAAAATCAGAAAGCCCAATTACATTGATGTATAACACACGGCCCACATATCATTCAATAATTCATCTTGTGCGACTGATCCTATTACCCAGCCCAATGTATAACATACGGCCCAAAAACAAATAACCAAATAACTTGTGCGACCCAAACGAGTTGTGCAATCAGGCCTGGCCCAACACGTATACCCGGCCCAACCAGTTTACTTAACAAAACAGCTTGTGCGACTATAACAGCCCTTGTGCGACTATGTGTGTCTTGTGCGAAGGGACTCTTTGTGCGACCAGAAGGTCTTGTGTGACTGAAGTCTCTTGTACGATCAAGAGACTTGTGTGATCAACAATTTTTCCTACTTTCATGCAATAGATTACCAATCCCAAATAAATTCGTTTGACCCAAAATAATAGTTTCCATACTTGTAGAAAATCAATCAACCACAAACAGTATCAAACTTAGCAATTATTCGATCAAACCAATTAATCCTCACTAATTCATATGAACCCTAATCCAAATTAAAACATGAACAATAATCATACTCATCATCATATGCTAACATAATTTACACTTTTGATCACAAGCATGCATTCCAATCATGACAACCCAACACTCATTCGAACCTAATATATAGCAGCCGATTACTTGTAACATCACACAATCAACAATCATATATAAACATCGCATGATCAACATTCCGAAGCATACACATATCAACCGATTTAACAAGCATTCGGTTCCAGATTAAATCGTTAAACATCCATACATGATCATCATCAACAACAATGGCCGACCACCATCTAATCTTCTCAAAGATTATTGGACCGATTTTCTTGATGGATAAGTGCCACCAACCTATGGTTTGACTAAAGGATCCCACTAACCACATGCAAACCTTACCTTATCATCATATGTCATTATAATCACATGTGCAACATCAGAAACAATCAGTGTTACAATCTCTAAAATCGATATGTTCCCTACAATTCATGCTAGCTAATTAATATCATTATATGACTAATCAATCTGGAACATAACAGCCAATTATATTAACATGCTTTAAAAATCTCGATTAACAATATTCAGTTTCCATTCATCAACTTAATTTACAACTCATATTACACAACCTTAACCTTTCGGATCTAACATGTATATTGCCGATTACACGTATTCAAAAATCAATCATAACAAATCATCCTCCATCATGTCGAATATATATAACACACATCATGGAACCATCAAACAATAGATGACATACTAACCGAATAAAGAAGGAACAAGAATTGATCCGAGAACTATAAACTTCGACGAGGAAGATGTTTGGCTGCCTTCGGTTCGAGAGAGAGAGAGAGGGAGGAGAGCTAGGGTTTGTGGGTGTGTAGTGTGATTGCAAATAATGAGAAACAACTCTCAAAGGATCCATGTATGTGTATGGTGGGAGTGGGCCGAACCCTTCACATGGGCTCCCCTAAAGAGAAGTAGGCCGAGATTTGTAAAGCCCAAAGGCTTGTGTGGTTGGGTTGGGTTGTGTTGTGCGACTACAACATACATATATACACATAGACACATAATCGTAATATTAACTAAATCAATCAAGTTCATATAATCGAATCACGTTCACCTAGGTTACATCAAAGTACAAAGTTAGGTTCGGAAATACGAGTTGTCACAGATACTTCAGGTTTTTCATCAGTAGTTGAAAGGACAGCAGCAGTTGAATATGAACAGCAAATAGAGACCATCAGTTGTTATAAATCACTTTCAAGGGGAGAGCAAAGTGTAAACTGCTGCTTATTGTGGATCCTCTGTTGTGGCCTGGTTTTGGCTTTACATTATCTGTTCCTCTGGTAGGGTTCAATCCCAACAATCTCCCCCTGGAACAGATAATGCCAAAACCTTTCATTATTCAGGACCTTTATTACTCATCAAGAGTGCCTTAGCTTGATCTTTGAATTCAGCTTCAAATTCATGTGCACTCTGGTCATCCTCATCCCTACAAAGTGTAAGTTCAAGGAGATCCTGCAAATCTTGAACACTAAGGCCTAGTGCTTCTTTCCTTGATATGTACTTCACTACGCCATTGGCTCTGACCAAGGTCAATACGTGAGTCTTTTGATCAGACATCCACTTTAGTATTTTTAAGCCAAGTGGGTTTCTTGGGAGAGACTTATTTGCTGATGAGTTGAGAGATAATGGCCTTGAAAACACCTGCAGACTTTCAGACATTCTTTTGAAGGCTTCTTCAATGACTTCGTCTGCTGCAGCTATATCTTCTGCAGTTTCTTGTTCAATAAGTTCTTGTCTTTCAGCTTCTGTCTTGTCTTTAGCAGTGTTTGGAGACGCAGGTTTGTTTAATGCCTTAAAAAGGCTTTGAAGCTTTGTTGAAGTTTCTTCTTTTAGACCCATTTTCGTGATGGTATCTTTGAAGTACTCTGCTTCCTTTTCTATTACCTCTTCTTCAGTCAGCTGTTCTCCCTCTTCTTGATTTGTTACAAAAGTAGACCGGAACAGTGTGTCGAGGTTTCCCATCTTCTGTTCAAGCTTCATCATTTGTTCTTGCTTCTTAGAAGTGCCTGAAACAGTTATCTTTCTTTTCTTCAGCCTTTCGTAGGCTTCATCAGTCTGCTGTCTTGACCATTTTGATATGGCTTCAGCAGTATCCATTTTTGCATCCACCAGCTCCTTTTTCTTTCTTTTGTACTCAGCAGTGAAGTCAGCAATGAGCTTTTTGAATTTGTTCCAGTTTGGAGCATTTTTCTTCTTTGTAGGATCATTCTTGATTCTGTCAATCCTCTCAGCCTCATGCTTTAGAGCGATTATTGGCCATTCTTCAAACTGTTTTTCTTCAGCAGGATAGAATTTTTCTTTCATAATGTAGGCAAGATATTGTTTTCTTAGCTCTTTGCGTTGTTCAGCCTTTTCTTTGATTAGTTCCTGTGCGAATTCTTCCATCTGTTTTACCTTTTCAAGAAAGAAATCCAGTCTTTTAGCAATGCCTTCTTCGCTTAGACGTTCACGTTCACTTTCAAATTTAGCTCTTGCCTTAGCCTGCCTTGCCTTGAGTTTGAGGTAATCATCCATATCCTCTGGTGGCATGTAGCCTATGAGTGAGGAGAATCTTCTTTTTGAAGGATCCTCTTCTGTATAGAATTGCCTCATCTCATTTTTGATAGCTTCAAGTTCCTGTGGATATTTTGCAGCATTAGGATCATGTATACCCTCATCGGCAGTGATTGGCTTTCTTATTCTGTTGAAGAGCTTTGGTTGTGATCTAGGAAAGGTGAGAGCAGTGGTGGATGACTGACTAACAGCTGTTGAGACAACTGGTGTCTCAACATCTGCTGGCATTACAACTGCTGATATGTCAGCAGTTGTCTTCTGCTTTTGAGCAGGGGATGGAAGTGGTGAGGTAGTTTTTGATGGTGATGATGGTGGTGGTGAATCATCATCTGATATGAGATTCCTTCTCCTTTTTAATGAAGAAGGAGCAGATGATGTTTTGGGTGGATCAGTGGTTGAAACAACTGGTGTTTCAATCACTGTTGTCATTACAACAGATGTTGTAACATCTGTTGTCTTCTGTTTTATGACAGGAGGCAGTGGTGATGGTATGATTGTAGATGAAGATGTGTGTGTTGATGTCATGGCAGCTGTTTGGCTACAGACAGTAGTTACAAAAACTGCTGTATCAGCTGTTTGGCTAACAGGTTTTGAGACCTGCTTTTCTTTTTCTTTTTCTTTTTCAGGTTCAATATGAAGGCCATGCTCTATTCCTTTCTTCTTCATTTGCTTCATTATCTCCCCTTTTTTGGCATTATCTGCAAGGGGGTCATCAAAGAATAGTAAAGTGGAAGGAGCCTTGCCAGTGGCAGTTTGGATACTGGCCTTAATAGCCTTGATATCTGCTTGAGTGTCCTTGAACCTTGATTCCATCATGTTGGACATCATTTGTACTTGAATAGCATGCTTTTGAGCAGCCATTTGTTGCTGTTTTTCAAGCATGGGTTGGAAAATATTCCAAAGCTCATTTGCAGCAAATGCATGTTGTGCAGATGCTTGAGCAGGAACAGCAGTGGCTTGTGCTTTCTGAGCTTTTAAAATCTCTTGCACCATCTCCTTAATTTCAGCAACTGATTCTTCAAGTTTGTCAACTCTGCCCGTCAATTCCTGATATCTTGAATCATCACCTACTTTAGTAGGATCATCTGAATCCCCACCAGCAGTGGTTATATCAATGTGTGTCTTAGGAACAGAGTCCCAAAAATCACCCATTGATGCCCCTTGTTCTTGGTACTGGGGACTTCTTTCTTTAGCACTTGATAAACCTTTGATGTTACTAGTGGTCAAAATAGGCTCACTAGTGGTTAACATTGGTGCTATTGAAGAAATTGCCTTCAAGGGAGTCTGATTTATGAAACAACTGGCCAACTGGAGACCTGTTGATCCACCAGTTGTAGTTGCTGCTCCACTTGAACTACCACCGAGAGTTACTTGTAACTCAGGGGGTGTAACCTCCTCAATTGTTGCTGGGATAGCAGGAGTAGTAGCATCAGACCCAGTCACCTGTGGATGTATGCTCTCAGGGATAGGTGATAGAGAGGAACTGGTTTGTGTCTGAGCTATAGCAGCTGCATGTAACAAGGGTAGCATGGATTGTGGCATTATGATTGGTGAGGGGATGGGAGTTGAAAGAGACATGTCCTTGGGATCAGGACTGAGGAAGATGGATCCGAGTGGATTCAGAGCTTCATATTGTGGTGTCCCTGTGCTTACAACCTGATCCTTTTGTGAGGATGCAGGAGGAGTTTTAGGCATGGGTTGAGATCTTTCTTCCAACTGCTGTGAGGAAGTAGCAGCAGTGGTTTGTGGTGACATTTGTGTTGTCACAGGCATTTCCTCTGGGATCTCATCTTCCAGAGTTGCCTTTGTTTTGGGTTTGGTGGGTTTTCTGGATGTTTTTCTTTTGGTCTTTTTGGTTATGTTAGGTGTGGGTTTCAAAGCAGTGGTTGTGCTGCTATGATCACCTGGAGCAGTGGTGTGACAACTCAAAATTTAGAACCTTTCGTTGTATGCTTAAACGTGTGACTAGTTAACTTATGTGATTAATGACAATGAATCTTTATGTGATTATGTGTTATTTGTGTGTGCTTGTATGTATATATTATGTGTATATGTACCGAAGCAACAAGGACCCGACCCGAGACCATGTGGTCTCGAGTAAACATCACGCCACACATGGGCCGGTTGGGCCGCACCTCATGTAACCCACCCAAAACCTACTAGGACTAGTATTTATACCATGCTTCTAGCAAACCTTGCCATTTTCTTGGACACACACACTCTCTATTCTCTCACACTAAAACCCTAAACCACAACACTACTCTCCTTCATTCTCGGATCCAATCAACAACCGTAAGAAGCTCTCGGATCGTCTCTTACACACACCGGTTGGAAGCCTCACTCGCACCTTTGAACCCACACTTGAACCGGTTAGTGAAATTATGATGTTTGTTGTTGTTTAGTAATAGTATGAATGATAGAACTTAACTAGTGTAGTGTATGTTTGATGATATTTGTGAACCGGATGTGTATGGTGTTTTGAGTTGATAATGATGTATGATTTTCGGTTGATGATGATGATTTGATACCATGTTTACTTGTTAAGATTGTTGTTGTTCATCTAGGATGCATATGCTTGGTTTCGGATATGTAGCATAATGAACTCATGATGTTTTGTGTTTAAATGTAGTCTAAAGCACTAGTTGTTGATGTTCATATAAATCGGATTGTGTATTCTTGTGTTAAGAACCGAAAGTTTGCCAACTAGGGTGATTGTTGATAAGTTGTTCATGATTCTTGTTAGACTTAGGTTCATATAAATGAAGATGAGTTACTTGAACATTTGAATGATGATGAACAGGATGAATGTATGAAGAACATGGTTGAATATCATAAGAACATGGTTGAATATTTGAATCCTGATTTGTTTGATCCATTTTTAGTAAATTACTAGACAAGGAACATGTTTAAGGAATTTGGTTGGATAGTACAAACTGTTACATGAAATCAGAATAGTACACTGTTCCGAATCAGTAGTTGTCCAACCGAAACCATTGGTTGCGACTCGAAACCATGCATGATGAGTCGAAACCGCCCAGTTGCGACACCGGTTGCGAGTCGCAAACACCTGGTTGCGACTCGGAACCACACATGATCAGCACATAAACCTTGTGACTCGAAACCACTGTTGCGAGTCCGGTTGCGACTCGTAACCAAAACAGCACGGACCGAAACCATGGTTGCGACTCCGGTTGCGAGTCGCAAACGCCTAGTTGCGACTCGGGATCATATACGGGTACACACTGTTGGACTTGTTTGATTATGGGCTTATTTGATTGGGCCGGACTCTTGGGCCTAGTGTACAGACCTGATATATTACTGTTGAATGTGAATGTCGATGAACTGCATGCAACGTGCTAGCATACGTGTAGAACATACGTGCACTACTTGAATACGAACCTGATTGGTATGATACAACTGTGATAGGACGGGAGTAGCCACAACATTGCTTGTTTGACTTTTCTGTGTTTCTACCGAGCAAACCAAGGTGAGTTCACACCCTCTACAAAGCATGGGATTCCCAGGGGTCGGGAATTGGGGTTAAGGAACTGGGTTCCTCGTCCTCCTTGGGTAGGACAGCAAAGGTTCAGGAATGTAATTCCTCGTCCTCATGGACAGATAACTCGTACTAGACCAAAACTCTATCACGAAGTCCCTCACCTTTATATCGACTTAATCGCCGGGCCAATGGCGAGCGGGTCATTAGTTAGATAGCGCTATTTAGGTCTGACAAACCTCACACCGTGCCGCAGAGGACGGGCGTGAACTAATGGATCTGGGGCACGTCAATGATGATAGACATTGACAGTTTCAGGGCACTTAAACATGACTACAGTCAGCAGTCGATATGGTAACGAGTCTAGTGTATACATGGGGTAGCCCCCACGGCCGAAATGCCAGATAACTAACACGGGGTAGCCCCCACGGCAGGATTGCCAGAGTAACCGGAAATAAACAAGTCACGTTTTTAAACTATGGGGTAACCCCCACGGCAGGATGCCAGCTAAAGGAAACTGTTTTCGAAACAACTTAAAACGAACACCCAACCGTGAACTCACTCAACTAGTTGTTGACTCGTTACTACATGCTTTGCAGGTCCTTAGGTTCTTAAGCTGGAGCTTGCATGGAGGAGGATCGTTGTGGGACATGGATGGCGGTGTGCCATGTTAAACTATGAAACAATTAAACTTATGTTTTGTTTTAAGACTTATGCTTCCGCTTGCAACTTAACTATGTGTTTGTTTGGACACCAATTGTATTGGTTAAACTTTCATATCTTTTAACTCGTATGTTCAATATGATTGGTGGCTGGATCCTGGTCAGTCACGCCTCCAAGCGGTGGTACTCCGCGGGTGGATTTTTGGGGGTGTGACAGATTGGTATCAGAGCCATTGGTTATAGAGAACTTGGTTTTAATAAAAAGGGGGAAAACATTTTTGTTAAAACCAGACTATAACCTGTACAGTGCTCAACGGTCCACAACGATGCTTCACTCCACATGCAAGGCTCGACATTCTAGGTGATATGATCTGTGTATATATTGCCTACTTGTTAGTTACATAGTACATTGCTTATGGTATGCTTGGTTAGTATAACTACTGTTGCTTGAACACGTGTGTGCTTACCCTATCTTATCATTGTACTTTCGCGAACCCCTCTCACTCACAATCTTCTTGGTATGAAGATCATGTCTGGACGCGTTAACATGACACAAGCCCAGTTGACGGCTTTGATCAACGAACGAGTTGCCGCAGCACTTGCAGCTGCACACGCAGGAGGTATATCCTGCAGTCCGAACTCATTCTAGGATCTTTAGGATCCTACTCTCGTGAACCAACCTTTGTGTTAAACTCTGTCTTTTCTTGCACCTACGATAGGTCAGCACGTTCAGCCACCCGTGTGCACTTTTAAGACTTTCATGGACTGCCGACCAACTACTTTTAGCGGCACTGAAGGAGCAGTAGGTCTCCTACATTGGTTTGAGAAGCTAGAATCTGTGTTCGAAATGTGCGAATGCCCTGAGGCGCGCAGGGTGAAGTATGCTACCGGTACTCTCGAGGGTTTAGCCCTCACATGGTGGAACGCTCAAGTTCAAATGCTAGGGTTGGTTGCTGCCAACGCCACCCCATGGGAAACTTTCAAGGAAATGATCAAGGAAGAATACTGCAGTCGTGATGAGATTCACAAACTCGAGGTGGAGTTCTTCAACCTCAAGATGACGGGGTCGGAAATTGAAGCTTATGTGAAAAGGTCGAACGAACTGGCAATTCTGTGCCCTACTATGGTGGATCCTCCCATCAAACGCATTGAACTGTTTCTTCAGGGCTTAGTGCCAGAAATCCAAAGTCATGTGACTTCAGCGAACCTCGCCACCTACCAGCAAACCGTTCAGTTGGCTCACCGTCTCACGGATCAAGCGGTGGAGCAGAACAAGTTACCAAAACGCATTGGCACTGCAACTACTACTGGTACCTCTAGTGACAACAAACGGAAGTGGGATGGAACTTCAAGTAAGGGTTCGACTTCTGTTCAGTCTCAGTCTCAGCAGAGAAAGACTGAGGACTACAAGAGCCCTAATCAGCAATCGTCTGGTGGTGGATACAAAGGAAATCATCCCAAATGCAATCGCTGCAGCCTGCACCACAGCGGGCCATGCACCAGGGGCAACTGTCATCGGTGCAACAAGCCTGGTCACGCTGCAAAAGATTGCAGGAGCTTATACCCCGCCAACCAGAATCGTCAGCAAGCTCAGCAGAACCAGCGCCAGCAGCAACAGCAACAGGGTGATAACAAAGGGTGCTTTCAGTGTGGAGCTGAGGGCCACTTCAAGAGAGATTGTCCCCAACTGAACAGGAACCAGAACAACAATAACAACAATCAGGGGAATGGTAACAATGGGAACAACAACAACAATGGCGCCAGGGGGCGGATGTTTGTGATTGGCCAAGGTGAAGCAAGGAATGACCCCAATGTCGTGGCGGGTAAGTTCCTTCTCGACGACTTTTATGTTTCAGTTTTATTTGATTCGGGTGCCGATACTAGCTACGTGTCACTAGAAGTTAGTCGAATGCTTAAGCGTATTCCAACACCTTTGAACAACAAGCACACCGTAGAGCTAGCAAATGGTAAAAGTTTAGAAGCCACACACATAGTCAAGGGTTGTAAACTCATTCTCGCTGACTAGACCTTCTCTATCGACCTCATTCCTATTGTCTTGGGTAGTTTCGACGTTGTCATTGGGATGGATTGGTTATCCCAGCACAGAGCAGAGATTCTTTGCAACGAGAAGGTTGTCCGTATTCCAGGTCCCGATGGTGAACCTCTCATGATTCATGGCGACAGGAGGAGTGCTGTTGAGAACGTCATTTCTCTCCTTAAGGCCCAAAAGTACTTGCGAAAGGGCCATACCGCTATTTTGGCTCTTATTACTGACGCCACGGAGAAAGAGAAGAATATAGAAGATTTCCCAGTTGTACGCGATTATCCAGAGGTATTTCCTGAGGAATTACCTGGTCTTCCGCCTCATCGCCAAGTCGAGTTTCAGATCGAACTAGCTCCTGGAGCTGCGCCTATAGCTCGTGCTCCTTATCGCCTAGCTCCATCAGAGTTGAAAGAACTCTCCGCGCAACTACAAGAGCTCCTGGATAAGGGTTTTATTCGTCCTAGCTCGTCGCCCTGGGGAGCTCCAGTGTTATTTGTGAAGAAGAAAGACGGTACTTTCAGAATGTGCATCGACTACCGAGAACTCAACAAGGTGACGGTGAAGAATCGTTATCCTCTACCGCGTATCGACGACTTGTTCGACCAGCTGCAAGGGTCGAGCTACTATTCAAAGATTGATTTGAGATCGGGTTATCACCAACTGAGAGTCCGGGAAGAGGACGTCTCCAAGACAGCTTTTAGAACTCGATACGGGCACTATGAGTTTTTGGTCATGCCTTTTGGGATGACAAATGCACCTGCGGTTTTCATGGACTTGATGAACCGAGTGTGCAAGCCTTACCTGGACAAGTTCGTTATAGTCTTCATCGACGACATCCTGATCTATTCCAAGAGTCGGGAGGAACATGAGCAACATCTGCGACTTATTCTGGAACTCCTTCGAACAGAACAACTTTATGCAAAGTTCTCGAAATGCGACTTCTGGCTTCGAGAAGTCCATTTCCTAGGCCACGTGGTGAACAAGGATGGGATTCACGTTGATCCATCCAAGGTAGACTCGATAAAGAACTGGCCTGCACCTCGTACACCAAAGGAAATTCGCCAATTCTTGGGTTTGGCGGGATACTACCGGAGGTTCATAAAGGATTTTTCTAAGATTACACAGCCTCTCACCTCACTAACGCAGAAGGGCGTTGTTTATCGCTGGGGAAACGCACAAGAGTTGGCATTTCAGCACCTAAAGGATAGACTTTGTAGCGCACCTATCCTTTCCTTGCCGGAGGGCACAGACGATTTTGTGGTTTATTGTGACGCATCAATTCAAGGTCTTGGTTGCGTGTTGATGCAACGAGACAAGGTTATAGCCTACGCCTCACGCCAACTCAAGGTTCATGAAAAGAACTACACGACGCACGACCTAGAGCTGGGAGCTGTCGTTTTTGCACTTAAGTTATGGCGGCATTACCTGTATGGTACCAAGTGCGCCATCTACACCGACCACAAGAGCCTCGAGCATATCCTCAAGCAGAAGGAACTGAATATGCGACAACGACGGTGGGTCGAACTTCTGAATGACTACGAGTGCGCAATCAGATATCACCCGGGCAAAGCCAATGTTGTGGCTGACGCCCTCAGTCGGAAGGACACTACGCCTAAGCGCGTACGAGCCTTACAACTCACGATCCATTCTAGTCTCCCATCCCAGATACGAGCAGCTCAGATAGAAGCACTGAAACCGGAAAACGTCAGGGCTGAAGCCCTACGCGGATCAAGGCAACGTTTAGAACAAAAGGGAGACGGTGCTTACTACGTAACGGGACGCGTTTGGGTCCCACTCTATGGCAACCTACGAGAGCTTGTGATGGACGAAGCACACAAGTCTCGCTACTCAGTACACCCTGGATCAGATAAAATGTACCACGACATCAAGACTACGTACTGGTGGCCTAGCATGAAGGCCCACATAGCGATCTACGTCAGCAAGTGTTTGACTTGTGCTAGGGTCAAGTCGGAATACCAGAAACCATCAGGCCTGCTCCAACAACCCGAGATACCTCAATGGAAATGGGAGCAAATTTCCATGGATTTTGTTACTGGCCTACCTAGATCCCAGTGCGGGAACGATACTATTTGGGTGATCGTGGATCGACTCACAAAATCTGCACACTTCCTGGCCATCAAGGAAACGGATAAGTTCTCCACTCTTGCAGAAATATACATCAAGGAAATCGTTTCGAGGCACGGGGTGCCCACCTCCATTATCTCAGATCGAGATGCACGTTTTACTTCTGAGCTGTGGCAAGCAATGCACAAATCCTTCGGCTCACGACTAGACATGAGCACAGCGTACCATCCTCAGACGGACGGGCAGTCCGAGCGCACTATTCAAACCTTAGAGGACATGCTTCGTGCATGTGTAATCGACTTTGGCAATCGCTGGGAAAAGCATCTGCCACTCGTGGAATTCTCGTACAATAACAGCTACCACACCAGCATTGGAGCTGCTCCGTTTGAGGCATTGTACGGACGTAAATGCCGGTCTCCTCTTTGCTGGGCAGAGGTGGGAGATAGTCAGATCACTGGTCCAGAATATGTGGTAGATACAACCGAGCAGATCGCTCAGATACGAAAACGCATGACGGCAGCTCGTGAACGTCAGAAAGTTTACGCCGACATGGGCAGGAAACCACTTGAGCTCCAGGTTGGGGAGCGGGTACTACTCAAAGTTTCACCCTGGAAGGGTGTGGTTCGTTTTGGTAAACGCGGTAAACTCAACCCACGATACGTTGGACCTTTCGAGGTCATTGAGAAAATAGGCAGGGTGGCCTACAGACTAAACTTACCAGTGGAACTCGGTGCAGTTCACAACGTTTTCCACGTGTCGAATCTGAAAAAGTGTCCATCAGATGAGACCCACGTAGTTCCTTTGAAGGAACTCACGATCGACGAACAGTTACGATTCGTCGAGGAACCAGTCGAGATCACGGACCGGGATGTTAAGGTCCTCAAGAGCACTAGAATACCCCTTGTACGAGTTCGTTGGAACTCACGTCGCGGCCCAGAGTTCACCTGGGAGCGCGAAGATCAGATGAAACAAAAGTATCCCCAACTGTTCGCAAACAGTACACCCACTACTGAGGCCAAAGCTACGGAATTTCGGGACGAAATTCCAGATCAACGGGGGGTGGATGTGACACCCCAGGAAAACCAGGGAAAACATACGACTTAACTAGCTTCCTCAGTGAGTGCCTACCAAATTTCGGGACGAAATTTCTTTCAACTTGGGGATGATGTGACAACTCGAAATTTAGAACCTTTCGTTGTATGCTTAAACGTGTGACTAGTTAACTTATGTGATTAATGACAATGAATCTTTATGTGATTATGTGTTATTTGTGTGTGCTTGTATGTATATATTATGTGTATATGTACCGAAGCAACAAGGACCCGACCCGAGACCATGTGGTCTCGAGTAAACATCACGCCACACATGGGCCGGTTGGGCCGCACCTCATGTAACCCACCCAAAACCTACTAGGACTAGTATTTATACCATGCTTCTAGCAAACCTTGCCATTTTCTTGGACACACACACTCTCTATTCTCTCACACTAAAACCCTAAACCACAACACTACTCTCCTTCATTCTCGGATCCAATCAACAACCGTAAGAAGCTCTCGGATCGTCTCTTACACACACCGGTTGGAAGCCTCACTCGCACCTTTGAACCCACACTTGAACCGGTTAGTGAAATTATGATGTTTGTTTTTGTTTAGTAATAGTATGAATGATAGAACTTAACTAGTGTAGTGTATGTTTGATGATATTTGTGAACCGGATGTGTATGGTGTTTTGAGTTGATAATGATGTATGATTTTCGGTTGATGATGATGATTTGATACCATGTTTACTTGTTAAGATTGTTGTTGTTCATCTAGGATGCATATGCTTGGTTTCGGATATGTAGCATAATGAACTCATGATGTTTTGTGTTTAAATGTAGTCTAAAGCACTAGTTGTTGATGTTCATATAAATCGGATTGTGTATTCTTGTGTTAAGAACCGAAAGTTTGCCAACTAGGGTGATTGTTGATAAGTTGTTCATGATTCTTGTTAGACTTAGGTTCATATAAATGAAGATGAGTTACTTGAACATTTGAATGATGATGAACAGGATGAATGTATGAAGAACATGGTTGAATATCATAAGAACATGGTTGAATATTTGAATCCTGATTTGTTTGATCCATTTTTAGTAAATTGCTAGACAAGGAACATGTTTAAGGAATTTGGTTGGATAGTACAAACTGTTACATGAAATCAGAATAGTACACTGTTCCGAATCAGTAGTTGTCCAACCGAAACCATTGGTTGCGACTCGAAACCATGCATGATGAGTCGAAACCGCCCAGTTGCGACACCGGTTGCGAGTCGCAAACACCTGGTTGCGACTCGGAACCACACATGATCAGCACATAAACCTTGTGACTCGAAACCACTGTTGCGAGTCCGGTTGCGACTCGTAACCAAAACAGCACGGACCGAAACCATGGTTGCGACTCCGGTTGCGAGTCGCAAACGCCTAGTTGCGACTCGGGATCATATACGGGTACACACTGTTGGACTTGTTTGATTATGGGCTTATTTGATTGGGCCGGACTCTTGGGCCTAGTGTACAGACCTGATATATTACTGTTGAATGTGAATGTCGATGAACTGCATGCAACGTGCTAGCATACGTGTAGAACATACGTGCACTACTTGAATACGAACCTGATTGGTATGATACAACTGTGATAGGACGTGAGTAGCCACAACATTGCTTGTTTGACTTTTCTGTGTTTCTACCGAGCAAACCAAGGTGAGTTCACACCCTCTACAAAGCATGGGATTCCCAGGGGTCGGGAATTGGGGTTAAGGAACTGGGTTCCTCGTCCTCCTTGGGTAGGACAGCAAAGGTTCAGGAATGTAATTCCTCGTCCTCATGGACAGATAACTCGTACTAGACCAAAACTCTATCACGAAGTCCCTCACCTTTATATCGACTTAATCGCCGGGCCAATGGCGAGCGGGTCATTAGTTAGATAGCGCTATTTAGGTCTGACAAACCTCACACCGTGCCGCAGAGGACGGGCGTGAACTAATGGATCTGGGGCACGTCAATGATGATAGACATTGACAGTTTCAGGGCACTTAAACATGACTACAGTCAGCAGTCGATATGGTAACGAGTCTAGTGTATACATGGGGTAGCCCCCACGGCCGAAATGCCAGATAACTAACACGGGGTAGCCCCCACGGCAGGATTGCCAGAGTAACCGGAAATAAACAAGTCACGTTTTTAAACTATGGGGTAACCCCCACGGCAGGATGCCAGCTAAAGGAAACTGTTTTCGAAACAACTTAAAACGAACACCCAACCGTGAACTCACTCAACTAGTTGTTGACTCGTTACTACATGCTTTGCAGGTCCTTAGGTTCTTAAGCTGGAGCTTGCATGGAGGAGGATCGTTGTGGGACATGGATGGCGGTGTGCCATGTTAAACTATGAAACAATTAAACTTATGTTTTGTTTTAAGACTTATGCTTCCGCTTGCAACTTAACTATGTGTTTGTTTGGACACCAATTGTATTGGTTAAACTTTCATATCTTTTAACTCGTATGTTCAATATGATTGGTGGCTGGATCCTGGTCAGTCACGCCTCCAAGCGGTGGTACTCCGCGGGTGGATTTTTGGGGGTGTGACAAGTGGGCTCAGCAGCTGATACCTGAGGAGCAGTTGTAACCGCTAAATTCTGCTCAGGTACCCCTGCTTTTGTTTTTATTGGTGCCATCATCCTTGAAAATGTTTCTTTTGTTAAGCTTTTTATTTGACAATGAACACCTTGTTTTGGCAAATTTTCATTTTCCTTTACAAATTTTTGTTTAAAGTAATAACTCAAAAATCTTGGAAAAAGTAAAAATGCTTTGTTGTCAACATTTTTCACTAAGTCATTGAAGATTTCCTGGGAATAGTTGTAATCTTTGTTATTCAAAATGGCATACCCCAGGCATTGAATCTTCAATGGTATTTCATTAAATGATGTTGTTTTACTTGAAACACACATCAAAAGTGTGTGAAATAAAAATCTTGGAGTAGAAGGAAAATAACCTTTTTGTAAGGTATCAACCTTTGATTGTTCTGCATACCCCCTTTTTACGAAATCAGTTTTCATCTCGGCTTTCTCAAAAGAGAGTTTACCTTCCTAATCGTTGAGATTAAAGACTTCGGAGATCGACTGTGGGGTTATTTGAACTGCTTTACCCTGTATTGAGGAGTTAATGGCTATGACTTTTCCGTCTTGTTTTTCAAGCGACGCCTTTTTCCAAAACTCTCTCTGGGTTTGCAGATAGATGGGAGCATTTTGTCACACCCCGATTTCCACGTGTCACCGGTGGGCCCGGTGGGGGAGTATCGTGACGTGGTTGGCAACGTAATAGTCAAACAACACAATATAATAATGCACAGCGGAAGCAAATTTAAAATAAGATACAACCGAATTTATTTATTGTAAACAAAGTCACAATCATTCGGTGTTTATCCACAGTAGGATCGAATTAAAAACATTGTTTATGGTTCAACAGACTTCGGCATCTAAAGCTTGCGAGACTTCTACTGATGCTTAAGAGAATCCCAGCCTATTTCGCCTAGTACCTGCATTTAATCTTTTTGGGAAAATACGTCAGTTTACACTGGTAAATACATTCAACTGACTCATTTTATAAAATGATTGAAAATTGGGTTGGATGCACATGGCATAAACATTTTTATTAACTTGGGAGAATTATTTAATATTATAATCTTGTGAACGATTTACAGGTTACTTATGCGTTCAGTAGCCCGGAACGTATCCGGGTTGAAGATCAATAGACACACCACCTTAAGTGAGTTATACACGGGAGTACGCCTACACCCCGTGCTCAGGTCGTGGCCATCTCGTAAGATGATGCCAAGGATATCCGGGACATGGTCATTAACCCCCCAAAGGCTGTAAAGTAAACACATCTGTTTAAAACGAGCCGATCAAATTATTCAATTAACCACTAAGCGTGGAAGATTTGATGCTCGATCAAGCGGTACGCTATGTACCGTAACCCAAGCCCGTATAGGGAAAATAAGTTAAAAGTATTTACCTTTGCAAAGTATAATCCTTAATTGAATAAATTGCAGATAGCTTTTACTGGGCTCCTAATCTGGAACGAAGGTTTAATATAACCTATTAGAATACTAACGGGTCTTTAATTAAGCTTAAGCTTAGACCGGTCAGTTTTAAAGATACGGTTCGTACGCACGATTAAGCGAAGACCGGATTGAATGTGATTTAGACCCGACAAGTTTGAAGACTTGTTTAATATGGGTTTACTATTCACATTCTGGATTTTGAGATAAAAATGATATCGTTTGACCCGTTTCGGCTAGTTTATGCAAACTAGTTACATAAGCCGAACCGAACGCGAAAAAATGCATAACGGGTAACCGAAAGGGTCGTGAACAGGTTTCCTAAGTTAATACGCTTTAAATATGTTGTGATATCATTATGATATCTTCCATAATGCCCATAACGAGTTCAATCCCTAAATATGCCCCGTAGGGGTATTTTGGTCATTTTAAAGATTATAAAAAGGATTAATTATGTTTCTGCTAACCGGGTCTGAATATATCAGGAAAATGGCTTATTTTAACAGGTTATAACATTTGGTAATAAACCTTATATGCTAAAATAGTTTTAAACCCAAACTATGCGTATAATACGCGTATAAAGCCGTTTTAAGCGACGTACGGTTTAAAATACCATTCTGAGTTTTCTGATCAGTAAAACAGGCTCAATACACTCTATTTATTATTTAAAATCAGTGGCAATTGGATTGGTATCAAACGGATTTGTAAAACTCGGTTTATGGCCTAAAAGGGCATATTCGGTATTAACCGAATCAATGTGATAAGCCTAGCTTAAGATCAGTTTAAAAATAATTAAAAATCTTCAAAAATCCCAAAATATTATTTAACATCAGTGGTTAAAAGTTTTGGTACCGAAAATCAGGTTTAGATAGGCTATGCGCTAATCGCGCCTTTTAATTAATAAAAGCTTAATATTTACGCTAATGCGCATATCTCCTAATCTAGACCTCCGATTGACGTGAAAATTTACGTACATGCTAAATAATCAGTAACTAAGATTATAGTACTTCTACATTTTCAAAATTCTCGTTGTAGGGTTATAAGGGCGTTATGGTCCAATTTAAGCGATTAACGGAAACGTGTGCATGCATCGGATAATCAATGAAACAAGTACAGAGACTTATACTAGCATGTAACCCAATCCTAATGAGAGTTTAAGGCATGTCTAATTCAAACTAAAACGGGTCAGAACCGAAGTCAAAGCAAAAGTCAAGGTTTTGCGCCTTTCGGTTCCGAACCGGGTTTAAACAGAAATTTGTCGAGTCGGGCAAGCGTAGACAAGTTTTTATACTTATTACCAAGTTATATTAAGGTTAAAACAGGTTACACGCCTCTCGGATCATTAATCGTGTATTAAATCATAATTTGCAATTCTGTTGACTTTTTCGGTCAACGTTTGACCCGACAAACGACCTAGTTAGGTCTGGAATTGGTACATGCCCTTATAAGGGTTTAATACCCATATAATTACCTATCTAACGGTACTTTTAATTTGACATACGACTAAAGTATCGTTACTTAATCAAGAAGTCAACCGTTAAACACGGTATTTTGACTTTTAAGCTAAATATAAAGCTAGAAGTAATTTAGAAGGGTTAGGAAGCTTACTAGATGATTAATGATGATTAGGAATGCTTGGAAATCAGCTTGGGATGCTCCTCAAATGCTCAGATTGTTTGCAAGAATGGTTGTGAATGAATGGGTCTTTATATACTAGTTTCAAACACCACAACAAAGTGACAACCAAGTCTAGGGCCATCCACAATTGATCAACACTTGTAAGTAGTGTGTAGGGATGTCTAGGGGCCATGCACATGCAAGAAAAACCGGATTAGAGGGTCACATTCGCGCACAACAGGCAACAGCAAGTCATTCTGTCGCTGGGCACCCCTCGCGTAGCGCGAGGGGCCGTCGCGCTACGCGACGCCCTTTGCTGAATCAGTTTTTTTGATTTTGTTTGTTGTGTTTCGAAAGGGCAGCCGTAACTTCTGACTTTGGGGCATCAATTATCACTTAGGGCCCTTCATAATGTGTCTAGAATAGTTTCATACCCTACCATTATCCATTGTTTCACTTGGATCCAATAACAAGACCCGAAAACAACGGGTTTCCATTCTTTTCTTCGTAGAATCCTATCATACATTTCCAATTCCATTATTGGCAATGATTCCCTGAATTGAGGGTATAATAGATGTGTAAACTATTAAATCGGGTCTTGGGATTTATAATTGAGGTGTTCAGAGGTAATAATTTAACATGACGCCACTTTAAATCCTACCGAAAACATCTTTATTAAATCCGGGTTTTCAACGCGTTTTTGTTTGACATGACACGTGTCGTTTTAATATTAAACCCGAAATTTGCGAGGTGTTACATCCTCACCCCCTTAAAATAAATCTCGACCCGAGATTTACTGAAACAAATAAGGGTATTTTTCTTTCATGGTGGATTCTAATTCCCACGTATATTCGGGACCTCTACGTGCATCCCATTTGACCTTTACAAAAGGTATATGCTTTCTTCGGAGCTTCCTTACCTGTCGATCTTCAATCGACAAAGGTTTTTCCACAAACGTTAAGCTCTTATCTATTTGCATATCTGTATGTGGCATGACATGTGAATCGTCAGCGGAACACTTCTTTAGATTGCAGATGTGGAACACATTGTGAATTCCACTGAGCTCTTCTGGTAAGTTCAACTTGTAGGCAACTGACCCGACACGTTCGATAACCTCGAAAGGTCCTATGTATCTCGGGCTTAGTTTGCCTTTCTTACCAAATCGCATCACCCCTTTCCATGGTGACACTTTAAGTAGGACTTTGTCACCTACTTCGAAGTGAAAATCCTTACGACTTGGATCCGCGTAACTCTTCTGCCTATTCCGGGCAGCTTGGAGGTTGTTACGAATCTGGACAATCTTGTCCGTTGTTTCGAACACGATTTCTGGTCCTGATAACTGGACTTCTCCAACTTCCGCCCAACAAACTGGCGATCTACACTTTCTACCGTATAATGCCTCAAACGGCGCAGCCTTTATGCTGGTGTGGTAGCTATTGTTGTAGGAGAATTCGATCAATGGTAGGTTCTTATCCCAGCTACCTCCCAAATCGATCGCACATGCGCGTAGCATGTCTTCCAACGTTTGAATAGTACGCTCACTCTGACCGTCTGTCTGAGGATGGTAAGCCGTACTAAAGTTCAAACGTGTGCCCAAAGATTGCTGGAAACTCTTCCAAAAGTGTGACGTGTACCTAGTATCCCGGTCAGAGATAATAGCTACAGGTATGCCGTGTTGGGCTACAATCTTGTCAACGTATAACTGGGCTAACATATCGGAGCTATAAGTCTCCTTGATGGGTAAGAAATGAGCTGACTTAGTCAGTCGGTCAACTATAACCCATATCGTATCATTGCCTTTTCTTGTCTTGGGTAACTTGGTAATAAAATCCATAGTTACCATTTCCCACTTCCACGTAGGAAGTTCAGGCTGTTGTAGCAAACCTGACGGTTTCTGATGCTCGGCTTTGACTTGCGCACATGTCAAGCATTTTGCTACATGGGCGGCCACAGACTTTTTCAAGCCTATCCACCAATAATTTGCCTTTAAATCCTGGTACATCTTATCAGCTCCAGGATGAACGGAGTATTTGGAACTATGGGCTTCTTGGAGGATGACATCACGAAGCCCTCCAAAAATTGGAACCCATATTCGTCCGTTTAACCGTAAAATCCCGTCCTTGCTAAGAGTTAACTGCTCCTCAGTTACTCCTAACTTTTCATTAGGATAGTTAGCTTCCAATACAGCTTCCTTCTGTGCAGCTAACACCCTTTCTATCAAACTGTTCTTTACCTCCATACGCTTGGCGTTAATTCGAATGGGTTTAACCCTTTCCTTTCTGCTCAAGGCATCAGCGACTACATTCACTTTGCCGGGATGGTATTTGATTTCACAATCATAATCATTTAAAGTTTCCATCCAACGGCGTTGCCTCATGTTTAATTCTTTCTGGTTAAACAGATGCTGGAGGCTCTTGTGATCAGAAAAGATCACAAACTTGATTCCATAAAGATAATGCCTCCACAGTTTTAGTGCGAACACAACGGCACCCAATTCCAAGTCATGGGTGGTGTAATTCTTTTCGTGCACCTTTAACTGTCGTGATGCATAGGCAATCACCTTGCCTTTCTGCATAAGCACACACCCCATGCCAGTGTGTGATGCATCACAATAAACTACAAATTCTTCAGTGCCTTCAGGTAAGGTAAGCACAGGAGCGTTGCTCAACTTTTGTTTCAAAACATCGAAGGACTCTTGCTGCTTAGGGTCCCATACGAATTTTACTTTCTTCTTGGTCAAGGAAGTTAGGGGTGCAGCAATCCTTGAAAAATTTTTCATTGAAGCGCCTGTAATATCCTGCCAATCCTAGGAAACTACGAATCTCCGTAGGTGTCTTTGGCTCTTGCCAATTCATAACAGCTTCGACTTTAGCGGGATCCACCTGGATACCACGCTCACTGACCACATGTCCAAGGAATTGGACTTCTCGTAGCCAAAATTCACACTTAGAGAATTTGGCGTAGAGCTTCTCCTGACATAGAAGTTTGAGAATACAACGAAGGTGTTTCTCGTGGTCAGCTTGGTTCTTAGAATAAATAAGGATGTCATCAATGAAGACGATAACAAATTTATCTAAGTAAGGCTTGCAAACACGATTCATGAGATCCATGAACGCGGCTGGTGCATTAGTGAGCCCAAAAGGCATCACTAGGAACTCGTAATGACCGTAGCGAGTCCTGAATGCAGTCTTGTGAACGTCTTCATCCATAACCTTCAACTGATGGTATCCTGACCTCAGATCAATCTTTGAGAAGTAACTTGCCCCTTGAAGCTGATCGAACAAATCGTCGATCCTGGGCAATGGATATCTATTCTTGATCGTGACTTTATTAAGCTCGCGATAGTCGATGCACAGACGCATCGACCCATCCTTCTTCTTGACAAACAGGATTGGCGCTCCCCAAGGAGATGAACTGGGTCGAATGAAACCCTTAGCCAGCAATTCATCTAGCTGTGTCCGCAACTCCTTCATTTCGGTGGGTGCCAATCTGTGTGGTGTTCTAGCAACTGGTGCAGCTCCGGGAATGATATCGATCCTGAATTCGACTTGTCTATCCGGTGGCAAACCAGGCAGATCTTCAGGAAATACTTCTGGGTATTCTGAGATGACAGGGATGTCTTCTAACTTTGGTTTGGGCTCATCAATAATCACCTGTGCCATGTAGATGACACACCCCTTCTTCAAACACTTAGAAGCCTTGAGCATAGTCACGTGCTCAGGCAGTCCGTACTGGGTATCTCCCCGAATGGTAAGTGATTCACCAGACGGAGTCTTTATCACTACTTGCTTCATGTTACAGACGATTTGGGCCTGGTTATGAGATAACCAGTCCATACCCAGAACTATGTCAAAACCGGCTAGCTTAAAGGGAAGTAGAGATAGAGGAAAAGAATGGTTCTTAATGGATATAACACATCCATCTAACTCAGTAGAGACGGCTTCAATGGTACCATCTGCTAACTCTACCTCATAATTCACTTTTAGGGTTTTGACAGGTAAATTCAACAATTTACAAAATTTATGATCTACGAAAGACTTATCTGCGCCCGAATCAAAAAGTACTCTTGCAAAAACATCATTTACAAGGAAAGTACCTGTTATGACGTTATCATCCTTCACAGCCTCCTTCGCATCCATCCTGAAGACTCTGGCGTTAGTCTTCTTAGCCTCCTCAGGCTTCTTGTTGTACTTAGGGCAGTTAGTCTTTATGTGGCCCTTTTCATTGCAACGGTAGCACGTTGCATCTTTCATCTTCTTGCAATCCAAGGTTTTGTGTTCCTTGGACTTGCACAAACCACAAGCAAAAGACCTTGACTCGTTATTCGAGTTTGATTCGAGTCTGCACTTTCCAAAGTGCTGTTTCTTGCAAGTTTTGCATGTGGGTTTCTCTCCAGAGCGATGCCCATCCTTCTTTGAATCCGATCCCTTCTTGTGATCACCGCTCCCACGGTGCTTCTTGTTCGACCTACGCGAACCATCATCTTCATGCTTCCTCTTCTCGGCCGCCTTATTCCGATGCGATCTCTGCCGGATCGCATCCAGAGTGAGGGATAAGGAAAGGTCAGTTACAGACCTGAAGGTAACTGGCCGAGAAGCCTTTACACTGGACTTGATCTCGGGTTCCAAACCACCAATAAAGCGAGCAATTCTTTTTGGCTCCGGGGTTACCAGGTAGGGAACCAGCCGAGACAGTGTATTGAAGCTTGTCAGATAAGCTTGACAATCGAGGTTCTTCATAACCAGCGATAGGAAGTCATATTCTATCTTTTCCACCTCATGTTGAGGGCAGAAATTTTCTTTGATCAGGGCAATGAATTGATCCCACGTCATGCTATACAACGGGATCTTTCCGGAGGCCTCCATCAGAGATCTCCACCAAGCTAACGCCTCACCTTTGAAGGACTGTGAGACAAATTTAACCACATCACCTTCAGCGCATCCGCTGATGTCCACGACCGTGTCCATTTCATCCAGCCACGTCATGCAGTCTACGGCTCCTTTCTCCCCCGTAAAATCCCTGGGTTTACAAGACACAAAGTACTTATATGTGCAACCTTTGTTACGGTGTCCCTGATGCAGTACCAACTGCTGAGATGGATTACTTTGGTGGTTGGTGGACTGGCGATCATCACCGTTTTTCTTTGGTACATCCTTTTTGGGAGGAGGCTTGTTATGAGCCTCTGAATGTGTCCTTGGCTTTGAATGTGATACAGAGTGAGTCCTACTTCGGGTACTACTGTATTCTTCATACTGTCTATCCAAAGCTTGAGTAATAGCGCCGTCTATGATTGCTTTTAGCTCGGCACCCGTTAATGTAATCTGGGCGTTCTCATTCGGCTCCACAGGATGGCTATTGACTTCATTAGAGTTAGCCATTTGTATTGAACTGTTGCAGAAAACAAGGACAATAATTTTATTTGGGAGTTTATTATGGAATTACCCCTTAGGGTAACTCGTTAACCATGGTAAACAGAGACCATATTTGGTTAACTTATTAATCGTATTAATTTAGGATTTTAATTAAAATTTATCCTAAACATAAACAATAACAATATATATTAGCACATAAGGCTTGGTCACATGGACAATTTAAATTATAAGCTATGACTTCAGAGAATCAAGACTTTTAAGGTTTGAACCTAGTTCATCACCTTTATTAGACAGGGAGTCAAAGCTACCACTGTCTTTTGGCTCATATGGAAATGAGCAGGGCCCGTAGGCATTATATTACCACGTATGGTAAAATATGATCATCTTAATTGATGATGTACCCAGGATTCAGAGGTCATTAAACTGGGTTAGGAATCTTCTAAAGAATTCCTTTATAAAAATGACGTATGTGATTTTAATGAATCACTTCTGCCAGGAGTGTTAATATGTTTTAAGATGTTAACAGGGAATTGAATCTTTTAAACAGGTCTTACCATTTTGGCCCGGTCTTATATTTGACACGTGGCTAGGTTTCACACTTTAAGATCCTTAATTAAATAAATTTCATAGGCAGATTAATTTAAAAGGAATGATTTTAATTTATTTATTTCATTTATAATTTATATATGCACATAATGGCAAACATGAATTTATAAAACAAACATTCCATTAATTATACTTAGGTTACATATTGCCCTAAACGGGTCTTTTCACACAAACCATTTCCCACGTAGGGGTCAAACAAGTACTTACCCGCGCAGGGGTTAAATTTAAAACACAAGTCCTCGCAGGTACTGATTACTTAAATAGATGTCCACGCAGGGACTAGGTACAAAGATAAATGTCCACGCAGGGACTACATACACACATAAATGTCCACGCAGGGACTTAATTTTAAAGTAGACATACACACATAAAGGATTTACTGATCCTTCTTGCTCTTTCCCTTGATTAAGTTCGTCAAGGTCTTGAACATCCCCTGGTTACGCCTTCGGTCTTCCCGTGCCTCATGCCGCACCTCCCTAATACTTTGTAGGATCTCCTGATGCAGTGGTGGCGACATCTGCAGAGACGGCGGGGGTTGTTGGTAGTACGGGGGTTGTGTAGGCATCTGGTATCCCTGTGCTGGGTAGCCTACTCCCCAAGGACCTCCATACGGTCCCTCCTGGTTAAGGGCGTTGTAATTAGCTGCTACCAAATACGGGTCGGCTTCAGCGTATCCGAGGTTAGTGTGAGTCGGTGGCTCAAACGGGTTGTACATCGAAGGACCCATGTATGCCGGTATCTGGTTATCAAAACCTATTGGTGGCGGTTGCTGCGCGACGAGGTTTGATGGTCCACCTATCTGTGGAACTTCTTGATCCGGCTGATAATTTCTGCCACTTGATTGTAGAGGAGAGCTGAAATGAAACTCTTCTCTTCGTGTGGTCATCCGGGGTCCGGTTCTCATACGTCTTTGCGGTTGCGGAGGCGCCGGTTGAACTGGTGGCGGTGGAGGCGGTGGCGTAACTGCCACAAACTGGTGATTCCCAGAGGAATCTTGATGATGCTGCTGCTGCTGCTCATGCGGCGAAGAATAGCGAGGCTGCTGCTGCTCATGCGGCGACGAATGGTGAGGAGGTGTATAATACCATTCGTGCCGAGTAAAGATAGCCTGGAAGCTATCTGGACCATTATAGGGTGGCCCGTGATAAATGGAACTATCCGAGACCTCGATTGGGTGGTTGGGAGTTCCTGATGCGGGTTCTACGGGGTCGTCTTCCTCGTCCATATCATTTCCTCCAGAAAAATGGTCCTCCGGCCCCAATGGGTTAAAACCCACTGGTTCTTGTATATAATTCGCCGGGTTAAACTGGCCTTGAAAGAATGGAGTGGGGTCTCCAAAAGGGCGGTGCGACATTGATCGCTGTAACGGTATGTGCGAATGGTGGGAGTCTCTAGGCTCATTTTCTGATTGTGGCCCGTAGGAGTCTTGAGCGGGAGTCGTCGAGCTGTTCGAAACCGACCGTCTTGCCGGTTGAAAGAGACCTCTCTGGTTCCGCCGGGTACCATCACTCTCGGCAGGGATAGGACCTCGTGTATTCGAAGGTCCTGCTTCGTGATCGTTGGGGGCGGCTACCGGCCCCTTTCCGCGTCCTCGCGTACGCAAGAATCTTGGAGGCATCTTTTGTTATTCCTGTCAATAAAACATAAGATAACAATAAAAAAAATATAAAGCTTAAAGGACAAAACAAAAACCGAATAAGGTGGAATTTGTCCTATGTTATAAGTCTAGACTCGAAAGTTTAAATATGTGCAATTGTGTAACTGAGATTAAACACAAAAGGCTAGTGTTTAATTCACTCAGATTTGGCTCTGATACCAACCTGTCACACCCCGATTTCCACGTGTCACCGGTGGGCCCGGTGGGGGAGTATCGTGACGTGGTTGGCAACGTAATAGTCAAACAACACAATATAATAATGCACAGCGGAAGCAAATTTAAAATAAGATACAACCGAATTTATTTATTGTAAACAAAGTCACAATCATTCGGTGTTTATCCACAGTAGGATCGAATTAAAAACATTGTTTATGGTTCAACAGACTTCGGCATCTAAAGCTTGCGAGACTTCTACTGATGCTTAAGAGAATCCCAGCCTATTTCGCCTAGTACCTGCATTTAATCTTTTTGGGAAAATACGTCAGTTTACACTGGTAAATACATTCAACTGACTCATTTTATAAAATGATTGAAAATTGGGTTGGATGCACATGGCATAAACATTTTTATTAACTTGGGAGAATTATTTAATATTATAATCTTGTGAACGATTTACATGTTACTTATGCGTTCAGTAGCCCGGAACGTATCCGGGTTAAAGATCAATAGACACACCACCTTAAGTGAGTTATACACGGGAGTACGCCTACACCCCGTGCTCAGGTCGTGGCCATCTCGTAAGATGATGCCAAGGATATCCGGGACATGGTCATTAACCCCCCAAAGGCTGTAAAGTAAACACATCTGTTTAAAACGAGCCGATCAAATTATTCAATTAACCACTAAGCATGGAAGATTTGATGCTCGATCAAGCGGTACGCTATGTACCGTAACCCAAGCCCGTATAGGGAAAATAAGTTAAAAGTATTTACCTTTGCAAATTATAATCCTTAATTGAATAAATTGCAGATAGCTTTTACTGGGCTCCTAATCTGGAACGAAGGTTTAATATAACCTATTAGAATACTAACGGGTCTTTAATTAAGCTTAAGCTTAGACCGGTCAGTTTTAAAGATACGGTTCGTACGCACGATTAAGCGAAGACCGGATTGAATGTGATTTAGACCCGACAAGTTTGAAGACTTGTTTAATATGGGTTTACTATTCACATTCTGGATTTTGAGATAAAAATGATATCGTTTGACCCGTTTCGGCTAGTTTATGCAAACTAGTTACATAAGCCGAACCGAACGCGAAAAAATGCATAACGGGTAACCGAAAGGGTCGTGAACAGGTTTCCTAAGTTAATACGCTTTAAATATGTTGTGATATCATTATGATATCTTCCATAATGCCCATAACGAGTTTAATCCCTAAATATGCCCCGTAGGGGTATTTTGGTCATTTTAAAGATTATAAAAAGGATTAATTATGTTTCTGCTAACCGGGTCTGAATATATCAGGAAAATGGCTTATTTTAACAGGTTATAACATTTGGTAATAAACCTTATATGCTAAAATAGTTTTAAACCCAAACTATGCGTATAATACGCGTATAAAGCCGTTTTAAGCGACGTACGGTTTAAAATACCATTCTGAGTTTTCTGATCAGTAAAACAGGCTCAAAACACTCTATTTATTATTTAAAATCAGTGGCAATTGGATTGGTATCAAACGGATTTGTAAAACTCGGTTTATGGCCTAAAAGGGCATATTCGGTATTAACCGAATCAATGTGATAAGCCTAGCTTAAGATCAGTTTAAAAATAATTAAAAATCTTCAAAAATCCCAAAATATTATTTAACATCAGTGGTTAAAAGTTTTGGTACCGAAAATCGGGTTTAGATAGGCTATGCGCTAATCGCGCCTTTTAATTAATAAAAGCTTAATATTTACGCTAATGCGCATATCTCCTAATCTAGACCTCCGATTGACGTGAAAATTTACGTACATGCTAAATAATCAGTAACTAAGATTATAGTACTTCTACATTTTCAAAATTCTCGTTGTAGGGTCATAAGGGCGTTATGGTCCAATTTAAGCGATTAACGGAAACGTGTGCATGCATCGGATAATCAATGAAACAAGTACAGAGACTTATACTAGCATGTAACCCAATCCTAATGAGACTTTAAGGCATGTCTAATTCAAACTAAAACGGGTCAGAACCGAAGTCAAAGCAAAAGTCAAGGTTTTGCGCCTTTCGGTTCCGAACCGGGTTTAAACAGAAATTTGTCGAGTCGGGCAAGCGTAGACAAGTTTTTATACTTATTACCAAGTTATATTAAGGTTAAAACAGGTTACACGCCTCTCGGATCATTAATCGTGTATTAAATCATAATTTGCAATTCTGTTGACTTTTTCGGTCAACGTTTGACCCGACAAACGACCTAGTTAGGTCTGGAATTGGTACATGCCCTTATAAGGGTTTAATACCCATATAATTACCTATCTAACGGTACTTTTAATTTGACATACGACTAAAGTATCGTTACTTAATCAAGAAGTCAACCGTTAAACACGGTATTTTGACTTTTAAGCTAAATATAAAGCTAGAAGTAATTTAGAAGGGTTAGGAAGCTTACTAGATGATTAATGATGATTAGGAATGCTTGGAAATCAGCTTGGGATGCTCCTCAAATGCTCAGATTGTTTGCAAGAATGGTTGTGAATGAATGGGTCTTTATATACTAGTTTCAAACACCACAACAAAGTGACAACCAAGTCTAGGGCCATCCACAATTGATCAACACTTGTAAGTAGTGTGTAGGGATGTCTAGGGGCCATGCACATGCAAGAAAAACCGGATTAGAGGGTCACATTCGCGCACAACAGGCAACAGCAAGTCATTCTGTCGCTGGGCACCCCTCGCGTAGCGCGAGGGGCCGTCGCGCTACGCGACGCCCTTTGCTGAATCAGTTTTTTGATTTTGTTTGTTGTGTTTCGAAAGGGCAGCCGTAACTTCTGACTTTGGGGCATCAATTATCACTTAGGGCCCTTCATAATGTGTCTAGAATAGTTTCATACCCTACCATTATCCATTGTTTCACTTGGATCCAATAACAAGACCCGAAAACAACGGGTTTCCATTCTTTTCTTCGTAGAATCCTATCATACATTTCCAATTCCATTATTGGCAATGATTCCCTGAATTGAGGGTATAATAGATGTGTAAAATATTAAATCGGGTCTTGGGATTTATAATTGAGGTGTTCAGAGGTAATAATTTAACATAACGCCACTTTAAATCCTACCGAAAACATCTTTATTAAATCCGGGTTTTCAACGCGTTTTTGTTTGACATGACACGTGTCGTTTTAATATTAAACCCGAAATTTGCGAGGTGTTACACATTTGCTGTCAACAAAGTTTTGTACTTTGATGCCGATAATGTTTCAATGATGGTGTCAAAGGTGTGATTATCAGTAGGTTTTGTGAGTAAACCCAGATAGTTGTGAGATTGTTTGAAAGGTATTTCGATGGGTTCTTCGACCGTTTGAGCGACCTCTTTGGAAGGTGATGGTGATTTAGGTTTTGATTTTGTCATTTTTGCGGAGAAGAACGAAGGAGGATTTTGGAGATTTTGAGAAGAAGGGTTGGAAACTGCTATGAGAAGAAAATTTTGGAATTCAATTCGACAGTGTAAAACCCTGTTTGGGGTTTAGGGCAGGGTTTTATTTAAAAAAAATGATCGCTGATGTGGCAGCGGTTATTTCGATCTGAGGGCTAAAAAACTGACCACGTGTCAAACACTGATGAGACGGATGAAGTATGGAGAACAGTTGTTTTAAGAGCCACTGATGTATCAAGCATCAGTAGTTACAACGGTAAAAATTATGGGCAGTGGATGATTTTTACTATCGGTGGATATCATATCAGTGAATAAGACACTGATTTTGAGCATCAGTGGTTTTCAAGAAAGTGAGGGATCAGTGGTTAACTTTCAGCAGTGGACAGTGTTTAGAGATCAGACGTTGGAACAAAACAGTGGTTAGGGTAAATAGTACAACTCTGAAGGACAGGTGTTTCAGCAACAGTTTTGAATATTTTCATTCAAGGTTTTGCCACATGTCAATTTTGAAAGACAGTGGTTTAGTACCCAAGATGATGAAAACTTTTTACTAAGACAACTCCTTTTCGTTTAATATTCAATTAACACATGAGTACCTTAGTAATTTAAGCACAGTTTGCAATCAACCTTTGATAAAAATTTAGGAGCAAACCTGAGTATGACATGATCATGACATATGTACCATTTCCTTTTGACCCATTTATGAGGACACTAATATCATACAAAAATAAGGTATTACATCCTGACAGGAGCTGAAACTATTGCCAGCAAAAACAAACATAAGTTCCAAATACATTATTCAAAAAAATGAATAATATATCCTGGTTATTCGAGAAAATCCTTTGAACAAAACAAAAAAAATGGTTAAAGGATTTTCTAAGAATAGTATCAAAAAGATCTGATATAATTTCAATAGAGAATATAATCACATCACTCACAAGTTTTTGAAAAATGGTCAGTAGTTTGACAACAGTGGTAGGAAACTTTTGGAATACATTTTGACCACTGTTTGGAACCATTTTCTTTGTCAGTTGATTGCAAACCTGAGGACACATGGAGAAAATTTTTGAACATTTGTCTAGTCCTCTTTGGAGTTCATTTTCTGGAATCAAAACCTTTTTCTGAACAGATGAATGCACATAGTTGCTTAATGACCATTATTACCCCAAGCTTTGACTCTTAAGTGTTTTACGTTTATACTCTTTTTCTTTTGACTTCAAAAGTTTTGAGATAAACACACTTCAGAGTTTTTGTGAATATTAGTCCAAAATCATTTTGCAGTAATGTTTTAAGAAACTTGGTCAGGTTTTCACAAGTTTTTCACCCAATCTCACATTACATATGATACGGACTATGTTGACCCATGTTTTCTTAATGTATTTGAACATAGTTGATTTTGTCCTTTTTAGGAACTCAACCTGTTTTCAACACATAAGATCTAAATAACTAAAGTTTTAATTTCCCTCTTTTTGTGTTAACAAAACAACAATGCTTTTATGAACATAGGTTTTGTTAATCTGAGGTTTGTACTTTAGTATTTAATGAAAACATCACATATTACACATCAACAGTTTAAATCAATTTAGAAAATAAAAATAATCTCATGGTTTAACAGATATTGCTTTCAGATCTAGAAACCATGAGTGTCTTGTGCATGAATTTACTTGTTGTGTGAAATTTGTGTGTCATATGACATCTTGGTTGATTTACAGAGTTTTTGAATAACCATTTTGAACATGATTTACACAGTACTCTATTTTTCAACTAAATACAACCAACCTTAGTATCAATGAATTTTGAGCCGAACTGTTATGTCAAATTGATTGTTTAGATCGAATTTAACTGTCCAGGCTCTGATACCAATTGTTAGGATCGGAGGCTCTCATGATTGTGTTTGTTTGTATGTTTTGAACAATTTGTGAATATGAAAACATGTAAAGTGCAGCGGAAATGAAAACAAACTTTGTAAACACAATCAAAGGAGAAAATAGTTTGATAAACAATTGCTTCACATAGAGTCAAAAGATTTACAAATCAAAGCAAAAGATTACAGATATGCTTACAAACTAAACTACCCCTCAGCCTGATACCCCAAGGATGGTTGCACACAAGATGAAAGGATTAGACATGAGGAGAAGAACCCACTCAGTCAATCAAATGTAACAGTACAAGGTACTGATACATTTATAGGCAAACCAAACCACTGAGGTATCTCAGCTGACGTCACCATGAAAGCGACGTCTAACAGCCTAACAACCTGTATCTACTGTCCTTACACAAACACTGCTAACCTAACCACTGACTATACATAAAACAGATATTTCACTAAACAGCTGCTTTCTCTTTATGTCAGTGCTTTCCTCAAGGTTGATCAGTCCTTGACTGGGCAGTGCTTTATCATCAGTAGATAGGACCAGCAGTGTTGGATACATCAGGGTTTTCATCAGTAGTTGAAAGGACAGCAGCAGTTGAATATGAACAGCAAATAGAGACCATCAGTTGTTATAAATCACTTTCAAGGGGAGAGCAAAGTGTAAACTGCTGCTTATTGTGGATCCTCTGTTGTGACCTGGTTTTGGCTTTACATTATCTGTTCCTCTGGTAGGGTTCAATCCCAACAAAATTTGACTTTCGAACTCGAAAAGCAATAAAAGAACGAAAGAATACTTACGAAGGGTCCCCGAATGCTAATCTAGATCAAAATAGCTCAGGTATGAAACAAAGGTTTCAACTTAGAGCACAAATGATCAAATTCTAGTGGGTTTTACAGTGGGGGTGGATGGGTATTTATAGTTTTTGGGTAACCGTTAAGATCGTTTCATGGAAACCGTGCTCGAATCCCACCCGTACATTTGTTGGAAAGTTATGGTGGCTGAAAATGACTTCTTATCAGCTGAATAGGCAAGTGAGAATGTGTGGGTGAGGATTAAACAGCTGGAATCTGCTGACTAATCGAACTTATCTGTTCTGGGAGGCAGACGCGGCCCGCGTCAGGATCAGACAAAACTCAGGCGGGCCGACTGGACATGTCTGATCAGAAATAAGTTTCCATTTTGACAGTTTCAGTCCCTGTTGTGTTTTAAGCCCATTTCCGACACTTCTAAGGCCCGTAAAGCCAACTTTAAGGCCCTAAAATGATGTCTAAACATTGTGGACATGAAACATGCTCAAAAATATGTCGGATGTCAGTTCGTTTGGTCGTATGAACGCGATGTTCGCTTAATTACGACGGAATGCGCATAAGCGCGAAAAACGATCCAAATGGCGCGACGAATGGATTTTTCTTATGCCAAACACTAAAATAAAATATTTTAGTGCCTACATAAATTTTTGGATGTCCGGATGTATTCAGAACGTAAGTTATGCGCGAAAATGCAAACTTGTGCACTTTTTGACACTTTTAGTCCCTGAATGACTCAAAAGTTTATTTTAGCATACCGAACCCCTCAAAGCCTATTTCTAAGCTATGTGAAGGATATTTATGGTATGTTTAACTTATGGTCATGTTCCGTAATGTCTGTTACAGTTCAAATTGGCATACTTTCGCAGTTTGTCAAGTTTAGTCCCTGTAAACAAATTAACTTGTTTTTGCCATACCAAAGCCTTCAAAACTTATTTCTAAGTTATGTAAAGGTTATTTAAGGTATGTTAAGTATATGTCACTATTCCGGAGTGTTTGTTGCATTAAACTGGTTATATTTACGAATCAGTGCGCGTATAACCTTCCAGAAAGCGATTTAGAGCTTGAAATCGAACAAGAGTTTATATGTGCAAACGATACACATATTTTTTTTTTACAAATCCCAAGTATGAAATACAATATTTCATTGGTTTGGCATTTGTTTGATGGTTGAAGTGACACAGGTGTCACACTTGAGGTAGATTCCAAGTCTGCTTCAAGTTCTGAGTCATCAAGCAAGGTCAGTAGTAGTGGTTTAAACAATGAATCAGGTAAGACTGATTGTGCTAACACAAAAAGTATTTGCAGAAATCGTACTAAAGAGTGCAAAGTCTGCAGCACACATGCGTATCTCTCAAACAAAAAGATCTAGGATTTGGTTAAAAAAGTTGGAAAGACTGAGAAAGATATTCTAAATCGAGATAAACTGGTTAGGGCTTCAAGTGAAAGAATTAAAGAATTAACTGAAAAGATTGAAAAAGATAAAAGTGATGTTGAACATTTTCAGAAAGAAAATGAAAAATTATGTAACACCCCAACCCGGAAGGGCTGACGTGTCACAATAACAGTGATATCATAAACAAAAGTCATAATTCCATTTATTTATTTGACATGGATACAACAACTGAACTTAAATTTAATATACAAACGGACACATCGACTTGATTTCTAACATCTTCCGATTTATTCCTAGGCTTTAATCTTCTCTCTCTTTCCCGCCCAAAGTAACCTGCTGACCTGTATATACAAAGATTTACGGAATGAGCCGAATGCTCAGTACGGAATTATAGGCTCAAAGAACAAATAACGCTTTATGCAAAACTGATACGATGCCAGAACATAATTTCATAATCATATTTTACTGATGTACCCATAAGCAACTTAAAACGTGACAACACACAGGTAGCTACTCCTGCATAATTATCACATGAGATGGCGAATTGGCATACCCGTTATCCACCTCCTTATACTTAAATCCTAGGATCGATCCATACGCCTCCTAATAGCTTATATGTACCACACTTGTACTTAAGAGACGCCGTGAACTAATCTCTCCGTCACGGATGGAGCACATGATGTCGATGCCACAACAACATGCTCGTGGGACACTCCACGAAAAGCGATACTCAAGGTAACAGAGTACAAATGGTCTTATTCACATAACTTATAAAACTTATTTTCATAACAAAACGGAACATATATTGGAACATGCGATAATGAGTACAACTAACATAATACTATCGCATGATATGAAAGCTAAATCAAATGATTAGAATAGGAATCGAACGGACTGTCAAATGAATCGATAATCAAAGACGTGAGGAGTTTTTTAAAAGATATAGTAATTTAGTGGTTTATAACAATTTGAACATGAAGCAATAAGAGTGGGGTAAGGATCCGTACCTTAATAATTCCAAAATTGATGCTACCTTGTGATAATATTTCAGATTTATAAGGACAGAGTTTAGACTACTGATTAGTCTTTTAACCTAATTTAAATAACATGCACAAAAACTAGGTTAGTAACTTAATACAGCCTTTACGATAACTCACGAGATCAAATTCTCACAACGAACGACAAAGTGCGATACTTCATCCATCGAATTAACGATGATCCGTCAAATTAATGACGAACGACAAAGTACAATACTTTATCCATCGAATTAACGATGATCCGTCAAATTAATGACGAACGACAAAGTATAACCCTAATGTGGGCGGCACTTAAACATCCATTGGATATATTGATCGATCGGACAATGAATCGTAATAGCGATCGAGTTATTACCCTGTTCTGCAGCACCCCGCTATACTTAATTTGTGTTTCGTGTGTGTTTTGAGAGTAATTGGACGATATCTCAGCGAGTATTCGGAGTTTCTTCGTCGTTTTTATGCCCAGAATCAAGTGCCAACATCCTCTATTTATAGGTGAAATTTGACCTTGTCGCGGCCCGCGTGACATTTAACCTATCCTTACGCGGGCCGCGTGGCAACTTATTTTGTGCATAGGGTTGCCACGTGTGGGACTAGCCTAGCTGAGTCGGCAGATTTTAAAAATTCAACTTCTTCCGCAAGTTATTAAGATAATCGTTAGCTAGGGTTTACCCCCCCTGAGTTTTAGGGGCCCTAATCCTGATTCTAAAAATTCTGAAAATTCTAGGGTTTGTACAGAATTACTTGGGTGTCTTAATTAGGGTTTCCTATTAAGTAAAATAAATAATAATAATAATGGTTTTAAATTTTTGGTTATTACAACTATTACCCCCTTAAAAGAAATTTCGTCCTCGAAATTTTTCAAACATATCGCATAAGTAACGGGAACGGAATTTTCATCGCAAAGTTACTAACTTATATAACAAAATTTCTTAAAAACACATGTGTATCTGAAATTCATAACTAAGGTCATGACTATACTTGTCAATTACCTTACATATGTGCCCTAATGGTCCTCCTATAACGCATCTTAATAAAATATCTTACCGTACGAAAAGTCAATAGAGACTTACAGATACTTAGAGTGACTATTGGTACTGATATTTCCTACATAGATATGCTTAATCATAGTTAATATATATTCACATACGGTAAAGCATAAATGACCGTAAACAGAAACAATTGAACATATATCAAAGAGCAAGATTTACCGTTACTTGACTAAAATTCTATTGCGAGAATAGATTAGGGTATAGAGAACGAATTGATTCTTCAGATTCCCATGTTGTTTCGCGTTCAGTGTGATTTTTCCAGAGGATTTTAACAAACGGAATTACTTTTCTACGCAAAACCCTTTCTTGTCTATCTAAAATGGCTTCTGGCTCCTCTTCGTAGGACAAATCCTCGTGAATTGTAAGTAACGGATAACTAATGACATGAAGTGGATGATAATTATATCCTCTTAACGAGGAGACATGAAAAACGTTATGAACGTGAGAGAGTTGAGGCGGTAACGCCAGTCGATATGACACTTCTCCAATTCTTTCAAGGATTTCAAATGGACCGATGAAACGGGGACTAAGCTTTCCTTTAATTCCAAATCTACGAACGCCACGCCAAGGTGATACCTTTAAAAATACGTGGTCACCAATTTTAAATGCGAGTGGTCGTCTATCTTGATCTGCATAGCTCTTTTGTCTGCTCTGAGCTTCTTTCAGTTTTTCTCGTGCCATATTGACTTTTTCGTTTGTAATCTGAACTAGTTCTGGCCCTTCAATAATCTTTTCTCCAACTTCATCCCAGCAGATCGGTGCGCGACATTTTCGACCATACAAAAGCTCAAAAGGTGCCATGCCAATACTTGCTTGCCAACTATTGTTGTAAGCGAACTCAACAAGACATAGATATTCATCCCAGTTTCCAGACCATTCAAGTGCACATGCTCGGAGCATGTCTTCCAAGGTCTGAATCGTGCGTTCGGACTGCCCATCTGTTTGTGGATGGAAAGCCGTACTAAACTTCAGTCGTGTACCCCAAGCTGCCTGAATACCTTTCCAAAATCGTGAGGTGAAACGTGGGTCTCTATCGGAAACAATGGAAGATGGTGTGCCATGGAGTCGAATAATTCCTTGAAGAAATATTTCGGATAACTTATTAACCGAAAATCCTTGCTGAATCGGTATAAAATGTGCTGACTTCGACAATCTATCAACAACAACCCATACAACATCATTCTTCTTGAAAGTCTTAGGCAAACCGGTAACAAAATCCATTGTTATCTCATCCCACTTCCATATGGGAATATCCAATGGCTGCAACAGACCACTTGCTCGTTTGTGTTCAATTTTCACTTGTTGGCAAGTGAGGCATTTACTTACGTATCGAGCAACGTCTTCCTTCATGCCATTCCACCAGAAATTCTGTCTTAAGTCTCTATACATCTTAGTAGATCCTGGGTGAATGGAAAATGGTGAGCTGTGAGCTTCGGCTAACAATGACTCACGAAGGCTGGAGTCATCGGGTACACAAAGTCTTTTGCCGCACCAAATCACCCCATGATGGCCTATACGAAATTCAGATTGCTTACCCACCTCAAGATTTTGCACAATTGCCCAAAGTTCTCCATCTTGCTTTTGTGCATCTTTGATCCGTGATATGAGGTCGGGTTCAATCTGCATTCTAGCTAGATATCCATCAGATTTACCAACCTGAAGCCAAATGTTCATTCTTTCGAGACCCCTCCTAATATGAGGCTGAATTTGTAAGCAAGATATAGTCCCGGAATTCTTTCGGCTCAACGCATCAGCTACAACATTGGCTTTGCCTGGATGGTATTGAATATTTACGTCGTAATCTTTTTTAAAGTTCTAACCACCTTCTTTGCCTCATATTTAGCTCCTTCTGCGTAAATATGTACTTGAGGCTCTTGTGGTCGGTAAAGATGTCACAACTCTCACCATACAGATAATGTCGCCAAATCTTAAGTGCAAAGACGACTGCGGCTAGTTCTAAATCATGTGTAGGGTAGTTAACTTCATAAGGCTTCAACTGATGGGAGGCATAAGCGATAACCTTCCCATGTTGCATTAGCACACAACCTAATCCTTTCTTTGAGGCATCACTATAGACTTGGTAACCTCCTGATCCAGAAGGGAGAGCGAGTATCGGAGAGGATACGAGTCGTTTCTTCAATTCTTCAAAGCTTTTCTCTTGTTCCTCATTCCATGAGTACTTCACCCCTTTCCTTAGGAGTTTTGTGAGTGGTAAAGCGATTACCGAGAATCTTTCAACGAATCTTCGGTAATAGCCAGCAAGACCCAAGAAACTTCGTATTTCGGTAACAGAAGTGGGTCTTGACCATTTTGTAATAGCTTCAACCTTTGTTGGGTCTACCATAATTCCCTCTGCTGATACGACATGACCTAGAAATGCCACTTGGCTAAGCCAAAAGTCACATTTGGAGAACTTAGCATACAACTTCTCATGCCGCAAGATTTCAAGTACTGCATGTAGATGTGCTTCATGCTCTTCATGACTCTTAGAATACACCAGAATGTCATCGATAAAGACAATAACGAATTTGTCTAGGAATTTGTGAAATACGCGATTCATCAAATCCATGAAGACTGCGGGTGCATTAGTTAGCCCAAAGGGCATAACCAAAAATTCGTAATGACCATATCGAGTACGAAAGGCGGTCTTGGGAACATCATCATTTTTGATCTTTAGCTGATGGTATCCAGACCTCAGATCAATTTTTGAAAAGAACTGAGCCCCCTGAAGTTGATCAAAGAGATCATCAATGCGAGGCAGAGGATACTGATTACGAATAGTAATCTTGTTCAGCTCTCGGTAGTCAATACATAAACGCATACTACCGTCTTTCTTCTTCACAAATAAGACCGGAGCACCCCAAGGTGAAACACTGGGTCTTATGAATCCTAGATCTAACAATTCTTGCAATTGTTCCTTCAACTCCTTCAGTTCCATTGGAGCCATACGGTATGGAGCTTTAGAAATAGGTTCGGCACCAGGGATCAAGTCGATGGTGAATTCTACCTGACGGTCAGGTGGTAATCCCGGTAGTTCATCCGGAAATACATCAGGATATTCATGAACAACGGAATGGCTATCGATACTCTTAACACTAGCAGAAGTATCCTTAATCGATGCTAGGAATCCAGCACAGCTGTTTGATATGAATTTTCGAGCCTTGAGCGCAGAGATAATCTTAAGAGATTTATGAGCTTGAGTTCCCTGATATATAATATCAGGATGATGAAAATCACCGAAAATAACACGGCGAGAATGACAATCTATAGTTACGCGATGTCGAGACAACCAATCTTTTCCTAGAATAACATCAAAGTCACACATATGTATTGGAAATAGGTCGGCCTTACACACTATGGATTCAATACTGATCGGACAATCTTTATATACGTAAGTGATTACGGATGAATTGTCCATGGGAGTGGAAATGGTTAAACTATGATTTAAGAGAGTTGGTCTTATCGGAAGATACTTAGTAAACGAGTGGGATACTAAAGAATGAGTCGCTCATGTGTCGAATAACACATAGATACTATGTTTACCAAGCTGAAGGGTTCCAGATACAGTACCTGGAACATTAGCAGCATCAGTAGCAGAAAGTGCGAAAACTCTTCCTCCAACATTGGGTGGTGTAACGTTGGGTTGGTTATTCTTCTTAGTGTCTTTCTTAGTACATTCCTTAATCATGTGTCCAGTTTGGCCACATCTAAAGCATGCTCCTGTACTTCGGTGACATTCGCCATGATATCTCTTACCACAAGTATTACATAGAGGATATGTAATCTGATTCGGGTTTACTTGTTGATTCAGTGGTTGAGCTCTAATAGGTTCTGCATACAACTGAATCTGATTTTGAGCAGGCCTCGGGTTTTGCATTCTAGGTTGCCATGGACGTGCCTGATTTCCAGAGTTTTGATTTCCTGCTTAAATTGTCCTTCCCTATTTCTCTTCTTATTATCCCCAGTTCGAGATAAGAATTCTTTCCTTTCGAATTCAAAAGTTTTGATTGCATCAGCAACTTCGGTGATATCCTTAAATTTCATGTACATGATCGACTTCCGAATTCGATCATTGACTGCCCATTTGCATTTTTCTGCCTGGACTTCTACTGATCCTGCAACATCTCCTACAATACTAGCCAACCTTGAAAATCGAGTAATGAACTCAGAGGCTGGTTCATCACTTCCCTGTCGAATTATTGCATACTCCCTGATATAAGCTTCTTTATCAGCGGTCGAAAAATACTTGTCGTAAAAGATGTTACGAAAGTCGACCCATGAAAGATTAGCGTCAAAATCATCCCCTCCTTTGACTTGCTTATATCCTTCCCACCAAGTTTGTGTGTCATCTTCAAATTTGTAGGTATCCAGTCTAACTTTGTATTGCTCCGGAACTCCAAGAACTCCGAAGATCTTTTCAATATGAGCTATCCAGTTTCTTGCT
This sequence comes from Helianthus tuberosus, assembly GCA_030545235.1. Lineage (NCBI taxonomy): Eukaryota > Viridiplantae > Streptophyta > Magnoliopsida > Asterales > Asteraceae > Helianthus > Helianthus tuberosus. Next base: position 7,835,643 of record CM060402.1, read on the forward strand.
TCGACTGGATTAGTAGCGTGACTAAAGGATTTCGGCTTTTGTTTTTGGAATTTAGCGATCCATATGTCTATACTATAGGTAGTATAGTTCGTGGTATTCTCACGAATTTCTTTACCAGAAATTGGATTAGTGTTAGTGCCTTCTGGATGACGAGTTTGTTGAATAACGGCCTCAGCTGTTTGAGCAACAAGGTTTGGAAGCAACCCGGCAACAGCCTGGTTGATAGCATTAATTACATTTGGATCAACTGGAGTCTCATTCGAAGAAGTGTTGTTACGCGCATGGTTAGTACGAGTACTCCTACGTAGCGGACGACGAGGAGGCATATCTATACGAATAAACATAGAAATTAAACCAAATAAGAGACCAAGTTGAATCCTATCATAGATATCTACCCATTCCTCACAGGTTTTAATTACTATCTTCAAGTTTTCTACAGGAAAGAGTCTATGCTCTGATACCATAGCTGTAACACCCCAACCCGGAAGGGCTGACGTGTCACAATAACAGTGATATCATAAACAAAAGTCATAATTTCATTTATTTATTTGACATGGATACAACAACTGAACTTAAATTTAATATACAAACGGACACATCGACTTGATTTCTAACATCTTCCGATTTATTCCTAGGCTTTAATCTTCTCTCTCTTTCCCGCCCAAAGTAACCTGCTGACCTGTATATACAAAGATTTACGGAATGAGCCGAATGCTCAGTACGGAATTATAGGCTCAAAGAACAAATAACGCTTTATGCAAAACTGATACGATGCCAGAACATAATTTCATAATCATATTTTACTGATGTACCCATAAGCAACTTAAAACGTGACAACACACAGGTAGCTACTCCTGCATAATTATCACATGAGATGGCGAATTGGCATACCCGTTATCCACCTCCTTATACTTAAATCCTAGGATCGATCCATACGCCTCCTAATAGCTTATATGTACCACACTTGTACTTAAGAGACGCCGTGAACTAATCTCTCCGTCACGGATGGAGCACATGATGTCGATGCCACAACAACATGCTCGTGGGACACTCCACGAAAAGCGATACTCAAGGTAACAGAGTACAAATGGTCTTATTCACATAACTTATAAAACTTATTTTCATAACAAAACGGAACATATATTGGAACATGCGATAATGAGTACAACTAACATAATACTATCGCATGATATGAAAGCTAAATCAAATTATTAGAATAGGAATCGAACGGACTGTCAAATGAATCGATAATCAAAGATGTGAGGAGTTTTTTAAAAGATATAGTAATTTAGTGGTTTATAACAATTTGAACATGAAGCAATAAGAGTGGGGTAAGGATCCGTACCTTAATAATTCCAAAATTGATGCTACCTTGTGATAATATTTCAGATTTATACGGACAGAGTTTAGACTACTGATTAGTCTTTTAACCTAATTTAAATAACATGCACACAAACTAGGTTAGTAACTTAATACAGCCTTTACGATAACTCACGAGATCAAATTCTCACAACGAACGACAAAGTGCGATACTTCATCCATCGAATTAACGATGATCCGTCAAATTAATGACGAACGACAAAGTACAATACTTTATCCATCGAATTAACGATGATCCGTCAAATTAATGACGAACGACAAAGTATAACCCTAATGTGGGCGGCACTTAAACATCCATTGGATATATTGATCGATCGGACAATGAATCGTAATAGCGATCGAGTTATTACCCTGTTCTGCAGCACCCCGCTATACTTAATTTGTGTTTCGTGTGTGTTTTGAGAGTAATTGGACGATATCTCAGCGAGTATTCGGAGTTTCTTCGTCGTTTTTGTGCCCAGAATCAAGTGCCAACATCCTCTATTTATAGGTGAAATTTGACCTTGTCGCGGCCCGCGTGACATTTAACCTATCCTTACGCGGGCCGCGTGGCAACTTATTTTGTGCATAGGGTTGCCACGTGTGGGACTAGCCTAGCTGAGTCGGCAGATTTTAAAAATTCAACTTCTTCCGCAAGTTATTAAGATAATCGTTAGCTAGGGTTTACCCCCCCTGAGTTTTAGGGGCCCTAATCCTGATTCTAAAAATTCTGAAAATTCTAGGGTTTGTACAGAATTACTTGGGTGTCTTAATTAGGGTTTCCTATTAACTAAAATAAATAATAATAATAATGGTTTTAAATTTTTGGTTATTACAACTTAACTCTTGAAAATAGAACGATTTCTGAAAATTTTGACAAGTTGAAAAGGTCGGTAAAAGATTCTGATGAATACAAAGAAAACATTCATTTGTCTGGAGTTCTTCAGGCAAAAGAAACACAAATCAACCAGCAATTGGATGAGATTGCAAGTCTCAAGCTTCAATTCCAAGAAGCTAAAATTGAAAACGAAAGAATCAATCTAAAGCTAACAAGTTATAACTCAGCTAGCTTTGTTCTTCAACACATTGTCCCTAAACCAATCGGGAAGAACAAAGCTAGTGAGGACATTTACTCAGATGGAACTGGGGTGGGTTATTATCAAGTTCCACCACCTGTGCTCAACAATTTCTCTAAGAAAAAGTCTGGGTTGGATAATGAATTTGAAACAAGTGAGAAAACCGATATTGAAAAACTTCCAGAAACAATTGATGTCACAATTACTTCACAATCTGATGAGGATAGTGTTCAATCTGAAGTTGTGAAGAATGTTTTCTGAACAACTACATTCTGAAACCAAAATCCTAGAACAACTCAAATGATGAACCTACTCTTGTCATGTACAAGATGTGTGGTTCTTATAAGTTGTACTCGGATTCTGAGTTTCCGATTGAGAATCTGAATATTGACAAACGGAAGAAGGTTTTCAAAATTGTTGAAATCGATGTTTCTGAGGTGAAGGGGTTAAAGAGTTCCAAAAGGTTTTTGAACTTTGAACGTGATAAATCTTATTACAAGAAACCTGAAGTGCCACCACGTTTTAACAAAAAACAATCAAAACAGATGGTCGGGTGGATATCTGGGTTATAAGAATTACCCTAGAAGGAATTTTCAGAAACAAAAATTTGTTGAAAGAAAAGTGTTTGTGAAGAGTTCTAGCTCAATTTCCGAACAAGAATCGGAAATATTTTCAAAGACAAATGAAGAATTTTTTGCCAAAAAGGCCTCACAGTCGCATACCAAAGGTCAAAGTCGGGTAGTTGACACCCGCACTTGCTTCAAATACAACCAAGTTGGTCACATTGCACGGAGGTGTACCAACTTGAAACCTAAGTCTGTGGTTGTTGAGAATCTGAAATGGAAGAATGATGTCAAAGGTAAAGCACCAATGTTTGTTGAGAAGAAGCTTCAAAATTCTAAAAATGGTAAAATGAAAACTGAGACTGTTAATCAAATAATAAAGAAAAATAATCATTTTTACAAACGGGTTGCTTCGTCACAACAAACATGGAAGCCAAAATCTCAAGCAAAGACATCAAATGATTCAAAACTAAAGGTTCCTGATAGTGTTGAAAAACAACCATCTTCAACCAAACCGGTTAAGATGGATGTACCTTTGGATTTTGAGAAGCCTGAGAAACCGACTTCATCAAGCAAGAAGTATGTTCCTAAAAAGATCATTCAAAATGAAAGCATAAAAGGACAAACTTCCACTCATTTTGAGAAATTTGATCCTAAAACATATGTTCCTCCGACAAATTTGTCAAAAGTCGAAATCAAGGAGAAAACTGAAAGTGATCTGGAAATTAATGATAAAAAATTTTCACCACTTAAGACTGTTATGAAATCTGATGATGAAGCCAAGCTACCCGAGTCTGATGAGGCTTAGGAAGCTTATTTCAGCTGATCACATTTTAAATTGTGCAGGAGCTCCCGAGGTCTATTTCAAAGTGGATTATGGACAGCGGAGCATCCCGGCACATGACGGGGAGAAAGACCCTATTATATGATGTGAGAGGTTTCAATGGTGTTTATGTCAGTTTCGCGGGAAACCAAGGAGGACGTATTATAGGGGAAGGTACGTTATCAAACGGTGTCGTTACATTTGAAAGAGTCAACTACATAGCAGAGCTGGAGAACAACTTGCTCAGCATTTCTCAGATTTGTGACAGGATGTATTCAACGCATTTCACTAACAAGGAGTGTCTGATTCTGAAGCCGGGATTTGTTATTCTCGAGGAGTGGATCATCATGCGAGCACCAAGGTTTAATGATCTGTACGTGTTGGATATGAGCGTTGCTACGACTACCACGGGTCACCATCAATGCTTCGTATCAAAAGCTACCGAAAAGGAGTCAGTGTTGTGGCATCGAAAAATGGGCCATATTCACCTACGCAAGATGAACTATCTGGTGCATAAAGATCTTGTCAAAGGAGTTCATTTGAAGAGTTTCCACCTGGAGGGAGAATGTATCAGCTGCCTGAAAGGAAAGCAACACAAGAAATCCCATCCGAGAAAAATGGTGAACTCAGTCTCGAAGCCACTTGAAAGACTTCATATTGATCTCTTCGGTCCTATGAATGTCAAAGGTATCACTGGAGATCTTTACTGTCAAGTGGTCACCGATGATTATTCGAGATTTTCGTGGGTAATGTTCCTGAAGTCGAAAGATGAAACTTTTGAGAGTTTGCTGAACTTGTTCAGAAAGATAGAAGATCTGTACCAAACCCGCATACGAAGACTACGAAGCGACAACGGTACGGAGTTCAAAAACAACAGAATGGAAGAATTCTGCGACAGACGAGGTATATTGCAAGAGTTCAGCGCACCGTACACTCCACAGTAGAATGGAGTTGCAGAAAGAAAGAATCGAACGCTGATCGAAACGGCACGAACAATGCTAGCAGATTCAAAGTTACCAATCAATTTTTGGGGAGAAGCTGTATCAGCCGCTTGCTATACTCTCAACCGGGTACTTATTGTGAAGAAGCATAATAAAACATGCTTCGAGTTGATCAACAATCGCAAGCCTAAGCTTGAGTATCTAGAGCCGTTCGGGTCTCCCTGCACAGTTCTAGATCCCGATGGCAAGTTTGGTTCAAAAAACTTGGAAGGTATCTTTATGGGCTATTCTAGTCCACTTAGACGTGTTTTCGTTCCAAGTGTTGGGAGAATCATCGAAGCACAACATGTTGAATGTCAAGGCTACATAATGCCTCCACAGAAGCCCAAAGACTCATGGCGATTCAACTATGATGCCTTATGGGATTCATTTGATCTAGAAGAAGAGACAAAGTACTTTGATGAATTAGATATTTTACGGGATTATGAAGCATCCCAGGGGAGATTTCTAGCAAGGTCTTCTAAACGTCAACATACTTCCAATGATAATGAAGCTGGCCCAAGTAACGCTGGTGAAAATGATGATGTTCAGCAAACTCCGACTACTTCGGAACGATAGCCTGCTCCTACAAATCAGAAAACGACAGTTAATGATGATGATTCAGAGTCTGATATTATCCCAACATTTGATCGTGGTGATTCAGAATCTGAGGAGGAGCAGATCCAATCTTCAGACCAGACAGTTCAAGTTGATGAACAAGTTGTGGACTAGAATGTCACAAATTTGGAAGGCGAGGTGAACGTTCCCGGTGAAGTTATGCCGAGGACTCTGTCGTATCACCCCGAGGAGTTGATTATAGGAGAACTGCAATCTGGAGTTCGCACAAGAAGCCAAATTGACCATGGCCTTACTTGCTTTTATACTAAAATTGCTCCATTACAAACTAAATTCTCACTCAGTTGCTTTATTTCGCAGATTGAACCGCGAACATACAAAGAAGCACTGACGGAAGAATCATGGGTCAATGCAATGCAGGAGGAGCTGGGTCAATTCGAGAAACTTGGTGTATGGAAACTTGTCGATTTGCCTGATGGGCATAGAAAGATAAACACCAAGTGTGTGTTCAAATGCAAGAGAGACGATCGAGGAGTGACAGTCAGAAACAAAGCTCGACTCGTTGTTCAGGGCTTTAGTCAGCAAGAAGGGATAGACTTCACAGAGGTTTACGCTCCAGTTGCTCGACTTGAGGGCATCAGAATATTCCTTGCTTTTGCTTCATGGAAAGGTTTTAAAGTATACCAGCTAGATGTCAAGTCGGCATTCCTTTACGGAAAGGTGAAAGAGGAGGTATATGTTGGTCAGCCACCGGGCTTTACCGACCCAATACACAAAAACAAGGTCTACCTTTTGGACAAAGCGTTGTATGGTTTGCATCAGGCCCCGAGAGCCTGGTACGAGACGCTCTCTCAACACTTGCTAGCCAACAGCTTTATCCGAGGTAAGGTGGATGCCACACTCTTCAATAAGGAGGTCGCTGGTCATCTACTGATCGTTCAGATATATGACATTATTTTTGGGTCAACGAACGAAGAACTCTGCAAAGATTTCGAATAAGTATGAAGCAAAAGTTCGAGATGTCGTCAATGGGTGAGATGAAGTTCTTCCTAGGACTACAAGTCAATCAAATGCCTGAGGGAACTTTCATACATCAAACAAAGTACGTTTACGACGTTCTGGAGAAATTTGGGATGTCCAAGACGACGCCAATGTCCACCCCATTAGCAACTAATCATGGTATCAACCCTGATCTCACCGAAGAGAAGGTCGACGAGACGTTATACCACTCGATGATTGGTTCACTGATGTATCTGACAGCATCCAGACCTGATATAATGTACCTGACATGCCTCGCGGCCTGATATCAGTCAAGTCCTAGAGCCTCACACCTGTCTATCGTTAAAAGGATCCTACGCTACCTGAAAGGAACCCCAAGCCAGGGGTTGTGGTATCCTAAAGATGGTGACTTCAAGCTCGAAGGATATTCAGACTCAGATTTTGGTTGCTGTAAGCTCAATGCAAAATCAACAACTGCAGGA